>JBBGZY010000240.1:3520000-5920000 GCA_037952925.1 Lithobates clamitans | reverse complement strand
TATTGCAGCAAGGAGCACTGGAAGGGCTACATATGTCAAACAAATTTAAGGACAATTCCAGGCTCAAACTTACCAACCAGCCAGAGACCAACCAAATTGACCTGTCTACCAATATGCATTAAGAACAGGGGTTTAGTCTGCACACTCTTGCAAATACATGCATAAGCTACAGGCCCCGTCAAGGCACCCTGTTTTCTGTAGTCCTAACCCTGTCTCCACAATGGAAGCACATGCATTTTAATGGATAGGTGAGGACAAGTGGCCTGGAAGGAGCCCACCCCTCCTTAAAGGTACAGGGTCACACTCAACACCCAGCACATAAGCACTATGGCAGCAAAGATGTCAGTGCATTGCGTCTCTGGCTAGTTGGTAAGTTTGAGCTTGGAAATCTCTTTGTATTTGTTTGATATATGTAGCCCTTTCAGTGCTCCTTGTTGCAATAGACCATTTTTAGGTGGGGGCAGTGGCCATTTGTTTGTATTTTGATTATATTGGTCAGGGAATGCACTGACATCTTTGCTGCCACTGTGCTATGTGCTGGGTGTTTGCCAGAATAAAACTTCTCAGAGCTGCAGTAATAGTAGCCAGTGTCCAGAGCTGGACCTGTGGATCCTTTCGGCAGCTACCTGAATTTCTTGTGGTATACTTCTGGTGTCAGTTGAAACTTTGTGATTATAGATAGGATAGATAGGATAGCAAAAAAGTATCAATGTCTCTGTCCTACATTTTTTTTATCAAAGAAAGTTTTATTGAATACAAACACAAACAGTTTGACAGCAGTCTAAGGTAGAAAAAGCGGTACTACCAGATTAAAGTTGCAGCAAGTGAAGCAAACAGTTATCACTGCTTATGTAAGTCAAAAGTAACATTAGATTAATAATAAGATTCTGTACAAATGGCAGTTGTTCCATATATCCTTAACCAACGGGGCATTGCAGTAATCTCATTTGCATCAGCTTTAATTGACTATGACCTAGTCTATTAAGCCAGGGCACACACAGTATCTTAAATTTGACGGAACATCCCCTGTGCTGGTGTATATATTGTTCAAAACGAAAAGTGTAGCCTACTATACTGACCCATTAGTTTTGGGAAGGAGGATCTACAAATTTCTACGGAGCTGGAATAATTTACAGGCCTGGAAAAAGGTTCTAGAAATTGCCTCCCTGGTAAATTCTTATGTGTGTGTAAACAGTGATCATACCACATGTGAGGTATTACCACAAAATATTTTGACAATAATTAACCACTTAAAACCAGGCAACATACTGGTATGTTGCCTGAATTTGACTAGTTATATCGGTGTTCTTTTTCTCAGCCGGCAATTCTGTGTTTTGTAAAAGCAATCCTAGCAGCTGAATGGCTACTGGAATGCTTTTACAAGCAGTGGGATGGTGTCCTGCCCTCTGCCGCTTTCCTAGGTAACCCTGCCTTTCGCAGATTTTTCAGGAAACTTTGGATTGCAGTCAGTGGTTCCACTGACTGACCAGAACGGCCAATCATCTCTATGGTCTAAGAAACTGAAAGTGACAAGAATTTTGTCACTTCTGGTTTCGCTGGTTGTAAACAAACTTGGTATGAGCCAAACCTTTTAAGGGCAGAGGAGATATCTGGGGTCCAATAGATGTCTCAGTCAAGAGGACCTGTCACTTCTTGTTGCTATCATAAGTGATCTTTACATTGGCATGGTAACAATAAGATCTAATGTATGACTGTATCATTTTGTAAAAAGTCACAAGACCCCAAACACTTTCAGTGGAGGTTAAATGAATTAATTTTATCTGACCCAGCTAGGGTTACTGAAGTCAACAAACTCGTACTAGAATATTTCAGCCTTAATGCAACAGGTGATACCTCAGCGAAGATGTTGTGGGCAGCCCACAAGGCCACCATACGGGGGGGAGCTAATTCAAATCTCTTCCCAAATAAAAAGAGAAAGATTGGCAGATATAGCTAAATTAGAACAGGCTTACTAATCGCTAAGGGCTAGGCACAAGATGGACCCCTCAGGGGTCCCCACGACCCAAATAGATGCAGCTAGATTAGAGCTGAACCTGGCCCTTACAGCACGAGCAGAAAAACAAATTTGTTGGAGTGGCGCTAATTTCTATACCCAAAAGGACAAACTGGGCTCAATGCTGGCATCCAAACTCTCCCCCAGGCAGCGGCTTTACTCTCTGCCCAAGATCCGGCCGCAAGGTCAGCCCACATCTGACCCCACTAAAATCTTGGCAGCATTCAGAGACTTGTACGATAAACTCTATAGCCCCACAGCGCAGGGTAATCAACATGCAATTTTGCAACTCCTTGAGACCCCTCCATCCCCTCAATTTCTGACCAGCATAACTCCATTATGGAAAAATCTATCACGGTAGAAGAAATCTTGGAGGTCATTTAACACTTAAAACGGGGCACCGTCCCAGGTCCAGACGGACTATCGGTTCCATATTACAAGGCCTTTGCTGACACCCTAGCCCCTCACATGTCTAAATTCTTTAATGCCAAGGTATCCGGCCAACCTCTGGGCCCAGACCTAAATACAGCTTTCATTACTGTCACCCCAAAATCCGAAAAAACCCTGAGGAGGTAGGTAACTACCGACCAATATCACTTAAAAATAACGACCTGAAAATCCTCACCAAAATTCTAGCGAACTGCCTAGCTTCTTTCATAGGCTCCTACATCCACAAGGATCAGGTGGGGTTTATTCCAGGCAGACAGGGCCCTGACCAAACCAGAAGGGCCATAAATATAATATCCATCCTCCAATCCAATTGGCCAGGAAATTCTAAACATCAGGGATTTTTGCTTTCCCTCGATATACAAAAAGCATTTGACTCTGTATCCTGGCCATATATCTTAACCCTCTTGGAGCATTGGGGCTTTGGTCACTGCTTCCTGGGCATCATGAAAGCCCTATACTCTTCCCCCAAAGCGCTACTACATCTACAAGGGTACTATTCCTCCCCCATACACATTGCTAGGGGCACTAGACAGGGTTCCCCTTTGTGACCGCTGATTTTTGCTATAGCTATAGAAACTTTAGCTATTGCAATCTGCGAAAATCCCAATATCAAAGGAGTATCCTGTGGTCCTCAGGTTCACAAATGTGGCCTTTTTGCCAACGACCTAATATTATTTATCATCTCGCCTTTAACCTCCCTCCCCAATCTTTGTAGAACCCTTACCTCCTTTGGGCATATATCCAGTCTGCAGGTTAATTATAATTAATCCCAAGCCCTGAACATTTCCCTCGCCCCCGAGATGGTAGCTTTGCTGAAACAAAACTTTAAATTTGACTGGAATGACTCCTCCATCAAATACCTAGGTATCTCCCTTACCCCCAAATTTAACACATTGTATGCTAGGGAGAATAAATGCCATCAAAATGACACTACTGCCTAGAATACTCTACCTGTTCCGCTCTGTACCCATCCCAATAAGAAGAGATCACCTTAGGTCATTCCAGAGCAAAATACTCAGCTTTATGTGGGGCTCATCGAGATACAGGATAAGACAACAAACCCTTTACTGCTCCCATAAACAGGGCGGACTAGGCCTCCCCCACCTACACAGATACTATCAAGCCTCCAGACTAGCCCAACTCTCTACAATCTGTACCCACGGGGTACAGATGGAGCACTAAGCTGTTCCACACTATACGCTGGATTTTCTCCTTTGGAGTCCTCCCAGAAACCGCCCACAAATCCTAGCCCCCACCCTTTCCCACTTCTTTGCTGTATGGGACACATTAAGACAGGACCCATGCATAATTTCAGGAATTAACCCTCTGTCACATATCTTTCGTAACACGAACTTCCCCCCAGGGCTCGACATCAAGGCCTTCTAGTGGTGGCTGGATAAGGGGCTGTACCGAATAGGGCAATACTTCACATCTAGGGGCCCCATCTCCCTTGCCCAATGTGTGAGCAAATTTCCACCAAAACTCTCACTTTCTGAACTTCTGGAAGGATAAACCAGATCCCCCCAAATTCACAGCCTATGAGCTGTGGTGTGGTCAGGCCATGGAGCAGAGGGGTGGGATCTCGGTCATCTACACGTCACTTTCCCATCCATCAAGCAAATCCCCATTTATGATTGCATGGGAGGAGGACCTCCAATTTCAGTGGAACCTGGAGACCTGGCACTCGGCTCTGGCCTCTTCTTTCAAGGGCATGCTTAACACATCCCTAATGGAAGCAAACATAAAGGTCATGACCAGGTGGTACATGACCCCCTCCAGACTAGCCACAATTTTCCCTTTAGCAGACCCCCTTTGCTTTAGGGAGTGCCAAATCGTGGGCACACTAGTTCATATCTGGTGGGAATGCCCTAAAATCGGACCCTTCTGGAGAAGGATCTTTAACCTTATTAGAGGGGTTACGGGGTGCGAGATCTCCAGGTCCCCAGAGGTCACCCTTTTAAACTCTCATATCCCAAGAATCTCCAAGAGTACCCGGAAACTGATACATTTCATTATGGTAGGAGCCAAACTAACCCTGGCAAAGGCCTAAAAGCAACCTTCAGTATCCGTAAAGGCAGCCAAAAGGAAAGTCTTGTGGATCATGGCCCAAGAAAAAATAGCCAGCATAATTTCGGACTTGACCCGCAAGTTTGAAATTACTTGGGAACCTTGGGCCCATTTCATGGGAATTTCAATCACCCCGGGTATTACCCCCCCCCATAGCTTAGTCTATCCTGTAGGTGATTGAATGTTTCTCGATATCTCCATGCCTCCCCCTCTTTTTCTTTTTCTACCCTTTTTCTTCCCCTCCTCTCCCTCTCCCACTCTGGGTTTCTTTTCAACTAAACTCAGGAGTCCCAATAGGGTTTACCCCTAGCATTCCATGGAGTTCTGTGGGGGGCCCGACCCAGGGGATGCAGGGGTGGTGATTGGCCCATTTTCTGAGCATGATCCCAACTGGGGTGCCGGGTGGGATCCCTCTGCCCCCTCGCGTCCCCCGGGGACGGGCCAGGTCCTCAGAACTAAGAATCTCTCACCCCTGGCGGCTATCTCACCCGGGGGTGTAATATGTACAAGTCTTTCTTAGTACTCCAACGGCTGGTGGACAACATTGCTCAGTCCCCAGACTTCTAGTCAAGTCCCACCTTTTATAAGTCTACCAATAATACACAACTTGTATTCCAGATATCCTTACTGTACTCTCAATGTTTTACTTTACTATATGAAAGACCTCATATGTTAGACCTCAGCGCCGCATTCAATACAGTGGACCACAATACTTTACTTGTCCGCCTCGCTGAAGTTGCAGGAGCTACAGGTTCTGCTCTAAAATGGTTTACATCCTTCTTAGAGAATTGCTCCCAGACAGTGAAACTAGGAACATTCACCTCGGAAACCCGGGCAGTCTCCTGTGGAGTCCCTCAAGGCTCACCCTTGTCACCAGTACTATTCAACATATACATCCACCCACTTCTTAATATCATCAGGATATTTGCTTCCATTCATACGCTGACGACACCCAACTCTACCTTCGCATCAACGGACAAAAAGACCTTCATCAGCAATTACAGAAATGCCTCACCTTAATAGATGACTGGATGACCACTAGCTCCCTCAAACTCAACGGATCAAAAACAGAACTTCTTCTCCTACAAGCTAACAAAAATTCCAAAATAAAGACTCCATGGACACCTCTCACCATCCTTGGACAGACCATCTCTCCAAGCACCAAAGCCAAAAGTCTCGGAGTCATTTTTGACTCAGGAATGACAATGGATGCACAAATAGGATCAGTGGTGAGCGGATCCCACCATCTCCTCCGCCAGCTACGTAGACTCATCCCCTTCATCTCAGAAGAGGACAAAGCGGCAGTTGTGGGAACAATCATCAATTCCCGACTCGACTACGCAAATTCGCTCTACGTAGGACTACCCCAATATCAGCTTGCGCGCTTACAACTCATCCAAAACACGGCGGCAAGACTGTTAACAGGAAAAAAACCCTGGGAATCCATCTCCCCCTCCCTAAAGAGCCTACACTGGCTAACCGTGAAGAATCGGATCACATTCAAGACCTTCTGCCTCACCCACAAATGCATACAAGAAAACGCCCCACTATATCTCCGCGAGAAAATAAAACACTACACACCGAATTGCAGTCTTCGATCAGCTAACGAAAACCTCCTTACCATTCCCAAATACCGCTACAAAGCAAAGGGAGAACGAAGATTCGCAGTCCAAGGACCTCGACTATGGAATGCTCTTCCAACCAACATCCGCATGGAAGTAAACCACCAGGCCTTCAGGAAAAAATTAAAGACCTTCCTTTTCTGAGAAGCTGACAACAGAGAATGCATCCAGCGCCTTGAGGCGATTCAGTTCGCATTTGCAGCGCTTTACAAATCATTCATTCATTCAAAGAGTTTTTTTGTTATGCTTTTCATGTAAAATAAAATGCTTTGAAAGAGGGGGAAAAAAAAAAAAAGATCTAATGTACACTGGATGCTCAGGCGACCTCTTCTGAACATTTTTCTTGACAGCTAGAAACCGGCATTTAAAAACGTCCGTTTAGCCTTATTTGAATGGCGCGTTTAGTCGTGTTTAGCCGCGTTCGCATCTACGAACGTTTTTTAAAGATTACATCAGGAGACCATCCCAAATGCTTACAAAGCAGCTGAGAGAGCAGTGTACTTGTAGATACCTCTCTTAATTTTGGTGCTTTGACTATGGATCCCATAATGAGCATATGTGAGGAAATGGTACTGACGTTGCTGTTGCTGAGGCTTGAAAGACGTCGGAAATTGCGTGAGAGGACCAGAGTTCGTCGCTACTGGACTCATCTATTGATGACACAACGCATGTCTGCTGGATACTTTTCAAACATGTATGTCCAGCTGCGTAGTTACCCAGATAAATTCTACAATTTTACTCGCATGTCTATTGCCACCTTTGAACTTCTTCTTGAAAAAATTTGGCCCCGTCTAACATGCATGGACACGAACATGAGGAACGTCTGTTGTTGACTACCTAGAGAACTTAACATGAGGGCAAAATGAAATTAAAACAGCCAGAAATTAAATTTGATGCAATTATATTTGATCAAGTAGGGAGGGGATGAAGCTTAATGGTGGGGTCATATGGTTCAAATCTCAAAGTTTGAACATATGGGTCAAATTCCTATTCTACTTCAGCTTACAGCAAGGCTAGTGGTGTATTGGATTGGATCATTGGCTCATTAGGGGTATATTAAACGGTCTATCAAGATTGCAAGCAATTACAAGTGTTTTTTAGTTTTTTTCATCATTTTTAAGTTTTGAAATGTAAAAAAAAATAGGGCACCTTTGAAAACACTTTTAAACTAAAACGCGCCTAGATGCCAGTGGCGTGTTTAGCCGCATTTTACTGCTATAATCTGGCATTTGAAACACTGGTAAACTGGGCGTCTGAACCCATTTTTCGTCGTCCAAAAAACAGCCTCTAAACGCAACTGCCTAAAAACGACAGTAAACGAGCCTGTGTACATGTACACATAAGATAACATTGTATGAGTTCAGGGGCAGCTGTAAAAAAGGTCCAACTGCCTCTGAACGTTCGTTTACAGGTTCTAAAAAAAAAAAAAATTAAAGGTACAGTTTAAAAATAAAATAAATAAAACAAAAATGTAAATCCCCCGTGCACGCACACAAAGGTGAACGCATGCGTCAGTCCCACTTCAGCATGTAAACAGGGATCGCACCACACATGTGAGGTATCACCACGTATGTCAGATTGAGATAAATAATTCTAACATCAGAACACCTGTGTAAATCTAAAGTGATGACTTGTAAAGGCTTTTAAAGTGTCGCCTGTGGATAATATAATTCATGTAGTTTGTTGCCATTCTACGGAGATACGCAATTTTAGAGCTTGACATGTTGGATATCTATTTACTCAGCGTAACATCATAATTTTACCAAACAATGGGTATTAATTTCTGTTTTTTTGCACATTAAAATTCATTGAAGTGTATTTTCTCCGAAAAAAATGTGTTTAAAAACCCGCTGCACAAATACCATGTGGACATAAAAAATTGCAACACCCACCATTATAATCTTGAGTCTTTTTTATATCCTCTGCTTTAAAAATGTTGTTTGGGGGGGTTCTAAGTAATTTTCCATCAAAAAAATACAGATTTTTACATGTAGGAGAGAAATGTCAGAAAAGGCCTGGTGTTCAAGAAGTTAATAAACCACTTCCATATGACACTCCTCCCTCTGTCAGGACCCAGATCGGAACCTACAACCTCTGCTGTGTCTGGCAGTATCTCTTCTTGCTGAACAACTCCCTGGACAATTTCTTGGAAATCTTGTCTTGAATCTTGCTTCCGGTGAACCTTGAACTTGTTGCTCCCTCCCATGAACTCCCTATTTAAGCCATACCTTTGTGCTTCCTGATTGCCAGATTATTGTGTTCTTTCCAGCCAATATCTTGCTCATGTGTCTCCTGCTGCTATCTGCATCTTTGCTACCGTGTTACTGACCTTTGGCTTATTCCTCGACTACCCTTGTGCTTTATTCCAACCTGCAACCACTTTTTACCAACCTTTGGCTTGTTTACTGACTATTCTCCTGACTGATCCCCACCTGCTATATCAGCTACTGGACCCCAACTTACTCAACTCCTGGTGAAGCGATCCTGAGGACCATGACCTGATACTAACACACAGAAAATCCCATCTCCATAAAGAGCTCTGGTGAATAGTGGTTAGTGCTTAGACCCTGCACCTTAGGTGAGCCTGTGTCATCCTCCAGGGTGATCTACTTGTGTACTTATCCTGCTGGTCAGTGGGGGCCTCACTACTGCTATATCTACTTGTCTACGAGCCTAACCTCTGACCATGACACCCCATATATTATACTATCCATACCTCCATATAATACCATGCCCGTATTATACTCTTCGTACCTCTTCTATACCTCTACATCATACCCTTGCCCCATATAATGATCACCATACTGCTATACAGTTCCATCACTTATATTATACCATTATATAACAACCCTCAGACGCTCAGAGAAGGTATCAATAGGGGTGGGAGGGTTCCCTATCAAGAAAACCTGTCACTTTGCCCTGGGGGCAAGGCAAAGGCACAGATGCTCTTCAAAAATAATTGGATGTAAAATAAATGTAAATAAAGTTTTTTTTTTTTTTCTAGCTCTGGATTTAAGCTTTATTGATTTTTTTTTTAAAGCAAACAACTTTTAAATAAATTATCACTGTCTAATGAACCATTGAGGACATAATTCAGTACTTTTACATTCTGAATCACATTAGATGCATGGCCCTTTAATACGTCATATTAGAAATAAAATCATGTTGAGAATGCATGTCTAATTATTTGAGTAAAGAGCTGTTTGTGGTCTCTGACTTTGTGAGAAAGCTTTCATCTGACAACAGTTTTCCTGTTAAGGGTGCATATAGGGTAAAACCAATAGATAAATTCAGCATTAAATCATCTGTGGTGCAAGAGATATAAATGCTTTATTACCTTACATATCACAAGTTTCCCCAAAAAGGTTTCAAAACCAGCAAAGTGCTTACAAATTTGTCTGTATTGCTCACATGCTTTTAATGCATTGCATTGTAGTGCATTTGGATTCAGCACTAGCAGACAAACATCTAACCAACAAGAGAAGTATTAGCTTTCTAAACTGCTCCCAAGATATTAAACCAGTTCCGCAGCAGCATAAAGTTGGCGCCTGTGATTGCCAGAGGAGTGCTATTATTGGTAAATGAAGTATTCCTGCTTAAATAATTTTATAATAAATGTGTTTGCCCTTTACATGTAATGGAGGAATACATTCACAGTTTGGAGACTAATGAAATTATACCACTGTTTTCTACCACATGGAGACTTTAAGCAAATAATTCTGTGCTTATTTGACTTTTTGTTCTGTAATTGTCCTGTCATCTTGGTGTCTGTGCAAGCTGTATAAGGTAGCTGTGATTTGTCTCAACATAAAGCATGTCTTTCTAGGTTTCCTTATTTTAGATTTACATCTCTAGGAGCAGGCCCTAACAGACAGATCATAAAATTGGTGATTGTTCTGTATTTCACTGCTGGCACCAAATATTTCGACCAGTGGCTCTCCCTTCCCTCGCAGTGGCTCTCCTCATTTTTCCATGGCACAAACTTGCACACTTGGACAAATCTGGTGTTAATGTTTATTAATCTTTTAATTAAGAGACAAACTAGAGGGCTGTTACACTGTGCCTGCATGTTTGACTGCCTTCCAATTTTTGTGGCCACATTTGGTAAAGGTACCAAAAAAAAAAAAAATAGGCAGTCATATGAACATTTTCTGGGAGTATCTTGAAACCTGAGAAGATGTTCCTGGTATCTTATTTTTTTTGTAGTTGGATTAGGGTTCTTGTATTTTCTTCTCCAATCACTTTTCTTGTGCCAAGATAAGTCTAGTGCTTAGGAAGTCTGATGCATGCATGCACTTGCATGTCAGTTCCCAAATATGTACACATATTACAGTGATTGTAAAGTCTTGTTTAAAAAATAAATAAAAAAATAACAAACATGTTTCACTTACCTCCTCTGTGCAGTTGGTTTTGCACAGAGTAGCCCGGATCCTCCTCTTCTCAGGTCCCTCTTTGCTGCTCCTGGTTTCTCCCTCCTGTCGAGTGCCCCCATAGCAAGCAGCTTGCTATGAGGGCACCCGAGCTGAGTCACAGCTCAGACATGGAGCCCCACCCATCCCCACCCTCTCTCTTTTGATTGGCTAACTGACTTTGATTCACAGCCGCGGGAGCCAATGGCCCCACTGCTGTGTCTCTCAGGGGGAGAGTCCCGGATGGCTAAGACACTCGTGGACATCGCTGGAGAGAGATAGGGCTCAGGTAAGTATTGGGGGTAGCTGGGGAGGCTGCTACACACAGAAGGTTTTTTTATCTTAGTGCATAGAATGCACTAAGATATAAAACCTTCTGCCTTTACAACTCTTTTAAGCACTTGTGTTGTACATGCTTGATTAAATTTATAACCCCTGTGGCCAGTTTAACCACTTGCCGACCGCTGCAAGCCTATATACTTATTACTATATATATATATACTATATATATATACTTACTATATATATATATACGTCGGCACAATGGGTAAATGGGCGTACCTGTACGTCCCCTTTAATTGGTGGATTTAGCGGGCACACGCCCCCGCCGCGTACAGCGTGACCGTGCCCACGGGGCTTGCAGACTCGATGTACGCCGGTGTCCCGATGATCGTCTCACGGAGCTGCAGAACGGGGAGATGCCTATGTACACAAGGCATTTCCCCATTCTGCCTAGTGACATGACAGGGATCTACTGTTCCCTGTCATCGGGAGCAGTGATCGATGTCATGTCAGTGGTAGCCCATCCCCACCACAGTAAGAATCACTCCCTAGGACACATTTAACCCTTTGATCGCCCCCTAGTGTTTAACCCCTTCCCTGCCAGTGTCATTTACACAGTAATCAGTGCATTTTTAAGCACTGATCGCTGTATAAATGACATTGGTCCCAAAATAGTGTCAAAAGTGTCTGATGTGTCCGCCATAATGTCGCAGTCACAATATAAATCGCAGATCGCCACCATTACTGATAAAAAAAATAATAATAAAAATGCCATAAAACTATCCCCTATTTTGTAGAGGCTATAACTTTTGCACAAACCAATCAATATACGCTTATTGCGATTTGTTTTAACAAAAATATGTAGAAGAATACATATCGGCCTAAACTGAGCAATAATTAGGTTTTTTTTATATATTTTTTGGGGGATATTTATTATAGCAAAAAGTAAAAAATATTGCTTTTCTTTCAAAATTGTTGCTCTTTGTTTATTATTTAAAAAAATAAAAACCACAGAGGTGATCAAATACCACCAAAATTAAGGTCTATTTGTGGGAAAAAAAGGACCTCAATTTTGTTTGGGTGTAACGTCGCACAGCCGCGCAATTGTCAGTTAAATTGACACAGTGTCAAATCAAGTGCTCTGGTCAGGAAGGGGGTCAAATCTTCTGGGGCTGAAGCGGTTAAAGTGACTTTGCTCTGCCCATGAAAGACAAAGCAACAGGTTCACTTTAATACGGCCCTTCCAAGCATCAAATTCTTGCCTTCCTTTAGCTCCCTCTGCTGATGCATTCAACTTTTGGGAAAGCCCTGTGTTATGCTGCGTACACACGATCGAACATTCCGACAACAAAATCCATGGATTTTTTCCGATGGATCTTGTCTTGCATTCACACGTCACACAAATCTTGTCGGAAATTCCGAATGTCAAGAACGCGGTGACGTACAACATGTACGACAAGCCGAGAAAAATGAAGTTCAATAGCCAGTGTGGCTTTTCTGCTTGATTCCGAGCATGCGTGGAACTTTGTGCGTCGGAATTGTGTACACACGATCCGAATTTACAACAGCGGATTTTAATGTCGGAAAATTTGAGATCCAGATCTCAAATTTTGCGTGACGGAAATTCCGATAGAAAATGTCCGATGGAGCCTACACACGGTCGGAATTTCCGACAACAAGCTCCCATCGAACATTTTCGGTCAGAAAATCCAACCGTGTGTACGGGGCATAAGGCTCAATTCACATCAATGCATGTTGCTTTTGACTTTCTGCAGTGCTTTTTCCTGTGCTTTCCGTGTTTTTTACCACAATTTTATCCCAATTTGCATTTTGCTCTTTTTTTTTTTTACATTTACTGTATATAGCCGGTTTGGTTGATAGGAAGCTAAGTGTAAAAAAAGAAAAAAAGAATTGCCAGGAAAAATTATTTGTGAAAAAAAAAACGGCATGGGGTCCTCCCCCAGGTCCATACCTTTGGGTCTGGTATGGATTTGGAGGGGACACCCCCACACCAAAATTTTTTTTAAATGGCGTGGGCCCCCCCAAAATCTATACTAGACCCTTATCCGACCATGCAGCTTGACAGGAAAGGGAGGGGACAAGTGAGTGCCCCCCTTCTAAACCACACTAGGCCGCATGCCCTCAGCATGGGGGGTGCAGTGCTTCGGGGGAAGGGGGCTCTGCCATCTCCCCACCCCAAAGCACCTTGTCCCCATGTTAATGGGGACAAGGGCCTCTTCCCCACAACCCTGGCAGGTGGTTGCGGGGGCTGCGGGCGGGAGGGCTTAACAGAATATAGAAGCCTCTTTAAAAAAGGGGACCCCCAGATCCCGCATTGTACCCCTACCCATTCACCAAAAAAGTAGTGTAGTGTGAAAATAGACAGTTTTTGCCAAATCCTTTTAAAAATGTCTTCTTCTCCTGCTTCTTCCTCCGATCTTCTTCTTCCCCCGCTTCTTCCTCCGGTATTCTTCTTCCTCCGATCTTCTTATTTTTTCAGTCTTCTTCTTTCTCTGGTCTTTCGCCGGTGTTCTTCTTCTTCCGCTGCTGAAAATAAAAAACTGACCCTCCTCCAATGCTGCGCCCTGCCGATCTGTCCTCTTCGATGTCACACATTTCATATATAACTATGGGGCGTGGCCATCAGATGGTGTCACCCGAGACCCCGCCCCCTTGTGACATCAAAGACCCATCGCTGAATGATGTCATCCGCCCCATCACAGCATCAGAGGAGGTATGTTTTTTATTTTTAGCGGGTCAGAGGCGGTAGTGGTGGCGGAGGAAGAAGAACACCGGAGAAAGAAGAAGACTGGAGAAAGAAGAAGGCGACCGGAGGAAGAAGCAGGGGAAGAAAACCGGATGAAGAAGTGGGGGAAAAAGAAGACCGGAGGAAGAAGCAGGGGGAAGAAGAAGACTAGAGGAAAAAGCAGGGGAAGAAGACGACATTTTTAAATTGACTTGTCTATTGTCTTTTATCACACTATACTACTTTTTTGGTAAATGGGTAGGAGTACAATGTACCCCATACTCATTCACATAGGAGGGACCGGGATCAGGGATCGGGGGGTTGACCCCTGATGACGTCAGAGCATACTGATGAAATGCGTAGGGTGCCTTGAGCATGATACGTCACTTCCGCCCCTTGTAACACAGCTGGAGCGCATACGGCGTTCCTCCACACATGGATGTTTGGCTGTAATGGATACTTGCTTTTTACTTTTAAATTTTTAAAATATAAATTGTGATATCCTTCACTATGGGAGCCCTCTTCTTCCTTTCCTTTCTCCACTGATGATTGAATGTCTGTCGGACTGGTGTTGAGGTCGGGAGCATTCCCCTATAATAGGCTTATGTTATGTGGAAAATTTAAATGCAATCACTGTGGAGTTATTCCTAAGAGCTAGCAATAGCCATACACTGTGTGATATTTTCATTAGATGCAACAGAAAGAGATCTGGCAACTGCCTATTCTGGTTTCTGGACCTTGTGTTCAATCTTCACTGTAAATACATGAGTCCGAATATCATAGATAATTCCAATAACCAAATATTTGTAAATTGTGAAGGTGATGTGCTTTTCCACTATACATCTAACCTGTTTGGACGTCAATTTTTTTTTCAAATCTTTAAAATTAGAAAGATCAAACTCATCTCAAAGACCCACAATACTCCACCTCCCCCCCCTGTGCTTTCTATGGCAGGTTGACGGGGATATAAATCATTAATGCATATGGAAGATCTCTAAATGCTAACACAGTGCCTGGGTATTACTCCTCTTTAGCTCTAAATATCAACTTCTCTTCTGAGAGGTGCTAATATTTTGTGTTCCCTCTCAATTAAATAACACTTTTATTATTAAGCCACTGTGTCACCCTCGGCTCCCCTCCTTGGAAATTGATATTTATAGCTAAAGAGGAGAATATTGGTCCCCGGGGGTTGATTTACTAAAATGGAGAGTGCAAAATCTGGTGCAGCTCTGCATAAAAACCAATCAGCTTCCAGGTTTTTTTCACCAAGCTCGATTGAACAAGCTGAAGTTAGAAGCTGATTGGTTACCATGCACAGCTACACCAGACTTTGCACTTTTCAGTTTCAGTAAATCAACCCCAGTGTGTTACAGGATTTTGTATTTGCCTCACCACTACTTTTAGATTGGCTGCTCTCCTGGCTCTTAGGGGTAGCAATGACATCTAGGGCTGCCACTTCTGAGTTTGCCACCTGCACATCTTCACTCACCTTGTTTCTTTGGGTGCTCAAACACAGAATTGGTCTTGCTTTTCTATGAGCCTCTACCACCCCCTCAAACTATAGTAACCCAGCTTCTTACATGATAATCCTTTCTCGTCCACCTTCCACTCAACCTCAAAAACTGCCTGCTTAGTGAGCAGAAGACTCCTTTCATGCTTGCTAGTCTGCTTAGTGTTGCAATTTGCTCCAGCAGATCGCCAGTCTGAGCTTCCAGAAGAGCAACCAGCTCATATCTGCCACAGTGGTATGTATCATGGAGCTGTTTCTCAGTTATTGCATACATGACACACTGTGCACTGAGCAAACCATCAACCTCACTAGCACTTATTATCCCTGTTACAATATTTATATTACTTACATGAAGAATAATATGTTAGTTGCAGGTTTGAAAACTTCATAATAATGATACTCTAATGCCGCGTACACACGACCGGACTTTCCGGCAGAAAAGGTCTGACGGAATCATTTCATCGGATATTCCGAACGTGTGTGGGCTACATCAGACTTTTCCTTTCGAAAATTCTGACGGACCTAGAAATAGAACATGTTTTAAATCTTTCCGACGGAATCAATTCCTATCGGGAAAATCGTTCGTCTGTATGCTATTCCGACGGACCAAAAACGACGTAAGGGCAGCTATTGGCTACTGGCTATTTAACTTCCTTTTTCTAGTCCCCTTGTACGTGTTGTACGTCACCGCATTCTAAACGATCGGACTTTGGTGTGATTGTGTGTACACAAGTTCCGTCAGAAAAAACGGTCGTGTGTATGTGGCATTAAAGTCCCTGCATTTTCTGGTGTCCTGGTTTCTAGAGCTAGAAACAAGTCGCAGTACTGCAAGGTAATTTTACTTTTTCTGAAATACTAAATAGCAAAAAACAAACAAGCATGGAATTGGGGAAGTTGAGGCATGTTCAGACATGGGCAAGTAAGCACTGTGCTTTGGGGGCTCCTGAGCAGATCCCCACCCCATGCAAATTTCTTTCACAATGAAGGAGAAAATCATTTGAAAAGGAAATGGAAGAAATGGCAAGTGGATTTTGATGGGGATACTTTGCAAATTCTGCTCATATAACATGCTGCAGAGGCTTGCCAGTTTGAGACCCCCTTGGACAGACCTTACAATGTGGATGCTTTGATCATGTAGGTTTTATGTCCACACAGGAGGCCCAAGATGACACCATCCAATTAATAAATATTATCCACTCAGCCCTGTTGAGGGCAGTTCAGTCATTTCAACTCTCTACTGACACAGAAAAATGCCTTCGTCAGGATCCACTGGAATTTCATCTATCTCACATTGGAGGTGATGGGTTTGGGTCCTCACATCCATGATTGAATATGAGCAGTCTACTCTGCACAAGTTAGAGTTAGTGGGGTCTTCAGCACTTCTTTCAGCATGATAATCTAGACACATCAGTATTGCCTGCTCTTGTTTCTAATCTTTATCTTGGCATTGGAGCCATTCTTGTGGCACCATCAGGTTTATCTGACCCTATTCGCTAAAGAGACAGGAGGGAAAAACGAGCTCATGGTGCAATAACATTCTTTTAATTGAATTGAAGTCGAAATCAATGCACTTACAAACATAAGATGAATACATGCGTCAAAATCCTCCAGTGGGGAACCCTGCATAGGGACCCATCTTAGTTCCGTGGTGACTGGATAGTCCAAAGGATGGATGGCTGTGTTCACGAACTCCTCAAGCAGCTGCCGACAAACTACATGCAAGTGGCTCACTGTCTCCGAAGGCCAGCCAGAACAGACCTAAACTACCTCCACCACCGCAAGCAGGGAAAGACCAAATGGATCAGGCTGACATGAGTCCCTTATGTTTCTACAGCTATCAGTTCCCCGCTGATTACGGAGCTGCAAGGTGGTGTGTGCAGATAGACTTTTCATTAACTCATTAACCTTAAGGGCTATCACTCTTGGTCAGTGTGTTACTGTTGTGGACCCATTGGACTATAGCGCAAGGACTGTTGTTTGTCTATTTTTTGCTAAAGGAACAGGCAACTTCTTTTTCCGGATCACACAGCTTCCAATGCATGACTCACTATTTCATCCATGTTACATCACAACACCTGGTCCGGTGTAGTGATTTTGAATCTTGACATATAACTCTACTGATATTGCCCCTTTCCCCCCTTTTCCCTGTCCTAGGAAATCCCAAATTCCCGCGGGGGTTACAAGACAAAGTTTTCCTAGAGTTGCTTGGCAGAAATTAATATTGTGTAACCTATTTTTATTAGAGGCTTAGCTTGGGTATTCACTACTCAAACGTTAAAGGACCCTGACATCTCCTACCCAGGCCCCTTTGCAAGTCCTTCAGCTGACTCATTACCTCAGATCTTTACCAGATGCATGGCATTTCACCAGAGACATCTCCCACTTTGTACGTGAATGCTGATCCATTGGACTAATGAGACATGCTGTTTCTTTCTTTTAAAATGTGTTATGGCTAGAGACATCCAAAGCCCTGCTTCACTTTTTGGACAAATTGGAAAGAGATCTCCAACAATTTCCGATAATGCTCAAACCAAAATACCAACTTTGTCATTGAGCTCCTCCATCAGCAACAGGTGCCAGGAGTCCAGATACACTGTTGTCACGTGCTTGTACTGTTACATGCCATGTACTGTATCCCTCACTTTCAGGGGCTTGCAGGAGATGCCGTGCAACTTATGGGGATATGCTTCACCTACTCTAGTCATGTCCAGCCCTCCAATCATTTCAGAAAGTAATGCAGAAATTTGAACTGTTCCTAAGACTTCTTCTTTCTTCTTCAGGTTAACACTGTGCCTTTGAAAGCAGGGGTCGGGCAGTTAATGTGGCCCACTCTAGTATCCCAACATTAGGAAATCTTTTACCCCTCCATCAATACAATAGTGGTTCCACTGTGTTGAGGGCATTGGGTGAATTGAGGATCTAACCAGTTCTTGGAAAGATATGGAGTTCCAAGTTTCAAAAGATCTGGTTTTATTGAATAAGGTATTCTTTCACAGATGAATTTAGGCAACTTCTCTCTGGCTGAATCTGCTTGCATCTTCATGCATCTGTTCCCTACCCCCTTCCCTTCACTGATTCCCTGTCCTGACCTTACTCTTACCTGTTTTCAACCCTATTGTCCACCCTTTCCCAATATCTTTATGTGGTGGTGGATGGTTACAGTTTCCACCCCATCTGGCATCTCCTCTACCCTTTCCTGATACTCTCCCCTAACCTCTGCTCCCATCTCCCCTAATTACCCTAATATAGACACCCTTCCATAAGCTGCACATACACTAGAATAATATTGTTCGAAAATGTTTATTTTCAGAACATTTGTTTAATTTTTCCATGGTTATAGAGGTCAAATCAGCATTCGTTTTCAACTGTATTTTTATTTTCAAATAAAAATTCGAAAGCACAGTATGTAAATGTTTTCTCAAATTAATTTTGAACAAGGTATGTTGTTTTCATTTAGGAAATTCTATTCAGAGCAAAATTAAATGTTACAAGTAAAATACATTTTTAGATACTTTGAAACTACATTAATCAAGTTTCTGTTGGCATTATTGAATGTAATGATGACATTTCCTCTATGAGTGTTTGTTCGAAAATCTACCGCTGTATGGCCAGCTTTACACTCAGCTCTGGAGATGAGTTTGCTCTCCCTATTCCTATCCTATCTCTCATTTAGTGTATTCTTCTTAGTCCAATTATCAGGCGCACTGAGCACAATTTTGTGTTGCCAACAGTGACCTACGTCAGGCCTCAGATATTGCTCAGAGGATAAGTGTATTTGACATTCTTCTTTTTAGATTGTTTTTGCATATCACAGTATAGTTTAACATTCGTCTATTTAGTGTTCTCTGTATAGTATCGCTAATTGATCACTGCACTTTTGGGGCAAGGTACTATGTTTTTTATTTGTTTTATATTGTTTTACATGAAAAGTGACTGAAAATTATAAAGAATGTATAAAAACATACACGGGATTGCATGTTTTAGGTCAGGTGAGGTTTATTTATTGATTTACAGATACTTATATAGCACCATCAATTTATGCAGTGCTTTACATATACAGTAGCTCAAGAAGCTGACAATCTAAGGTCCCTAACTCACATTTATACATACACATAGTAGGGCCAGTTTAGACAGGTGACAATTAACTTACCAGCATGTCTTGTGTGGGAGGAAATCGGAGTACCCGGAGGATATACATGCAGGCACAGGAGAAACATGCAAAATCCAGGCGGGAAGTGCTGTGGTTGGGATTCAAACCAACGACCCTAGTGCTGCTTACTTTAAACTTACTTGTGGCAAAAGAGAATAAAAAAAAGATCTTTATCTTTTTTTGCTGGCTCCAACATGTATCCACAGGTATTTTCACAAAGCAGCCCTGATCTTTCTTATCTGGGGTCCACTGCCAACAATCTTGGCTCCTCCTCTTCTCTGTGTGCCCCCATAGCAAACCACTCGCTATGGGGGCACATGATGCATTCTCGCTCCCAAGCTATGTGGGTCTGTGGAGCCGTGCTCTATAGACACACTGGGGTAGATTTACTAAAGCTGGTGCACTCAGAATTTAGTGCAGCTGTGCATGTTAGCCAGTCAGCTTCTAACCTCAGTTTTGCTTCTGAGTAGCCCTGTTATCGTGGTCAGTTTAGAGAGGGCATACAGGTGTGAGATTCAGGGACACAGTTTAGAGGGGGGCAGATTACACAGCACAAGCACTGTGCTGTGTAATCTGCTTTAAGGGACCAGAATCTGAATTATTATTTTTTGGGTTAACAAACACTTTAAGCTTTGGCAGTCAAACCTGGAACTAACAAAAACAAAGGCAATGCGGTGCTACCTCGAACCAATAAAGCAACCATATAAAGTATTAGTGCTAAACACCCTATACAAAATTTTTACATAAGATGGGCAAAAAAAACTCAAAAATAGTATCAGTGTGAATATAATGTATAACAAACACAACACGAAAACTGCCCAGTGAGACCATTATAAATACCCCCTTGAGGTTAAATACGCTGCAAACCAGTGTATGTGATATGTGCAATAATTGTGTCACCCTCTATGGATACTATAGAGATATAGAGCCTGAATGTATAGCAAGAGCCCTAAAAAAACAGCAGTGTGCACAAAAAAGGCAATATAACAATTATTGTGTCACCCTCTGCAAAATATTGAAATCAACCATAAAATAAAATTAAAAATGCAAGGAAAATCAATCATTTCATACCGCGCTCAATTGTATGAATAATATTAAAAATATGAAGAAAAATACAAATACATATATAAAAAAGGTGTATTATACTTATATTATTATCAAATAATGTGAATATAAATTTTCCAAGAACAGCCACCACCGATGATTCTTCAATCATGCGCGTTTCGTCAGCACGTCTGACGTCATCAGGGGTCATGTGATGTATTATTCATACATTTGAGTACGGTATGAAATAAATTATTGATTTTCCTTTCATTATTTGACCTTTGGTTATACTACGAGCTGTTCTATATTTGGTTATATTTATAATTGTGGTTTTCAGAGTGCGCGGCTTAGAGGTTTTTTCACCTTTATTTACACAATTAAAAATGCAAACCACATGCATACAAGTATTACAGTATTTTGAAGGAAAACTGTCTTAATACATACATATGCATACATTGGTATTGCAAAAACTGTATGATAATATAAGTGACACCCTTCTGGTGCTTAGCAAAATTTAAAATAAATATAATAATTGTCCATACATATATCATGGAAATCTGTGCAACAGTTCACATATTTTAAGTGTGTGCTTGATAAAGTGTACTTCTCCTTTAAAACACATACAGTGACTGGATGCTGTTTATAACACCACATAAATCCTTCACCAATACAGATGGCAGCTCACCTCAGAGATTTGCCCTAATAAATATTGGTCTAATGTGCATCACCCTTTTTGAGTTGGGACCAACGCATATCCATATATTCTTCCACTGCGTACTTCGCTTACATTGTCATACAATTTTTGCAATACCAACGCATATGTGTTTTTTCTGCCTATTGTCTGCTTATTGTACTGTGGGGACGGAAAGTATTCAGACCCCCTTAAATTTTTCACTCTTTGTTGTATTACAGACATTTGCTAAAATCATTTAAGTTCATTTTTTTTCCTCATTAATGTACACACAGCACCCCATAGTGAAAGAAAAACACAGAATTGTTGACATTTTTGCAGATTTATTAACAAAGAAAAACTGAAATATCACATGGTCCTAAGTATTCAGACCCTTTGCTGTGACACTCATATATTTAACTCAGGTGCTGTCCATTTCTTCTGATCATCCTTGAGATGGTTCTACACCTTCATTTGAGTCCAGCTGTGTTTGATTATACTGATTGGACTTGATTAGGAAAGCCACACACCTGTGTCAGAGCAAATGAGAATCATGAGGTCAAAGGAACTGCCTGAAGATCTCAGAGACAGAATTGTGGCAAGGCACAGATCTAGCCAAGGTTACAAAAAAAATCTGCTGCACTTAAGGTTCCTAAGAGCACAGTGGCCTCCATAATCCTTAAATGGAAGAGTGGCCCGACGGAAGCCTCTCCTCAGTGCAAGACACCTGAAAGCCCGCATGGAGTTTGCTAAAAAAAACCCTTAAGGACTCCAAGATGGTGAGAAATAAGATTCTTTGGTCTGATGAGACCAAGATAGAACTTTTTGGCCTTAATTCTAAGCGGTATGTGTGGAGAAAACTAGGCACTGCTCATCACCTGTCCAATACGGTCCCAACAGTAAAGCATGGTGGTGGCAGCATCATGCTGTGGGGATGTTTTTCAGCTGCAGGGACAGGACGACTGGTTGCAATCGAGGGAAAGATGAATGCGGCCAAGTACAGGGATATCCTGGATAAAAACCTTCTCCAGAGTGCTCAGGACCTCAGACTGGGCCGAAGGTTTGCCTTCCAACAAGACAATGACCCTAAGCACACAGCTAAAATAATGGAGGAGTGGCTTCACAACAACTGCGTGACTGTTCTTCAATGGCCCAGCCAGAGCCCTGACTTAAACCCAGTTGAACATCTCTGGAGAGACCTAAAAATTGCTGTCCACCAACGTTTACCATCCAACCTGACAGAACTGGAGAGGATCTGCAAGGAGGAATGGCAGAGGATCCCCAAATCCAGGTGTGAAAAACTTGTTGCATCTTTCCCAAAAAGACTCATGGCTATATTAGATCAAAAGGGTGCTTCTACTAAATACTGAGCAAAGGGTCTGAATACTTAGGACCATGTGATATTTCAGTTTTTCTTTTTTAATAAATCTGCAAAAATGTCAACAATTCTGTGTTTTTCTGTCAATATGGGGTGCTGTGTGTACATTAATGAGGAAAAAAAAAGGGGGCGTGGCCTAGCGCGGCATGTGAACAGACCTGTTCACCGGAGCTCCCGCTGTTGATCCGTCTAACGATCCTTTCCTCGCTGTTCTCGGCGCCCAAAAACCGCAATATTCGGTAGCTACAGCATCCCTGACACCCCAGGACATAGATACAGCTGCAGTGTGGGGGTATGATGACCCGTGGAAACCGCGGAGAAGCCGCGGCCTCGGCCGCTCAGGACATCCAAGATGGCGCCTGGACATCTCAGCCGCAGAGAACGCCACGAGGCCAGGACAAGAAAGCAGACCAAGGGGGTAAGTCACAGAAACCCCCTAAGGCCAAAGACCAGCCCAGGGACATGCTATACTATACACAGAAACTGGCAGGCTCTGCAGACTCCACACAGACTAGCACACAGACCCCAGCAGTGTCAGTGGAGCAGACAAGCAGGGAGGACACAGAAAGGCCTGAAGACACAAACATTATGGACTCTGTTCCGGATCCTATGCCAGGCCTGTTTGATTTACAAGTGGAAGACAGTCCCCAACCTACACTTAGTGAAATCCTGCATGCAGTCCACAGATGCACTGCCTCAGTGGATGACCTCAAAGAAAAATTTGGGGGACTGAAGGAGACCGTCTCTCTCCTCCGCCAGGACATTCAAAAAATTAGGGAGAGAACCACAGCAGTGGAGGGGAGAGTAAGTGACATGGAAGATCAGATGCCTCATTTAACCAGAGATGTGCGGGGGGCTGCACAACATGCACACCAGGCCTTTGAAAAGACCGACGACATCGAGAACCGCCTGAGACGTAATAACGTTCGCATAGTGGGGCTCCCGGAGAAGGTGGAGGGCAGGGACCCCACAGTGTTCGTTGAAGAATGGCTGCAGGAAATATTCGGTAAAGAGGCCTTCTCTCCCCTATATGCGGTGGAACGGGCACATCGAGTGCCGCCACGACCTCTACCTCCTGGAAATCCCCCTAGAGCGATGCTGGCCAGGCTCCTCAATTATCGTGACCGTGAAGTAGTGCTACGACTAGCCAGAGAAAAAGGGGCCGTGCAGTTCAACGGAACCAGAATCTCCTTTTACCCCGACTTTTCAGCCGAAGTGCAACGCAGGAGATCTAAATTTGCGGATGTCAAGAAACGGCTGCAACGCCTACAGCTCAAATATGCAATGTTGTTCCCTGCCAAGTTGCGAATTACAGCTGGGGATCAAAACCACTTTTTTGAAAACGCACAAGATGCTGCTGAATGGCTGGACCGAAACGAGCAAGACCTGCGTCGACGCAGACGCGACAATGAAGATGGATGACTTTACTTGGTCAGTTCGTCACAGAGATAAAGGGCGCCCACACTACACAGTCACTGTTACTCCTTACACAGAGGACTTTTTTTCCTTTTTTCACTTAACACCAGCGAGGAAATTTCAATGTTATGAGCTCACTGCAAGTGCCGAATAACCACTTGGATGGCTGGCGGATATACTCCGCAACTGAACTTTACGTGTTGCCATTGTTGTTATGGCCTGAGATGTTGTGCCCTGTTGGCACGGTTGGGGCCTATCGAGCCTCGCACCATCCGCTACCCCTCCGCGTGGCACAACCAGCGGGGAGTATCTCACAAGTCCTTTTTTTTCTTGTTCTTTTTTACTGGACCTACTGCCTGGTTCACCTTACTTTCCAACTGAATATACAGCTTCTCTGTACCATTTTGTTGCATCTCCAATATCTAAACTGCATCACCAGCGAACCCTGTGTTCTAGATGGCCGGCTGGTCAATTTAGTTTATGCAAGCATTGCTGACTGGCGACTCCCGGAGCTGCTGCAGGACAATATGAGACCTCACCACACAGTTGAGAACTGGACTGAACTTCTGCAATGTCTGATACACCCATAGTGACCTGGAATGTTCGGGGAGTAAACGATCCATTGAAAAGGTCCATGATCTCAGCCGGACTGCGGAAATTCCATCCGGCTGTGATTGGCCTGCAGGAAACCCACCTGCGGGATGACACAGTTGGTTTCTTGCAATATGCATGGGTCGGCAAGGCCTATCACTCCACTTACTCTGCTTTTTCGCGGGGAGTAAGTGTACTGATACACAAAGCCATAGTATACCAGGAGCTAGACTCCTTAGTAGATATATCTGGTAGATTTGTATTCTTGCACTGTACACTGTATACGATTACCTTGATACTAGCTTTTGTATATGTGCCCCCTCCATTCTCCAGAGAGGTATTGCAATTGTTAATTTCCTATTTAGCTAACAAACCGGATATTCCGGTATTAATAATGGGTGACTTCAATTGTTACCTAGACCCTAAACTGGACAGGCATCCACCGGTACAGCCTCCGGGGGGTGGACGGGGCACCGCTCTCAGTCGCTTACTTGCAGAAGTAGGATGGATAGATATATGGCGTAATCGTAACCCCGAATGCAAACAATTTTCCTGTTTTTCCAAGACGCACGGGTCACTGTCACGTATTGACTTATGTATAGGTACCCCAAATCTGGTAAGCAATATAACCAAAGTGGAATATTTTCCACGAGGAGTGTCAGACCACTCCCCACTATCTCTGTGGTTAACTACTAGACCCCCCAGCAACCTACCCAAAGCCCCGTGGAAGCTAAATGCCTTTTGGTTAAAGCTCTTTGTTTCGCAGGAGGGAATAGCAACGCAGATTGAGGGTTTCTTTAAAACACACAGATATTTACATGATGCTCACTTGAAATGGGAGACTTTTAAGGCACATCTGAGAGGGATTTTCATCCAGGAAATACAACAGGTTAAACACAACTCCTCGGTCCTGCTAGAACAAGCTGGGGACTTGGTAAAGCAACTAGAAATTGCCTATATAACTGACCCCACTGACCACACTAGGGAGGCATGGATGTCGGCCCAGGATTCCCTGGACCGGCTGAGATCCTCCACTGCAGAGCGTAAAAGATTCTTCACGAAGCTAGCATTTTATGAGGAGGGGGAGAAGACGGGCCGCCTACTGGCAAAAATTGCACGATCACAACAGCAATCACCAGCCATTGGGGCCATTCGGGCTGCCAATGGGAAAGTAGTCAATTCCCCGGAACTTGTCATATCCGAGCTGGCATCCTTCTATGAAGACCTATATAGGCCGGGGGATGCTTACTCGGATGCAGAACTAGCAGAATATATGTCTACGATTGATCTGCCCTCGTTGACGGCAGCAGTACAGAAACAACTAGATGCCCCGATAACCTTGGAGGAGCTTCAGGTGGCGGCCTGCTCTTTTCCCACGTGTAAAGCACCGGGTGGGGATGGCCTCCCTATGGAGGTATTCACTCAGTATGGAGAACAGATACTCCCCGAGCTATTAAAAGTGATTAACGCTTGCCTGGACACAGGCAGACTTCCTGATTCTATGACAAGGGCAAATGTGATTTTA
Organism: Lithobates clamitans; assembly: GCA_037952925.1. Lineage (NCBI taxonomy): Eukaryota > Metazoa > Chordata > Amphibia > Anura > Ranidae > Lithobates > Lithobates clamitans. The sequence goes on along the minus strand of JBBGZY010000240.1, from coordinate 5,894,126 downwards.
CTTCTTAAACAGGGGAAGGATCCGGTTGACCCCGGCTCCTATAGACCTATTTCATTGCTCCAGAGTGATGTGAAGATCCTTGCAAAGGTCCTGGCGCTTCGGGTCAACGGGGTCATCTCCTCCATTATACACCAGGACCAGGCAGGCTTTATGCCCCAGAAGTCCACAGCCACCAATTTGAGAAGACTGTTCCTTAATATGCAAATGCAGGCAGACAATATGGGTCAGAGAGCGCTGCTATCCCTAGACGCCAACAAGGCTTTTGACAGCGTTAGCTGGACATATCTCTGGGCAGTATTAGACAAATTTGGGTTTGGGAAACGGTTCATAACATGGGTTAAGCTGCTGTATGCGTCCCCTCAGGCCAATATTCGAATGTCAGATAGAGTCTCGCATGCCTTTGCTCTGGGCAGGGGGACGAGGCAAGGATGTCCTCTGTCCCCACTGCTCTTTGCGATCGCGATAGAGCCCTTAGCAGCCCTTATAAGAGACAGCGACCGGATTCAAGGGTTCCGCTACGGGACACTGCATGAAAAGATAATGTTGTACGCAGACGACATGTTACTTTTTCTGGGAAACCCGAGCAATTCACTGTCAGAGGCCATGTCAATAATAAAACTGTTTGGTCACTACTCCGGGCTAACCATCAACTGGTCTAAGTCAGCCCTGATGATGCTGGATGGGGACCATGGGGTTGCGCTTCCTGATCATTGCCCCATTCCTCTGGTCACTAGTTTCAAATATCTGGGCATACAAGTAGCGCCCAGGATTGGAGACTACTGTTCCATGAACATATACCCCCTGCTTTCACGCTTTCGTGATAAAATAAACACATGGAATAACTTAAAAATGTCCCTGGCAGGCAGAGCCAATTTAATTAAGATGATTCTTATGCCTCAATTATTATATTTCCTGCACAATACACCGGTGGTAATCCCCCTAAAAATCTTCAGAATAGTAAATACCCTTTTTCGTAAACTGCTATGGAACAATAAACATCCCAGAATTAGACTAGAACAGTTGCAGCAGTCTAAGGACAGCGGGGGGTTGGCGGTTCCCAACCCCTGGTTGTACTACATAGCGTCCCAGTTGCAGCAGTTGGTTGGCTCCATGGCTCCGGAGCCACAGGGCTCAGCAGCGCGGTTGATGCTGATTGCCTCTGGAGCAGAGGCTATCCCTATGGGTCTTGAGGCCCAGCTATTTGCGAAATCCAACAAAAAGGCCCCAACCCTGTCGCTGGTACAGAAAATATGGAATAAAGCTAGACAAATCCAGGGGGTGCAGGGGTTCACGGATTTCAGTCCAATATGGGACAACCGTTCCTATAGTGAACTGGGAAAACTAAACCAAAAGTCTAGATGGTGCAAGTACGGGGTAAAACTACTCTCTCAAATATTCGGGAACGGTAAACTGCTCCCTTTCACAGAACTACAAGCCAATTCCAATTTACCGAATAATATGCTTTACCCATACCTTCAGCTGCGACACGCGGTGGCTGCGCAGGGGACTGCCGTTGAGTGGATATTGTCACCCACTCCGGTATTCCATGTGTTACAGTCTAGTAAGGAAACCAAAGGAATCATATCCCAATGCTACCAGATGCTGCTGGTAAGACACTTACGGGCTTACCCATGCAAGGCGGCTCCTGCCTGGGAGAGGGACCTTGGCCAAATCACAGATGAGCAGTGGGAGGAGGCTCTTCAAGCCATACCCAATTGCTCCCTTAATGTAGCACAAAAGGTCTCCCAATTGTTCATAGTGTTGAGAGTACATTACACCCCTAAGAAGTTACACAAGATGGGCAGGGCGACAAGCCCTCTATGCTCCCGCTGTCAGCAGCACGATGGAGACCTCATTCACCTACTATGGCGCTGCCCGAAGCTCCACCGCTACTGGAATGGGGTGCTAGATACGCTCAACGGAGTATTTCAGACAAAGGTTCCCACTGACCCTAAGTGTTGCTTGCTGGGAGTCCTGGAGGAGGAGATCCCGGAGGAGATGGATAGGGTCGCTTTCTCCAGGGCTCTATTTCAGGCCAGGAAGCTTATCCTAATGGGGTGGAAATCCACAATGCCACCCACCAGGGGCTCCTGGGTGGAACACATGGGACAGACCCTTATCAAGGAAAAGCTAATATACCAACACAGGGGATGCACAAACAGGTTTGAACGTATTTGGTCAAAATGGCTAGACACACCGGGACTGAGTCCAAGAGAGTTGGTGATGTCTAGACTCCTGCAATCTCTTTAAACCAGATGATGGGGAGCAAAATGGAATGCATAGCATAAAATAACATGGGTGGTGATAGCCAAAACAGGGAAAGCTGTGTTATGGATGTTTGGAAATTTGCAACAGATTGACAAATCAGGTGGTATAATTACTGTATACATGACCGTGAACCTATTTGATATTACTGATGTAACTGTAAATGCAACATGAAGAGTGATTATTGCTGGACTATATGTGAAAGTTCAATAAAACCTTTTTTGATATAAAAAAAAAAATGAGGAAAAAAAAATGAACTTAAATTATTTTAGCAAATGGTTGCAATATAACAAAGAGTGAAAAATTTAAGGGGGTCTGAAAACTTTCCGCCTCCACTGTAGGTAATGACTGCTTGGCAACACTCAAGTTGTATGTTCTGCTTGTGCCTGCATTGTTTTCCTCCAGGTACTCTAGTTTTCTCTCATACTCCAGTTGACATGCTTGTTGGTTATTGGCTTCTTTCTAAATTAGCCCTGGTATGTGTTATGTATAAATGTGAGTTAGGGACCTCATATTGTAAGCTCCTTTAGGGCAGGGACCTGCTGCCATTTTTTGTGCATAGGATGTGGGTAAAAGGCTAAGCGACTCAACTATGCACGAAAGCATAGGGACTGGGTTGCAGAAAAATGGCAGCAGGTGCTCTGGACAGAGTCAAAATTTTAAATATTTGGTTTAGCAGGGGGCAGTTTGTTTTTCCTTGTGCAGATTGGAAGGGGTTAAAATTTACGATTGCTCTATTTAAGGATGTTCAATGCACTGATTAGCCACCCTCTTCATAAAGTCCTCTATGAACAAAACACATTGGGGTGTGGCCTAATCGGTGGGCGTGTGCAGGCTGTCAAGTGAGAAGAGCTTAGAGGCTATACAGAGCAGAGGCTTGAGCCAGCAGCTGCCTGCAGTGTTTATACAGATACCCTGCAGTTCTAAGTAAAGCTCTTTTGACTCCTGTGCTTGTGAGTAGGATTTTAATGGTGGCTCAAAAAATATCGTTTTTATGGAATTACACTATTGTGCTGCTTTCTCCCCTTTTTTTTGTAATACCTATTTTGGATGAGAATTGCGGGTCAGGAGTAAAGGAGCAGCCCCATTGAAAAGTGCATGAGCGGATGCAGGAACTGGGGGGAGTACCTTGCAGATGCTCTGCATGGACAAGTTGCTAATTAGTTTTTTAATTTTTAATGCTTCATTTTTTCCCATTTTTTTCAGATTAGATTTTTTCCTACGTAAATGTTTGCTGGTTTATCATTTAAGTCATAATCGTGGTTGCTTTCTACTTTTTGTCTGTATGCTGTAAAAGGTTAAATGGAAAAAAAAGAAACCTTCAATGTACCCCATGCAGTAGATTTCCATCTAAAACAGTGGTAGGCTTTTGTGATGGGAAAGAGATTTTGTGCAGTTCTGCTAGGGGGGGGGGTCCCTGTTTCCAGGAGATGGAGGACTGTCATTGGCCACTGTTAAAGCCAATCACATTCCTGCCAGCCCGGTCCACCATCTGGAGGAAAATTACTCGCTTGGTTGCCGCTACCAATCTCAGAAAGAAGGGATTTCACTGTGATTGCAAAAACCCCAATTAGGTGACAGTTTGTAGAATTACTGTTGTGCTTCTGGGAACTTTGTTGAAACTTTTCCTGAACCTTTGTGTCACTTACTACTGAACTCCTGCACTCTGTGTCCCTTTAAGCCACATCCAGTATTCAGCTCAATGAAAATTACACCCAAGTTTCTCTCAGCTTCGGGGGCCCAACTTATGATCCTGCAGACAGGCCCACTGCTTACAGAAAATACCCCTGACCTGACCTCATCATTGCAAATCCATTCCAGATGCTTGTATGTGACATCACATACAAGCACGTGGGCTGGATGCGGGAGGTGGATCAGCCAGATGAGTGTCCCAGGACAGGTAGATGTGTCTCATCTCTGCTTCCTTTCACTACTCTGCATATCATGAGAAGAGGGTACAGCGGTGGAGCAGATGAGCAGAAGCGTACAGCGGTGGGGAAAATTAGCAGAAAGGGTTCAGAGGTAGGACAGAAGAGCAGGAGGTACAGCGGTGGGGCAGATGTGCAGGGAGGTACAGTGGTGGAAGATATGAGAAGGAGCTTCAGCAGTGGGACAGAAGAGCAGGGGGGTACAGTGATGGGGCAAATGAGCAGGGGGATTCAGTGTTGGGCCAAATGAGAAGGGGGTTACAGTGGTGGGACAGATGAGCAGGTGGGTTCTGTGTTGGGGCAGATGAGAGGGGGGTTCAGTGGTGGGACAGAAAAGCAGGTGGTTAGAGCAGTGGGGCAGATGTGAAAGTAGCTGTATTGGTGGAACCGATGAGCAGGGGGAACAGAGGTGGGGCAGAAGAGCAGGGGGTACAGAGGTGAGACAGATGTGCAAGAGGTACATTGGTGGGACAGATGAGCAGATGGGTTCAGTGTTAGGACAGATGAGAAGGTGATTCAGTAGTGAGACAGAAGAGCGTGGGGATATGTCGGTGGAGCAGATGTGCAGGGAGTGAGTGCAGGATGTCAATTTCTCACTACTAAAGTAGTTTACAGCATTTACTTTATAAAAAATCCTTTTCGTGAGTGAGAGTGTGAAGTTGACATGATCTAAAATAATCTGAATTGTTACACTTAATTGCATCCTTCAGTAAGGCATTGCGTGATGAGATATGAAGTTTCCTGGAAGGTCACATGATGCCACAGGAATTGATGGGCCCGGGATGCATTTTTTAACATTATAAACAGAGAGGTTCAGATTGATAGCTGCCATGGAGTAGGTGAGAGATAATCATATTGGGATGGAGTTTAGACACTATAACCCCCATCTTTTAAATGCTGTTGCCCCTATTGTGCCGCATAAAATGAAACACAAATCACAATGCAATTTTTTTTTTATTATTGAATTTACTACTGGTCACATGACTATTCTCCTCCCACCAGCGACACATCAAACTTTTCTACTTTAATTATTTGTTGCTGCTGGTTGCTAATAAAATTGCTTTCCAGGATCATATTAATTAGCAGAGATAATATATTAATTAATCAATTTATAATTTTTTAGGAACCTAGTCGTTGGTGTTATTTATATTATAATTTAATTTAGCATTGCTAGGAAGATGTTTTTTCTTTTTGAAGCTCACTACTTTAATTGCAACATTATCTCAATAAATTCTTTCCTGCCTGTTGGTGGCAATGTTGCAATGCTAAAGTTAGCTGTTAATAAAAAGGTTTTATTTCTTACTAGTGCAGAGATGGTGGGCTGGCAATAATCTGATTTCTAGTTCAGGTATGAACAGCCTGATTTCCTCAAAGTGTATACTATTAGGCTAGCTATATTATATTGAAAACCTTACAAATAATAATAATAAAAAGTGTTATAGAGAAGTATTGCTTATAAAGCATGTGTGTGTGCCATGTTCTACAGTTCTCCATGTTCTAAAAATAAAACATATACAGTATATATATATATATATATATATATATATATATATATATATATATATATATATATATATATATATATATAAATGTGTATTGTTATATCAGTCAGCATGGTTATAAGCTAATACACTGTTTATGTAAGTAGATTTTTTAATGTCCTTTTTCAGTATTATTTATTGATACAGATACTGGAATATATATATCTATATCTATATATAGATATATATCTATATATATAGATAGATAGATAGGTAGATATATATATATCTATATCTATAGATATATATATATTTTCCTAACATAGCAAGCATGTCATACTTACCTGCTCTGTGCAATGGTTTTGCACAAAGTGTCCCTGATCCTCCTCTTCTGGGGCTCCCCACCAGGACTCCTCGCTCCTCCTGCCTTTGAGTACTTGCCAGCAAGACACTTGAGGGGGGGTAGCCGTTCAGGCTCGCTCCTGAGCTGCACTGTGTGTACCTATTAACACTGAATTTAATTGACATCAGCAGCAGGAGCCTGGAAGAGAGAGAGCAACGCTCTCGTGCACATCACTGGACTGAGATCGGGCTCAGGTAAGTATTTGGGGGGGGGGGGGGCTGGGGGGTGATTATACCTAAAAGTTTTTTTATCCTTATTGCAGAGAATGCATTAGGGGAAAAAAAACCTTTAGCCTTTACGACCACTTTAATGCTTATTGGTGAAACAGTTATAAATCAAATGCTCTTATTAAGTCTATAATTATGTTTGGAATTTTTCTACAACCCCAACTCCAAAAAAGTTGGGTCGCTATGTAAAATCTACATAAAACCATGCTGATCTCCTAAACTCATATTTTATTCACAATAGAAAATAGAAATCATATCAAATGTTTAACCTGAGAAAATGTACTATTTTAAGAAAAAAATAAGGACATTTTGAAATTGATGGCAGCAACACGTCTCAAAAAGGTTGGGACAGGCCCATGTTTACAATGGTGTAGCACCCCCTCTTCTTTTAAAAACACTCTGAAAATGTCTGGGAACTGTGGAGACCAGTTGCTGGAGTTTTGGGAGAGGAATGTTGTCCCATTCTGCCTGGACAGGATTCTAACTGCTCAAGACTCCTGGGTCTTCTTTGTCCTATTTTTCATTTCAAGATGTGCCAAATATTTTCAATTAGTGAAAGGTCTGGGTTGCAGGCAGTCCAGTTAAGCACCCAGATGCTTCTACTACAAAGCCATGCTGTTGTCATAGATGCAGTATGCAGTTTAACATTGTCTTGCTGAAATATGCAAGGCCTTTCCTGAAAAATACATCATCTGGAAGGGAGCATATCCTGCTCTAATACCTGGCTATACCTGGCTATATCTTTCATCATTGATGGTGCCTTTCAAGATATGCAAGCTGCCCATTCCATACACAATAATGCACCCCCATATCATCAGAGATGCAGGCTTCTGAACTGAGTGTTGATAACAAGCCGGAAGGTCCCTCTCCTCTTTATTCCAGAGGACACAATGCTCATGAATGCCAAAAAGAATGTCAAATTTAAATTTGTCTGAACACAGAACAGTTTTCCACTTTGCATCAGACCATTTTATATTAGCTTATCCCAGAAAAGACGGCAGCGTTTCTGGATCATTTTATGGCTTCTTCTTTACATGGTAAAAGTTTTATCTTTTTGACACAACAAACTGTGTTCACAGATAGTGATTTTTGGAAGTATTTCTGAGTCCATGCAGTGATGTCCAGAATTATAGATTTATGCCTGTTTTTAATGCAGTCCCGTCTGAGGGCCCAAAGATCATGGACATCCAATTTTGCATTTTGGCTTGTCCCTTGCGCACAGAGATTTCTCCAGATTCTCTTTTGATGATATTATGTACTGTAATTATCCTAATTGTGTTGGGCTGCCAACAAATGAAAAGTGCATGTGCATAACAAATAAATAATTCATAGTGTATATAAATAAATCAAATTCATAAAGGATCCATGAAATTCATATAAGTGCTCATAAGAACAACTTCATTATAAGTCCCACGTGATTATAAAGTGCTAAGTGCAAAAGTCCATAACTAAAGGAAAACATGTGCAAATACGGTAGCACAAATAGGCCCACAGGCAGGTAGATTTTTCACCACTTGTGTGCACCAACAGTCGCAAACTGCTTACCAGATCCTCAGACCTCAAAGAGAAAAAAGTCTGGCTACGCTTTAAAATACCGCATGAGTTATTTTATAAAGTCATGCGTACACAGCGTCCCCGCTTTTTTTAAAAATTGGGTTTGTACTTCTATATAAATAACTTATCTGTAAGATGTGACAAATATCTGCCTTAAAGAGACACTGTCACCTTGCTTATTCAGGGCAAAGTGACACTTTGTAAAGGACCCCCTCGCCCTAGTTATATTCACCCTATATTCACCCTACCAGCATTCCTTCACTGCTTTCTGGTATGGGGGAGCATGTGAAAGTGCTTGGGTCTAGTCTAGTCAGCAATTGCTAACCCTGAAAGCCATAACATGACTGTGGGAGTGACATCACTACTACCCTTAGCAACCCACACCACTGGATTTCAAGGCTAGCTACAGCAGAATCAGGTGCTGTGGGGAGCACTTTACCAAGTGCCCTGAATGGATAGGTTGACAAGTTGTCTCTTTAATTCTTCATGCGTCAGTTTTTTTCTTTCCAGATTATCTTTCTTCCTACATAAATGTTTGCTGGTTTATAATTTCAGTCATATTTAGGTTGCTTTCTACTTTTTCCCTGTATGTACCCCATGTGGTAGATCCCCATCTAAAATACTCATAAATTTTACAATTGTTTTCTCTTTGGGGTAAGACTGTGAAGGAAAATGGGCATAGCATGATTTTTACTGAAAACTTGAAGAGGTAAGCTGTAGTAAATGTACAGAAGAGGGACCGTATCTGGGTTGTGCTCATAGATTAAAAACTGGACTGGAGTAAGAACACTGAAGTGCTCTAAAGGAAGGGACCAGAGCCACCTCTATTTTTTGAGGAGGCGGAGGTCTTTTAACATCTGCTGAACAATGCTGAAGATATTTTATGAGTCTGTGGTGGGCAGTGCTCTCCTGAATGCAGTGGCTTGCTGTGGAAGCAGGCTTAGGGCCCATTCACGCTGATACATTTTTCTTGCATTTTTTTTCCTTAAATCCAAAGGGACTTTTAACACCACTGCATTACAGGTGCAGTGCTTTTTGAAAAGTCCTGTATGCTGCATCTTTGGCGCAGTTTTGAAAACTGCATTAAAAATGCAGCCTCCCTTTGAATTGAATGGAAACCGCTGTAAAACTGTGGTAAAATTGCTGTAAAAACACACCTGCATTTTTGGTGCGTTTTTGAGTCACACATCCATTTTTCACAGGTGCTGACAACCAGACAGCAAACACATCTGAAACACATCAATATGCGCTTTTACTGTGATTTCGCTACAGAGCAGTGTGAAAGTACCCTTAAAATGGCCGTCAGCAACAGACTAAATAAGCTTATTTACAAGGCCAATGTTGCAGTACCGCTACAAATCACAGATCACTGCCATTACTAGTAAAAAAAAAAATGCCATAAAAATGCCAAAAATCTTTCCGATAGTTTGTAGACTCTATAACTTTTGGGCAAACAAATCATTTTTTTACCAAAAATATGTATAAGAATATATATTGGCCTAAACTGATGAAGAAATGTGTTTTTTGAAAAAAAAAAAAAAAAAAAACGTTTTTGGGGATATTTATAATAGCAAAAAGTAAAAGATATTGTTTTTTTTTTCAAAATTGTCGCTTCTTTTTTGTTTATAGCACAAAAAATAAAAACGCAGAGGTGATCAAATACCACCAAAAGAAAGCTCTATTTGTGGGGAAAATGGGACAGAAATTTTGTTTGGGTACAGCATTGCATGGCCGCGAAATTGTCAGTTAAAGTGACGCAATGCAAAATTGTATCAGGGAGGGGGTAAAATCTTTCGGGGCTGAAGCGGTTAATCAGCCGAATGATGGCTACAACGTGGGCGTCCTGTTCTGGGGGGGTGTCTATTGACATCCTCCCAGAATCTCGCACACCCTTGTGGCACACATTGGAAGCGCTCTATGATTGATGTGTCTTTCGGACACAGCTGATCACAGATTGAGATTAGGGGGCAATCAAAGCCGCCCTTTGCCATGTGATGAGCTGTGTTGAATCACAGCTCATCACATGTAAACAAATGTCAGTTATCGGCATTTCCTTTCCTCAACACTGTGGCTGTGTGAGGAAAGGAAAGTCGATAACTGGCTATCCTGTGATAGGGGGCATTTACACTGATAATCAGTGCACTGATTATCAGTGCAGCCCCATCAGTGTCCATCAGTGCTGCATATCAGTGCCCATTAATGCAGCATATCAGTGCTGCCTCATCAGCACTGGCTCATCAGTGCAACCTCATCAGTGCCCATCAGCCTTATCAGTGTCCATCAGTGCAGCCTCATCAGTGTTCATCACTGCAGCCTATCAGTACAACTTCATCAGATCATATCAATGAACAAAGAAAATTATTATTTGCAAGATTGATGCATGTTGCATGACCATGCAATTGTCATTCAAAGTAATAAAGTATTCTGAATCTGAATCCTCACATGCCCATTGTAGGTGCTTTTGGCTGTGGACATGGGTCACCCTGACTGGTCTGTGGCTACGCAGCCCCATACACAACAAACTTTGATGCCCATTTTTTCTGCTTTCAACACATCAACCTCAGGGACAGCATATTTACTAGTTGCTTAGTATATCCCAATAACTTTCAGATACCATTTTAAGAAAATAATCAATCTCTCAGTGGTCAATCATTTATTGCTAATCAGTGTATATGCACCAATATACATACTCTACATACATCACATATCATTAAAATGCTGGAGGTGATTGTAGCAATGTTAGTGCACTTGCAACAAAAACAATTGAGAAGTGTTTGTGATACTTTTTTATTTACACTAACATTAACATTTTCCATGTAAGGCCCCTTTCACACGAGGCGGACTCCGTTTCTACGCAGCCCGCCTCGGTCCGCCGGCTCAGCGGGAGATCATTCCGTTGATCTCCGCTGAACCGGCGGATGACAGGTCCCTCTCTGCTCACTGAGCGGGGAGGGGCTTGTCAGGCGCTGCTGCCGCCTATGGAGGGATCGGACGAAAACGGACAGCGTGTCTGTTTTCGTCAGATCTCCCCCGATCCGATCCGCCAGCGACGGACCTGGACGTAGAGCCATCCGTCTGCTTTTCAGCGGATCGGACCGGGTCGGATGTCAGCGGACATGTCTCCGCTGACATCCGACGCTCCATAGACTAACATGGAGCGCCCGTTCAGGTCCGCCTGAACGGTCCAATCTTGTGAAAGGGGCCTTAAAGTAATGCAAATAGTATAAAAGTAAGAAGAATACAATTACAATTACAAATACAATGTTTGCTTATACGTATGATGGAGTAATAGGTAGTATAGCTCTGAGAAATTGTACTTCAGTCTATTTGTTTAGAGTGCATTAATGTAGAGAAGAAGTTGCTGACGGTGCTCAACAACACTAAGATATAACATAGGCTGGAAAAATGGTGAAAACGGGTATTCTAAAAAGAAATGGCAGTTGTTTTTGATACACAGTACTTTTGCAAGCTGAATCCCACCTAGCTAGGTTTACATCTACTAAGTGGATGCAAACCAATGAAGGATGACAATAAATACTTTCCCTCTGCCTGCGCCATTGAACTCTACTAACCTGCCTTGTAATTGTGCTGATGAAAGACTGACACTTCATGAGGTGTCAAGCTCCTGGGTCCTCCGCAACTCTAATGCCCTGTACACACGATTGGATTTTCCGAAGGAAAATGTGTGATAGGACCTTGTTGTCGGAAATTCCGACCGTGTGTGGGCTCCATCACACATTTTCCATCGGAATTTCCGACATACAAAGTTTGAGAGCAGGATATAAAATTTTCCGACAACAAAATCTGTTGTCGGAAATTCCGATCGTGTGTACACAAATCCGACGCACAAAGTGCCACGCATGCTCAGAATAAATTAAGAGACGAAAGCTATTGGCTACTGCCTCGTTTATAGTCCCGGCGTACGTGTTTTACATCACCGCGTTCAGAACGATCGGATTTTCCGACAACTTTGTGTGACCGTGTGTATGCAAGACAAGTTTGAGCCAACATCCGTCGGAAAAAATCCATGGATTTTTGTTGTCGGAATGTCCGATCAATGTCCGACCGTGTGTACAGGGCATTAAAGTGAAATTCTGTGACAACCAGCAGCGATAAGTATTTACCATTGTCTCTTTCTGAAGGTATGTTTGCAGGGTATATTTTTTATAGCAACTTCCCTTTGAGAAGCTTCGTCTTTAGTCATTGGTTTGGTATTTTTTCAAAATGTGAAAGTTACCTGGACCAGTTATATTCCCTTTATATGGTAATTAAAATATTTAACTAGTGAACATAGTAAATGTAAATAATTTTAAAACTGGGTTTTGGGCAAGAATGTTTGGTAATGTAGGCAATAAATACTTATTTGGTTATTAAAACTTTGTACACTGATTACATCAGTACAGCAAAAGAACATTTTATGATTTTTCTTTTATAATATCAGATTCCATTGTCTTGAGTACATATGAGAAACAAGTACATTCGTTTTGGTGATGTTTATTTACAAACCTATAAATTGACATATACACAGAAAATATTTAAATATGATAATCATCATAGGTCATTCTTGAAAATGTGCAATATTTATAGAGTTAATGGAACTAGCATTTAATGTTTTTTTTTACATGCAATGTGCATGCATTCCAAGTATGTATAAGTTTAACACCTACAGGTATTTATTACCTCTCCCAGAGTTTACACTACTCCCTCTTTCAATAGCTTCATCTGCTTTTCTATACTGAAGAATGAAGTTATGTTGTCAAAGTTTTGGCTGGGATTTTCACATTAAAGAATGCTGTTTATTTTCTTTTTGTTTAAATGCTTACCTCTTTCTACTTTGGGAATATCACAAATGATGTATATAATATTTAATCATCACACTTGCATTTTCATAACTGATGCCTTCCAAGAATGTTGAACTGCTTGTTCTTGTAACATCTCAATGGCTAGTGCAGGGGTGTCTGACCTTTAGACCTTCCTAGTAGGGCTGGGGAAAAAAACGATTTAAATCTTGAATCGAGTTGAGAGGTCAAATCGATTTAAAATTTAAGCAAATCGATTTTTTAAGATTTTTTTTTTTCACCTCGCCGGTCCCGAGGCGCTGCAGGCACGAGTATTTAGGCGAGGCCGTGGCTTCGGCCTAGTCTGCGGCTACGGCCGGACGCCGCGGACTAGGCCGAAGCCACGGCCTCGCCTAAAAGCTTATGCCCGCAGCACCTCAGGACCGGCGCGGTTTCCAAAGAAAAAAGAAAACTCGATTCGAATCGTGAATCGAGTTTTTTTAAGAGAATCGAAGATTTTTTTTTTTAAGAAAATCTCCCAGCCCTACTTCCTAGGCCACATTGGAAGAAGAGGAATTGTTTTGGGCAATTACCTGTGGTGATCGCTGCTGGATGCAGACAAAGTGCATTCAGCAGTGATCACCGCAGGTAAACGTTGGCTGTGTAGAGAGATGTGAATTGGTGTGGCTGCCAGCAAACTGTCATTATAGTGAACAGGGCCGGCAGCTGCGCCTGCCTGTTGAGTGGTTGAAAGCCGCTGGACGAAACTAATCGCCAGTGTGAATGTAGCCTGTGTATGTGTTGTGTGGGGAGGTGGGGGAAGTTGTAAACAGGGGGCTCCGAGGGAGGGTGCAATTAAAAACTGGGAGGGGCACAGACCACCCTCAAAGATCGGGCCATGCAGCATTTACTTATCTGCCCCCCCCTGCATTCCCTGCTTGCACGGCATCCCCAGCGTCTCTCCAGACGGTCACGGCCACACGCTAAACTTTCTGGGGCCGTGGGTTGGACACCCATGGGTTAGGGGTTATAACCTGAGTTTTCCCAAATATTCTGCAGATTATAGACATATTTTCTTTTGTTTATTAGCATAACTGCACATTGCCAGAAGAGCAACTCTATCTAACAAGTTAACTCAGTCAAGTGATCTACCTTTGCTGTGCGTGAAACATTACTATTGTGCCATTGTCAGAGTTTAGTTTTATGTGGTCCCTTTTAGGCAAATCCAGCAAGCCCCTAGAGCTTGGTAATGCTGGGATGGGGGGAATCTAATACTGGGGGGGCTCAGCTAATGCCGCATACACACGATTGGAAATTCGGCCAGCAACAGACCGATGAGAGCTTTTGGTCGGAAAATGCAACCGTGTGTATGCTTCATTGGACTTTTGCTTTTCCCACCAGCAAGAGATTGAGAGCATGTTCTCAATTTTTTCATTCGGAAGAAGTTCCTATCCGAAATTGCAATCGTCTGTACAAATTCCAATGCGCAAAATTCCTACGCATGCTCGGAAACAAATTGACGCATGCTCGGAAGCATTGAACTTCATTTTCTCGGCTTGTCGTAGTGTTGTACATAACCGCGTTCTCGACAATTGAAAGTTCAGAGAACTTTTGTGTGACCGTGTGTATGCAAGGCAAGCTTGAGCGGAATTACGTCGGAAAAACCATCCAAGTTTTTTCAGACGGAAAATCTGCTCGTGTGTACACGGCAATACTCTTAAAATTTCTTCTATTAAATACCTACTCAAGGCACATCATATGCTATGTTGTATGTTACACTATCCTAATTATTACAGTTTGTAACTGTAAACTGTGCTGTACCTTTGACCAAAGTGTTTATTGTTCCAGCAGTTGCTGTTTGATTAGTGTCCCAAACTGTTTAATTAAAGTGGTTTTAAACCCTCACATATACCCAGTGAAGTGAATAGTCTCACGTGAAACACAGAGATGAAGCAAATCCTCCTAATAAGTTGTACCTGTTTATTTGCAATCTTCTCTACTCTACAGATGTTTAAAGTCCAAAATGTATACAACTTGTCTGAGCTTTTAGCATGCAGGAAGCGGGGAGCTGAAGTTGCACATTGCAGAGCTAAATGAGAGCTGATTGGAGGGAAGGGACACACCCCCCTTCACATAGCACACAGGAACAGAACTGAGACTGTCAGCCACAGGCTGTGTGCTGGAACTTCCTTCCCTGTCAACTCATGTAGAGAGCAGAGAAACAAGGTAGTGGACAGAAATTACAATTACTGCCGTGGTTTGAGACAAGTAGACACTATAGAAGGATATGCTTTGTTCATATTTCATGTCTGAGGTTTACAATCACTTTAAGTTGTTCTTTAAAGCAGTCTTAGACAAGATGTGAATTCCCTGTCCTTTGTACTGGGGTCAGTGGCATACCTAGTACATCTGGCACTCAGAGCTGATCATTTTTTAACACGTCCCCGCTCCTAAAAAGGTCTTAAAAGCAGAGGGCGCTGCACTGAAGTGCGGGTGCAGTGAAATTGCTCTGAAAGCACATGTTTGTCATAGTCCTTTTACTCATGAAACATTTTTAATGACTGTGCCATAAGCAAGAGAGAAACAAATGCATACAAACCTCAACATGCTCATTTTAGGAAATTGAAATTAATCTATCACAAAAGCTTTTCTACACACAGACTATCTTCGGGTTCTTGGAAGAGCGATCCATTTTAAGATCACTTTTAAGAGGGCATTTACAATGCCCCTCACCACATGATTTCAAACTTATAATGCATCACTACCCCACTGCAATTGAACGCATAGCACAAGGTTGCGGCATGGCCCCATTAAACATAATGAGTGAGTTTGACGGGTGGTACCGCTTGTCAAACACTGCTCCCTGAGATAAAAATGCAGCAGCCGCTAAGCAAAGCATCTTTATACCCCTGTCTGGATGTATTCTGACATTTCAGGTTGGTGGCCGGGGAGGAATAAAACCGTGGCCTGTTTTTATCACCCCCCTGGTCGTCCGTCTGAAAGAGCACTTAGGCAGATAATGCAATTTTTTTTCCTGAAAAAAATTGCCTGATCAACACGATCATTGTTGATGGGGGGAGTCCCTCCTGTTGTGCTCTAATACATTTTAATAAAATGTATTAAAACAAGAACGGTGTCAGTAGGGCAGTGGAGGGTGTCAGTAGGGCAGTGGAGGGTGTCAGTAGGGCAGAGGTTGGTGTCAGTAAGACAATGGGGGGGCACACCTTACACACCCCATGTGCACGACTATGTTGGGGAGCCACAGTCCAGTCTGAATAATTTATCTGGATTTCAGGTGGTCTAAAACTCAGACATATGATTCAAAACTGGACTGGTGAATCCCAGACAGGTGGCAACCCTAGTGTGTGCTGTAAATTGCCTCCGGCTTTGCTCATGTTTCATCTTGCTGGTGGCCACCATTTTGTTGAAACCCAGAGCAGTCACTTTCTTGATGAAAACTCTCCCCCTCCGTCTCGAAAATGGTATGTCACTTTCTTCAGTTAAAATATGTAAATTTCCAGTTTTGATTCTTTTTCTTGGCTTAGCTAGAGAGGAAGGCTGACAGAAGTTTTACAGTGCGGAAGTTATAGCTCTGCCCATGAGGAAGAAAGGAGGGAGTATCAAGGGGATAACATAAAAGACTATCTTTGTAGGTTTAACTCTTTTGTGTCTCACTGACTTTGCTTTTCTCCCTCCCCAATATACTGTATGTTCACTCTGCACAGTCTATCATTCCTGTTGCTTTCTTCCCCCTTCAGTAACCATAAGCTGTCAGCAGATTGGCCTCTAGTGACTCTGATTTTAGGCAACTGAGCATGTGCAGAGCAGGGTGTATTACTAAATTACTGTGTATTACTGGATTTTACATAGTCTAGGCACTTATTTTAAATGTATTACTATACCTGCAAAAGGGGCCAGCCTGAAGTGACCTAACAAGACTTAACTTTTAGACTAAAGTCCCACTTAAATACAGTACTGGAGATAAATAATAATGAACATGCTTTTCCATTTTGCCTCCTGTTTTATATGCTGCTATATCTGACTATGATGGATCTTGGAGACCAGTTCCTTTTTACTCCACAACAAAATAGCTTAATGGAAAACCCTTAGATGAGTGGCATTCCATACAAGTGCTATAATAGGAAGGGATCATATGTAATAAGTGGAAGCAAAGATGTATACAAACAGCGTTCATTTTGGGACTGCAGGTAAACAGGATATGCAGCGTACAAACTGGGAGGATAAGTCAGAACTGATCATAGATAAAGGTGGGTCACTGGTCACTTGCTTTACAGTTCTTTTTGATCTTGTTCTATAAACACACAAGAAATGAGCCTGCACCTAGCATTATCTGGACAAAGAACAAATACATGATGATGACAGCTCACTGTGGCTCTTGCCTAAAGCCTTCTGTTATCTCACATCTACTTATGACTTTTGCTTGTTTTGCAGCAAAAAACTGTGTCTATAACTGACCCCTGTAAGCATTAGTAAATATAAAATAAGATAAAACAGACACTGCCATGTGCCGCTGACAAGTAGAGGTAAAACATTAAAGTGAGTGTTATCACATATGACCTGAGTAAACTAGCAGGTTCATATTTACTTAGGCACAGAGATATCAAGCTTTTCAGCACGTAGAACCAAGCACATGCAACATTTAAAAGTGCAAATTTAACTGAGGCTAGTAATTTCCACATCACCAATTTGACCTGTAGCTGAAAAGTATATACAGATACATATATACATATATGTATGTATACCATACATACATAAATATATATATACACGGTATATACTGTGTATATATACAGTACTGTGCAAAAGTTTTAGGCAGGTGTGAAAAATGCTGTGATGTAAGTATGCTTATAGAAATAGTGTTAAAAGTTTATTTTCATCAATTAACAAAATATTTGGTGTGACTACCCTTTGCCGTACAAACAGCATAAATTCTTCTAGGTATAGTTGCACACAGTTTTTGAAAGAACTTGGCAGGTATGTTGTTCCAAACATCTTGGAGAACTAACCATAGATCTTCTGTGGATGTAAGCTGCCTCAAATCCTTCTGTCTCTTTATGTAATCCCAGACATATGCCATCACTTTCAAACCATCATTTTAAGTCTCCTTGTTCTTCTTTACTCTGACAATAGTTCTTATTGACATTGGCTGTATGTTTGTGGTCGTTGTCCTGCTTGCTGCAGGATACATTTGGGGCCAATCACACATGGTGGCATGGTGAAATTGCCTGTATTTCTCAGCATTGAGGACACCATTGATCCTGACTAAAGCTGTGTACACACAATCGGATTTTCCGACGGGAATTATGTGATGACAGGCTGTTGGCGGAAAATACGATCGTTTATATGCTCCATCGGACAGTTGTCAGATTTTCCGCAGACAAATGTTGGATGGCAGGCTTTAAAATTTTCTGCGGACAAATGTCTGTTGTCGGATTTTCCAAGCGTGTGTACACAAGTCCGTCAGACAAAAGTCCAAAGTACAAACACACATGCTTCGAAGCAAGGACGAGCTGGAAGCGGTCAGTCTTGTAAACTAGCGTTCGAAATGGAAAATTAACATTTGTGAAGTGGCAAATTATGAAATCTCGAAATGCAGCGCACATTCTCTTCTTCTTTATTTGATGGGATAATAATGAAGCTGCTTTGCTGGTGATACTGATGGAGTTATGGCAAACTTATTTTAAAAGGCTTTTATTTTCTAGTGATATCAAGAATAATATTATTATGTTTTTTTTTTTTTTTTGGACAAGTTACTACAACACCATTATCCCGTAGTTTTTAAGATCAAAGATACAACTATGTTGGTGTTCCTTGGCAATTTTACATTGTATTTTTTTAAATGTAACTGCCTACTCCCATACTGTCATTTGAAATAAAACACACAGCCAAGTATTATTCTACACAATTTTTTTTTTTTTTTTATTGTGCATTAAAAAAAGAAAACAAATACAATTAGACATGCTATCTGCCAATAGAAATTAACCAAAAAGTGCTTTCTATGCATTCAAAAATATAGAAAATATACCAAACCAAATCATTATTCAACCAAAAAATAAAATAAAAGCCTCATGCATGTGTCCTGCTTCTTAATATAGGGGGTCAACAATGCCATGAGTTAGTGAAAGCAGGGGTCATACCAAGATAATTCCAAAAATCATCTGGATTATTCTCCTGAGGCTCCCGCAGCAAAGGCATATGACATAATTGGTCACGATTAATAAAGCAACCAATTTTTGGTCCAAGAAAACCTCCTCCTCCTGTACTGGATTTGGGTCAAAGCAATAACTCCAAATAAATAACACATTATCTCCTCCGATTCCGCAACATGTCTGGTTGACAAACGGCCGTTCAGAAACTAACTGAAAAGCACAAAATGGAAAGCGAGAACTGAAAAGTGCTGAACGAACAACGCGAATTAACACTCACCAAACTTCTAGTCACACAAAATTAGCAGAAGGAGCCCAAAGGGTGGCGCTAAAGAGCTAAAAAACCAGGTAGTACATCACTATGTTCGTGTTTGTTGGCCGACAGTTCCTTGCCGTTTGTATGCAAGACAAAATGCAGGCACGCGCCTTTGGACAAAGTCCAAGGTTCTGTCTGCGGAAAATCCGATCGTGTGTACGAGGCTTAAGTCTCCCACTCCATGTGCAGAAATGTAGCACCAAACTTGCAAGGAACCTCCACCATTCTTCAATGTTGCCTGCAAACACTCATTATTGTACTGCTCTCCAGCCCTTCACAAACGGCCTTTTGCTAAAAAATAACCCAAGTTCCTATGTTTTCATGCATAGGACATGGAAACATGGCTAAGTGGCTCAACTATGCAAAGGTTCAGACAACACTGGGCAGGAGCCCTCTCACTCTCGGCTTTTGCATAAAAGTTCAGGGCATGATAGTGGCTTCCCTTAAGGCAATCCCTCTTACACAGGTTCACTCCTGACTGTTGCATCTCAGCATTCTGGTGGTGTGGGACAAGAAGGTGCAGTCTCTGAATTCACCGATTCATCTGTGACCTGCAGCCAGATTGCCTCTAGCCTTGTGGCTCATAAATCTATGCCTGAAGTAGAGAAAGACCTTCCCACCTCTGTTCTGGAAAAATTTCATGATGGATGTCTGTTTTACAGGCTGGGGTGGGGTCCTGGACATTCTATAGCTCCCGGGTACCTGGGTCCCATAAAAAGGCTTGCATGTTTCTTTAAATGCTGGAACATTTGGTTACAGGGTACTGGTCCTAATTTAGGCATGGAATGCAATGGCTATGTCAGTCATCCGGGGGAACCAGATGCCTTGTGGTCCTAAGAGAGAGCTTGGGCAGAAATTAATTATCCAGTCCTATCCACTCTCCACATCACAAACATTAAAAATTGGCAGGTGGATTTTCTCAGTCATCGACCTTGAGCGGTTTCTCTACCAAGAGGTATTTCAAGACATCTATCACAGGTGGGGCATGCTGGATGTGAACTTCCTGGCTTTTCAACTCAAGATAGACAGGTTTGTCTCCAAGTCTGGGGATCATCTGACAATAGCAGTGGGTGCTCTGGTCAGTTCAACCCGATCCTTGCCTTTCCTTCCCTAAGGCTCCTTCCTGATCTGCTTCAAACTGGCCTAGAAGGATGTGGTGCTATGAACAGCCCATGCCACTGTTTATTTTAGCAGTTTAAGCAAGTTTTTTGGAGAGGCAGGCATGCTGATTGCACAGGTGTGGGCTGGGTTCATAATAGACCCAGGGTTAGAGCTCAGGGCTCCACCCAACAGACAGGAGGTCTGTGCATGGGAGTCAGGAGGACTCCCATCCTCTGTAGGAGTCAGAGACATGGGGCAGCCAGAGCGTGCATGTCTGCAGGAGGCAGATGTAGTCCATGACAGAGCAGCAACAAACTGATTGTGAGTAAGCTGTGAGAGAGCTTGACTGGAAGGAAATCTTTTTGTTGGTCTGAGGAGCAGATCAAAGGCCCAAGCTTGAGGCTGAAGCAGCTGTGTGGCAAGAGAGTAAGCCAGGAGGCTGAAGCATTGTGCAAGTTACAGTAATGGTGGAACCCCTGCATGGGAAATTTCTGTCTTTTGTGAATTTTTCTTTTCCTTTAAATAAACGTGGGCTGCCATGCCCTTAAAAATGTGCAGTTCTGGACTGGCGCAACTTCTTGAAAACGCATGCACCACATGAGTCCAATCACCCCGATCTTTACAGAACTCATAAGGCTCCTGGCAGACTCTCCATGGACTCTTCCCTAACCACCAAATCTTCTGCCCCAGGGACCCAAGTACTATCTTGCTTCACAGTTGTTGGCTTTATTGGCATGGCTGTTGAAGCATAGGTCATAAGCGATAGTGGACTATCTGATTCTGTTACTCCTATGCTCCTAAAAGCTAGGGAAATCCACCTTTCAAAAGGTCTGATATTACACCTAGAAATGTACTTTGCTTGGTGCAAGGGAAGGAAGTTTTCACGCCAGGTATTACCCCATGACTTATCTGATTATTATCAAAGGAGAGATCTTGACTCTAGCAATTATTTTTCAAAGACCCCTTGCTCCTCAATCCTTGGTAAACCACTTTCTACAGAGTGTTGCTCACATCGTACATTGACCTGTGCATTCATAGGAACGTAACCTGGTTCTGTCTGCTCTTCAAAAAACACCCTTTGAACCTTTCAGAACTCTGCCCCGTCCACTTCCACCCACATGGTTGTTTTCCTAGCTGCCATCAACACAGTGAGGCACATTTTTGCTACAAAGGCCCCCTCTTGTAGGGAGTCTTTTTTGTCCTGTACTGGAACAAGGTTGTTCTGGGACCTATGATCTATTTTCTCTGTAAGGAATTTTCTTCTCTTCACCTTACTCCGAACATTGTTCTCCAAACACTATATCCTGTACCATCTCTTTGTCCTGTCCCAGTATATCCCAAGGAGGTTTCCCTCAATTGTTTGGATATGCACTCAGCTGTGTCTCATTTCAGCCTTACTTTGGAAGCTCATCATCCAAACCTCACCGTTTCCTGTCAAGGCATGTTCTACTAGATCCATTAGTGTCTCTTGGGCTTTTCAGCATCAGGCATCTGTGTAACAAATTGTAAGGCATTCACATGGTTCTACCATGTGGATGTTCAGGTCTCAGCTGATTCAAGCTTTGGGTGTAAGGTCCTTCAGACAGCCCTTTGAGCTGTGGCTATCGCAGTGTCACTGTTCTCATGGGTCTGCTGGCATGCTTGTTGCTGTGTTGCCCACTCCTCATATAGACTGCTTTTGGCTACCCCATTCATCTTAGAATTCTTATGACCCTGTGTCCCTCAATGAACACTTAGGAAAATAGAGTTTTTTATTTAATGTAAAATCCTCTTCTTGAAGCTTATTAAGGGATTAAGGGATAAGTGATCTCTTATATTACTGCATTTGGAAAAAAACTAAATCATGATAGGAGTTGGAGGGATTACACTGACTAATCAACACTTTTTTGTTTGTCAGTGTCCAATCTCCCGTTGGCAGCAGTATACCTTAACATCTCATAATTCATTTAACCTTGTGTTAGTCAATAAACTGGATGGACCAGGGTCTCTATTCAACACTATTAATTATGCAACTTCAAGAAAGGGATTTTACCGTAAGTCAATAATGCTAGTATTTTGCAGCTTGCCAGTCTTTAGATGTGGTGACTGCATTTTATTATCTTTTTTCAGGCTTTTTTCCCTTTAATTTTTACCTGGTAATCCTAAGAATAACAGACTTGTCAGTCCTTCATGGCTAAACTTACTCCTCCATTGTACCTATGGAGACCAGCTTGGTTGGCAGACAGGCTGGGCTCTGCATATGTTTGTGTCCATTACATGAAGGTTGATGGTATTAAAAGTTTACACAAGACAGATAAAATAGTTTTTGCTGTCTTTTTAGCTCACGGCAAGTTACAAGGATACTGCATTGCTTGCAAGATTAACAGATATTTTCTGTACTTGCTGAAAATGTTCTTATCCTGAAAAAAGATAATTAATCCACATCCAAGGACTGGAAAGCTGCAAGGAAAAATTGTGGCACTTTCAAAATTGTAAGTTAACATATTTGTTTCAAAGAAAGGGGCTGTGACAGCCCACCTGGCACCCTGCTTGGGTGCTTCCACCAAGATACAGCTTCCTCCACTCTGGAACCAGGTATTATAGCTGAGCATTGCACCCAAAAACTAGACAACACTAGCTTAGGTGCAAACTAGAACTGACGTTATTGTAAATTCACACTGAATATATACCACACAAAATCAGGTAAGAGCTTGATCACGTTATCCCAAACAATGCAAACTGAATACAATAATATCAGTACGTCTAATGAACATATAAATGTGAAGCGTAGTGCCAAAAGAAACTAAACTATAATAGTGATTGAAACAATCATAAATGCAAGAGATCCATGCACATAAACATGAAATACCATGAAATTGATCACATTGAGTAAAAAAGTGACACACCAATTAAAGTGTCTAAATATTTCAAGTAAAGTGACAATTATAAGTGCAGATAGTCCATGATTGGGTACATATAACACCAAAAAGTTATCCAAATGCAAAAGGATAAAAAGTATGGAGGTGATGCCACCATTCCAGTGAAATTGAAGGTGTACAACTATAGTGTCCAAACAAATTAACCACCATCGAGTGAATTGCAAATTCCTCAGAAACAAATGGCAGCCATTACAGCAGCATAGGCAGCTTACAACATATGTGGAAATCCCTCTGGAAATATCGCAATAACTCCCGCAGATAGCTTTAAACAGAGTTCAGCTGAGAATAAAAAAGCTCACCAGGAGCCCAGATGGATTTTCATAGTGTAGTAGGTTTATTTGGTCCAATGGTAAAAAACAGCTAAAAACAAAAGTAAAATCACTCACATGGATATGGCGACCCAGAATCGCACAGCAGTAAGACATCAGTACCAAGTGTCCCGTCCGATGTGTTTTATCCAATAGGATGTTATAAAGGGGTCTGTAACAGCAAACATTTGTTCTGGTGAGTTTGCAATTCACTCAATGATGGTGCTTCATTCGTTTGGAAACTATTGTTTTACACCTTCAATTTCACTGGAATGGTGGCATCACATCCATACTTTTTATCCTTTCAAGTTGGATGACTTTTTGGTGCTATATACCTAATCATGGATTTTTTTTTGCTGTCTGTGACCTTTTTGGGGATATTTCCCCTCGCTTTCTCTACTGGTGATACCCAAGGCATTGCTGGAGACGAAACATCTTGCCTTGGAGATCCACTAGGGACTACTGACAAGGTTCCTGACCTCAAAGTACACTTTCCATATGTATTGTATATATGGATAATGCACTAAAGAGTGATGACTATACTTTTAGGTTTACCTCTGTAATCAATAGCACACCCCAATGTCTTATACTGAGTTGTCCACACTCCCCCCCAGATCCATGCTATGCTGCACATGAGTAACTGTGTAGCTGTTACTGTAACCTGCCCTCACTTCTAGAAAATATCCTAAACATTGTATTATGCTTCCCAGTAACAGACAGCTTATCCATAAGAACGAATGAGAGAACAAAAAAATTAAGAACCAGCCAGAAAGGTTTACAGCAGTGTCTGTGCCCTTATTTTCCATACAGTGTGATTATAGTTGGTAATATTAAGTCTCTTTCTTGCATCTCTTACATAATATTTTCAATAGAATACTTTACCAATGTCTGTTTGATCATAACTGGTTCCCTAACCCCTCGTAGCCTCCCTGACGGCTTTCCTGAGTGTGGCTCGGGGTTAAATTTCAGTCCCATTAGCGGTAACCCCGAGCCACACTCGGGAATACATTGCAGGATCCTGGTGCGGCGTTACTTACCTTGTCCCCAGGATCCTGCGATGTCCCCCGCTGTGTCTGCAGGCTCTGTCTCCCCCGAAGCCTCTCCGTGCCAGGCTCTGTTCCCTGCGAGCGTCGCGACGCACGGGGGGCGGAGCCTGGCTTCAAATTAAAAAAATATATAAAAACCATAACACAGATTACAGTACTGTATGAAATTATTTCACGTTCCTTTTGTCCCCAGTGCTTTGTCCAATGCCCTGCATGCAGTTTTATATTATATATACCGTTCTTTCTGCCTGGAAACTGGAGATTGTCCATAGCAACCAAAAAGTGTCCCTTTACATCAAAAGTGGCTTTAGACCGATAGCGATAGTAAATTAGAACACTTGCAGAATTGAGCGATAGTGAATCGTGGGGAAATTTATTTTATTATTATTATATATATTTTTTTTTAATTATTTATATTTATTTATTATATTATAATTTATGTTTTTGTGTTTCAAACTTCATAATACCCGGGATATCTACTAGACTCTTGTTTGGACAGATTTAAGTGTGTTATTGTTAAGAATTACAGGCCTACAATATAAAACGCCAAATTTCCATGCAAAATAATTGTACCGCTTTCAGCACCTAAAATCCGAAATAATCATACCGCCAGGGAGGTTAAAGCGGAGTTCCAACTATGTAAAAAAAATTTTTTTTTTGGACAAAAACATTTTGTTAAATGCTATTATTTATAGGACTCACTGTTTAGCGATCGACGTCCGCTCGATTGCCGATTTAGATCATCAGATGTCTTTGATTTTTTTATCCCTGACATGTTCCATATTGCTTGTGGGCATGTGAAGCCCACAAGCACTATCTACCTGGTTACGGTGCAGCTGAGCGACCAGCATGCACCACTCCGTTCTCGCGCATGCGCAGTATGCACTTCTGCATCTTCTTGGCAATGAAGATAAAGATACGGTTTCAGAACATCGCGAGAACGAGTGGCAGCTATCCACACTGACTCCTGGAAATTATTACACATAGCTCCCAGGAGATAGTGCGCCGCCGGATATTATGGGCATATCCGCGGGTGGCAAAGACCGGAACCTGCATCTGAAATAAGAAAACAAAGGTAACCATTCACAAGAGAAAAAAATGTGGCCATTTCGCAATGATTATGCTGCCAGGATAATTTCTAGTGAAAGTTAGAAAATTAGTGTGGAACTCCGCTGGACTCCCATGTGTATTTCCAGTTTTGTCTGCAAATATTCCAGCTCCAGAGATTCTTGCATACTAGGTTACACAAGAGGTTTGTGTAAACAGCTAATTTATCAGATCCTAAGTGTTATGTACACATTCCTCTTGTGCAGCATTAGGAATATGTTACATATTAAGTTTAAAATGCTCATTCTGTCAGAATTGTCTGTGGATCAAGGCAAAAGTGAACCCTTGTAATACTACATGTACTATAGCTTAGCAGTAACCTTTACTAAACCAAATATACTGGGGTCGATTTACTAATGGCAAATAGGCTGTTAACTTTGCAAGTGCAGTTGCACTAATTTTCCCCAGAGTTTCATGAATGCGGTAAAGCTTCACTGTATAAATAATACACAATTATTGGATGATGGAAATCAGCACAGCTTCATCACGTTCACTAAGTTTTGGGGAAAAAGAGTGTAACTGCACCTGCATGGCTGATTCAGGAACACATTCACAATAGAAGCAGTGCAATCCAGATTAGTGCCACCTCAATAATACCCTGGGAACTGTACCTCTACCCAATGCTGTGGAAACAGCCTGCTATGTTGCTTCGGGCACTGGACCCTAAAGACCTCCCCAGGGGTATGTCCACAGTAACAAGCAAAGCCTGGACCCTAAAAGGGAAGAGGCAACTTGGAAAGGTAAGACAGGTTTGTCCTATGAAAAACTATCAAGAAACCAGAAATGTGTTTGGTTTTAGTCACTTATTGGGTGTTTAAACTTTTATTTTTTCATTTTATTTATCACAGATAGTTTTAAAGCTCTGTCAATATTATTATTATTATTATTATTATTCAGGATTTATATAGCGCCAACAGTTTACGCAGCGCTTTACAATATAAAAGGGAGACAATACTGTTATAATACAATAAAATACAAGAGGATTAGGAGGGCCCTGCTCAGAAGAGCTTACAATCTAATAGGGTGGGGCAGGTGGTACAAAAGGTTTTAACTGTGGGGAATGAGCTGGTGGAAGTGGTAGGAGATTAGTTTGAGACGTGATAGGCTTTCCTGAAGAGATGAGGGAATCAGGGATCGCCTGAAGGTAGCAAGAGTAGGGGATAGCCAGGTAGATGGAGGTAGCGAGTTCCAGAGGATGGGAGAGGCTCTGGAGAAATCCTGGAGACGAGCATGGGAGGAGGAGATGAGACAGCTTGAAAGCAGGAGGTCTTGAGAGGAACGGAGAGGTCGATTTGGATGATATTTGGAGACAAGATTAGTGATGTAGCTCGGGGCAGAGTTGTGAATATACGTAGCGCTTTACATATTATACATTCACATCATTTCCTGCCTTCAAGGAGCTTACTATCTAAAGTCTCTAACTCACATTCATACATATACATACTAGGGCCAATTTAGACAGGATGTCCTTATGCAACAAAAGCTTTTCTGGAAGGTTGACAACTGGGTACCTGTTTATTCTTCTATGGACAAGCTTACCCCATTTCCTCAATGATAGCAATAACAGAAACCAGACGCGAGGCAACTGCAGCTCAGGAAAGCACTCACTCTGCTGAAGATTTACAACACACTCAAACCTCTCAGAGTGATGATGTTTCCCTTGTACCGATGCAGACACTGTTTTAACACCAGTCTCTGTGTCCGATTCTAGCTGTATCCCAGGCACACAGCAAGTGGCCTATCCAACCAAGGTCAATTTCCCTGCAACTATGACAGACTTTTTCGGACAGTCAAGGGCCATAGTACAGCCATCTGTGTCAGAACACAAAAGCGCCAGGCTCCTTCTCCATTTCACCTTCTCTACGTGAGGCAGAAGTGAATCTACCTGCTCTAGAAGCAGTAAAGAATGAGGAATATTTAGAGGACCTGGAGTCAGTGCTAGAGGAGGCAGCACAATTTTTCCCAGCCCCAGGCTCCTATTTACCCGATACCCTGACTTCATGAAAAATGCTTGCCGATATAGGCATGCTCACTTCTGCTGCGTGCAAAAGCTTTATCATAGTTACACTTGAGTCTCCTCTATCTTTCCAAGCCTGTTTGTTTACTAGGAGACCTTCTCCTATTCATGAACAAATAGAATGAGCAATCTATAATGACTAGAGTATGCCTGAAAATATTTTCTCTCCTCTGAGAATCATTGCTGAGCTATATTTGTTTGAAAAATAATTCACTAAATAGTAGACTGCTCTGATAGTAGATCCTACCATCTCAGGCTTGAACAGCATTTTTGTGCCTATAGAATATGTTTCTTCATTTAAGGATTCTGCAGACAGAAAATTTAAGACACTCTTTTAAGAGAAGCTCCAGCCCCCCCCCCCCCAAAAAAAAAATTAAAAGTCAGCAGCTACAAATCCCATAGCTGCTGCCTTTTAGTATAAAGACACTTACCTGTCCAGGGATCCAGTGATGTCCTCACCTGAGCTGATTCTTCAGTCAGCCTTGCAGCTTCACAGCCGGTTTCCTACTGCGCATGCACAAGTCGTGCTGGGCTTTGTGAATGGTCCTGTAGTTTTTTGGGACCAGAATGATGGGTGGGAAGAAGGGGGGCTGAAATTTTGGCTCAGATCGCCGTGGCACATATGACCGGAAGTGGGAGCGGCTACCTGTCAAAACCAGATACCTGTAAAGATACCTCTCGTATGCCCTTTGACGGAGGACATATCTTTGGTGATGCACTTGACGAGTACTAAGGAAAAGCTTTTCTTCTACAACAGAAAACTCCAAAACCACACTCCTTGGGGCTTCTACCTCATCTTATTGAAGAGCGCTCCATCTCTTTTTCCAGGCTTTATCTTCAAAGCAAAAGTTCAGTCCTTTCTTTCAGAACAAAACTTGGAACCTAGAGTCCACCAAGTCTGCCCCAAAGCCTTCTTTTCAATGAAGGAATGCTCTCACTGTTAAGAGTGGGAAGAGTCTATTGCAGTTTGCATACTTCTGGGTCATAGATGTTCCTGACCTGTGGGTTCATTCAGTTGTTTCAGACTGTATTCCCTCCCTTTTTTTGTCTCGCAAACTACCCAAAATCTGGCAAAACACAATGCAACGCAATCAGATTTACAGAATGTTCTGAACCAACTCTTGCCCGAGACTGGTCATTCCATTCCCTCTAGGACAGATTCAAAGGATTATAATAAAACATATTCACAGTAGCAAAACCCAGTAGTGCTATTCATCGTATTCTGGAACTAAAATCTCTGAACAAGTACCATCATGTTCATCAAGATTTGCATGGAATTCACAAGGTCAGATTTTCTTCTCCGAGACAAGGGGAATATGTTACATCAGTAGACTTTTAAAATGCCTACCTATACATTCCCACTTACCACCGGATCAGCACTTTCTAAACTTTGCAGTAGGAGACAAACATTTTCAGTGTTTCACACTGCCTTTCTACCTATCATCAGCCCCCAGGATTTTTACAAAAGTGTTTGGATCCCTACTCACCCTGTTAAGATCTTGGGGCATTTAGGTCATAGAGTACCTAGACAACATTCTTGTGAAGAATCCATCCCTATCAAAACTATCTACAAACCTCCAAAGCACTGTACAGATTATTCAGGCCTTCAGCTGGGTAATCCACCTTTAAAAGTCTGCCCTCCAGCCAGTGGCGTAGCGTGGGGGGTGCAGGGGGTGCAGTGGCCCCGGGCAGGATATTTAGGGGGGTGCCAGTATGTGTCACTGGCTGCCTCCTCCTAATTTCTAATTCTGTGTCCCCGGGCTCCGGCCGCCATGTTAAGTGTCCGGCGCCCTGTGATTGGGTGTATGGGGGTCATGGGAGGCGTAGGGCTGGCCTGTCCTCGATCGCTCCTGAAGTCCCGCCTCTGCACATGACCCCCCATATGCCCAATCACAGGGCGCTGGATACTGAACATGGCAGCAAGCAGAGCGCAGGGGAGAGAAGAAACAACGTGAGCCGCCGCTGTCTCCTCCTCATCCGGATCGATGCAGCCAGGATAAGAAGGTGAGTGAGAGTCTTGTTACTGGCCGGGGGGGGGGCGAGAGAGAGACTGTAGGCAGGACAGTGTCGTGCAGTATAGTATGGAGGTCAGTGTAGTGGTCACTATGGGGGGCAGTGTAGTGGACAGTATAGTGTAGTGTAGTGTAGTATAGTGGTTAGTGTAGTATGGTGGTCAGTATAGTGGTTAGTGTAGTATAGTATAGTGGTCAGTATAGTGTAGTTTAGTATGGTGGTCAGTGTAGTGTAGTGGTCAGTGTAGTATGGTGGTCAGTGTAGTATAGTGGTCAGTATAGTGTAGTTTAGTATGGAGGTCAGTGTAGTGTAGTGGACAGTATAGTATAGTGGATAGTGTAGTATGGTGGTCAGTGTAGTATAGTGGTCAGTGTAGTATGGTGGTCAGTGTAGTATGGTGGTCAGTGTAGTATAGTGGTCAGTGTAGTATAGTGGTCAGTATAGTGTAGTTTAGTATGGAGGTCAGTGTAGTGTAGTGGACAGCATAGTATAGTGGACAGTGTAGTATGGTGGTCAGTGTAGTATGGTGGTCAGTGTAGTATGGTGGTCAGTGTAGTATGGCGGTCAGTGTAGTATGGCGGTCAGTGTAGTATGGTGGTCAGTGTAGTGTAGTGGTCAGTGTAGTATGGTGGTCAGTGTAGTATGGTGGTCAGTGTAGTATAGTGGTCAGTGTAGTATAGTGGTCAGTATAGTGTAGTGTAGTATGGTGGTCAGTGTAGTATAGTGGTCAGTGTAGTATGGTGGTCAGTGTAGTATAGTGGTCAGTGTAGTATAGT
The DNA here is from genome assembly GCA_037952925.1 of Lithobates clamitans. Taxonomy (NCBI): domain Eukaryota; kingdom Metazoa; phylum Chordata; class Amphibia; order Anura; family Ranidae; genus Lithobates; species Lithobates clamitans. The sequence goes on along the minus strand of JBBGZY010000240.1, from coordinate 5,863,721 downwards.
GGTCAGTATAGTGTAGTTTAGTATGGAGGTCAGTGTAGTGTAGTGGACAGTGTAGTGTAGTGGACAGTGTAGTATAGTGGTCAGTGTAGTATAGTGGTCAGTATAGTGTAATTTAGTATGGAGGTCAGTGTAGTGTAGTGGACAGTGTAGTATGGTGGTCAGCGTAGTGTGGTGGTCAGCGTAGTGTGGTGGTCAGCGTAGTATGGTGGTCAGTGTAGTATAGTGGACAGTGTAGTATGGTAGTCAGTGTAGTGTAGTATAGTGGTTAGTATGGTGGTTAGTGTAGTGGACAGTGTAGTGTAGTATAGTGGTTAGTCTAGTATGGTGGTCAGTATAGTGGTTAGTGTAGTATAGTATACTGGTTAGTATAGTGGTCAGTATAGTGTAGTTTAGTATGGAGGTCAGTGTAGTGTAGTGGACAGTGTAGTATGGTGGTCAGTGTAGTATGGTGGTCAGTATAGTGTAGTTTAGTATGGTGGACAGTGTAGTATAGTGGTCAATATAGTGTAGTTTAGTATGGTGGTCAGTGTAGTATGGTGGTCAGTGTAGTATAGTGGACAGTGTAGTATGGTGGTCAGTATAGTGGACAGTGTAGTGGACAGTGTAGTATAGTGGACAGTACAGTGTAGTATGGTGGTCAGTGTAGTATGGTGGTCAGTATAGTGTAGTTCAGTATGGAGGTCAGTGTAGTGTAGTGGACAGTGTAGTATAGTGGTCAATATAGTGTAGTTTAGTATGGTGGTCAGTGTAGTATGGTGGTCAGTGTAGTATGGTGGTCAGTGTAGTGTAGTATAGTGGACAGTGTAGTGGACAGTGTAGTATGGTGGTCAGTGTAGTATGGTGGTCAGTGTAGTGTAGTATAGTGGACAGTGTAGTATGGTGGTCAGTATAGTGTAGTATAGTGGACAGTGTAGTGTAGTGGACAGTGTAGTATAGTGGACAGTATAGTGTAGTATGGTGGTCAGTGTAGTATGGTGGTCAGTGTAGTATGGTGGTCAGTGTAGTATAGTGGTCAGTGTAGTATGGTGGTCAGTGTAGTGTAGTATAGTGGACAGTGTAGTATAGTGGTCAGTGTAGTATAGTGGACAGTGTAGTATAGTGTAGTATAGTGGACAGTGTAGTATGGTGGTCAGTATAGTGTAGTATAGTGGACAGTGTAGTATGGTGGTCAGTATAGTGTAGTATGGTGGACAGTGTAATATGGTGGTCAGTATAGTGTAGTATAGTGGACAGTCTTGTATGGTGGTCAGTATAGTGTAGTATAGTGGTCAGTGTAGTATAGTGGTCAGTGTAATGTAGTATAATGGACAGTGTAGTATAGTGGACAGTGTAGTGTAGTATGGTGGTCAGTATAGTGGACAGTGTAGTATGGTGGTCAGTATAGTGGACAGTGTAGTGGTCAGTGTAATATAGTGGACAGTATAGTATAGTGGTCAGTATGAATGAATGAATGAATGAATGAATGAATGAATGATTTGTAAAGCGCTGCAAATGCGAACTGAATCGCCTCAAGGCGCTGGATGTATTCTCTGATGTCAGCTTTCTCAGAAAAGGAAGGTCTTTAGTTTTTTCCTGAATGCCTGGTGGTTTTCTTCCATGCGGATGTTAGTTGGAAGAGCATTCCATAGTCGAGGTCCTTGGACTGCGAATCTTCGTTCTCCCTTTGCTTTGTAGCGGTATTTGGGAACGGTAAGGAGGTTTTGGTTAGCCGATCGAAGACTGCGATTCGGTGTGTAGTGTTTTATTTTCTCGCGGAGATATGGTGGGGCGTTCCCTCGTACGCATTTGTGGGTGAGGCAGAGGGTCTTGAATGTGATCCGATTCTTCACGGTTAGCCAGTGAAGGCTCTTTAGGGAGGGTGAGATGGATTCCCAGGGTTTTTTTCCTGTTAACAGTCTTGCCGCCGTGTTTTGGATGAGTTGTAAGCGCGCAAGCTGATATTGGGGTAGTCCTACGTAGAGCGAATTTGCGTAGTCGAGTCGGGAATTGATGATTGTTCCCACAACTGTATAGTATAGTGGTCAGTGTAGTGGACAATGTAGTGTAGTGGTCAGTACTATTGTATTTGAAGGGACTCAGGGATAGCTAAAAGTCCGCAGGTTGGGGGGGGGGGGCGCAAATTACTTGCCTTGCCCCGGGTGCTGACAACCCACGCTACGCCACTGCCTCCAGCCTTCACCTTGTCTAGAATACTTAGGCCCTATTCTAGACTAGCCCAGGCAGTTTTACCTTCCAGGAAAAAAACTTGCTTCTTTAAAGAGTTGTAAAGGCAGAAAGTTTTCTTTATCATAATGCATTCTATGCTGGAAAATAATGGTGGTCACACAAAATTTTGACACTTTGGGCCCAATTTGGACATTTTAGGGGTGTACTCACTTTTGTTGCCAGCAGTTTCGACATTAATGACTGTGTGTTGAGTTATTTTGAGGGAACAGCAAAGTTACACTGTTATACAAGCTGTACACTCACTACTTTACATTGTAGCAAAGTGTCATTTCTTCAGTGTTGTCGCAGGAAAAAGATATAATAAAATATTTACAAAAATGTGAGGGGTGTACTCACTTTTGTGAGATACTGTATGCTAAAGAGTTTCTTTCAGCAAAAAAAAGTGTCAGGCCCTTAAAAAGACATAGAGCTTGTATATGAAACATACATTTTGCTGTGGATCCTCAAATGATTAATTAATGTGTGTAAGATGCCCTACAGGACTCGGTTGATATGTTGGGTCAAATTTTGCATCAACAAATGAAAAACAACAAATGTCTTGTAGAGGCCCATTTCTGCAACATAGGCCACACATTGAATTAATTTATGGGATCATAAAGACAGATAGACTATGCACCTTGCAGGTGCATTTGCATTCATTTTCCCCAGAGCTTAGTGTATGTGGTGACTCTCTGCTGATTGACATCATATAGTCATGTGAAAGCAAAAATGCGGTGTTTCTTTATTTTCCTTGCACTGAATTGGGTATTCCTTACGTAGAAAAGCTTCACTACATTTACTAAGCTCTGGAAAAATTAGTGAAACTGCACTTGCAGAGTGCACAGCCTATTTGCCTTTATAGATTGGGAATGCGCCCCATAAAAATGGACTGTGAGCTAAATAGGAATAATGAGAAGGTATAACACAACTGGTTATAGTCGAGTGGGTGTAGCCATGCGTATCATTCCTTTCTGCATGCTAATACCTTTTGTTTTTAGAAGGCTATACTGTGCTTTTTAACTAGTTCAGTGGAAGGCCTTTTGGTATTGTCAGCTATCATGGGGGCATTGGACAGCTGACAATACTGAAGCTGTCCAATGCCCCCATGATAGCCTGGCTATACTCAATTCTTGCTTGATGTTATATCATTATACACTGTGCAGACCAGCTACTTGAAACAGGCAGATTCTTGGAGACACAGTCCTGCTCATATTCTTTGTTTTTAATAGCTTTATTGGAATGTTTTGCCTACGATATCTCCACAATATATATATATATTGGGTGAATTACGAGAACTTTACAGTCAATTGTTGTGGTGATTTTGTACTTTGTACACAACAATTGTAACCATTCCAATATACTTTGTTTTTATTGTGTGCATTATGTTTAATAAAATATGCTTTTTCTACAAATTATGTTAGTGTCCTAAAAGTCCATTTAGGGGATACCCTCTCTTTGTATAGTCAATTTGAATGTGGCACCCAACAGAGACACACTCACCGATATAATTATTGCTTTTGGTTTCGTTTGGTCCACCTCACTGTAACCTGTCCAGTATACTTTCTCATTGCTCCCTATGCCATACTCCATAGAATCCATTGTATTTATGCACTGCATTGATGACGGCCAGCAAGCCTAACATAGTACAATTGTCAGAAAGCTCATTGTTTTGTCTTGGAAAAAAATCCAACACACCTACAATACCAGCGTGGAAAACCTTAATGAATGTGGCCTTACCATTTAAACAGCCATCTATGCTAGCAGGGGCATATCTTGTAAGTCTGTGGCTGCTAAACAAATTCCACTACAGCTGTTTCTAAGTTATACATGTGGTAAATACGAAAGGATATCAACTTTATAGCACCTTGCTACAGGACAAAACTTGGTTTCTGGATCCTTAACTCATATCAGATGCCATTTATTGAATACTTGCAATTTCCCAGAATTTTTGTACCCTAAGTCAGTGGGGAATGTTACACCACAGGAAGAGACATGGACAAATTGTGGGCTGCATGAGCACCAATCTTATTATTTTCAGCTTTTTAAGCATGTTTATCCATTGTATTAATTGCAGACGATGGATCTGTTTGTTTTTTCAAATATTGTCTTAATTGATATTCATTGCATATCAAATTCACTATAAAAAGAGTTGTCTAAGAGTCTGAAGGGAGTTATTTGCAGGTCACCACCCACTATCCTAAAATGAGAAATTTTGTCATTGCTTTTGGATTGTAATAGCAGTGAAATGAGCAGATAAAAACCTTTTAAAACCTTTTTTATATTTTGCAGTATGTTTTCGATGTGTTATGCCTATTTTAATTTTGCTTTTCTTTCTCAAGAAGGAAGGGTAATCTGTGTGCATCTGTATGCAATAAAACATTGTAAAACACAAGCTTACAGTGTTTTACATGTATTTTTTTTTTTTTATGTAGAACCATGCATTTATATGGCTTTTTTTTGCTTGCTGTAAACCTCACCAAAAACAGCAAGCAGGATATAAAAAATCAGCATTCGTAAACAGCATGATAATAAATGTATCACTGGAAACTTTTTTCAGAGAACTTTTCATGCACTTTAGGTTCAATTTAGATCTGGTCTACAGCCTAATCTCCTTGTTAGAAGGTCTTTAAAATGCTGGGAGCGATTAAGCAACGGGCTAGATTTGACTGGAGATAAGCTTTAAGGTATGTCAAAACACATCCTAATGTGAGCCTGTTGCCCTGGCTATTGATATTCAAATATTTACACATTCCTAAGAAGTAGTAAATGAGCCTACAGCAAGCCTTCACTTACCTTTGTAGCTGAAGGCACTGTGGAGCAATTTTACGCCAGCGGATACAACAGAACCACTGACATTTTCTTTTCTCTGCAGGTTAGCTCCCCCTGCACTGCCTTCTCTCACCCCTATTTATTGGTGTGAGGACATACATTCTTTGATGTGGAAACAAACATCCCTGCCCACCCTCCAGGTCTCTTTGACTTTCCAAAATTCCTCTGCTTTAAAATAACAAGAGGTAAAAGATAAAAGGGAACACAGTTCTTCTAGCTGAAATTCACACATTCCTAGAAGTATCATTCCTTCCTGCTCTCCCACTTGATTTAACCATACATGAGTATGGCAAGATTCATGTGGTGTAACGAAACAACATAACAGCTAGACAACTTTTTGTTACAGATTATTCTAATGTCAGTTAAACACTACTAAAACTCTGTTTTCAAACAGCTTCTATGTGCAGCCAAAGCCTGCATTCCAACCATGTGGAAAAAGTCCTCTCTGCCCACTATTGAGAAGTGGCTGGATTGCATATTATATGGGATGAAGCTCACCCTAGAAGTCCCATATAAAGAATGGCAGTGGGAGTTTGGTTATTGCATTTACAAATGCTTAATTTGGGAAATGTCAGGAGAGCCTAACTTAGGACTATGCACATACAGCAATTGTGTTTTCTGATTGCTAAGAATGTCTGTTCATCAGTCAGTTTCCAGGTCAGTAACGGTTACACAGGTTATGTACCTCTTGATCTGTAACTCATGATTAAAGCAAGTCTTTAAAGCCCGGCAGATTGGTTTTCATAGTAAGTTAAAGATATTGATGGCTTGTAGATGATAACATATTGCTGATTATTAAAAGCTGTTTTCATGTTAAGTGGATATAAGTCAACAAGCCCACATTTTAACCACTTCAGCCCCAGAAGGATTTACCCCCTTCCTGATTAGAGCACTTTTTGCTATACGGCACTGCGTCGCTTTAACTGACAATTGCACAGTCATACAATATTGCACCCAAATAAAATTGACGTCCTTTTTTTCCCACAATTAGATCTTTCTTTTATGGTATTTGATCACCTCTGCGGTTTTAATTTTTTGCACCATAAGCAAAAGAAGAGCGACAATTTTGAAAAAAAAAAAAGCAATATTTGTTACTTTTTGCTTTCATAAATATCCCCCAAAAATATCCAAAAAAAAAATTCTTTCTCAGTTTAGGCTGATATATATTCTTTTACATATTTTTGGTAAAAAAAATTGCGGTAAGTGTCTATTGGTTTGCACAAAAGTTATAGTTTAAAGTTATAGTTTTGTGTAAAGTTATTAGTAATAGTGGCGATCTGCGATTTTTATCGTGACTGCGACATTATGGCGGACAAATCATATACTATTTTGGGACCATTGTCATTTTTACAGCGATCAGTGCTATAAAAATGCACTGATTACTGTGTAAATTACACTGGTAGTGAAGGTAGTTAAATACTAGGGGGCGATCAAGGGGTTAGGTGTGTCCTAGGGAGTGATTCTAACTGTGGGGGGGATTGCCTCACTAGAACATGACAGAGATCACTGCTCCCGATGACAGGGAGCTGTACATCTCTGCCATGTTGCTAGGCAGAACAGGGAAATGCCTTGTTTACAAAGGCATCTCCCCGTTCTGCCGCTCCGTGACACGGTCACGGAGTACGCAGCGGACGCGCACACCCACAATGCCGCGATTTAAAGGGGATGTACTTGTACGCCATTTGCCCAGCTGTGCCATTGTGCCAATGTATATCGTCGTGCGCTGGTCGGCATGTGGTTAATGTGCTGTATGTGATGTTCTAATCTTGAACAGAATGGTCATAATTTTGTAAAACGATAACAAAATATTACACACAGTACAGTTTGTTCATTTGGCAACTATAAATTTCAGGTCATAGTAGTTGTGTAGTCCTGATATTTGTATTGGTCATTCTGAATAATCTGTACAAAGCATTAATTGGATACTGTAATTGCTTGTCATGATATAAAAAATTTGCTGAAAGCTAAAAAGGCACGTCCAGACACAAACATAAACAAGAAATGTGAGGCAGGTAACCAGCACTGGCAAATTGTTAATATTGGCCCCATGTAGTATTCAGACCACGGCCCCCACTTTGTACTTAAAGCAGAGTTGCAGGCTTTTTTTTTATTATTAATAGTCAGCGGCTACAAAAAGTGTAGCTGCTGACTTTTAATAAACAGACACCTGTTCCATGGCCCACCGATGCGGCCACGCAGAGCCCCGCTCCTCTCATCGGCGCCTCCATTGAAACTGTGGGCAACCGGCCGTGACAGCTTGCGGCTTCACAGGCAGGCACACACTGCGCATGCGCGAGTCATGCTGCGCTCTCCCAGTGGACAGGCAATATTCTGGGACCTGTCATGTCTCCCAGAAGATTGCTGAGATGGAAGGGGCACCTAGGGGGAGAGGAGGAGTCGCCTAGGTGGCCCCGTAGGCAGAAGCAGGAAGTGGGACAGGAAGTCCCACTCAAAACTAAGCACCCACTCCCCCCAAAAAAATTGATATGGCAAATGTGGCATGTAAGGGGGCGATATACAAATAACAGTGCAGCGCTATAGATAAAATCAGCAGACTAACACATTGCTCATGGCATAAATAATGAAAGTCCCCTTAGATGTAGATGATAAAAAGAAAAGAGTAAACAGAAAGTAGTCCTCTACGGTGGTGAGGGTGCTCTCAAAAGGAGACTGTTAAGACTGACTGAAAGTAGTCTCCTCTACGGAGACTGTAGAGGAGACTACTTTCTGTTTACTCTTTTCTTTTTATCATCTACATCTAAGGGGACTTTCATTATTTATGCCATGAGCAATGTGTTAGTCTGCTGATTTTATCTATAGCGCTGCACTGTTATTTGTATAGTACTTTTAAAGGTTTTATATGTTTACCTTTAGTGTTCAGCTGCTTGTATTTCTGGTTAGGGTATTGCTTTTTGCGCTGACTGAATTTTCCATTTTTTACTGATGTAAGGGGGGAGGAGTGTTCAAAGCTGAAGTTCCACTTTTGGGTGGAACTCCGCTTTAACGTGTGTGACCACCTACTGGAACAAACTATATTCCTACTTTAATTATTGATATAATGTAACCTGCCTCTATGTTTATTCTACCAAATTATACAAATGTTTTTTATTGAATTCAATTGGAGAATATGTAAAACTTGTGTAAATCTTGTATGAAAATATTTATCAATTGACCCCTTTGTGTTAATTTAACTGAGGTCAAGCAGAATACTCTTTTTAAGGTTGTCCGTTGCGCTCAGTGTCGTAATTTGCTCTTGCAGATCTCTAATATAAGCTTCCAGGAGGGCAAGCTGATCACATCTTTCACACAAATGTTCATCCTGCACACTGTGCAGCTATTGTATTCCAAAAAATCTATTGAATGTACCACGTTGCTCATTGGTTAAGCAGTCTTTTCAGAATAATGTTATTTGATAACCTCTTTCAGTCTCTAAAATTTAGTTGAAAGAAAGCAGTGGCAATACAATGTGGTTTATTCCAGATTCTAAAAGTATATATATTTTTAAAAACCTTTATACTGTATCTATTTTAGTATACAATGAAACGTACTGAGCACTGTTAACTGTTGTCATTTTGGAAGAATAATATCAAAAGGCATTCTATGCACACGTGTGAACAGACACGTCCGGGACACAGGAAAACACATTAATGCCCACATGGCAAATCCATTGGCAGCAACTCTCAAATATAATCTACAGAGTGAATTTCAGTACAGTAGATAGAAAACACTTTTAAACAAGTGCCAAAATGTACATGGTCTTTGTTATAGAGAATTTTTTTTTCAGACAAAAATAAATGATTGTTCCCCTTGAGGACAACGTACAGTATAATAATACACATAATATAACAATAGTTTTTTGGGTGGGTAATAAGAAAATATTGTATGCAGTGAGTTTAAGGTTAAGCTCCTGAAAGTGTTTTTCAGTGTTATTTATAGTAGAAAGAAAAGTGCATGAGCTGCTCTGGCATGTAAAAGAAATGATAATGGCATAATACAGATGTACACCTGACTACTGAGAACACAGAAAAGTTTTCAATAAGCCAATAAGGTAAAAGAACATGACACTTATGTGTCACTCATTAATTTAGCCTAAAGGACACGTCTGCATTGTTTTAATGCTAGTTTTTATTTCTGTATGTGTGTATGCATTTGTCTCCCGTTCATTTCACTATTTGAAGTAAAATTAGTCAGCTTATGTTTAAAGCGTATGTCAAGGCAAAACATAGGTAGTACATATCTGCAATATATGCACATTTCTCTGTATTAAATCCCTTTAAACACCCTGCAAATACAGAAAATTACCTCTTAACCTGCCAGAAGTGCACTCAGCTCATAAGCACTGTTGGGGATGACACACAGTATTTTGTGGACTGAGTGCTGTCAGAACGTCCCTGTGTCTTGCTTAAAGTGGAATTTCACCCGAAGGGGGAAATTCCGCTCTTCCTCCTTCCCTCTTCTCTACCATATTCAGAATATTTTATTTTTGTGGGGTGGGGTACTTAGTTTTGGCAGGTACCCGCTCCCACTTCTGCCCACACCAGAAGTTTGACTACCCACCCACAATCTTCTGGAACACATCACAGGTCCCAGAAGGCTGGAGGACCATTCACAGGGCACATAACTGCTTGCGCATGTGCAGTGGGAAGCAAACTGTGAAGCCGCAACAAGTCAACAATGACAATTAAAAGGGACCTGAAAACCGGTGAAGAACTAGCCCAGGTGAGGACAGCACTGGATCCCTGGACAGGTGATTGTCTGTTTATTAAAAGTCAGCGGCTACAGTTTTTGTCGCTGCTGCCTTTTAATTTTTTGGAACCTGGCTAAGCTCCTCTTTAACTACTCCATCCTTCCCACTCTCAGATCTCAACAACATAAAGGATACATTTTCCATTGTAGTCCAAGAGATGTGAAATAACATGTGAGGAGGACACATGACAGTTCTGAATTTCTGACAAGATCATCAAGTGCTCTTTGCACATATTAAACAAATATAACACCATACCTCCAATAGTATATTAAACAGAGCAACATAGAGCAAATAAGAGAAGTCCATTGTTGGGGAATTTGATTACAGTTAAATAGTAACTCTGCATGTGACTATGTACTCATGCACCATACGAATTTCTTTAAACAATATCAACGTAGGTGGTGATGTTCTTAAAATGCCATCTGAAATAATAATAAAAAAAAAGAAAAGAATGAGAATGCAGCTAAACCCTTTGTTTATTGGTTTGTGTCAGTCCCTTGATACATACCCCTTGAGGTACATTTACTTTATGTTTCTTCAGGCTTAAAGCAGTCTACTTTAAAAACTGAAATTATGAAAAAAATGCAATATAATATTCTAAGTTTAGAATGCCAATCTTTTTAATAATATGTATAATTCGAATTGTCTCTCATCCTTTTACATTTCCCTAGGTGCAAGACATTTGTTTCAGCCATGACTGCCGATGGGTAGTGGTGAGCACCCTCCGTGGCACCTCCCACGTATTCCCAATAAACCCCTATGGTGGTCAGCCATGTGTCCGGACACATATGTCTCCCCGCGTGGTAAACCGCATGAGTCGATTTCAGAAGAGTGCAGGTCTGGAAGAGATTGAGCAGGAACTGACTTCAAAGCAAGGAGGCCGCTGCAGTCCTGTGCCAGGCTTGTCCAGCAGTCCTTCTGGCTCTCCTTTACATGGTGAGTAGTATCACTGCGGCTGGAGATTCCACATGGGTGGGCATTTACAGTATTCGTGGTGACTGCTTACTGTAACTTGTTATTTAAATGAAACCATGTTGAAATGCAGCTGGGAATGCTCGTTTTCACACCAGTCAGCAGAAAAAAAAATATTTTTACTTTTACTCATCTATGCAAAATCTGTTTAATAAACTATGTATTCAGTAGTTTAAGAATTACACATTTTGCAGTGCAAGAATTTTTAGAATATATCTTTCACAAAATACTTGACTGAGGTGGATATGCTGGAAAAATTAGGTGCTGTTTTTATTCACATCTTCAGTCTTTGCTGCAGATATAATGATTCAATTAAATTATGACTTAAATAATGACTTCTTCCCTTTGGAGAGTAAAACAAAGGCAATCTTGGCTGCTTAAGTGGGTTGCAGGTTTAAAGGAGAACTCCAGGAAGCAGTAATTATATAAAAACTGCTTCACATTAGAGTCCACGTTACTCTAATGCTTCGTACACACGATAGGATTTTCTGACGGAAAATGTTCAATGGGAGTTTGTTGTCGGAAATTCCGACCATGTGTAGGCTTCATCGGACATTTTCCATTGGAATTTCTGACACACAAAGTTTGAGATCTGGATCTCAAGTTTTCCGTCAACAAAAGCCGTTGTCGTAAATTCCGGTCGTGTGTACACAATTCCGACGCACAAAGTTCCACGCATGCCCGGAATCAAGCAGAAGAGCCGCACTGGCTATTGAACTTTATTTTTCTCGGCTCGTCGTATGTGTTGTACGTCACCGCGTTCTTGACGTTCGGAATTTCTGACAAGATTTGCGTGACCGTGTGTATGCAAGACACGTTTGAGCCAACATCTGTCGGGAAAAAAAACATGGATTTTGTTGTCGGAAAATCCTATCGTGTGTACAGGGCATAACAATCTTTATTTAAAATCCGTATTGAACTTGATTGTGTTCAGATAAGGATCCAGACCCATGTTGTCCAAGCCTGCCAGGTAGCTGTTAGAGGTACTGGCCACTTATCTGCGGCTCAGGCATTCTCTTGCCCCAAAGCTGCACATATATAAGGGGTATTTTTTTTTTTTGCCTGTACAGATGTCAACTTCCTGGCTTGTACATGTTGGTTTGGACCAGTAGTAGTGGATCAGTCTGGTCAATAATACTAAGATATATTTTACCATATTTAAAGAATTGTCATGTTTTCCGTTTAATATAGAGTTTTTTCCAAAAGGCATTTTACACTTTCAAATGTTTTTGTTGTTTTAACTAGGTATTAGTGTAGTTATTTTCTGTATCATTTGTTTGTCTTACCTTATAATGATGGACTTACATTTTGCGGCTGCAGTTTGAAATGTCATGGCTGATTCCCCTATGGGCATGTATTTCTGCAGCTAGCCTGTAACTATTCACTAAAGGGACAAGTAACTTCTTGTTGCAGGTTACACAATGTTCAACGCAGGACTCACCATTTCCTCTACATTGCATCATAAATGTGTAAATGATATGAAGCATTGCATGGCGAGCTCTCTGTTAATTGATCTGCCTGTTTGAGTCTGTGTCAGATCTAATTACTGCAGAGCACTAGAATGAGAGACGCGGGAATTGTGGGATATGTAGTCTCTTCAGACAACGTGTCAGTTCTCAAGCTGAGGTCCAGCGCAGTGTCATGCCACATGCCTCTGCTGACACAAGAATGTGAATATTTACTCTACTGTAGGCTGTGCATAGAGACAAACACATGACACCTGAAACTACATGATCCATGCACATTTTATGCAGGTGGAAACCATAAGGTACAGGAAGGAAAGTTCCTAATCACTGGCTTCTGTTGAACAGACAGCAGTAGACACAAAGTGACACTTAGCCAGTTCTCGCTAACTGTCTGATTTTCAGTCTGTGTATACCAGCCCTAAGCTGGCACAGCAACCTCAACAGAGATGGTCTCCCCCCCCCCCCCCCCCCCCCCAGCACACAGCAGTTGACCCATAGCCTCAGCTCTGTATGTTTTTCTTTTTCAATGTGTAGAAGGGGGTCTGTCCCTTCCCCCACTTAGTTATTAGCTATCAGAGCGTTCTGTGTTCTAGCTCTGTAGTGTCTGTGATGTCAGATCCCCATCCCCTGTCTGTTAGAGCTGAAAAAAATCATTTGATCTGTGTTGTTTTAGAAGGCTCTGTAGAAGATATTGCCGCAAATAAACAGGTACAACTTATGTAGGAGGATATGTTTCATCTCTGTGTATCACTTGAGGCTGGTCACTTCAGTGGGTATACTGTATGTGAGGGTTTACAACCACTTTAAGGCTGAGTTTCTGCAGAAGCTCCACACTTTATTAATTGTCTGGACAATTTCTATACATATATATGATTTTCATATTTAATTATTTGGTTGACTAAGGTAATTGGTGTAATATAGAGGAGGAGTCGATTGCATCTACCTCAAAACAATCACCTTATGGGCCATAACTAGCGTTTCCCTCAAAAATACCTTTAGATAGTGGGGCCATTATTCCTCATCTAGATAACCAAACAGGCAAATCTCTGGTGCAAGATAGAGACATGGTTTTCAGGGTTGATACCATTCCTGTCATCTGAGAACAAAATTCAAGAGTACAGGGCATTACCATACAAAGTATACAAAGTCTTATTTAGGTTGATGACAGCACAGACAGATTGGATGGGATAGCTGACTCATTTTGTTCAGATAGGTCAATGTTAGATATGTTAGGTGAATAATGGATGAGTTTATTATTGCCAGCTGGAGATACTGACAAGTGGGAGCACCAAATATCACCCCAGTCTTCAGTTCTCAAAGATTGCATTAGTGTTTGCAACCTACCAGAGGAAATTTGCCAAGTGTAGTGTAAAGCAATGGAGAGTAGAGAGTGAATATCAGCCCTTTAGACAACTTAGATATAATAATCCCAATCAGGGGGTATTGGGATATTTGAATGCCTAAGGCCTAAAATTTTGTAGTTGAGGTATGTCTCAGTGGTAAACAATGATCAAAATAAATCCCAAGAAGAGTGAACTTCCCCTGGAGTTTTGAACTAAGTTGCACTGCTTTCACTTAGGCTTTACAAGACTAGAGCAAATGGGGTACATTGGTGTCCAGGGCCTGTTTAGGATCTTTAGTGATAATTATCCACAAATATAGTGGAGAAAAGAATTATTTGATCCCCTGCAGATTTTCGTCTATAATTTTCATCATTGGTGTATTTTAAATGATCGAGACTATCAACCAAAAATCCAGAAAAAACACGATACAAATGTTATAAATTGAGTTCAGGGACTAAAATAAGTATTATATCGCAAAACATGACTTAGTTACTTGGTGGAGAATCCTTTGTAGGCAAGCACAGAGGTAAGGTGTTTCTTGTAGTTGGTCACCAGGTTTGCACACATCTCAGGTGGGATTTTGGTCCACTCTTCTTTACAGATCTTCTCTAAATTCTTAAGGTTTCTTGGCTGTCACTTGGCAACTCGAAGTTTCAGCTCCCTCCATAAATTTTCTATAGGATTAAGGTCTGGATTAAAAAACGCAAATCACAGCAAAAACGGACTACATGTTTTTCTGCAGCTTCTCCATTGAAGTCTATTGAACCAAAAAAGCCAAAAAAAGTCCTTGATCCTTCCGCAGAAGCTGAAAAAAGCATAGATGTAAATGTGTTCCATAGGAAACAATGTTAAATGAACTTTAGTGTGTTTCTGCAAAAAAAACACCAAAAAAACGCATAGGTTTGAACCGAGCCTAATGTCCTGTACACACGGTCGGATTTTCCGACGGAAAATGTGTGATAGGACCTTGTTTGAAATTCCGACCGTGTGTGGGCTCCATCACACATTTTCCATCAGAATTTCTGACACACAAAGTTTGAGAGCTTGCTATAAAATTTTCCGACAACAAAATCCGTTGTCTGAAATTCTGATCTTGTGTACACAAATCCGACGCACAAAGTGCCACGCATGCTCAGAATAAATTAAAAGATGAAAGCTATTGGCTACTGCCCCGTTTATAGTCCTGACGTACGTGTTTTACGTCACCACGTTTAGAACGATTTTCCGACAACTTTGTGTGACCGTGTGTATGCAAGACAAGTTTGAGCCAACATCCGTCGGAAAAAATCCATGGATTTTGTTGTCGGATATGTCCGATCAATGTCCGACCGTGTGTACAGGGCATTAGACATTTAGTAACAGCAACATGCTTTTTTTTATTATAATAGGGTTAAAAAAACTAAAATTGGCCATTTATAGTACAAAAAGAGCAGATAATCGCTACTATAAGGGGTTAATTTATACTGTGAAACAGTAAAAGTAATAATATATATTAATTATATACTTATATTACTTATATCATATATATATAATAATAAATATACCCAGGAGTAAGATATATGGGCATTTTAACTAGGAGTCAGACATGAAGCTATATAAAGGGTGGAAGAGAGATATAAATCTTTTATATTAAAGTAGTACTAAAAGCTGAGACTTTTTTTTCATGGATATGATCATTTTACATATAATGCACTATACTGGTAAAATGTTACTTTAAATGTAATTGGTAATGCCTTATATACCTCCAGTCTATCAGCCTCCACCTTCTCTGGGTTCAGATGCTGATCTTGATTGCACAGTCTTTAAAGTGATTTTTTTTTTTGCCGACCAGCCATTATACGGCGGCAGGTTGGCATTGCTCTGCGAATCGCCGTAGGTGTACGCCGGCCACTTTAACAGCGATAGGGGGTGCGCGCGCTGATGCCGGAGCCGATTCGCATGGCCATCCGCAATCGCTCCACAGAGAGCCAGAACGGGGATTTGTGTATGTGAACAGACAGATCCCCATTCTGACAGGGGAGTAAAGAGACATCTGCTGTTCCTAGTGATTAGAAACAGCGATCTCTCTCCTCCTCCAGTCAGTACACTGCCCCCACAGTTAGAAACACCTCCCTAGGGAACAGTTAACTCCTTGATCACCCCTAGTGTTAACTCCTTCCTTGCCAGTGACATTTATACAGTAATCAGTGGCTATTTTTAGCTCTGATTGCTGTATAAATGTCACTTGTCCCAAAAAAGTGTCCGATCTGTCCCTCGCAATGTCACAGTCCCACTAAAAATCGCAGATCGCCACCATTACTAGTAAAAAAAATGAATAAATAATAAAAATGCCATAAATCTATCCCCTATTTTGTAGATGCTATAACTTTTGCGCAAACCAATCAATATACACTTATTGCTATTTTTTTTACCAAAAATATTTTAGAGCTGCACAATAGTTTGTTAAAAAAATTGTGATCTCGATTCACCCCCGAGGATCTCTCCTGCAGATTTTGCAGATTCTTTCATATAATCAAGTGGAGAGACTTTATCTGCTCACTCAGCTGTCAAAAGAAAACATTCAGGCAGTCTGCCAAGTCTTTAACTTGAAACATTGTAACTAAGCTTCCTTCTTAGAAAGGGATAGAACTTCTGTGTAAATAAATAATGGGGCAGTCTACCAAGTTTTCAACAACTTGTAAATGCAGGAAGTTTAACCACTTAAAGTCTAAATCTTTTTCTGACACTTCTTTCTTAAGTTAAAATCAATATTTTTTGCTAGAAAATTACTTGGAACCCCCAAACATTATATATATTTTAGCAGAGACCCTAGGGAATAAAATGGCAATTGCTGCAATATTTTATGTCACACTGTATTTGCCCAGCGTTCTTTCAAATGCAATTTTTTTGGAAAAAATACACTTCAATGAATTAAAAAAAAAAACGAAACAGTAAAGTTAGCCCAATTTTTTTTGTTTTAATGTGAAAGAAGATGTCACGCCACGAGAATCGTGAGAGAATCGTGATCTATCTTCTAAGCAAAAAAATTGTGATTCTCCTTTTAGCCAGAATCGTGCAGCTCTATGTAGAGAATACATATTGGCCTAAACTGATGAAGACATTTTTTTTCTTTTTTGGGGATGTTTATTTTAGCAAAAAGTAAAAAAATATTGTTTTCTTTTTCAAAATTGTTGTTTTTTTTTTGTTTATAGCACAAAAAATAAAAACTGCAGAGGTGATCAAATACCACCAAAAGAAAGCTCTATTTGTGGGAAAAAAAGGAAATACATTTTGTTAGGGTACAAAGTTGCACGACCACACAATTGTCAGTTAAAGTGACGCAGTGCCATATCACAAAAAATGGCTTAGTCATTAAGGGGGCAAATCCTTTCTGGCCCTTAAGTGGTTAAACAACAAACATGTTATAATTGCCTGCTTTATGTAATGGTTTTGCACAGAGCACCCCCGATTCTCCTCTTCTGGGGTCCTCCACCAATGCTTCTGGCTCTTCCTGCCTTCATAGTGCCCCAATAGCAAGCTGCAAAGTATAGTATAGAGTGCCCCTAAAGCAAAGTAAAAAAAAAAACAAAAAAAAAAAACCTTCTGCCTTTAGAACCATTCACTTCCTGCCCAGGACTACATGTCCCATAAGGCATTGCTCCTCACACATTCACAAGTTTTTAGGCACTTACTGACATGTATGGAGGGTGCACTGAGCTGTATATGTGCTGCATTGTGTCCTCTGACATGTATGGAAGGTGTACTGAGCTGTATGTGTGCTGCACTGTATTTCCTGATATGTAAACAAATAATGCATTCTGTATGCAGGCCAACTAATCGGCTGACCAACTAATCGATTATGAAAATAGTTAACAACTATTTTCATAATCGATTCATTGACAATCAATTAATTAGTTGTTTCGGCCCTATTTATAACATTTGTATCATGTGTTTTTTCTGGCTTTTTGGTTGATATTCTGTCTTTCTCATTTAAAATACACTTATGATAACAATTATAGACCCTTAATTTCTTTGTACTGTAAGTGGGCAAACTTACAAAATCTTCGCCACTATATTTAAAGGAGGACACCGTGGATAAAGGGCAGATAGAAATAGTAAGTAAGGAAGCATCCATATTTAAAGGCAAGACTTTTGCCAATTAATCTGCACCTGTAAGGTCCAGAGGTCTCTGTAGTGTGTATTGCAGTGAGAAGTGAATTTTCAGCATTACCCACATGCAGCAGGAGATCATATGCGTATGGGTCCATCTAGTCTGTTTTATTCCCTAGCCTAAACCAGCCTAGCTATCTAGGTGTCACAGTGGCTAAGCATTCAATGGCAATAGAAAAAAGGAGGGGGGGGTAAGGGCAAACCTTGATGGGTGCTCCAGTGCAGCGTGAAAGAAGGTAAGAGGAGGCTTTGAGAATATATACTGGATTCGGGGATATGATCAATAAGTTGAGACATTCTTTCTGTTCTACAGATGTTAACCACTTAGGTCATTTTTGCTTAGTTTTGTTATCATTATTTTTTTTTCTCATGCACAGTAAGATTATTATGTAGTACCTTTATACTCAGACTGCACTTTATACCTGTTCATTTCTACTTCAGTGTCACCCACAAGCACACTGACTTTCCATGACTTTTACACAACTTCCCGTGTTCAAATTTCCATCCTGTTTTTTATGCTACTGACCACCTTGTACTCTTCCTGCAGTGTTTGTGTTTTGTTCATAATAATCATCAATAATAGCTGATCAGTAAAACAGGTAATCATTTAAAACACAAAATATCAAACATGTTTCATCCAAATGGACTTCTTCAGGGCGACATATGTTGTTTTTTTTCATTGCATTTTAAGTATATAACTGTTTTACACAAGTAGCTATTATTTATAGAGATAAGACTGCAAAAAAAAAAACTAGCTTTACAGTATTACAGAGTGGCACAGCCTGCGTGGAAACCTGTGGAGCGAAAACATCAACTCTGTGGAAAGGGCGATAGTATAGATAGCAATGTTAAAACAGGATAGAAGATGAAGTGAGGATGTTGTGTAAAGGGCTGTAATACCTGTGGCCATGTCGGGCCATGGAAAGCCAATGAGTTGTTTGACACAAGACTGGCGGTGAAGAAACGATAATTGGATATAAACTGAATTCTGAATATACATCAATCAGCCATAACATTATGACCCCTGACCGGTAAAGGAAATATCTCGTTACAATGGCATCTGAAAATTGGTAGGATATATTAGGCTGCAAATGAACATGTTGTCCATGAAACTGATGTGGTGAAAGCAGAAAAAAAATGGTAATCGCAGTTTGTTGTGCATGGGGCTGTGAAGCCCATGGTGACCCATGTCCACAGCCAAAAGCTTCTACAATGGTCACATGAACATCAGAACTGGAGTACGGAGCAATGAAAGAATATGGTCTAGTCTAATGAATCATGTTTTCTTTTACATCATGTGGATAGCTGCATGCGTGTTCGTCGCTTACCTGGGGAAGAGATGGCACCAGGATGCAGTATAAGAAGGCAAGTTTGCAGAAATGGTGTGATCCTTTGGGCAATGTTCTGCTGGGAAACCTTGGGTCCTGCTCTTCATGTGGACATTACTTTGGTGTCCATGTCTCAATGTGTCAGGGCTTTTTTAGCAAAAGGGGAGCCAAACTCAATTAGGTGGGTGGTCAAAATGTTATGGCTGATCGGTGTAAGGTTTCTGTATGGAACTAAGACCGTTTTTACAGTTTTTAGATTGCAGTTGATATTATTATATGAGAAAGAACAACATTAAGCATTTTTGTATGCAAAATAACCACATACTGTAACCTAATTTTACCTTTAGAAAAAAACATCCTAATATATTGTCCCTGTATTTATAACTAACCTAACTACTGAATACATGTGTTGCATTTTGTTTCTTTGGCCATTCCTCCTTCTGAGCATGCAGAAGCAGTATAAACTTGACTTTGGAAAAAACCTTAGGCTCCATAATGTAATAAAAGCTTTAATTGCTCTTGTGTGTGAGATCTCAAAGATGATGTAGCAGGGGTGGGGTTGTCCAGTACATAATTTTTTGGCTTTTTGTACTGCATATAGGCATACATTGTAGCCTGTGTCCAATTGCAAATGGTGTAGGTTAAAATAGTAATTTCTTGTATTTTATACAGACTACATTTTTATTTTTACCCTGTGCAGTAATTGGGAGTAATTTTGAATTTGGAGCCTATAATTTTGCTAGATTAAGTCACCTACATATCTTAACACTATTATTGACCTTAACTAACTTTTTAATAGTAATGCCGTGAAAGGTCAAATCTTTTCTATGGATCTGTTAGGCTCTAGGGACAAGAGCACACTACTTGCATCTAGACAGAATGCAGAATACATGTGCATGTATTTAGTATCCTATTTTGCTTTTGTCAGTAGTTCATATAACAAATATGAAATTTAATGCGGGATGCAGTATGCCTGAAACAGACATTGTCTGTAAACAATTAGTGCAACAGATGTGGTCATTGTACTGTGTCTGACATCACAGAGAGGCCAGGACGGAAGTACCGGAGTGCACCTTTTATCCCATTCACTCTGGTCTTTGTCAGGGGATGTTACAGGAGATTGTTTCTGCTACAGAATTCCTAAATGTTTTTGAAGTCTTAAGTAGATTTTGCATTAAATATGTACCAAATGACCTGTGACTATTTCACTTTGAATAATCTGGAAAAAGACAGTTTGTTTTTCTGTACAATAAATCTACAATAAAGAAAATGTAATTTAAGAACAAGCATTAATTGTGAGCACTATGGACTGAAACTCAACAAAATATAACAATTTCTGGTTTAGGTAATACATACCGTGTTGCCCCCTTAAAAGCTGAAGAATACTGGCAATTATAATAGATATGATGAGGATATTTTCTGATTGACAGGGCTATACAATTTTTATGTGGAGCTGTTTTAAAATTGCACATTTTAATGAGAACAATATTATGATAATCTGCTATCAGTATGGCATGGTCTTTGTGTTAATTAGCCTATATTAGGTTTGAAGCTGAACTCTCAATTATTCTAGTAGCGAGTTTATCAGGTCATATTTAGATTTTGTTTTCGTACTGGACTTCCCAGTCTCCAGAAAAGTGATATTATTGTTTGCTCATCTATAGTAACCTGGTCACCTCACCATCACCATGGTGTCCTACATCAGGCAACGCTGATGTTACATTTGCAGACACTGGTGGGTTTTTTTTTTCCAGTTATACTCATTCCCATAATTTACCTGTTTGCAAAATTTTATAACACGATATAAAACTGTTTTAGATTTTTTTGTTTCAAAATTTTCTCTCTTTTTTTAATTTTTTTAACAAAAAGTTAAAAACCCAGAGGTGATAAAATGCCACTTAAAGAAAGCTTTGTTTGTGGGAATAAAATGATGAAAATTTAATTTGGGTACAGTGTTGTATGACCGCGCAATTGTCGTTCAAAGAGTGACAGCGCTGAAATATGAAAATTGGTCTGGGCAGGAGGGGGGTTTAAGTGCCCAGTAAGCAAGTGATTAAACACTACTTTTTGCTAAATTTATGGAGAGTACTAAGAGGATATAACAATGCCAGTGGTGCAGTAGAAAACATATAGCACAGTGATGAAGGTATTTGGTCCAGGCATTGAGCAAAGGAAGGATTGGGGGCAGAAACACATAAATCCCTCTGTTTATTTTTCTCATTAGCAATCACTAGGTTGGTACTACTACCTATCTGCCCAGGTATAGGTGACCATATCAGTGTCCCTTGTGTCTTCACCATCCCTAAATTAAAATTCCTTTGGCAGCTAGGTAAGTGCCATGAACGTTTCACTCAAATAGTGTATCTTTCCTCCTACCCTGGGTACCCCATGCTATATAATCTACTCAGCTACTGTATAAACATTACCACCTACCTCCTATATATATTACATATGCATACTTGCAAGCCCTCAGGTGTTTCTAGTATATACAATACATATATATATATATATTAGATTGTGATCAACCAAAGGTTTGCAGGAAAGTCTTGCTACCTACCTCCTAAGTGTTGTTGACCATCTCAGTCTCCCTTGCAACTGCACCATCCCTACTACCCAGATTAGAAGCTCTGTGGCAGCTAGGAAGTTGTCCTGCAATTTCCACTCAACTGGTGCGCTTTTCCTTTCAGCTTGGGTACTTACAGCCTTTCACCTGTCTCCACTGCACCTCTGCCAACATGGGGTCACCCATGTGGAGAGCTTCTCCCCTTCACTCTACTGGCCCCCGCCCATCAACCAACTTTCTCCTCCAGACAGTTTCAGCCTCCCGACATGGCATCTGTCTCTCTGCAGCTGAGAACTCAGATGAGAGGTCTGCTGTGCTTATAGGACAATCAAAACTAGAAGCGACCCCCACAGTTGCGGAATGCCGGCTGCCCGCAGAAGTGCGGCCGCTTTATGGGAGCTCCAGACCTATTTGCCTTATGGCTCAGTCCACCCAATGACACTGGCACTACACTAAAAGCATATCGCAAGCAGACGGGGACTATTTTCATGCTGCCCCCCTGCAAAGATACAGTGTTGACTGCAACTTCTAGTTTAGCATATAAATATCAAAAGTGCATTAAAACAAAAATATTAGGGCAATGCAATATTTAGGAACTCACTGATTATCAATTCTATTTGATGGAATTTCTGTGAAGTTAGTTTATGCTGTTATGAAATGCCAGGCTCTTTATGTAGCTTTCTTTTCACAAGAGAAAACTTTAACAGATTCTTATTTATATAACGATTCTTGGCAAATTTTCCACTCATGTTTACCTTATTTCAACATTTTTTTTAGACATACTTATGTAACTCTTAATCTTTCCATGAATAACCTCTGCTATAGAAATCTTTATGAACCCAAGGTGCTCATTCTTGCAAATCATGACTTCAGCTCTGAAAACCAAGCTCAGTCGCTTCAGATTACTCAATGTCGTGGGCAAACCCACTGTCCAACAGTGAAGTGTATAAAGTCTGGATTTGTGTGACTAAGCAACTACAACTTTTAAAGGCTCCTAGATCATTCGAGAACAGGACATTGTTCCTCTCTCTCTGTGACCCCAAAAACTGGGAGCAACCAGTAATCTTGTCACTTCCGGTTCCGCCTCTTTGTTTACCTGGCCGTTAGTGGCCAGGAAAGCAGCCAATCAGACCGATCTGTGTATGATTGGCTGCATGGGAGGCCAGAGGAGAGATTTGAAGTCTAAAAGACCCTAGATTTTTTGTTTTTGAACCCTTGTGATAAATAGTTAATCCAGTGTAAAAATTTAAAAAAAGTTTTTTGTCCCCCTGTGCTTACGCGCAAATGTGAATGCATACGTTAGTCCCGCACGCATATGTAAACAGTGATCGCACCACACATGGGAGGTATTGTCACGAACGTCTGAGCGAGAGCAATAATTCTAGCACCACACCTCAGGCTAAACTGGTAACCTGTAAAGGCATTTAAAGTGTCGCCTATGAAGAATTTTAAGCACTGTAGTTTGCTGCCATTCCACGGGCAGACATTTTTAAAGCGTGACATGCTAGGTATTACTCGGCGTAACATCATCTTTCACATTATATGAAAAAAATGGGGTAAATATTGTGTTTTTTTCTTCATTAACGTTTTTTTTTTCAACAAAATTGCTGCGCATATACCGTGTGACATAAAAAATTGCAACATCCATCGTTTTACATATATATATATATATATATATATATATATATATATATATATATATATATATATATATATAATGTTTGGGAGTTCTAAGTCATTTTCTAGGAAGAAAAAAAAGATTTTTACATGTTTCTGAATTGGCCCAGATACGAAGTGGTTAATATCACTTTAATTATTTATTTTGAGATGTGGCAGAGGTGTACTTTCAAGCTAAATTCTAAATTTACGTAATTGAGTCCCCTGGCTTTTCATGGCTCCCAGAGCTCTCATAAGAAAATATGAGGGTCTGTGCATGCAAACAGTTTAGCAAGTTTAATTTATGAACAGCTGAAGAAACTTTTTAACTAAAGGTGGTATATTTTATTTTTCAGTTTTTTTTTTTTACTTTTTTGTCTAGTGATGGGATGAGTATTTATGTCAAAGCAGTATTGTAGCTCTGTTATTTGAAGTTTGTGGTTTGAAGCTTCTGTTATTCGACGTTTATGTGTCGGTAAGAGGTATTTTGAGAAGTATCTGGGTTATCATAAGAAGTTAGATTCTGGTTAGCTCACCAGTTTGCATTCCACATCCAAAATTACTGTATAACAGACAAGTCATTTATTCTTCAAAAGAAGTCATTCAGGACAGTTACAGTGATCTTAAACATTACTTTAGATTTTTTTTTTTTTTTTTTTATAGACTGGGCAAGAGGTGACATTTTGTCAGATTTTATTTTATGTTTAATTTATGTCTGTGATACCATTGCAGAAATGTTCCCTTGTACCTGCACAGGTAATGGGGAAGAGGTTATCACTCAGACAGGAAGGCACAAACAGCAGCAAAAGTACTGTCAGAGTTCTGATTCTCACTGCCCATCTACAAATATGTTTTTGATTTTGGCCATGTCCTGGATGGAGACATTTCCCATCATTTACTCTTCTGACAGGTGGTAAAGGTGGGGACTTCCCACACTAGGTACACAGATGGCAAAAACCTGAAAGAGGCTCTAACCCTTCTCTGCTCTATTCTAAACAAAATTAAAAAAAAAATTGACCTAACTTTAAAGTAGTTGCAAAGTCAAGACATTTTATCACATTAATGCATTTTCTGTATTAAGGTAAAAAAAAATGCCTCACTGTGTCTAACTGGAGAGTCCTGTCTCCATCCATCGCTGTGCCTGTCTGCAGCAGTGCTCTCCTCTCTTCCTGGTCTCACAGGGAACTGAGGCAGAACGAGAGCCATTTGCTTCTGCTGCTGTCAATCAAATCCTGTGTGGAGGAAGTGAGGGGGCGGGACCAAGCCACACTGTGTGCATCTATGGATGCACACAGCCTGGCAGGGCCGATCCACGCTGTGTTTGTCTATGGACACACACAGCCCTGCTCGGGAGCACGCCTGCATGAGTTTCCCAATAACAGCTGGCTTGCTGAGGGGGCACTTGCAGAAGAGGAGGAGTGGAGAGCGCTGGGGAAGACCAGAAGAGGAGGTAAGAAACTGCTCTGTGCAATACCATTGCATACAGCAGGTACTTGTACCAGGTTGATTACTTTAAGAAAAAGAGCCTTTATAACTACTTTATTTTGACTTTACCCATAAAATGGTTAGACCATAGGTAGATGCATTAGATGGTGAATATGCAAACAAATTGTCAAAGTTAAATAAGGAGGGCTAGTGTTAGGGTTAAAGTAAGGGATAGCATGGGAAGGCAAAGTAAGGAATTACTCTCAGTGAGCTTTACTCGACGAATTGCACCAATCTTCTGACACTAAAAGCTAAAGCTAAAACCTAATGTATCAACAGTAGATGAGCTGCCCTGTGGTATAGAATTGAAAGTGTATTTGCTTTTTGTTGGATTTAGTCATCCCCTAAGATATTGTCTGAACTGAGATTAAGGACCATGTCAGGGTCAGCTGCAGTGAAAAAGAAATCTTATGTGGCACAGTACAGTGAAAGACCTGTTTGTTAGAGTTAGGCCTGCCATAGACGGAGCGATTTCCATGGTTGCAGGAAAGAAAATTATGCAACTCCCTCATCAACATAGTCAGTGTTGATGGAGGAGTCCCTCTCGTGGAGCCATTGTGTCTGTCCCCACCAGAAGAACACAGTGATTATTGCTAGAGGCTATACCGGCCGCTAGCAATAATCACGTGTAAAATCCGACAGGCTGGTTACACCCAAATTGATAGATCGATCAACTTGGGTACATTCAGCCTGCCCATACATGGTTTGAATCTCTGCCGATACAGCACCGTCTATGGCTGGCTTTAGGAGCTTAGTAGCTTCTCCGGAAGAGTTTACCTGCTACACTTTCACATGAATGATATGTTTGCAATATTTTTCTTTTAGTACTTTGTCTGGTATAAATGGTTATCTGTTTTAACAGACAACTAAAGCTTAGTTCATTTTTTACCTATGGCCTAGTTATGCAAAAATATGCAAAATACTATTTTAACAATTGGATGAGTGGTGCGTAAGGCTCGGAAATAGTTCTTTTTATAATGCGACATCCCCTTGCTTTAACATGTTCTTCAGTTGTATGACCCATGTTATCTAAACTTTGAATGTCTTACAAAGGAGAAAATATAGATTGATTGTGGCTCTTGAAATCATCTGTTTGAGAAGGTACTTCAATGGGGCAATGAGTGCACTTTGTCGGAATGCAGGACAGTGCTATTTTAAGGCTATAGTGCGTCTAGCTGTTGAACATCCTGTCTTATATGTTTATTTTCTATTCAGCTGGCAGTTGCATGTGCCCTTTGTGTTATTTATGTCTACCAACATTATTATTTACAATATATACCTAACCAGCCCCATTCTTGTTTATCTGTGCAATGTGACCTCTTTTATCAGGGTAGCTTGACGCTGCAGTAAGGATGTGCTTAAATCCTGGCAAAGCTTACAGAGAAATAAAGGAAGCTGTTAGCCTCGTCTTGTTAAGGAGACATTTCCTTTACTTCTGCATGGCAAGGGATCTCTTTGTTTGGGTTATGATATCTTGTAATCCACCCAGGGGTGTATGTTTGTCATTCACCACTGTGCCCAGAGCATGTTGTTGACAAGTTCAAAGCAAAGACAGCGACCTTTCAAACGCTTTTACTATCGTTGAATTATTGTAGCAAATTTCCGTGCTCCTCCTTTTACACCCATTACTTGTTGACCCAGTCCAGATGAAAAAAATAACAAAAATAGCTTTTCCATAAGGACATTTTAATGTTGTTGATAAGCTGATCAGAAGGAAATGGCTGACATTGGAAGCATAGCCCAGACTTCTCTGATTCATTGTTTGTGTAGTTAATAAATATATGTAACTAAAAAGCTTGTTTCTTTAGATGCACATCATAAAGTAAAGGGTAGGTAATTATAGAAGTGTACTGTGTTTTTTTTTTTTTTTTTTTACAAAGGCTAAATTTGTATGGGTGATGGATGCAGAAGGACACCCAGCATCTGTGTATTGCAGACATGTCCAGCTTGTATTGTCAACACTTCCACTATTCCTTTGGAGGTAGGGAAGCAACCAGAAGGAACCATTAAAGTGAATGCAATAGAATGTGTAAAACATCAAGAAAAAGTATGAAACACGTCTGTAACAGAAATCTTTCCGAACACCTTTAGGAACGTTCCTAAAAGTGTTTGGAAAGAGCCCGTGAAAGAGCCTGTGAAAGAGCTATTGGTTGACTGGGCCAGGACTGTGCATGAAATATTCATTCTAAACCTAGAAGAAGTGGATACAACTCCAACTGGGAATGACAATTTCAGATAATCCTGGTCAGAAGAAATATTGTCTCTGACAAATATTCAACTGCTGGAATCGCAGAAATCTCAGAAATTGCATGATGAAAAATCTTTCAACCCAAAAGCACAAGATCCGGACCTGAGAATTTGTGACATATTTTGCAAACCTCAAGCAAGCTTTTGTATACTATTTCTTCCAACATTGGATGAAATATTCGTTTGGCCTGTTGGATCGTTCGGGGGACGTTAAAAGCTGTGGTGATACCCCTCCTCCCATTGTAAGCTGAGGATATCTGACGATTCATCTTGTCAGACCGGGTGGTCAATAAGCTTCTTAGACTTGTAAGACGTAGGTCTTTTCAAGTCACTTAATTCTGGTAAGCCTTTTTGATGCTCCGGTGATGGTCCTGCCACCTACCTAGACCCTCTGTCCATCTGTGGTTCCTTATCTATCTACTCATCTGCCAGACGTGACCAATTCCATCTACGAGGAAACTTGGGAGTTTTATTTCCACCATTTTCAACACACAACCCCCATAGACTTTTGGTGGCGGTTTTCTTTTTCACAAGTTACTATTAATATATTTGCTGGATTTTTATAGACTTGAGTGGTTGATTTACCATATGCGTATGGTTTCCCAGACCTATTTTATTGTTTTCTTTATTATTGGTTATTAATACTCACTGTATTTCAAGTATTGTTTTGAATTACACAGTGTCACTTCAATATGCACTTTTTTGCCCTGTAAGGGATGATTAGGTTTCTATTCACTGTTTTTTATATGTAAGATTTTTGATATATATATATATATATATATATACATATAGCGTTACACTATTATTTCTATTTTTAACCCTTACCTGTGTCTAGAGGTGTGTTAGCTGCTAATTGTACTATATATTTTCTAGTATTTTTTGGCGCAGCACTGTACTTATCTCCCTATTGATCCCACTAAATGTGTTTAAATTGACGGTTTAAAGTGGGCTTGATGAGTTATGAGCATAAAGTGGTTCTATAATTCTATGCATTAATGTAAGAAACTTTCTGCATGCAGTTCCCCAACCCCCCCCCCCCCCCCCAATACTTATTTGATCCCAATCTCGATCCAGCATTATGCACAAGAGCAGAGGATCCGCGTGGGATACAATAATGTGACATTGGGACATTCTCAGAGCTGTGGAAAGGTGAGAGGGGTGAAGGAAAAGAGGATGGAGGAGGAAACGCACAGGGCAAAGGGGAGGAGCGGTATGAGGAAGGAGGGGAAGGGAGAAAACCACAGCAAAGGAATGACACAATATCCACTAGTATAAGTAAAGAGCCGATAAGCAGTGTAGTTCCACTGCTCTCTCTAAGTGGATTAACTGGAACCCCAGGAGTCGATCCAGGCAAACCATATCTTATCTAACTTTTTGGGCCAATTCCTACTTGCATAGGTTAACTTATACATAAGTAAAGTGTTCTCAGTAACGGCACGTCACAACGACAAGGTGGGAAGGTAACCACTTAAAAATAATCTCTCTGCAGGCATAGAAAGCAGCAAAGAATATAAACAACTTAGCATAATGACCCAAATCCACCCTGTCTAAGATACCCAGCAGAAGCACCTTGGGGTCCATACCGGGGGTTGAGTCACACAGTCTATTAAGTTTGGCTACAAATGCTTTCCAAAAAAAGGTCTGATGAACAGGCACCATGTGAAGGAAAGAGCCTACAGAGGAATGACAGCATGTGCAGGAGGAATCAGGTGAGCGAAAAATAGCAGCTAGCCTTTGCGGTGTGTAATAGGCCCTATGGAGAAACTTTAGCTGTAAAAAACATATATCTATAAAAAAAATCATATATGTAACATAATGGCTGGTACAGGTATCCCAGTCTTTCTCATTTTCTTCAAATTTGGCAAGTCAGCATTTCATTTCTGAAAGGTGTGAGTAAAGTTAGTGACATAAATAAGCAAGGGGAAGTCTAAGGTACAGAGGAATAGCTTTCAATCCATCCCTGAAATGCAACAGATGACAACCCCCCTTTCGATTTCTTAATGGCAATGCAAATGAATACTATTATTATACTGGATTTATATAGCGCCGTCAGTTTACGCAGCACTTTATAACTTGGGGGTAGACAGTACAAATACAATACACTTTAATACATTAGTAATTAGAGAGCCCTGCTCATTAGAGCTTACAATCTAAGAGGGAGGATCAAGAGATACAAGAGTTAATAACTGTGGGGGATGAACTGATGGAGAAAATAAATGTACAGTTGTTAGGTGGGGCCAGATATGCTTCTCTGAAGAGATGAGTTTTCAGGGATCGTCTGAAAGTAGACATAGTGGGAGATAGTCGCACAAATTCGGGTAGAGCATTCCAGACGATGGGAGAGGCTCAGAAGAAGTTCTGGAGGCGAGCATGGGATGAGGTGACAAGGGAGCTAGAGAGCAGGAGGTCTTGGGAGGAGCAACGAGGGCGATTTGGTTGGTATTTTGAGACCAGGTTAGAGATGTAGTTGGGGGCCAGGTTGTGGATGGTTTTGTAAGTTACTGTTAGTATCTTGAATTTGATTCGTTGATTGAGTGGCAGCCAATGGAAGGACTGGCAGAAGGGTGTAATAATAAGAAACTTTCTTTTTAAATCTGTGCAGTGCACACCTAACATCTCCCCGCAACTTTTTGAATGTACATATACACTATATTGTCAAAAGTATTGGGACACCTGCCTTTACATGCCCATAAACTTAAATGGCATCTCAGCCTCAGTCTGTAGGGTTCAATATTGCGTTGGCCCACCCTTTGCATAGTCATAGATGAGCGAGTTTGAGGTGTAGGAACTTGACTGGCCTGCACAGAGTCCAGATCTCAACCTGATAGAACACCTTTGGGATGAATTAGAGGAGAGACTGCCAGCCAGGCCTTCTTGTCCACATCAGTGCCTGACCTCACAAATGCACTTCTGGAAGAATGGTCAAAAATTCCCATAGACACACTCCTAAACCTTGTGGACAGCCTTCCCAGAAGAGTTGAAGCTGTTATAGCTGCAAAGGGTGGGCCAACTCAATATTGAACCCTACGGACTAAGACTGAGATGGCATCAGTGCTGTTTCTTGGCCTAGGCCTAGGGTGGCACCTTGCAGGGGGCAGCAAAAAGGCACCGAAACCCCGCCCCCCCAGACAGAAACCCCCCCACCGACCCGTCCTCCCATAGCCCCCGGCAGCTGGCCTGCTGTAGTGCGGCACTTGCTAGTATTACAGGCAGTCTTTGGGCGTACTTGGCTGGGGGAGGGGAGCGATTGGCATCCCCTATAAGACGACTGATGACTGGCCAGACCGGGTATTTTCACTGAATGTGGACTGCTTAATGAGCAGGGGCAGACTGACCCATCGGGCTCTTGGTCACTGTCGGAGGGTCGGGGATCATTAGGGGGGCCCCATTAGAGGCTCTGCAAGACTGCAAAACGTAGCATGGGTAGCAGCTGTAATAAAACCTCTCGGGGCGTGCTGCTCCCCGCCAATCCCTCCTTCCCTCCCATCCACCCCAGGTGCTTGTACATGACATCACCTGGGATGGACGAGAAGAGAGGAGGGGCCGGCGGGGAGAGGTCTTATTATTACAGGTGAGGCTGTGTACTTTTTATTTTTTACAAGAGTCTAGAGACACCAGGGCTGCCACCATCTGGGGGAAGGGGCAGCCAGTACAGATGTAGGGGGCCTGTGCCCCAAAAGGACCACAGGAGGCCCCATGATACTCTCCTGGTTCCCCCCCCATGGTGTCCCCCTCTGTCCCCTGTCCGCACTGTGTTCCTCTGTCTGTCCCCAGCGTTCCTCTCTGTCTCTACTGTGTCCCTCTCTGTCCCTTGTCCACACTGCATCCCTCTGTCTGTCCCCGGCGTCCCTCTCTGTCCCTACTGCATCCCTCTGCCTGTCCCCGGCATTCCTCTCTGTCCTCATCGCACTGTGTCCCTCTCTGTCCCCGGCATCCAGGGCGGGTCTAAAACAGGAAGGGGTGGATCCTATTTAAATTAGGGGGTACATGAGTTTAGTCAGGCCTAGGGCAGCACATAACCGAAATACACCACTGGATGGCATTAAAGTTTATGTGTGTGTAAAGGCAGGTGTCCCAATACTTTTGGTAATATAGTGTATGTCAAATTGGAGACAGTCAGAAACGCACTTTCCCAGAGCTATGCTCTTCTCCTGCAACCAATGGGATGTCATACGCTATATGATCCAATGTGAGAATGGGCTGTTGATCCCTTTCACCAAGGACCAAATATCCTACATTATATGTTTTCCCCACAAAGGGGTTGATTTACTAAAACAGGAGCATGCATATGGTACAGTTGTACATGGTAACCAATCAGCTTCTAACTTCTGCTTGTTCAATTAAGTTTTGACAAAAAAAAACTGGAAGCTGGTTTATATGCAGAGCTGCACCAGATTTAGTATTCTCTAGTTTTAGTAAATCAACCTCAAAGCCTCCATAGCTATTAAAACCCTAAAAATGGGATATAAGACACTCACCAGGTGGTACTATGTCCCATCTAAATTACACAAGCTTTTCCCTACCTCAATAAAGAAAGCAATACTACATTGAGGAGAAGTTAATTAAGAAGTAGGCTATTCCCATCATGGATCCACCCATTTTTTGCCATAATAAACAAGGTTCATGTAAAGGACACCCCAGTATTTAAGCACCCTGTGGATAAGAGACTGGATGACCTAAGATCTTGTTCTCTCTGGTGAGCTCTACCAAGCAGCCTGTCATTTCTGTCATGCCTCTGTCAGACCCTGGTTATATGGTCCAAGGACATGGCAGCTATAGATCGCAAATCAATCTTTACAGATTTCTCTGCTCTTCAACAATTGGAACTAATGCCTGTTGCCCTATGGTGTTGATAGGCTTGTGGATATAATTTTTTCAAAAGGAAAAGCTGCGCAGCATGAGACTATAAGAAAATGTGGTAGCATATATCCACATATATTCAATATCCGTGTCAAATG
This sequence comes from Lithobates clamitans, assembly GCA_037952925.1. Lineage (NCBI taxonomy): Eukaryota > Metazoa > Chordata > Amphibia > Anura > Ranidae > Lithobates > Lithobates clamitans. Next base: position 5,831,773 of record JBBGZY010000240.1, on the reverse strand, counting down.
GAGGATATAATTACTCCCAGTCTAAATGATAAAAAATGCATGGATCTATAATGTAACCATGTGCATCACAATATTTGAACATAAATACATTGAAAATTGGTCACACAATAAATGTCAGAGTCCTCTGAAAAATTCACATCAACAGAAAGTCCTTTGAAAAAGCAATTTTGCCAATCACGTAGTATTCACAATTGTATAAAATGTCCTCCATTCATTGGTTATTGGTGACTTAAAACAGAAAACACCGCAGAACTAGTGATTTGGGATAGAAAGATTCCTCCACCTGAGAAACTACTGCCGCTTACCAGCTGCGTTGATCTCTTTTAGGGAGATCGCATCCGCCTGTGGCTTATACCCCAGCCAGGGTCTCTATAATTGTCGACCAGATATCACCTTTCCTTCTGCTAGAATTGCCCCTGAGTGACTCACGATCAGTGGTTCCCTATGTTAAAAAAAGAGATGAACTAAATGGAGGAAGCCCAGCACTCTGAGGTAAAAGGGGGTGTAACTGAGAAAAGCCCCCCCCCCCCCGAGACCAGGAATTAGGATGCCTTGTATGGGTCTGCCTTGAATGGGTCTGCTATCAACAAAAGAAAGCTGAGCCTCATATCAGTAAAGGTTCTACCCCTGATACTAAGAAGAGATCCTTTTATTTCTCTCAGTCCTCCAAGTTCAAACTCAAATCCAGAATCCTCCAAGCATGTTGGAAAGGCCTCCCTGCAATGAGGGGACACCCCCAGTTCTGTAATGGGGGGGGTGTGTGTATCTGTCAGCATCTTTCCAGTGCATCAACGCTGCCTGTGTTTTGCACCTTTTTTTTCCCCTCTCTTCAGCCTGTCCACTGCACCTCATGTATTCAACAAGGTGCTAGCCCATCTGCTTGTTCTACTGCTCACTAGGTATTCCATTTGGGGGATACTCTGGATTACCTCTTGCTGAAAGTCAGCTCAGGTCTTTGCAGTCAATATTCAACAGACTTTTCAGATTTTTCAGAGGTTTGGTTGGATCCTGAACCTTTAGAATTCTGAGCTGTATCCAGCTTGTCACCTAGAGCATATCTAGGTCTTCTAGATACTACTCGATACAGAATTTTTCTTCTACTGGACAAGTTATTAACTCTCTCCTCACGGGTTCGGACTCTACAGTAAAGGAACCATCCAATTCTCTGCTTTTAGTTAAGCGTTCTGGGCTTGATGTTGGCCTCCTTCAGAGCAGTCCAGTTTGCCCAGTTCCACGCCACACCATTACAACTCAGCATTCTGATTTGTGTGGGGAAATAAGGCGCAGTCTCTCACTTCAACTTCACCTTCAATTTGTTTGTTTACCCAAGACCAGGTTTTCTCTAGCCTGGTGGCTCACTAATCCAGCTTTGGAGTAGGGGAAGTCTTTCCTACCTCTGGTCTTGGAAATTCCCATAATAGATGTCAGTCTGACAGGCTGGGATGGGATTGAGGGCACCTTATTAATGCAGGGAACTGGCCTCCCGATCAAGATTTAGGACCCTTCATTGTTGGGCTTCCTAGTTATAGGGCCATCCAATCCAGATTTAGTTGGAACACTGTCTTGGCAGCAGGGCAGCCATCAGGGTGGTACAGTTAGTACTCCTCTAAGGGGCCCAAGTGTCCCTAGGGGCCTGACTGGCCAGGCCTTATCCTCCTTCGGCAACAAATGAAATTAAACTGTCATTCATCGGTTGAGCCCGCGCAACACCTGCTATCGAGAAGGAGAGAGAAGCCTCCACCACATTTCACTAGCTACGCCCCCCCCCGGCGCCCGCTATAGAGAAGGAGAAGGAAGCTTAGCAGTCTGAGCCACCGCTGCCTTTCATCAGCACCCCCCCTCCCGGAGGTGATCAAGGCCGCTTCCTTCCCTGCTAAGGTAGAGCCTGCTGGCTGCTGCTGCTAGGATAGTTTGCATTGTGATTGGACAGGACTCGGGCAGGGGGTGTGGTCAGTTTGTCAGCGTCAGGTGCATGTAGATATGAGAGAGCTGCATAGAAGGTATGTCACAAAAAGTTAGTGTGTGCTGCTGTGCTCCTGTGCTTTATATTTGGACTGACTTTAATATCCTTCTCCTTGTATGGGACACCTGAGGCTGCCAAGCTAGCATTATGGAGTTGCATTGTGAAAATGGATGAGGATGACTCTGGGTGGGGATGAGAGTTACATTGTGGAGAGCCTCATCCATTTTCACAATGCAATGCCATCATCTTCATCCCTACCCAGAATCACCCATTCCTCTCTCCTCAATGTATCCCCATCCACGCCCAGCATCATCCATCCCTCTCACCACAATGTATCCCCAATCCACGCCCAGCATCACCCATCCCTCTCTCCACAATGTATCCCCATTCACGCCCAGCATCACCCATTACTCTCTCCACAATGTATCCCCATTCATCCACGCCCAGCATCATCCATCCCCCTCGCCACAATGTATCCCCATCAGCGCCAGCATCACCCATCCCTCTCTCCACAATGTATCCCCATTCACGCCAAGCATCACCCATTACTCTCTCCACAATGTATCCCCAATCATCCACGCCCAGCATCATCTATCCCTCTCACCACAATGTATCCCTATCCATGCACAGCATTACCCATCCCTCCCTCCACAATGTATCCCCATTCACGTCCAGCATCTCCCATCCCTCTCTCCACAATGTATCCCCATCCATCCATGCCCCGCATCACCCATTCCTCTCTCCACAATGTATCCCCATCAATCCACGCCCAGCATCATCCATCCCTCTCACAAACAATGTATCCCCATCCACGCCCAGCATCACCCATCCCTCTCTCCACAATGTATCCACATCCAGCATCACCCATCCTTCTCTCCACAGTGTATCTCCATCCACGCCCAGCATCACCCATTGCTCTCTCCACAATATACCCCCATTCACGCCCAGCATCACCCATCCCTTGGTCCACAATGTATCCCCATCCACGCCCAGCATCACCCATCCCTCTCTCCACAATGTATCCCCATCCACGCCCAACATCACCCATCGCTCTCTCCACAATGTACCCCCCATTCACACCCAGCATCATCCATCCCTCTCTCCACAATGTATACCCGTCCACGCCCAGCATCACCCATCCCTCTCTCCACAATGTATCCCCATCCACACCCAGTATCACCCATCCCTCTCTCTACAATGTATCCCCATCCACGCCCAGCATCACCCATCACTCTCTCGACAATGTATCCACATTCACCCCCAGCATCGCCCATCCCTCCAGTCTCCACAATATATCCCCATCCACACCCAGCATCACCCATCCCTCTCCAGGATGCTGGCCGTGGATGGGGATAAAGGTATTGTGCTTTAGTCAGTCAAGAGTTGTTATATTGATTGGTTCATGTATCACACCACACCGAAGGACTCGGTGGGATGGCCAGTGGGCGGATTCGGTGGGATGGCTAGTGGGCCAGACCTAACACTCTGTAAGGGGCCCCAAAATTTCTGATGGCTGCCCTGCTTTGCAGTGGTTTATGTCATTCATCAAAAAGTAACTAGACGCTTCAAAGCTTTGGGAGAGATCAGACAGATTCTTTCTTGAGCTGAACTTCACATTCTGTCCCTTTCCTCCATACACATCACAAGTATGGAATATTGGCAGGCAGATGCATATGCATCGGTCAATTTACACCACACTGCACATGCCCTGCGGGGCATTATCAGGGGCTTAGCTACAAGACACCAGAAGAGACAGCTGGCCCCCAACGTCATAAAAAGAGAAGATAACTACACAAAACCTGGCATGCAGCAACAGAGTGGCAGATTACACCAGACAAAGACCTTTTTTTAAAAAAAAAGCTTGGGCTTCCGTCTTTCTCACTTTTTTTTTTTTTTTTTTTTTGTCACATCAGTCGACCATTTTGAGGGGTGTAGATCAACTTAGCGGTTCATCTTAGTTATCCGGCCCTCTCTCATTGTCTCATCATCGTGACACTTTGCAGACTAACACAGAAAGAAGAGAAAAGAGAGCTTTCCACAAAACATATATCCCGTCAAGGGGAGTGCTTAAACTTGCCGGAGGTCATATAAGTCCGGTTGACCATGTTGAAATCTTATTTGTCTATCCCTACCCTCCCCCTGCTCCCCTCCAGCCCACTCCTCCCCCCACCCCAATCCCTCCCTCCCTTCTCTCCAGGGTCTAACGCTCTTTTCATTCTCCTTCTTAAATTACAGATTTTATTTCTTTGGCATATTTTGGCATGTTTTTTTAAATTTTTTCCAAAGGTCCCAGCTACCCAAATTCTTACTTCTTATGTCTTCTACTCTGCACTCCAATGTCTCCAGATTACAAATCTCTTCTATTGCGTCAAACCACTCCCACATCTCCGGACTCTCCCTCCTCTGCCAGTTCCTTGGGATCAATCTTTTTGCCGCGTTCAGAAGTTGCGGGACAAGGGTCTGTTTGCCGTTATTTAAATCCCCCCTCCCCCCTAGGAACAGGACCTCCCAAGGGTCATCTGCTACCTCTATTCCCGTTATTTCCTTTATGAGGACAAAGATTTTATGCCAGAAGTTTTTAATTGTGGGGCAACTCCACCACATGTGCCCCATTGTCCCAATCTCTTGACATCCTCTCCAACAGGTGGCTGGCCCTTTCTGAAATTTGCTTGTTATCTCGGGGGTCAAGTAGCTTCTACTGATGCATTTGTAGTTCATTTCGGCCGTTCGAGTATCTATTTTTGAGTTGGCGCTTATTTTAAATATCCTTTTAATTGTGTCAGTGTCCTTTTTGGTGCCTAAATCTCTCTCCCATTTAAGTATGTATGGCGGCATCTCCCACTTTTCTGAAGCTATCAAGATTTTATAGATCTGAGAGACCGTATTTCTTGTGGCCTCCTTATCACATAGCTTTTCAAAGTCTGTTAGTTGTCTTCCGGACCTGATTGGCTGTGGTAGCCTATTCACAAAGTGATTTAGTTGGAGATATCGCCATCCATCTAAACCCCGTGGATTCCTCTCGTGTGTGAGTTGCTGAAGTGATATAATTTTACCTTCATTCATAATTTCTCTTAATTGTGTTTTTCCCCAAAAAACTTCTTTTCCTCCTTTACTCTCCAACCCAGGTGTAAAAAATGTGTTGTCTAGTAGTGCAATCAATGGTGAATTATATTTCCCGTTTACTTTCTTGTAAATCCCATCCCATATTTTCAAGGCATTTCTTGTTATTTTGTGTGTGCTATCTGCAAGTGGTCTAAAGTGTGGGGGATTCCAAATGATAGTGCCTAATAGTGAATTACTTAAATCTTCTTCTATTTTTACCCATTTTTTCCATTTATCCTTCCTTGCCCATTCTACTACCCTAGATAAAACTACCGCTTTGTAGTACATCTGTAAATCAGGAACTGCCAAGCCTCCGTCTACTTTCTTTTGTTTTAGCGTCTGTAGGGACACTCTCGGTTTTTTGTTTTTCCAAATAAAGGTCATGATTATTTTTTTTAACGTCCTCATGTAATTCTGGGGGAGGGGAATTGGTAGCATCTGGAAGACATACATGATCTTGGGTAATAATACCATTTTAAAGACATTGATACGTCCAATCCAGGAAAGAGCCTTATGGTATAATCTGTTGCATTCTGATCTTACCTGGTCTAATAAGGGCAAATAGTTACTACTGAATGTCATCTTAATAGAACTGGTGAGTTTAACACCCAGGTATTTTAATTCCTTAGTCCACTTGAAACTAAATTCTTTTTTCAAAATCTCTACCACAGGCTTGCTAACGTTTATGTTTAATATTTCTGATTTGTTCATATTTATTTGAAAATTGGATACCTCTCTGTATTTTCTTAATTCCTTCATGAGGTTGGGCATCGTCGTGACTGGGTCCGTAACATAGAATAGCACATCGTCCGCATATGCTGCGACTTTGTGTTCCTCCTTTCCAGCCACCACACCCCGAATATGCGGGTCCCCCCGTATTGAAGCCAGGAAGGGTTCCATGGCTAAGACGAAGAGCAGCGGAGACAGGGGACACCCCTGTCTCGTGCCTCTCTCCATCTCAAATGGTTGAGAAAAGGTCCCATTAACTTTGATTACAGCAGTTGGGTGATTGTACAGAGTTTTTATCCTCCGAATCATTTTAGGGCCCAGTCCCATTGCCTCCAGAGTCTGGATCATGAACCCCCAGTCTACCCTGTCAAAAGCCTTCTCGGCATCAATTGACAGGAGTAGACCTGGGGGCCCACTCTCCTTCATTTTCCCTGCCAAAAGCAGGGTCCTAATCCCGTTGTCCCTCCCCTCCCTGTGGGGGACAAACCCTGCTTGGTCTGGATCAAGTAACAGGTTCATATATTCCTTTAATCTTTCTGCCAGCACTTTAGCATAGATTTTAGTATCGTTGTTCAGTAGAGAGATTGGGCGGTAGCTTGCGCATGATGTTTTATCTTTGCCTTCTTTCAGTATAATTGTAATGGATGCTTTCAATGCATCTCTGCTCATCTCAAAGCTGTCACCCAATCCGTTCAGATACCGACACAACCTAGGTACTAAAACTTCTCTGAAAGTTTTATAATAAAGTATTGTTAGGCCATCTGGGCCTGGGCTTTTCCCCAAGGCCATTCCAGCTAGCACTTTACTAATTTCTTCTTCTGAGATTGGTCTTTCCAATAGATCTCTATCCTCCTCAGGGATCTTGGGGAGCGTTGCCTTTTTAATATAGTTGTTACCTTTCTCTATCCTGTTTTTTGCGTAGGTGTCTTGCTTGGGGGCGGAATATATCTCTTTATAATAGTCCCTGAAGGTTTCTGCCACCTTCTTAGTTGAATATTCTATTTGACCCTCTTTAGTTTGAATTTTTTCTATGAAGTTCCTATCTTTTTTTTTCTTTTGGACTATTTTTGCAAGATGTTTACTCGGTTTATTACCCCATCTGTGTCTCTCCCACACTATCTTATTCAGTGAAGCTCTAGACTCCTGTTCAATTACCGTTTTTAGTTCAGATCTTTTAATGACCATCTGATGGTGTATCTCTTGGGGTGACTGACCTATATATTTTTTATGGGTTTGTTCTAATCCCGTAAGCTCCTCCTTTAATTTTAGGATTTTTTCCTGCCTCTCTTTTTTCTTCCTAGCCCCCATTTCAATCAAAACTCCTCTAATATAGGCTTTATGTGCCTCCCATAATGTTGCCCCTGATATATCCCCCGTATCGTTTACCTCAAAATAATTCTCTAGTTCTTGTCTAATTCTGTTAAACCCCTCTACATCTCTAATCAGCTCCTCATTAAGCCTCCACTGCCCCCTCTCGGCCTGGTCCCTTCCCGACCTCACTTCGATGGTCATTGGAGCATGGTCAGAGTAAGTTATGTTACCTATCCAGGATCCCTTGACCCTATCAATCCCCTTATGCTCAATTATACCCCAGTCAATCCGAGAGTAAGTCCCGTGCACAGGGGAATAGAACGTGTAATCTCTCTTAGTTGGGTGTTGCACTCTCCAGATGTCCACCAGTTGCCATCTGGAGAGTAATTGCTTTATCTTCTTTAGATGATTACAGTCCTTCCCCTGGGGGCGGGCCGTACTGTCCATATTCGGGTTAAAGCAGAAATTAAAGTCCCCCATCATAATCAAGTGTCCACTCATGAACTGTACTATTTTTCCCAAGATGTTTGCCAGATACTTCCTCGGATTTTTATTGGGGGCATATATATTAACTAGGGTGACTTTCTCTTCATTTAAACTGCCTCTGAGGCACATATACCTTCCTTCAGGGTCCACTAACCTTTTCTCTAGCACAAACCTTATTCTCTTTGCGAAACCAATAGCTACTCCCCGTGACCTATTGTAGATAGTATCTCCTTGAAACCAGACCGGGTAGTCTCTCGAGAACAATCTTAAACGCGATTGGAGTGATATGTGTGTCTCTTGTAGGAACACCACGTCTGGTCCCAAGGATTTCAACTCATTAAAGATGTTATATCTTTTCCTGGGCGTATTTAAGCCTTTAACATTATATGTTGTAAATTTTATTGTTGCCATACCTCTTTATTTAATGCTCCTGCATTCTTCCTTTGCCTGAGACCCTGGAGAGTTTTCCCTTTTCTATCGGGATGAGGTTGATCAAGACCCCTGGATCCTACTACCCCTCCCTCCCTCCCCTCTATTTCCCCCCCATCCTCTCCATCCCCCCACCCTCCACCCGCCCCTCTTCCCCCCCATCCCCGCTCCCTCCCCTCCTCCCCCCCCACCCCCCTCCTGGTCCCTACCGAACCCATAGACCAGTGAGGGTCACTAACATTGTGGCCCAACATTGGTCTCCTCCTCCGAAGGGGGAGTCTTAGGTGCGCCGTCCCTACATTTCATATTGCCTTAGCAACCAAACGAGCTGGGCTCTATTTCCATAAATCTTCTCTCTTCCCTAGATTTAAATAGAGAATGGCCTTTTTAGCTCCCTCTCCCCCCCCCCAAAACCTCCCCCCACCACACCCCTCCCCTATCCCACACTCAGTTCAATCCAGCGTTCCATTGACCAGTCCAGTGTAGGGGGTGCCTGTATCCCCAATTTCTCACAGAACTCTTCTAGTTCTCCTGGGAATCTTAGACTTGCAGCTCTCCCACCTTTCTTGCCTACCAGGCAGGCTGGGAATCCCCACGTGTACGTAATATCTTGATTCACCATTTGTTCCAGTAGGGGTTTTAAATGGCGCCTTCTCGCAAGTGTACCTTTAGCTAGATCCGCAAATACTTGAATTCTTGTTTCTTCAAACTGTAATGGGGCATGGCCCTTAAGCTTATACCAGATGTTTTCTTTATCCTCATAAAATCTGAACCTCACAATTATATCTCGGCTTCCTTCAGACCGTCTGGAGTCTAGCCTGCCCAACCGATGCACACGCTCAATTTTTGGGAAGTCTTCTCCATCCAGCCCAAGAAGTGGACTGAGGATAGTCGCCACAGTCTTCCTTAGGTCTTCACCCCTATTTTCTGGGACCCCTCTAAGTCTCAGGTTTTGTCTACGGTCTCTATTTTCCTGATCTTCCAGCCTGTAGCAAACTTTTATCTGATTTTGTTGGGTTATTTTAAGTTGTTCTTTTAATCCAAGGATCTCCCGTCCTTGCTTATCAAGCTTATCTTCAGCCTCTTCCACTCTTACCAAAAGGTTGCCTAAATCAGACCTCAGCAAGGTGAACTCTGCCTTGATTGATATTTCAAGCGATTTAAGCATCTCTGCTAAGTCGCTTTTTGAAGGTAATTGTGAGTCCTGTCTATGTTCATCGGTTCTTGATGCTTCCATCGTATTTTCGGCTAGTAGCTCCTCCCTAGAGTGGTCGGGGGTCATGTCTTCCCTCTCATTAATTCCCTTCTTCTTTTTATCTGCTGTAATTAATTTTTGAGTCTCTTGCTGGGAACTCCCCGGGCTCCCCCCTTTCACCATATATTGCTTAATAGTACTAGCGGAGGTATTGCCAGCTATGTTCTCTTTTGGGGTTTTCGGTGGGCCCCCCTTCCCGGCTTTAGCTGAACTGCGACTCATACTTCTCTTCCCACTGTCTGAGCCTGCTTAATCTTAATCAGTGAATCCAAAATTAACCGTATTAGGCCAGACTCCTGGCTTTTTCTGAGTTGGATACCAAATAGAGGTATACTCAAGGTGCCGGTGCTGGTGTGGTGGTGGTACACAATTAGATCAATTAAATCAATGGATGGGCCTCTGTGTGCCTGCACTGATATCGTACCTTTATACGGTACTGCAACACGAGGTTCTTATATGCGTTTTCCGCTAGGTCTGTATCTAGGGTCCGGGGTTAGGTAAATCTTGTAGGGAGAGTCCCTTTTTGATGCTATATATTTTAAAAAAAAAAAAAAAGAGAGGGAAAAACACAAGAAGCAGTCCGTTGTTCCACCCAGGGCTATCCGTTATTCCAATTCAACCCTAAAAATCAGTATTCTTATTGTATTCTGTTCCTTTAGTGTGGTTTATGCAAAGACAGATTACATGAAATGATACCTGAGGATCCACTTTCCCTCCACCCGATTACAGGGATGACAAAGCTGATCTCACATAAACTTTCCTACATTGCATCCGCCAGCTTGCTTCTCCAGACTTATTTCTTATACACTCTAGTACACTCTTACCTTCCGCGTTTATTCAGCTTTATGAGTCTCTTACCACCACCACACATAGATGTCTGTCACCGTTCCACGTTGTCCTGTGAGCTGCTCAGCTGCTGAACTTCTTTACCACACTCGGTCTGTGAGGCACCTGTCCGCTGTCACTTGCCGTGGTATCCGGTTCAATGCTTAGCTCATCCCCTGACCTTGCCTGCAGGGAGGGGGGGGGGGGCGGGCGGGGGGAGAGCAGGACCCGAAGCGGTCCGCGTAGTTTGCCGCCCCGTATGTTGCCTCTATCTTCCGGGAGAGGGGCCGGTTCTCAACACGCCGACTCCCTCTCAGTACTCCCGGAGTTCTCCGCTCTATCACTCCGCCCCAGCATCCCGCTCTGAGTAGGCGAGAGGGAGTCTGACAGGGCTTCAGCGGGACGGCGCACCTCTTGCTCCTCCCTTCCCCTAGAGCGTCTGACGTCTCACGTCATCCTCCCCGCATTAGCCGTCTTTCTCACTTAGTCAGGAATGAGATATCCCCAGCTTCCTGCAGCCTCCTGGTATAATCATGTCCCTAAAGTGAGCTTTCTGCTTATTTAGGGAAGCTGTAAAGTCTTCCATATGACAAATATCGTTCACCCTGCTGATCCATTGTCCAACTGTGGGCAGGAGTAGAAAATTCCATTGCACTGGGATACAACACTTCTCCCAATGGCTGAGATGTCTTACTGAAGAATGATGAAATTTATGCCTGGAGAGCTAAGGTATAATAAGCAAGCAGCAAGACCCATGAGTTCCTGTATCAAAGCACAAACACCTTGCCAAAAGGGGCAAATCCGTGGGCAAGTCCAAACCATCTGGAGAGCAGTAACCAGATTCCTGCAATCTTGAGGAAATGGAAGATTTGTGCATGAAGAAGAGGATAAATTCCCTCTGTTCAGAGGACAGTGTTGTGTTCTGGTTGTTCTCCAACTCTTAGCATATGCAGTGGAAAGGCCATGTCTGAAAGGGTGTGAGTTAGCAGAACTGGAGAGGCGGGCTGGCTAGGGCGCGATGTAGAGGAGGTAATGTTGGAGTTGGGTAGCCTGTCAGATCAGCAAAGGTGGAAATAGCCTAGAGTGGATCTCAGAAATGGATTTCCATTCACCATTATTCCTAACCCCTGAATTTATTTGCCTCAAGAAATGGCTGATAGTCCCGGGTCAAAATCCAGGTTTCCTATTAGTGGCAGCATGAGGGAAATCTGCTAAGAAATTGATTGCCCTAGGACTGGCCTGGAGGGATATTCTACAAGTAGTGATTGTAATGGGGTACAATGCCGGACAAGAGGTACACAAAAAAAGTCTGAACTGTTCCTTATTTTCTCCAAAACAAGAAAAAGTTTATGCTATGATTACACTTAAGGGCTCATTTATACATTTTTTCACACAAGATTTGCATGGCTTTCACACTTTTTTTATAGGCTTGTTAGAAAAAAAGTATGAATCATGGGTAAAAGTTGTGTAAAAACATTTACAAATAGACCCTTTAAAGTTATCCAAATTTCCATTTAGCCTCTGCAGTGGTTCTTGCCTGTTTTTTAATGTGCTCCACTCGAGTCTCTAGTTTTCTTGTTTATTGACCAATAGCTTTGCAGAATGAAGTCTGAGCCTGTTGAATAGGAAGGGAAGGTGAGTATGCATGTATTTATTCTAATTGAACTTTTTCAGTGATTTTTGTGGAAATAAGTGCTTTTTCCAGTGAAACGACAGATGGGTGATAAGAAATGATTTTATGAGGAAAGTTGATTGTTGACCTCTTAGAAGAGCCAATGTACTTTTTAAGTGCCATTTGAGTGCTTTCCCTTAAGGCAGTTCTAATAACAGCAGGAGCTTTTTTCTAGCAAGAGGTTCATTATTATCTAGCCAAAGTGTACAGAATTGTACAATGGTATACCATAATTTAAACAGTCCATCATTTAGTGGCTAGTATGTGCTAGCCACTGCAGTGTTTCAAGGGACATGGTTTATGTTTTTTTTATATATATTTAATTTTCAATAGTAATATGTTCATAGACTAGGGAGATTGCCGGGTACAGGCAGAGTGTGACAATTACACAATAAGAACAAATATCATTATATGTGTTTGTATTGTTAGTTTGTTTTGTGTTATGTGGCTTTTATGATATTGTTGCTGATTTAGGTTAGAGAAAACACAATTTCACTCCTTTATTCACTTCTACAGCAACAGACCTCGACTGCAGTGATATGTTACTGTAAGAAAGTTAAAGCAGAGCTGAATCAGCAATGCCCTCCTCCAAAATGGCCACCACTGCTTGTTTAAAATCCAAATGATGACAGAGAGATAGTGTTGAGTTTTCCTACATTACCCCAATGCTTTTGCACTATAAACAAAAAAAGACCGACAATTTTGAAAAAAAAAAACACAATATTTTTTACTTTCTGCTATAAAACTTACCCAATAAAAAAAATGGAAAAAAAATCCAATTTCTTCATCAATTTAGACCAATATGTATTTTGCTACATATTATTTGGTAAAAAAAATCCCAATAAGCATATATTGATTGGTTTGCGCAAAAGTTATAGTGTCTACAAACTATGGGAAATTTTAATTTTTTAATTTTTTTTACTAGTAATGGCGACGCGATCAGTTTCTTATAGCAGGACTGCGACATTGCGGTGGACAAATTGGACACTAACTGACACTTTTACACTTTTTGGGGGACCAGTGACATTAATACAGTGATCAATGCTAAAAAAATATGCACTGTCATTATACTAATGACACTGGCAGGGAAGGGGTTAACATCAGGGGCAATCAAAGAGTTAAATGTGTCCCTAGGGGGTACTTTATAACTGTGTGTGTGGGGGGGGTGCTTGTACTGCTTAGCAGAAACACAAGAGCTCTGTTTTCTCCTGTCACAGAACGGCGATCTGCCTTGTTTACCGCCATTCAGTCTGCCTCGGGAACGATCGGCGGGTCAAGGTGGACATCGGGTCCGCTGGACCTGCTGTGTCTAATCACAGTGGGAGCGTACGCACCCCAGACACGTAAGAAAAAATCACGTACAGGTACATGATTTCACGCTAAAGGGCCACTCTGCCGCAGTATATGTACTTGGAGCCAGTAGTGGCTGTTGCTTAATTTTTTTTGGGGGGGAAGCAAACAAACCCCCCCCACAAGGTCCGTACTTACCCCATTCAGGTCGCGGGAGGCTTCCTAGGCTTCTCCTGGTCAATCCTGTCTTAAGATTTGCCTCCAGTGCTCTGCACCCTGAGCGCATTGTTTTTGAAGACAGTTAGAGCCTCAGGCTCTAAACATGTGCTTAACCACTTCAATACAGGGCATTTTCACCCCCTTCCTGCCCAGACCAATTTTCAGCTTTCAGCGCTGTTACACTTTGAATGACAATTGCGCGGTCATGCAACACTGTACCCATATGAAATTTTGATAACTTTTTCCCCCACAAATAGAGCTTTCTTTCAGGGGGAATTTGATCACCTCTGCGTTTTTTATCGCGGCCGCCAGGGACGCGCATCGGGTGCCTAGTGATGCCGTGCGCAAGCGTGCCCCCTAGAGGCTCAGGTATTAAAAGATGTCATATGACGGCGGCCCGGAGGGTTCCTGCTGCCGTCATATGACTATGCACGCTAGGGAAGTAGTTAAAAAAAAAAAAAAGTTCATAGAAATGTATGCGTCCAGTGCCCCACATGGAGATTAAGGGCCGGCACATGGAGATTTAAGGGGGTGGTGCCCCTGCGCCCCTTATGAATCGGCCGCAGCTGCATGGGGGGGCTGGCAAAAATAAACAAAGCCGAGGACACGGCTGGAGTTTTTTTTTTTATCTCAGCCTTTCCAGCCTGGAGGAGAGATGTGGGGTCTTATTGACCCCACATCTCTCCCTAAAGAGGACCTGTCATGCACTATTCCTATTACAAGGAATGTTTACATTCCTTGTAATAGGAATAAAAGTAATCAAAATTTATTTTTTGTAAAGAGAAAATGTAAAAATAAAAAAATAAAGAATCAAAAAAATAAAATGAAAGTGCCCCCTGTCCCCGCATGCTCACACACAGAAGGGAACCATGCGTAAGTTGTGCCCACATATGTAAACAACGTTCAAATTACACATGTGAGGTATCGCGTGCATTAGCGCAAAAGCAACAATTCTAACCTAAGACCTCCTCTGTAACTCTAAACATGTAACCTGTAAAAAAAATTAAAGCATAGCCTATGGAGATTTTTAAGTAACAAAGTTTGGTGACATACCACAAATGTGCGCAATTTTCAAGCGTGACATGTTAGGTATCTATTTACTCGTTGTAACATCATCCTTCACATTATACAAAAAAAAATTGGACTAACTGTACTGTTTTTTATTTTTTTTTAATTCATGAAACGACCGCCATTTTATTCCCTAGGATCTCTGCTAAAAAAAAAATATATAATGTTTAGGTTTTAGGTGTTTTAGGTTTTTGCATGTAGGAGCGAAGTTTCAGAATTGGCCTAGATAGGAAGTGGTTAAAAGGATAATGCCTGAGCTGAGCTTACAACTGAAAGTTACTGCTCTTCATGCCAGTGTCTTTAGATACCATTTATACTAAGTTGAATTGATATGGACTTCTGGACAGAAAGATACTTCTTGCCATGACCAGAGGACCTGGGCTTTCCAGCTGTAGTACTACTTCTAGACATGGGAATCTGTCAAGAAAATATTGAATCTGTGCTAAAGAGAAAATCCAGGCAGCAAAAATAACCAGTCATGGAATGCTATCAACAAAATATTGTAAGGCATTATTCAACTCAAACTCATGTTTACTTAATTTACTATATTTGGCCCTTTATTTTTCTTGCATCACTTACATAGCCTGGTTCTATTAATGAGCATTGACAAGCAACCATCAATGCTAAAGCATAACAATGCCTTATGGTAGATATCTCACAGTTTTCTATTAAATAGTGTCCCACCAGGACCTGCTGTGGTTGGCTTAATAGCCTGGCCAATAGCAGGAAGCTTTGTTCCCCTCCATAGAAGAGAGAATGAGTGGCAGTTCGTCATAGAGTGATTTTCTAGAAAAATATTTTTATATGATTAAAATGGCTTTCAACACACTCATTACCATACCACACAGCTCCGTGGTCATAAGCAGTTTACATTGGTCTTATTGCTCACTTTTACAGCCATACAGGCCGGCCCAGTGATTAGCAATAATATTGAATCAGAGCACTGCTAAAGCTCATAAAGGAAATAATTCCACTTTGCTCACACTATCTAAAAACATTGTAGATGTGCCATTTATGGAAGGTGCAGGACTAACAGCTAGGTTTATTAATGTATATATTTGTTGAGAAACTCCAGAGGGGACAAAAAAAGGAAACAGTGTAAATATCTATCCAATCAACACCTAATAAAGTAGATACCAACTACAATATGACGACATTATCTTTTACTACAGTATGGTGGTTGTAGTATTGCATTTATTGCACTTAGAAGTGATTTGTTGCAGGCTTGATCCAAGACTATGTGCCATAGGTGCTGAAACCTATCTACGCCACTGTATATTTGGCAAACTTTGTTAGGTTATTGGTAATGGGAAGTAAGGGAAGTATACCTTCTACACGTCACTTGCCTATTGCACTAAGCCATAGCGTCCATTGTGCCATCTCTTGAACGAATAATCACTAATAGGCTCCCATTCAAGACTTTTTAGCTGTGTCTGATCTATAAAGCAACTGTTTTAAATGAATAGGCCATGGGCCTTAGTACTTTAATATAGAAATAAATACTTCACCTAATTGACATGTAATGCAGTGTAAATATGTGATTATGTGTTTATTTTAAAGAGCATAAGTACTGTACAAATGCTGTCATTTTAATTCTATAAAACAGATTTTCTCTGCTGGCATTTTTCCTTTACATTGTGGCATTTCCATGACAGCTCCTGGTGTTTGTTCACACTTTCACCTCTCCAATAGCCAGAGTTTTCATGAGCACTTCAAAGGTTCTTATCAGAAATGAATGTTTTATCCTAATCTTCTCAGTTTGGCTCTTTGAAGTGTGTTAATGTCGCTGAGTGAGAGGATTAACTGTTACACTAATTTGGGTTCATTTTTCGGTATAAAACTTGCATGAGCATGGTACAACTTTAACATATAGCATGCATAACACATTAAAGAAGGTTTGTGTAAACAATACAATACCACTAGAACTGCTTAATGAATACATGTGCAGGATTTTGCAGATAATTAGACCATTGGATGATCTATTGCATTGGATACAGGCATTAAAGTAAGTGAAACATTGGTAATGTAGCAATGTTCAGCTTGTCTCTGCACTATAACTTAGGCCAGTTTCCAAATCAAAATGATAATTAAGGCTCTGTATGCAATTTTGTTCACACAACATTGACACAATTTTCACACAAGATTCTTACATATTTTTAATTGGAGTTGAAAGAATGTGTGAATTTTGGATAAAGTTGTGTGAATTTTGTTTGAAACTATAAATACCGGTAAATAGACCCCATAATGTATATCAGTGTTCCAAGTTCCTGTTTGACAAAGTGCAATGACCTGCTTGAAGGTGACAGTTCTTTTTTGGTAAGATGAATTTGGTAAGAGACATAGGATTGGTTTTGCATAGACTTGGAGTATACACTTTTTTTCTGTAACTTACCTGATCTCCGTTCCTGACTATCAGTTTCTATAGGCTCTTTTGTGTAAAGACGTAATTCAGTTTATTTTGCTTTAGGCACTTGAATGAATGATGCAGCCCTTTGCCTGCCTGTAGCAGGAGCAGGGCTGCTGTTAGAAATCATGGGGCCCTGTACAGCCTAGCTGACAGGAACAGTGAACAGGTGGCTTCAACTGTCTGTACAAACCACTCATCCATGCAACCAGAATATCTGTGAGAATGAGACTTAATTATGTTTTTTTCATTTTTTATAATTTTTGAACAGCTCTTTGTGGGTTGGTGAAATATCAGGGGTCTAAACAGACACCCAATGTCTCATTTTTGAGACAGAGAAAGGGATTGAGTACAACGTTTCCTCAAACCTATCTCTGCATCCTCAGCTGCAGAGTGAATGAACAGGAATCACTCTATACAGAGTCTCCCTGTACATTCACAAACTAAAGCATTGTAAACACAGGGAGGGCCACATGGGGGTGAGTTCCAGTAACTGGGCCCACTGCTGCTGCTCTGGGTCCCCCTGTTTAACTTATGGGGCCTGGGCCCCATACAGGAGGACAGTTGCTACCCCCTTATAAGCGGCCCTGAGCAGAACCCTGCATTCCTGCACATGTCTTTGGCTCCTTTGCTGCTCTCTCGGGCAGGGTGATCACCTGCCCAACAGTATATATATTGAGTACAGAGAGCATTATAAGAAACATAAGCATGTAATCATGAAGGAATCATTTTAAATGGTTGCTAATGTTCCTTATAACACCCTTTAATTGTGTCAAAGAGGCATAGCAGTACTGCTTATTTTGATCTACTCATAAAATAGTAACCTTACCGATAATATTCAAGCAATATATGGCACAGTGTAATATCATGATATACAATCTGAAATTACATTGTGTCTTTTTTATGTAATTTAAGAAAGTTATAACATAAGCATGTAACTGAAAATAAATAATTCTAAATGTTTTCTTAAGTTTTACAGTAGAATAAAATTTGGGAATCTAATATGTTTCTGTTTATATGTTTATGGACAATTATTTTTGTAGTATAGAACTGTGGTTACACATACGGATTTGGGGTTTTTAGTTATAAAGTAGACAGTTAATGTAACTCATTTGTAAACCATTTACGTTTTTAATAAAATGTCAATAAAAACTCTGAACACCAATGATTTTCACTGACACCAATGTCCCCTACCCCAACCTAGTGTGCAGCAGCACAGATGATGATGGCACCTGACCAGAATGACACGTCCCCTCCTGGCATGGAGAGTCACTTTCTCTCCATACCAGGTGGTCCTTCCAGTCCACTCCCGGCTTGCCTTCCTCCTGTTCCGCAGACCTGCACATGAGGCTTCGGCTGCTCCGTTCCCTTGCATCATGACTTCACGTGACACACTGCCGGCACAGGCCAAACACACTGTAGCAAGCACTCGGATGGTTTTAGCCAAGCGTCACAGCCATATTTTTTATCTGGTACCTCACATGTTACCTTGGATGATCACAGCGTCCTGGTACCGATCACCACAGTTCCACATGGATGGACACAGCGGTCACAGATCGCACAGTTGCCACCTCAGGGAGGAAATAATATGAAATCCACCCAGAATAGGAGAGCACCGCCCGGCCATTATTTTACAATAGGCCAGGTGGGAAGTGAATGAATACCTCTTTCAGTTCTATGTATACAAAAGAAAATGGGGAAGCTCAAGTCCTTAACGGGAATAGTATACACATAGCCCTAAATGATCCACAATGGCTTAAAATTTTTCATGTTCCAGAAACATTTTGACAAAATAAAGATGAATAAAGTGTCTGGACCAGATGGCTTACATTCAAGGGTCCTGAAAGAACTGAGCACTGTTATATCTAAGCTATTGTTTCTAATTTTTAGAGACTATTTAATGACAGGCATGGTACCATTGGATTAACATAAGGCCAATGTGGTGCCTATAGTTAAAAAGGTATCAAAGTGTTTACGAAGTTCCCACAGACCGTGTAGTTTAACTTCTATAGCCGGGAAGATACTGGAGGGTTTAATAAAAGAACACATAGGGTTTTTGCTAGAAGAATTATTTTAACCACTTCAGCCCCGGAAGGTTTTACCCCCTTCCTGACCAGAGCACTTTTTACAATTTGGCACTGCATCGCTTTAACTGGTAATCGCGCGGTCATGCAATGCTGTACCCAAACTAAATTTGCGTCCCTTTTTCCACACAAAAAAAGCATCAATTTTGGGAAAAAAAACAATATTTTTTACTTTTTGCTATAATAAATATCCTCAAAAATGTTTCTAAAAAACAAATTTCTTCATCAGTTTAGGCCAATATATATTCTTCTACATATTTTTTGGTAAAAAAAAATCGCAATAAGTGTATATTGATTGGTTTGCGCAAAAGTTATAGTGTCTACAAACTATGGGAAAGATTTATGGCGTTTTTATTATTTATTATTTGTTTACTAGTAATGGTGGTGATCTGCGATTTTTAACGGTATTGCAACATTGTGGTGCACGGATCGGACACTTTTGACACATTTTTGGGACCATTGACATTTATACAGCGATAAAAATGTACTGATTACTGTGTAAATTACACTGGTAGAGAAGGAGTTAACACTAGGGGGCGATCAAGGGGTTAAATGCGTGTTCACTCAGTGTGTTCTAACTGTATGGGGATAGGACTGAATAGGAGAGGAGACATTTCGCTGTTCCTACTTACTAGGAACATCCGAAATGTCTCCCTGTCCTCTGACAGCACAGGGATATACACACAAATCCCCGTTCTGGTTGAGAAGAGGCAATTAAAAGGGGATATGTAAAAATACATAAGTGGTCCATATAGTGATGTCACATACCTTGGTTGGAGACCGAGCTGAGGAGAGAGCTTCCCTTGTTACTATATTCTGAGCACCCCTGAATGTAGTGGAAGAGGTACAAGGCTCAAAAATGCATGGAGGCTGATTTGTAGCAGGTGATTGCAAGGGACAGAGACATAGTCAAGGTGAGCCAGGGTCATACATGGTAAGGCAGTAGGGAGGAAGCAAGCAGAATGAGGTCCAGTAGCAAGCTGAGGTCAGTACCAGAAAAGCAGGCAGAGCAAAGTCAGAGGCTAGTCAAGGTTGGTATTCAGGAATAGGGATGAGCCGAACACCCCCCGTTCGGTTCACACCAGAACATGCGAACAGGAAAAAAGTTTGTTCGAACACGCGAACACCGTTAAAGTCTATGGGACACGAACATGAATAATCAAAAGTGCTCATTTTAACCACTTGCCGACCGCCTACCGCATATATACTGCGGCAGAATGGCACGGGCAGGCAAAATCACGTACCCATACGTGATCTGCCTCCCGCGGGCGGGGGGTCCGATCGGACCCCCCCCCGGTGCCATCGGCGGTCGGCATTTGACTGGGAGCGTCGGGAGGCGAGGGGGAGACCATCCGATCGTGGCCCCCCCCTCGCGATCGCTCCCAGCCAATGGGAATCCTCCTCTGCCTGTGTGTCGTTTCACACAGGCAGAGGATGTGATGTCATCTCTCCTCGGTCTGGCAGTTTCCGTCCCAGCGCCGAGGAGAGAAGACAAGTGAGTGCACCAAACACACACACACACAGTAGAACATGCCAGGCATATTTACACCCCCGATCCCCCCCCCCCCGATCGCCCCCCGATCCCCCCCAATCACCCCCCCCCCTGTCACAAACTGACATTAGCAGTATTTTTTTTTTTTTTTCTGATTACTGCATAGTGTCAGTTTGTGACAGTTAGTGTTAGGGCAGTGAGTGTTAGGCCCCCTTTAGGTCTAGGATACCCCCCTAACCCCCCTAATAAAGTTTTAACCCCTTGATCACCCCCCGTCACCAGTGTCGCTAAGCGATCATTTTTCTGATCGCTGTATTAGTGTCGCTGGTGACGCTAGTTAGTGAGGTAAATATTTAGGTTCGCCGTCAGCGTTTTATAGCGTCAGGGACCCCCATATACTATCTAATAAATGTTTTAACCCCTTGATTGCCCCCTAGTTAACCCTTTCACCACTGATCACCGTATAACCGTTACGGGTGACGCTGGTTAGTTCGTTTATTTTTTATAGTGTCAGGGAACCCGCCGTTTATTACCGAATAAAGGTTTAGCCCCCTGATCGCCCGGCGGTGATATGCGTCGCCCCAGGCAGCGTCAGATTAGCGCCAGTACCGCTAACACCCACGCACGCAGCATACGCCTCCCTTAGTGGTATAGTATCTGATCCGATCAATATCTGATCCGATCAAATCTATACTAGCGTCCCCAGCAGTTTAGGGTTCCCGAAAACGCAGTGTTAGCGGGATCAGCCCAGATACCTGCTAGCACCTGCGTTTTGCCCCTCCGCCCAGCCCACCCAAGTGCAGTATCGATCGATCACTGTCACTTACAAAACACTAAACGCATAACTGCAGCGTTCGCAGAGTCAGGCCTGATCCCTGCGATCGCTAACAGTTTTTTTGGTAGCGTTTTGGTGAACTGGCAAGCACCAGCCCCAGGCAGCGTCAGGTTAGCGCCAGTACCGCTAACACCCACGCACGCACCGTAACCTCCCTTAGTGGTATAGTATCTGATCGGATCAATATCTGATCCGATCAGATCTATACTAGCGTCCCCAGCAGTTTAGGGTTCCCAAAAACGCAGTGTTAGCGGGATCAGCCCAGATACCTGCTAGCACCTGCGTTTTGCCCCTCCGCCCGGCCCAGCCCACCCAAGTGCAGTATCGATCGATCACTGTCACTTACAAAATGCATAACTGCAGCGTTCGCAGAGTCAGGCCTGATCCCTGCGATCGCTAACAGTTTTTTTGGTAGCGTTTTGGTGAACTGGCAAGCACCAGCCCCAGGCGTCAGATTAGCGCCAGTACCGCTAACACCCACGCACGCAGCATACGCCTCCCTTAGTGGTATAGTATCTGTACGGATCAATATCTGATCCGATCAGATCTATACTAGCGTCCCCAGCAGTTTAGGGTTCTCACAAACGCAGTGTTAGCGGGATCAGCCCAGATACCTGCTAGCACCTGCGTTTTGCCCCTCCGCCCGGCCCGGCCCAGCCCACCCAAGTGCAGTATCGATCGATCACTGTCACTTACAAAACACTAAACGCATAACTGCAGCGTTCGCAGAGTCAGGCCTGATCCCTGCGATCGCTAACAGTTTTTTTGGTAGCGTTTTGGTGAACTGGCAAGCGCCAGCGGCCTAGTACACCCCGGTCGTAGTCAAACCAGCACTGCAGTAACACTTGGTGACGTGGCGAGTCCCATAAGTGCAGTTCAAGCTGGTGAGGTGGCAAGCACAAGTAGTGTCCCGCTGCCACCAAAAAGACAAACACAGGCCCGTCGTGCCCATAGTGCCCTTCCTGCTGCATTCGCCAATCCTAATTGGGAGCCCACCACTTCTGCAGCGCCTGTACTTCCCCCATTCACATCCCCAACCAAATGCAGTCGGCTGCATGAGAGGCATTTTCTTTATGTCCTCCCGAGTACCCCTACCCAACGAACCCGCCAAAAAAGATGTTGTGTCTGCAGCAAGCGCGGATATAGGCGTGACACCCGCTATTATTGTCCCTCCTGTCCTGACAATCCTGGTCTTTGCATTGGTGAATGTTTTGAACGCTACCATTCACTAGTTGAGTATTAGCGTAGGGTACAGCATTGCACAGACTAGGCACACTTTCACAGGGTCTCCCGAGATGCCATCGCATTTTGAGAGACCCGAACCTGGAACCGGTTACAGTTATAAAAGTTAGTTACAAAAAAAACTGTAAAAAAAAAAAAAAAAAAAAAACACAAACAAAAATATAAAATAAAAATAGTTGTCGTTTTATTGTTCTCTCTCTCTCTATTGTTCTGCTCTTTTTTACTGTATTCTATTCTGCAATGTTTTATTGTTATTATGTTTTATCATGTTTGCTTTTCAGGTATGCAATTTTTTATACCTTACCGTTTACTGTGCTTTATTGTTAACCATTTTTTTGTCTTCAGGTACGCCATTCACGACTTTGAGTGGTTATACCAGAATGATGCCTGCAGGTTTAGGTATCATCTTGGTATCATTCTTTTCAGCCAGCGGTCGGCTTTCATGTAAAAGCAATCCTAGTGGCTAATTAGCCTCTAGACTGCTTTTACAAGCAGTGGGAGGGAATGCCCCCCCCCCCCAACATCTTCCGTGTTTTTCTCTGGCTCTCCTGTCTCAACAGGGAACCTGAAAATGCAGCCGGTGATTCAGCCAGCTGACCATAGAGCTGATCAGAGACCAGAGTGGCTCCAAACATCTCTATGACCTAAGAAACCGGAAGCTACGAGCATTTTATGACGTAGATTTCGCCGGATGTAAACAGCGCCATTGGGAAATTG
The DNA here is from genome assembly GCA_037952925.1 of Lithobates clamitans. Taxonomy (NCBI): domain Eukaryota; kingdom Metazoa; phylum Chordata; class Amphibia; order Anura; family Ranidae; genus Lithobates; species Lithobates clamitans. Next base: position 5,808,650 of record JBBGZY010000240.1, on the reverse strand, counting down.
GGAAAGCGTTTTATCACACCGATCTTGGTGTGATCAGATGCTTTGAGGGCAGAGGAGAAATCTAGGGTCTAATAGACCCCAATTTTTGCAAAAAAGAGTACCTGTCACTACCTATTGCTATCATAGGGGATATTTACATTCCCTGAGATAACAATAAAAATGATTTAAAAAAAAAAAATGAAAGGAACAGTTTAAAAATAAGATAAAAAAATAATAATAATAAAGAAAAAAAAAAAAAAAAAAAAAAAAAGCACCCCTGTCCCCCCTGCTCTCGCGCTAAGGTGAACACAAGCGTTGGTCTGGCGTCAAATGTAAACAGCAATTGCACCATGCATGTGAGGTATCGCCGCGAAGGTCAGATCGAGGGCAGTAAGTTTAGCAGTAGACCTCCTCTGTAAATCTAAAGTGGTAACCTGTAAAGGCTTTTAAAGGCTTTTAAAAATGTATTTAGTTTGTCGCCACTGCACGTTTGTGCGCAATTTTAAAGCATGTCATGTTTGGTATCCATGTACTCGGCCTAAGATCATCTTTTTTATCTCATCAAACATTTGGGCAATATAGTGTGTTTTAGTGCATTAAAATGTAAAAAAGTGTGTTTTTTCCCCAAAAAATGCGTTTGAAAAATCGCTGCGCAAATACTGTGTGAAAAAAAAAAATGAAACACCCACCATTTTAATCTGTAGGGCATTTGCTTTAAAAAAAATATATAATGTTTGGGGGTTCAAAGTAATTTTCTTGCAAAAAAAAATTATTTTTTTATGTAAACAATAAGTGTCAGAAAGGGCTTTGTCTTCAAGTGGTTAGAAGAGTGGGTGATGTGTGACATAAGCTTCTAGATGTTGTGCATAAAATGCCAGGACAGTTCAAACCCCCCCCAAATGACCCCATTTTGGAAAGTAGACACCCCAAGCTATTTGCTGAGAGGCATGTCGAGTCCATGGAATAATTTATATTGTGACACAAGTTGCGGGAAAGAGACAATTTTTTATTTTTTTTATTTTTTTTTGCGCAAAGTTGTCACTAAATGATATATTGCTCAAACATGGCATGGGAATATGTGAAATTACACCCCAAAATACATTCTGTTGCTTCTCCTGAGTATGGGGATACCACATGTGTGGGACTTTTTGGGAGCCTAGCCGCGTACGGGACCCCGAAAACCAAGCACCGCCTTCAGGCTTTCTAAGGCCGTAAATTTTTGATTTCACTCTTCACTGCCTATCACAGTTTCGGAGGCCATGGAATGCCCAGGTGGCACAAAACCCCCCCAAATGACCCCATTTTGGAAAGTAGACACCCCAAGCTATTTGATGAGAGGTATAGTGAGTATTTTGCAGACCTCACTTTTTGTCACAAAGTTTTGAAAATTGAAAAAAGAAAAAAAAAAAATTTTTTTCTCGTCTTTCTTTATTTTCAAAAACAAATGAGAGCTGCAAAATACTCACCATGCCTCTCAGCAAATAGCTTGGGGTGTCTACTTTCCAAAATGGGGTCATTTGGGGGGGGTTTGTGCCACCTGGGCATTCCATGGCCTCCGAAACTGTGATAGGCAGTGAGGAGTAAAATCAAAAATGTACGCCCTTAGAAATCCTGAAGGCGGTGCTTGGTTTTCGGGGTCCCGTACGCGGCTAGGCTCCTAAAAAGTCCCACACATGTGGTATCCCCGTACTCAGGAGAAGCAGCTAAATGTATTTTGGGGTGCAATTCCACATATGCCCATGGCCTGTGTGAGCAATATATCATTTAGTGACAACTTTGTGCAAAAAAAAAAAAAAAAAAAAAAAAATTGTCACTTTCCCGCAACTTGTGTCAAAATATAAAACATTCCATGGACTCAAAATGCCTCAAAGCAAATAGCTTGGGGTGTCTACTTTCCAAAATGGGGTCATTTGGGGGGGTTTTATGTCATCTGGGCATTTTATGGCCTTCAAAACTGTGATAGGTAGTGAGGAGTAAAATCAAAAATGTACGCCCTTAGAAATCCTGAAGGCGGTGCTTGGTTTTCGGGGCCCCGTACGCGGCTAGGCTCCCAAAAAGTCCCACACATGTGGTATCCCCGTACTCAGGAGAAGCAGCTAAATGTATTTTGGGGTGCAATTCCACATATGCCCATGGCCTGTGTGAGCAATATATCATTTAGTGACAACTTTTTGTAATTTTTTTTTTTTTTTTGTCATTATTCAATCACTTGGGACAAAAAAAATGAATATTCAATGGGCTCAACATGCCTCTCAGCAAATTCCTTGGGGTGTCTACTTTCCAAAATGGGGTCATTTGTGGGGGTTTTGTACTGCCCTGCCATTTTAGCACCTCAAGAAACGACATAGGCAGTCATAAATTAAAGGCTGTGTAAATTCCAGAAAATGTACCCTAGTTTGTAGACGCTATAACTTTTGCGCAAACCAATAAATATACACTTATTGACATTTTTTTTACCAAAGACATGTGGCCGAATACATTTTGGCCTAAATGTATGACTAAAATTGAGTTTATTGGATTTTTTTTAGAACAAAAAGTAGAAAATATCATTTTTTTTCAAAATTTTCGGTCTTTTTCCGCGTATAGCGCAAAAAATAAAAACGGCAGAGGTGATCAAATACCATCAAAAGAAAGCTCTATTTGTGGGAAGAAAAGGACGCAAATTTCGTTTGGGTACAGCATTGCATGACCGCGCAATTAGCAGTTAAAGCGACGCAGTGCCGAATTGTAAAAAGTGCTCTGGTCAGGAAGGGGGTAAAACCTTCCGGGGCTGAAGTGGTTAAAGGCTTATATGCAAGTTATTGTCATAGATATAGATCAATGCACAGGCATACTATAGACACCCCCCAGCTACAAAATTTAAAGGGATATTACACTTTTATTGTTTGACTTTAAGCATTATTAAAATCACTGCTCCTGAAAAAACGGCCATTTTTAAAACTTTTTTTTGCATTGGTCCATGTCCCCTGGGGCAGGACCCGGGTCCCCAAACACTTTTTATGACAATAACTTGCATAAAAGCCTTTAAAATTAGCACTTTTGATTTCTCCCATAGACTTTTAAAGGGTGTTCCGCGGCATTCGAATTTGCCGCGAACACCCCAAATTGTTCGCTGTTCGGCGAACTTGCGAACAGCCAATGTTCGAGTCGAACATGAGTTCGACTCGAACTCGAAGCTCATCCCTATTCAGGAACAAGGCGGGTCAGCAATGGGAGGTCAGTGAGACAAAGAACACAAGTCACATGGAAGCTGAAGAACATCCAGCAATTAGCACACATCATGGCCCCCTTTAAATAGGGAGCTTGGTGCCATTCACAGGATTGTGCGTGCGCCAATACGCATGGATGTGTGCACTGATGCATGCTTTTGCACACGGATGTGTCGATGTGTCAATGCATGTTGGTTACTGGCCCAAGCTCGTCTGTATGTTTAAAAATGTGCACAAGCATTAGCTGCCTGAGAATGAGCATTAGCTGCACAAGAATGAGCATTAGCTGTATTAGTTTCCTAACAAGTCAATTTGGTATAGAGTTATTCACTTTCAGGTCATTACAGAGGACAAGGGAGCACTCTTTACTTCTGGAGGAAAGGAGATTTAATCATCACATATGGCAAGGTTTCTTCAAAGTAAGAGCTGTAAAAATGTGGAATAGACTCCCTCAAGAACTACTTCTGGCCATCTCAGTAGATTGTTTTAAAAAAGAGTTGAAAGCATTCCTAAATGCATATAATATACCTGGATACAAATTTTTAGAGGTAATAATGCCAGGGGTAGTTGATCAAGGGAATATTTGATTGCCTCCCAAAGGTTCAGGAAGGAAATTTTTCTCCCCCACTAGAGCGTTGTTTTTTATTTTTGTCTTCCTCTTGATCAACTGTGGGAATAGGGGTATTGAATTAAAATTCTCGGAGGTCCAGTCACTAAAATTTTCTTCCAGCCGAGGTCTGAAACGCATTTTTGATTCTTAAAGACACCTCAGAGCACCGGAAACCACAGCATTTTTTTGCGAGCGCCAAACCTCTTAGGTGCAGCGCAATTTAGAAAAAAAATCAGGGACTTCTTTTTCTGCATGTAAGACAACCCATTGAAATTAATGGGGTGCCTAAACATAGAACACAGGTAGCAATGATGTAAACCTAGCCTAAGATCCTTCACATCACAATCCTTTTATTACTTCAGTGTTCTTAGTCCCCACTACAAATCTCCCCTTTATGTCACACCCCCCTTCACATCACAGTTTCATCCCCTTTACATCACAGTCCCCCCTTTACATCACAGTCCCCCCTTTACAGCAGTGTCTTCAAACCCCTTTCACATTACTCCCACCATTAATTTCACCTCCCCTTCATAAAACTGTCCTCTTCCCTCTTTATATCAGCCCCCTACTCCTTCATATTACTGTCCTAAGCCCCCCTTCATTTCACCCCCTTCACATCCCTGTCACATCCCTGTCATCACCCCCCCCCCTTTGTACCACCCCCCTACTCATTCACATTCCTGTCCTCACCCCTCTTTACATTCCTAACCTCACCCCCCCTTTATATCACCCCCTCCTCTATATCACCCCGTCCCCCCTACTCCTTCACATTTCTGACCTCACCCCCACGTTACATTCCTGTCCTCAGCCCCTCCTGCCTTATATCACCCCCCTCCTTCAGATTCCTGTCATCGGCCCCCTTTATATTATCCATCTCCATTTGCACATTTCTGTCCTCACCCCCCCTTTACATTCCTGTCCTCAGCCCACTCCCCCCACCCTTATATCACCCCCCTCCTCCTTCACATTACTTTACTCAGGCCCCCTTCATATCACCCGTCTTCATATTCCTGTCAACAACTCCCCTTCTTTACATATCTGTCCTCACTCCCTCTTCACATTCCTGTCCTCAGCTCCCCCACCTTTATAGCGCCCCCCTCCTTCAGATTCCTATCCCTGGACCCCTTCATATCATCCTCGGCTTCCTCCCCCTTCTTTACAGCAGTGATATAGCTCTCTTCAATGTCCTACCTGCACAGGGCGGAATGCGGGAGGCACATCAGTCTAAAGCTCACATTGGAGGCAGGGCAGTTCCGGATGGAGGGCAGAAACTGCATATTTTTTTTCTGGTAACCAGCTTGTGATTGGTTGCTACTAACCAATCACCTGCTGGTTAATTTGGCAGCTGTCCTGCCTCCGATATCAACTCTAGACTGATTAACTGATGTGCCTCTTGCCATCCATCTGGAGCTGTCTTGCCTCCAAAGTCAGCTCGGAAGAGCTGGCTCCTAAATGGCGGGACCACTGCTGGTCCGGATGGGACAGCAACCCGGTCTTGATCCAGACCATGGTCCGCCATTTAGTGATGTCTGATGCATATTGAAATTTTCTATATGTATGTTTGTGTGTTTTTTTTTATTGATTGAACTAGATGGACTAGTGTCTTTTTTCAATCTAACTATGTAACAAATTACTTGCAAGACACCCACACTCCTGGCGCTTCTAGTTGTAAAACTCTTCAACATTTAACAGGCAAGTACATATGTTTTTGAAAACATGCTGCTTGCTTTAGCGGTCCAAACTATGTGCTTCCCCAGCAGGTTTAATTCAGATACCTACAACAGTTAGCTCACTCTGCCTTTTAAATTTCATACTTTACTGCAATCAAAAAGCAAGTTATTATTTATTAAGCGAAAAAGATGGGCAATTCATATGCATGCAAAAATGTACAAAAAGTTACAATGGACATACTGTACATTCAAGCAGAGCAGTTGCTTAAAATGAAACAAACCAATTAAATACGGAAAGGTTGCCCTGGTATGCTTCTGCTCAAAGGGCTAGTAAAAGAAAATGAGTATACCCCCAGGTCACTGGCATAGCGTGGGAGGGGGGAAGGGAACTCGGTATATTCGCCCCAGGCGCGACGTTTAGAGGGGCGCATAAATTAGTCCCGCGCTGTCCCGAGTGCGCTGGGTCCGATTCACCAGCTGGCCGCGGGACCCTTATACTTCTTATTCGCTCTTGCTTCTGTCAGTCTCCGGTGGGTGGGTACTGCTATGGCTGGGTTGCTAGAGAACACTCATCATCATGTATAGGTCACACTGATTCTGGATGTCACCTAGTAGGTGAACATTGTTGGAAGTCCTGCAGGAAGGTCCTCCCTGTATTCCACGTGACCCGCACCTCCGTCCCTATATGAAAATGTGAAAATGCCCCCCCCCCCCCCGTGTTCCTTCAATCCTCTTCCCGGCCCCTGGAAACTGGAGGGGACATGACATGGACTGCTTTTGAGAGATCTCCCAGTCATAAAACTGGCCAACCTTATTACTGGCTGGAGAGGAATGCTGTGATCCGTGGAACATGTATCAGGGACACCGCCTGTCACTGGAGGGAAGCTGAGCACATACCGGAGGGACTGACCACCCAGTATTATATATACTGGGGGGGATCTATTTAACTGGACATAGCAAAAACTACATTGTGGAGTTCAGTCTGTAGGGGGGATACCCTGCACAGGTAGGTGACACTATAGGAGACTGACTATATACTGGAGAGAACTTATTACCTGGATGTATCAGGGGGACTAAAACTGTTGCATTATGTATAGGGAACACCTTGAGGACTAATCTCCTGGGGACATAGAGGAAACACTGCATGGGTAGATGAGACTATAGGGAACTGATCACCTGGTGGCATACAAGGAACCCTGCACAGGTAAGTGAATATGTAGGAGCTGATCACCTGGGGGGGGTAGATAGAACACTGTACAGGTAGGTGGCATTGTAGGGGACTGATCACTTGGGAATTACTGTACACTAGAGAGATCCTATTACCTTGACATTTCCGGGATCTACAAGTGCTCCAGGATGTAAAAGGAGACAGTAGAGGCATAATTGAATATTACATAGCAGCTGTATAGCGGCATTGAGGCATGGTGTAGGGACGGGCAGCGTAAGACATACCCAACATGGTTTGGGTACAGTAATGGGATGAAGCGGAGTGCCTATTTGTAAATAGACGCATTGGGGCATGGTGTAGGAGTGGTAGGGGCCCTAACCCAGGTCCTGAACTTGAGGTGCACTAGTACACTAGCCCCGCCTTTCCCAGCTGGGTGATCACATGGCCCATCATCCTCCATTCTTGCAATGCTTCCTCTGACAGAGGCTGGCTCTGCAGACTCAGGAGGAGGAGGGTGAGGGGTATGAAGGGAGGGAGGTGATGGGGGGTTATCAATGGGTAGTGAGGTTGCACACAAAATGCCCATCCTCAGTGTTGTGTATGGGAAAACTATGGCCCTTCAGCTATTGAGGTAATACAATCCCAAGGCTTAATGGGACTTGCAGTTCCTCAACACTTGGAGGGCCATAGTTTGGATAATCCTAGGTCAAAAGCAGCCTGTGTGGTACTACAAGAGCTAGCATGGCCTGCCAGCTGTGACAGAGCCCGGTGTTTACCTCTATGGCCGTCTTAATGCTTCCATGGATAACATTAGCCTGGGTCACCATTGATCACAGTCCCTGGGCTCTGATCGATGGGCACCATGCTGTAGTCACCCTTCTGGAATTTGTGTTCAAGAAATGCACAAAAAATGCATCTAAACTTAGTTCTTAATGGCACCCCAAATGCAGCCAGCAGTCAACCTAAAAAGGTTGTGGAGCTTCTTTGGCACATTTGGCGCACATAGAGAGGCCAACACTACATGTACATAGGGGTTTAATACTGTACTAGTGGAAGGGAGTGCTAAAAGTCCATGGGTTAGGGGGCACAAATTACTTGCCTTGCCCCGGGTGCTGACCACCCACACTATGCCACTGCCCCAGATAGCAACTGAACCCCAAGATTATGGACATATATTGAATTTCAGGCATCAGATTTATATACTGTTTAGGATCAAAGCAAAATTGCTGGTTCCTGCCTCTTTCCAGTCAGATGTCAGAAGTTGCCAGTTGTATGCAAAGCTTATTTTCATAGGCATATTTTTTTAGCTAAAGTTTTAATTCTTTATAACTGCACCAAGTTATATGATAGAAATATGAAACAATTTGAAAGAATATACTATCAAATCCAAGAGTTCCAAGGCACGTTTGCATTTTATATCAATCTCTCTGTGCAAACAATCTTTAAATATCATAACTATGCATTACAAGTTATAGTATTTATTAAAAATTGAAACCACATTTTTTAATTGTGCATATCAGTTAACAGGATTACACCTCTTTTCATTGCCAATGCTTTTGAAACAGACTTTGCATAATAATTAGTCTCTTGCTATGGGTACATCACGCATTCCTTTTTTCTATTAGGGTATTAATTAGATGGTGATCCCAGTCCCAGTAATGTTTAATTATCACCTAAATGTCATGTCTTCGGATGCAGAAGTATCAAAAAAGGGAAACAAATAAAAGGTAATTGTACATTGTGATTTTAGTGCTCTTCCTCCCTTGACCCTTCTGTTCAAAATTAGTGTTAGTATAGAAGATGGTGATGTACACAGCAAAAGTTCTTTCAGAAAATCTAGCAATACCAATGTATTTCATTTTGATGTACACTACTAAATGTAAACTACTAAAATAGTGCATTGCTATACTGCCAAACATTATATACAGGTTGTCAAATATAAATTACAATAAGAACTGATTTTTATGCTGCTGTCCCATCATATAATAATGTTTTCCTAGGTTGGAACAGGATTTAAAGAGATCTATGGAAAACACTTACAGAAAAAAAAACCTGCGCTGTTCATTGATTTTCACTGTGTGATAATTTTGGTAGCTCTCCAGTCTGCTGAAACCATTTTACTGTTCTTGTCAAAAACCTATAACAAAACAGTAAATGTAAATGATTTCACTTAACTCAAACAGCTTCCATTTTACTTATATCTAAAGTATATTTATCAGTGGATTTTTTTCTTGATTCTCAAACCTTAGGCTTGTTTTGAATTCTATAATAATTTTGTTGGATAATTGTGATCTTACATAAGGCTTATAAAGAAATTGCAGTTCTTCAAAACTACAGTTAAGATAATTAAAAGATACTTACAAAAAGTTTGATGTTTTCCAGTTTTGGCTAGTGTGGTGAAGGATTTGTTGCTGTCTGTGTCCCTGCTAAGGATTTTCACTGTTTCTGACCATTTGGCCATTGTCATCATCATAGTGATGGAAAATTCAATATTCTAGGCTTGTCTTACGAATAGAGGTGAAGTCTTCCAATGGGCACACCAGTTTTATTGACCAATGAGGGAATTTCTTCTGACTTCCTGTTTTTCCTCTAGAGCAGGAAGGGGCAAACTATACTATTCCTTACTTTATACAAAACATTTATCTAAAGGTATGATTTAAAGTGGTAGTAAAGATGTTTTTCTTTTTTTTTATTTATACCTACAGGCAAGCCTGTAGTTACATTAAACATCTCCTAAATGTGCAATGTTTGGAAATTTTTTTCTTTAACAGTGCAGGTGATGTCACTGGCGCATGCGCACTGTGCTCTCAAAGAGCCGTGCCGTGGCCATGACTCCCTCGCACATGCCTTACAAACCTGGAAGGAAGACCGGTGAAGATAGAAGCCCTGTCAGCAGTGACAGCGCTGATAGGGCTTTTTTTTGTGGTTTACTACCGCTTTAATGTCGATTTAGAACATGATCACGTTTCTAATATTTTAGACTGGAAATCTGTTTTAAAAATTTTGGAGGGAATGTTAAGAACTTTGTTCGTTTTTTTTATTGCTGTTTGTGTACAAATTGGGGATCTTTCCCTTTATTTCTCACAGTACCTAAAGCTTCATTAAACCCACATCATTAAAAACTATCAATAAGTGCTGTATTACATGCTGTTCATACTCAGTCACTATGTAATTAATTTTCTGTATTCTGCAAAAAACCTGGTTGATCATTCTGTTCTATATCCCTCCCTCGTGTCTGTGACCCCACTGCACCTGGGGTTTCTGCAAAGTAGTGCACAAGCTCAGTTTTCAACGTGTTTCTATGCTATGCATTTCTTCCTTGATCAAATCTGAGCATATCGAGTCACACATGTGGGCGTATACACTCTGGTAAATGACAGTCCTCTCCATGCTCACTAAACAGCTAAACACCATTGGAACAGGATATTACATCTTAATTGATGGAGGCCTCACCTCCCTCTTATCCTAAGCACATACACACAATAGACACCGGCTGGAGGGGTGTGACACAGCCTGTGGTTGGCATAAATCCACTCATACTATGTTATTGCCAAAAATAATAAATATCTGATGTCAGATATATATTTTATATGACAATTTAAAACAGTTCATTGATAATAATTATTTATTTTTACTCTTTAATCCAAGGGTTGTTTTGTTTTTTTTGTTTTTGATAATGTGACCAGCAGCAGTGGACAAAAAGCTCCTCCTGCCACTGTTTCACTGCAGATAGGCTGGGAAGGAGCTAGGTCATGTGACAGTTGTGTATCGATTAAGAAAAAAGTACTTCTTTTTTTTTTAATAATTACAGTGCCATCATCCATATACAGAAATATCAGGGATGTATCACTTTAACACTCTCTAATGATGACACAGACAACTTTTAAAACCTGATTAGAGTTTCAGTTTAAAGAGTAAGTTCACCTCTTTAAAAGTCCAGTAAGTGCAAAGATGTGCAGAAGGGCTTTGCCTGGCATATGGAACCTGGCAGAGACTGGCAACACATCTGCACATGTGTTGAGTTTCCTTTTACATGACTAGACAACATATATCTAGGATCTCCATAACAGCACTGTCTTTGAACATGGAAAACCCTATGCCAAAGGTCTTTTTCAGATTCCAAAGACAAGGCAGTGATCTTTGGGACATCTTGCGGGAAGTGAAATGCAACATCATTCTCACCTAGGTAAGAAGAGAAAGTGCTTCAAAAAAATCCAACACATTTAAAAAAATATTGTGGGTGAGGAAGGAATGTTGAAGCCAGGTGCAAATAATTTGTTTATTAAGGAGAAGATCCACTTTAACCGACTGCCGACCAGCCGCCGTCATTATACTGGTGGTGGCACGATCCCGCGAATCGCCGTAGCAGTACGCCGGCTCAGGAACTTGCTATTGTGGTCATGCGCTCCCATTGGCCAGCGGGGGGAGCTGATAAGCGGGTCCGGTGAACTCGATGTCTGCCGGCCACCCGCGATAGTTAAATAAATACCAAAGAATTTCCAAGCTCAACTTGGTAAGTTGAGCTTGGAAATTCTTTGGTTTTATTTTACATGCGTTTGCCCTTCCAGTGCTCCTTGCTGTGAAGACCAGTTATAGGTGGGGGCAGTGACCTTTTTTTGTTTTGCACCCGTGATAGTTCCCTGCAGTGACAGAACAGGGACCTACCGGTGTAAACAAGGCAAATCTCCATTCTGACGGGGGAGATCACACAGATCCTGTCTTTCTGCTAAGCAGGAAGATGGATCTGTGTGTTTCCCCAGTCACACAGTCCCCCATACAGTTATAAAACACCTGCAGGAACACATTTAACCCTTGATCGCCCCTGATGTTAACCCCTGCCAGTGTCATTAGTACAATAACAGTGCATATTTTTAGCACTGATTACTGTAATGTCACTGGTTTCCAAAAAAGTGTAAAAAATGTCAGGTGTCCGATCTGTCCGCTGCAATGTTGCAGTCCTGCTAAAAATCACTGATCACCGCCATAACTAGAAAAAAAATAAATAAATAATAAAAATGCTATAAATCTATCCCCTGTTTTGTAGACGCTAGAACTTTTGCGCAAACCAATCAATATACGCATATTGCGATTTTTTTTACCAAAAATATGTAGAAGAATACATATCGGCTTAAACTGAGGAAGAAATTATTTTTTTTACTTTTTTTTTTTGGATATGTATTATAGCAGAGTAAAAAATAATGTCTGTTTTTTTTTTTCAAAATTGTCGCTCTTTCTTTGTTTATAGTATAAAAATTAAAAACCGCAGAGGTGATCACATACCACCAAAAGAAAGCTCTATTTGTCGAAATAAAAAAAGGACATCAATTTTGTTTGGGTACAGCTTTGCACGACCGTGCAATTGTCAGTTAAAGTGACGCTGTGCCATATCGCAAAAAATGGCCTGGTCAGGAAGGGGGTAAATCCTTCCGGGGCTGAAGTGGTTAACGATTACATTCAGAGTATTATAAATGCTTACTCTATTAAAAGATCAGTTTTCCATAAGTGTGTTTAATATAATCAAAGTAAGTGTAGTATTATGAGATTTCATTTGTAGATCTCAATGTAAATGTTGTATTTGTCATAGCATTTCTGCTCCCACAGTGCAATGCTTAGAGTGTAATGATCAAGTCAACATGTCTTGGGAGGAAAATGCTTTGCTCTAATTTTCAGAAAGCCAGAATTTGCATAGGTAATTAAGGGGCATTTCAGGGTGACCTGGAGTGACAGATTGTGAAATAAATATATTTCTTGACACCTTCATGTCCTCAATTCTCTCACTTGTATAAAGTAAAAGTTTGCAGGTACAGTTTAAAGTTGATGTGTGATTATGAGGTGTAATCATGTACAAGGTGTTGCAAGAATCTTTTTAATGTCTACTTTTTAAAATGTCTGAATTGGAAAAAGCATTGTGGATTAAAGGTTTATCCTTTCTGTGGCAACCCTTTTTTGTATTTTCCAAAAGACAACTTTTAGGCTGGGTTCACACTATAGAATGCGGCGGCTCACAGCAGGGGGTCAGGTGCGTCTCTTTTCACCCTTTAAGGTCCGTTTTCAGGCAGAATTTTGGGCTGAAAACGGACCAGAAGACGCACAGGACTCCTGTGAAATCTGCACCGGAGCCGCTCCGGAGATTTGTGAACCGGCTCAATAGAGATCTGTCACAATCTCCTGCCATGCAAACTGGATGCGGCGAAACCCACATCCAATTCACACTGGTGTGAACCCAGCCTTAAGCCATAAATATTTACTAGATTTATTGTATTCATTTTAGTCAGTTAGATTTTAAAATACTTCAAAATGAAGGGTAAATAAAGTATTTCCTTGTAAACTATGTAAATTACAAGGCTTTTAGCAAATGTTATAACAAACTCCTATGAAACATTCACAGAGAAGCACATATGCTTCCAAATACCCGAAAGCACTGAGTACTCTTGGCGGCTGTGGGAGAGCAAAAAGCTGTGAGGGAGTACAGGTCAGGTCAGGTAAGGTTAGTATAAGGGGGTCAGATACATACCCTTTATAGAGATTGTTACCTTGCCCTGTATAGATTCATTACTAAGTACTTGGTATACAAAAACACATTTCTTTGCAATTGAGGGCACATTCACACTACCCGCAATGAAAAATGTTTTCCGTTTTTTCTCTGCAAGTAATAAATGCAGCTGCTGGCAGAGGGGGAATGGTGCTTTGAGTTTTTACAAGGCAAGGCACTGTTTCCTTTTTTTCTACACTTTATGAAATGTCACTTTGTGACATACTATTCATTTCTATGTACGCCCGCTGAGCTGAGCGACTGCACATAAAAGCGCAAGCTCGCATAATGACCGGCGGAGCGGTGAGGAAAACTGCAGCAGTGTTGCAGCTTTCCACACTGCTCAGCCCTGCAGGTGGCAGCTGCAGGGAAAGTGTAAACGGAGAATATAGAAAAACATTGTTTTTTGTGTGCTGTTGCAGAGAGCTACATTTCTCTTATGCAGAGAAAGCAGCTGTCTGCTATATTGTGAATGGGCCCTACAAGTTCAACCACCTGCCGACCGCTCACAGTAAATATGCTGCAAGCAGATAGCAGGTACAGGTACTATTATGTATCCGTATATGAGACCTTTTTTCCGGGTTCATGGCACGCATGCACACGCCCCCTGCCGACCCATGCTGTGATTGGACACAGCACAAGTTTGGAAAAAGATTTCAGCTAATGATTTTGGCGGAAATCAGCTGTGTTCACACACAGAGGTCTGTGCTTACAAACACATAGAACTCTGTGTGTATAGGAACAGCAATCTGTCTGTTCTCCCTAAAAAGCAGGGAGAAAAAACAGCCAGATAGTAGTAAAAACTGCACACTTTACACATTATTACACTTGTTAGACACACAGTTAACTCCTTGATTGATGTTAACCCCTTCCCATCCAATGTCATTAGTACAGTGTCAGTGTACTGTATTAGTGTCAGTGTCAATTAGTGACCCTCCCAGATAATGTCTGTTAGCGCCAGATTGCTTGCCACCCTACAGTATAGCATCTATAGCTGCGTAAATTCCAGTACACATACCATGTACTGTTTTTTCCTCCTGCCTCTATGGAGGACCCTTGGCTGGGACAAATGGGACAGCTCCATCCCCTACAACTGGGACACCCCTTGGTACTACTTGGACACCTTCAAGTTTATTAAGGAGCTGGGGCTACATGGAGTGAAGCCCGACTTGTGGAAGCCAAAAACTATCCACAAGTTGATCAGAGCATCGGACATTGATGAGACTGTTCCAGGCCTCCCTTCAGCCACTTGTAAAGTGGTCTGGAGGAATGTTTCTTCAAAGAGACTCACCAACAGGCACAAAGATCTGGCATGGATGGCAATCCAAGGGAGGTTGCCACTCAGGACATTCATGCATGCCAGAAACCTGTGCAGATACAGGCACTGCCCCTTTTGCATCATCCAGGAGGAAACTGCTCGGCATGTTTTCTGGGAGTGTCCCTTTGCACAGGACCTGTTGAGGGCCTTGGAACCTGAACTCAAAGACTTTGTACCACAGACTGCTATCACACACTTTGGTGTGTTGAACGGACTCTTCTGTGGAACTCATTCACAGGAGGACATTGACGGTGCCTGGCGGGTGCTGTGCTGCTTTAAGGACGCTTTATGGTGCGCCAGAAAGCGCCTCATCCACCAGCGGGAGAGGATGTCCATCGAGGACTGCCGCAGACTGGTTCACAGTCTGCTCAGAGACTATCACTTGATGGACTTCAAGGAGGAAGAGGAGGTCTGAAGATTTCCCCATTCCCCCCCCCCCCTCCCACCCGTGTATCCTTTGGCAGTTCAAATAAAGCTTCGGGCCTGTGAACTCTTTACTCCCTCCCCTACCCCACCTTCTCCACCCCCCCATCACACCCGTTGCCCATTTGAATGTTATTTGACTGTATAACCGGACTTTTTGTGAAATGGTTTTGAAGTACTGCTTTCAGGGTAACGCGGCGTCATGCATGATGTGATGTTTCGGGGTATTATTACTCTGCACAACACATTAGGCATCATACCGCAGGATGAATGTAATTTATTTGTATGCTTGGCAATGTACTGTTATGTAGTGTATTTATGCGCTGCGTCGCAGTACTGAATGTACCCTGTTTAAGTATTTGTTTTTTGTATATTTTCTTGCAAAATAAAGTATACATTTTCAATCAAAAAAAATTCCAGTACACATACCATAGTTTGTAGGCGCAATAACTTTTGCACAAACAAATTAATATATACTTCTTTGGATTTTATTTTACCAAAGACATGTAGCAGAATACATGTTGGCCTCAATGTATGAAGAAATTGGAAAAAAAAAACCTTTTTATTTTTATTTTTTTATTTTTAGTATTTTTTTTGTTTTGTTTATATAATTAAAAAAAACAGTAGTAATCAAATAACAAAAAAAAGCTCTATTTGTGTAAAAAAAAATGATAAAAATTTGCATACAGTGTTGCATGACCGCACACTTGCCAGTAAAAGTAGCACAGTGCTGAATAGCAAAAAATGTCCTGGTCATGAAGGTAAAACCACCTGGAGCTCAAGTGGTTAATTCATGTATGTAAGAAATAGATTATTATTATGTAAGACAAATGCACAAACTTCACAGCAGTTGTATGTGAGTGTATGGACAGCTAAAACCTTTTTTGTTTAGTTACTGAATAGAATGGGAAAGGATTAGAACTCCTATCAGGTTTTCAGTGCTATCCAGTGTAAATTTTGTCAACTAAAACATTTTCGTCACAGTTTTCGTCAGCAGCATTTTTACCGTGATGGAAACTAAACGAAAAGTACAGCACATTTTCGTCCACAGACGAAAACTATGACGAAAATCAAATCCGTTTTTGTTAACAAACAAAAATATGAGGCTCCATCTGTTTCCTCTCCCAGCAAGCAGGCGACTGTGTGCACCGCGACTGCCAGAGACCAAAGCAGGACTGTGCATTAAAGACAGCCAGTCCCGACGAGACTGTCCCACTCCCGAATCCCGACTCACGAGACGACCACCAGCCAGGCACCTACATAGAGAGCAGAGCAGACTGTGAGTGTGTAGTACATTACAATTACAGCAAGCCTGAGGCCTCCCCTCGGACCACTGTCCAGCACTGTGTGTGCATTACACAGAACTCCTTTGACCACTGGCAGTTACATCCACTGTGCATTACAGACCACCATCCAGCACTGTGCAGCATTACAGGCCTTCTCTGACCAGTGATCACTGGCATGGCGGCATCCAGAGCACTGTGCATTGCAGGCCATCTCTTAGATTTGAGTCCCCCATCTAGCATTCTGCAGCACTTCAGGCCTCCGCAGACCACCATCCAGATCACTGTGCAGCATTACAGGCCTCCTCGTACCACGTCCAGAGCACCGTGCAGCATTATAGGCCTCCTCAGACCATCCAGAGTGGCTAAATCTGTATCTGTGAGTTTGTTCAAACCTTAATACCATAAATAATAACATATTTGATTTTTTTTTTATACTCCAGGAGTATATAATGAGTTTAGAACTTCTATAGAAATGCTTAAATAATGCATTATAATTTAACTAAACACATTAGATTTTAGTTGACAAAATCTTTTATTAGACTAAAATGTACTGGAGATTTTAGTCGACTAAAATACGATGACTAAAATAGGACTGAGCCCAGATTCACACTGACAGCGGGAATTAAATTGTGTGAGTTCAGCTGAGTAAGCTATGAGTAAGCACTTTTTAAGTGTGAAACGCGTCAGATGTTATTCTGTACTACTCTGCCGTGGTGTCTTGTGTACTTCATGATCCTGTTCTATGATTAAAGGCATATGAAATTTCTTCCGGTGTGCGGCTGTCCAAACTTCTTCGTTCATTTCTACCTATATAGGCATTAGCCAGCACCTGGGGCTTTTCCCTCTCTGGAGGTTAAGGATGCATGTATTTTGGCCTGGATCTACCTGAGCGGTGGAGTTTATATCGCTTCAACAGCTTCTAGGAGCTTAAAAAAAAAAGTGTGCATGGAGCCTTAGTTGGAAATCAACTTTGTTTACATTGTCATTTTTTGAGTGAATACCTTTTAAACAATAAATGAGCTACATTTTTGTCTTAGAACTGATTACACTGGACCACACTATGAACTCCCATTGTAAACTTCTGCAGACCAAGCCAAAAATATAATTTTTCTAGGGTAGAATGTGTCAGCGTTTTTCAAGGTAGCTTCACTTTTATGGTATTTTAGTCTTTAAAAAATTGCTATTTTCTTTTCATCTTCTGTACATGTACTTTTGCTGTCAGTATTGCCCTAACAGAAAATGTCCTTAATTTTTTTTAAAGATCATTTCATTCTATTCATTGAGTTGTTTATGCTTGTGTATAAACTTTACTTTTTTTCTAGAAGTACTGGGCAAATACAGTCATGTGCAAGGATCAGATCAAAGAAATAAACCTCTGTAAAAATGTTGTTCTTTCCAGCTTATAGCCTGTAGAGGGAGATCTAAGTTTACATAGTCAGTTCTGCAAACATAAGTGTTAAGTGCTGTTTCCTGCATGTTGGTGAAGTCTTGTTCACAAGCTGTGCCGCCTATGTGCGGATTGTTATTTCTCTGTCACCCGAACACCACTGTTTGCATTGAGTATATCTTTAACCATGTTGTGACAACCCATATTAAGTAAAATGCATGCAGCAAAAAATACAAAAGCATAAATGCTATGCCTGAATGATGACTGTAATCTGCAGAACCAACAGCAAAAGATACAAAGGTACAAATAAATAGAATGTGTGTATTACATACAGTACACTCTCAAATAAAATAGTGCAGCGCTAATAAGAG
The DNA here is from genome assembly GCA_037952925.1 of Lithobates clamitans. NCBI lineage: Eukaryota > Metazoa > Chordata > Amphibia > Anura > Ranidae > Lithobates > Lithobates clamitans. Next base: position 5,790,697 of record JBBGZY010000240.1, on the reverse strand, counting down.
TTATACTAAAATTCTTGTGTACAATTCATGAAATGCAGTATAAAAATCATAGTCCAAAAGCTGAGAGATTAGTCCATACGTCAACAGTGAAATAAGAAAAAAGCAACAAGAACGGGGAATGGATAGGACAATATCCTCAGCTGTGCTCAAAAAGACATCTCAGCTGTGTGTACCTGTGATAAGACCTCCACCACAGGTAATACCAAGCCGCTCACCTCATTACGTGGACCCTCTGAACCAACAGATAGGTAAATCAAGCCTTCCCATAAAGGGTGTAAGAGATGATCGGCGTCTCTGCATGGATTTCGCAGCTCCAGGGCTACACAGCTCCAGATCGCCAGCCAGATCTCAGAGTCAATGGGGACCAGATACAATTGTTGTACCATGTAAAATCAATGAGAAGTGCATAGTGCTCTCTATATGGTTTAGTGCATTTTATTGAATAAAAAAAGTTACTTACAAATGTAGCACTTTTAACCTAGTGCTAGGCATAAAAACATAGTTTAACGTCTCAGTGAGAGAATGAGTGGAAGGTGGTTGCAGCTGATGTGATTGCGTCCTCCCGTATGTTTATTACATACACTCTAGTATCCTATCTAAAATTTACTGCGTGCGCATTACATTTACAGAAACATTTATTTCAAATATATGTGTGTACATATATATATATATATATATATATATATACATACATACATACATACATACATACATATATGCAGTATCTCACAAAAGTGAGTACACACCTCACATTTTTATAAATATTTTCTTATACCTTTTCATGTGACAACACTAAAAAAATGACACTTTGCTACAATGTAAAGTAGTGAGTGTACAGCTTGTATAACAGTGTAAATTTTCTGTCCCCTCAAAATAACGCAATATACAGCCATTAATGTCTAAACCACTGGCAACAAAAGTGAGTACACCCCTAAGGCCTCTTTCACACGAGGCATCCGTATGTCCGTTTTTCATCCTTCCGTTTTCGGATGAAAAACGGACATACATGTATCCCTATGGAGCGGCGGATGTCAGCGGTGACATGTCCGCTGACATCCGCCCCGCTCCGATCCGAAAAGTGTAACGGAGGAAAAACCTACTTTTTCCTCCGTTTTCGGATCGGATCGGATGACGACGGACACTACGGACCGTCATCATCCGATCCCCCCATAGGGGAGAGCGGCGCTCTGACAGGTCCGTCGCTGCACAGCGTGCAGCGATGCACCTGTCATCTTCCTGCTCAGCGGGGATCGGCGGAGCTATCCCCGCTGAGCAAGCGGATGTTCACGGGGCGGATCATGACTGATCTGCCCCGTGTGAAAGAGGCCTAAGTGAAAATGTCCAAATTGGGTCCAAAGTGTCAATATTTTGTGTGGCCACCATTATTTTCCAGCACTGCCTTAACCCTCTTGGGCATGGAGTTCACCAGAGCTTCACAGTTTGCCACTGGAGTCCTCTTCCACTGTTGTTAGAGACCGTGCCCTCCTCCATCCTTGGTTTGAGGATGCCCCAACAGATGCTCAATAGGGTTTAGGTCTGGAGACATGCTTGGCCAGTTCATCACCTTTACCCTCAGCTTCTTCCAGCAGTGTGTTTGGGGTCGTTATCATGTTGGAATACTGCCCTGCGGCCCAGTCTCCGAAGGGAGGGGTTAATGCTCTGCTTCAGTATGTCACAGTACATGTTGCCATTCATGGTTTTCTTTAATGAACTGTAGCTCCCCAGTGCTGGCAGCACTCACCAGCCTCAGACCATGACACTCCCACCACCATGCTTGACTGTAGGCAAGACACACTTGTCTTTGTACTCCTCACCTGGTTGCCGCCACACACGCTTGACACCATCTGAACCAAATAAGTTTATCTTGGTCTCATCAGACCACAGGCCATGGTTCCAGTAATTCATGTCCTTGGTCTGCTTGTCTTCAACAAACTTTTTGCGGGCTTTCTTTTGCATCATATTTAGAAAAGGCTTCCTTCTGGGATGACAGCCATGCAGACAATTTGATGCAGTGTGCGGCGTATGGTCTGAGCTTTGACAGGCTGAACCCCCACCCCTTCAACCTCTGCAGCAATGCTGGCAGCACTCAGACATCTATTTCCCAAAGGCAACCTCTGGATATGACACTGAGCACGTGTGCTCAACTTCTTTGGTCGACCATGGTGAGGCCTGTTCTGAGTGGAACCTGTCCGCTGTATGGTCTTGGCCACCATGCTGCAGCTCAGTTTCAGGGTCTTGGCAATCTTCTTATAGCCTATGCCATCCCTTATGTAGAGCAACATTTCTTTTTTTCAGTTTCTCAGAGAGTTCTTTGCCATGAGGTGCCATGTTGAACTTCCAGTGACCAGTATGAGAGACTGAGAGCGATAATACCAAATTTAACACACCTGCTCCCCATCCACAACTGAGACCTTGTAACACTATTGAGTCACATGACACTGGGGAGGGGATAATGGCTAATTGGGCCCAATTTGGACATTTTCACTTAGGGGTGTACTCACTTTTGTTGCCCGCGGTTTAGACATTAATGGCTGTGTGTTGAGTTATTTTGAGGGGAACAGCAAATTTACACTGTTATGCCGCATACACACGACCGGCTTTGCCTTCAGAATAAACTCCAAAGGTTTCTGCGACGGAATTCCATTCAAGCAGTCTTGCCTACACACGGTCAACCCAAAGTCTGACCGTCCAGAACGGGGTGACTTAAAATACCTACGACGGGACTACAAAAAGGAAGTTCAATAGCCAGTAGCCAATAGCTTCCGTCTTGTACTTGCTTCATAGCATGCGTCGTTTTTGGTCCATCGGAACAGCATACAGACGATCCGTTTCCCTGATAGGAATTGGTTCAGTCGAAAATATTTAGAACATGTTCCATTTCTAGGTCCGTCAGAATTTTTGAAAAAAGAAGTCCGATGAGGCCTACACACGATCAGAATAAACGATGAAAAGCTTCCGTCTGACTTTTTCTGTCGGACATTCCGCTCGTGTGTACACGGCTTTATATAAGCTGTACACTCACTACTTTACATTGTAGCAAAGTGTCATTTCTTCAGTGTTGTCACATGAAAAGATATAATAAAATAATTACAAAACTGTGAGGGGTGTACTCACTTTTGTGAGATACTGTATATGTTTGGTAAATGTTGTTAGACGTCTTTGAGGAGTTTGTTAAATGTTGTTAGACGTCTTTCATTCATTTGCATGAGATTTAAAAAACTGTTTATTATTGAGTTTACTAACCTTGCTAGCAATAATATATATTGTGGCAACTTTGATATTGTAGTGCTATGTCACTGACAAGTTAGACATACAAAAGCCAACTGTGTAAACTAATTAGAAGAAGCACAGGTTATTGACTTTTCCTTTTTTTATTTTTATTTTTTTTATTTATTGAGGACACAAAGTATGGGTGAGCATGTGAAAGTCAGACAAGAAATACAAATCCTCAGGTACAACTGAGGTACTTCTGTAATATAAACACATACATGCAAAGAAATACTAGACATGTTCATAACACATATATCTAGGTCATTAGTATAACTGTTGTCATAATGCGGCCACATTGCATATTAAAGGCCAAAATCCTGATGAATATCGGATTCATGACCTACATAAGTGCAATTAACACCTGTACAGTCCCATTTATAAAACAAGGAGAAAGGATAGGGATAAGAAAAGTAAGAAACGCTACTGAGAGGTAAAGAGAAGTGCCATAAGGAGGAACAGGAAAAAATAAAAGAGTAGTTAAAAAGGGCCGGGGGGGAGCTAAGGAACTGGGGCTACAGGATCTAAACAGTTGGGGGCTGGATTGTCTGCAAGTCCTCAACTGAGTATCTCCCATAAAACAAAGATGGCTTGCACCCCAGACATTGGACTCAGACTTCTGTTTTAGGTTCCCCAATCCACTTAGCCAAGTTCATTTTTTCCTGTCCTGTCCCTACTGTGCTCTCTCTACAGCCTTGCCCCTTCTTTAACCATAACCTACCCTTAATCTCCCCCATTCCTTTTTTTCTCCTCTCCCTCACTCTGCTTTTTTCTTTACCACACTCCCACCTTTCTTCCTTCATCCCTGTGTCCTTTAATTGGTACTCATGTGCTCTTTATAGTGTCTTTGAACATTCAGAGCCTCAGTGATTCCAATAAATGGGTTATGACATTCAAACATTTCCATTCAATACATGCTGATTATAGTGGGGGAGAGTTACTAAAACTGGATCACTCGGAATCTGGTGCAGCTGTGCATGGTAGCCAATCAGCTTCTAACTTCAGCGTGTTCAAATAATCTTTGACAATAAAACCTGGAAGCTGATTGGTTTCTATGCAGAGCTGCACCAGATTTTGCATGCTCCAGTTTTAACCAATCTAGGTCAATGTGTCTCCAAGAAACCTACTTTGCTACCTCTTGTGTGTCATGATTTCTTCATTTCTAACACACCACATGATGTGACACATCAACGTGACATGCTCATAGCTTTCAAAACGTCCCAAGGACTAATCTCAGATCCAAAAAAGACCCTAATAGAAGATTTTCATTTTTTTCAGTTCATGTCATGGCTGTAACTTACTATGACTTGGATCATCTTCCATTTTTATCTCACCTCCGAGAAGTAACTTTTAAGCATTGCCAAGGCTTTGCCAGGTACTTTGTGGCTATTTTTTTTTTTTTTAATCAACATTTATTTGATTTTTCCACATTCACCATTTACAGTACATTTTTTAAATGAAGAGAAGCATACTGCTCTACAAGGGTGTTTCATAAATCTAGAGATGGCAGCCCAGGGTTCTCAGTCCCATTATCCTATAGACTTTATCAGGAATATCAGGATGGGCATAAATATATTTCTCCTTATGTTCATTGAGGGACACAGCTCTTCTGATTCTTGACCATAGGATTTATAGCGCCACTAGGACATGAGACAGAAAAATGAAACAGCCTGTAGGCAATCCTGGATGGTATAAACCCTCTCTCTCCAATAGGCAAGCCAGTTATTTCTGCCTTATGTTTCAGGAGTAAGGACCTAGTTCCCTGCTGGAACTTATGGTTCCATAGCTTTTTTCTTTTTTCCTGAGATTTTTTTTTCCCGGAGATCTTCATTCAACAGCCGTGCTAATGGGCTGGATAATATAGGTCCAGTGGCCACCACAGTCCGGCCAGCAAATGCATGCAGACCTTAAGCTGCATGCTACGTCAGCTGCCACAGCCCCATCCTGGACTGGGGTGGCCAGTGCGTTAAATGTCAAATTTGTCGGGACAAATATGACTATGTGCTGAAGTTCACGTCACAGTGTTACCTTGGCCCACGTTGGTGGAGAGAAGGATCTGTCACGGGAGCCTTACCTGAAAGCCCCGCTGGATGGGTTACTAGATTCACCCCCCCTGCCCACCCTGGATGCAGTGTGGGGCACGGATACCCCCTGGGGTTGTCGGTCCTGTGGGGTTGCCCCTCCTCCGTCTTGGCCTCCGGTATTTCCTCCTGTCCCCCCCTGGCCGTGCTCCCACCCCTCCTCCTGCCTTCCAGTTTCTGGTGTTTAGACTTTCTTTTCCTGGCATCCCTGGGCATGAGGGGGACCTTCTCAGTTGCTCTTGCAAGTTCTGCATGGCGAGAGTCCCCTCTAGGGATCTGGGAGGCTGCATTGATGCTGCCATGTGCTTTATTGTTGGTGGCAGCCATTTTCATGTGATCTGGTGGCCACATTGGGATGGACAAGAAGGGTGGCCATTTTGCAGTGGACCTTCCCACTGACTTTTATGGGACCTGACTAGGAAAGTGCATGACAGACAATTTCTTGTAGCCACGTGGCGGCAGCCATCTTAAAAGTGATCCCCAGTGACTTGTATTGGAGGTGGCGGGGGAAGTGCATAGTGCCCATTTTCTTGTAGCCATGTGGCAGCGGCCATCTTTCTGGTGATCCCCCTCTCAGGCTGGATACAGAGGCTGCCCCTGTAACAGGAGTGCATGCTTTCTGAGGCACTTGTGATGTGCCTGTTATTCACCGCCTTTTGTGAGAGCATTTTAATTCTTTGTTTTATTAAATTGATATACACTTAGTTGGTGGCACTTTCTGTTTCTTCTTGTTCACATATACTGAACCTCCTCTGTTTTTCCTCACACTACAGCTTAAAAAACAGTTCCAGACTTTATTAAATAAACATCAGACATTTTCTCGTATTGGCCACATCTTTGTTTCCACCTTCCTGTTTCCTCTGGAGTCAATTTCCCTATCCCTTGGTCAGACGATTTGATTTAAATCTCCTTGGAATCTCTAATACTTAAGGAATAAGGAATCTGTTGCATCACTGGACTCGTAATGATTTGCTATTAAGTGTCCCTTCTATATGTTTCACTTTTCAGACTGCATTGTCTGAATTTTTCACCATTAACACCCCTCTGTTGACTTCCTGGTACTCTGGTGAGTAATCCATAACTCCACCTTTGTAAAGAATAACAATGGTCACGAGGACCATCTTACCTAAACTTCTGTATTTTTTTCCACACCCTCACATTTTCTACATTCTCTTTAAACCCAAGTACTCAAATTTATATGGCTAAGCCTTAGGGAAGCCATGTATTTATGCACCTCATCATTTATCATTTATGCACCTTATCATTTATTACCAATATTCCTTTTACCTTTACTATTTTATGAACCACACACACTCACATATCACAAACACATACCTAGCACTGTTATAATGCTAACCCTTAAAGTGTGGAAATGTGTCAGAAATTTGGTAAATTAATAGCCCTGTACTTACTCCTTTACACCTTTTTGGTGGGCATTTATGACCTCCTGTGACAGTCGGGCCCAGTGTCTTTTAAACTTTTGATTTTCTGATATGTGCAAATTAAACACTACATATCTTCTTTATAAACATATCAATGCTCCTCTGTGCCCAACCTCACTGTAAAGTATCTGTTTTAAGAATTCCCATGCTCCAGGCATTATTTACCCCATCTAATAACACTTCTATCCTCTTGCTTTTCTTCTTTACCTAAATACTCCATCAACTGAGAACAAAAAAATTTAGATTCTCATCTCCCAAAAAAAGTGGCAATATATTTACATAGTCACATAGTTAGTCAGGTTGAAAAAAGACACAAATCCATCTAGTTCAACCAATAAAAGGGGAAAAAAATCGTACAATCCTATACACACAGTTGATCCAGAGGAAGGCAAAAAAAACCAGCAAAGAATGACCCAATTTGCTCCAGCAGGGGAAAAAATTCTTTTCTGATCCCCCGAGAGGCAATCGGATATTCCCTGGATCAACTTTACCTATAAATGTTCGTTTCCAGTTTTATTGTATATCTAGGAAAGAATCCAGGCCTTTTTAAATTAAGCTACGGAGCTAGCCAGAACCAGCTCTTGATGGAGTCTATTCCACATTTTCACAGCTCTTACTTTGAAGAAACCTTTCCATATTTGAAGATTAAATCTCTTTTCCTCTGGACGAAAAAGTGCCCCCTTGTCTGCAACTATGTTTCAAAGAAAAGGTTAGAACAGAGTGGGACTTTAATTGTGCCTCAGAGGAGTATAATAAAAAATAATACACATACTTGAATTATAGAAAAATATACAAACTTTATTCAACTGCCATACGGCAGTACCTTCTGAGAGTAAACAAGTTAAAATGAGTTACAGTCTTGGAATTTTGAAGTCAGGGTGTGCCAGTCCCAGACAAAATAGAAAAGATATGGCCTACGTGTTTCGCGGACAGTTCCGCTTCATCAGTATGTAAGTGACATGATTTAGCATAGGAACTTGCAAATAAATAAAAAGAAGAAAAAAGGATATGATAGTACATTTGTTTCACACAGGTGTGTGTAAATATTATATCATGTAAAGCATTTGTTAATGCAAATTATACCTTATATTATAGGAAATCCAACAATATGTATATACAGTTACATTGCATAGGTATTCATGAAACAGCACCGTTTTCACGTGCATGGAGTGTTCAAGTTCAAGTGCTCATATAAATACAAGTTGAAAAACATATAAGGAATGTGTCTATATGCAGGAGTTTAATTCTCACCACATGTCTATATAGACAATTTTAATCTCAAATACATGCATTTCAACTTACCCAGAGACTGTGAGCGGAAGACGCCGGCTCGGAGGGACATAGGTTCGGCACAGAGAAAACCCCTGTGTGTAAATGAGGGGTCTAATGAATCTTGTGAACTGGATGTGGCGAGGGGTGGGGAGGAGGGAGGGAGGGGGGAAAAGGGGGAAAAGTGAGAGGAAAAGGAAAATTAGAATGGTGAGGGATAGTGAAGTGGAAAGAATAAGAGGAAGAGGAGGTGAGGGGGAAGGGGGGAAGGAAAGAAGGAGGGAAGGGGGGGGGAGGTGGTATGAAGGAGGTGATGATCTTAAAGTGAATAACTCAACACCAAATGCACTTTATGGACCATTTATATATTTAAACATGTTGATCATATCCCCACTTAATCTGTTCTCAAGAGAGAATAAATTCAGTTCCTCTAATCTTTCCTCATAGCGGAGCTCCTTCATGCCTCTTATCAGCTTGGTTGCTCTTCTCTGCACTTTCTCCAGTTCCCCCATATCCTTTTTGGTGTAATACTGCTAAAAGCCTCATTGGAATGCTTTCATTATTTGCAAGCTACAAAGAATATAGCAAAATATGTAAACAGTAGATCAAGAATGCAAAAATTCAAAATTAATAATGGGTTGTGAAAGATAGTAAGACAAACATCCCCCAAAAAATCTTTATTGATATACAGTAAATAATAAACAAAGGAGGTCTAAGCATGTAGGTCCCTTACAAGACAACTCAGTGTTGGTGACTGGGTAAAAATAGCAGACAAATCTATTACATACCTTCCTCAATTCTGTGCATGCAAAAGAAAACAGTGGAGCTCAAGTCTATAATGGGGATAGTATTGGCACAGCCTCAAATAAATCACTCAAAATTGTATATGGTGCAGAAACAGACAAATAAAAGTGAATAGGCTTACATCCATGTGTACCCAAAGTTTCTGTAATTTCAGAGCTATTATTTCCAATTTTTAGAGGCTTTTGGATGACTGGCATGGTACCAGTAGATTGGTGCAAGACCAAATTGGTGCCTATATTTTAAAAGGATCAGTCTTTACCAAGTAATTACAGACCTGTTGGTTTTACTTTTATAGTCATGAAGATACTTGAACATTTGCTAAAAGAGCACATAAGTTTTTGCTTGAAAAAAAAATAAAGAAATATCATGAATTCATAAAAGACCGAATTTGCAAACAAATGAAGGAGTGGCTGTGGGTATAGTGTACTTTAAGTTTGTTAAATCATTTGAAATGCATGGCTAATGTGTAATTTAAGCTCTACAAACTTAAAAATTCAGTTTGAAAAATAATTGAAAACTGGCATTAAGATCGTATTAAGAAAGTAGTGATTTATGATTCATACTCTTGGTATAAGGTTATTAGTGGTGTACCCCAAGGTTCAGTATTGGAACTTCTGTTTTAACCTATTTATATAAGATATAACATTTGGGATTAAAAGTACAATTTCTGTGTTTAAAGATGACACCAAGCTATGGCATAACATTCTTAGCCTCTAACTTAGAAGCAGACCTGAGTGCACAGTTCAAATGGGAAACTCTGAGGCAAATTCGATCTAAAGTTGATAAATGTAAAGTAATGCACTTGGGGGCTAAAGAAACATGCATGTATTATACATTATAGGGGGAGTCAGAAATTGAGAAGGATTTGGGAGTCCATGTAGATTGTAGACATAAAGTATAACTATTTCAGATAAAGTAAAGGAGGGGTATAAACTGCAGTAAGATTTTTTGCTATCTGTGTCCCATTGGGGAGATTTATCTTCACTTCTGGTCCCGTAACCACAACTGGAAGTTAGCAGAAATTCCTCCAAAGTAAGGGAATCCCTGGTTGTCACCAGGGTCAGGCAAACTGGTATCGCCATTGAAATATTTCTCTTCTATTCTTGTTCAGGGCACAGCTCAAAATTTGGGATTTTCTTTTACTTTCACTTTCAATGATAACAGAAGACATATGAATTGAGAGGTTTTGCCTTTAGTTATATTTTATGCCTTTAGTTATATTATATATATAAGTATAAATCCAACCTAACACTAATCAGTCTTAAAAATATTCCCTGCCCCCTAATGCCACATATACATATTTACCTGTGATGCTGCAATGTCACTCATAGGCTCCCATAACCCAGCTATTGTCAGCACTTCCTCCTCTTCCCTGCATCTGCCGCTGACTGACACAGGGGAGTTGGAGCTGTGGATCACATGACTGGTGCATAGCAGATCAAAAATAAGTATGCACATCTTTCTTTACACAAAAAATAGCTAAGAGGAGGCACTGCAAGGTTTTTGCATTTACATTTATTATGCGCTATCCCTCTTTTGTTTACTCCTCCTAAAAACTGGTTCCACGTCTTTATTGAGGGTTTGATTCCATGGCTAAGGCCTACATGGTAGATGGGCAGAGCTCAGTTCCTGCAGCCAAGGAACTAAGGCACTTAGTAAACAAAGGAAAACCAAAGTCAAAGGAATGAGCAAAGGTATATTCCCTGGCAAAAGTAATCGTAAACACCTTAAAGTTCAGAATGGATTACAGGTTTACTTGAATTGATTCTGAATTTTCATATATTGGACACAGTTCCCAGGCCAGGTAAATATAAGTAATTTACATTTGCATAGTATACCCAATGCCTTATTATCCTTATTTAAAGCTGAATGCTGGGGAAAGTAAAAATCCTCCATTACATAGGGGCTGCACTGCAGTATCCCATGGCAAGAAGTCAGAATTTATCTTGGAGTGATCTGACTAATGAAGTGATTTTTCAGGGCATTTCTGTGGGGTACTTTATATTTTACATTATTATCTTTAAATTATATTATTAAATATATTTGTAAATGTATAATATAAAAATAAGAGCCAACAGCCTTTTGAGTCAGTGACAAGTTCTTGTTAGACAATTAGTTATTTCATGAGGGCTGATTAGAGCCTCACCAAACCGTATGAACAAATGTGAAAAAACAAGCACATAGACTTTGATACTGGCCACAAACTGAGGAAACACAGAATCCGGTTTTGATGTTTGCAAGTGCTGCATGTTTTATCTACAAAGTGCTGAGCTGGATGTTTTGACATACATAGGTTCGCTGGAGCTCTTGAAATCAATTGCTTATTCCCATCAGAAGGAAATGCATCTTTGACACTTCTCATGACCTAAGTCTTGGTGCTGATGGATTGCCAGAAAGTACCGTAACTGTTACTGATAGTAACTGGATGATTATTTTTCATGCAGGAATGTTAGACATGTTCCACACCATCTAGTTCCTGTGTAAACACCTACAAATATATTGTTTATTTTTTTAGGGGGAGGGGCAAATAATGTTATTGTAAATGTAAATTTTAATAAGTAATATTAATCACTTCAGGAAGGTTCACTTCACCTCTGGAAGGTTTACCTCCCTTTCACGACTAGGCTATTTTTTGCGATACAGCACTGCGTTATTTTAACTGACAATTGCGCAGGCGTGCAACGCTATACTCAAATACAATTTATGGGTTTTTTTTCCCCACAAATAGAGCTTTCTTTTGGTGGTATTTGATCACCTCTGCGGTTTTTATTTTTCGTGCTACTGTATATATATAAAAAAAAAGACTGACAACTTTGAAAAAAAAAAACACAATTTTTTACTTTCTGCTATAAAACATTCTCAATAAAAAATGTAAAAAATCTAATTTCCTCATCAATTTAGGCCATAAGGTCTACACAATAGCAGCACATTTCCGCACCTCAGGAACACAAAATTTCAGTCCTGCTGCATTTTTTGCAGTGTATCACAATGCACACTGAAGAAGTTGGAGTACAATAACCCCAGCATTGGTATTGGTGGACACAATAATAACCCCCAACATCCTGAGTGCCGACCATCCCTTTACTTATTCTCTTATTATATCTTATACTCAAATTTTGGTCATATTCTGGTATGTTGAAGGTGTACACAGTATGTAAGGTTCTACTAAAGGAATGGCCATTGAACCAATGCCTAAGTTGAAGGCCTTTTAGACAAAGAGTTTAAACATTTAACTTTTTAAAATATGTACTACAGTTTTGACTACTATTACACGTTTTCTGAAAGAACATTAGCCATATTTGGGGTGGAAGGTCTATTCTAGGAGGATCTTCAGGCAAAACACAAAATCTGATTGAAGATATATTGTGACCACACCTGTATCTGCTTGCATTTTTTTCCTATTTCTATATTATCTTACACTGAGGTCTTCAAGACCTCAACATTGTACGTAATTAGTTTTATTCACAGTAGTGAGCTGTCCCTTGCTCATTATCCAGATATGCCAGACAGTGTCATTCAATCCTACTAATAACTTACAGTACCTATATGCTGCTCTATTCATTTGAACAGCATACTGTGGGGAACTGAACTGAAGAAGCTGCTTGGGTGAGCTATAAAAGGTCTTTAATATTACAGAACAAGGCCAGTTGATTGTGACTAACTACTATTAGTTAGATCATAACCCGGATAAAAAGAACCTTAACAGACATACTCAGATAAAGGAACTTTTTCTTCTTGTGGTGAAGAAAAAAAAAGGAAATGCCATGTGTAAATTGCCATATAGTAGGTTTACTGAAAATCCTTTCATGTCTGTACTTTTTAAGCAACATTTATTTTCCCCCTACTTTATTTTCACTCATGTTCAGAAGATATTAAAATATTGTCTCTCTGGAGTGATTCACAAGTCAGGTTTAGATTAAAAGCATCTGCAAATACTTCACAAGATGTATCCCAATTGAGGCTTGTGAGAAGAAAAATAAAGAACTGTTTTCTTTCCGGTTTCACTCCCCCCGCTGAGTGTTCCTTAGACCGTGTGATGTTATTTTTATGGATGTGAAAGATGTGCTAACTGTCCCATTAAACTGCTTGCTCAGCACTAATGAGATGCTGCATTTTTTTCTTATTGCATTGTCTATTTTCAACTTGTAATCTCACAGACGACTTGCAAAGGACAGAACTGCTTGTAGTGGCATTCCAGGGGGTCAGAAGGCACAGATTCTCCCTAGTCTAATAGCGCTTCCTTTTCTGAATCTTTTAGATTACAGAGTATGCAAAACTGTATGAGATGGAAAGGTTACAATGGAAGGTTATAGAACTGGCAGCCCTGCTGGTCTTGAACAGAAAGAAGTGGAATGTGTAATATTATTTCACTATAGTAGTACATTGTGAAGACTTTGCAATTCACATCACATTCTTTCAAAATGAACATTGCATATAGTGCACTGTAACTAAAGTAGCAAGCATGATGTGTAATGTATATTAACATATGGATTTTGGAGCAATTTATCATTGAAGTTTGGACTGCTCAAATAATTTAGCAATTAGTTCAAACCCATATTACTAGTGTTGCTGCTGCAGTACATCTTTTTGGTAATTGAACTGTTGATGAGTGACAGAGGGGAGGAATCTGCTGCTGGTCATCAATTCAGCACCAACTCGCTCATAACCAGTGGTGGAAGATCAGACTCAGAACTATTTGTCTCAATTGGCCATTTCAGTTTATTAGTAAAAGACTAAGGTTAATGATAACAATGGATCATAAAAGGTTCAGTAGGAAAGGAATAATTTGTGGACCATTATATTTTTGGCAGTTTTAAGCTATTAGGTTTTTGGTCAAATTGTTCCTGCTTAAAAATTACTGATTTAGCTCCTCAACCTCACTCCCATGTCAGGAAAGCGATATCGTAAATCTCTTCTTAAACACCTGCTCAGCGCTGCTAGAGCTTGCATCCCAAGTCAATGGAAGCAACAGTCTGCCCCAACTGTGGCCCAATGGTTCGCAAGGGTCAATGATATCGAACAAATGGAGGACCTCACTGCTACGATCCGGGACAAATCCGAGGAACATAGGACCAGGTGGTTTTATTGGACCAAGTTCCGCTTCTCAGAGGAATACCTCCGTGAGACATAGCCAGGTCGCGTTGAATACCAGAGGCTCTTGCTCCTATTCATGGCCGATAGATGGCCTAGGGAGTAAAGGGCGGTCCTTGCTCTCTAGGTGGACTTCTGACTCCCCCCCCCCACTCTTCTACTATACCACCCTCCTTCTTTCCCTCTTCTTCATTCCCCTTTCTCACTCTCACTTCTTCCCTTTATTCTCCTTTATTCTCTTCCTCTATTTTAATCCCAAAAAACTTGGTATGATTTGACCTCAGTCAGTCACCTAGCAGCACCCTTCCCCTATGTACAGATACTTTACTCCACCTTGGATACTAGGGAGAATTCATAGAGCATCATAGTTGTTCAGATCCTCCGTCAAGACGAAGCTCTAGTCCTATACCCCCAGGGTATCCAAGTATTTTGTATGCTTACGGAACTGTTCCTGTTATGTAATCTGGAGTTTACTTATCTCTTGTTCAGATAATACTACAGGATGTCCATGTGTACTCTACTTTGTTTACACTACATATTCTGTGAAGTTATCGTTTCATTGTATGTCGCATACCACTAAATAAATAATTTAAAAAAAAATAAAAAATTACTGATTTAAAAACACTATCAACAAATTAGGAGACCAATAATTAATTAATTATTAATTAAGTTATTTAGAAAAAAATTAGGCAGTTTAAATTTGAATTTATGCTGTCTGGGTCATCTAGGTGATTAAAAGTTGCATACAGTAATATGTTGACATTATTTACTATGTGCTTATTTATTTATTTATTTATTATTATTGTATTCCATGATACCTGTGCTACTTAAAGCTGAGTTCCAGTCCCCCAAGTCAGTTTTTTTTTAATACTCTAATTTTTAATATTCTAATTTGTTCCACTTTATCTGCAACAATTAGCTAATGTCTATAGTGTATTCCTTTTAATTTATGTTTAAATAAAGAAAAACTACCTTGATCTCGGAAGCTGGCAGGGTCCATGTGCACTGTGGGCCTCTGAAGCCCTCTGGTATATATTTCTGGAATTATGTGCAGCTGGCTACCCAGCATGCACCTCCCGATCTGGCGCCTGCGCAGTGAAGCCACTGAGCGTCTCTCTCTCTCTTACCGACAGGTTGCCATAGCAATGCCGGCATCGGCGGAAGTTCCCACCCTGTTGCCATAGCAACCTGTCAATCATGACATCCTGGTCCCCACATGCTTGTCATTTCCGGTCTGGAAATAACGTGAGATTTCATCACTAGGTGATTCGCAATGACTCCTGGGATACATGACGCTGCTATCCCAGGAGCCCTTGCAAATCGCCTAGTGACATAATCGCCTAGGCAAATAGTCACGTACAATGTTTGTCTGAAATTTGTAGCATCGCTATAAAGTATAGGGGGAAAACCACCGCGCTATATAATCTATACAATAAACAATCAAGTGAATAAAAAATTAAAAAATGAAAAAGAAGCAGCCGCTTATATGTGAGATACACATACATGCATTTATTTATTATTTAATAATGGAGGTACTGTTTAGCATCATCCTATTTACAAATTGTTTAGTATATGAGGCCGAGAAATCATCTTTCCCTCCGGCTGTGCTATCTTGAATTTTATCCCTTTGGGGCGCCCCTTTTTTATGCCAACACTTATTCGATTAATTAATATATTCATCGATCTTGGTGTCTTAACCGTGCTCAGGTGTGCCCTTCATTGATGATAAGTTGGGTCCTCTTAAATCTAAATTTATTGAATTTAATTTTATTCTAAGTTTGATTTAATCCAATTGGGATCCGTTTCCATTTGTGATACGGGTTACCTATTTGGTCTCTCCGTGTTATTTCCTTTTTTCCCCCTTCCATTCCCATCATTTCACAACGTTTTCCACATTAATAAAATCGGTATCCGTAATAATATGGAATCCCTTAGCTAAGATGGCGTTCCTACAACTTCCGCCCTTACTCGGCGGAGCGCAAGGTGATTTCCGGCCTTTGTTGATTTCGAGGCTTGGCTATATTTGTTTGTTATTTAAGAGCGACACGTCAGTGCGTCGCCCGTGCCCCAGACGACGTCAGAAGTGTGACGAAACGTACGTCGGGCGTGCTGACGTGCCGTATCCACCGTCTGCAGGACGGGTGTTCGTGCTAGCCGGCCGGCTTTCCATGCTGTTTTTTACTCAACACACTGTAAGTGTAATTTTATGTTTTTTAAATAAATATCCATTCAGGATTACGCTATGTTGCTCTCCCTTCTTTTTTTGAGCATTGTTTGTGAAAACAATTCCAGGCTATGGGTATAGCCTTCTCTGCATCCTGGTTTTTTCTGTGGAGGATAGTGAGTTATCCACGGTCTGAGGAAGTGTCCAAACGGTGTTCCCATCTCAGGAAAGGCCCCGACCGGGTTAAGGTCACAAGCTTTTACAAGCTTGCCATTTGGTAAGCGCCCATTTTATCCGTACACTGTGGTGTGGTGAAGGTCCATCCAGCTTTCATCTTTATTTGCCTATTAAGGGACTCAGTTGTCCGGTTCATCTATTGCACCTTTGAAGATTTCTCACCACTTATTGGACTTTATTTTTGTCACTTGATGTTTATGAACTTTACTCATCACTACCCATACCTAAATTTCTACACATATTTGACTCATAGCGCTGCTTCTCTTTGTATTTATCGCTATAAAATATTTTGCTTGTACCAATGGTTTAAAGCCCAACTTCAGGCTCATCAGCCCCCCCATCCCCCCCCATTTACCCTTTACCCTTTACCCCATTAAGGTATTCCTGCAGATACAAAAAAATATCTGGTGGAGGGCAAAGAGCCCAAATGATGTTGAAAGCAGTGTCAGGTAATGGAGCATGCTCTTTGCAGCATACTCTTCTGAGTCCAGGTTGGGGACAGTAGTTGATTAAATGATGCTCGGCTGATCTTCTGCTGCTGAAAGCTATCATAGCTAAATTTTATATATATAGAATTTTTAAATTAATTATTGTGAAATTACTGTTTCGCCTACCTTGATACATTTTAAGCAGAGATCACAATAAAAAATGCTGTGAAAAATTATATTCTGTTATATTTAATATTCTGTTTAAACAATGTAGAGAGTAAAATCCAACCTATAAAACCACTGTGGTTTCATTAACCGCTTGCCGACCTGCTGCCGTCATTATACTGCAGCAAGTTTGCTGGCTACGCGAATCATTGTAGGTGTACGTCAGGCACACGCACACCCATGGCGCAAGGCCGGACCCGCTGTGCGTGGCCGGCGGCCGCAAAGTCCGCCGGCCACCTGCAATCAGTCCACAGAGAGCCAGAACGGAGATCTGACAATGTAAACAGACAGATCACCAGGGGAGTAGAGATCTCTCTCCTCCTCCAGTCAGTACACTGCCCCCACAGAAACACCTCCCTAGGGAACATATAACCCCTTAATCGCCCCCTAGTGCTAACCCCTTCCCTGTCATTGACATTTATACAGTAATCAGTGGCTATTTTTAGCTCTGATCGCTGTATAAATGTCACTGGTCCCAAAAAAGTGTCCGATCTGTACGCCGCAATTTTGCAGTCCTGCTAAAAATCACAGATCGCCACAATTACTAGTAAAAAAATAAATAAATAATAAAAATGTCATAAATCTATCCCCTATTTTGTAGACACTATAACTTTTGTGCAAACCAATCAACATACGCTTATTCAGATTTTTTTTACCAAAAATATGTGGAAGAATACATATTGGCCGAAACTGATGAATTTTTTTTTTTTGCATATTTATTATAGCAAAAAGTAAAAAATATTGTATTTTTTTTTTTTTCAAAATTGTCGCTCTTTTTTTGTTCATAACGCAAAAAATAAAAACAGCAGAGGTGATCAACTACCACCAAAAGAAAGCTCTATTTGTGGAAAAAAAAGGACATCAATTTTCTTTAGGTATAAGGTTGCACAATGCGCAATTGTCAGTTAAAGCGATATTGTATCGCAAAAAATGGCCTTGTCATTAAGGGGGAAAATGCTTCCAGCCCTTAAGTGGTTAAACAGAAAGAACTGCTGAAGGTAATGAAAACTACAAATTCTGTTTGACTAACAGTAGACAATTCATTATAAATCCTTTCATTTGCGATTGTCCAGTGACAGAAAAGGTTAAAAATCATTTAAAGTCCAGAGTTAAAAGGTCACCCGCCAATGTGGATGTTTCCAAATATGTCTTGGCTGCATTCCGTTCCTTATATTCTCAGATGGCTGTGCTTAGCAGTCTTGAGTACACACCTTTGCAGTTGCTGAATGAATACAAATGAGGACAGATGAACATTTTCCATTATTATTCTAGATTTCTTATCTAGAAAATAGGTTTTCCAAATATAAAACACTGAAACTTTTGAATATAATTTTGTATATACTTGAATTTTTGCTGCTGCAATAACATTAGTGTCTTAAAATTGAACATTTCATTTTTACTTAATTCAGCAGGGATACATTTTCCTATGAACTACCTTTTAGTCCTCTGCACTTTTTCTTTCTGGAAGTTGGGATGTTAACAGTACATCAATGGAAATAAACTAACTTCCTGCACACTTTATGTGAATGGTTCTAACCTTGCCAAGTCTACCCATTTAGTTTCCCCACATGTAAGTTCTCTTTCATGTTCAGCCATCCATTTTCAGACTCATTGAGTGGAATGAGAGAGTTGGGTTCTAAGGAGCACTAAGAATGTTTAATAAAGCTTATACATCATATTACTAGTGTTTGTGCTGTTTCTGCTAAACAGGATGCTTTTCATAAGTAGTCTCTTGTTCTATTTCTGCCTGTATCATTGTGCTTGCTTTTTAAAATATAATTTGAGATCATCAAAATAATAAATCATTTGGTCCTCAAGGAACTTTTATGTGTACTCTGCTGAGAGAGGGCATATGATCTTGTCTATAAAAAACATAGGGTAAACATTGGGCATAGAAAATGAATGCAGCATACCTTCACTTTGTTCCTTGCTGTAAATCTTGTAGTACAGGTTAGATAAAATGCAAACTGTTAAGATGTGCCAGGGCATTAAACACTTTACCAGTTTTTATGCAACAGATTCTTCAGGCTATAGTGATGAACTAGATAGATAGATAGATAGATAGATAGATAGATAGATAGATAGATAGATAGATAGATAGATAGATAGATAGATAGATAGATAGATATAGATATCTCTATATATAGAGATATCTATATATATATAGAGATATATATATAAAAAGGGGAGAAATGGTGCTAACATCTTACCATCACAGCCGGGACTGTGCCTGATGACCCAATATGCATATGAAATAAGTGAGTAGAATAAAGCAATAGTGGTAGAAAAGTGAGGAACTAGAGAAAGAGCTAGAAATAAAAGAGAAGAAGAAAAGAAGAGTCATGCAGCAGAGAAGCACTAAATTGAAAGAAGCATGTGATCAATTCTTAAAGGTTGGATATGAGCAATCCACGTTTGCAAAATGCAAAGACATTTCTTGTGAGTGTCCAAAAGTATAGCTGTCAGCTTCTCGTTTACCATAATGTTATTCATACGGTTTTTGACCTCTTCAAAACTTATGCCCTGTACATACGACTGGTTTTGCCATCGGTATAAATTGAAGGATTTTACGACAGAGTTCCGACGGAATTCTGCTCAAGCTGTCTTGCATACACACGGTCACACCAAATTCCGACCATCCAGAACGCGGTGACGTACAACACGTACGACGGGGCTAGAAAACAGAAGTTCAATAGCCAGTAGCCAATAGCTTCCATCTTGTACTTGCTTCAGAGCATGCTTCGTTTTTGGTGCGTCGGAACAGCATACAGACGAGCGTTTTTTCCGGTAGTAATTTGTTCAGTCGGAAAAATATATGTTCACTATATGTTCACTATCTAAGTCCGTCTGAATTTTCGACAGAAAAAGTCCGATGGGGCATACACACGGTCGGAATATACGATGAAAAGTTCCCATCAGACTCTTTCTGTTAGCATAAGTTTTTTCCAAGCCTTTACAATAGTTAATTTAGTTTAGTAAACAGATGTAAGGCCAATTGACGTTCTGGACGAAGCAATTCTGCAATCGGTTTGCAAATAAGAGCCTCGTAGGAGTCTCTTTTGAGATCAGTATGAAATAAATTACGAAGAAGGGTATAGACCCTAACTCATAATCTGCACACCTTCGGACAAGACCACCAGATATGTGCCATAGTATCCACCTATGAACACCCTCGGAAGCAGAGCGGGAAATAAGCTGGAATGAAGCGCACTAGCCTAGCTGGCATATAATACCATCTATATAATATTTTGTAGGCATTTTCTAATATAAGAACATTTTTGGAGCTTTTGGAGAGTGCAATATGACTGCCAGTCCTCCGGGTCCAACTGTTTCACCAATTCACTCTACCATTGAAGATGATATTGCCTCAATGGTGGTTTCCTAGATGAGATTATTGATGAGTAGATCAGTAAGATTAAGCCTGGGGAATGGGGTCGGGCCCCGCAAAGACTCTCAAAAGGGGTCAACATGTATGGTGTAGGCCGGGACTTTATAAGCTGTTGGACAAAATGTCAAAGCTGTAAGTAGTTATAATGTTTTTGCAAGGGAATGTCGTGAGAGAAATTGAGAGTTTTAATTTCCTCAATATCTCAGCAAAAAAGAGAAATGAGATTTGGCCATTTTTTTTGGCAAAATGCATTAGACGTAATGTGGAACATAAAATGACGTTGATTGTTAAGGGGGTAATTGGCTTTAAATGGCTTCTTTAACCACTTGCTGACCAGCCACCGTCGCTATACGACGTGATCTCTGTCATGTCTGTTCCAGCCCATCCCCCCTACAGTTAGAACACACTGAGGGAACACATTTAACCCCTTTATATAACAGTTAACAGTGCATGTCAGAGCACAAACCAAGCCATGAAATCCAAGGAATTGTCTGTAGACCTCCAAGACAGGATTGTATTGAGGCACAGATCTGGGGAAGGGTACAGAAAAATTTCTGCAGCACTCTAAGTCCCAATGAGCACAGTGGCCTCCATCATCCATAAATAGAATACGTTTGGAACCACCAGGACTCTTCCTAGAGTGGGCCGCCCGGCCAAACTGAGCGATGGAGGGAGAAGGGCCTTAGTCTTGGAGGCGACCAATAAGCCAACGGTCACTCTGATAGAGCTCCTGCGTTTCTCTGTGAAGAGAGGAGAACCTTACAGAAGGACAACCCTCTCTGCAGCACTCCACCAATCAGGCCTGTATAGTAGAGTTGCCAGATAGAAGCCACTCCTCAGTAAAAGGCACATAACAGCCCACCTGGAGATTGCCAAAAGGCACCTGCAGGACTCTGACCATGAGAAACAAAATTATCTGATGAAACAAAGATTGAAATCTTTGACCTGACTGGCAAGCATCATTTCTGGAAGAAACCAGGCACCGCTCATCACTTGGCCAATACCATCCCTACAGTGTAGCATAGTGGTGGCAGCATCATGCTGTGGGGATGTTTTTCAACTGCATGAACTGGGAGACCAGTCAGCATTAAGGGAAAGATGAATGCAGCAATGTACAGAGACATCCTTGATTAAAACCTGCTCCAGAGCGCTCTGCACCTCAGACTGTTCAAATTCCAACAGGACAATGACCCTAAGCACACAGCCAAGATAACAAAGGAGTGGCTATGGGACAACTTTGTGAGTGGCCCTGCCAGAGCCCAGACTTGAACATTATTAAACATCTCTGGAGAGATCTGAAAATGGCTATGGAACGACACTCCCCATCCAACCTGATGAAGCTTGAGAGGTCCTGCAAAGAAGAATGGGAGAAACTGCCCAAAAATAGGTGTGCCAAGCTTATAGCATCATTAGATTGTAAGCTCTAAGGAGCAGGGCCCTCTGATTACTACTGTATTAAAGTGTATTGTATTTGTACTGTCTACCCTCAAGTTGTAAAGCGCTACGTAAACTGTTGGCACTATATAAATCTTGTATAATAATAATAATAATACTCAAAAAGACTTGAGGCTGTTATTAGTGCCAAAGGTGCTTCAACAAAGTATTGAGCAAAAGCTGTGAATACTTATGTCATGTGATTTTTGTGTTTTTTATTTTTAATAAATTTGCAAAGATTTCAAACAAACTTCTTTGACATTGTCATTATAGGGTATTGTTCATAGAATTTTGTGGAAAAAAATTGAATTTAATCAATTTTGAAATAAGGCTGTAACATAAGAAAATGTGGAAAAAGTGAAGTGATTTGAATACTTTCTGGATGCGCACTGTACATCTATCACTGTGAGGTTGACCTGAGAGTATGCAGACAGGTTAGGTGAATCTCAGAAAAGCAGTCACAAATATAGACTGGAGGGAAAGAGATCTTAAAAATACCCACAGGGTTTATTGTCTCTTTAATACACTCTGAAATTTGCAGTCCTCCTACCAGATGTATAATGCCCCGTACTCACGGTCAGACTTTGTTCGGACATTCCGACAACAAAATCCTAGGATTTTTTCCAACGGATGTTGGCTCAAACTTGTCTTGCATACACGCGGTCACACAAAGTTGTCGGAAAATCCGATCGTTCTGAACGCGATGACGTAAAACACGTACGTCGGGACTATAAACGGGGCAGTGGCCAATAGCTTTCATCTCTTTATTTATTCTGAGCATGCGTGGCACTTTGTGCGTCGGATTTGTGCACACACGATCGGAATTTCCGACAACGAATTTTGTTGTCGGAAAATTTTATATCCTGCTCTCAAACTTTGTGTGTCGGAAAATCCGATGGAAAATGTGTGATGGAGCCTACACACGGTCGGAATTTCCGACAACAAGGTCCTATCACACATTTTCCGTCAGAAAATCCGACCATGTGTACAGGGCATTACACTTACTTTATTTATGTCCAGTTATTTCATCTTTTTTTTTGAGTTGGCTAACAATTTCACCAATGGCAACATTACATTTATGTGATAGATGTTACTGAGTGGGCAGATGTTACTTACATCCATTCCCTAGACCAGTACCTGTAGTACCACTGGACTACTATATCAAACAACTTCTTACACAAAAAGCTTTACCTGCTGTTGCACCCCTAGTAGTGCTGTAGTATGTTCCATGGTAAATGTTTTTGTACAGCTCGTTTGGCATGCTTATGTGAAGAAAATATAAATAAATGCATGTGAAATGAAATAAATGGAATCAATCAATACAGAATACTTTCACTATGTGTACTACCACCATGTAGTCATCAAGATTTTGTGACCGTAGTCCATTACATTTTTCTCTCCTTTTAGGCCCTAGACGAGGGGTATTGAATTAATATTCATGGAGGCCCGATCAGAAAATATTTCTGCCAGCAGAGGTGCAAATCGCAAGTTTGTGCGATGACTCAGGTCCTTCACATCACAGCCCCCCTTTTCTTATATGACAATTCCCTTCTTACGTCTGTATATTCTGCCCCCCTTCACGCCACCCCCCACAGCAGTGTCCTCTGCCCTCCTTTACAGCATCCTCTTCCCACAGCAGTGTTCTCTGTCCCCCCTTCCCATCACAGCACCCCATGGCTCTGCCCCCCTCAAATCACAGTCCCCTCATTCACATTGCAGCTCTGCCACCCCCATTCAATTTACGCCCCTGCAGCTCTCTCTCCCCACCATTCACATTACTGTCCCCTCACAGCTCTGTCCTCAAAATTTACATTGCAGCCCTGCCCCTCTTACCCACATTACAGCCCTTGCAACTCTGCCCCCCATTTACATTACCACCCCCATAGCTCTGCCCTCCCATTTACATTGCAGCTCCGCCCCATTCACATTGCAGCTCTGCCACCCCCATTCAAATTACGCCCCTGCAGCTCTGCCCCCCCATTCACATTACTGTTTCCTCACAGCTCTGTCCCCATAATTTACATTGAAGCCCTACCCCTCCCATTTGCATTACAGCCCCTGCAACTCTGCCCCCATTCACATTACAGCCCCCCATAGCTCTGCCCGCTCACTTTACATTGCAGCTCTGCCCTCCCATTCACATTACAGCCCCTGCAGCTTTGTCCCCCATTCACATTATTGCCCCCTTAGCTCTGTCCCCCCAGTTTACATTGCAGCCCCTGCAACTCTGTCCCCCCCAATTCACTCTACTTCCCCCTAATTCTGCCTCCCCCATTGTACATTGCAGACCCTAGCCCCTGCAGGTCTGCCCTTCTTTACATTACTGTCCCCCCAGCTCTGTCCCCCCAATTTACTTTGCAGCCCCTGCTGCTCTTCCCCCCCCCATATTCACATTTCCACCCCCCCAGCTCTGTCACCCCAATTTACTTTGCAATCCCTGCAGCTTTTTCCCACCCCATTCACATTACAGCCCCTCCATTCACACTATAGCCCTTGCAGCTCTGTCCCTTCACTCTCCTACCTTACTCAGGCACGAAGCAGATAGTGAGTGTAAACACAGCTCTGGATTGAGGGCGGGATCGGCAGCTGCTGGAGTTAACTTTTCAAGTTAACCACCAGGTGATTGGTGGCTGGGACCGCCCTGCATTCTAACAACCAATAGTCGGCTGATTAACTTCAAAAGTTAACTCCAGCAGCTCCTGCACCTGCCCTCCATCCTAAGCAGCTGTGCTTCCCAGCGATCTAGTCTGCCTGTCCGCTCTGCTGTGATGCTCTCAGCAGTGACGGTGGCTGAATAGAAAAACTGGCTTCTAAATGGCGTGATCGCCCTAGACACTGTGCCTAAAGAGAAATTGTCTATTAAAAATGTATAGAACCATTTTCTGTTTAAAAAAAATGAGTACATTTATAGAACCAGCTCAGTAGGAGGTAGGCAAAAGAGTGACCCTGCACGTTCTGGTTATCCATTTCTGGGTTTTAGAATTCATGGGGGGTTGTGGCATCTGAGGATGCAAGCTATTTAAGGGCCAACCTATCAGTTTAGCTGGGGTCACAGATTTGTTTCTACATATGATTTAATTATTACAATTCAATACATAGCACTGCGACAATCACTGCCGTGCAATTATTTATGGCTATGTTCTGTAGCAGACTAGTGACAGCTGATTTCTGTGTCTGTAAAACATTCCAATGTGGCCATTACTAAAAATTGGCTAATTAGCGTGCCTAATTATATTCCTGTTTGGGTACATGCATCACTAATTAGCACTGTTATGCCCCGTACACACGGTCGGATATTCTGGCGGAAAATGTTCGATGGGAGCTTGTTGAACTTCCTTTTTCTCGGCTCGTCGTACGTGTTGTACGTCACCGCGTTCTTGACGTTCGAAATTTCCGACAAGATTTGTGTGACCGTGTGTATGCAAGACAAGTTTGAGCCAACATCCGTTGGAAAAAATCCATGGATTTTGTTGACGGAATGTCCGATCGTGTGTACGGGGCATAACAGTGAAAATATACCAGAATGAGAACATAGCTTTCTTCACTTTATTCTTTATCTAGCAGTTAAAAAGAACATTTACTTGTGGTTAAAATTTCATGGGGCCAACACAGAAGCATGTTTGCGTTCTAGCAGTTCTAGGATGTTCTACTAACACACCATTACAAAATTTTGTAATTTATTTATTTATTGTTTATGCCAAAGTTTAGAAATGTTTTTACTTGTTCAGTGTTAATCACTTAAAAGAGTTGTTATTCAATTTTGATATTTTGTGATGTTTGTAGAGATATATTTGTGACGCCATCTCTGCATAAGACCCCATTTACACTTGCAAATGGACCCATTAGCTATTAAATACGTGGTTCCTGGCGAATAGCTGCGGGCGGAAGCCCCATTGAAAACATCGGGGGCTGAAAGCTCCAGCAGCTCTTTGCAGCCACTCACATGTAATAGCTCAAGCAGCAGATCATTCCCAAGTAATTGCTGCTTGAGAGATCACTTGTGAGCAGCTGTGCATATAGCCATGGGAGCTATGAGCCTCCCTATGTTTTCAATGGAGCTTTTGCTTGTAGCCAATCCTCGGCAAACCCTATCGGGTTTCCCTCATCTAATTGCTTAGGGCCCCATTCGCAAGTGTGAATTGGGCCTTATGGAATGCCATTGCTGATTTGTTTCTTCAAATGCTAGTTGACCGGCAGTCTCTGGCATCAGTATTTTAAGTTACAGACCTGGAAAAAGCATGCAGGATACTCCTGTTCTGCATACTTTTGTAACTTTCAGAAGAAAAGAGCAGCATAGTTTTCTGAGTACATATTTCTTTTAAAGCTATACTTCCACATCCTTGTTGGCTATAACACCACCTGTGCTTTCTTCACCAACAAATTCTGGTAGGAGCAGCATTTCAAAATTATACATAACGCCTACATCTCTTTCCTGCCAACCTCTCAAATGACAGGGCAACAGCACTGCAGTTAGAACAAACCCTCACTGCTCCACAAACTGTGGTCCTGCCAACGCATATCCTATTTCTGGTAACAATTGGAAAACTTTGCAGTCACGGTCACAGGCTGCCAACCTTGCAAAGACTTTCTTGTCTTGTTATTTAGCTTGAATGCCCAATGGTAAACTGTTTCACGTAACAAAGCCTGGCTAGCGGCCTGTTTCATGGCTCCAGAGGAGCCATCCTCAAACAGTGGACTATCGTTTCCCCTCCGAACATTGTAGATGTGAATGTGGACCTATTTTGTAAAGACAAGCTGGATGCAACCCTGTCTCACTAGGATTTAACTTCACGCTTGTGGGACCAATATATTGCAAAAGTCCTGCCAGCCTCCGACAGAACTCCCGCTACCACTCCAGCATTGTGCTCACCCAACCTCTTACATAATTAGAGGTGCTAGTTTATTTGCCACAGCCTGCAGTGAAAGGACAACTAGATCATATTGTTGTTGTCCCATGATACTAGTTTATGCCTTGTTATTATTTGTGTACATCTGTGTTACATCTGGGCTAACTGTTAGCTCCTGGTTTGGAAGACTACGCCACAATCTCCCTGAAGAAGACCATGACTACATTAGGTCGAAACACGTCGTGGTACAATCTGGGGCTGGCATACTGCACTGTATGAGTGTATCAGCCCCAATTTTTAGTGTCACCATGTTTGATGGATCATGTTTCATTTGTTTTGCAACCAGAGCACATATTTTAAAATCTTGTGAATTTTAATCATTTTTATAATAAAAATATTTTTACAAATTCATTTTCACTGACCAATTATTTTGCTGCTAAAAAACCTCTGGGGGAACATTTTTGCCCCCCTAGTTTGGAAGTTCTTAACCTCAGGTGTTTTGCCCTTCTCCCCTTATCCTCCCCCTCCTTTTTCCTCCCTCCCGTCCCCCTCATCCTATTACCCCCTCTCCCTTGTTATTTTGTATGTGCTTTTTAGCATTTTCATCAGATAATACCTATGTGTGTTATTGTCTATGACTTTTTTCATAATGTAAAACTCAATAACGTTTCTTAAAAAAAAAAATTATTCCGGGCATTGGCACATTAAACAATGTAACTATGTATGACATACTTGGCCGATGTGGTTGGAAGCACAAAATCATTGTAGACACTGCTACGTCAATGATCTCCACTTGCTTCTGGGTTCCATGCTGAGCAGCCTGATGCATTGTGAATTCAGGAGTGTATTCAGGAATACAGAGTGTTCTTTAGGCAAGATGGAGCGTGCTATGTCACTGCCCTACCCAATCATAGAGCACTTTGCATTCATTGAGAAAATGCAGCACCCGTGCCGAGCAGCCAACCTCATGTCTTAACAATGCAGGAGAGCAGCCACTTGGCGTGGTACCCAGAAGTAACTGGAGATCACTAAAGTAGCAGTGTCTGCTTCAGTGATTTTTAGCTCACAGCAGCATCTGCCGAGTATTGTATGTCATATACTGTACATAGTTGCATTGGTCCAAGCTGGACTAATGTAACTATGTATAACATGCTGATGCCTGGTATTATTCTTTAAAAATAAATACATTCACCTAACTAAATATTTTCTAAATGCCATTAAAAAAGCGACAGATGACATCACTGGTAACTAGTGTCTGCTTGAATCAACAAGATTTACCCTGATGCCTCCGAGCATGAGGATGCATCATGATCCATATATGGTGGACCTGCCCAAAAATCAAATGTTACCAAAAATGTTCCCATGCCTGCCTCCATGGTCCTCTTAAACCAGCTGGTTTCTGATCTTTCCAGACACTCTCAGGCATATTTTACATTTATTTTGCTGCACAAATACCCATCCATAAAGCTTGGAAATCACCCATGGTTGACATTACCTTAACAAAAAATAAGATCTTCGCATTTATGCTCCATGAAATAACTGGCGGGCATTTTACAGAACAAGCAGGAGAGGTCTGAGTGAGTCTGGAATTCATGTTCCTGTATACAGTACATGCCTCTATTTGAGATTAATAACAGGGTTGAGAGTGGGGTGGATCCTTGTTTGGGAGGAGTGTTTGCTTTCTCTCTTTTGTTTCTATTGTGCCTATCTTTACCTTTTTCTCATCTGATCTCTTTCACTCTCTTTACTGTTCCTTATGATTAACTAAGGATTGAAACATTGGGTTTGGTTGAACTTAACGATTGAGTTGGTGATTGACGCTTTGAATGAGCTATCTGGTCTCTGCAGCTTGATCCACAGATCGTGTTACTGGGCATTATGGAAGATATTGTAGCCTCTAGATATATGAAGTTATTCTTGTCTTTTGCACTTTATTATGCATGTAGGGAGCTTCTTCTTAGATGAAAGCAGCCCACTTTGACCACGCTAAATGGTTGGGTAGCTGCAATAAATGCAGTCTTGTCATTATACAAGTTAACCTATGAGAGGAGAAACTGTCCCAAGAAGTTTGACAAAATATGGTTCACCTGGATTGATGGTCATGGTTCAGCTGAGCCTAGCGATGAGTAAAATGTATACGCGGGTAGGGTTCTGAGATGACTCGTGCTCTCCCCCCCCCTAATTTTTCTTTTATCCTACTCCATCCCTCTCTCCATCCCCCTTCTCCTTCTCCCCCTCCTCCTCTTCCCCCCCCTCCCCTCTCCCTCTCCCCCTATTTGAGTTCTATGCTTCTCAGGGTGGATGGGTAGTCTTCAAGTCTTTAGAGTAAGAAATGTATGACTATGTACTCCCGCTACTCCCTGTCAATGTTTTATGGGATTGTTGCTATGACTTGTTGTGTACTTTTACTTCTGACCTTTATGTGCTGGATCTGGATTCTGCAAACTTCTATGTGATCTTGCATTTAGTTTGTGCATTTTTTAATAAACCTTTATCTGTTAAAAAAAAAAAAAAAAAAGATTAAAACATTTGAGGCATTAGTGTATAATTTGGTTGGAATGGGACTCTATTAGTCTAGGACAACATCACTGTATCCAGACCCTTGCTTGGACTACAAGCCAACATGCCTGGACTTGAACCCTACTTCCTGGCACTAGACTTAACTTAATTTCCACTTATCTTGCCTTTACTAAATACACTTGTGTTATTTTCTACATGATTTGCCATAAATGTAAGACCAACAGACGTATGTTTGTCATATGTTGTCGTAGACAACAATTTAGTTGACATCAGAAGAGGCAGGAAACTACACATAAATCTTGTGAACTGAAGCAGCAGATTTGTAGTTTGACAAGTGGGCATATTTCATTGATCCATGCTCTAAAGCACCCACCTGGTTTCTGAAGGCCATATGGACTGATACGAGCATAGTGCAGGCTACATGATCCCTGGCCATCCAGCTTTTTGGATACCAGCCTGTATGCTTGGTATTTTGAGCATATATCAGTGGGAGACATTTTAAGCTAAAACAAAAGATGAATAAAATGTACAGCACTACTTTATTAAAAATAAAGATTTTGAAAGGTAAATAACTTAGGACCTGTATGCTTTGACTTTGTTGATGAGCATGCTTTTGACATCAAGTTGAGACACTTCTGTGATTCACAGTTCATCAACAGGTGTGTATGCCCTTTGACATCTTTATGACTTGCATTAACCTTTACTCTGCGCTTTTGTGTTCCTTTTGACTTATTTGGGGAGAGAAGTAGTTCTTAAGGGAACAAAAGCCCGATGACATAGGCCCTAAGTGCAGCTTTTTTGGATGAGGTTTTATTTTGCACACACAATTTAATCTCCTAATAAATACATGGAAACAGGGGCGTCGCTAGGGGGTGGCTTTTGGGGCTATAGCCCCGAATCTGGGGCCAATAGCCCCGAGTCTCTGCAGGGGTCCCCAAAGGGGAGGGGAGGCTCTCTGGGGACCCTTATGTAAGTGGGGGGCTCTCTGGGGACCCTGATGCAAGAGAGAGGATCTCTGGGGTCCCTGATTTTAAGGCAGAGGCTCTCTAAGGACCCAGATTTAAGGGGGAGGCTCTCTGGGGACCTTAATGTAAGGGGGGCTCTCTGGGAACCCTGATGTAAATGGGGGGCCCTCTGGGTACCCTGATGAAAGGGGGAGGCTCTCTGATGACTCTGATGTAAGGAGGAGGCTCTCTAGGGACCCTGATGTAAGGGGGGGCTCTCTGGGGACCCTGATGTTAAGGGGGGACTCTCTGGGGACCCTGATGTAAGGGGGCTCTCTGAGGACCCTGATGTAAGGGGGGTCTTTGGGGACCCTGATGTAAGTGGGGGGCTCTCTGGGGATATATATACACACACACGTATATTACTGTATATACATGTGTATGCCCGCCCAAACTTATGACTTTCTTTACTACGCTGCTATGGGCTCTAGCCCCAGATCTTTTGTAGACCTAGGAACGCCCCTGCATGGAAAAATGACAATAAATATGCAACCAATTATCTGTGAACTGCAGTAAAACAAAATGCCATTATTTTTCTGATCTTAATATATAGACCCCATTATGTCAATCAGCGCAATGCAAATTTTATTAGGCTCACAGTACAGTAGAGAGCAGTCTTAAAACTGCTGGTGTAAAGCCTGTAAGTTGTAATGTTTAATTTGCTTTAGTGAGGTTTGCTGTCAAAGGGATGTGGGCTTGCTGTCCATGTATTGATCTCTCATAGAATCAATAGGCGAAGAACAATCAGAACTCCCCACAGAGTTTAGCTAGCCATAGCAGACGGTGGAAAAGAGTCTCTGGAAAAAAAACGACCATCATTTATGTCTAATAAACCTTTTAACAGAATGTATTTCCTGTGTGTCATGTCCATCCAGTTTAGAGATCACCATTAAGATATATCTTCATTACGAGACATTTTCCATACCATTACAGACAACTGGTGTCAGTGAGTGGCAGCAGTTTCTGAGATCAAAATGAAGAGAGAGGTGAAAATTGAAATGTATTTTCTTGTAAAGGCAAAATGTCAGTTATATTTCCTAGTTTTCTTGCTAAGAAAAAATAACAGCAACCTGTGCACAAATTGTTAAAAAGAAGATGTTTGTTTTGCCTGTAGCAACAATTCCCATTCTTGCTGAAATCTAGTACAGGTTTAAACAGGAAAGATGATAGTTATTCTGCACTTTTAATTTTTCTTTCTTTTTTTTAGCATCTACATGATTTCTTTTCTATTATTTTACTATGAGTATGTTGGCCTCAAAATGTATCTTAGTCCATACATTTATGTAGTTTTTTTCTGAGCGTAGCACTATTGATAAATGTTCTCACATTTTTTTTTAATTGGATTAATTTGGAAAAATGTGTGTAACTAGAGTTAGTTTGGGAAGGAACGTTTTATGCTGTTTCATATGTTATGCTGAATTTTCAGTAAAAGCTGTTTCAACTGCTTTGAGCCTGGCCTGAAGTTATTCAAGGGTTGCATGTTTGGTCTTATTCCTAAAGAACCTGGGTCTGTAATAGCACTATGGAATATGCGTAACAGCATTGCAAGAGGTTAACTCGCAAGGCAAAGAAGAGGAGGTAGTTGCCATGGGTAACCAAGAGGAGGAACAGCTACAGCAGCCAGTTGTTTTGCATGGTAACTGGTTAAGTGGCAAGTCCTCTGGTAGTAAGGGGGTCAGTGCTTGAATTCCTCCGGTCACCAGAAGCAGACTAGCGTTACGGAGATTGAAGGCCCAATCACGAGTTACCTGGGTGAAAAAGTTGATGAGTATGCATGGGGCCTGCTATGTGATCAGTGGGACTCCATTCTTTTACTGGGAGTGAGATAATGGATGTACGTTGGACTGGTGAAGCAGGCGAAAGCTCTGCACATCCTTCCAAATGCAAAACATACATCAGTTACATGTGTGTAAGGTTATTGGACAAAACATCATCTCCGAGTCAGGGACTACCTTAATCATCAATTATTCAGGTGACCGCAGCCTCGGCCTGGTCTCAGACATTGGTGGGCTTCAGGCAAGGTGTTACCCCACATGCACGGGTGCAGTGGACTCTGGCCACATACTAATGCTATCCAGCAATCCCTGTACCTGTCTTAAAGAGGTTGCAAAGGTTCACATTTTTAAAAATAAAAATAACAAACATGTTATACTTACCTGCTCTGTGCAAGGGTTTTGCACAGAGCAGCCCCGATCCTCCTCTTCTTGGGTGCCCTGCTGGCGCTCTTGGTTCCTCCTCTTTATCGGGTGCCCCCTCGTAGAGCCAATTTCCATTGGGGCACCCATAAGGGCGCGTTCCTGAGTCCCACTGCGGCGTCCATTGGTGCTTCTGGCTGCTTCTGTGTCACTGGATTTGATTGACAGCACCGGGAGCCAATGACTCCCACTGCTATCAGTTTATCCATTGAGGACAGAGACAGCGGCTGGAGCTGCTTGGTTCATGCATGTCCTGGGACAGACAGTCTCAGGTAAGAAAAAGGGGGGCTCTGGGGGCAGCTGCAGCAAAAAGGTTTTGCTCTCTGCATTGTTTTTTGTTATTTTTTTCTACACTGATTACTGCAACACCTCTCAATTTTAAGAAACAATTTTGAATCCAGTTGTTGACTAACTTTTTTTTTTTTTTAATTTATTTATTTTATTTTTTTAACGTACATTGCAATCAAAGATTTCAATATCACCAGAATACTGGGACTAGGAGAATGGGGGCCTACAGTACTCCAGCACCAAGGGCCGGGCCAAGAGTTAGGTAGAGGAGGCACCTGTCTTGGGCCTATCATTGGGGAGGGATGCAGAAGTCCTTCAGCTGTTTTGTGTATCTTCAAAAGGTTTTACTGCCAGTGTATTTTAGTAATAAATTGCCAGCCAGCTAAATCAAAGCTGATGGAGGAGACAGCAGCTCTGCCAAAATATCAGCTGAACAGTGGGGGAGAGTTACTAAAAGTGGAGCACACAGAATCTAGTTCAGCTGTGCATAGTAACCAATCAGCTTCTAACTTCAGCTTGTTCAATTAAGCTTTGACAATACAACTTAGAAGCAGATTGGTTACTATACAACACTGCACTAGATTCTGTGTGCTGCAGTTTTAAGAAATCCCCCTAGTGAGTTTCCCATGTAGGGGGCTTGCAGACAGAGTTCTGGAGTTCTGTCACCTTCTGGTCTCCAAAATCCTAACCTCTGGTTTAACTTTCAGTGGTGATACATTAGGAATGCTTTCCCCTGAAAGAACTTCATGACCCTTCCAGGGTTTTTTATTTTATGGCAATGTGGTACCTGTATATTTGGATGGGACTTCTATTTCCAGACTATTATACTTAGTAGTTCGCATGACTGATCTTTTTCTCTGATCTATAAGGGTCCCTGCTCTCTAATGCAAGCATCAAAACTCAGGCTGGCAGTTCTGATTTTAGCAGAGATGTGAGGTTTATACATCTTACCATTTGGCAATCTAAATTGTTGCGCTTTCCAAACATATTGACAGAAATTACATTCATTGCAAGGGGCTGTGCCTGTAATTTTTAAACTGTCTTTTTTAACTAGATTAGAGTGATGACTATGGAACAACTTGTCCCTCAGGGATTCAGATCTCCTATAGGTGATTTCTGGATAATCTTTGATGTATTTGGCAATAGTATCATCAGCCTTAAGAAGTTACCAAAGTTTACTCATAATTTTTTTAACTTGACCATGCTGTCCAGAGTATCGCGTAATCTATCTTACCTTCAAGTCTTCTGATTATTAGCTCACCGGTAAGCTTTTTTTAAAGACATTTTGCTCCTTTTCAATAAACGTTTTTGCTTTAGTGAGGTCATTTGCTGCTTCCCTGAGTTCTTTACAAACACAGGGTAGGTAGAGGTGGATCAATCTTATACCTTCAGAGATAATTTGGTTTGTTCAAACCTAATTAGTGATGTTTCCTTGCAGGTCCATTTAAGGGGTATAGATCCTCTCTGTGACATACTTATTACTTTGCAAAAGACTGTCCACTTAGGGGTTCTGGTGGTCCTTTGGAGCAGTGTTTGCAGTTTGGGTGAAAGCTCTTTCATCGGATGACCTATAATTGATTATGTGTATGTATATATGTATATATATACAGGGGGTCCCCGGGTTACAAACAAGTTAGGGACTGTAGGTTTGTTCTTAAGTTGAATCTGCTTGTAAGTCGGAACAGGAACATTTTTTAAGGGTAGCTCCAGCCAAAAAAACTATTTTTAAGCTTTTTGGATAGCATAGGGAAGGGTTAACACCCCTGTGACATTTGTTTTGCTGTGTGTGCCCCTGTTCAGAAGATTTCACCTCACTTTTTGTCCCAATGACAATTGGATTTTGAAAATTTTGGGTTGTTGTGGAAACAAGCCTTGGTGACAGCATCAGGGGAGGTACTTTTTCCCCATAATTGCTCTTACAGGAGTGAATTTCCCTTTCTAGGGGTAGATTTCCTCTCACTTCCTGTTGTCTCCCTCCGTTTGTAAGTTGGAGTCGTTTGTAAGTCGGATGTTTGTAACTAGGGGACCCCCTGTATATATATATATATATATATATATATATATATATATATATATATATATATATATATATATATATATATATATATATATATAAATAAATAAATTAGGCTTTATGTTGATTGAATATACTTACTGCTTTTTTCGTTGTCTATTTATAGTGATATTGTACACAAGGTTTACAATAAGCTCCTGAGGAAGTCATGCTCCTGCGAAACATGTAGTGCTGAAAATACCATCTACTACGATCGTATGAATTTTCATATGTTGATTTTAACATTTTGTAATGTTTATTTAATAACATTTTGTAAATTTTGATTATTGTTTCAAGTGATTAATTTGGCACCTTAAAGCTTCCATTTTCGCACTTTGCTACTAATGTTTCTACTATGGGGAGGTGGTGCCTTCTAATGAGACCCCCCATCCTTGGATAAAAAAACGTATTGCTACTTTTTTGAACTGTTCTATCGTTCGGTCAGTTTGGGATGTTATACAAAGGTCCATAAGTAAATAATTTTCAACCACCGACATCTTTGGTTAACTTTGGACAACACCACCTGTTCGTAGAGCTAGCTAATAGCAAAAAAGTATATCACGTATACCTCAAGACTCATTTATATTAAAAAAAAAACATTGAACATACAGTATATGCAACAAAAAAAAAAAAAACTAATACATTTCTCAGCTAAAAACATTTACACCAAATAAATAGCAAAAAAAATATTGTTATCCAAAATTTGTGAAAAAACTTTAAATGGCACTCCACCCAAAAGTGTCACAAACTTATGTGCTGCAGTAGTATGTGATTATAAGCTCTTAAAAGTTCATGAAAGTGTCCACAGAAATAAGTGTTTCTAAATAATTATCCAAATTATCCATTATCATTTAGTCTCACCATGTGCTAGAATTATTGCTGTCACTTTGATGTTCACTCCAATACCTCACATGTGTGGTGTGATCACCAATTACATGCGTGTGGGGTGCACATACGCCTTCATATTTGTGTGTGAGCACAGGAAGGCAGGTGCACTTTTATTTTATTTTTTCAATTTATTTTATATAATTTTTTTTTTACTCTGTTTCTTTTTTTAAAAAAATTCAATCTTTATTGCTATCACAGGGGATGGACAATATCCCTTGTGATAGCTGGGCAGTGACAGGCTCTATATTGAAAGATCTTGGGTCTATTAGACCCCTGATCTCTCCTCTGCCCTCCAAAGCAGCTGATCAAACCCTGTAATAGTGATCCTGTAAAAGTGATCAGGCAGCTGTACAGCCACTCGGATCACCTTTACTAAAAGAAAATCGCCAGCACTAATAATGCCGCAAGGATAATGGCTGCAGCTACAGCCATTATCCTGGTATAACCACTTTCCGATGAGGACATTATATATATATATATATATATATATATATATATATATATATATATATATATAAATAAATATATATATATGGTGTAAATATATATATATAAGCAAAAAAGTCCAAAGGATTGCTGCACTCAAAAACTTTGTTTATTCATTCACAGATTTGTAAAGTTACCTCTCAGATAGTGTTCAAAAAGATTTCCGTTTCAGGCTCACATGCTCATGCCCTTCCTCAGATCAGAACACATCTAACATTTTGATCACAGACATTGCAATTTAACATTTTAGGAGATGAGGTAAGAGATATAAGAAAAAGACACAGCTAGAGGAGTGACGACAAAATTGTCAGAGACGGTGAATGACAATGTGATATATAACATTTCCTCTATTTCTTTAACTGAGACTGAGATACGGTTTTTGAATAAGGGTTTAGGATTTTGTCCAAAAGAAAAAATGAATAATTTTGTTTTAAAACAGGACCTTTATCGTTTTTTTAGGCAACTGAGATTTAAAGCATATTTTGCTTGTCAACCACCTGTTTTGAATAAAGAAATTTTACAGCTATCTATAAGAAACTTAGATCTCAAATCAAAAAGTGCTAGGGTACCTCCCACATCTTATTTGGCTGTTGAGGTGTACATTGATAGGGTTAATAACGATATGAAATAATTTATTGATGATAGAAATAAGATTGACCACAGACGTAACAATTTAAGTCGGGAAGAGATTACGGCATTAACCTCCTTGTCAGCTTGGCGTGATATAACTATCAAACCGGCTGACAAGGGGAGAGCCATTGTGATTATGGTCACCACGATGTATGAATTGGAAGTGTTGAAACAACTATCAGATGTCAATACATACAAACAATTAGACTCTTGTCTGGTATTTAAAGTACAAACCAGAAGACAAAATTATTGATGATGAAACGTATACATTTTTATTATGTGAACATCCCATTACCCCTGTAATATATATCTTGCCTAAGATACATAAGGATCCTATTAACCCACCAGGACGTCCCATTGTTTCTGGGATGGAATCAGTGACAACTCCATTAGCACAATACCTTGATAAATGTACAACGCCATTATTAACAAACACTAAATTGTTTATACGGGATACTACAGATTTTCTTGAAAAAAGTTGTCATCTGATTCCATCCTTGTCACATGGGACGTATCCAGTCTCTATACTATTATCCCCCATGAATTGGGTATTGAAGCCTGTAAACGACTTTTGAGACAATCAGATTGCTACAATAGTCGACAAATTGACTTTTTGTTGGACCTACTAAAAATTGTCCTTGAGGAAAATTATTTTCTCTTCAAGGAAACTCATTATTTACAGCTTAAAGGCGCATCGATGGGTTCCAATGTCGCACCCCCATATGCAAATGCATTTATGAATATGATTGAAATGTCCTTTAAATATAATAATACAATCTTTATGGAAAATTGCCAGGAATGGTATAGATTTGTGGACGATGTGTTTGCAGTGTGGGGAGGCGACATTGGAACCCTATTATTGTTTGATCAATATCTGAATTATCTTTTTCCTTGTTTGAAATTCATTATGGAGTACAGTGGGACAGAAACTTCCTTCCTAAACACCATGTTGAAAACAAACCAGATGAAAATTGATAGCGATCTTTATGTTAAAAATACAGATCACAACCAATTGTTACATTTTGACAGTTTTCATCCTCAATCTGTTTTTAATGCTATCCCTAAAAGCCAACTAATGCGGGTTCAGAGAATAGTTAGTGATCCGCAACGTCATGAACAAAGATTAAAAGAAATGGAAACCAAACTAATCAACAGAAATTATCCTGAAGCATCAATAAAAAAGGAACATTTAAATGTAAATAAAACTAATCCAAATAAAAAGCACACTAAAAGGATACCTTTTGTTACACAATTTCATCCGTTTTCACATACTGTGTTTAACATAATTAAAAAACATTGGAATTTACTAAGGGAAAGTTATCCCACTATAGAAGAATTTTGGAATTTACCATTACCCTCATATAGAAAGGGGAGAACTTTGAGGGATCATTTGGTAAGATCCTATCAATTTTCTCCTCTTATCCCCAGGATAACTTTTTTGGGACCAAAAAAACCTGGGATCATTTCCATGTCTATCATGCATCCAATGTAATTCTATAATAAAGGGAAAAAGTATATCACACCCACATAAAGGCTTTGATATTGCTATCAAGGGCCACTATACCTGTCAATCATCATATGTGATTTATGCCATAAAATGTCCATGTGGATTATTATATATTGGGGAAACAACTCAAAAGGTTAAAGATCGTATAGCCAGGCATAAATATTCAATTAGAGATAAATTAATTAGGGGCATACAATTTCCCAGTTAAAATTCATGGTGCTGGAAGGCATTAATAAAAACAGTAGAGGAGGTGATCGTGAACTAATCTTAAGAACACGTGAGGCTCATTGAATACATTTTCTTAATATTATTACTGCAAAAGGTTTAAATACAGATTTGGATCTTTATCTATTTGTATGATTTATAATACATTATCTATAAAAGTATTTTATGGTATCCTTCTGAATATTTGGATTATGATGTTTTTTACATATGTATATATATTTTTTCTACAGAATGATGTGATGGTTCCTGAATGAATAGTGAGATGAGTCTCTCTACACGGTTAACCATTTGTATGTCAGTGGTGTGAAATGATTAATGAACGAAGGCATACAATTGTACTAATGAGCCATTAACCATAGACTGATTACATATGTGATTTTTTTGGGAAAAATATTAAATTGCAATGTCTGTGATCAAAATGTTAGATGTATTCTGATCTGAGGAAGGGCGTGAGCATGTGTTTTTTGTTTTTTTTATCAAGCAGGTTTTTTATTGGAAAGAAAAATACAATAGAATATAGTCCAGCATCACAAAAAAAAAGAACATTTTGCACATAAGCAAATCACCATTTATCAGCAGAGAAGCGAGTAAGCGATAAGTAGTACATTTCAAATGATCACATCACTTGCATATCGACATCCTCAGGTAAATAAGCATAAGGCACCACATAAGACAAGTGTACGCTCAACCACCAGCTCAGGATAATCTAATTCCAATATGGGTCATGTTGGACGACCAGGACACTGCAGTAGCCACAGATGAACAAGTGCCCACGGACTGAGACCTGGCTTGTCCAGCCAAGGCGCCCATAATCTTTCAATTTTTTCTGGGCAACCCCTGTGTTGGTATACATATCTTTCAAAGATAAGTGTGTTACCCATATGCGTCACCCATAGCTGTTGGAAGGGGGGCTCAGGTGACTTCCACAACATGAGAATAGTTTTTTGGGCCTGGAAAAGGGCACACTAAATGCGACCCTCATGGGTTCCTCAGAAGTAATGTCACTTAGGATACCTAGCAGGCAATATTTGGGGTCAAGGGGTATATTAGATTGGAAGACCCTATTAAGGGTACCCAGCACAGCTGTCCAGTATCGGTGGAGCTTGGGGCATCTCCATAGGAGATGGATGAGGTCACCCCTGTCACGTTTGCATCTATAGCAAAGAAGGTTTGCAAGTACACCCATAAGGTGTAATCTAGCGGGAGTGTAATGAGATCTCAGCACTATACATAACTGAGATTTTTTTTTGTGATGAAATGAGAGAGCTAGTGACCACTACCTGCAGCGCATCCTCCCACTGGTCCCCCGAGAGCTGGCCCAGATCCCTCTCCCATCTCTCACGGGCCTTGGCGGAGTGTCCATCCAGATAATTACTCAGTAGTATACTGCAACACTGGGATATAAGACCTTTAACATAAGCTACCGATGAAATTACATGAAAAATTGGGGTTGGTGAGAAATTTCATACCGTCTCCGAAACCTGGGCCCTAACTGCATGCTGTAATTGCATATAATAAAACTGCATGTATGAGGGAAGGGAGAACCTCTCCTGGAGAGCTGAAAACAACAGCAGTGTCCCATTCCTGAAAATATGGAGCAAGTGAGTCACCCCGAAGGCCTTCTATCTAGGGCCCTGTGTTAGTTTGACCAATTCCCCATAAGATTTATTACACCAAATTGGGCAGTACGTTGTGAACCCCTCCACCTGCTGCAATTGCTTGGATTTGGTCCATGTATTATGTAGGAGATTATAGGTAGGGAAGTGTTTGTGTGATTTTGCAAATAAACCCGCCTCTAATCCCTCCGGGACAGAATCTGCACCAGTACGTTGGAGGATGTCA
Source organism: Lithobates clamitans (assembly GCA_037952925.1). Lineage (NCBI taxonomy): Eukaryota > Metazoa > Chordata > Amphibia > Anura > Ranidae > Lithobates > Lithobates clamitans. The sequence continues at coordinate 5,750,382 of JBBGZY010000240.1, read as the reverse complement.
GAGTGGGGGATTCAGACGATGAGGCAGGAAACAGCCCTGTAAGATGCTGCAGCTGGGCCGTAACATAATATAAATGTTGCTGTGTAAAGGCTCCAAAGACATTATATGATTGATGTGTTCTAAAATTAGATACCATACTGGACTTTACAAATATGTATTTTTTGGAATAAGCCTTGCACCCCAAGTTTTTATATTCTTTTCAGATGGTTTAGAATCATAGGACATACTGGATTTTCCAAAATGGGAGCTCAGGTATTTGCTCAACAGTATGTGATGTCCCCAAGTAGTATTAGGGGGGTATTTTACTTTGCCCCTTGCTTGGTTTGAGAATGATGACAAACAGTTAACACTGCATGTTTGCCGCAGTGAAATGTTCAGTGCAGTTTGCTGTTTATTTATGCCTCTTTTATGAGTTTTATTGCCAACACAGAACTGTTACCTGCATTGAATAATATATATTTCTGCCAGTATTCCATACACCTGGTAAATCAACTGACACAATATCCTACACTCTCAACCAGTTTTTCTGCTAACATAAAAACTCTCTTTACCTGAAATAAACTTTCTGTGGGCTAACAAATTTCCTGTGATTTCCTGTACTACATTATAATAACAGTGGAACCATTGCAATTACCTGCAATCATCCTCTGGTTATAGGAGTAATTGCAGAATTGTAATTTCAGAAGAATTTCTGCAGCCTGCTCTTGTGCCTCATGTGCAGCACTCACTATATGCTTTTTGCTCCTACTGTCCTAGAAGAATTGAATACTTTACAAGCATTACATTCAAGTGATGAGAAAGCTAATAAACCTTCACCTGTTCCTAAATCATTAACAAATATGTGCAGCTACAACATGCTGTAATTATTAAAATAGTTAACTTTTTACTCGGAAATGTAGGCGCTTTATGTGTGTTTTGTTAGGAGTTACACATACTTATGTGTAAGTAATGTAGACTAACACCTAGGTATTTAAACCTTCATTATGCTGCTACAACATTTTTCATGTGGAACACTTATCTTCGTCATAAGCGTGAGCTCTGTCCTGGCATTTTCACTGCTTCATCAATTTTCAATCACATACACACTCACTAATTATTTCATCTGAACTTGCTGCTTTTTGTCTTGTGTGAGTGTGTGATTTAGCCCTGGTTCACAATGGTGCGATTTGTCATGTGATTTGACAGTTCAAAGTTCAAAATCGCACCCCATTGCCAGAAATTGAACCTTTCAAATCACTTGTTACTCAAGTCACAGTGTCTTTGAATAAGGTTCCTGCACTACTTTTTGGGGATTTCATTGCGACTTGCATAGCTTTCTGTTAAATGAATTTGCAAGCCACAATGAAGTCAGAGGTCCAAATCGCACTGTTCTGTGGCTTTGAAATCGTGCTGAGAAGCTGTAGTCAGTGACTAGATCAGTGTTTCACAACCTTTTTACCGTGGGGAACCCCTGGCAAAAAGTCTGAGATCTCGGGGGAACCCCTAAAAAAAAATTCAGATCTACAGCTCGCAAAACATTGGATCTGATCAGTGAGCTGTAGATATAACCATAAAATATTGTAGAAATAGCTTTAAAATGTATTCTATTATGTAAAGTTTACATAATAGAATAAATATTAGAACTCACCTGGCACTAACATTATAGTGTGAACAGGGCACATAGAAATCAGTAGTTTTCTTTATGTCCTTGCAGAGATTTACGTTAAAACAAGCCCACAATATTCTAAGCAAGTCAAATTTGCACATATTTTCCATCAGTTTTTTTTGCACATATAGTGTGAATGAGGCCTTACTGAACTTGAAGAAAGCTCCCAAATATTGGGATAGCAGACTATGGGAACAGTTGAGCCTTGTTCACAACATACATGCAAAAGAATTGATGGAAAATGTTGCAGATTTGACCTACTATCCGGGCTGGGCTATTAGCACCTCCCTTCTCCATGCTCAGGCTGCTCAGCTGCCGGAATATTGTCAGCAATCATTGATCCTCCAGTGGCTTACCTGATTATCATTACCTGCTTGTAAGTCCTGCCTACTGCCAGCCCCCTTGGCTATTTAAACCACCTTGTTAATTCCTTTCCTGCCTTTGCCATGGTCAAACATATCTAGAGATTCTCTGCTGTGTTTCTGTTGAAGACTTTGCCCGGCTGATATCCCTTATTGTTCCTTATCCTGTTCTGCTGCCTCCGACGATGCTGATCTTTGGTTTCCTGATTTACTGGCTTGTCTGACTATCTGCTTTGGTTTCCGATCCCTGGCTGTTTTGACTACATTTACTGTTCTGTACCATTTTTACCATTATATTCAAATGTGGGATTTTTAGTGCATCTTCTCTCAGTCTGATTCATGGTTCCTGACACCTACCCTGTTTCCTCGAAAATAAGACCTAGTGTGATTGTCGGTGATATAAGCCCTACCCCCCAAATAAGCCCTAGTTAAAGTCCTTATAGGTCTTATTTCAGGGTAGGGTTTATTTTCGGGGAAAAGGGGTAGGGCTTATTTGGGCGGTAAGGCTTATATTGCAGCTACCACTGACAATCACGCTAGGTCTTATTTTGGGGGAAACAGGGTACATAGAATACTTTGGTCTTGTTCACATCATGCACAGAGACATGCATGTGAAAAGTGTGGCGTGAGAGAATCTGCCCACAGGACAACTATTAGTTGTGCACTCCACAAGTCTGGCCTTTATGGAAGAGTGGCAGGAAGAAAGCCATTGTTGAAAGAAAACCATAAGAAGTCATGTTTGCAATTGCGTGAAATCATGTGGGGGGCGCAGCAAACATGTGGAAGAAGGTGCTCTGTTCAGATGAGACCAAAACTGAACTTTTTGGCCTAAAAGCTAAACGCTGTGTGTGGCGGAAAACTAACACTGCACATCACCCTGACCACACCATCCCCACTGTGAAATATGGTGGTGGCAGCATCATGTTGTGGGGATGCTTTTCTTTAACTGGGAAGTTGGTCAAAGTACAAGGGAAGATGGATGGAGCCAAATACAGGCAATCTTATGCCGCGTACACACGAGCGGACTTGCCAATGGTCTAAACTCCGTCGGCATTTCCGACAGAAAGATTTAGAACATGTTCTATATCTGAGTCCATCGGAAATGCCGGCAGAAAAAGTCCGATAGGGCATACACATCATCGGAATGTCCGACCAAAAGCTCCCATCTGACTTTTTCTGTCGGGAAGTCCGGCTGTGTGTACGTGGCATTAGAAGAAAATCTGTTAAGAGTCTGCAAAAGACTTGAGACTGGGGCGGAGGTTCACCTTCCAGCAGGACAAAGACCCTAAACGTACAGCCAGAGCTACAATGGAATGATTTAGATCAAAGCATATTCATATGTTAGAATGGCCCAGTCAAAGTCCAGACCTAAATCCAATTGAGAATCTGTGGCAAGACTTGAAAATTGCTGTTCACAGATGCTCTCCATCCAATCTGAGCTATTTTGCAAAGAAGAATGGGCAAAAATGTCCCTCTCTAGATGTGCAAAGCTGGTAGAAACATACCCAAAAAGACTTGCAGCTGTAATTTGTAGCGAAAGGTGGTTCTACTAAGTATTGACTCAGGGGAGCGGAATACAAATACATACAGTACCACACTTTTCACATATTTATTTGTAAAACAAAATTAAAACCATTTATCATTTTCCTTCCACTTCACAATTATGTGCCACTTTATGGTATTCTACCACATAAAATCCCAATAAAATACATTTATGTTTTTGGTTGTAATATGACAACATGTAGAAAATTTTAAGGGATATGGATACTTTTTCAAGGCACTGTAGTTGAAAGTGTTTTGTTATATTTGCTTGATAAGTAAAAAAAAAAATTTGATCCTTCCAGAAAATTTGTAACTCATAATTTCCTCTGCATTCTGCAAATAAATTAGATACAAAGACTAATCTGAGGAGATGCTATGAACACCAAAATACTATGAAATAAAAACTAAAATGTGCAAACCCAGTGCTGAGAAATGTTCTCTGCACTCTGCCTGTGCTGCACTCTTATGAGTTAGAGTACTTTCACACTGGGACGGTTTTCAGGCTCTTTAGCGCTAGAAATAGCCTCTGCTAAGCGCCTGAAAACTGCCTCCTATTCATTGCAGTGTGTCTTTTCACACTGGGGTGGTGCGCTTGCGGGACGTTCTGAAATGTCTTGCAAGCAGCATCTTTGGGGCGGGTTGGGAGCATTGTATTTAGCACTCCCAAAGCACCCTGCCCATTGCAATGAATGGGCAGTGCTTCCAAAGCGCCTTAAAAGTGATTTGAAAGCGCTGCAAAGCGGAACTTTTTAATGGTGCCTTATAGAGAAAGTAAACCAACTGGGGAATGGAGATATGGGAGGGGGGAGATCTTGTAACTTCTCTCTTTTAAGGTATGCTGTTAAATGAAACAAATGAGTCCACAGGTTGCATTTCAAATTGTTTATTGAATGACAATACTATATAACAGATTGCATTGTTATTTGCCTTCTTGTAACAAATGACACTACATACTGCTTGAGACACCATCGAGCACACCAGCATTTGTTTATTTTGTCTTGGTGATTGTTTTGTTCTTGGCTTGGGGTTTTCAATGTTCGGTTAACCCAGGAAGGGTGGTTGGGAAAGGGGGGTTTCTTTTTATGCATTTGAAAACTTTCAATAAAAATGATCTGATTAAAAAAAACTCCAAATTGTTGGAAATTTTCTATAAGCAATAAGAAAAAAAAAAAAAAAAAAAAAAAAAAAAAAATATATATATATATATATAATGCCCAGTCTCAATGGATACATGAACATTTGCTTATCAATATATGTCAATGAATAACCAGCCATACAGAGCTTTTGTATATTGTTGGAAATTTCTTACCAGTTGATAATCACATTTCTTCATAAGTCTTTGCTTCATAATCCTTTACTGCTATAAACAACCTAATTAGAGACCTAGGTTGAATAGTCTGGGAGCGCGTGTTCTTGGAAGTAATATGTGGGTTTTAGCCATCTTGATGAGCAGTGCATCTTGGCAAATATTTTCTGTGACCATTTGGGAAGGGGTTGAAAAGCCTTTTTCCTTATTACTTTACCTATTCTTTATCAACTAGAACTATGAAAGAACTTCTTAGTTCCAAATTCATTAAGAGATCTTTTTTGCTTTCCTCCTTTGGCTGTTTTCTTTCCATTCCAAGTACCATTATGGCATTTCAGGCAGCTTCCTGTGAGAAATTCATTTCTATGCTGTTATTCTTCCTTGTAAAAAGGTGACTGCACTGGGGGTGTAGCTGTTTTGAAATTTTAAGAACCCTCTTGAAGCCAGGATTGTGAGGATCAGGCCTGGGATTTCTGTAATATGTACTGAAGAATGCATCAGTTATTTAGGAACTTAATTCCCAATATGGCTCCTCTTTGATTAGGTACAAAAGCCATCATCTCACAGCATTGTTGAAAGCCCAAAAACAAGTTAATGATCTAAACTCTTTAGCTCAATGTTTTTGACTATTTAAAGTACTTTGATTTTATTACAAACAAGCTTGTTCAGTTCTTTTTCGTTATTCTTTTTCCTAGTTTCTTTCTTTCCCGAGCTTTTATTTTCCTACAGCCTGTGTAATTTCTAGCTCATTTCCTCTTCTGTCTGGGGGCTAAAAAGGTCATGAGTGACTAACAATAGAAAGAGTGAGGGTTCTTCATATGGACAGCATTCTTGTTTAATCTTTAGATTTTTCTATTGATTTTAAGACACAAAATAATTATATTTACCAGGAATGTCTGTATAAGCCTATTTTTTATTTTTTTTGAGAGGTTGAGTAGGGGGACAATCTTTTTTAAGTTATCTTTAGGTAAATCTTTTGATATCAGATTAAATAAAGCTTGCAAGGTATGCCCGTACGCTGCCCAATTGTCATCATTTTCATCATCATGTATTGGCATCATACACAATAACTGAATATTGTATTGTTGTCCTTGCATCTGTCAATGAGCAGTATGGATTATCAGAAGAGCTGCTAATCTGTCTCAGAAATATTTCAACATGCTGGGATTTGACTGGAACAATTATTTTACTGTGTGTATGCCGATTTCATATTGCCCAAGTCAGGGAGCTGAACAGTGCAGTGGTTGGTTTGCCATTGAACAGATTTTTTTCGGTTCTGTCATTACTGATGACAGATCTGCTGGTGTAGGGGCACATAGGACTGGCTATAGGCAGATAACTGTCAGTGGAAGTTTAACATGGCACCTCATGGCGAAGAACTCTCTGAGAATCCGAAAAAAAGAATTGTTCTAAATAAAGATGGCCTATACTATAAGAATATTGCCAAGACCCTGAAATTGAGCTGCTGCACATTCACCAAGACCATACAGCAGTTTAACAGGACAGGTTCCAGTCAGAACAGGCCTTGCCATGGTTGACCAAAGAAGTTGAGTGCACATGCTCAGCATCATATCCAGAGGTTGTCTTTTGGAAATAAACGTATGAGTGCTGCCAGCATTGCTGCAGAGGTTGAAGTTGTGGGGGGGTCAGCCTGTCAGTGCTCAGACCATACACCGCACACTGCATTAAATTGGTCTGCATGGCTGTTGTCCCAGGAGGAAGCCTCTTCTAAAGATGATGCACAAGAAAGCCGCAAACAGTTTGCTGAAGACAAGCAGACTAAGGGCATGGATTACTGGAACCATGTCCTGTGGTCTGATGAGACCAAGATAAACTAAGTACAAAGACAAGTGTTTCTTGCCTACAGTCAGCATGGTGGTGGGAGTGTCATGGTATGGTGCTGCTGGCACTGGGGAGCTACAGTTCATTGAGGGAACCATGAATGCCAACATGTACTATGACATGCTGAAGCAGAGCACGATCCCCTCTCTTTAGAGACTGGGCTGTAGGGCAGTATTCCAACATGATAACGACCCCAAACACACCTACAAGACGACCACTGCCTTGCTAAAGAAGCTGAGGGTAAAGGTGATGGACTGGCCAAGCATGTCTCTAGACCTAAACCCTATTGAGCATCTGTGGGGCATTCTCTAATGGAAGGTGGAGCAGCGCAAGGTCCCTAACATCCACCAGCTCCATGATGTCATCATGGAGGAGTGGAAGAGGACTCCAGTGGCAACCTGTGAAGCTCTAGTGAACTACATGCCCAAGAGGATTAAGGCAGTGCTGGAAAATAATGGTGGCCACACAAAATATTGACACTTTGGGCCCAATTTGGACATTTTCACTTAGGGGTGTACTCACTTTTCTTGCCAGTGGTTTAGACATTAATGTCTGTGTGTTGAGTTATTTTAAGGGTAGAGAAAATGTATACTGTTATACAAGCTGTACACTCACTACTTTACATTGTAGCAAAGCGTCATTTCTTCAGTGTTGTCACAGGAAAAGATATAATAAAATATGTACAAAAATGTGAGGAGTGTACTCACTTTTGTGAGATACTGTAGGTTGGACTTGATGGACTTGTCTTTTTTCATGCTCACCTACTATATAACTATGCAACTATGTAAGAAGAAGAGAGCAGATTCAGCAGTGCTGATGACTTATCATTATGTTGCTGCTCCTTCTGCTCCATCATTGTCCAAGCATTAGCAGGATAGAGGTATAAGGTGACATAATTATATTCCATTATTGTAACTAAGTCAACCTTCTAGCTGTGCAGGCTGACAGAATCACAAAATTACCTGAACAGCATTTAAAATTCAGTTTATATATGTATTTCAATTATGTATTTAGTAGTCTGCTTTGATTTCAGCTTTAGGCTTCGTTCACACCATGTGCAGAGATGTGAGTTTTTCTGCGAAGGAATCTGCAACTTATATAAAACTCACTGAAACATGAACAGTTGAAGTAAACTATTGACTCTGCAAGAGAAATCTGTGTATTAGTTCCACCAGTTTTTCTGGAAACAGCACGTACATTGTTAACTATTCTGATAGAATTGAAATAATGGTCCCATTTCACAGATTTTTTTGCAGCAATAAACATTGCTTCTGACAGAGCTAGTTACAGTATGTTCCATTGTGAAGCCCTACACAGTCCAATGTTTATCACATCAATTTTTAAATAGGAGGGGGGGGGTTTGACTTGAAGGAGTGACTCTCAAGAGTTTCTCCCGACTCTTAACAGGCCGACACCACCATCATTCTACAGCCCATCAGTCTACACCCCAATTATGAGCACCCCCAAACAGAAAAAGAAAGTGGGATCACATAAAACAGGTATGCAATCCGAGATCAAATGCTTTCATCATTACAATCAGAAGATCGTCATCGCTAGTGCCTGACCCAATGTGGCAGCTGCATGTGGTGTTACATAAAAGACATGGCGGACCAGCTTGCCTCTTCTTCTGTCCCCTGCACTTCGGACAGATGGTGACTGGCCTTCAGGAGTGGAACTGGAGAATTTGCAAGAGATGATACAGGCTCTCCCAACTAAGTCTGATATGAAAGCACTTTTAAATTGATTGGAGGAGACACAAAAATAGGAATTGCAGCTTCTTCTATCCGAAATCCAGCAACTAATGAATCAGGTCTCCACAGGAGAGATGTCAGCAGCTGTCGTAGAATGGAGAGTTGAGGCTCTGGAGCACAACCAGACCTCCTGCACAGACCGGGTTACAGCAATCCAGATGCAGTTGGAAAATTTAAAGGGCCTGGGCCGCCATAACAACCTGCAGCTCCGGGTCCTCCCTGCAGCTTTGGGACCTAAACATCTCCATAAAACTGTCACGACAATTCTGCACAAGGTTCTGAATGAATCCCACTCTCTGGACATTGAGCTGGACTGGGTCCATCGTGCCTTGGTGTCCAAATCTTCAGACCCAAATAGGCCCAGAGACATAATCTGCCACCTCCATTTCTGTGCCCACAAGGAATTTACCTTGAAGAAAGCATGAACCCACTGTTCAGGGGACTTTGATGGAGTGGGCATTATGATCCCCCCGGACCTGTCGAGGGCCACACTACAGAGGCAACCTCTCCTACGGCCACTACTTGATAGGCTTTGTCAGAAGGAGCTCTGCTATTGCTGGGGCTTCATCTTTCACTTAATCATCAGAAAGGAGAACATATCCTTCTTGCTACACCGACATGCTGATCTTCCGAATCTCTTTTCTTTTCCTTGAGAATGAACCATTCTCTGTGCCGGATTGGCTAAAACCTCTAGCAGGGTAGGAACCTGCAATCCAACATTTTTCAAACTCATCTAAGACTCCTACCCTGGACATCCCAATTTTGTCTAGGCCCTCGCACCCCGGCTTCATCTGTGGATCTTAAATCATTTCTACACCTGCATCGGCCCGGAGGTTGGTATTTAGTGAGGTCTCTCCTCTCCTGGGCACCCTGATGGGTGATACCCTATGAAGACTTATGACTGTTAAGACCCATGTGTCATCTTGTTGTGAGACTTTGCTTTACCCCACATGTGTCACCCCCGATGACATCAGACTTTGCTGCCAAAAAGCGCCAGGTCTGGTAATACGTGCCACGTCACTTCCGCCATCCCTTGGAACAAGATCGGCTTTCCTGCTTGTTTTTAATGAGCTCTTATTGATCAGCAACATTGTAGGTGTATTCTTTTAGTTGCAATGCAAATAAATTTACAAATTGCACTATGAGCAGCTTTTTTTCTTCCTCTTGACATATGTGATTTACCATACCATTACCTGGTGGGTGTGCATCTTTATGGGCCGTTTTTCCTTTCCCTGGAGAATACATCCTTGCTTTACATGCTTCTTATGACTACCTGTGATGGGTGTCATGTACGTTTGGTGAGTAGGATGTTTGCCTAGGGGCTGGTGGGCTGGTGGAAGAAGGCACTTTGATTTCACATCTCATTGTATGGACTTTTAAAGAAGATATCACTTTCACTTGATTGGAGACATCTGGTAGCAGTGTATGGACATAACACACATATATCCAATTTATTCACAACTAATTATATTGATTTGTTTGTGTTTAATGTTTGTCCTTTATTAGATGTTTTTAGTAGAGACCACAGCCTTCATAACCTGAAGGTGTCTATCTATACCATGCTTGGCATGAGGGGGCGGAGTCAGCACGGGGGGGTGGATGGGGGGGCAGTAGGGGAGTGAATTTAATCTCGATGTGGTACTGCTACTTATACTGTGTTTATCTTATCATTTGTCCACCTCACGTATGCCGGTGGCATCTTTTCATGAGATTATGACCTCCTTTAATTGACTCTTTGTCTAAGCGGCTTAGGACAGGCTAGGCACTTGTTTTTTTGTTTTATATTTCTTTTCTCCTTTTTTTAACTACTACTTTTATGAATGCAGTTTTGGACCTCAGTTTATTGTTTTCACCAAGTTGTTAAAAAAAATTCCAGAGCAGTCAGGAGATGTATAGCCTTTCAGTTGTAGTACTATTGTGACACTGGGGCTTTCTTTTTGTTTTTGCAGGTAAACTTAATAGCCAAGACAATTTCAACAATTTCACGAATAACAACCCAGGGAACCCACGCTTGTCACCACTTCCTAGTTTGACTGTGGTCCTGCCTCTAGTTCAAATAAAGCAACCAATGACACTGGGAACCATCACAAAACGCACAGGGTAAGTGAGACATATCCAGCTTATGCACAGTTATATCAACTTTTCAAATAATGCACCTAAGCAGAATCTTAATGCACATTCACTGTATGTTAAAGTTTAAAAATACCACATAGAGTAGAAAAGGTATGGTGCTGGTAATTTAGATGTAAAACTTTGCTTTTATAGTAAAAGCTTTTCTTTAGTTGCTGTATTTTCCATTTGGTAAAAACATACCCATGAATTATGCCCACATTGCATTTTTGCCTTTTTTTTTTTTTTTTTACTGTGCACAATATCACCAGACATGGCATGCAAAACAGTTATGTAATATATTGGTAGTTAAATAACATTTTAGTAAAATCACTCTATACAGGTAATTATCCTGACTCCACATATCTACTAACATAGGGAACAGTATGTTGAGTTTAACAGTAATGACATTTATGGTTTACTACCTTTGTATTTTTTGAAATATTTTATTTTTTTTGCTAAATAGCGTGATACCATTTGTATTTATTTTGCTTTGCTCAAATATTGAACAATTTGTTTAAATCAACTATGTTTGCGAGTTGGATAGATTTAAATTATACTCATTTACAGCAAATAAGACACAGTAAAATATATATTTGGATTAAAAGATATGGTTTAAAAAAAGTGGTGAGTAGCAGGGAAGGTGATCTGGCAATGGTGGCATGAAGAAGCAAAGTCCCTGAGCTCTGCATCAGTTGACTGGTGCTCCCAACCTCCCAGGACTCCTCAGCTTTAACACCATGCCCACATATGGGAAAGCAGCTAAAGTAGAAGATGGATCAAAAGGATCATCTCTACATTTCATTTTCAGGCTGTTTTCTTCCTCTGCCTCTACAGCCTCCCCTGCCAGGGTTTCCAACATGACTGCAGACACGTGTATGGAGGTCACTTCTCTCAACCGTGAAGCAGACCCTTCTTCTCCCACGCTGACAACTGCTTCTTTTACAGCTCTGCCTCATACAGTTTGTGCCACTACAATAACTGGGGACTCCCTCAACTCCCAAGGACAAATCCATTACCTAGGGAAACAATCTGCCTACCGCAAGTTTCTCTCAAACTGTCAGTGACTTGCGTCCTGCACTCACTGCTAACCAGAGATGAACTAGTATCCTTTGCAGCTTTAATCAAGTCCACACTCCAAAGTGATCTCTCTGAGCTCCCTTAGGAAATCCACTCTCTCACAGGTAAGGTTTCTTCTCAAGACACGACACTCTCCTCACTGGTAAAGCATGTCTCTAACCTGGAGAAGCATCAGGAGGAGCAGAGTAAGAGAGCTCTTCAAACATAGCTGCACCTTGATGACTTAGAGGACCACAGCCGACAAAATAACATCAAGCTGCAGGGAATACCAGAGGCAACAGCTGGCTTTGAGCTGCCTAATAAAGTAGCTAGAATACTGAACTTCTATCTAGACAAATCTCTATCCTCCTTTCTAGAGCTGGACATAGTACACTGATTGGGTCCAGTCCCCTGGGCTAATCGTATGGGCCTAAGAGATGTATTCTGCAGAGTACACCTCCTGGAATTAATCACCTGGAGAAGTGCCTTGTATACATGGGGTCCACCCCCTTCCTCTACTCATCAGAAAAGGCAACAATTGCTTTGTCGTAAATCTCCGGATCAACTGCCAGGCTGGTTCAGCTTTCTAGAGGTTACCCCCGATTGAAGTACTTAACTGGCTGATGACTGATCCTTCTCCTCTTGTGGGACCTTTCCTTCAGATACCTCAGCTTTCCTGGTTATGCAGAACTACATGCAGATAGTCTCCTCTGGATCCCCGGGGAATGAGCAGTGAACCTGGATGCAGCTTTTCCCTGTGCAGATGTAATCCTCCAGGAGCAGCCATTCCTGACATCTCTCCTTGCTTCCTTCTCACTGTTCCCTCCAGGGGCCTGGACTCTTTCTGACATGCACTCACCGCTGTTCTGTATGGGCTTCCCCTGCTCAAACAAATGTGCCATCCTCACAGTTTGTCCCTTGATCCTTTCTCACTGCCTACTTTGCAATGCAGCTCAGTCACCCATTCTTCCTTTTTTTACTATCCTCCCAGGGCTAATGATTGAGAAGATGTCTTCTGATACTCTGCACTGCAATCTTACACATAGGGCCTTTCACTCTCACTCCCCCACTACTATGGAACCACCACTCCGGTGAGGTAATTGCCCACTGTATTATCTGATACTGGGACCTTCTTAGGCAAGCTACAGGATCAAGTTAGTTCCCCCTAGTTAATACCTGTTCTTGCCCTTAATACCATACCCTCATTTGTGCCTAGAGATTTTTCATTTCTATTGTTTCACGAGGAGTTACTTTTATACATGTTATACTTGTTTATATTACTCAGATGTGGTTTTCTTTGCTTATTCATCTGTGTGCCAATGACATTTTTCACTGGCTGTCGGTTTCCTACCCCGTCACTCTCTGATTTCAGTCCTATCATGGTATGCCAAGAACACATGGGATGGCAGGACCACATGCTTCCCTTATACATCTAGCTCCCCCCTCATGCTTTGCTGCGCCGGGTTCCACATGACTATTGGCTGACCTGGACCATCTGTGAATCTGATATTGCTCTGGGAGAAATGTATTACTGTTTAGGTTTTACTTTGTTCATTTTATACAAGTTAAGGTGCAGCAGAGATGTTAGCCTCCTTTACTCCTCTTGCTCCTGTCCCCATTTATACTTTGCTGTGTAGCATCCCCCAGGACTTTGGTTAATCTAAGGTGCCCTGATAAATCACATTAGATACTGCCCGACTGTGTCCCATCGGTCGCCCCCCTTGGCTGACATCCACCACAAGTAGTGGGTGGATATCTTATACACCTCTGTGCCTTAAATACTCCAAAATAGGGATTTTAGAGTATTTATGGATTACTTGAAATTGGCACTGGCTACTTTCCTGGGCAGGGCATCTTTCTAGTGACACTCCATACCAGGGTAAATTAAATTTCCTTATAATAGCAACATTTAAAATTTCAGCATTATATTTTTCTTGTTACTGCGGTATGTTAAACTGCTTGGGTTATTTCCCTCCCCAGCTCTAACCCCCAAGGCCAGAGGTGGCATTTTTTCTAGGTGACAATATTGCTGTCTGCCACCTTCTTCCCACTTGTCTTCTGAACCCCTTGTGGAATCTCTTTTTAGGTTTATCTGTACAACAGTTACTGACTTAACTTGTTAGTCTCCTACACAAAACAGAATCAATTTCCATTGTTTGTATGTTTCCCTCATGTATACAGTCACTCCTGATTGCCAACCTCTAGCCCACCTAGGTTTTAGAGTGCCACCTGCCCTCATTGTCTGGGTTCTGGGACATTCCACCTTTGGCTGTCAGGCCATCGTAGTCCCCTCATTTCCAACCTATTTCCCTTTCTGTTTGTCTTCTCCTAGGGACTTCAGGGACTTCCTCTGTTCCACGCCGTATTTGAAGGCATGTTCTTCACCTGCTCCACTAGGCCCAGCTAATAGATACCTGCTGTCTGCAGATGAAAAAGATTGTATATTCTACTCACCTTTCTACAACCAGTATAATTGTATTGATTTATTTCTGATCTCACAAAGAGCCATTCACTTAGTTTAAAACTCATCTGTGGGCTGTATAACCTGGTCAGATCAGTCCCTGGTATCTGTCCAACTCTCATTTTCCTCTAAAAAATCTCTCAAAGCATGGGAATGGCATCTGAATGAAAGTTTTCTTCAGGACCCTAACCTTGTATGAAGAAAAAAAGGCTGCTCACCATGAATAAGCATAGCATATTTGTGTAAAACGCATCAACCTTCTGTACCTGCTACTGTCCTGTGTGGATTATTGTTGGATTTCTGTTGGGATGTTGCAATAAATGGACTTAAACTGTCATGGTGTGCAGCCTTTTCCTCTTCATACATGAATTCTACAAAAGCGATCCAGGGTTGCACCAATGTGTGGAGTCCAGTCAGTATAACAATCTCACCTGGAGCGGCACATCTTTTGTTTCACCCCTAACCTTGGCCAATGTTATATGAAGCATAGCTGTGTACTTTGATACCAATTATACAGATGACTATGATCTCATGACCATATGGGAAGCCCTACATCAGAGATATCTTGATCAAACACAGATCTAGGGTCAAATGTGAAAGGTTAGAAAAAGAATGATTGGAACTAGCACACAAAACCACACTCGAACGTGAGAGGTGAGCTTCTTATGCTGCAAAACCAACTTAACTCCCTTTACCAATTTGTTACTGAAGAGTATGAAGATTGTGACAAGTGTGGTCATCTCCTTGCTTCAGCCCTTAAAAATCAGTGACTCCTTTCCTGTGTCCCATTCATAGTACATCCCCGAGGGGCCAAATTGAAGAAATTGACAATGCTTTTGGGTCCTTTTACTCCTTTCTTTACAACCTCCAGATTCCATCCACAAAGTGCCTTTCTCAAAATTGACACGACAAAAAAAAGAAGCCTATATCACCTCATCCAGTTTGGCCTTAAACTCCTAATAAAGATCTTAGCCACATGTCTGTTTCCACATGTGTCAGGCTTGATAGATCTGGATCTGGTGGATTTCCTCCCAGGCAAGGAAGACCTTGATAACATGATCAAAGTTCTTAATCTCATCAATGTGGCCTCCTCTGCTAAGACTTCATACCTTTCCTAATCTACTGATGCCAAAAAGGCATTCCGCCAGGTTAATTGGCGATTCATGTCAGCAGCCCTAACAGAGAAGATGGCAGTGTTTCTGGATCTTTATCAGATATGGCTCTTTTTCAGATAAGGCTTCTTTGCATAAAAAAACTTTACTCAGCATTTTTGGATGGCACAGCAAAGTGTTCACAGACAGTGATTTTTTAAATTATTCCTGAGCCCATGCAGTGATGTCCATCACAGAATCATGCCTGTTTTCAATGCAGTGCCATCTGAGAGCTGGAAGATGATGGGCGTTGAATGCTGTATTTGGGCTTTGTCCCCTGTGCACAGAGATTTCGCTAGATACTCTGAATCTTTTGATGATATTATATACTGTAAATGATGATACATTCAAAGTCTTTGCAATTTTACGTTGAGAAACATTATTCTGAAATTGTTTGACATAATTTAGAGGCAGCTTGTCACAGATTGGTGATCCTCTGCCCATCTTTACTTCTGAGACACTCTGACTCCCAAAGATGCTCATTTTATACCCAATCATGTTACTGCATGTTGCCAATTAACCAAATTAGTTGAAAAATGTTCTTCTTTCAAGATCTTCCTTTTTAGTACCACTTACTTTTGCCAGCTTTTTGTTGCTTGCCCCAACTTTTTTGAGATGTGTTGCTGCCATTTGCAGCAATTTAAAAGTGACCATATTTTTATCTTAAAATGGTACATTTTCTCAGTTTAAACATTTGATATGTTTTATATTTTCTATTGTGAATAAAATATGGGTTTATGAGATGTACAAATCATTGCATTCTCTTTTTTTGTGGATTTTACATAGCATTCCAACTTTTTTGGAAGTGGGGTTGTAGTTTCCTTATCACCCCCTAAACCTTTTCTGAAACCCCTTACACAATTTGAGACCCTATGCTCCGATACGGGTCCACTCAGACACTCCCTCTCCGTAGCCTACACCCTGCTTTCCCCACTGCAGGGACATTACAAGGCTTCTTTCCTATATCAATGGTTATCTACAAGGGGTTCGTCCTGGGACTTTGAGTGAGGTGAATGAGGTTAGTCAAGAAACATGTCATGGAAGTAAAATAATGTAGATTTATTACAGTTGTTGCGCATCTGAAACACAAAACACATCATTTATGTTTCTATCTCAATGGGAGCAGGATCTACAAATAACTTTCCTTCACAAAGTCAAATGACGCTTTGTTTCTCCCTAAAATCCACTATAAGCTCCAGGTTCAAGGAAACTGATTATAAAGTCCTGTCAAGGAACCCATTCTATCCTGCACAAAGTTAACCCCAATATTCCTAATACCAGCTGGAGTTGCCACTCGGAGATAGGCTCACGCCCCCACGTATTTTGGTCTTGCCCAAAACTGGACCAAAGTACAGAAGACCTCCCAGAAATTCATGGATTTAATTTTTCAGGATGACCTGGCCTTCTTTCTACTTCATCAGTCCTCAATTCCCACAAAACTTATGTGAAATCTACCTCCACTGTCTTGTGAATGCTGCTAAATCATTTAAAGTGAAAAGACACCAATCCCTCCTCAGTTTACTTAAAGTTGCAGACATTTGCAGTATGGATGACCTTATAATTTTCTCCCACTATAAAACATGAAACCTTCAAGAAGATCTGGTTTTACTGGCTCCACTTATCTGACCTTACACCCAAGGTTTTTCTACTTTTTTTTTTCTTTCTCTTGATCCCTGTAATGCCCTCTACCTTCCCTCCTTAACGTCACTTAAATGATTTGTCCTTACCCCTGTCTGTTTTATTCCATGCCCCTTTTCCATTTCATTCCCTGCCTTGGTCACTTTGGACCCTCCCTTATTTTGATCAGTTATTTAATTTTTTACTCTCAGAAAGTTCTCTCTGATTGAACCGATTATCTACGCAAAAGTCACCTGTTCTGTGCATTCATGTTTTGTATTACCTTCGAAGAAGGTATTTTGTCACCTTTTTGTTGTATTTTGTAAACGTTCTTCTTTTTGAATATAAAGAAAAAAAAAGATTTTAAAAAGGGCAAGTAGTTTCTGTTTATCTCAACCTACATGCTTCGGTTCTTCCAGCTCCTTCTCTTGAGGTTCCTATAAAAGAACCAGATACATTTTGCTCAATAAAAATTATTGATATGGGATAGCATTGAATACTCTTTAAATCTAGTTCTCCCCCACATTACCATGACTACTCTCTGTCAAAACCCTTCTTTGCTAATGGATTTTGAAGAACCAAAGAGATTCTCATGGTGGTTGAAACAGGACAAGTCTACAATTTAACTTTAAACTTAGATCTTTCCCTTCCCTTCAATCCACACACATATTTGCATATAAATAAGCTAATTCCATAATTTGCATATGAATGCGTTATCACAACTCATTCATATGCAATGCATAGGGAGGCTCTCCCTTGGTTCAGGTCATATAGCACAGCCAAAAGGAGAACTTCCTGCTGATGAGGTTGCATTGCATCTGATGAATGAGTTTAAGGAGGGGGTGGCTTGGACATCTGTACTGGTGGGAAAGAAGGTGGTATGTACTGGGGGGGGGGGGTCTGTAGTAGAGGAGGAGTCTGTACTGAAGATCTGACTGTACTGAGATGGAGCTGTGTGTGTGGGGGGGGAGGTGGTCTGTAATATGCCTGGGGCTGGGATGGGGGGGTCTGTGCTGAGGGGGAGGGTTAGGAGGAGGACCTGTGTTGTGTTTAAGACTGTGGGGGGAAATCTGTACTGGGTGCTGCACTGGGTCTTCACCGCTTCACTCTGTCCTTTATGCACTCATGAAACCAATACTCTGAAGGTTATGCACTTCCTACCTCTGTACTCTGTGTGATAACCATTCCTGATCCATGCATTCTTTGTGTTATGCACACCTGACACCTATACTCTGTGCAATAGTCAGCCCTGACCCTTGCACTATATGTGTTACACACTCCTAATTTCTGCACTCTGTGCAGTAACCATTCCTGGTCTCTGCACTCTGTTCATTATACATTCCGGATCTCTGCGTCTTGGGCATTACCAGCTCCTTTCCCCTTTATTCTGTTCATTATGCACTCCTGACCCCTGCACTCTTGAGCCCTTTTCCATGCTGCCTTACACAAGATTAGCCCCTGAACTCTTTGTAATATGATTGGTAAAAGACATGGCCCTGAGGGGCTCTGTCCACCAGCAGCATCATCCATTCACAATGTCCTTGGTTCTGTCAGTTGGTCACTCTCAATTAACTACCACGGCGCTAATGAGTGCTGTGGTAGTTCATTGATGCTTCCTGCCAGTGAGTAACTGCTTGGCCATACATTGTACGGCCAAACAGTTTACACACTGAGTCTGCAAGAGGCCTGGATAGCACAATCTGCTGATAGTGAGTGCAATGCTTTCCAGGCTTCCAACATAAAAAAAATATAAATGCACATTTTTTTACCTGCAAAAAGATGTTCATTTATAACTGTTTTGTAAAAGTAAACTTATCCTTGAAAGCGACCTTCTCAGAATTGATCATGCGTTCAGAATCATAGTATTAGTATTTTTGCATTATTTAATCATTTACGTGAAAAAGTTCTGGGAAAATATGTCCATCAAGAAAACACACCACTTTATTTTGTTCCTCTTTTATTACTTTACTGTTTACATCAGTATACTCAGATTTGTGACTAGTAGCTATATCCTCAGGCAATATTGCTGTTTCTTTACAATTCATGCCTGCAGCTTATTTACTATGTGCAAGTGCTTGTACAGAACATAAAAGCCAATGTCAATCTCCTGAGGCTGCAAATTCATGATTACCATAAACAGGGGAGCTGACACACAATTCATTGATCCATAGAATGCTCATGAACTTTAGATTGGATTTCCCACAATAAAATACCTTTAACTTTAGTTTCTTAGCTAAGCATATTCAAATCTGTTTTAAAAGCTAAGTTTGCTTTTCAAAAACAAACACATACATTTATTTATTTATTTCCGGTACTTATATAGCGCCATCAATTTACGCAGCGCTTTACATATACATTGTACATTCACTTCAGTCCCTACCCTCAAGGAGCTTACAATCTAAGGTCCCTAACTCACATTCATACATGCTAGGGCCAATTTAGACAGGATCCAATTAACCTATCAGCATGTCTTTGGAGTGTGGGAGGAAATCGGAGTACCCAGGGGAAAGCCACGCAGGCACAGGGAGAACATGCAAACTCCAGGCAGGTAGTGTCGTGGTTGGGAATTAATATTTGATAAATGAACATATTTTTGCAGGGTGGTTAGCAACATGTTACATTACACGCTAAATATTGGTGTAACATGTTAGGCAATAATAATGGTAAAATGCAGGCCAGAAGATTTATTTTTATAAACAAACTTCTTCAACCTGCAGATGTGAATGTGCTGTGCAGAGAGTACAGTGTTGGAAGTCATTATATTACAGTAAAGTTTGGTCAAATCTATTATGTGTAAAAATGTAATTGTTTTATTTTTTTACGTTTTTGTCCATTTGTAAGTTTAGGATCAAAATTATGAGCAGTGTATTTATTTAAAAAGTGTACCAAAATGTCCTATATGTCCTTAAAAAGAAGTCTTATCAAACCCTTCGAAGGACCATTGGACTGTATAGACCTGTATAATTCAGCCCCTCTTTTGACATGGTTCTCCCAACCTACCGGGGCTTAGTCATAGTCTATGACTAAGGTCCGGTGGGTGGGGCAAAACATGTCAGAGGACGTGGCTTGTGGAGTGGTGCAAGGCTGAGGCCATCTTATGCATGTTAACCACATAGACTGGATAGGGTTGAGTGGCGATGTTCCTAAGTATTTTACACACTAATGGATGGTGCTATTTTCAGCCAGCACTCCACTCCTGAGTACCAGCAGGACTATATGACACTCTCCTTCTTTGCTTAGAGCAATGCTACAAGTATTAGCTTCAACCCCTATTCTGATTATGTAGGTCTAAAAGAATAAATGTAAATGTGACAAAGTGGTCAACTTGGCTCAAAGAGGAGGTCCTATTGAACAGTTCATAAGACTGGGTAGATTATAAAACCTTTAGGACACTATTAGCATAAACAGAGAACAGAAATTAGTCAGAGCTAAAGCAATTTAAGTATAAAAAAGAACACAATGTGCTTGATAATTTTTGTGGAAAGTGTCAAGTGATCCCTGCCCAAATTGAAGTCTGTAAAAGCAGAGTAACAAGTTACCCTTGTGATGTTGATGTCACTGATCAACTAACATATAAGCCTTCAGTACGCTTTTCCCTGTGCGTGCTTGCCTTTCATGTGGCAATGTTTTAACCTTTAGCACTCTGGCTGCCCTCTTTTATTATATAAAAATGTGTTGGGAAAGTAGAAGAGGTGAAAATCTGAGACTTAAATGGGAGCAGCAGAGACTGAGCCTTTGCAAAATTATTTATTTGGATACTCTTGTTTGACTACATCAGACTTACGGAAATTCATCCAGTCCATATGTCTTTGCAAAGCAGCCAAGTAAAGGCTGGCCAAGAATGGTAACTTTATAAATAAATGTGTTATAGACACACAGCAAATATAATAATCATTTTCCACACGATCACTAAGTAGTTCAATACGCAAGCCAAAATATAATTAGTTTTCATTTTAGAATTGAGCTGGTTTTCGCTATTATACTGATTCAAGTTTAGAACTGGATATGAAATATTTCCATTTCTCTCCTCCATGTGTCAGGAAACTGATGAAAATAAAGGATTTTCATAAGGCATATATCCTGTTTGGAAGACATAAACTTTAGGTTGCTCTGAGCTCACACACTGGGAACCTGGATGAGTGCATGATGAGAACACTTTATATGTATAGGAGTAGTATTTACCTCCCCATCTTAGGCTTTGGCAGCTCACTTGCCATTTTTCTTGGAACCTTGCTGTAGCTGAGAATGATTTTGATCTGAAAATTCAAAAGGATAGTGCCTGGGGATAATTGCAAAGGGATCCCTTAACTACTTTTTGCATTTGTTCCTGATCATCTCTCCAATACTTAAGGTAGTCATAGTTTCTTTGAATCATATTCAAGGTAAGATGGAAGATTGTTTTTGGCAATTACTGAATACATAATTATGCCCATACATGAGTATGCTTGAAAGGGCTTATAAAAATACAGTTACACACCCAACATTACCCTGTAAATTTTAAGGTGAAAAAATTATCATTTAGCGAATTGTGAATGAGCTGAAACAACCTTTTTATTTTAATTTTTTTAGCCATGCTAAAGGGGTATGTACATGGGCCAAATATCAGGCACCATCGTTCAGCCCGTGTGTACGTTGGCCGATCCAACAATAGCCGGCCGTTCGGCTAGCTTCTGTTAAAGGGGAATGCCCGAAAAGGTCTGCCGTTTGGCATCCAGTCAGCTTTCTGAGAGTGCTGGCCAGTGTTTTCTTGCGGGGGGCGCCCCTGTCAGAGCACAATACCTCAGCGGGGGAGATCGATGTACTAACATTGCATAGTTAGCCCAGCGGCTCCTTCGAGCTCTTCAGTTTTTTTTTTTTCTGGTACAATGACCATTATACCAAATGTCATATACATTATAACTGAAAGATTGTTTTTGTGTAGTATAGAAGTTACAGTGAGTAGTTATGCATAACAGTGGCAAAAGTCAGCAACAAGCTACAAGCCTTAAAATGCAAATAGTGGCAGATAGTAATGCAGAGATCTGGCTTAAGCAAAGTGCTATAATATAGACTTACAGAGATAAGAGTCAACAAATTAGGTGCAAAAATTAGGTGTCAGGTAAAAGTTTACACCAGGTGAGGCTAGACACGAAGATCAGGGAAGTAGCTATCTAGAATCTCAGATAGTTCAGTAAAACAATTTGTGTTTTAAAGTATTGTATTTTTGAAGAAGACCTTGGTTCTGCTTTAGACAGGATATAATCTCTAATTGGTAATGTGCTTACCAAGTAACCAGCACTCCTACTTACAGTATCTCACAAAAGTTAATACACCCCTAACATTTTTGTAAATATTGTATTATATCTTTTCATGTGACAACACTGAAGAAATCACACTTTGCTACAATATAAAGTAGTGAGTGTACAGCTTGTATAACAATGTAAATTTGCTGTCCCCTCAAAATAATTCAACACACAGCCATTAATGTCTGAATTGCTGGCAACAAAAGTGAATACATCCCTAAGTGAAAATGTCCAAATTGGGCCCAAAGTGTCAATATTTTGTGTGGCCACCATTATTTTCCAGCACTGCCTTAACCCTCTTGGGCATTGAGTTAACCAGAACTTCACAGGTTGCCACTGGAGCCCTCTTCCACTCCTCCATGACGACATCACAGAGCCGGTGGATTTTAGCGACCTTGCGCTCTTCCACCTTTGGTTTGAGGATGCTCAATAGGGTTTAGGTCTGGAGACATGCTTAGCCAGTCCATCACCTTTACCCTCAGCTTCTTTAGCAAGGCAGTGGTAGTCTTGGAGGTATGTTTGGGGTCGTTATCATGTTGGAATACTGCCCTGCGGCCACGTCTCCGAAGGGAGGAGATCAGGCTAACCTCAGTGTCATATCTTCACTGTGAAAAAGATATAATAAAATATTTACAAAAGTGCGAGGGGTGTACTCACTTTTGTGAGATACTGTATTTCTTAGGAGTAGTACATGTGAGCAACAGGTTCTAAAGCCTAGTACACAGGGGCCAAATGTCAGGCGGCATTGGCCGGTTCTATAGAAACCGACTGACATTCGGGCCCGTGTGTACTGGAGTTGGTCCGACAGTAGCCGGGTTCTGTCGAAGGGTCATAACCGAAAAAGGTGTACCAAACAGCTCCCAATCAGTGCTCTCAGCCAATGGCTCTTGAGCTGTCAGTATTTTTTGTTCATCCCTGCTGGATTGAATGAAAAAAAAAACTACTAGTGTGTACTAGGCTTAAAGTTATTGTAAAGGTAATTTTTTTTTTTTTTTAATAACAAACATGTCTACACTTACCTCCTCTGTGCAATGGAATTGTACAAAGCAACAGCAAACCTCTTTTTGGATCCCCCTCTGTCCAGTGCCCCCATGGGAAGGCACTTCCCATGGGGGCACTCGTATGTGCTGGCACCCGAGCTGCTGCATCTATTGACACGGTCCCGCCCCCCGCTCCCTTGTCACTGACTGTAATTGTAAGCACTGGGAACCAATGGCTCCCAGTGCCCCAGCAAAGTCAGCAAGACCCGGAAGTTAGAGTAGAGAACAGCTGTGGACATGCACAATGCTGGATTGAATGAGGGCTCAGGTAAGTAAAGGGGGGGTGAGGGGGATGCTGACACCTAAACATGTTTTACCTTATTGCAAGGAATGCATTACGGTAAAAAATGTTTAGGCTTTACAACCACTTTAAGTGTACATCAGGAATCGGAGCTGGGTGGGGGAAGGTCTATTGCTGAAATTTGTTTAGTTGTTCTAAAAGTTAAGCTTTAAAAGCTAGCCATCTGAGAAGACGTTATTGTGGCTTTGATTGCATGTTAGATGGATAACTGCATTTTTAGTCACAGTTTTCTAAAGATCTCACTGTGTATGGATGTCTAAAACTGAACTCCAGGCAAACAGCCACATGCTCTGATTAAATACTTGTATGGGAGCTGTTTTGCCTGTCAGGGATTCAGATTTCTGACCATCCAGTCCTGGGATTTACAGCTCTGTCAAATAGCATAGGGATTTTATCTTTCACTGCTGTGCTTCCCTTTTCACTTACAGGTCTTCCCACCACCCTAGTGAAGAGGCTAGTGAAAAGAGAAGCAGCACAGTGATTAGCTCATCTCTCTTTAACTCTGCTCTTTCCTCCTATCAGCATGCTCATTTCACTGAAACAGACCTGGCTGGCTCCATGTTTTGCATACTTCCCAACAGTCCCAGATTGGGCGACACTGTCCTGCATTTTCACCTTTGTCCCGCGATCCTAGAGTACAGGGATTTTGTCCCGTATTACTCCATTATGTTAACAGCAGAGTGGACCTGCAGAAGTATGCTGTAACATCTAGCACAACCAGGGATTGGTGGGCAAGCCAGGCATTGGTGGGTGAGCCAGCAGGGGTAAGGCTGCAATGAGGGAAAGTGAAGCTATCAAATTCAGCCTCTGATTTCAGGGATGGACGGGCCAATATGTGCTTTCAGCCTCCTGAATCCGCCCCACAAACAGAGCACCACCCAGCTCCTCCCTGACCCCACCCACCACAAAGTGGCCCCCTGCCCCCCTCCTGACTCTGCCCACCATAGAGTGGCGGTCTTTCGGTGACGTGTGGTCTGGTGAGGTTGTTGTTCCGCGGCAGGCTGAGGAGGGTGGACGCTAGGGCCCCCAGGAGGGACAAGAGTAGTGGCGTGGTGGGGGCCCACTGTGGTGCAAAGCCGGATTCTCACCCCGCAGGCTAGGAACCCCAAGTACGGGCAGTGGAGTATGCTGTGAGGGCCATCGTCACCAAGACCGGGGAGATCGAGAGGGAGCTGCAGAGGGTGAGTGGCTAAAACTCCCAGCATGACCATAATGACAGGGGGACTAGAACTCCCAGAATTTACTGAGTGATGGGGATACTACAACTCCCAGCATGACCATAATGACAGGGAAACTGCAACCCCCAGCATGGCCTGAATGACGGGGGGACTACAACTCGCAACATGGCCAGGGTGACCAGGAACTACAACTGCCAGCATGACCATAATGATAGGGGAACTACAACTCCCAGCATATCCTGTGTTACAGGGAAATTAGAAGTTCCTGTATGCATAGGATAACAAGGGACTGTATGTATGTAACGCACTCCTGAACCTCGCACTCTGTACACAACACACTGCTGGACCTCGCACTCTGTATGTAACGCACTCCTGAACCTCACACTCTGTACGTAACGCACTCCTGAACCTCACACTCTGTACATAATGCACTCCTGAACATTGCACTCTATACATAGCGCACACCTGAACCTCGCACTCTGTACGTAATGCAGTCCTGAACCTCAGACTCTGTATGTAACACATTCCTGAACCTCACACTCTGTACGTAACGCATTTCTGAAATTCCCACTCTGTACGTAACACATTCTTGAATCTTGCACTCTGAAGGTAACGCATTCCTGAACCTTACACTCTGTACGTAACGCATTCCTGAACCTCACACTCTGTACGTAACGCATTATTGAACCTCACGCTCACACTCTGTACGTAATGCATTTCTGAACCTCACACTATGTAGGTAACGCATTCCTGAACCTCACACTCTCACACTCTGTACGTAACGCATTTCTGAACTTCACACTATGTATGTAACGTAGTCCTGAACCTCACACTCTGTATGTAATGCATTCCTGAACCTCACACTCTTTATGAAATGCACTCCTGAATCCTTCCACACTTTGTGTAACACACTCTTCCACAATGTGTGCAAAACCTTTTGTAATGGAGCTTTTTATTCTTTTTTTTTTTTAAATGATTGCACTGGGGTTTTTGTTTGTGAGACTCTTGCTTGTGGCACAGCAATCAAAGCAGGAAGCCCAGGTTTTGTTTAACCATGCCCCATAAGCCCCTCCCACTCTTAATCATTTGGCTGCACCTAATTTTGCTGCGGCGTGCGTAGGGACACTTCTTCTCCCAAGTGTCCCTCATTCTGAAGTTCAAAAGTTGGGAGGTATGGTTTTGCTTTTCTTTCTTTTCTCTATGAGCTCTGGTGTACAAAATTTACAGTAGACTACAAATGCAAGTACTTGCACTGCTTACATTTTGAAAATGCATGTATTATTGATTACTGTTCTGAATATATTTGTGTCTTTTCTGCCTGGAGTTGAGATGTAAATAATAAAGGTGTTAATACAAAAAATTTTGCTCAGGTATTCACATGCCATAATGTTATTGCAGTAATATTATCTAACGTCTCAAAATGGAAACAGTTTTTTTCCGTTTCTGTTTATATAATAAACTTTTTGTAGTAATGTGCTAATTTTCCTCCTTTGTCTTAGCACTGTGATTGAGCTGGTGAGTTGTTGATGGAAATCACTTACCAAAATATATCCTGCCAACGTGCAAAGTTTACAGTCTCAGGGAATTGCAGCTCTTTAATCTGGAAAACTCTCTAATCTGGCTCAGTTGTTAAACACTGTATGCTATTCAGCCAGTTCCAGCAATTACTGGAACTCTCTAAAATTGGCTGATCCCATGAGGTGCAGCAGCACAGTTAAATGGATGATTCCATATCCTGGAACTGCCTCTATTCTGGACTGAAACTATTTCTGAAGCAGCCAATTCCAAACACATTTGTATTTTAAGCCAGTCTCTTTGTATTTGTATTAGTAGAAGGTTTTTCTCACATTCTTCCTATTATGTTGCAGATTATTTGTGACATATTACAGAGGCAGATACTTGAAAAAATGTTTGGTGAAATGATATGCATTAAAGCCCAACTCCAGCAAAAATATTTGATTAAAGTTTGGAATAGTAATAATAGGAAGGGAAATTCTTATTTTTGCCTTGTTTACATTGGGGATTTTTACTCCGGGAGTAGTCCCCAGGATATGAATTCAGCAGAATCTTTCTAGCAGTAACGGGGGAATTTAGAATTTCTGTGTGGCCAGTGGGACAGGAATTGACGGGAAGTTTCTCTAACAGGGACACAAACAGAAAAATATATTTTAAGTAGTTCTAACCCTTGTTTACCCTACCTAAAACAAAATGTTTTTGCTGGAGTTGGACCTTAATTGATTTTTTTTTTTTATTACGCTGAAAATGCAAGATATAGTTAAAGAAGAAGACCTGCACTCAGACATCATTAGCATATAAAAAAGTGCAAAAATAATGAGCAAAGTGAGTAACCTGAAGAAAGTGCCCCATTTTGTTGATACTTTATAATTTTTGCAGTTTAAATACAGAACTGACTATTTCCTCAGGAGATTTCTGCTCCAAACACACACACACACACACACCAAACGCAATGAATTTGTATCCAGGATTCCGCTTTTTGAGACCTGACCAGATTCCATATCCACTGAAAGAGAGAGATCGTTCAGGATATTAAAGAGCATATCTGAATCTACACAGGGACACAGGTTTCAGTGAGGTGCTCCTGATGTACTATAGTCACTGAACAACACTAGAGGAATGAGATGCTCAGGGTCACTGGGTGACACAGGATGTACTGATGTCACGAGAGACACAAGAGTCACTGAGACACAGTAGCACACTGGAACAGCCGATTTCTGGATAGAAGTCAGGGTCAGGATAGTGAATGCTGGTTCCACTAGCCATTTCCATTAAAAATCCCCAATGCATTCAGCATCCCCAGAACATTATGTACTACCTCACTATTAAAATAGATGCTCCCCCCATATATGCCATGCACAGTCTCTCTGAAAAAAAAACATCCTTAACAGCTGATCCCCTTCTGTTCTGCTTTAAAGGCAGAACAGGTCAGACATTACCTGTGCAGCCCAAGTGGCCTCTCTGGCCCGTTTAAAAAGGTTGTGCATGGCCTACATGTACGGAGGGGATAGAAGCAACTATTTGAACAAAGGAGAAGTGGTATGTAATGTGCTGGGGATGCTGGGTTGCATGGGTGATATTTTAGAAAATTACTGTTAAAGGTAAACAAAACCCTTTTTATAATTTCTACAGCTCTTTATTTTAAAACAATAGCTAATTTCTATTAGATACAAGAGTTTCTTTTTTTTAAATCCATTAAATTAGGCATTTATTTACAGATCAACTGTGCAAAAATGATAAGTAACCTGTTCAAGAGGTAAAAAAGCAAAACTAAACAAAGCATAAAAATACAAATTCAGGCATGGAAAACTCCAGTGGTCAACTTTGCACTGGTAAAGAATAAAATATCTTGGATTATGGTCAACGAAAAATTGGCCAGTATCCTTAAAGACAGACAGGCCAGATTTGACAGGGTGTGGTCCCCCTGGATTAAATACCTCCAAGCCCCATAGTCTCTAGAACTGTATGGGGGTGGGACCCAGGCAGAGGGAAACGGCTTCTTCTTTGGATTCTGGACCTTTATCTTTTTTCTCTTCCTCTCCTGTCCATCCTCCTCCTCCTTCTTCTTAACCTTACTTTAAATCACTTCTCTTCTCCCCTCCCTTTCTTCTCTTTTTATGTTTAAAAGACTCTACTTATGGATATAAGTGGAGAGCTATGGAGCCTCTCTTTCCCTGGCTCCGATGGAGGAACAAGGTAAACTAACTTTAAAGGCCTAACCTCCTTTGGTGCCAAGGGCCCTGATACTGAGATATACTAAAGGTACTACAACTTGATTTAATATTACCAAGAAGTTAGGAGTACTCCGCTTAAGGGGCAAATTTATCTTCTTTATCTTTTCTATTTTTTAGTTCTATTTCTATTTTTATTTTTCATTTTGATCAACACTAATGATATATGGAACTAATATGATATGTTATTCTAGACCCTTTAAGGATAGGTCTACATTAGTGTCCTTATGTTCACAGAGCGTACTAATACTCACATGTTACCCCCCCCCTTTCTTTTTTTCTTCTTGTTCTGTACAACACTTTTGTGTCATTTGACTGAAAATATGATTGCTGACTAATTGTTCATGCCATTTTGTATAATTTGCAAAACCTTTAATAAAGAAAATTGAAAACAAAAATACAAATTCAGATGTTTATACATTATTTTATTATACAGTTCTCATTTATTTAACTCTATATATGTATTTTTTGTAACTAATACACATGTGTCTATGTATACTGTACACCATACTCACAAGATGTTTTTGTATAAATGTTGAAGTGGTAAATGCAGAAATATAAGATGAGTGAGAACATCAGTTAATAAGAGTGGAAAGCTCTAAATGACTTTTTTTGTTGTTTAACTACATAATAATAATAAAGGCTACTTAAGTGATGAAATGTTTTGTGGCTGCTATAATGAAACTTAGCATGTAGAAATGATCTATTTGGAGAGATTTAAAAGGAACGCCTAAGAACCATGAATCCTGGCATGCGTAAGATAACCAAATTGAGACGGCAGCCTTAACTTAAACCTCCAGGGGGCAAAGCATGTGCTTAACATATTTAACATCTGCCCCCATATTTCTAGAAACACATAGCATTGGAAGTCTGTACACTGTAATTTTTCGACAGGACAGAGACCATCTGCTGTGCGCTGAGAAGTGTAGGAGGCATGCATTAGTACAAATGGCAAAAGACAGATGTATTTACACCTACTTGGTCAGCACCTTTGAGCAGTGCTGGAAGGAAACACGGCACTTTTTTTTTCTATTTCATAGCAGCTGCTTAACCCTATAATTGTGCAGAGATATGCACAACCGAACGTTCGTGATTTGTAAATGCTTGGCAGTTTAAAATATGATTTATTGTGAAAAACTGTTTTATAATGGTGATAATAGGAGTATGATTTTACATTGTGGGGAAACATCCAATAAATAAGTTAGTATGGCACCTCACTTTCATAAATAATATCTTCTCTTCTTTCAAAGTTAAAGTGATTTTCAATCCATAATGAAATTCTTAATTTTGCTCAGAGTAATGGTCCGTACACACGATCCGAAAATCGGATGAAAAATAACGCTTTTGATGCGATCGTACGATAATCGGATCGTTAGTACAGAGCTTTCGAGAGCTGATCACTACAGTTCATCCGATATTATTCGATTGGACAAGCACGAAAATTTTCCTCGTACGACACGAGATCGTACGATTTTCATTTAGTCAGTACAGTTGTCATCCAAAAATACAATACAAATACACTACAACACATGACATCACTTCCGTTTTTTTTTCTGTTGTACGAGAATTTTCATGACTTTAGTAACCTATTAAATTTCTACTTGCGACTAGTAAACGAAAAAAGTCAGACAATCTGGAATTTCACCTCCTTGGTTTGGCTCCTCCTCTGTATGGTCAGTTCACAGTCATTTTTTACTATACCTATGCTCCTGTATTGGGCAGCTTTTATTTGGATGAATAAAACTTGCTGGACTTTTATTGCTTCATCTGACTGTTTCCCGTATCATAATTTTTGTTCTGGTTTTTAAGGATTAAACTACGTAGGCGCTCTTTTTTGTTCACATTCCTATGGCACCCAGACCCTAATGACCCCTCTAAGGATAAGCCCATCATGAGGGGTGAAGCCTGGACATTGTACGGGTCCAGTGATGGGGGGTGAGGGTTCCCTGTACCCCTTTTATATACCTGTAATGGGCTTACATGTCTTCATGGCTCAAGTATACACTACATCTCTATCCTACAAGATATACCGCCGTTCTATGCACACAAGTTACTCATATGGCAAGTTGTACAGGGGCTTGCACTCTTATGCCGCGTACACATGATCGCACATTCCGACAACAAAATCCATGTTGGCTCAAACTTGTCTTGCATACACACGGTCACACAAATCTCGTCGGAAATTCGGAACATCAAGAACGCGGTGACGTACAACACGTATGACGGCACTATAAAAGGGAAGTCCAATACTAAGTGCTCCACCCTTTGGGCTCCTTCTGCTAATCTCGTGTTAGTAGAAGTTTGATGAGAGACGATTCGCACTTTTCATCCTCGTGCTTTTCCGATTGTTACTGCTCTTCAGTTTGTGTTTGTGGGTTCATATCTGGTTTTCAGTGCGTGTAGTCATTTGGCATTTGTTTTTCAGTGCATATTTTATAGTACGCATTTGTTTTTCAGTGCATATTTTATAGTACGTATTTGATCTTCCCTGCGTTCTTGTCTGCTCGTTTCTGATTTTCAGCTCGCTTTTCTCTGCCTTTCTGTTAGTTTTTTCTGACCAGCCAACTCTTTTGAAGCCATTAGGACTCTCCCCCCAGAACCAGAGGGTTTTTAACTACTGGCTGGCCTGAGCCAGAAGAGTGGTGGAGAACGCTTTCGGGATAATGGCCAGCCAGTTCCGCCTATTCCTTACGGCAATCAACATGGCGGAATATAAACGTAACCATATAATCCTTGCATGCTGCATTCTCCACAAATCTTTAAGGAGAAATTCAATGAACTATGTTGCCTCAGTTGGGCCTGAGGCCGGACTTCAAGAAGAGACCCTGATGCCGCTTGAAGCTGGCCGTCCTGGCTTGCCCCCCCAAAGTGCCGCAAAGTTAAACAGAAGTATGTCAAGTACTTTGCTGGTAGGGGGGCCATTGATATGCCAGAAAATGATTAAGAAACATTTTCAAAATACATTTTTTAGTTAAACTTAAATAAGATTTCTTTTGATTTACTGCTTGTGTTTCTTTTGGCTGTCTCCTAGGTTAGCCAGTGGTCTTTTCTTTTTGGCCATTTTCTTCAATAGTGCAAATGTAATTTATTTGATACATGAGGTGACAATCTCTTCTTCAGCGAAATATTATTTTGTTGTGGGTCTGCTACACACACACCTTGTTTTTGTTGTCAATGTATTTACATTACTGATAAAAATATACATCATTTTCAGCACCATGAATGAATTTTGGTGAGTCACGAAAATGGCATGATTGTGGCAAATTATAAAGCACTGTGGGAGTTATTTACTAAAGGAAAATCCATTTTGCACTCCAAGTGCACTGCAAAAGTGCACATTAAACTGCACTTAAAACTGCACTGAAAGTGTACTTGTAGCGTAAAGTGGATGTGCCTTTAGTAAATAACCCCCATTTCAGTGTAAACACCAACTTAGACCAAATGATATTGAGCCTTGAAAGAAGAAGCCACGCATTGTTGATTAGAAAACTTTTTACTCTGTGCACATTCACATGTGCGTTTTAAAAGGGTTTTTGAACAAACCAACATATTTTAGTAATAACATTTTTTTTGGACAGTACAAATAGCCTTTTTTGTGTTATAACAGGCATGTTTAAAACCATAAAACAATACACAACTCAGGAACTTACAAAGTTCAACTTTGACAAAGTGAAGGCAATATCAGACATTAGTATGTCCAAACTGTGTTGATATTGCCTTCATCAGATGGGGTGATGTCACCCCTGTGAAAGCCAAATTTTGCAGAAAAATGGGAATTTCCCTCCTGATCCCATGCCTAATGTCAACATGTGCTAGCTCCCATAATGGGGGATCAATGGATGTGTTTCGGGGGGTGCAACCCCTTCCTCTCATCTACTTTAGTTGCGAGGAAAGGGTTGCACCCCCAAAACGTGCACCTTGATTTCCCGGGATGGCAGATAGCACATGTTGACACACTGTGTGCATCTTCAAAATTTGGCTTTCAAAATTTTGTAGAAAAGTTGGAAAAAAGGAAAGAATTTTATAAATGTTGGTGTGTTTTCAATTCTGCCTAAAACATCAATGATGTTTTTGCGTCTTTTCCATCATTCATCATTGACCTCCCCAACAAGGACTTGTGCACTTGCACTTGTGAAATGTGTTTCTTCTTCAACAACATCCACATTACCTAAAAAAAAAAAAAAAAACACCATGTATTATAAATATGCAGGCATCCATCTATTACCTGAAGCTGTGGTCTCAGACACTCACCTGTTGTGGTCATTATTTCGCCCACTTCATAAACCTCTCCTTCCTCCACATCCTCTTGTTGTTTTTGAATGTCCCCTTCTTTAGGAGGTTGAAGGTCCCTGGTGACCTCAGATGTCCCGAGTCTTTTCTCCCCTATGTGAATAAAATAAAGGTATACTTAACACATAGATATTTGAGACAAGAAATAGGAATATGAAACATTGTATGGAAGTGTTGTACAATTGTCCGTTTTGGCAGAGTTCCAAGCTGAAGACATGATTTTTTTCCCTTTACAAAGCTGGAATACTTACCTTTTTTGTTAAAGTATCACAGATGGAGACACCCCTAGTATCCACTGGAGCACCTGTGTGGGACACCCTAAAACGTTTGTTCTGGTGTCCCACACTGGTACTCCTGCGTCCAGATATGTAAACAGCTGCTGAGTGTCCTCTCCTTACACTGGATCAAGTTTGCATTTCATTCTAGTTACAAACCCATCTAGACAACAATGTACTAAACTTCTTTTAAGACAAATAGGCATGACCAAATGTAGTTAACCTGCATCTGCAAAAAACATTGTATTAGTGAGCGAACGAACGATATTTACTACGAACGATTACGGTGCCCACGAACCTGAAACTTGCCATTTTAAACTGTACAACAGTAAAGAAAAGCACATGGAGCAGCACGGATAAGAAGAATAGGAACACACAACAAAATACTTACTTTTTTGCAGAACTCTCTTGATTCTTCTGTACTGATCCTGCTCCCTCAATTTGAGGTCTGACCAGGGGAGTTGCTAGGTCTGCGAAAGATCTGGGGCTAGAGCCCATAGCAGCTCCTTTTTGCATGCCCACGGGGGGGGTACCAGTGGTAAGCAATTTTTCACGGGCGATGCCTGGTGTTGGCGCTTCAATCATTATGGCATAATGGTTGATATGGTGTCAGGGTGATTGAAGTGCATTATTTCTATTGTTACATTCTAATATATAGTGAAGTGGTTCAACTCACCATACTGCAGAATCAGTGGGAGCCCTGGGCGTGTCACTTGCCACATCTCTTGCCACCAGATGCAGCATGTCACTTGCCACCGTCACCTGCCACTAGATGTGGATTGTCACTTGTCATGTCGCCTGCCACCAGTGGTGGATTGTCACTTGCCACTTTCATCTGGCAGCAGATGTGGATTGTCACTTTCTATGTCTCCTACCACCATTTGGAGATTGTCACTAGCCACATCTCTTGCCATCATTTGCAGATTGTCACTTGCCACGTCACCGGCCACTAGATGTGGGTTGTCACTTGCCATCTGATGTGGATTGTCACTTGCCATACCAGCCAGTGCCACCAAATGTGCATTGATGCTGCATTGGTGGCAGGCTGACAGCACTGGTCCATTTAGTGAGAGCAGGAGAGCGGTGATGCGGGGTGGGCAGTAAGAGATGATGCTTCCTGCCGCACCTCCGACATTGAAGCTAGGGGGTCTGGCTGCAAAGTGGAGCTCCATGATGACCGTGCTGTGAGGGCAGAAGGGTGCCGATTTGTGGCGGACAGTGAGAGATTGTGTCATCTCTCTGCTGCTCGCTGTACCTCGCTCCCAATTTGAAGAGGCCCGGCTATGAAGAGCTCACTTCTTTCCTCTCCTCCGCCTCTCTCATGCAGCCAGCCCGCCTGCCGCAGCAGCTGCAACCCACTGGTTAGGCAGGGATCCTGCGGCAAGAGACTCGGGGCTATGGGCCCCAGATTCGGGGCTATAGCCCCAATAGCCACCCCCTAGCAACGCCCCTGGGTCTGACCATCATTTCCTCAGTTGATCCTTGGATCACCGTACCCCAAAATTCTTCGGCCGACTTTTCACAACTTTAGTCATGATCTTGGCCTTTCTCACATTTGGGTTTGGGTAGGGTCCATGCTTCCCGTCAGTTGGCCCTCTTGAAGATGTCCACCGTCTCCACCATCTCTATAAAGGCCATATTTGAGGTCTTAAATATCCTCCGGGATCGGGACGTTTGTGGCTCCGGGCTTTCCTCGTTGTTGCTGCTATTCTCGGGCACCTGCTCTGTCTCCGCCATGTGCTCTCCCACTGCGCCGAAAGACATATATACTAGAATATAGACATATATATGGTTAATATACTAGATAGAAGGTCAGGGACGGGCGGAGTTTTACGCATGCGCAGTGTATTTAAAGTGTAACACGCGTGTGTCGTACGTACGATCTGTGAGCAGGGGAAGGAGTATCGGAAGCGCCGATCCTTAGAACGAAGGTACAATTTTAACTTGGTGCATCAGTGGCCTATACTGCTTCTAGATTGAGGCCTATATTGGGACAAGATTATGAGAGTTTAGCCTGACATTAGGGTTTGTCTTGTGTTGTGTCTTGCAGAGAAAATGGATCTATTCAATGATGAGGACTTTATCCCCATATTCATTGCTATGTACAGGGAGCTGCCCTGTCTGTGGCAGGTAAACCACCCCTTTTATAACAATAAACCAAAGAGGAAGGCAACGCTGGATCAATTGCTGGAATTTGTGAAGCCAGTGATCCCCACGGCAGACATCCCCTATTTGAAGGCCCTAATAGGTGGCATGAGGAGCACTTATAATAGGGAGCGCAAGAAGGTCCAGGATTCCCAAAAAAAAACCACTATAACCAAAAATTCTAAACATTATTATGGAGAACTGACAAAAAAAAAAAATATTCTTGAAATAATAAAGAAATCATTTTTTAATAACTCTGTGCGAATATCAGCAGCAAAACATTCATTATTCTAGCATTCTAAAGAAGAAGAGAATGAGCTGCATTTAAAAGATTAAAAAATTTGCAGCGTGACGAATGTGCTATCTCCATTACGAACGCTAGTTTTTACCAGACCGAGCGCTTCCGTCTCGTAATTGATTCAGAGCATGCGTGGAACTTTGTGCGTCGGAATTGTGTACACACGATCGGAATTTACGAGAACAGATTTTGTTGTCAGAAAATTTGAGATCCAGAGCTCAAATTTTGTTTGTCAGATATTCCAACAGAAAATGTCCGATGGAGCCTACACACAGTTGGAATTTCTGACAAAAAGCTCACATCGAACATTTGTTGTTGGAAAATCCGACCGTGTGTACACGGCATTAGTGTTTTTCCTAACTTTGTTTCACTATTTGGCCTCATAGGTTATGTTAATATAGCATTTACTTTGTTAAATTTGGCAGTTTTTTTTTTCCTGGCTACTGATGTAATACTTAAATGACTCCTGCCTTTTGCCCAACAGCCATTGGACATAATACACGTCAATTCCATGAGTATTCTGCAGGGGAGGACCTTCACTTAGCAATGATGGATTATAGGCATCTGGAAGCATGAATACGCAGGACACAGTATTGAGTCAGCTGTAAGCCCTGAGAAAACTCAAAGTTTCCTCAAGTTAATGGTGGTTCCTTCACTTTGGAATAAGGTTTAATGCTGAGACTGCTCCAACCCCATGATTTGAGCTCCCCTTACAGGTGTGCTACATGCTAATTCACAGTCACAATGTGTGACCTATTCCAGAGGCTATTGCCATTTCTGGAATCAGAGGCAGTCAACCTTAAAGTGTTAGTAAACTCAAATGTTTTTTTATTTTAATAAAATAACAAATGTGTTATACTTACCTGCTCTGTGCAGTGGTATTGCTCAGAGCGGCCCCAAAATCACCCCTTTTATAACAATAAACCAAAGAGGAAGGCAGCGCTGGATCATTTGCTGGAATTTGTGAAGCCGGTGATCCCCACGGCAGACATCCCCTATTTGAAGGCCCTAATTGGTGGCATGAGGAGCACTTATAATAGGGAGCGCAAGAATGTCCAGTATTCTCAGAAATCAGGAGCTGCAGCAGATGACATTTATGTACTATGACAGACTGCTTTTTCTGGCAGGCCAGACTGAACCCAGGCCAGCACACTCCAATCTTCCTTCAAGGCTTCCTTCCACCTGTGTTAGACAAGTTCTCCGTGTGGTTGGGTTCAAAAGAGGCACGATAGAAGAGAAGGTGGCATTATAAGCTGTCAATGCATTGTTATGCCTTGCTAATACTATATCTTCCTTAGTTCGCGTCATGAACCTTCTAAACAAATTCAACATTTTCTTTGGGCTTTCCAGTGAACTGAGAGAAATCAGTCCTTCTCCCTCTTGATCCAGTGATGAGCTGGAGTGTTCTCTCTTGCATCCTAAAATGTTCCAACAGATTACCTATATATATATGTATATATGAGTAATTTATTGACCTTAATTTACTGCCCCATCGTCATGCATTTAGATTGAAGAGTCACATATGGTGTAATCTTCCATTATCAGTCATAGGCAGATTAAACCTTATGAAAATTATTTGGATGCCCCAGTTGCTCTATATTCTTCATAATTTCCCTGTCTAAATCCCAGTAAAGATATTTGCACAATTTTAAGGGTTTTTTCAGGAAACTGGAAGAAGAAACAAGCCCAGATAGCTTTGTTATTATTACAGTACTTCAAAAACCTTGGAGGCCTCTAACTCCTTGTCAGAAACCATGAATTAGAATGAGTCAGAAGTACAGTTAAATCACACATGTTTAATAATAAGAGTAAATAGAACAAACATAGTCAAAACATAGACAAAGTTTGGAAACCAGAATGGATAGTCAGACAAGCCAGAAAGTCAGGAGCCAGGGAACAGCATAGTGGAACAGCAAGCAGGATCTGGAGCCATAAGGAATGTCAGCCAAGCAAGTCTTTAACAGGAACGCAGGAGATAGTCTCTGTGATGTTGACCAAGGCAAAGGCAGAGCTCATTTGGGCTGGACGGCTTAAGTAGGCAGGACTGACAAGAAGGATATCATCAACAGGTGAGTCACTGTGGAGAGATAGGAGCTGGCAATTAGCCAACAGCTGAGCAGCCAGCTCAGAGAAGGAAGGGCTGAGCCCAGCCCTGACACTCCTGAACCCCAGTCTTTATTTTTTGGCACAACTGCAGCACCTCTCTGGATAGAGGCAAAAAACATTCTGCTCCATATTCCATGTTTCTATGTCAACCCTTAAAAACCCTAAAAAAAAAAAAAAATCAGTTTCTCATTTTGTTATAAGAAGTGTTTAACCGCTTGCTGACCACGCTATATCCAAATGAAGGCTACTGCAGGGCCGGGTAACTCTGGGAGGCTGTCATATGAGTGCCCTATGGTGCCACTACAGTGCCCATCAGTGCTACTACAGTGCTCATTAGTGCCCTATGGTGCCACTGCAGTGTTCATTACTTCTCTATATTGCCACTACAGTACTCATCAGTACCCTATGGCGCCACTACAGTGCTCATCAGTGCCCTACGGTACCACTACAGTGCTTATCAGTGCCCTACAGTGCACATCAGTGCCATCAGTGAGTGCTTATCAGTGCTCATCAGTGCCACTACAGTGCCCTATTAGTGCTCACCAGTGCGCAGTAGTGCACATCAGCGAGTGATCATCAGTGCCACCCTATCAGTGGATCCTCATCAGTGCCCGTCAGTGCTGTAAAAAAATGCATTTTAATTTTCTTTCCATATTTTCCAAAAACTTAGAAAAAACGTAGAAAAAATGACATGTTCAAAAGACTCATTATGTCTCATAGAATATACGTTGGGGTGTTGCTTTCCAAAATGAGATTATTTTGTGGGTGTTTACATTGTTCTGGTGTTCCAGGGCCTTCAGAAGTGTGATAGGTAATCAAGAAACTAGATGTCTAATTTATTCTCCTAGAACACCTGAAGGTGCTACTTGAATGTTGGGCCTCTGTATGTGGCCAGGCTGTGTAAAAGTCTCATACATGTGGTATCGCCATACTCAGGAGGGATAGCAGAATGTATTTTGGGGTGTAATTTTTGCTATGTACATGCTATGTAATATTTCATAAATGGACAACCTTATATACATTAAAAAAAAAAAAAAAAAAATATATATATATATATATATATATATATATATATATATATATATATATATATGTTTTCATTTCCTTTCCACATTTTCCAAAAACTTGTAGAAAAAAGGACATGTTAAAAAGACTCATTATGCCTCAAAGAATATATGTTGAGG
Organism: Lithobates clamitans; assembly: GCA_037952925.1. Taxonomy (NCBI): domain Eukaryota; kingdom Metazoa; phylum Chordata; class Amphibia; order Anura; family Ranidae; genus Lithobates; species Lithobates clamitans. Next base: position 5,711,692 of record JBBGZY010000240.1, on the reverse strand, counting down.
TGTTTGGTTTCCAAAATGGGGTCATTTTGTGAGCGTTTCCATTGTCCTGGTGCTCCAGGGCCTTCAAAATTGTAATAGGTATTCAAGAAATTTGATGTGTAATTTATGTCTAGAACACACAGTTACACTCAGTAGGCGAGATTGAAAAAAGACACAAGTCCATCAAGTCCAACCTATGTGTGTGATTTTATGTCAGTATTACATTGTATATCCCTGAATGTTGTGGTCGTTCAGGTGCTTATCTAATAGTATTTTGAAATTATTGATGCTACCTGCTGAAACCACTGCCTGTGGAAGAGAATTCCACATCCTAACCTCTCTAATGCCCTGTACACACAATAGGATTTTCCGACAACAAAATCCATGGGATTTTTTCTGACCGATGTTGACTCAAACTTGTCTTGCATACACACGGTCACACAAAGTTGTCGGAAAATCCGATCATTCTGAACGCGGTGACGTAAAACACGTACGTCGGGACTATAAATGGGGAAGTAGCCAATAGCTTTCATTTCTTAATTTATTATGAGCATGCGTGGCACTTTGTGTGTCGGATTTGTGTACACACGATCGGATTTTGTTGTCGGAAAAGTTTATAGCAAGCTTTCAAACTTTGTGTGTCGGAAATTCCTATGGAAAATGTGTGATAGAGCCTACACACGGTCGGAATTTCCGACAACAAGGTCCTATCACACATTTTCCATGGGAAAATCCTATCGTGTGTACAGGGCATTAGAGTAAAGAACTCTTTATGCAGTTTAAGGTTAAACCGCTTTTCTTCTAGTTTTAAAGAATGACCGCGTGTCTTATTAAATTCCCTTTCGCGGAAAAGTTTTATCCCTATTGAGTGGTCACCAGTACAGTATTTGTACATTGAAATCATGTCCCCTCTCAAGTGTCTCCTCTCCAGAGAGAACAAGTTCAGTAACCTATCCTCATAACTAAGGTCTTACAGTTCCTTTGGACTTTATTAGTTTTGTTGCCCTTTTCTGGACTCTCTCCCGTTCCAGCACATCCTTCTTGAGGACTGGTGCCTAGCACTGGACAGCATACTCTAGGTGCGGCCGGACCAGAGTCTTGTAGTGGGAGAATTTTTATCTCTGGAGTTAATCCCTTTTTTAATACATGCCATTATTCTGTTTGTTTTGCTTGCAGCAGCTTGGCATTGCATGCCATTGCTGAGCCTGTCATCTATAAGACCCCCAGGTCCTTTTCCATCCTAGATTCCCCCCAGAGGGTAGAGTGAGTAGATTGCATTCATATTTTTGCCACCCAAATGCATTATTTTACAGTTTTCTACATTAAACCTCATTTGCCATGTAGTTACCCACCCCATTAATTTGTTCAGATCTTCTTTCAAGGTTTCCAAAAACTGCAGAGAAGTTATTTCCCTGCTTAACTTAGTATCGTCCGCAAATACAGAGATTAAGCTGTATATTCCAATCTCCAGGTCGTTTATGAATAATCTAAATAAGATTGGTCCCAGGACAGAACCCTGGGGGACCCCACTTTACACCCCGGACCATTCCGAGTACTCCCCATTTATCACTACCTTCAGAACTTGCCCCTGTAGCCAGTTTTCAATCCATGTACTCACCCTATGGTCCATGCCAACGGACCTTACTTTGTACAGTAAACATTTATTGGGCATTGTATCAAATGATTTTGCAAAATCCAGATACACCATGTCTACGGGCCTTCCTTTATCTAGATGGCAACTCACCTCCTCATAGAAGGTTAATAGATTGGTTTAGCAAGAATGATTCTTCATGAATCCATGCTGATTACTGCTAATGATACAGTTGTCATTACTAAAATCTTGTATATAGTCCCTTAACATCTCCTCCGAGAGCTTGCATACAATTGATGTTAGGCTAACTGGTCGGTAACTGCCAGGAATGTAACTTGGCCCTTTTTTAAATATTGGTGCTACATTGACTTTTCTCCAATCAGCTGGTACCATTCTAGTCAGTAGACTGTTCGTAAAAATTAGGAACAATGGTCTGGCAATTACTTGACTGAGTTCCTAAATAAACATCGGGCGCAAGCCATCTGGTCCCGGTGACTTATTAAGGTTACATTTTTCAAGTCTAATGCCGCGTACACACGGTCGGACTTTTCGACCGGATTTGTCTGACGGACGCCGACGGACCATCCGATCGTGTGTGGGCTTCACCGGAACTTCAGCGGACTTTTCCAGTTGCAAATCTGACGGACTTTAGATTTGGAACATGCTTCAAATCTTTACGTCATAACTCCGCCAGACCCAGAAATCCGCTCGTCTGTATGCTAGTCCGACGGACAAAAACTGACACTAGGGCAGCTATTGGCTACTGGCTATCAACTTCCTTATTTTAGTCCGGTGTACGTCATCACGTACAAATCCGTCGGACTTTGCTGTGATCGTGTGTAGGCAAGTCCGATCGTTAGAAAGTCTGTTGAAAGTCCGCCAAAAGTCCGTCGAAAGTCTGTCGGACGGGCTGTCGGACTTTTGTAGCTGAAATGTCCGACCATGTGTACGCGGCATAATTCTAATTCCTTCCTCTGTTAGCCATGAGAGGGTTTCCTGTGACATGTCATGAGGATAAACATTGTAGTTTTGGTTACTGAAGACCCCCGATTCCCTCATGGAGACTGAGGTGAAGAATAAATTCAATACCTTTGCCATCTCTCCATCCTTATTAACCAGATTCCCAGAAACCATGAAATCAGACCGAGACAGAAGTACAATTAAATCACACTTGTTTAAAAATAAAATTAAAAAGAACAAACATGGTCAAAACATAACCAGGAATCAGGGATCAAAGTAGTGGAACAGCAAGCAGGATCTGTAGCCTGAAGGCAGAGGCGTAACTACAACTTTTAGGGCCCCGGTGCAAGAAATCATGAAGTGCCCCCTTGACCTCTGGTCCTGGGCCTGGATCCCTTTATTCCCATTTCTCTCATTATGGGACCCTTTATTAGGGTCTCACAGCGGCCTCCTTTCTGCCATCATGGTGGTAGAACACCAGGGCCAAATCCCAAGTGCAACCTTTGTGACCCTGGTAGTTCTGCCTCTGTGATCCACCTGCATTTAGGTACTGCCATAAATGTGATAGATTTTACTGGCATGTAAGACCTGCACACCCAGCATCTGAAAGGCTTTTAAACAGGATGTTACTGACAGGCTCAGTGAGCGGCCCCTGAGCAGATCACCTATGACAGGAGAACCAACATACCTGTTGCCGACCCCAGGAATATGAGCTGCAGTGGTGCAGGAGGAGAGCTCTGGCAGCAAGTGGCTGACATTGGGGGCACTGATGGAGGTTGGAATTTCAGATTGGCAGCATTGGGCTAGCAGGGGTGGGGAGTGGTGGGGGGCCAAGTCAGGAGGCGGTTATCAGTAACAGAAGAGCCGATGCAAGAATGTTTGTCTACACAGGCGAAGGTGCATTTCAATTTTTGTTGCTCTTCCACTCCACCATTCAACTGCCACCCCTCTCCTCTCCACAATGCAACCCCCACCCCTACTGTCCACAGCCATGCTGGGACCTCCTTCACATTATGCCTGTGTTTGTGATGGGGTGCAACATGAAGGACGTCTCTTCAAATCCCCTCAGGACAAATCCATCCCCACCCAATCCCCCTCTATTCTCTCCCCACCTCTAGCACAGATCCTCTCCTCCATGTCCTCCTTTCCTCCCCCCTCATCCTGGGTCAAATCTGCTCCCCCCCCAATCCTCCCCAGCACAAGTACTCTCTGCAGTTCTGTCACAAATCCTACTACCCAAACCCCCCTTCTCAGTACAAACCCCCCCAAAACACAAATTATCTCCCCTTCTAATACAAATCTATACTTCCCAACTGTCCTGGTTTTGGTGGGACCTTCCTGAGATACAAATGAAATCCTGTGTATCCGGATTAAAGGTCTGTGAGGGAAACCTGCGTTTTTTGTGCATTTCCCACACTGCATTAAAAATGCACTGCCATAGCGATCTGCAATGGGCGTACCTCTTCACGCTGTGCCTCCTGGCAGTCATGTGATCGCTTGCAGTGATCAGGAGCTTTCAGTTAGACACAGGTAACTGTGAAGGGGGCGCTCAAGGCGCGCACATCGCTACTGATCACAATTCATGCAAATATGTTGCCTCTCTGTGTCAAGGCCCAGGTGCTGAGAGGCCGCATATTTGTGTGTGGCAAGGGGTTAATGACTACCCAAATACAGGTCACAAATGCAGTATTTGCCTGCACCAGAATGTTTGATCAGCAGAACCATGTGATCCAGTTGCTGTGTGTTTTGTAAAGCAGCGCATGCACATGCTCAGTGCAGACCGACATGTCTCATCGCAGACAGTGCGTTCCTATATGATTTGTGGTGTGAACCGGCCCTGAGTCTTGGGGCCCAGTGCCAAAAAAAAGTTCAGGCACTTGGCTCCACTAACTTGCCTGACAGGGTGGCACTAGCATATGTACCTGGAGCAATTGCCCTGAATCTCTAGCAAGGTGCCCAGGATCCCAGACACCATGATTGTCCCCTCAATAGCAGCAAGTTTGTCTTTTAAGAAGGGGGGAAGGGGGCAAGTTATCAAAGATGAATACATGCAGTGATTTGAGGGGGATAAGAGGATGCTTTATGTGCTAGGGGGCACTTTGAGAGGGGAGAGAAATTGTGCTGGAAAGGGGGTTAATTTAAAAAATCTGACCCCCCATAACACGTTTTCCTCCCACCCCAAAGTGCCCCCCAGCACATAAAGCATCCTCCTATCCCCCTCAAATCACTGCAAATATTCTTCTTTGACAACTTGCCCCTTCTCTGAGTCCCCTTCACTGTGTCTCCCCCTGCCAGTGCCAAGCATAAAGATTCAGTACAAACCTCAGATTAGCACATCCTGTTCTGTTGATGCTGATTGCTGTGTCCATTCTCCTCCCCCTCCTTCTCCTGTCTCTGACATCTGAGCTGAGGAAAGGGGGGAGGGGACTTCAGTCCGTGTGTTAGTGTGAGGTGGGCAGAAGGGGGGAGACAGGGAGAGATGCCTTACAGTGTAATCGCATCGTGTGGGAACAGAAAGACCCGCACACGCTGCAAGCCAGTCACTGGAGCCATCAGAGGTGAGAGAACCAGCAGCCGCTACACCAGGTGTCGGACTGGAAGTCTTTTGTGCGGTCGTGGGGACCCCTTACAGTGGCGGGATTTGCCAGGGCCCAGTCGCAGGTGTGACTGTTGCGACCCTGGTTGTTCCGCCTCTGCCTGAAGGGATGTCAGAAAATCCAGTCTTTAAACAGGAACGCAGGAGATAGTTTCTTGTGACGTGACCAAAGCGAAGGCAGAGCTCCTCTGGACTGGACGGCTTAAGTAGGCAGGACTGATGAGCAGGATCAACAACATCTGGGTAACTGTGGAGAGAGATGGGAGCTGGCAATTAGCCGACAGCTGAGCGGCCAGCTCAGAGAAGGAAGGGCTGAGCCCAGCCCTGACACTAGATCATTCTTTATGGGACGAATATGATCTGACCTCTTACTATTTATGTACTTAAAGAATTTCTTGGGATTTTTTTTTTACTCTCCCCCACTATGTGCTTTTCGTGTTCAATCTTGGCTGCCCTGATTGCACCCTTACATTTCTTTTTGCATTCTTTGTACAGTTGGAATGCTGATGATGATCCCTCAGCCTTGTATTTCTTGAAGGCCTTTGCTTTTATATGCATTTTTACATTGGAGTTAACTCTTTTAAATTTATTTCCCATTGGGATGCACTGACTAATGCAATTATTTAATATGCTCTTAAAGCATACCCATTTTGCCTCTGTGTTATTTGTTACTAAGATTTTATCCCAATTATTATCATCTAGCAAGGATTGTAGTTTAGGGAAGTTGTCTTTATATTCCCCTTATTTTTCCCATTTGTGTGATTTATACTAAAAATAATTGACCTGTGATCACTGTTTCCTAAATTGCCCCGTATTTTTACATCCTTGATCAGGTGTTTCTAGTTGGTGCATTTAGGATTCCACCTCCTCCCTTGCTCCCTTAGTGATGTTATCTCTCACATTCACTTGTACATCATTTTTTATATACAGGCTCACCCTTTTTTACCCTCTCTATCCCTGCAATATAGAGAATACCCTTGAATGGTTGCCAGCCAATCATGAGAGCTGTCAAACTAAGTCTCTGCAACTCCTACAAAATCTGAATCCTCTTTATACAACAGTAGTCCTGGCATTGGTGAACATGCCACGTAGTTTAGACTGGTTATTGGATGCTCTGGGGTTGCAATTAAGACTTGTTACTATAGTCAACCTACCACTAATGCCCCCAATACTACCCTCTGGAATATGTTCCACTCTTACTATCTCTACCCCCCCCCCTCGCCTAGTTTAAAAGCCCCTCTAACTTTTCGGCCATCTTCACTCCCAGCAGATCTGTACCTTCCCCATTTAGGTGCAGTCCGTCCCTTCTATAGAGCTGGTAACCGACTGAGAAGTTGCCCCAGTTCTCCAGGAACTCAAACCCCTCCTTTCTACACCAGCTCCTCAGCCACTTGTTTACTTCCCTTTACTTCCCTAATCTCCCTCTGCCTTTCTAGTGTTGCTTGAGGTTCTGGTAGTATTTCTGAGAATACTACCTTGGAGGTCATTTTCCTCAATTTAGCTCCTAAGTCCCCTATGTAGCCAGACTGTGAAAAAGCCTCACACATGTGGTATCGCCATACTTAGGAGTAGCAGAATATGTTTTGGGGTGTAGTTGCAAGTATGCATATGCTGTGTGTGAGAAATAACCTGCTAATATAAAAGAATTTGGTGTGTGTGTGGGGGGTTGTCAAAAAAAATCTTAATTTTGCAAAGAATTATCGGAAACAATTACAACTTCAAAAAACTCACCATGCCTGTTACTAAATACCTTGGAATGTCTGCTTTCCAAAAAGGGGTAATTTGGGGGGTATTTGTACTGTCTTGGCTTGTTAATGTCTCAAGAAATTAGGCTGTCAGGTGTGTTCAATTTTCAATGATTGGCACCATAGCTTGTAGACTCTTCACAAATACCAAATAATATACACTAATTTGTTTTTTGTTTTTTTTACCAAAGATATGTAGCAGTATAACTTTTAGCCAAAATTTATGAAGGATAATTACTATTTTGCAAAATTTTATAAAATGCATTTTTGTTTACAAAATGTTTTGTCTTTTTTTAGTTATAGTGCAAAAAAAAAAAAAAAAAGAAAAAAAAAACTGTGGTGATTAAATACCACCAAAAGAAAGCTCTATTTATGTGTAAAAAAGGACACAAATGTCATATGGGTACAGTGTAGCATGACTAAGTAATTGTCATTCAAAGTGTGAAAGCTGAAAATTGGCCTGGACAGGAAGGGGTTATAAGTTCCCAGTAGGCAAGTGGTTAAGAAATACCCTGGCTGCTAAGATCGTCTCGCACCGAATTCAGGTATCAAAGCCATGAAGCAACTCCTCCACCTTAGCACAGTGACACAGCCATACTTAAAATAGGTTCATGTGTCAGGACTGCATATCCCACTCACTGTTTACACTTCCTATATACTGTATGTTGTACACATCCTACATTAATAAAAACTAAACTGTGTGCATATTTTTTGATGCAGATTGAAATATTTGTGTTACTCATAATGCTTTTTAAAAATACAGAATGGGAAATGACACTAAGGAAAATGAAAATCTTCAGATTAGGTTAGAGTAGGTTTGTTCATGGTGTATTGGGACCTGACTATGAAAATACAACAGAGGAGTAAAGCTTTGCTCATTAGAGTTGCATTAACATAAAACAAAGCTGTGATCAGGAAAGTAAAACAGGACTTTCAAGTGGTCTCGGATCTTTTGGAAGCTTTTTTTTTTTGTGTGTGTGTATTTTTCCTTTTCTTCTTTAAGCTGTATAGCGGCAATTTAGTCTTGGAGCTGAGCTGTAATCACTAACTGCATCTTGGATCTGCTTTTTCCCCCCTCTCCATCTCTTTTATGGCTCATTCTCTCTCCATGCAGAGACGATTTGCAACAGATTAAAATGGTATAAAAGGGGAGGCTTTCTCTTTGTGCATGTAAGTGGATGTTAAGTGCTAGGTTTCTTCTGAAAGAAAGAAGACAAAATCCTGTCATGACCCTTATTAACTTGTAATGACAATCTGTCATTCGGTGAAGTATTCTCCTCACTTTAGAATACTGCATTTTTACTCTTGTACAGTTGTTCTTGTTTGGAAAGGGTTAATAAAAGTACTTTTCGATTTTTTTTTTCTTTCAATCAACTATTATTTAATTAGTTAGCTGAGTGTACAATGTATATGCATGTTAATGGCAACACTAAAAAAACATGGGAAACATTTTAATTTTACAGGCTTGTTATGTATTCACATTCTAAAGGGGTGTTTTGTTTTTTTTTTTTGAAAACTCCAGTCAAACAGCTACTGTAAGTTATTATTTATTATTATTATACAGGATTTATATAGCGCCAACAGTTTGCACAGCGCTTTACAACATGAGGGCAGACAGTACAATTACAATACAAGTCAATACAGGAGGGATCAGAGGGCCCTGCTCTTTAGAGCTTACAATCTAGAAGGGAGGGTCAAGTGGAAACAAAAGGTAATAACTGTGGGGGGTGAGCTGATGGAGAAAATGAAAATACAGTTGTTAGGTGTGGGTAGGGTAGGCTTCTCTGAAGAGAAGGGTTTTCAGGGATCGTCTAGGAGTAGGAGTAGGAGATAAGCGGACAGATTGGGGTAAGGCTTTCCATGGGATTGGAGAAGCTTTGGAAAAGTCCTGGAGGTGAGCATGGGAGGAGGTGACGAGGGAGCTAGAGAGCAGGAGGTCTTGAGAGGAATGAAGAGAATGAGTAGGTTGGTATTTAGAGACTAGGTCAGTGATGTAGCTGGGGGCAGAGTTGTGGATGGCTTTGTAAGTAGTTGTTAGTATTTTTAATTTAATTTGTTGGGTGAGCGGAAGCCAGTGGAGGGATTGACAGAGAGGGGTGGCAGAGACAGAGCGATTGGTAAGGTGGATGAGTCTGGCAGCAGCATTCAGGATGGATTGAAGAGGTGATAGAGGTAAGCCAATGAGAAGGGAGTTGCAGTAGTCAAGACTAGAGATGACCAGGGAGTGAATTAAGAGCTTTGTTGTGTCATTAGTTAGAAAGGGGTGTATTTTGGAGATGTTGCAGAGGTTTAGGCGGCAAGATTTGAACAGTGATTGGATGTGGTGCTTAAAGGAGAGTTCAGAGTCCAGGACAACACCTAGAACCTTGGCATGTGGGGATGGGCTTATAGTTGTGCCATCGATTTTGACAGAGAGATCAGGGGAGGGGGCATATGGGGGAGGAAAAATTATAAGTTCGGTTTTGGATAGATTAAGTTTGAGGAAGTGGTGTGACATCCGGACTGATATATCTGAAAGTAAATTAGTGATACGTGAGGAGACAGAGGGAGTGAGCTGAGGGGTAGAGAAATAGATTTGGGTGTTGTCGGCATAGAGGTGGTATTGGAAGCCATGGGAGGCTATCAGCTGACCCAGGGACGAGGTGTAGATTGAAAATAGGAGAGGTCCAAGAACAGAACCTTGGGGGACCCCGACAGATAAAGGAAGAGGAGAGGAGGAAGTAGAGTAAATAGAAATGAAATGCATATATGGAAACTGTACCCACCATCCACTTGAATCTACTTGAAATGCATAGAGCTCTGCCTCACAGCATTGCCCAGTCTGGGAGTGCAGAATACGTATGTTCCCTCTGCTGCAGTTAAGCAGCACTTACAGGTCTTGCTTCTTCTTTGGCTGGACAATGAACCGAGAAGCAGCAGATTGGTAAGCTCATCTCACTGTCACTGGCTCCTTGTGTTGCTTCTCCCTCTTCCAACCTTAGCTCTGCTGTACAAGGGAATCTAAGAAGGTGATACTATGTCAAATTTAGATACTTGCGCTGCTTACACTTTAAAAATACACTTCAGTATTTTTGGTTTGCATATGTAATGCTATGGGCGACAGCCATTGAGCTGACTTGCTGTTTTACTTTATAACTGTCGCGTCTTGAATACATGTTTTGAATGTTGACATAATAAAAACATTTTCAACTCTAAAAATACACTTCATGATGTATTAATAAATACAGAACTACGTTCATTCATGTCATTTACACTCACCGTCCACTTTATTAGGTAAAGAGCATAAGTGCAGCGCTAAAAAGTGAATGTATCTTAGCATACAGTCTAGTGACTGAAACCAAATATGGAGTGAAAACAAAAAACTATATGTTAATGAACACTGGTGAGGTGCATGTAAATGTCCAAACACAAAAGTGAAAATTATAAAAAATGTCCAATAACACTATGTTGTGCTCCACAGACTGCAATCAAAGGCTGAAGTCAGTGCATACAGAAAGTCTTCTCATACAGCTGAAATGCTTGGACCCATGGTGTAGACTAGAGACTTGGAAAGTACATCAATCATGAACAGCATGGCAAAACATCTAGAGTAAAATACTCTTACCAGAGCGAGTGGGACGTATCAGCCTTATAGCTTTACGTCTATCAGGGCTTGTGGAGGTAGCCTCCCATATAGTCTTCTCCAAGAGTTCTCCCTTCGGTCACGATCTCCGATCGGCCAAGTTGTTCCTAGAGTCACGGTCACTGGTAACCAATACAGTAAGGTGGGGGTGGACCTTTACATGCACCTCACCAGTGTTCATTAACATATAGTTTTTTGTTTTCACTCCATATTTGGTTTCAGTCACTAGACTGTATGCTAAGATACATTCACTTTTTAGCGCTGCACTTATGCTCTTTATATTTATGGAACTTGGTTTGTTTGCGTGCTAGCTGCTATTTTTTCACTTGTTCACATTTGTATACTTTTGGGGTCAGCGCAACTAGTTTTTTTCATTATATACACTTTATTAGGTACACCTTGCTAGTACTGGGTTGGACCCCCTTTTGCCTTCAGAACCACCTCAGTTCTTCATGGCGTAGATTCAACAAGGTGTTGGAAACATTCCTCAGAGATTTTGGTCCATATTGACATGATAGCATCACGCAGTTCCTGCAGATTTGTCAGCTGCACATCCATGATGCAAACCTCCCGTTCGACCACATTCCAAAGGTTCTCTATTAGATTGAGATCTGATGACTGTGGAGGCCATTGTGGTACTCATTGTCATGTTCAAGAAACCAGTTTAAGATGATTTGAGCTTTGTGACATGGTGCATTATCCTGCTGGAGATGCTGCATCAGAAGATGGGTACACTGTAGTCATAAAGAGATGGATATGTTCAGCAACAATATTCAAGTAGGCCGTGGCATTTAAACGATGCTCAATTGGTACTAAGGGGCCCAAAGTGTTCCAAGAAAATTCCCCCCCATGCCATTACACCACCATCACCAGCCTGAACAATTGATACAAGGCAGGATGGATTCATGCTTTCATGCTGTTTACGCCAAATTCTGACCCTACCATCTAAATGTCACAGCTGAAATCCAGTCTCATCAGACCAGGCAACATTTTTCCAATCTTCTGTTGTCCAATTTCGGTGAGTCTGTGCAAATCAGTTTCCTGTTAGCTGACAGGAGTGGCACCCAGTGTGGTCTTCTGCTGCCGTAGCCCATCTGCTTCAAGGTTTGATGTGTTGCGCATTCAGAGATGGTATCCTGCATACCTTGCTTGTAATGAGTGGTTATTTGAGTTACTGTTGCTTTTCTATCATCTCACGTCTGTCAGAGGAGAATGGACGTCTGCCCATTCTCCTCTGACATCAACTAGGCATTTTCGTCCACACAATTGCTGCTCACTGGATATTTTCTTTTTTTCAGACCATTCTCTTTAAACCCTAGAGATGGTTGTAAGTGGCAATTCCAGTTTTTTTAGCAGTTTTTGAAATACGCAGACCAGCCCGTCTGATGCTCTGTTTGAACTTCAGCAGGTCATCTTTACCACGTCTGGATGCCTAAATGCATGGAGTTGCTGCCATGTAATTGGCTGATTAGAAATTTGTGTTACCAAACAATTGAACTGGTATATCTAATAAAGTGGCGTTCAGCCTTCACCACAGATCAGTGGGGTTCTGAAGGTCAGTAGGCCAATTGCTACTAGTTTCCTCATATTTTATTCTTCTACGGAATTATGTTTTATCTGAAACAAAATATTGACCTGTTTTGGTTATAAACACATAGCTAAATACATCTATGGTCATGCTTCATTCCTGTGTTCACACAGAAGTGTGGGGACATGTGGTGACATTCAGTGTGCTGCAGTAAAAATGCAGACATACTGCATTTTCTGCACTGCACCAGACATCACACTAGCATTGCTGTGTGAATAGGGCACTTATAAAACAATTGTTTTCTCTGTGCTCCAGTGGTCCAGTTCAGAAAAAATGCAGGCCGCCACAGTACAAATGAGCCCAAATGCAAGAGGTCCAGGATTTTGAGAACAAGTTATCTAGAGCAGTGTTTCTCAACTCCAGTCCTCAAGGCGCCCCAGCAGGTCATGTTTTCGGGCTTGCCATTATTTTGCACAGGTGATTTGATCCTTTTCACCACAGCTGTTTCAAGTAAGGGAAATCCTGAAAACATGACCTGTTGGGGCTCCTTGAGGACTAGAGCTGAGAAATACTTATCTAGAGGACAGCTTTGATTATTTGTTGGCATTTGTTTCAATAGATGTTCAATAGATAAATAGCTGATCTAATCAGTTTTACTTTATTAACTGTATTTGTCTTGTGGAGGATGAAGTTGCATTTTACAATATACCTAAGCAATAAGGGTGTAACAGGTTAAAACATTTAGTTTATTATGTGTACCATGTCTAGTAGTGTGTATAAAATATCCTTTGATACAGCCGTATAACATATCTGTTTTGTAAATTTGGCCGATTCTACCCAAACCCTTCACATTTGTCCAAAACTGTTGTTGGAGAATGCATATTAAAGATCTGTGTGTGTCAAAAGCAGAGGCATCAAAACAATGAAGGTGAACAAACTACCATGGCTTATCAATCATTTTTGAGTAAGGCAGGCCATAGATTGTGGAATTTTCTTTTCTTCCACCACGGGTGGAAGGAAAGAAAACTGCTCAGTTCCTCAATCAACACAGTCAGTGTGTAGGGGAGCGTTCCTTGCCAGCAGAACACAATGATTAGTGGTGCCGGCTATGGCCAGTGGCACTAATCAATCAGGAAGAACCCAACAAGCTGGCTGTACACAAGTCAGTTGATAGACCAACTTGTGTACAACCAGGGTGCCCATACATGGATCAAAATTTGGCTGGTCCCTGGCCAAATTCGGATCCATGTATGGCCGGCTAAAGGCACGTAATCCAAAGTAACATTGCCTTTGGTCTGTGTGATACGATTTTTTTTAATGGTAGCATTTTTGTTTGTGAATTATACATTTTTCTTTTGGCTGTATGTGGTTTTCATATGTATCCACATTCACTGCACACAACATTAGTAAAAATCCACTGCTTTGCACCATTTTGTGCAACTGCCAAATAAAAAAGAAAATAAAAACAGCTTACAGATATAAAATAAAGTATAAATATATATTTAAAAACACATTGTAGTACTTTTTTGTAGCCCACTGTAGCATATCATTGTATATCCATTCCTACATTTTATTTAGATCTCATTCATCATGACATTGGGTGTCGATTATCATAAGTCAGGGCCATCTGGAGCTGTCATTTCAAGAAAGGACTGCCTTGTCATTTTAGTGCAGCCATTTTGCCAGGGCACAGAACAGACGTTTGTCAAACTTTTGATGCCATTTGTATTCTGCGTTCCCAAAGGGTTTTTGAGCTATAAATAGTAATATTTTATTCACAGATGTCTAGAAGCCTTTGTAACTTGACATTAGTGATAGAACGGTTTACATAAAGTGGACTGTACTTTTTCTTAAAGCTAAACTAAATGTGAAAAATAAAAATCACTAAGAACTGTTAGTACAATCTTTGCAGTCAATGGTATTGTTCATATCAATCAATATAGTTTTAGCTGACAGGCAGATTAGAATTTGAAAGTACAGATTGTTATTTTTTTTCCTACTGTCTTAAAGTTAAACTGTCCTTAAAGGCTAAATCCAGCTCAAAGTTTTTGTTAACTTTTGGGGGAAATGATTAAAACCTCTGTCAGGTCAGGTCTGCTTTGTTTTCTGTAGAAAGAGGAGATTTAGGCTCCATGCACACTGGCTTAAAAAATGTCGCTTCCACAAGAGTTTTGTGTTTTGCCTGTAGAAGCAACTCAATTATCCTATGTGTCCATGCACATTAGGATGATTACAGACATATTTTTGAGCTCAACGTTTAGAAGCAGGAAAAAAAAAAACCTTCTGGTTCATGTTTCTGATTGAAGCTCACTGGCAGAAAAAAACGTAAAAGTCTCCTAAACTCGTCTAAACTTTGTACCAAAAATGCTCTATATGAGCGTTTTTTACTGCAAAGAAAACAAAGACTTTTTTAAGCCCAGTGTGCATAGAGCCTTATACTTACTATCTGTTCTGGTTTCACAAGGGTAGGGAGTGATGGGATATCTCTCTAATGGTAACAGGGACAACAAAAAAGCTCATCTATGTTGTTGAGTAGGGAGAGAGTATAACATCTGGCAGATTTTGTATTGCTTTTTGTTTGTTCTTGTCCCAGTGATTCCACACCATCTTATTTCTTGTTCTAATCCATAACGCACATGCGGGAAGGAAGAAGGGAGAAAAAAAGGGGGGCAAAAGGATTTTTGTTGTCCCCCTTCTTCCTTCTCGCATGTGCGTTGGTTTAGAACTTGTTATTCCAGGATGCAGGTACCTTTCATTAATTATATATTAAATATAGTATATAATAAGAGCACATACCAATTTTATATATTATTTCTTGTTCTGGTGTCACCCTAATTAAGGAAAAAATGGAACCCACCAGAAGTTCTGACTTCTACCAACTATTTTAAAATTTGAAAAGAATGTTTTGGCTGGACTGATCAACTATTGTTTTTTTATTTTGCCACTCTGGTTGGAGTAGAGTGCATGCTGTATGGTATCATAATTGCCATTGGGCCGACACTCCTTTGCATGTGAGCAGCTTATGACTTTTGATATATGATGGAGTTTATAGCACAGTTCTCATATCTGTGTGCTTTAGTGCTATTGTCTATAATGGCTACGATACTGTCATTCATTGTCGGTGCAGTTTCACATGCACTTGTCTGCACCAAAAATGAACAGTTGTGATTTTAGGCTAAAAGAGTCCCAGTGATAGCAAGTGGTGTGGCTGTTTCAAGCAACACTTGTGACATTTAGGCCATGAAGAGGTGCCATAATTGCTTATATCATTGCAAGCTGGTATGATAACAAAATACATGTTCTTACACATTGGAAAATCTCTTTACATTCAATATTATCTATTAAAAAACTCATATGCAATACTAGCATTTCTTAACCATATTGGGCAAAGTATTACAGTGGCTGCCAGTGATTCTTGACTTATTTAAGGTTATTTTATGTCATAAATTATGTTAGATATCTACACAAGTATTAACACCCTTAGGCAACCCACAGATTGCAGGAAAGAAATTTGCACAATTCCCCCATCAACACGGGCAGTGTTGACAGGTGAATCCCTCCTGCCGAGCAATTGTCTTCTCCCAGCGGGGGGCAGGGAAGCCGTCCCCGTTGAGAGAAGGCGGTGATTATCGCAAGTGGCTATAGCAGCTGCTTGTGATAATCAGAAGCAAATCCGGCAGGCTGGTTGTACCCAAGTTGTTCATTCAATCAACTTGGTACATTCAGTCTGCCCATTAATGGTTTGAATCTCGGCCGGTTCCTGCTGGTCATACACCTTGCAAACTCAATGTGCATTGTTTGGTTAATCTTCTCAAGGTCTACTAGGACTGTGTTCTAGAGCCCTGGCTAAACAATCCATTCAATTTATATCTAGTCTGGAAGATTGTTTAGTCAAATTGCAAGGGGTATAGCCAGCATATGGAGAACCTTTTTTTTTTGCTTCCTTTTGGTTTGTTAAATTTCCTTTTAGTCGGGTTTACTTACACTTTAATTGTCATTTAGTGAGAAATAGCATGCATGGTCACTTAATTTATTGCCAGTCTACATGTACTTTTTTGGCAGTTAAAAGTGGGTAAATATACCTATTTTAGTGGATGTAAGATGTATGTATTCGTTTCCGTGAAACACCTAGAGTCACTGTGGTCACTTTAATGATTGCTGCTGTTGGGTGACTGTTGCTGGTGGGAGGTACTGATCATTGACACAAGGGTTGACAGCTATATGTACATAAAAATATCACAAAACAGAAAACAACATTGTGTCATTTAATAGCCATGAAATCAAGGAACACTTTCGGCATGCAGTTCTCTGCAAATCCTGCCATTGTGTGTAGATATGGCAACTGTTTCAAACAGTATACAAGTCATTTGTTTTTATCTATTTTAACATATATGTTAACCCAATCAAATAAAATCTCATATCATTTGTAACAGGTTGATGTCATTACAAAAGTCTCTTTCAACATTTGTGGATCTACTGCTTTGTTGAGGACTGGTTCACACTTGCCCACACAGGAAATGTTCAGTTTTCCTGTGTGGGCTAGTGTCCCTGCTGGGTGGGCTTTGGGGGGCGTAATGTCATGTTATTTTACAACACAACTCACTGTTTTCCCCTGATTTTTAAGTTTATTGAAATGTCTAAAAGTGACGTGTAGAAAACGGCAACGTTTTAGTTTTACTGCAACTCTCTGTCACACCCTGCATTTTAATGCACCATAGCTCGGCTGCAGTACAAGTTTCATTAACTTGTACTGCAGCCGAGCTATGGTGCATTAAAATGCAGGGTGTGACAGAGAGTTGCAGTAAAACTAAAATGTTGCCGTTTTCTACACATCAATTTTCTGCAGCTGCCCACTGTTCTAGTGTGAACAGAGCACACAGAAAACAATTGTTTACTGTGTTCCTGTGTGGAGAGCAGTGTTTTTCTAGTGTTGTGTTCTAGTGTCTAGTGTCTGCACAAGTGTAAATGAGCCCTTAAATAATACCGGTAATCAATTTATGAAGGTCTTTATTGAGGCATATCTTGTTAGGCTTCATGTACCTATAGCCTACTTTGGCCGCCAGCTGTGGGACAACACTGCAAAATCACGACAAAATTGTGGTGTGATTTTGTGGTGTGATTTTGACGCGTTTTGTGGCCGGTGGTCAAAATGTTGCTATCCTGAACGTGGTTCTTCCGCGTTCAGAAGAGGGACGTTGAATATCCCCTAACTGCAACAGCTCCTAAACTCTGCTAAAAGCCTATGTGTACATTGCCACATAGGCTTTTATGTAGTTCATTTTAAGAGCCTTTGCAAAAAAACAAAAGATCCTAAAATCAAGTTTAGGAGCTGTAGTGTACATGAAGCCTTATTGTGCTCCTGCTTTAAGACCCTGTCACACATGAATTTAGAGACTACAAGCTGTTTTATCACACAATACACAGTTAGGGTCTACCGTTGCCACCATTAAGAACCCCACCCAGGGGAATGCCTTGCAGCCATTGCTGGACTGGATGTATATAGACAGGAAGTGGCTGCAATAAGGCTGAAGCAGATCAGCAACACTGAGAGGCACACAAGAAAGAAAAATGCCAAAACACATAGTTTATTAAAAAAAAGTGAAAACAAGTCTTTTATACAAAGTTTTTTTTTTTTTAAATAATATAGAGTATTTTAGTCAACTGTATGTCATTTCATTTAGGGTTTACATCTACTTTCTTTAAGTTGTGCTTTCTTTTAGGCAGAATCTTTATGTTAGTTTGCAAATGCTTGCACAGAGGAATTTGCTTTGTAATAGCTCTTCTGCAAGCAAACTTTTACAAATTTTTTAAAATAGATTGTACCACATCACATTGAAGACAGCTTTCTTGAAATACTAAAAGTGATTCTGTTGCTCACATTATATATTAAAAATCTGCTACAAAATTATTTGACCACCTACTTGGCATTAATCATTTTGTGGTGCATGTAAAAATGAAATAGATAAATAAAAGCCACATGCACTGTGTTTTACAATACATATATACAATACAGTCATTGCATGCATAAATATGATATCTGCTTGTTGACATGGCACATCTGTTGGTTGTTAGCAGGCACTGGCATAATTGTTCATTCTGCTAGGTGTTATTACCAGCAGTGTTCCCCAAAACACTGGATTGGGAACCACAAGGAGCCACTTTGATGTAGCAACCAGTAAACTCTTGGCAGATGCATACTTCCAATCTGCTGCAATACATACTTCCTATATCCATGAAGCCAAGCACACCATTGACTAATTTATTGTATTCATACAATTATATTACACTGTAATGGATGTTTTTGAATGGTATTTTCTTATATTTTGTGTGGGACACCAAAGGTTGCTGGCAACAGCCCTTGTTCTGTTTTTGTCTGATGAACTAACAACAAATGGCATCTTTTGCTTTAAAGACTAAAAGAAGCTTAACAATGTGCTTGATACATAATGAATTTAATGGGGTTTGTGCATTTATTTTGCAAGACATTAGCAAAAGTAATTCTCAGAGCATAAACGCATGATTTAATCAATGAATGTTAATAATGAGTTCTTTTATCTAATTTGTTTTGCCTTTTCCCCTCCTATGTGAAGACCTTACCTGTTTGGAGCAGGATGTTTTTCCATCAAAGCTCCTTGGTAAGTTCTGAATCCCCAGCATGCTTATAATTCATGTTTTTTTAACCAGCTGTAACTCATCTCTTGTGTTCTACTTGGTCGACGTTTTGATGGAGGCACCTTATTGTCATGTGAATCCCAGCGCTTGATTTACTAAAGTCAGATTTATTTAGCAACCAAAATATAAACATATGGTATATTGTATTCTTTTCACAGGAGAATGACATCAATAAACAAAACAAATAATGATGTAGTGATAAAATTATAATTTTGATGACTGTGATGATAAATATTATTTTAGAAATTGGTGCTTTATTTTAGTCAGGCCTGTTCAATATAGAATGCAGGGCTGTTGAAATAAAGAGGCAAGAGATTCCTCTTAGGCCCAATAAAACAGGCAGCCAACATTGTATCATAGTACTGTATTCTAAGGCAGGCCATACATGATTTGCAATACATGATTCATTTTTGTTCAGCCAGTGAGATGAGTGAAAAATGAACAGATTTCCCCCTTCCACATTTGATGTGGATGGGGGAATCTTTTCTGCTGTAGTATTGTGTTCTGACAATGGGGAGCCTTCCCCACTGTCAGAATATTGGCTATAGTATTGCCAACTATAATCAGTGGCACTCATCATTTGGGAAAAGCCTGAAAGGCTGGTTGTACACAAGTTGATCACTAGATCAACTTGTGTACAACCAGCTACCCCATAAATGGATCAAAATTTGTCCGGTGACTGCACAACATCCATAACTGTTTGTAGCTCCTGGTGTCCTGGGAAGGACCTTTGTAGTTAATTGCTTGGTTAGGGTAGACTATCATTTACTAATTTAAATACAATTGAAAATAGTTTTAATTTGCACATTTGCATTTCCTTGATGTTAAAACACAAATACGAGTGTTCAGTTTCTCTTGCCAAGCTTTGGTAGCCCACAAATAAAATCTTTCACATAAGCAGTTATGCCCTAAAGGAAGTGTAGGGCCTGTATAAAAACAAAGTAAACCTGCTTGAATTAACATGTCATTTTTGTAGCAATTTAATGAAATAGAAATTTCTATTAAAATAATATCTATAGTTAAAGTGATTGCAAGGGTAATTATTGTTTTTTTTTTAAATAACAAACATATCATACTATATATATCATACATAACATATGATACTTAACTCCACTGTGCAGCTCGTTTTGCACAGAGTGGCCCTGAACCTGCTCTTCTGGGGTCCGGTGGCTCTCCTAGCTCCTCCCCACATCTGATAACCCCCTCAGAGAAGCGCTTCCCTGAGGGGGTTACCTTGCGGGCGTGCTTCCGAGTCCAGCATTAAGCGTCCATAGCCGCTGAATGCAGGACTCGACCCCGGTACCCGTGTCATTGGATTTGATTGACAGCAGCGGGAGCCAATGGCTGTGCTGCTATCAATCTATCCAATCAAGAGACAGCAGCCCTGGAGAAAGAGACAGCGCGTCCCTGACGACTGAATGAAGGGGTTCAGGTATGTAAAACGGGAGGGGCTGGGGGGCCGGATCGGATGCATTAAGGTGAAAAAACACAAATCTTTACAACCCCTTTAAAAATCTTTTTTTACTTTATGAAAAATATAAAAACTGTATTCAACTTTATTGTTAGGTTATTTCATAATTACTTTAAAATTCTGCTTTTCTGTGGATTCCTTGTGAATGATCAATTCCTCTAAGTTGAATGGACTTCTGTTCCTTATTATAAAACAACTGATATAAGACAAACATTTTTAAAAATGTAAACTCAAAAAAGCTTTGCCCTTAATAAACCAGACCCTTTTTCAGGTTTTTATTCTGAATGTGAATGATTTGTAATTAATGTGTTCTAATATTTTTAAGGCTAGTTTCTGTTTAAAGATCCTAATATATTGATTTAAATAAAATTGACACACAAAGATGGACATAGTACATCATTATACATACAGTATCTCACAGACGTGAGTACACCCCTCACATTTTTGTAAATATTTTATTATATCTTTTCATGTGACAACACTAAAGAAATGACACTTTACTACAATGTAAAGTAGTGAGTGTACAGCTTGTATAACAGTGTAAATTTGCTGCCCCCTCAAAATAACTCAACACACAGCCATTAATGTCTAAACCGCTGGCAACAAAAGTGAGTACACCCCTAAGTGAAATGTCCATATTTGGGCCTAATTAGCCAGTTTCCCTCCCCGGTGTCATGTGACTCGTTAGTGTTACAAGGTCTCAGGTGTGAATGGGGAGCAGCTGTGTTAAATTTGGTGTTATCACTCTCTCTCTCTCATACTGGTCACTGGAAGTTCAACATGGCACCTCATGGCAAAGAAAACTCTGAGGATCTGAAAGAAAAGAATTGTTGATCTACATAAAGATGGCCTAGGCTATAAGAAGATTTTCAAGACCCTGAAACTGAGCTGCAGCACGGTGGCCAAGACCATACAGCGGTTTAACAGAATAGGTTCCACTTGGAACAGGCCTCGGCATGGTCGACCAAAGAAGTTGAGTGCACATGCTCAGCGTCCTATCCAGAGGTTGTCTTTGGGAAATAGACATATGAGTGCTGTCAGCATTGCTGCAGAGATTGAAGGGGTGGGGGGTCACCCTGTCAATGCTCAGATCATACACTGCACACTGCATCAAATTGGTCTGCATGGCTGTCATCCCAGAAGGAAGCCACTTCTAAAGATGATGCACAAGAAAGCCCGCAAACAGTTTGCTGAAAACAAGCAGACTAAGGACATGGATTACTGGAACCTTGTCCTGTGGTCTGATGAGACCAAGATAAACTTATTTGGTTCAGATGGTGTCAAGCATGTGTGGCGGCAACCAGGTGAGGGGTACAAAGACAAGTGCATCTTGCCTACAATCAAGTATGGTGGGAGTGTCATTGTCTGCGGCTGCATAAGTACTGAAGGCACTGGGGAGCTACAGTTCATTGAGGGAACCATGAATGCCAACATATACTGTGACATACTGAAGCAGAGCATGATCCCCTCCTTTCCGAGACTGGGCCACAGGGCAGTATTGCAACATGATAAAGAACCCAAACACACCTCCAAGATGACCGCTGCCGTGCTAAAGAAGCTGAGGGTAAAGGTGATGGACTGGCCAAGCATGTTTCCAGACCTAAACCCTATTGAACATCTGTGGGGCATCTTCAAATGGAAGGTGGAGGTCTCTAACATCAACCAGCTATGTGATGTCATCATGGAGGAGTGGAAGAGGACTCCAATGGCAACCTGTGAAGCTCTGGTGAACTCCATGCCCAAGGAGGTTAAGGCAGTGCTGGAAAATGATGGTGGCAACACAAAATATTGACACTTTGGACAATTTCACTTAGGGGTGTACTCACTTTTTTTGCCAGGAGTTAAGAAATTAATGGCTGTGTGTTGAGTTATTTTGAGGGGACAGCAAATTTACACTGTTATACAAGCTGTGCACTCACTATTTTACATTGTAGCAAAGTGTCATTTCTTTAGTGTTGTCACATGAAAAGATATAATTAAATATTTACAAAAATACGAGGGGTGTACTCACTTTTGTGAGATACTGTATATATGTGCATTGTGGGAGTGGCACAGAGTGTATTTGCATAAAGATTGTGTTCATCTGTACCATAGTGCAACAGGATTTAAAGTATTTCACACACTATAGAGTTAGGCAGCCCATACATTGATTTTTTTGATGAACTGCTGGATTGAACTAGGAAAAAAAAAAAAAAAAAAGGTTTTGATTCCCCCATCCACACATTTGATGTGGATGAGGGAATCCTTCCCACTGTGGTATTGTGTTCTGGCAGCGGGGAGCCTTCCCCGCGGTCAGGATACAATGGTCAGTGTTTCCAACTATAGCTGGTGGCACTGATCGGAAAAATCTGACATGCTGGTTGTACACAAGTCAATCAATAGATCGCACATACATTAATCTAAATTTATACAGTCCCTGCTTAACCAGCTGAATTTCCGTCCATGTATGGACGGCTGTACTGTATTTTAGATCAAGCGGGTTACCTTGTTATGAATCTTCAATAAAGTTAGCTGGAAACTACTCTGTGGTTGTGTGGAATGTAGAATGTAAAGTTTCTATAGGATTAAGGTCTGGAGACTGACTAGGCCACTCCATGACCTTAATGTGCTTCTTCTTGAGCCACTCCTTTGTTGCCTTGGCAGTATGTTTTGGTCACTGTCATGCTGGAAGACCCATCCACAACGCATCTTTAGTGTTCTGGTTGAGGGAAGAAGATTCTCATCCAAGATTTTACAATACACGGCCCCGTCCATTGGCCCCTCAGTGCAGCAAAGTTGGTGTATACTTTTCACAGAGAAACAGCCCCAAAGCATCATGTTTCCACCTCCATGCTTGACTGTAGGGATGGTGTTCTTAGGGTCATAGTCAGCATTTTTCTTCCACCAAACATGGTAAGTCGATTTAATGCCAAAGAGCTAAATTGTAGCCTTATCTGACCACAACACTTTCTCCCAATTCTTCTCTGAAACATTTAGATGTTCATTGGCTTGACTGTACATGTGCCTTCTTGAGGAGGGGGACTCGCCATATTTGGAGGAAGAAAAATGCTGACTATGACCCTAAGAACACCATCCATACAGTCAAGCACGGAGGTGGAAACATGATGCTTTGGTTCTGTTTCTCTGCTAAAGGTACAAACTGACTTTGCCGCATTGAGGGGCCAATGGATGGAGTCATATTTTGTAAAATCTTGGATGAGAACATTCTTCCCTCTGCCAGAACACTGAAAATGGGCCGTGGATGGGTCTTTCAGCATGACAATGACCCAAAACATACTGCCAAGGCAACAAAGGAGTGTCTCAAAAAGAAGCACAATATGGTCATGGAGTGGCCTAGCCAGTCTCCAGACCTCAATCTTATAGAAAATGTATGGAGGGAGCTGAAACTTTGAGTTCCCAAGTGACAGCTAAGAAACCTAAAGGATTTAGAGAAGATCTGAAAAGAAGAGTGGACCAAATTCCTTCTTGAGATGTGTGCAAACCTGGTGACCAACTATAAGAAATGTCTTACCTCTGTGCTTGCCAACAAGGATTTCTCCACCAAGTACTAAGTCATGTTTTGCTTGGGGATCAAATACTTATTTCACTCACTGAACTGCAACTCATAGTTACATAGTAGATGAGGTTGAAAAAAGACACAAGTCCATCGAGTCCAACCTATGTGTGTGATTATGTGTCAGTATTTCATTACATATCCCTGTATGTTGCGGTCATTCAGGTGATTATCTAATAGTTTCTTGAAGCTATCAATTCTCCCCGCCGAGACCACCGCCTGTGGAAGGGAATTCCACATCCTTGCCGCTCTTACAGTAAAGAACCCTCTACGTAGTTTAAGGTTAAACCTCTTTTCTTCTAATTGTAATGAGTGGCCACGAGTCTTATTAAACTCTCTTCTGCGAAAAAGTTTTATCCCTATTGTGGGGTCACCAGTACAGTATTTGTAAATTGAAATCATATCCCCTCTCAAGTGTCTCTTCTCCAGAGAGAATAAGTTCAGTGCTCGCAACCTTTCCTCATAACTAAGATCCTCCAGACCCTTTATTAGCTTTGTTGCCCTTCTTTGTACTCGTTCCATTTCCAGTACATCCCCCCTGAGGACTGGTGCCCAGAACTGGACAGCATACTCCAGGTGCGGCCAGACCAGAGTCTTGTAGAGCGGGAGAATTATCGTTTTATCTCTGGAGTTGATCCCCCTTTTAATGCATGTCAATATTCTGTTTGCTTTATTAGCAGCAGCTTGGCATTGCATGCCATTGCTGAGCCTATCATCTACTAGGACCCCCAGGTCCTTTTCCATCCTAGATTGCCCCAGAGGTTCTCCCCCCAGTGTATAGATTGCATTCATATTTTTGCCACCCAAATGCATTATTTTACATTTTTCTACATTGAACCTCATTTGCCATGTAGTCGCCCACACCATTAATTTGTTCAGGTCTTTTTGCAAGATTTCCACATCCTGCGGAGAAGTTATTGCCCAACTCAATTTATAACATTTGTTTTATGTCTTTTTTCTGAATTTTTGGTTGATCTTCTGTCTCTATCATTTAAAATACACCTATGATAAAAAATTATAGACCCTTCATTTATTTGTAAGTGGGCAAACTTACAAAATCTGCAGATCAAATAATTATTTTCCCCACTGTATGTTAAAGCCTACGTTTAGTCAAAAATGTTAAACAATGTAAAAAAAAGTCAGGACAAAAGACATTACTTGCTATCAGTAAAAAGTGTCCCTTGTGCTGCTGGCTCCTGCTTTAGTTGAATACTCCTCTGATCCCCATCTGGTGTGGAGGGGTGTTCATAGAGCCTAGAGATCTGTGACAGGCACTCCACTAGAGTGGCAGCTATGCCTGCCCTTTCTATCCACCTCCTACATTCACAGAAGCTGTACTGCTATACAATGAAAAATGATCCATGAATGGAGGACAGGCAAATTCATGAAAGGTCTTCTCCTCCATTCATAGATTGCAGTTCATTCCTGGAAGCTATAGTACAGCATCTATGAATGGAGGAGGAGGAGGGCAGAAAGGATGGCCATATTTGGTGTCACGGACCCCCGTACTCAAGATGAGTATGTCTGCCGTCTATACTTCCTTTGTCTGGTACCAGCACAATCCAAGGTCCTTTAGCCCGTCCAGTAACTTGTTGAAGCATCAATGTAGGGTGAAAACATAAGACTCTTTATTCAAACACAGGCACAAAGAGATATATACTCAGGAGTTAATCCCCCTTCTTTGCATAATGACACAGGGTAGGGTAAACTTTACCTCCTTCAGTAACATAACACACAGGTATTCAAACATTTCAACAGTAGACCATCATCTGGGAGGGGCTGCTGGAGAAACCCCCCTCCCCTCTCCCAGCTAATCCACATACACATATACATCCCATAATAGGTTGCTCCCCAAAGCAGACAGAAACAATAGAACAACGGGATACAGCCGCACCTCAAACAATCTAGCAGTCTGAAAGGTGAAATTATTTATCTTCATATTTTTTTGAGGGCTATTGTTCAGAAATATTATTGTCCCAAGGGAAAGAGCCCCTTCATTATTTCAGCACAAACCACACATATAGAATCCAGGTTAACATGGGTAAAAGGACATGCTGAGTCCGATGTGGTTGTACTAAGAGTAGGGTTAGGCAGACCCGACTGGGGTTCTGTCAGTCACCCTGTGCCCCTAATAGACACAGGGCGATTTACACATAGGAAGGGCCTGAGGGAGCTGGACAAGGTTCCACAAAACTGGGTTCCACAAGCCCTCCACCCAAAGTGACTCACGTCACATTTGGTATTCTTGATGAGTGCATATGACAGGTCCCTCTGCTCTATCAACCCCCACTGCATCAGAAGATTATGGTTGTGTGGGTGGCGGGATCGGAGGAGAAAGTTTTAAACCACAGCAGTAACCAGCAACACTAAACCTAGGCTTTAAGGTTTGGAGTGAAATATAAGTGGAGTAAAAGGAAACATTTAACTGACTGCTGTGGAAATCACAGCATATACAGTTGTACACAAAAGTTTGCATACCCTGGCAGAAATTGTGAAATTTTGGCATTAATATAAAAAAAAAAATGAATGATCATGCCAAAAGAAACTGTCTTTTATTTAAGGATAGCAATTACATGAAGCCGTTTATTATCACATAGTTTTTTTTTTTTTTTATCCTTTTTAAATCATAATGATAACAGAAATCATCCAAATGGCCCTGGTGAAATGTTTACATACCCTGGAATGTTTGGCCTTGGTACAGACACAGAAGGTGGCACACACAGGTTAAAATTGCAATTAAAGGTTAATTTCCCTTTCTTGTGAAAAAAAAAGTTAATTTACCACATTTGTGGCTTTTTAAATCACAATTGGTGTCTGTGTATAAATAGTCAATGAGTTTGTTAGCTCTCACATGGATGCACTAAGCAGGCTAGCCACTGAGCCATGAGGAGGTAGAGCAGAACAGTCAAAAGACGTGCGTAAAAAGGTAATGAAACTTTACAAAGATGGAAAAGGATATAAAAAGATATCCAAAGCCTTCAATATGCCAGTCAGTACTGTTTAATCACTTATTAAGAAGTGAAAAATGTGGGGATCTCTCGATACCAAGCCAAGGTCAGGTAGATCAAGAAAGATTTCAGCCACAACTGCCACAGGAACTGTTCGGGATACAAAGAAAAACCCACAGGTAACCTCAGGAGAAATACAGGCTGCTCTGGAAAAAGATGGTGTGGTTGTTTTTAAGGAGCACCATACGATGATACTTGGACAAAAAAAAGCTGCATGGTCAAGTTGCCAGAAAGAAGCCTTTACTGCAGTGGTCATCAACCCTGTCCTCAGGGCCCACTAACAGGCCAGGTTTGCAAGATAACTGAAATAAATCACAGGTGATATAATTTGCTGCTCAGTGATTGCAGTATTCTAGTCTGCATCTCCCCAAGGTAATACATTAAACCTGGCCAGGGTTGATGACCACTGCTTTACTGCACATGTTCCACAAAAAACGCCTGGCTACAATATGCCCAACAACACATTGACATGTCTCATTGGCTTTTTTGTGTCGTTGGCGCAGTAAAGGCTTCCTTCTGGCAGTTTGACCATGCAACTCTTTTTTGTTCAAGTATCATTGAATTGTGCTCCTTAAAAACAACCACACCGTCTTTTTGGAGAGCAGCCTGTATTTTTCCTGTGGTTACCTGTGGGTTTTTCTTTGTATCCTGAGCAATTCTTCCACCAGCTGTGGCTGCAATCTTTCTTGGTCTACCTGACCATGGCTTGGTATCAAAAGAGCCCCTCATTTTCACCTTCTTAATAAGTGATTAAACAATCCGGACTGGCATATTCAAGGCTTTGGATATCTTTTTATATCCTTTTCCATCTTTGGAAAGTTTTATTACCTTGTTAGGCAGGTCTTTTGACTGTTCTTTTCTACCTCCTCATGGCTCAGTGTCTAGCCTGCTTAGTGCATCCATGTGAGAGCTAACAAACTCATTGACTATTTATACACAGACACTAATTGTGATTTTAAAAACTCCAAAAAAATATGTGATAATAAATGGATTGTAAGCTCTAAGGAGCAGGGCCCTCTGATTCCTACTGTATTAAAGTGTATTGTATTTGTACTGTCTACCCTCAAGTTGTAAAGCGCTACGTAAACTGTTGGCCTAATATAAATCCTGTATAATAATAATAATGGCTTCATGTGATTGATATCCCTAAACAAAAGACAGTTTTTGGCATGATCAGTCATATTTTCAATACTAATGCCAGAATTTCACAATTTATGCCAGGGTATGCAACCTTTTGAGCACAACTGTATACTGAACAGTGCATATATCTAATCAAATTATCTCAAGTTTCCTGACTTATGGGAAAGTTAAAGGAAGAAAATGGCAACAAGAACAGGTCACTGAGACCCTATTTTGTGGTCTTTAGTGTTGGTTAGGGTTTTACTTGGTTTATTATCTACAAATAATGATTTTTGTAATAAAGTGTCTGAAGGGACAACTCTTATGGTTGACTCTAGTAGTAACTCATATTGTCCATCTCATTCTCATTTTTCACAGAAGGGCCATTAAAGAAAGACTTGTACTGGTAGCTTCTGACAACTGAAATGTTCTTCAAACACTTACAGTCTTGGAGTTGTGAACAAACTTTTTCTGTTTGTCTTTTTGGTTGAGTGAGACCTAATGAAATGTTGCAGCTCTAAAATGTAGGCATTCCACGGTTTACTTTTTTTATCCAGTAGGCCTGTCCTTTGTCAAGAACAAAGTATATAGTAAATTGCCATGAAGTTTCAGTGAACATACTTATTTTGTTGAATTACAGTTTTTCTTTCTCAGATTTTGACTGACCGCTGAGCCCGTGCCAAAGACAGACAGTTGTCAGCCAGCACTAATCTTTGGTCTGAAACAAGATTAAAAGGCGCAGATTAAAGAGGAATGTGTGCAGTACATTGGAGTTTTAAATCACTAGTTGCCTTCATAAGGCTGCTTTGTGGTTGGTTTGATTTTCGTGGTGGCTTTTCAGAGAATGAAAAAAAAGAGGTCTTAAAGAGCCTACATAGACATTATAGCGGAAGGAATAATAAAGTGTTTTCTGCATTTGCCTCGCTTAGCATGTTGTTTTCATTAAGGTTTTAATAAGAACTATAATTATGACAGCATAGTGAATGGAAATTTGACAGATTATTGCCTGTTGTGCATGAGATTTCACAGAATGTTTGCCGAAGAAGCTGTCTCATGACCCAAAAGGGAAGTGTGGGGACTGGAAACCAACCATTGTTCAGTGGTTTTGTCTGAAATGCTAGGCAAATCTGTACACATGCTCTGTTGACAAAATGCTAGGCAGTGGAAGACTTATTGTTTTACAGCCCTCTCTAGCTGTTTTTGATGCTGACAAAATTAATAAAGCAGGCTTTATTGCTTTATTTTATTATATACATTCCACAAACATTATGCAATATGTGGGTGTACAGAGATTTCTAAGCCAAATGGAGAAACCAGGCTTTGGTACTCGCACCACGCCTGGCGTATAGTTGTGGGAGCTAAATGTAGACTGTGTTTTAGGTTACAGTAAGTTTTGCTGATGGCTGGGCACACCTAAAAATCTCACACTCCTTATTTCAGTTGTCAGATTATGTCTTCAGGTCTTTTCTCAAAGTACTGTAGTCAATCATCCAGCTACATACAGTAACCTTCTACAAAGCATTTTGGTAGCTCTGCGTGTAAATCTTTTAAAAAAGATATGCAAGATATATCTCTGTGTGAGGTTGGAAGGAGGGTAACTGTATTATTCTTCAGTGCAGTCATTAAAGAGAGAAGCTCTTTTATGTAACAAAAATAAAGAATTAATCCTAAATATATACAGATAGATGCTAGAAAAAGTTTGTGAACACTTTAGAATTACCTGGATGTATGTATCCATCCATGTGCAAGGTGCTGTGTTGGAGATAAAACAGCACTGTGAACAAATTAACACCAGTAGCACCATGGGGCTGCCTCTGCACCTGAATGACTAATTATTTTTTTCCAGTACTTGCATAACACATCATATTAAATAATATTTTTTTTAAAATCCATTCACATTAGTCATGGACCCCCAAAGGACAACAATATAATGCTCTTGCCACCTTTACTGTAGATGCACATAGGGCGCAATATAGAAAGGGGGAGAATGCCATTTAAGCTGATATTATGTTTTATACCTGAAAAATTAAATCAGAGCACCCAGAGGAAACTCATCAATAGGTTCAAATTCATGATCCAGAGTTCCAAGATACCACATACCTACCATGGTGCTCTCATGGGAGCGAGGGACTTTAGAAATGTTTTAAATTAATCCTACACAATATGGTTAGTGTAGTGGTCTACTTGATAAAAGTTAAGTGATGCTAAAAGACAACAGCCCTAATACATATGGGTAAATCAGCAACAAAATGGCTTTTACAGAGGAAAACTCATATGCTGCAATTGGCACACATCGATGCCAGCCAGCACAGACTTGCCAGACAGCACAGCATTCTGGAGAAATTACTTTTTAAACTGCCTTTAAGTTATACTGTCCAGACTGTGATTACATAGTGAGAGACAGGCATCAGTCACTGTGCTCCCTATCAGCATATGCCTTGTTAGCACATTATCAGTGGAGCACACCTGACTGGCTCAATTTGCTACTTTTTCAGCTCATATTTTATTGCTTTTTTACTAGTTAAGACCTTGGGCATACCTACTCAGCAAAGGCTTTCCCTGCTGTATCTGATTTTCTGGTTAAATTGTGGGGACCTAACTGTCAGTTTGACAAGGGGTCCTCCTTTGTGTTTTACAGGTGACACTGAGGCATGTCTGTCAAATTTATAGTCCTGTTTGCAAAGATATGTCACCCCCAGTATGACGTGGGATGGCTGTCAAACTCAGTAAAGTTCAGATTGTCAGACAGTCCTCAATAAAAGTTGAAAGAAGGTTGGGCTTGACCCATGCTTTTGAAATTTTTTATAGTGTCAGTTTGCATAGCTGTAGGCTTCTCAAGGTACATAACCTGAGAAGTAGTGTTGGGCGAGCGGTTTGGGCCCGAGCATGAGTTCAGGCTGAACATTGGCGGTTCGCCCCGTTCGGGGAACACCCGAATTTGCAGAGTGTTCAGCAAGTGTTCGCCCCGCCGAACGCCCTGCAATGCACTGTGTGCTGCACAGTGCATTCTGCGCCCTGATGGGGAAAAGCTTTGCCCATCAGGGCACAGTAAAAGCTGGTTGTTAAGGAGCTGGGCTGGGAAGCTGGCAGCGGCGCCCTTAACAACCGATGAGTCATCAGCTGTCAACGGGCTTCCCTGCTAACAGCTTAATTAAAAAAACAAACAATTGCAGGTAAAAAAAAGTACAAAAAAGTGGTGTGGGGTGCCCCCAAAATCCATACCAGACCTTATCCGAGTATGCAGCCTGGCAGGTCAGGAAAGGGGGGGACAAGCGAGCACCCCCTCCTGAACTATACCAGGCCACATGCCCTCAACATGGGGGGGTGCTTTGAAGTCACAGACCGGTGCATGCTTGGTCAGTGACGTCACTAGGTGGCCCCGCCCTTACCTATATAAGAACTGTCAAACGGCGGAGCAAGCATTCGGCGGTCAGTCGTCAATGAGTGCAGAGTATTTTTCAGGTTCGGGGTTGCGGTGGGCGTCGTGATTGAGGATGGATTTACATCAGGGGACATTGTCAAAAACTGTCTCTGTGTTTTTTTTGCCTTTTGACATTTTTTTGTAAATGGGTAGGGGTACCCATACTCATTCACATGGAGGGGGGCAGGATCTGGGGACCCGCCCGCTATCCCCCCTTTCCTGACCTGCCAGGATCCATGCCCAGATAAGGGCCTGGTATAGATTTTGGGGGAAGCCCAAAGAGTTGTTTTTTGTTTTTTTTTACATTTTGGCATGGGGTTCCCCTTAAAATCTGGTCTTTAGTTTTAATGAGCTGGGTGCTGGCAATTGCAATTTATAGTGTTTTGACTAGGTTTTTTTTTTTCTCCGGGAGTGTGCCCGCGGGTCAGGCGGACTCGATGTCCGTTGGCAACCTGCGATCGCCAAGTACAGAGGCAGAATGGGGATCTGCCCTTGTGAACAAGGTGGATCCCCATTCTGACAGATGACATGACAGAGATCTACTGTTCCAAGTGTTCGGGAACAGTGATCTCTGTCATGTTGCAGTAAGCCCATCTACCCTCCAGTTAGAACACACCTATGGAACACAGTTAACCCCTTGATCGCCCCCTATTGTTAACCCCTTCCCTGCCAATGTCATTTTTATATTGATCAGTGCATTTTTATAGCACTGATCAATGTAATAATATCACTGGTCCACAAAAAGTGTCATTTGGGGTCGGATTTGTCCACCACAATGTCGCCGTCTCGCTAAAAATCGCAGATCGACGCCATTGTCAGTAAAAACAATAAAATAAATAAAAGTCCCTAAATCCATCGCATAGTTTGTAGACACGATAACCTTTGCACAAACCAATCAATATATGCCTATTGCGATTTTTTTTTTAACCAAAAATATGTAGAAGAATATATATCGACCTAAACTGATGAATACATTTTTTTTAATATAAGCGTTGCACGACCGTGCAATTGTCAGTTAAAGCGACGCGCTGACGTATCGCAAAAAATGGCTTGGTCCTTAAGGGGGTAAATTCTTCCGGTTCATAAGTGGTTAATAGCGATTGTTTTAAAAAAAAAATGCATATGTTCCCCAGGGCAGTACCTGGCCCTCCATTCCCCCTTTTTATGGGCAATTACTTGCATATAAGCCTTCAAAATGTGCACTTTAAATTTTTTCTGTTCGGCTCCCATAGACTTCAATGGGGTTTGCCGTTCTGGTCAGAACTTTTCCCGGGGGGGTGTTTGGCCCATCTCTAATGAAATGCCCAAAACTTGACTTCTGCAAAAGGTAATGTGAAAAAACTTCCAGTCCCTGGCTCACCCTCTTCACTTCCATGAGGATATGGGTAACCAGCTTAAATTGGGTGTTGGTACAGACTTCAGTTTTCTGTTTAACAAAGCTTTGGAAGGTGCAGTGAGATCAATTTGTGAGTAGCATTTAGACAGCCTCATACCCTGAAAGTGTGATTGTTGACAGGGCATGTGACCCTACCCCATCTTTTAGGAGGTATTGATAACGGTGATCCTACCCTGTCTTTTGGGAGGTATTGATAACGGGTAGTGCAAAGCATGCCTCCCTTCAGAGGAGTGTTGTTTGTGGGTTTGCCACTGCAACATTTGAGCTAGTTGTGTAGCTTGATATTATTTTAATAGTTAAGGAAAATTGGCAGGCTCAGTCAGCCCTGTGTTTTTTATTTTTACAAAACTGACTGTGACCTGATGGAGAGAGCCTTTCCATAAAAAATGCAGAATTTAATGTAGTTGAAAGGAATAATGGCAAATGAAAAAACCTTGGCATAGCACCACAATTTGGACAATAAAAACATTATAACAGTTGTGATTGGTCCAAGTCAGGATATAATATGTCTTTTTTTCCCACGAAGTTAACAGGGAATATTAATAAAAGTTTTTTTTAGTTGGGGGTAATTGGCCTGGTAAAAGAGTATTGATGGCATGAGGTTAACACTTGGCAAGGTAGAGTGGAAGGGACCCCAGTGAAAGAAAAAGAGCTTGGCAAGGATTTATGAAAGCAATTGGGTACAAAGCACTTAAAGTGATTGTGAACGTTCAGATTTAAAAAAACAAAAACAAACATGTTATGCTTATCTGCCACCAACCCTCTTCTTCTTGGGTCCCCGCCCACACTCCTGGCTCCTCCCCCACAGAGTGTCTCCATAGCAAGCCGATTGCTATGGGGCACTTGTGCATGCTTGCTCCTGAGCCAGCTCTGTGTGAATCGTAGAAGAAACGGGACAGCCCTGCCTCATGCCACGCGGTATTGAGAATACGTCTGAGTGATATTCATGATATCTGATAGATGTTGTCAGAGATAAGTAAAGGACAATTTAAGAATAAAGGGACAAACTCTAAACACGAAGTATGGATAATATCAACTGAGAGAGTCAAGGGCCTTTTAAATGTCCAGTAAGAGAAGCATTAAAGGACAATTTCTTTGGCATGCATAGTGCAGAACTGAGATTCTGTAAAAATTTTCCCCTGCCTGTGTGCCTGGTACAAGCTCTACTTGACCCCTACAAATTTAGCAAGGCAACACCAGATTAGGTCTATTAGCAACTGTCTTGGCTAACAATTTATTATTAATATGGATGAAAGAAATGGGGTGATAATTGGGGTATGGTCTGTTTTGGGTTTTGGCAGCATTTAAATAGTCAGGAGTAAAGAACCCCTCCCCAACTAGGAGCCCCGTGTAAGCTCATTAAACATTTTGGTAAGATAGGGAGACCAGTGTCCAGAATTTTTTTTTTGTAATAAGCTGCGTAAAGCCATATTTTTTCTGAGGTTTCAAGGTTTTTATGGCCTTTTGTACATCTTCCAGATTAATTTCTTTGTCAATAGAAGACTCTCAGAGTATTTGAAGGACAAATTTGCCAAGGAAGGCCTCAGCTGCCTGATCATCAAGTGGGGGCGGTACTTTGAAAAAGGTTGGATATGTGGGTATAAAATAATCTAAGGATTTTAACTAGGTTTGCCGTAAGATGACCCCCTCCAGTATGTCAGATCAGTATCCCAAAGTCTATTTGCTGTGTCCAGCGTAATAGACTATCCGCCAGGGAAGTAAGGCGCAAGTTAGTAAGTAGTATTTTGAGACTGGATAATTGCAAACTGCGGGAAAAGAGTCATTTTGAAAGGCCTGGCATGCTAGAACTTCTATCTCAAGTTGTAGGGCATAGGCCCCCCTCTGTTTCTTTGCCTGTGAGGCAAGTTGTATCAATTTACCTCAGATGATAACTTTATGACAACTTTATGCGCCTCCCAAAGCTTTGGTACTCTTATTGGGCAGTGTTCATCTAAGTGGTACAGTGTATTTGAAGGCTTGACCTTTCATCTGCATACATTGTCAATTCCAGCATCCTTTAAATAAAAAATAAAACATTAAGAAAATAAATAAAAAGTTAAAAGTTGCTCCTTTTTAACCTTTTATAAACCCTTATTAAACCCCATGTAGCTCTTATCTAGTTTCTCCCCTACTCTCCCTTTTTTTTTTACAGCCTAATCTCTTACGTGTGGAATTATCTTTCGTTTGGCACCTTTACATTAAAAATCCTTTATTTTATCTTTAAATAACATTTTTAAAACATTTTAAAATTGTAGAATAAAATGTATATATATTTTTTTACAGTAACATTAATTGTTTTAAAATGACTACTGGGTCAAACGGGTAAAAAGGTTAGTTTTTTTATTTCTTTTAATATTTAGATATAGATTAGAAAATAAAGTATACTTTGGATAATAGTTTCATGGAAACAAAGCCTTGTTTATCCACGTTCAGTTTTCCCCCCAAGTATATATGTATTAAATACTTACTTGTATCATTAGTATTCCTTATATATCAGGTTCTTTTACGATGCACAGAACTAATAGTTTGCCATTCTGAAAAAAATAGTTTGAAACTGTGGGGTGTGAGGCAAGTGAACTGAACTGTAGAGCAAGTAGTTAGACGTTGCTGAATAATTATTTAATTTGTAAGTCATGTTACCAATACTTAGTAATTGGCAGTAGACTGTAGTTTTTGTGTCATTTGAGAGCAGTCAGTCACGGGGGCTCCAAGAGTAAATTCATTATTTCACACATCAAAATTAAATTTAGGCACTGGCAGACCAGACAGAAACATGTTATCTTATCTAATTTGTGAACTTCTGCATGTAAGAACATTTTTGCAGGTAACAAATATGCTTTTAGATCATTCTCAGTAGCAATTTGGTGCCTTTATCTTATGTTCATTGCATGAAAGATGTCTAATATGCACGTACATGTGTTTTGAAATATATGACAAGATAGTAAATTGCATGCTGTACTGTTGTTTTCTCCATGTTCATGGCATGCTTTGTGTTTCAACTCATTGCATCTGCTGCATGTCTGTTTTTGAGAGGTTTGTATCACTGTTTTTCCACACTCTCCAATAATAAGAGCAACACTCCTTATAGTATCTACACTATAATGGAAGATTGAGGGTGCTTTTCGAATAAACAGACCATCGACTCAATATTAACATACCAAGCAGAAAACCCTACTTTTAATTCCTGCAAGCACTGAAATGAGGTCTCTTATTCAATCCATGATTCCTGTTAGTATAAAATGTGACAGTGCTAGGCTCTGCTACTGTGTGAGTATAGGCCAAAGACACACAGAACTTGCACTAAATCAGTTGAGGTGGCTAAGAGAGTCTGGGAGACTGAGGGAGTCTGTAAGACTGAGGAAGCCAGGACAACTAGGCAAGTCCAGGGGACTGAGGGAATCTGTGTCTCAGGGAAGTGAGAGACCTGATGTGCCAGCAGATCCCCTATCTAGAGACCAGGAGTGGGTCCGTGCAGCGAAGTGCTGTAACTTAAGCCCAAGTAAACCAGGTGACCCAGAGAGCTGGGTCTGAAGGATCCTGACAAGAGCAGCAGTGCTGCTGAAGAGTAAGCCAGATGGCTTGGTTTTTTTATAGTTACCTTTTTTAGCTTATATACTTTGTGAAGCTGAACCCCTTACTGATGTAAGACATTTTGTTTTGTTTGTTTCCTTTAATAGAAGTGGGCCAGCAAGTCCTTAAACCAGCCTTTTTCAACCAGGGTGCCTTGAGGTTTCTTCAGGGGTGCCCTGGCAAAATGCCTAAACAGTGCCCAAAAAATGTATACAAGCCGGCATGTGGATGAAGGCTGCCTTTTAGTTACACAAAGCCACGGGTTTTCATTGTGCACCATTACAACATTCTAGCTGCCAGCATCCTAATGACCAATGGCATCATCAGTTTATCAGACCCCCCCCCCCCGCCTCTCTCCTTCAGCGTTGGGATCACATTAGCTGAGTGTGGGAGAGGAGAAACATTGGAATACTAGTCAGTAACAGTTTGCAAAAGAGTATTTCCTTTAAAATAATAAATCACCTCTAACATTGGGTGTCCTACATGTGTGGATGTTGCTGAATTATGTAAATCTATTAGAATAGTTTTTACATTTTAGAATAGGGGGGCCTCGAGATTGTCCATAATTTTTAAAGGGTGCCTCGAGATTGAAACACTGCCTTAAACCACAAGTTGAGATTGGCACGACTCACTAAAAATGCATCTACCATTTAGATAAAACATCCCCCATATCACGAAAGTTTAACAATCATTGCACTTAAATGTTCCATTTAAAGCGTATATTATCAAAGAAGATCTAATTCAGCTGGTTTCATGCATAAATGCACAACTTCATTATGTACTGAAGTATATATGAAAAAAGTTGTGGATTTAGGATAAGACCTATATATTTAATTTTATTTAAAAAGTTACTTGTTTTTGTCTGTGTTCAAATTGAGGTGATTCACTTCTTTTATTTGTACTAATCACCATTGTTACAAAGGGGAGTAAAATGAGGGGAAGTTCAAAATTTTAGAAGGTTAGAAGAAATCTTCCAATGTGGACACCTGTCTAAAAGGGGAATCTTGGGGGGATTTCCTCCGGCTTCCTCTTGTGTCTCTGGGACAAGAAATGAAATGGTGAGTTTCCACAATGGTACACAGACAGCAAAAAAAAGTGAAGTTTATACACAAGCCAGGCTTGTGCACCAATGTTCATAAATAAGTGTGAGTTTGGTCCTTATTTATTATCTTAGGCTCCATGTACACTAGCAGCTCCTAAACTTGAGTTTGGGAAGTTTTGACATTTTTTTGCCAAAGTGCCTAAACTGCAAGTACACATCGGTTTTAGGATCATTTAGGAGCTGCTGCGGTTAGGGGAGGTTCAACCAGAATAATCATGTTCAGGTTAGAAACGTTTTGACTGCCGGATGCAAAAGGCGCAAAATTGCAGTAAAATTGTGGCATGTTTTTCCCGTGGCCGGCGGACAAAGTAGTTTGAGTGTACATGAAGCCTTACTCTCTTATTTCTTCAACAGCCACCACTTATTTTTAAACAATTTTTCTAGTCATTTCTAGTACTGTTTAAAGCTAAACTTTGGTCAGTTTACAAACATCACATTTGCCTCCCTCTCATATTAAGGGTCTCTCCCTCATATTAAGGGCTCTGCTGGTTTAGTCCAGGGGGCATGTAATGGATTAGAGTATTACTTTCTTTATTCTTTGATTTGGCAGGCTTTCGCCCACTAGTTCAGGTATTCATGACCTGGTCAACAAAGCTGCTACTCTTCTGCTGTGTGGATACCCCCCTCTTGCTGACTTTATCACATGCAATGCAGGACCAGAGTGGTTAAGAATTAGAATTTCAGTTGGGTTTTTACTTATACCCATGGCTTCATTAAAGAGATTTATTTTAATTTCAACAGACAGGAAATAAGGAAAAATCTCTTTAACCACTTCCCATCCCGCCCAGTCACACAAACGGCCATTCAGGAGCTACGTCAGTGAGGAGGGCGTTTATACAAAGCCTCTCTTATTGGCCACTTGAACACAGCTTCTAGAGCAGGCAGCTGTTTCCTCCTGAGTGCTTACTACAGTCATCGGGGGGGGGGGT
The DNA here is from genome assembly GCA_037952925.1 of Lithobates clamitans. Taxonomy (NCBI): domain Eukaryota; kingdom Metazoa; phylum Chordata; class Amphibia; order Anura; family Ranidae; genus Lithobates; species Lithobates clamitans. The sequence goes on along the minus strand of JBBGZY010000240.1, from coordinate 5,673,430 downwards.
ACCCCCCCGAACAATACAGTGACACTATGGTGACATTGTACTGCTCTGTCTATTGATCAGAGACACTGACTGCTGCCCTAATGACAATATATGCCAGTGCAGCAGCCAGTGTCTCTCATTAATAGACAGAGCACTAAATTGTCACCATGGTGACGGTATTGTTCTGCTGACAGTGTATAAAAAAAGTGTGTATGTATATACAGTGGGGCAAAAAAAGTATTTAGTCAGCCACCAAATGTTCAAGTTCTCCCACTTAAAAAGACGAGAGAGGCCTGTAATTGTCATCATAGGTATACCTCAACTATGAGAGACAAAATGTGGAAACAAATCCAGACAATCGCATTGTCAGATTTTTGAAATAATTTATTTGCAAATTATGGTGGAAAATAAGTATTTGGTCACCTACAAACAAGCAAGATTTCTGGCTCCCACAGACCTGTATCTTCTTCTTTAAGAGTCTCCTCTGTCCTCCACTAATTACCTGTATTAATGGCACCTGTTTGAACTTGTTATCAGTATAAAAGACACCTGTCCACAACCTCAAACAGTCGCACTCAATCAAACTCCACTATGGTGAAGACCAAATAGCTGTCGAAGGACACCAGAAACAAAATTGTAGACCTGCACCAGGCTGGGAAGACTGAATCTGGCAAGCAGCTTGGTGTGAAGAAATCAACTGTGGGAGCAATAATTAGAAAATGGAAGACATACAAGACCACTGATAATCTCCCTCGATCTGGGGCTCCACGCAAGATCTCACCCATGGGGTCAAAATGATCACAAGAACGGTGAGCAAAAATCCCAGAACCACACAGGGGGACCTAGTGAATGACCTGCAGAGAGCTGGGACCAAAGACTACCATCAGTAACACACTACGCCGCCAGGGACTCAGATCCTGCAGTGCCAGAGGTGTCCCCCTGCTTAAGCCAGTACATGTCCGGGCCCGTCTGAGGTTTGCTAGAGAGCATTTGGATGATCCAAAAGAGGATTGGGAGAATGTTATATGGTCAGATGAAACCAAAGTAGAACTGTTTGGTAGAAACACAACTCGTGTTTGGAGGAGAGAGAATGCTGAGTTGCAACCAAAGAACACCATACCTACTGTGAAGCATGGGGATGGCAACATCATGCTTTGGGGCTGTTTCTCTGCAAAGTGAACAGGATGACTGATCCATGTACATGAAAGAATGAATGGATCCATGTATCGTGAGATTTTGAGTGCAAACCTCCCATCAGCAAGGGCATTGAAGATGAAACGTGGCTGGGTCTTTCAGCATGACAATGATCCCAAACACACTGCCCGGGCAGCGAAGGAGTGGCATCGTAAGAAGCATTTCAAGGTCCTGGAGTGGCCTAGCCAGTCTCCAGATCTCAACCCCATAGAAAACCTTTGGAGGGAGTTGAAAGTCCGTGTTGCCCAGTGACAGCCCCAAAACATTAGAAGATCTGCATGGAGGAATGGGCCAACATACCAGCAACAGTGTGTGACAACCTTGTGAAGACTTACAGAAAACGTTTGACCTCTGTCATTGCCAACAAAGGATATATAACAAAGTATTGAGATGAACTTTTGATATTGACCACATAATCTGCAAATAAATTCTTTAAAAAATCAGACAATGTGATTGTCTGGATTTGTTTCCACATTTTGTCTCTCATAGTTGAGGAATACCTATGATGACAATTACAGGCCTCTCTCATCTTTTTAAATGTAATGTAGCAAAATGTAGCAAACTGTCATTTCTTTAGTGTTGTCACATGAAAAGATATAATAAAATATTTACAAAAATGTGAGGGGCGTACTCACTTTTGTGAGATACTGTGCCCCCTCAAAATAACTGAACACACAGCCATTAATGTCTAAGGTGTCCGTTTATGAAGCAGTGAAATCTATTCACTGCTTCATTCTCCGGCATTCACAGTGAAAATTTTTCTCCTCTGTGTGCAGTTTATGAAGCGGTGTAGATCACTTCACCTTTGGAGGAGTGAAGAGATCTACAAATGCTTCAAATAGTGGAGAACGGCCCCTGATACTGGAATCTCGTGAGACTTTACGAGATTATAGTACCAAATGTCAGTTTATCAAGCAGTGATAAATTATCACCGCTCAACGGCGCGTGGATTAATGTCAATAAAATAATGTGTCCCCCTACATTATACACATATGTATACACACACACACACTATATATACATGTATATACACACCCATGATATATATATACATATACAGATTATATGTATATATGTATAAATATGTATACACATAAATATGACAGGGGGACATGCTTACAGTGTTGGGGGGTCTGAACGAGGCATAAGGAAGTTAAAAATCTTCCTCCTTCCCCCTCAGATCCCCCCAGATTTCCTCTTCACTCCCCGATTCACCACCTCTGAGCTGGTGAACCTGGGAGTGTGAATTCTGACACAGATCGCCAATGAAGTGCTGAGATCACCGCTTCATAAACTGGCCGTTTCTGTGTCATTCAATGAGGATTCTCCGTGTGTAGAGATAATCGGCGGGAGAACAAGTTCAAACACGTTCTCCCCCGATTATCACTGTTTCATAAACTGTTTATGGACTGTGATCAGCGGTGATCCTCGGGATCACCGCTGATCACTGCTTCATAAACGGACACCTAAACCGCTGGCAACAAAAGAGAGTACACCCCAAAGTGAAAATGTCCAAATTAGGCCCAATTAGCCAGTTTCCCTCCTCTGTGTCATGTGACTCGTTACAAGGTCTTAGGTGTGAATGGGGAGCAGCTGTGGTAAATTTCGCGTTTGACCTCTGTCATTGCCAACAAAGGATATATAACAAAGTATTGAGATGAACTTTTGATATTGACCAAATACTTATTTTCCACCATAATCTGCAAATAAATTCTTTCAAAAATCAGACAATGTGATTGACTGGATTTGTTTCCACATTTTGTCTCTCATAGTTGAGCTATACCTATGATGACAATTACAGGCCCCTCTCATCTTTTTAAGTGGGAGAACTTGCACAATTGGTGGCTGACTAAATACTTTTTTGCCCCACTGTATATATATATATATATATATATATATATATATATATATATATATATATATACACACACACAGGCGGTCCCCTAGTTACAAACATTACAAGACTTATAAATGACTCCTACTTATTAACAGAGGGAGACAACAGGAAGTTAGAGGAAATCGACCCCTAGGAAGGGAAATTCTCTCCTGTAAGAGTTATTATGAGAAAAAATTTTCAAAATCCAATTGTCATTGGGACAGAAAGTGAAGTAAAATCTTCTGAACAGGAAAAACAGACAGCAAAAAAAAAAAAAAGAAAACGTTACAGGGGTGTTAACCCTTCCCTATGCTATCCAAAAAGCTTAAAAATAGTTTTTTTTTGGCTGGAGCTACAATTAAAAAATGTATATGTTCCAACTTACAAACCGATTCGACTTAAGAACAAACCTACAGACCTTATCTTGTTTAAAACCCGGGGACCGCCTGTATATTATATATATATATATATATATATATATATATATATATATATATATATATATATATACAGTATCCCACACAAAAGTGAGTACACCTCTCATATTTTTGTAAATATTTTATTATATCTTTTTATGTGACAATACTGAAGAAATTACACTTTGCTACAATGTAAAGTAGTGACTATATAGCTTATATAACAGTGTAAATTTGCTGTCCCCTCAAAATAACGCAATATCTAAATATCTAAACCGCTGGCAACAAAAGTGAGTACACCCCTAAGTGAAAATGTCCAAATTGAGCCCAAAGTGTCATCTTAGAGGTGTGTTTGGGGTCATTATCATGTTGGAATACTGCCCTGGGGCACAGTCTCCGAAGAGAGGGGATCATGCTCTACTTCAGTATGTCACAGTCCATGTTGGCATTCATGGTACCCTTAATGAACTGTAGCTCCCCAGTGCTGGCAGCACTCATGCAGTCCCAGACCATGACACTCCCACCACCATGCTTGACTGTAGGCAAGACATACTTGTCTTTGTACTCCTCACCTGGTTGCCGCCACACACGCTTGACACCATCCAAACCAAATAAGTTTATCTTGGTCTCATCAAAACACAGGACATGGTTTCAGTAATCCATGTTTTTAGTTTGCTTGTTTTCAGCAAACTATTTGCATGCTTTCTTGTACATCATTTTTAGAAGAGGCTTCCTTCTGGAACAACAGCCATGCAGATCAATTTGATGCACTGTGCAGCGTATGGTCTGAGCACTTTTAGGCTGACCCCCCCACCCCTTTAACCTCTGCAGCAATCCTGGCAGCACTCATACGTCTATTTCCCAAAGACAACCTCTAGATATGATCCTGAGCACGTGCACTCAACTTCTTTGGTCGACCATGGCGAGGCCTGTTCTGAGTGAAACCTGTCATGTTACACCACTGTATGGTCTTGGCCACCATGCTGCAGCTCATTTTGAGGGTCTTGGCAATCTTCGTATAGCCTAGGCCATCTTTATGTAGAGCAACAATTCTTTTTTTCAGATCCTCAGAGAGTTCTTTGCCATGAGGTACCATGTTGAACTTCCAGTGACCAGTATGAGAGAGTGATAACACCAAATTTAACACACCTGGGAGCTTGTAAAACTAATGAGTCACATGACACTGGGGAGGTAAAATTGCTAATTGGGCTCAATTTGGGCATTTTCACTTAGGGGTGTACCCACTTTTGATGCCATTGGTGTAGACTTTAAAGGCTGTGTGTTGAGTTATTTTGAGGGGACAGCAACTGTTACACTGTTATACAGGCTGTACACTCACTATTTTACATTTTAGCAAACTGTCATTTCTTTAGTGTTGTCACATGAAAAGATATAATAAAATATTTACAAAAATGTGAGGGGTGTACTCACTTTTGTGAGATACTGTGTCCCCTCAAAATAACTCAACACACAGCCATTAATGTCTAAACCGCTGGCAACAAAAGTGAGTACACCCCTAAGTGAAAATGTCCAAATTGGGCCAAATTAGCCAGTTTCCCTCCCCGGTGTCATGTGACTCGTTAGTGTTACAAGGTCTCAGGTGTGAATGGGGAGCAGCTGTGTTAAATTTGGTGTTATCACTCTCACTCTCTCATACTGGTCAGTGGAAGTTCAACATGGTACCTCATGGCAAAAAAAACTCTGAGGATCTGAAAAAAAAGAATTGTTGATCTACATAAAGATGGCCTAGGCTATAAGAAGATTTTCAAGACCCTGAAACTGAGCTGCAGCACGGTGGCCAAGACCCTACAGCGGTTTAACAGGACAGGTTCCACTTGGAACAGGCCTCGCCATGGTCGACCAAAGACGTTGAGTGCATATGCTCAGCATCCTATCCAGAGGTTGTCTTTGGGAAATAGACATATGAGTGCTGCCAGCATTGCTGCAGAGGTTGAAGGGGTGGGGGGTCACCCTGTCAATGCTCAGATCATACCCTGCACGCGGCATCAAATTGGTCTGCATGGCTGTCATCCCAGAAGGAAGCCTCTTCTAAAGATGATGCACAAGAAAGCCCGCAAACAGTTTGCTGAAGACAAGCAGACTAAGGACATGGATTACTGAAACCATGTCCTGTGGTCTGATGAGACCAAGATAAACTTACTTGGTTCAGATGGTGTCAAGCATGTGTGGCGGCAACCAGGTGAGGGGTACAAAGACAAGTGCGTCTTGCCTACAATCAAGCATGGCGGTGAGAGTGTCATGGTCTGGGGCTACATGAGTGCTGAAGGCACTGGGGAGCTACAGTTCATTGAGGGAAACATGAATGCCAACATATACTGTGACATACTGAAGCAGAGCATGATCCCCTCCTTTCGGAGACTGGGCCGCAGGGCAGTATTGCAACATGATAAAGAACCCAAACACACCTCTAAGATGACCACTGCCTTGCTAATGAAGCTGAGGGTAAAGGTGATGGACTGGCCAAGCATGTCTACAGACCTAAACCCTATTGAGCATCTGTGGGGCATCTTCAAACGGAATGTGGAGGAGCTCAAGGTCTCTAACATCAACCAGCTATGTGATGTCATCATGGAGGAGTGGAAGAGGACTCCAGTGGCAACCTGTGAATCTCTGGTGAACTCCATGCCCAAGATGGTTAAGGCAGTGCTGGAAAATAATGGTGGCTACACAAAATATTGACACTTTGGGCCCAATTGGACATTTTCAATGTTATACAAGCTGTACACTCACTACTTTAAGTCGTAGCAAAGTGTAATTTCTTCAGTGTTGTCACATGAAAAGATATAATATTTACATAAATGTGAGGGGTGTACTCACTTTTGTGAGATACTGTGTGTGTGTGTGTGTGTGTGTATATATATATATATATATATATATATATATATATATATTTAAATACTGTCACCAGAGCAAGTGCAGTGTCACTATGATGACACTGCACTGCTGTGGTGGTGATCATGTACAGTGGCTGGCTGCCATGACATGCACTGTCAGTGCAACCAACCATTGTCTCTGATGACCACCACAGCAGTACAATGTCACTAGACCAGTGCAGCCAGTCACAGTGTTCCTGATCACTGACACACCAGTCCCAGTATCATCATACGGCCACTCTGGAGAGTGATCCGTGTAATTGTAAGTGTGTGATAAATACCTTGTTAAAATGGCAACTTTGAGACACATTTTATTACATTTTATTATTTTCCTAAAAATTGTCACAAAAAATGATGTTAAAAAACTTACCAGGCCTCTTACTAAATACCTTTGACTGTCTACTGTCCAAAAAGAGGGGTATTTGTACTATTCTGGCATTTATGGGACTCAATAAATAAAATAAGCACCAGGAGTGATCAATTATACTGTATATATCATAGTTTGTAGATGCTTTAACGTTCGCACAGACTAGATTATATACACTGATTCCTTTTTTTAATCAAAGAAATGTAGCAGAATACATTTTGGCCCAAATTTATTATTTAGTTGCAAGGTTTATAACAGAAACTAAGAAAAAGTTATTTTTTCAAAATATTCAGTCTTTTTTCTTATATATAGTAGAAGGTAGAAAAACCCAGTGGTTATTAAATACCACCAAAAGAAAGGTCCATCTGTTAAAAAAACTATATAATATTTATAGGTGCAACGAATGGTAATTTTGGTGCCGAAACTGAAAATGCAGGATGCACTTGGCCGAAAACTGAAACCGAATATGATGGATTTTATAAAGATTTCTATTTTTATATATAATTATATAATTTTTGACTTTTTAACCACCTCAATACTGGGCACTTTCACACCCTCCCTTCCCAGACCAATTTTCAGCTTTCCGCGCTCTCACACTTTGAATGACAATTACCCAGTCATGCTACACTGTACCCAAATGACATTTTTATAATTTTGTTCACACAAATAGAGCTTTATTTTGGTGGTATTTATTCACCAATTATTTCTTTATTTTTTTGTGATATAAGCTAAAAAAGAACAAACATTTTGAAAAAAAAAAACATTTTCTACTTTCTTTTTAAAATAAATTAAAAAAAAAAAAAAAAAAATTGTCATAAATTTTAGAATGTATTTTACTACATGTCTTTGGTAAAAAAAATCCTGATGCTTTACTATGGATATGAATCGCCCACTTTCCCTATTAAAAGGGGAGCACGGCAGGGGTGCCCGCTCTCCCCCCTTCTATTTATACTAGCACTTGAACCCCTGGCGGAAGCCATACGCTCTCATCCAGATATCTCAGGAGTAGAAATAGCAGACAACGCGCACAAATTGTCCCTGTTTGCGGATGACATTTTATTAACCATTACTAAACCCAGAATCTCCCTCCCCAATTTATTCTCTCTATTAGACTCCTTCACCTCGTTTTCGGGCCTTTCAGTCAATCCGGCAAAATCTAAAGCGATGTCTATTAATCTTCGGCCCCCGGTATTAGATGCCCTGCAGTCGGCATTTTCGTTTCAGTGGTCAATCTCTTTACCCTATCTGGGTATTAAACTTACCCCAAAATACTCGGGACTATATCAAGCTAATTTTCCTCCGCTTTTTCGAAAGCTGGAGGCTATGTTAGCCTCTTGGTCCACAATCCCGATTTCGTGGTTCGGCAGAATAGCGACAGTACGAATGACGTACCTCCCCAAATTGCTCTATTATTTTAGAGTTTTGCCAGTTCCAGTGCCTCCCCATATCATTCGAATACATCAACGTAAAATTATGCAATTTATATGGGGCCAAAAGAGACCTAGAATCAAGAGACAAGTGCTTTACGCGCGCAGAGTCAATGGTGGCCTTTCAGTTCCTAATTTGCAAGCATATTACATAGCAGCAGGTATCGCCCCACTATCTCATCTTCATGCAAAGCAACAAATGCCCCTATGGGCCACCATTGACTTGGTCGACGCACACCCAATACCTCTAGCTTCTCTTCCTTGGCTTCCTAGAGCACATCGCCCCCCTACAATAGGTCCCTGTCTAGCTCATTCCCTCAAATTGTGGGATGCGGTCAAGTATTCAGCAGGCCTAATTTCTCCTCATCTCCCACTACTTCGTATCCTCCACTGCCCTTTATTTCAACCGGGTTGTGATAACCCATTGCAATTTAAGTGGTGGTCCGACAATGGCTTCATAGATATCCATTCGTTATTCACCCCTACCAAGATTATCTCTTTCGCTGCCTTACGTTCATCACACGATATCCCCCTTAGGGAGCATTACAGTTACCTGCAAATTAGACATTTTCTCCGACAGCTTACAATTTCTCATTCTGCCCCCTTTGTCATGACACCATTTGAAAGCCTTTGTAGATCACGCCCCCAATCCTCGGGTTTGATTTCTCTAATATATACCGCTATAAATAATTCCAAGACAATACCATTGAGACCCTATCATCTCCAATGGGAGGCTGAGTTTGGGAAACAATTAGATCCGGAGGACTGGCATAGCATGACGATAGCGCTATCAAAATGTTCCAAGAATGTTATCTTTTTAGAGAATGCGTATAAAGTCTTCTATAGATGGTATTATACTCCGGCTAGACTAGCAAGTTTTATCCCATCTTACTCCCCCCTTTGTTTTCGCGGGTGCTCACAGGAGGGCACGATGGCGCATATTTGGTGGACCTGTCCCAGGGTTTGCAGACTATGGGTTAGAGTATATGCACTATTACGTAATCTTTTTAACACCAACATAAAGCGGGACCCTTTTGAGGCCCTTTTATGGAAACCAATTGCAGAACTTCTTCGTCCTGAACGTCAGTTAGCAACACAGATTTTCACTGCAACTAAACTCACCATAGCAAGAGCCTGGAAAACCCCGAACCTTAGTTTTGAAGCAGTTAAAAACACTGTGAATGATATCATGGTAAATGAGAAACTTACGGCCATATTGATGGACACTCATGATAAGTTTCTCAGGATATGGCAACCCTGGGTGACTTACAATCGCCCATCAAGATTTGATCAAACGCTTCTTTCTCTATAACAAGCCTCCGTTCCCCCCACCCCAGGTTCCCCCTCCCCTTTCTCTCCTTTCCTCTCCCCTTCTTTCCCACTTTCAATTTCTCTCTCCTTCTCCATTAAGGACCGTAAATTTAATAAATTACACAAATTAGTGCATTCAGAGGTATTTGATCCTCTTTAAGGTTATTCAATTTAATCTGACTTTAGTACTGGTTCTTTTTGTTTTTATATTTTATATTTCTATTTTTTATTTTATTTTTTTTACTTATTTCTTCATGAAACGTCATGTATTACAACAACATCTCGTTTAGAAACCTTAGTTATTCTTGTACGTTCGCAATTATCTTAATATCTGCTGATACCATACCACTACGCTAGAATAAGCGGTTGAGAATATGTCATGGTATGTCGCCTGACCTCGGCATTGTTCCGCCCGAGTCCAGGCTTAAATTTTTGAATAATAGCTTCACTCGCCGGATACCGGCAGTCTAATACCTGTTAACTCATGATGTATCCATCACCGTTTTGTACTTATTTGTCGATGTATATTTTTTTTCAATAAAACCTTTTGTACAAGAAAAAAAATCCTGATAAGTTTATCTAAATGTATTTTGTTTGAAAGTTATAGTGTCTACAAGCTATGCTACGTATCACTGAAAATTGATCAATCCATTTGTAGTGACTGCCTATTGTATTGCTTGAGGCCCTAAAATGTCAGGGCAATACAAATACCCCCAAATGACCCCTTTTTGTAAAGATGACAGTCCAAGGTATTTAGTAAGAGGCCTAGTGAGTGTACAATTACAATTTTTTCCCCACAATTGTTTGTAAAATTAATTTTTGTTTTTTATCCACAAAATTGTCAAATTAACAAGTTTTCTCACATATGGCATAAAAATACTTGCAATTACATCCCAAAATACAATCTGCTACTTCTTTTGAGTATGTGTGAGACTTTTCCACAGTCTGGCCACATGCAGAGGCCCAACATGAAGGGAGCATCAGCAAGTGTTCCAGGAGCATAAATTACATATTTAGTTTCCTGACTACGTATCACATTTTTGAAGACCCTGGAGCACCAGGACAGTGGAATTACCCACAAAATGACCCCATTTTGGAAAGCAAACAAACCAATGCATATTTTATGAGGCATAATGAGTTTTTTGAAGAAGTCATTTGTTTCCACAAGTTTTTGGAAAACGTGGAAAGAAAATGAAAACATATTTTTTTTTGTCAAGTTGTCAATTTATAGGATATTTCTAACACATAGCATGTACATAGCAAAAATTGTGCCCCAAATTACATTCTGCTACTCCTGATTATGGTGATATCACATGTGTGAGACTTTTCCACAGCCTGGCCACACACAGAGACCCAACATGCAAGTAGCACCATCAGGCTTTCTAAAATAAATAAATTACACATTTAATTTCCTGACTACTTATCACATTTTTGAAGGCTTCTGAGCCTCTTTGTTAGGATTATGTCTTCCTCAGTTTTCATTTCAGAGACACTGCTTTCAACTGGCTCATACTCGCTATCTGAGTCTGACGGAGAGAGTTCCCAGCTACTCTTGTCCAACATACTCTGGAGTATATGGAAAGCCTCCTCACTGCTGAATAATTTTTTAGTCATGTTGACATATTACTGGGACAGATTTGTGACAGATGTTGATCACTGGAACAGATGTGAAAGATTATCATAGACAGATGTGTGCAAATGTGCACTGGGACAGATGTGGTAGACGATCACGGACAGATGTGTGCAGATGTGCACTGGGACAGATGTGGCAGATGATCACGGACAGATGTGTGCAGATGTGCACTGGGACAGATTTGTCAGATGATCATGAACAGATCTGTGCAGATGTGGCAGATGATCACAGACAAATGTGTGCAGATGTGCACTGGGACAAAAGTGGCAGATTATCACGGACAGATGAGGCAGATGATCATGGACAGATGTTTAATGTGGCAGATGTTTACTGGGACAGATGTGGCAGATGATCATGGACAGATGTGGCAGGTGTGCGCAGCCGATCCAAGACAGATGTGTGCAGATGACCATGGACAGATGTGCACATATGATCACGGACAGATGTGCGCAGACCACAGACAGATGTGCGCAGATCACGGACAGATGTGGCAGGTGATCATGGAGAGATGTGCACAGATGATCACGGACAGAAGTGCGCATATCATCATGGACAGATGTGTGCAGATGATCACTGACAGATGTGCGCAGATGATCATAGACAGATGTGGCAGATGATCACTGGGACTGATGTTAACTGAGACAGATGTTTTTACTGGGACAGATGTGGGTCAGGTGTTTTTTTTTACAGGACACTGTGTGGGGACACTGTTTTCGGGATTATAGCTGGGTGATCAGTGTGTAAAAAACTGTAAAAAACATACAAACTGATCCCCGGCTCGCAGCACAGATCTGTTCTTCTCCTCACAGATAATCTCCATGTGAGGAGAAGGAGAGCCGATCACCTGGCAACTGCTCTCTGTTTACATTACGTGATGGCTGTGATTAGACCAATCACAGAGCCCTCCTGCCAATCCGAGGGACACAAATGCATCAGGATCGCGTGGCTGTGCGTTCCCGCTCCTTCTGAAGGGCGTTCGGGAACGTCCACTCAGAAGGACGAAATGCCCACACGGCCGTTTATATGCAGGGGCCGGGTGGGAGGAGGTTCATTAATATCAATTTAAATGAATATGAATTTATCATCGGCCATTATTGGAAGAATGAAAAGCCCAAGAAAAATGTATCCCTTTAAATTCTATGTCTGCACGCTGGTCCCTTGGGCTTCAATTGTGGTGTTAAAAATCTTGCTTGCTGCATTTATGGTTAGTTAAAAAAATGCAGCAAGAATACATCATTAACGCATCCCTGTTACATTTTTGATGCAGTTTTTGAGTCACATGACCTATGAAAAACACATCATTAGAACGGTAAAATCGCTGCAAATTTGCGTAAAAAATTTTTTAAGCTCGAAATGTTTAGACGGCTGAAATTTCAGTTCCTCTCTAATAATATTAATTGAATTCAATTTTGCATGAATAATTGTCATTGAACAAATGATAGCGTTGACCAATGGCCTGGACTGGATGAGGTGAAACATTCCTGTCTTCAGTTGGTTAGCAAAGCCCTGGTTAGCTGTAAAAACAAAACAGGGTCCAAACCCTTCCCCTTTCTATCAAAAACCTTCATTTAAAATTAATTTTTAAGGGTAGGAACAATACTGAAAAATGTAACTGTATGTGCTATAAGATTAGGATGTGTAATCTCAGAAGAGGTTTGACACCTTCTTACTTCATAACCCGACTTGTGCAAATACAGGGGTGTAACCGTGAGCATACATTTATTTTTTATCAGCAACACTTTGTAAATCTTCACATCTGCTGAAAGTCCTGAAACTGACCCATTGCATTCCTTGATGTTATTTTTAGATGTGATGCCTAACGTCTCCATTGATTTTAGCTTTGGGTGAAATTTACAAAGTGTTGACAGTTTGAGGGGAAGTAAAGCATAGTAGGTCATTGGTGGAACACAACTGCCCTTTAAGTTTGTAATATAGAACATAACCAGTCATACTTCGTAGAAATTGTGTAGTTACCACATGTATGTTACAAACTTTTTTTTTTAAAGTTATTACAAATCTTAGGACCTGAAAGAAGAAGGCCAAACAGTTCAACAACATTGTCATTTTTAAAGGGTCAGTCAAACCAAAACAATTATTTACTTTACGACTGGATTTTGATGGCCTGTAGCTACTGCCAGCTTGGTGGTAACATCTCTACTTTTTTTAAGTTTTACCTTCCCTTAGTCTCCTGCAGCAGAACTAGTTTGACAACACCCCATGTATACCACTAGATGAATGGAGATGGTCAAGTCTTTGCTTTCAGATTCCAGAATCGGGACGGATGCCCCCAGCGCATGACTTAGTAAGGTGCCATCCAGAGCAGGGAGGAGCGGACAACGCCGCTGACAACTTATTTTTTTTCAAGGCCATCCCGCTCCCATGAGAATAGACAGCATTCTGGAAATAAAGTGTTTCCCTTGCATAAGGAATTTTTTAACGCCATTAAACCTGGATTTATCAAAAATTTTGTAATTATTCTAACTCAAATGACTTTTATCTATAAAGACTGATATCTTGGTATCCTTTCCTTCCATAATGAAACCATTTGGCCTGCTGAAATTTGTTATCTAAATGCAGTGGTTCTTACTTATTATTAAGATTCTTTATGTATTAATGTATTGATAATTATATTAATTATTTGTAAACAGAGGGAAAACTATTGTTAAAGCAGAATTGAACTAAAAAATTTAAAAACCACAAGAGAGAGAGCCAACAAGAACCTGGCATGTTGCTGCATATCTTTTGGTCGCACCCACGCGTAAAGAGCAAAGTAAAAATTATGAATGCAAAAAAACACTGACCATGTTGGTCTGTTCTGTCAAAAATGCTTCTTTTTTCCCTATCAGCGGCAATGTACAGCCCTGCGCACATTTACGGCACTACTCTGTGCCATAATGATGTGACTCCTGTGCGCATGCTTGGGAGTGATATTATCATGACCCGGCCATTCAAGTGGTCAAACAAGGAAGACTGGGAGGTGGTGAAGTGCTCATGACAAGCGGTAGCGCTGACAGTGCATCGCTTGAGGGCATCAATTGACAGGTAAGTCTGCCACAAGGTACTAATATGCAGGGCATACTAGCACATTGTGGCATAAAGCTCCTGGGGGCCCATTTATTAAGAAAAATATAGTGGAGTCACACTTCTATGTCTAATCTGGCTAAAAATTTAATGCATACATGTCATATTTGTCATGAGTAAAATGTTTGATGGATTGGTTAGTAGATATATATTTTTTTACATGCAAGGAGGGATAGGTTGGTGTCCTATTTTTTTCCATAATAAAGGTATTTTCCTCAGGCTGTCATTGCACAAAAGAAGGATTTGGTCAACTGAAGATTGCATGATGTAAAGCTTTCATGCAGTGGTTTATGTCCCATGTTAGAGGCATGGTGCTTGACAGCCTAGGTTATTGATTTTTATATGCTGTCATGTGTGGCCTGGTTGGATTGTTGATACCTGAATTTCATGTTGGTTGCTTTATAATTATAATGGTTAGTAAATTGGCCAATGGCAGTGGCCATTATTTTTTGTCACCGCAGTATTATTTTTACTCAGAAAAAAAGAGACTGATAATAAGCAGCTTCTGTGGCAATAGTGAGGTCTAACAAACCCCATACTGTGTGGAGAGGTTGAGGGAGTAGCACTGAATACCATGCCACCTTTATTTTCTCCAGAATTAACAAGTCTGTAACAAAAACAATTAGATTCAAATTTCATGTTGGTGTTAGGCATTCATGAACAGTGACAGATTATATGAAATACAGCCCGGCCTTAAACAAATTTGACAAAAGTAAAAGTATCATAAAGCTCCACTAGCTAGGGTCTAGAGAGCAATACATTGTGTTAATTAATATGTTGCTTGTCTGATTGTGAAACCTTATTATATGGAAATATAGCTGTACCCAGGATAATTGGCATTAAGTGTGTGTTGGGTGAGCATAGTAATATTATTATTATTATTATACAGGCTTTATATAGTGCCAACAGTTTTGTGCAGTGCTTTACAACATAAGGGCACAAAGTACAGTTACAATACAATTCCATACAGGAGGAATCAGAAGGCCCTACTCATTAGACTGTACTGTACAGTATCTCACAATTCATGATTAGACAAAGTGCAAAAGTGCATGGTGATAAAAAATTATTGAGTCTATTCAGAGGAACTGTAAAGTGTCACAACGTGTATCAGACTGGAAGCTAGCATCTCACGCAGAGGACATTCCACCAAAAAAATGGTCTGTAGGTTCTCCACAGTGATATCCCTCCACCAGTATATAATGCACTCACCAGAAGATGAATAAAGATGAGCCTTTTGTTATAAAACACGTGAATAGAGGTTGATCTCAGCCAGGTCTTGCATCAATGAAGGTGCAGCAGTGAACAGCAGGGAATCCGCGTACCCCTTCAGTGGGGTTAAACTGTATAAAAAAGCTCACCAAGAGTCAAGAATGTAGATAATGTGGTGTGGTATTTATTAGATAAAATGGGAGTACGTGTACAAAAAGGGCCATAAAACTTGTACAAAAATGCAAAATAAACACACTGCTCCTGCCACGAGGTCGTAGTGTCAATAACGTCAGTGTATAGGACCCTTCCTCAAATATTTTTTTTACTTTTGAACCTTTCTATTTTGCTGTTGCTTTTGTCTGCTTTGCAATATATATTTCTGTAAATATTTCCTGCACTGTTTTTCTTTTCTTTATTAACCACTTCTGGACCGCCCACCACACATATACTGCGGCAGGGAGGCTGGCTGCGTGAACCGACGTACCTGTACGTCGGTCTGTGCATGAGATACAGTGGGCGCGCGGAGGGAGCATGCCCGTGGGTCCGGCGGCCTTGATGTCTGCCGGCCACTAGTGATCGCGGTAGAGAGAGGCAGAACAGGGATCTGCCTATATAAACAAGGTGGATCCCCGTTCTGACGGGACAATACTGAGATCTGCTGTTCCTAGTGATCAGGAACAGCGATCTCTGTGTTGTCACAGTAAGCCCATCCCCCACACAGAACACCCAGGGAACACAGTTAACCCCTTGATCACCCCCTAGTGTTAACCCCTTCCCTGCCAGTGTCATTTATACATTGATCAGTGCATTTTTTTAGCACTGATCATTGTAATAATGTCACTGGTCCCCGTCACTTAGGGTCAGATTTGTCCACCGCAATGTCGCAGTCCTGCTAAAATTAGCAGATTGCCACCATTACCAGTAAAAACAATTAAAAAATAAAATAAAAGTCCATAAATCTATCCCATAGTTTGTAGACACTAACTTTTGTGCAAACCAATCAATAAACACTTATTGCGGGGTTTTTTTTTTCAATTTTTTTTTTTTGTAACAAAAATATGTAGAAGAATGCATGCTGGCCTAAACTGATGAACACATTTGTTTTTTAATAAGATATGTATTATAGCAGAATTTAAAAAATATTGTTTTTTTTTCAGAATTGTCAGTCTTTGTTTATAGCACAAAAAATAGAAACCGCAGAGGTGATCAAATACCACCCAAAGAAAGCTCTATTTGTGGGGAAAAAGGACATCAATTTTGTTTGGGTACAGCGTTGTACGACCACGCAATTGTCAGTTAAAGCAACGCAGTGCCATATCACAAAAAATGACCTGGTCATTAAGGGTGTAAATACTTTTGGTGGTTAAAAGGACATTTAGAAGAGAATTATGGCAAACATTTGTGGCTATATTTCTATTTTGCATCACAGAAGTACATTAACTTGTGTTCTCCCGTGACCAGCTTTTAGCTGACTTTAGCATGTGTGGGACAACTACAGTGTCACATAGATGCTGCAGCACAGAGGTAAATACAGTGACTTGAAAAAGTGTTTATACCCCTTGAAATTTTCCACAATTTGTCATGTTACAACCAAAAACGTAAATGTATTTTATTGGGATTTTATGTGATAGACCAACACAAAGTGGCACATAATTGTGAAGTGGAAGGAAAATGATAAATGGTTTTCGATTTTTTTTACAAATAAATATCTGAAAAGTGAGGCGTGCATTTGTATTTAGCCCCCCTGAGTCAATACTTTATAAAACCACCTTTAGCTGCAATTACAGCTGAAAGCCTTTTTGGGGATGTCTGTACCATCTTTGCACATCTAGAGAATGGAATTTTTGCCCATTCTTCTTTGCAAAATTGCTCAAGCTCTGTCAGATTGGATGGAGAGTGTCTGTGAACAGCAATTTTCAAGTCTTGCCACATATTCTCAATAGGATTTAGGTCTGGACTTTGACTGGGCCATTCTAACACATGAATTTCCTTTGATCTAAACCAGGGGTAGGCAACCTCGGCCCTCTAGCTGTGGTGAAACTACAAATCCCATCATGCCTCTGGGAGTCATGCCTGTGATTGCCAGGGTCTTGCAATGTCTCATGGGACTTGTAGTTTCAAAACAGCTGGAGGACCGAGGTTGCCTACCCCTGATCTAAACCATTCAATTCTAGCTCTGGCTGTATGTTTAGTGCCATTCCTGCTGGAAGGTGAACCTCTGCCCCAGTCTCAAGTCTTTTGCAGACTCTAACAGGTTTTCTTCTAAGATTGCCCTGTATTTGGCTCTATCCATCTTCCCATCAACTCTGACCAGCTTCCCTGTCCCTGCTAAAGAAAAGCATACCCACAACATACTGCTGCCACCACCATGTTTTATTGTGTATTCAGGGTGATATGCAGTGTTAGTTTTCTGCCACACATAGAGTTTTGCTTTTGTGCCAAAATGTTCAATTTGGTCTCATCTGACCAGAGCACCTTCTTCCACATATTTGCTGTGTCCCCCACATGGCTTCTCGCAAACTGCAAATGGAAGTTCTTATGGCTTTCTTTCAACAATGGCTCTTCCATAAAGGCCAGATTTGTGGAGTGCACTGCCTATCACAGAACCAACACTTATTTGGTTTTAGTATTAATTTTAACTTAAAATTATAATGCAGCAAATCATATGAAGCTCTGCATTAAATTACCATGGTGTGCATTTTCTCTTCACAGGTTCTTTTTGTACATATCTCCTGTACCCTTTTTTTGTACGTCTTCTGGCCTACACACTGTGGGGTTGGTTTACTAAAGGCAAATAGATTGTGCACTTTGCAAATTGCATTTGCAATCTGAAAGAGCAGATGCTCCAGAGCTTAGTAAATGAGCAGAAACTATGAGGAAGGACATCTGGTTACAAAGGATAGGGAGATGGTGAAGGTATTGAATTTATTCTTCTCCTCGGTCTTCATGAGGGAATTGGGGGGCTTCAGTAACCAAAACTGCGGTGTTTGTCCTCATGACACATCACAGGAAGCACCCTCATGGCTATCAGAGGACAGAATTAGAAATAGACTTGGGAAACTTAACATTAATAAATCAACGGGACCAGATGGCTTGGCCCTGAGGGTACTTAGGGAACTCAGTCAAGTAATTGCCAGACCATTGTTCCTAATTTTTACTGACAGTCTACTGACTGGAATGGTACCAGCTGATTGAGGAAAAGCAAAGGTAGCACCAATATTTAAAAAAGGGCCAAAATACATCCCTGGGAATTAGAGACCAGTTAGCCTAACATCAATAGTATGCAAGCTCTTGGAGGGTATGATAAGGGACTATATAAAAGATTTTAGTAATGAAAACGATATCATTAGCAGTAATCAGCATGGATTCATGAAGAATTGTTCTAGCCTATTAACCTTCTATGAGGAGGGGAGCTGCCATCTAGATAAAGGAAGGCCTGTAGATGTGGTGTATCTGGATTTTGCAAAAGCATTTGACACCTAGGTCCATTGGCATGGACCATAGGGTGAGTACATGGATTGAAAACTGGCTAAAAGGGCGAGTTCAGAGGGTGTTGATAAATGGGGAATACTCGGAATGGTCAGGGGTGGAAAGTGGTAGGACCAATCCTGTTTAATTTGTTCATAAACGACCTGGAGGATGGGGTAAACAGTTCTTTACTGTAAGAGTGGCAGGGATGTGGAATTTCCTTCCATGGGTGGTGGTTTCAGCAGGGGGCATCAATAGTTCCAAAAACGATTAGATAAGCACCTTAACGACTGCAACATACAGGTATATACAATATAATACTGACATATAATCACACACATAGGTTGGACTTGATGGACTTGTGTCTTTTTTCAACCTCACCTACTATGCAACTATATGTAACTATGCTGACATCAATCATCCAATCATGTGCAAGAAAAAATGCTGTTTGTTTTATTTTCCTTGCACGTGATTCAATATTCTTTGCAAAGTGAAGCTTCACCTAGTTTACTAAGCTCTGGAGTAACTGCAGTTGCTGAGTGCAACTGCACTTTGCAAAGTGCACAGTCTATTTGCCGTTAAAAAATCCCTGTGTCTCTGCCCTGCCCTGCCCAGCTTCCAGCCTTGGCTGAACGTCCCCTGGTGGTCATTAATAATCAATGCATTTTTATCAATGTAGCATATATTAAAAACCGGATTTACCACTTCCGGACCGCCGCATGCCGATATACCTTCTCTCTTTGAAGAGGAATATCACTGCCATAACCCTGGTATTCTCTTCTTCAGATGGCGGTCTCTGATAATAGTGGTTTCTGCAGTGGATTCGCCGCAAGATCACTTTTATCGGCGGCGGGAAAGGGCCCCCCTCCCGCTGTTCTCCGGTGCCCTCCGCTGCTTACCGGAGCCGTCGGTAGCAGCGTAGGCAATCGGATGCTTCTTATTCCTGGGTATGGAGAGGAGTGAGGGGAAGATTGCCCCCACCCGTCTCCATGCCATTACAGGGCGTAAGCGACATCAAAATTTCACTTCCGCCCATAGCTCTTAAAGGGCCATTTGTTTTTTGTTTTTTCAGATGACAATTTATTTTTTTATTGCATTTTAGTGTAAATATGAGATCTGAGATGTTTTTGACCCCAGATCTCATATTTAAGAGGCCCTGTCATGCTTTTTTTCTATTACAAGGGATGTTTATTCCTTGTAATAGGAATAAAAGTGACACAATTTTTTTAAAGGAACAGTGTAAAAATAAAAGGTAAAAGAAATAAGAAAAAAAATGTAAACGCGCCCCGTCCTGCCGAGCTCACATTTAGAAGCGTACGCATTACATGAGTAGCGCCCGCATATGAAAACGGTATTTAAACCACACATGTGAGGTATCGCCGTGATCAGTAGAGCAAGAGCAATAATTCTAGCTCTAGACCTCCTCTGTAACTCAAAACATGCAACCTGTAGAATTTTTTAAACGTCGCCTATGGAGATTTTTAAGGGTAAAAGTTTGTTGCCATTCCACGAACGGGCGCAATTTTGAAGCGTGACATGTTGGGTATCAATTTGCTCGGTGTAACATTATCTTTCACAATATAAAAAAATAAAAATTAGCTAACTTTACTGTTGTTTTATTTTTTAATTCAAAAAGTGTATTTTTAAAAAAAAAAAGTGTACTTGTAAGACTGCTGCACAAATACAGTGTGACAGAAAGTATTGCAACAACCGCCATTTTATTCTCTAGGGTGTTAGAACCTCCAAACATTATAATTTTGTTTCTAAGTAATTTTCTAGCCAAAAAAAACCCAGTTTTTAACTTGTAAACAACAAATCTCAGAAAGAGGCTTGGTTAAAGATAAATAGTAGTTTTTCTGTTATAAAAAATAAATAAATAAATAAATAAATAGTATTGACTTATTTGCTTAATACAGTAGGGAAATCATAAATTGTTCTTAATCTGCCTATTACATAACTATTATTTTTAACAATGTTCATGTCTTTGGTTTTCCGAATTAGAGGAGGTTCCTCATAATAATATCACATATGACTAAATTCATTTGTTGGGATAGAGAATATGTTTTACTATACTTTTTTAAATTGAAAACTTTAAGATATTTACAGAACAGTGCCTAACCAAAGGCATATTTTATTGGGATGAAAAAGTGCCATTCAGTTATTCCTTAAGAAATGACTAATTCCACTTCATGACACACACTTAAATCTCCACTTTCTAAATTACATATCCATTACCTTGAATTGGAAAGAAAAGACCAAGGAATTCATAATTTAATATAGTGTTCCAATGGAAACATTCCAAAATGAAATGCGTTTTATGATCCCATCTACCCTCTTAATGCGGTGGTGTGTCCCAACACTGGGCTGACACATGAGCATGTAACAATGATTGATTACATGAAACACCTCAGCATCATTGTGTGATGATTCATAATGCTTTTATATCCTTTCTTGTAAACATTCCTGGTTATTCCAGACCAAGTATTATGTTGATCTGATGCCAAAACAGGTTAGTGTAGCCCTTAAGAGATTACCATAGCACATTACTTTTACAAATCACATCTTTGTAGGCGGCAGCTATTCAGCCACTCCAGGGCTACAACAATCAATATTGTATAGTGTTTTAGTGTAGCAGAAGACAAAATGGATTTTTATCACTATAGGATTTACAGTGCAGCCTATAGATTTAGTATAGTGTGGTACAAACCACAGGCCTTCATGAATGGTTTAATGAGAGAATGGTTGCTACCTAGTCCTATGAACTCAGTCATTGTTTATGTTGTCTAAATGGAAACTGTAATAAAATAGGAACTGGCAGCACAACCACATACATATGTCTGTGTTAAATAATACATACAGTATGTGTTAAACACTTAGTTTACTTAGAGAAGTATGGGTGCTCCAGTTGCTAAGCTCCTTATGCAAATGTTAGTTGTTAGTATATTATGCTGGTTCAGTACTTTGAGTCATATTCCTGAAAAATCTCAGAAAATAGTCATATGTCTTAAAATTAACAGGTCAAACAATTTAAAGTGACCCGTGTGGTCAGAGTGAAGATTTAAAACCTTTTTCAGATTTTTATTGCTGTCTGCATCCCCACTGCTTCACCCTCACTATTGGTCCTGATGACCATTGTATGTGGCAAACAAAATGATTGGAAATCCAACAATTTTCAGTTTTCACAGAAAGAAGAGGAAACAGGAAGTTATCCGATTCATGAACCTATTCTCATAAAAACCATCTTAAAGGGCATATCTCTTTACTTTCAATAGATATCATTTTATTTCCTGTTGAATCTCTAGGACAGAAGTGAAGGGAACTATCTTGGAAGGAAGACAATAAAAAAAATGGTGATTTTTTTTCCCTACAAAACTAACAAACATAGTTTTAACATTACTGTTGCATTTTTTTAACAGAAAGTTAGCTTTTTTTTCAAACATATATTTGTACCTTCTGTTTCATTTCTTCTTATTTTTTTTAAGGTAAATAACTGTTCTTGCCAAGCTATTAACATACATCACAAGGATTTTAGAAAACATTATTGTAAATCATTACCTGCTTTTTTTTCTGGAGTTACTGGAACAGATCGCTCCACTAGCTGCCTCCCATACTGCTGAGTAGGAGGCTCAGCCTATAATTATTTAGAAAGTCCCAATGTTGTTAAAAAAGAAACATTACATCCCCAGCATGCACTTTAGACATTTGGTCACATTATCCCCCACAGATGAAAGGCTTATGGACAGAGCAGGGAATGTGTACATAACGCACCCAGAAATATGTTGCCATGAGGTATATTATTTTCTTTCCTTATTTTTTTCAATGTTTGTAAAAAAAATAAAAAAATTTGTATATTTGCTATGGGAAAATAAATTACCATATTTATCGGCGAATAACACAGGTGTATAACACGCACATTCATTTTAAGAGGGAAGTTTTAGGAAAAAAACGTACATTTTTAAATAAGGAACTGTGAAGCAAAATAAGGGTCAGTGCCATCAATGCAGCCTCATCAGTCCACATCAATGCAGCAGCCTCACCATTGCCATTAATGCAGCCTCATCAGTCCACATCAATGCAGCAGCCTCGCCATTGCCTTCAATGCAGCAGCCTCACCACTGCCTTCAAAGCAGCAGCCTCACCATTGCCATCAATGCAGCCTCATCAGTCCACATCAATGCAGCAGCCTCACCATTGCCATCAATACAGCCTCATCAGTCCACATCAATGCAGCAGCCTCACCATTTCCTTCAATGCAGCAGCCTCACCACTGCCTTCAATGCAGCAGCCTCACCATTGCCATCAAAGCAGCAGCCTCACCATTGCCTCACCATTGCCATCAATGCAGCAGCCTCACCATTGCCTTCAATGCAGCCTGATCGATGGCCATCTGCAGCCTAAAAGGTACAGCGAGGGGGGCGGGACGAGCGCCGACAGACAGTAAGAATCTCCTATGATAGACAGAACAGTGGTCCAATGGCGGCCCAGAAGACGGGACTTCTTATTACAGAGGCCACCAAGTAAACAGGAGATTCTCGCAGTATGTAATCTGACGGCGCTCGTCCCGCCCCCCCCTCCCTGTCCCCTCCGAGGCAGCTAAAATTGAAGTATTGGAGTATAACACGCACACGCTATTTGCACCCGATTTTCAGCAGTGAAAAAGTGCGTGTTATACACCAATAAATACAGTATCTCTAATAAAACTTTGTTTCCTTCATTCTGTCTGCTAATGTAAATGCTGAACATTCAAAGCTGATGATAGTGGGCAACTCACTCTCCATCTTTTCTATTTAAAAAAAAAAAATCTTATATTCAGAAGTGCTGTGAATGGATAGGGAAGATTGTCATGTTCATCTTCCCCTCCTCCTCCCCTTGTGAATTTAAAAGAACTCCAACAATTAATTTATGTAATTTCTACACATGGGAATGTCGGCACTATCCCATATTTTTTTTATTTAAAGCATATCTAAAACCAAAAGCAAAAATGTCATAAATTGTGTTTACCAGTCCCTACAGATGGGGGCTACATTCATTTTCATTTTTAAGGCTAAGAACATTCTTAGTACGTACAGAAAATAACTGTTGATCTTGCAAGAAATGCAGTGTTCTTGTCACTTCTTGTGACCTGTAAAGAAAACACAAGATTTTATTTTTCTTGTGTAACTATTAGTCTTGTAATGGAGATGAACAAAGACAGACATGTTGAAAGGGTAAGTTCACCTTTACAGAAAAATCTGTAAGGTGAACTTACACAGGACCCCCTCCTTGAACCCCCCTTGTTCCCGCTGACCTGGAACGTGGAAATCTCCCGTTCTGAGCCCCGATATATCCGCATCAGGAGTACAGGGCTTAGAAATCCCCTTGGCATCCACATGTCTTCTTCATAGCTGACAGGACAGGCTATGCGGCCTCTCATGTGACGGTGCTGACCAATTAGAATGCTCCGAAGCCTCTCTTCTGACAAGGTACGTTTTGGACATTCAGCTCAGGGGATTTCTAAGCCCCGTACTCTTGATTCGGATATACCGGGCTCAGAATGGGAGATTGACGTAGTCCAGGTCAGTGGGACTGGGGGGGCAAGGAGGGGATCCTGTGTAAGTTCACCTTACAAATTTTTCTGTAAAGGTAATCTTACACTTTAATGTTCAGCCTGTGTGACAACAATGGCTGCCCACATAGAATAAAGTAGAGAAAAAATAATACACAAGAAGCGTGCTATTCACTGAATAACGAAGTGAAAATAAAGGAAAAAGGCCTAAAAACCAGAAAACAAATGCAACCACTACATCTAAGGACCAGTAAGCTGCAATATATTACATTACATTTTTGTAATGGGATTAAGTTACCACATTAAACTCATTCAAAATCGAATTAATTTCTATTACTTTATTTTTTAACTTTTTTCTACAGTATTCTCCATAATTTTTGTCTTTTTTTGTTTTACTAGCAAAGTCAAGCAAGCTCCTCAGATTTCCCCAAGCAAGTCTTCAGGAGGAGAATTTTGTGTCTCTGCAGTGTTTGGATCCTCCCGATCCTGGTTTGCAAACAATCAAAGTATTAAGAGAGATAAAGGTCAGTAAATTCCTCCATCTTAAAAAAAAACATCCAGATTCAAATGCAAATTCAGTATATATTTGTATGACCATGCTCTAAACATATGCCAACATTTGCAGTAATAATAATTTTTGTTCCAGCCCTTATCTGCTTAAGCCTTCAAACCATAAGTTAGGTCCCATGGTTAACTAATTAGAATATTCAGTTATAGGCAAAGGAATCATGGCTTCTTTCTGGGGAGATGAAAAAAAACATACGGAACCCCTTGTATGTCTAGTACAAGGTATTTTCTGTTCTAGTACAAAGCATTTTCTGTCAGTCCTGAAGAAAATTCTTGCCATTGGCACATTGCTGTCTAGTGGCTAAAGAGGCGAAGCACAGCATGGTCATAATCATAGGGAAGCAAGGGATGTCAGGATTCAATTATTTTTATATGACTAAGGACCTATTCACGCCATAACGTGGTACTCTGCAACACATGTATTTTTGTGCTTGAGGCACATTGCATTAGGAAGCCAATTCATTTGTAATGTGAACAAACTCGAAGACCTGCCATCAACCAAAGTTTGAGGAGAAGCCACATGGGAAAGCTGGATTTTAATTTCCAATTGATGTGGACCTCAAACCCAGTAAGTGTTTTTACAAAGAGAGTGTGGGTGTTAGTCTGAAATTACTTTTGGATATGAATAGTGCATCTGGTGTTAACTTTACTTCAGTGCAGAGTGTGGATAAACTGAATGCATTTACCACGGCCAACATTTTGAATGCAGTACGAGCTGTTATACAAAATACCTGCTTATTATACAATAATATGCAGTTTATGTAAAATAGTTTTATTAAAATTCATAGAAAATGTGTAAAATATGTCAAAAGGTCATCAAAACTGATAAGAAGGTGGCATTTAGCTCACAAATGTACAGAGGAAAGCTGCCTATTTTCTTTTTTTAGAAAGCCAATCCATTCAAATCAGTTTTAGATAAATGCTTTTTGGTTGGTTGGTTGGTTAATATGGCTCTTGGAGGCTATAGAAGCAAGCTATATAAGGGTCGAGTTACTAAAAGCAAATAGACAGTTCACTTTAGAAGGGAAGTTGCACTTTACAAGGGAATTTGCCCCAGGTCTTGGTGAATGAGGTGAAGTTCTACTGACTACCAATCGTGCAAGAAAAAACGTTTTTTTGGGGTTTTTTTTTCCTTGCATGTGATTGGGAATTCTTTGCAAAGTGAAATGTCACATTTACCAAGCTCTGGTGAAAATTCCATTGCAATGTGCAACTTCCTTGCAAAGTGAACAACCTATTTGCTTTTAGTATATCAACCCCCTAGAGTCCCCACATACTCTGGACACCAGGCCATTATAAGTGGGTTTCACTTTCCTTGTTAGACTTTACATTACTTTACAATGCATTAGGAACCTTTAGAGTCAACTACATGCAGCAGTAGGAGTGAGACACTAGACTGTAGTAGATGAAGCTCTAAATCCTTGCAAGCTCTTCTCAGTATTTATATTTTATTCAGTTGAGAATCTCTACCTTAGACTTTGAGGACAGTTCTATATATGGGACAGGCATATATTTAAAGTGGTTTTAAAGGCTCAAGGTTTTTTACCTTTGTGCATTCTTTGTATGTTTTGTTCACTCTGTTGTGGAAAAGGTTGACACTACCCCTAATCAAAAATAGTAAAATTCAATCAACCTCTATGGGATTTTGAAGGCAACTAAAGAAAAACATATTCCTTTAAAATTCCATCTTTAATATTGAATTGAGTAGAAATAGAAATACAAAATTTAAAAACACAAACCAGCTGCAATTAGCCACAGTTAGCTTATGTACGGTTGACATCACGTAACATATACTTGTTGGGTGGTACTTCCCAAAAACATTGCATTGTATAGCTCTAGTTTTCCACACTTGCTTAATAGAATTGAGTATCCAGTGTGTTTTAAGATTTTTTCAATCAGTCTCTTCTTCAGGGATGTATAGGGTACTACCCTGCATAGTAAAAAATACTTCCCATAATATACTGTCTACAAAATGTGTTTCAACACAGTATAAGAAGTTTGTTACATATTGTACTTACAACCCTCACAAAAAATCCTATAGCTCTCCAATGTGTCAACCTATTCCATATCCAACAGACATCAGGGGGAAATCCCATGCAAAGACCACTATATCTCCAAAATGGATAGGACATTCCTGAAGAGACCTTAGAAGACAACATTTCTACATTTAGGTTCCATATACATGTACAATATACATTATGGACCCATTTAAAATATGAAACAAACATAAAAATATAAACACAATATATGCAAAATCAAGTTTAAACCTAATTTGTCACCAAAATGGGTACAGGGGAGATGTTAGTACCTGGGTACCCGGTATATTCACTAGTACAAACTAGAGGAAAAAATAAAAGAATGTTTCATTACCATTTAACAAAAAAAAAACAGAGTAGGTACTTACAATGTCCACAAAAAAGTTCTCCATCCGCTCAAATCACTGTCTGGGTTAGTTGTGCATTTTAGAAAAAAGGTGTCCCCTCTTTATGTAGCCCTTCTAATTGAAATTTCCCTCCTGGAGATGTTGGTGCCAATTGTAAGACTCCCCTGTCATTTGGGAGTCTATAATGGCATCGCTTGTGTGGTCCCCCGTGTTGGGTGTTGTGCTCACCTAGATGACGTCGCTTCCTAGTGATGAATGCCAGAAGTCCCAGAAACAATATCTTAGTCTTGGTCCATGTTTGAAGCACTGGACCCATCCACAAGAAGGGCAACATACCCCTTCTCTGACTGCAATTTCACCATCGGTCCCCCCATGGAGCCTTTGTAGAATCCAGCAGCAGAAAGAAGGTGCAAATAGGGGCGCCCCCAGTTGTCATCCAACAGGAGTACAGGCTGGGGGCCCCCCGTGCCGGGCATGGATAGTCCCCCCCCCCCAGTGGGAGAATAGGAAATATGACACACTGAAAAGCAACACACTGAAAAGCAAGCAAGTTTGTATTTTGCACACACATAACACAATGCTACTATAATGTAAACTGTTGCTTTTCAGTGTGTTATAATTCCTATTCTCCCTCCAGGGGCGTAAAGAAATTTGTATTTTTACTTGATTCAATATTAAAGATGACATTTTAATGAAATATGTTTTTCTTTTGTTGGTTCGATTGCCTTCAAAATCCCATAGAGGTTGATTGAATTTTACCTTCATGTATTTTATGTATGAAGGTAAAAACCCTTCTCTGTGCAGCTGCTCTGTGCAAAGCCATTACACAGAGCAGGTAAGTATTACATGTTTGTTACTTTAAAAAATGCCTTTAATATCACTTTAAATACCTTGATATTTTATGTACAGTATGTACATAAAATATGTACAGTCCAACAACTTACACAGTAAGTGAGTACACCCCTCATATTTATGTAAATATTTTATTCTATCTTTTCATGTGACAACACTGAAGAAATGACACTTTGCTACAATGTAAAGTAGTGAGTGTACAGCTTGTATAACAGTGTAAATTTGCTGTCCCCTCAAAATAACTAAACACACGGCCATTAATGTCTGAACCACTGGCAACAAAAGTGAGTACACCACTAAGTGAAAATGTTGAAATTGGGCCCAATTAGCCATTTTCCCTCCCCGGTGTCATGTAACTCATTAGTGTTACAAGGTCTCAGGTGTTAATGGGGAGCAGGTGTGTTAAATTTGGTGTTATCGCTCTCACTTTCTCATACTGGTCACTGGAAGTTCAACATGGCACCTCATGGCAAAGAGCTCTCTGAGGAACTGAAAAAAAAGAATTGATGCTCCACATAAAGATGGCCTAGGCTATAAGAAGATTGCCAAGACCCTGAAACTGATCTGCAGCATGGTGGCCAAGACCATATAGCAGTTTAACAGGACAGAATCCACTCAGAACAGGCCTCGCCATGGTCAACCAAAGGAGTTGAGTGCATGTGCTCAGTGTCATATCCAGAGGTTGTCTTTGGGAAATAGAAGTATGAGTGCTGCCAGCATTGCTGCAGAGATTGAAGGGGTGGGGGTTCAGCCTGTCAGTGCTCAGACCATACGCCGCACACTGCATCAAATTGGTCTGCCTGGCTGTCGTCCCAGAAGGAAGCCTTTTCTAAAGATGATGCACAAGAAAGCCTCCAAACAGTTTAGTGAAGACAAGCAGAGAAAGGACATGTATTACTGGAACCATGTCCTGTGATCTGATGAGACCAAGATAAACTTATTTGGTTCAGATGGTGTCAAGCGTGTGTGGTGGCAAACAGGTGAGGAGTACATGCATGAGTTCTGCCGGCACTGGGGAGCTACAGTTCATTGAGGGAACCCTGAATGCCAACATGTACTGTGACTTACTGAAGCAGAGCACGATCCCCTCCCTTCAGAGACTGGGCCTCAGGGTGGTATTCCAACATGATAACGGCCCCAAACTCACCTCCAAGATGACCACTGCCTTGCTAAAGAAGCTGAGGGTAAAGGTAATGGACTGGACAAGCATGTCTCCAGATCTAAACCATATTAAGGATCTGTGGGGCATCCTCAAACGGAAGGTAGAAGAGCGCCAAGTCTCTAACATCCACCAGCTCCGTGATGTCGTCATGGAGGAGTGGAAGAGGACTCCAGTGGCAACCTGTGAAGCTCTGGTGGACTCCATGCCCAAGAGGGTTAAGGTAGTGCTGGAAAATAATGGTGGCCACACAAAATATTGACACTTTGGGCCCAATTTTCACTTCAGTTTCACTTAGGTGTGTACTCACTTTTGTTGCCAGCGGTTTAGACATTAATGGCTGTGTGTTGAGTTATTTTGAGGGGACAGCAAATTTACACTGTTATACAAGCTGTACACTCACTACTTTACATTGTAGCAAAGTGTAATTTCTTCAGTGTTGTCACATGAAAAGATATAATAAAATATTTACAAAAATGTGAGGGGTGTACTCACTTTTGTGAGATACTGTACATATATGTTTTTGTGTGCAATTATTTTACAATCAAGAGTACTTTCAAGTACTTGCTCTTACATTATCTTTGATATCAGTTTGGCGAATACTGATAAAATAGTAATTGTTCTACTCAATATATACAAGGAAAAGGGTTGGTATAAAATTTTACGTAGTAAGTGCACTGACTCGTAGTCCATCTCACAGGTAAGCTTAAAATGATATCAATAACTGTACTGTACAATTGCAGACTTGATTTTCTGACACCGTACTGCCTCTTGGAGACACTTTACTTAGTGAGTCAGACCAACATATGTTGCTCTATGTTTAGACCTGACTCTTGCACTGATAGACATACAGGGCAGTCAGAAACGATTACATTTACATTGTGATCTCAGCCAAGGACATATGGCCAAGACACAAACCACCTAAAAACTCAGACACATCTGTCGCAAGTTGCTAACAAAGACACAAGACACTGCAGCTATTGCAGAAAAGGTACTATGTATTTTAATAAACACAACACTGTCCACTGCAGGCCTTTATGCCTGTCTAAAAACATTTCATGCCGCCTCACTGCATGTTTTCTGTAACTGCCACCAAAACTCATTGCTATGTGCATCTGAGCAAAGTGAAAAAGCCATTGAACACTCTTTGTGAACAAGGTTTGTAATACAGTATGCTTCACATGAAAGTGTCAGGGATGATAAATGCACAGGATTAAAACACCAGTAAACCTAAAAAAAAAATCCTTGATGGACAGGAGCTTCTTAGAATTCTTATATACAGTAATTTATCTTAAGTTACCTCTTTTTTTTTAAAGTTTTTTTTTTTCTTTCTCACTGCCAACATGTTTTTGAGAGGGATGAAAATGAGATTGAATCCTGAAAAAGTGATACTTTGTCCTTACGGGCACAATCAGTACTCTCTGGTGGTTTACTCATAGTAGTAACATGGTCAGCACCATCGTATAAAACAACTCTTTTACTGAATCCTTAAAATAACACAAAGTCTATAAAAACAGTCCATAAAGGTCATTTATAGCATTATCTTGTTTTGGTGTTAGCCCCTTTAGCACTACTGTATCAGGTTTCATAATGCAGCCCTATAGCTTTTATGGCTGCTCAAAACAAAAGCAATCAAAACAAGTGTGTGAAAAGGGGTCCTGTCAATGGGTGTTGTTTTTCTGAGTTTGATATGCATTTAGAACACATGTCAAATGCGCATTAGGAAAATTCTATTAACTTTAATGGAGCAGTATACTGTACACAACATTTCAGAGACTGTGTTTGATTTGCTTTGAGTTGCACTGCACTTCATTGGTTGCAGCATGTGCTACTGCAGTGCACTTAAATTGCAAGAAAAGCAGGTCAAACACTGCCTTTTCTTGTCAAATGCTGCATTTTCAATTGTAATGCAGCTCCATGTGTTCAAACACAACATGAGCTCTATGGCAGACAGTCACCAGTTAATTCTTAAAACAGACCTAAAAGAAGACTACTAACCATTTAATGTGATTGGACAATGTTCTCCTCTCTGCCTCCTTTCATTCAGACTGTGGACCACAAAGCATTGCTGTGACAGACCTGGCACAGAATGAACTTGCGTGTTAAGATGCTTCCAATAGCAATGATAATGCTTGATATTGTGTGTGATTTTTGATAAAACATCATAAAATGTGCTATTCGTATCAATTTAGTGAATTGTGCAAAAATTTGAAAATATCTCTTACCCATATGCACTTTAAACTAAGCTTAGTAAGGTGATACTTTCCTAACTATTAGTTCATATGTGGTACATTTCAGAACATCTGAGTTGCTTAAAGTGGAACCAAACCCACCAATTTAACTGTTTTCTAAAACTGTTATATTCAATGTTATATTCAAGACATGCCTCTGGTGATAACTCTTATGCGGCGTACACACGGTCGGAATTTCCGACAACAAATGTTCGATGTGAGCTTGTTGTCGGAAATTCCGACCGTGTATAGGCTTCATCGGACATTTGTTTCCGACAACAAAAATTTGAGAGCTGGTTCTCAAATTTTCTGACAACAAAATCCGTTGTCGGAAATCCGATCGTGTGTACACAATTCCAACGCACAAAATTCCACGCATGCTCGGAATCAAGCAGCAGAGCAGCACTGGCTATTGAACTTCATTATTTCTCAGCTCGTGGTACGTGTCGTACGTCACCGCATGCTTGACGTTCGGAATTTCCGACAACAGTTGTGTGACCTTGTGTATGCAAGACAAGTTTGAGCCAACATCCGTCGGAAATAAATCCAGGATTTTGTTCTCGGAATGTCCGGTCGTGTGTACGCGGCATTAGAGTGTGCTTATGTCAGCTGTGCTTATGTCAGTGTGCTTATGTCAGCTCTCAAATGGATATAAAGGATTGGAAGATTAGGGGGCTTCCCAAGTCATTTATACCAGCCAGGGTTCTGTGGCCATCTCACCTAGCTGATCTCTACATTTTATTGTCGTATGTAGTTATTAAAATGTTGTTTATTTGCGCCTTATTGCAGATTTGTAGACACTGCCATCGGAAAAATTTATTTCACACTTTTTTTTTTTAAATACAGTTGTGCTCATAAGTTTACATACCCTGGCAGAATTTATGATTTCTTGGCCATTTTTCAGAGAATATGAATGATAACACAAAAACTTTTCTTTCACTTATGGTTAGTGTTTGGCTGAAGCCACGTATTATCAATCAACTGTGTTTACTCTTTTAAAATCATAATGAAAACAGAAACTACCCAAATGACCGTGATCAAAAGTTTACATACCCTGGTGATTTTGGCCTAATAACATGCACACAAGTTGACACAGAAGGGTTTGAATGGCTATTAAAGGTAACCATCTTCATCTGTGATCTGTTTGCTTGTAATTAGTGTGTGTGTATAAAAGGTCAATGAGTTTCTGGACTCCTGACAGACCCTTGCATCTTTCATCCACTGCTGCACTGACGTTTCTGGATTCGGAGACATGGGAAAGCAAAAGAATTGTGAAAGGATCTGCAGGAAAAGGTAGTGGAACTGTATAAAACAGGAAAGGGATATAAAAAGATATCCAAGGAATTGAGAATGCCAATCAGCAGTGTTCAAACTCAAGAAGTGGAAAATGAGGAGTTCTGTAGAAACCAAACCATGGTCAGGTAGACCAACTAAAATTTCTGCCACAACTGACAGCAAAATCGTTCAGGATGCAAAGAAAAACCCACAAATAACTTCAGATGGTCTGCATGGTCGAGTCGCCAGAAGAAAGCAATTATTACGCAAATGCATAGTACCACAAAGTATTCCGCTTACAACACGCCAAACAGCACAGAGACAAGCCTCAAACCTTCTGGCACAGTCATTTGGAGTTTTGAGCTCTTTGGCCACAACCATAAACGCTTCATTTGGAGAGGAGTCAACAAGGCCTATGATGAAAGGTACACCATTCCTACTCTAAAACACGGAGGTGGATCGCTGATGTTATGGGGATGTGTGAGCTACAAAGGCACAGGAAATTTGGTCAAAACTGCATTCATCTTGCCATTAATATATTATCAATAAATACTGGAGGAACATTTGCATTCCTCAGCCAGGAAACTGTGCATGGGACGTACTTGGACATTCCAACATGACAATGATCCAAAACACAAGGCCAAGTCGACCTGTCATTGGCTACAGCAGAATAAATGTGAAGGTTCTGGAGTGGCCATCTCAGTCTCCTGACCTCAATATCATTGAGCCACTCTGGGGAGATCTCAAACGTGCAGTTCATGCAAGACAGTCCAAGAATATACAGGAACTGGAAGCTTTTTGCCAAGACGAATGGACAGCTTTACCATCTGAGAAGATAAAGAGCCTCATCTACAAATACCACAAAAGACTTTAAGCTATCATTGATGTTAAAGGAGGCAATACACAGTAATACAATCTAGGGTATGTAAACTTTTGATCAGGGTCATTTGGGTAGTTTCTGTTGTCATTATAATTTAAAAAGAGTAAACACAGTTGATTGATAATAAATGGCTTCAGCCAAACACTAACCATGAGTGAAAGTAAACTTTTTGTGTTATCATTCATATTCTCTGAAAAATGGCCAAGAAATCATAAATTCTGCCAGGGTATGTAAACTTATGAGTACAACCGTATATCTATTTATTTTTCATTCACCATGTATACATGTGGACATTGTGGGAGGAAATACAGTTTCACAGTTTCATAATCTTAAATTTTCACAATAACCATAAGATAACTTTATACAATTCTCAGAAGGGATAACATGATATAAATCATTTGGGAAAATACAGCGTATTATAACCTCATGTTTATACTTATAGTCCTCCTATTTCAAGTGCACACCATTTAAATGTGGTAGTACTTGAGATGTGCACCCCCTAACCTTACTGGAACCTAATCCAGATAGCAAGCAATTGTTCTGCAAGTTTGAAAATGACTTGCTAAACTATTGCTAGACTTGCCAGGCTTCACAAGTTTTTTGCACTCCAGATCAACTTCCTTTGAAAACATTCTGCAAGTCTGCTGCAAGTTCTGGTTCAGTTCTGTTGTGCAATAGTCATCCCACCACAGGGGTCACTGTTGTTGAATTTTCATGCTGTAAACTTGCAGAGCTCTTTCTGTAGACTCACCACTGCAACTTTGCTCTTGCTAAGAGAGGCTTACCACGCAAATTTGCTACAAATTTGAAAAGTGTGAACTAAAACTTGTGCTTCAAGTGCTCTGCAAGTATACAACTCACCAGGGAAGATGTGCAGCACGTTTACAGACTTACAATTCAACACTACCACAAATGTGTGGCAACTTATCCTTGCTATCTGGGTAACTTAATAATAAATTAGGGTTGGGGAAACAAAAAGGAGAAATGGTAGGCAATATGGGTAAGATAAGTAATCACAATAAAACAGGCGGATGGTAAATCAAAGAATTCTTATTGTCACAAATATCATATTAATAATTGATCTAGTTGTCAGAACAAAGGGCTCTGTCAATTCACCATATGCAAAATATTATGGTACGTTTTTCTTAATGGTGCTAGCGAGAAGACGTGAAATTTATTCTAACAGACGTGTATCCATTCTCAGCTACCGTGTTAAAGTTGATTTTTATTTTTCACATTTTTATAGACCAATCTAAGCAGTATGTGGTGGAATCCCTTTATATCATTAGCTGTTATGGGACTTTAGTAGAGCATGTGCTTGAACCTCGACCTCTAAGCACTGCACCGAAGATAAATGATGACACACTTTTGGAAATGTGGACTTCACCACGTGCAAGTTGGACCCTAGTTAGGTATGAAATACTTGTGTGTTTTATTATATTAAAATATGTACTAAATATTTGAAACTGACTGTGCAGCTCTGTTTACACAAGGTCATCTTATGCCAGGCTCATTTTGTAAGCATACTGTCACAGGTAAGAAATAGTTTAAGCAGCTTGAAGCTCTAGCATGTCAGTGTGGTATGGAAATTACAGACAGAATTTTACTAAGGGAATTTATGAAATGTTTCTGTTTTAATGTTTAAGTTTTTTAGAAAAAAAAGAGTATAGAAACAGTTCTGTAGCCCCATCGTCTGTAATTGACTTCCACTTCTCCCATAAACTGTGAGAGTTATTTTTTGTTTTATAAAAATAGAGTATAAAAACAGTTTCTGTAGCCCGATTGTCTGTAATTGACTTCCACCTCTCCCATAGGCTGTGAAGGGAATCAATCACAGCCTATGGGCTTCAGGGCGCATGCACCAAGTTGAAGAGCGGGCCTACACGCATTTCTTTTTAAACCACAGTGCTTACATACTGGGAGGCATGCAGTGGCTTTCCTATTTATCAAATAAAAATACTGAAGGCAAGGAGGGAAGATACCTATTTTTTTTTTTAAATCAAAATCTGTCCAGTAAGGTGAACAGGAAAATGTAATGGTAAGAGTAATGCCCTGTACACACGGTCGGATTTTCCGACGGAAAATGTGTGATAGGACCTTGACGTCGGAAATTCCAACCGTGTGTAGGCTCCATCACACATTTTCCATCGGATTTTCCGACACACAAAGTTTGAGAGAAGACTATAAAATTTTCCGACAACAAAATCCGTTGTCGGAATTTCCAATCGTGTGTACACAAATCCGACGCACAAAGTGCCACGCATGCTCAGAGTAAATTAAGAGATGAGAGCTATTGGCTACTGCCCCGTTTATAGTCCCGACGTACGTGTTTTACGTCACTGCGTTCAGAATGATCGGATTTTCCGACAACTTTGTGAGACCATGTGTATGCAAGACAAGTTTGAGCCAACATCCGTCGGAAAAAATCCTAGGATTTTGTTGTCGGAATGTCCGATCAATGTCTGACCGTGTGTACAGGGCATAATTGTGACAATTCAACGAGATTTTCAGGACTTATTAAGTCAGTTGTTTGCTTGTTTGATTTTTTAAATGAATGACCAAAATGGTGATTGCTATAAAAAATGTATATATATATAGATATTTATATATATATATATATATATATATATATATATATATATATATATATATATATATATATATATATATATATATATATATATATATATATATATATATATATATTGTATATCTATTGAATGTTCCTCATCATACCATAGAATTATACAGTGCAACTAACTTTTTTTCCCAAGAGAATTTCAGAAGTCATATTTCTGTTAGCAGAACCATCACTTACGGTTATTATCATTAGCCCCTAATTTATATCTGCAATAACGTGATTGTCTATCAAAGCAGCAATGTTCCATTGGTTTTCTAATAAAAGTTAGTCTAGATTGAGATGGCCCTTAATAAGTGGCCAGACCTAGCTGCACCAAACAGAAATCAATTTAGAAATATTATTCCAGGGCCTTTTTTAGGACAATTTAAAGTATTTTGACATTGATTTTCAGGATGCATTGTCCTGCAGTCGTGGTTATTCCTGTATTGGTGTAATCAATAAGAACGATACAGAACAATTTACAAGGAACTTTCCTTAATTAAAATGACCTCATATTGGACAGAGCTGTCATTTTTCAGAGAGAAGGACCAGAAAGGAATTTGGTCTGAGTTGAGGAATGTTGTACAGCATATCCATCATCCATCAATCTTCCATATTTTTTCACAATTAAAGCTACAGTGATTTCTTTGTCTACTTCTCGATACACAGTATGGAGTTCAACCAGTGAGAAGATAATATAAAAAATATGTAAATTGATACTGAGCGAAGTTCTAGCAGCAGGGGGAAGTTTTCTGCCTTTTATGTGGCACAAACATATTATTATTAAAACTAAATTGGGAATCCAAAAGTGTAAAATGATTAGGAAAATTTTGAAGAAGACAGCAGAGTGGCTATATGATAGATCATACTGCCATGCAGAGGTAAGCTTTTGAGTATTGTGGAGCTTCACTATTTTCTTTTTCTATAATTCAACAACCTTACTGGTAGATCCATTGACATCTGCCTAACTTGTCCATAGGACAAGGTTTCCCAGTATCTTCTAATGATCTATACTAAGTTATAAGTAGTAGACAGCTAATCTTAATAATGCTTACAAGAGAAGTGTGGGAAAAGAAAATAACAAACCTACATACTCACTTAGCTGGCTGCAGAATAAATTTGATGATGCAGCTGTCCTCTGCCACCTCTACACAGAGAACTGAGAAATCAAAGACCACTGATCGCTCAGTTCCCCGCTCCACTTTGAGCAAAGCATGGTGACTGTCAGCAACCAGCTCTGTACTCCGCCCCTAAAGCTCTCACAAGAGTGCTGGACCATAGAGGGGGCAGGAGTCGATAGCTCAGGCTCTCAGCGATGCACTGAAACACTGAGCCAGCTGCCTGTCAGGCATCTGGGTGAATCCTGAAATTCCTGCAGAGCCTGGACTGGCTTTAGCCTACTGTCAGCTGAATCCGGGTCACAGAAGTGCAGATCTAAGGGCAATCCTGTGATCCATAGAAGAAGTATGGTCAAAAGAGATTTGGCAATACTTCTCATTTTAAACGTTTGTATCAAATCATTTCTTTGAATCACAAGTTCACGTACAAGCATAGATGGTCACACAAAGGCCAGTTATTTAAGAAGAAAGAACTTTTTTAGAATTTCCTGCCAGTAATTAGCCAGTGTATAGGCAACCCCCAGCTGTTGAAGCTGACATGTCGCTTTAACACCAAATAGCTACAGCTAAGCTCTAGATAAAACCAGCCATAGATGGATCAATTCTTGGCCACTTCAGCAGGGACCAGCTGAGATTCATTCCATCTATGGGCAGGCTGATTGTACCCAAGTCAATCCATCAGTTGACTTGGGTACAACCAGCATGTCAGATTTTTCAGCATACAATTGTTGTCAGCGGCCATAGCTGCTGCAGGGGTGCAGAGCTGGAGGTGTGCCTCTGTGTGTCTGTGAAAATCCAGGAAGTGAACAGCTAGCAGTACTCACTGTGTTCTCGTGGCACGGATGGCTCATCATCCCCCCCACACCAGGAGAACACATTAGCTCAGCGGAAGGGACCTGAATAAAAGGTGACTTTTGCTGTTTTTGAAAATTCACTTTAAATTCTGTAGAGTTATGTTAAGTTCTGAATATTAAATGCATGGGTTCAGTGACTTGCCCTGACGTGCCTCTATATATATATATATATATATATATATATATATACACAGTGAGGAAAAAAGTATTTGTACGTTTGGCCAATGACAAAGAAATGATCAGTCTATAATTTTGGTAGGTTTATGTTAACAGTGAGAGACAAAATAACAACAAAAAATCCAGAAAAACACATTTCAAAAAAGTTATAAATTAATTAGCATTTTAATGAGTGAAATAAGTATTTGACCCCTTTGCAAAACATGACTTAGGACTTGATGGCAAAACCCGTGTTGGCAATCACAAAGGTCAGACGTTTCTTGTAGTTGGCCACCATGTTTGCACACATCTCTGCAGGGATTTTGTCCCACTCCTCTTTGCAGATCCACTCCAGGTCATTAAAGTGTTTGTAAACCTATATAACCAAGTCTATGCCAGACCCTCTCTTAGAGCCTGGCATAGCATACTGTACTTGTCTTTTAAAAAAATGAGCATTGTAAATACCGTTTTAGGGTGATCTTCAGGCCGGTCACATGACTTGTGGTCGCTGTATACCTCCGATGAATGGATACTGCAGGAGGGGCCGTGATCTCCCTCTGACATCAGCCCGGGAGATCACATGGTTGCTCAGCCTTTCCTGCAGTAGCCCTGGAAACCGTCCGGGAGTCACGTGACCAGCCTGAAGACAGCGCTGAATCAGTATTTACAAAAAGGCATGTACAGGCTATAATCGAGGAGCTGGCATAGAGCAGTAAGAATTTTCAGTGTATAATAATAGTGGCGGGCAGAGAAAGACACAGGCATGGAACTGACAGGCAGGAAGGAGGGAGAGAGATGAGAGCAGAGCAGGGCTGCGGATGACGGAGGGATATAAATTGACCATGGTGGTCATGGCTCAG
This sequence comes from Lithobates clamitans, assembly GCA_037952925.1. Taxonomy (NCBI): domain Eukaryota; kingdom Metazoa; phylum Chordata; class Amphibia; order Anura; family Ranidae; genus Lithobates; species Lithobates clamitans. Next base: position 5,634,075 of record JBBGZY010000240.1, on the reverse strand, counting down.
CAGGCCTGATTTTCTTGGTCTGTATAGAGAGGGCATACAGGAAGTGGCAGATTCAGGGAGGCTTTTTTACAGTTTAGAGGGGGGCAGATTACACAACACAAGCACTGTGCTGTTTAATCTGCTTTAAGGGATCAGGATATCAATTTTTTTTTTGGGTTAACAAATACTTTAAGGTTTTGAGGCTGACAATTGGTAACTTGAACCTTCAACTCCCTCCACATATGTTCTAAGGGATTAAAGTCTGGAGACTGGCTAGGCCACTCTAGAACCTTAATGTGCTTCTTCTTGAGCCACTCCTTTGTTGCTTTGGCCTTGTGTTTTGGGTCATTGTCATGCTGGAATACCCATCTACGACCCATTTTCAATGCCCTGGCTGAGGGAAGGAGGTTCTCACCCAAGATTTGACAATACATGGCCCCATTCATCATTCCTTTGATTCTGTGAAGTTGTCCTGTCCCCTTAGCAGAAAAACACCCCCAAAGCATAATGTTTCCACCTCCATGCTTGATGGTTGGGGTGGTGTTCATGGGATCAAAGGTAGCATTCCTCCTCCTCCAAACACGGCGAGTTGAGTTGATGCCAAAGAGCTTGATTTTGGTCTCATCTGAACACAACACTTTCACCCAGTTCTCCTCTGAATCATTCAGATGTTCCTTCGAAAACTTCAGATGCACCTGTACATTTGATTTTTTGAGCAGGGGGGCCTTGCGGGATGGTGCAGAATTTCAGTCCTTCACGGCGTAGTGTGTTACCAATTGTTTTCTTGGGACTATGGTCCCAGCTGCCTTTAGATCATTGACAAGATTCACTTGTATAGTTTTGGGCTGATTCCTCACCGTTCTCATGATCATTGAAACTCCACAAGGTGAAAACTTGTATGGAGCCCCAGACCTAGGGAGATTGACAGTTATTTTGTGTTTCTTCCATTTGCGAATAATTGCACCAACTGTTGTCACCCTCTCACCAAGCTGCTTGGCGATGGTCTTGTAGCCCATTCCAGCCTTGTACAGCTCTTTGTTCTTGGCCATGGTGGAGAGATTGGAATCTGATTGATTGTTTCTGTGGACAGGTGTCTTTTATACAGGTAACAAGCTGAGATTAGGAGCACTCCCTTTAAGAGAGTGCTCCTAATCTCAGCTCCATACCTGTATAGAAGATACCTGGGAGCCAGAAATCTTGCTGATTGATAGGGGATCAAATACTTATTTCATTCATTAAAATGCAAATCAATGTATAACTTTTTTGAAATGCGTTGTTGTGGATATTTTTGTTGTTATTCTGTCTCTCACTGTTAAAAATAAAACCTACGATTAAAGTTATAGACTGATGGTTTCTTTGTCAGTGGGCAAATGTACAAAATCAGCAGGGGATCAAATATTTTTTTTACCTCATATGTATATATATAATGTCCCTGTTTTGTGCATGGTTACTGCTGCCACAGGGACACCCAAAAACAGTCCAAGCAGGTTTAACCTTCATTTTTATTCAGCAAGTCAGCCTTTTACCCAGCAGAAAACTAATCTATCAATGGGTCCGCGCTTCAGACTTTTAAAACACTGCTGCCCCCCTATGTAAGTATGATACCCCGAAAGGTTAAAACAGAATATAGGGGATGGCGCTGTGTAAATATGAGTTTTTAAAGTGCCAAGTGCTTTGGTGCGTAGTACAATCCTACCTCAATACCAAAAATATAAAAAATAAATAAATATAAAGTAAAATAAAAGTTGTGAGTTGACCAAGAATTAATCAATATTGTGGGGTGATAAATCCTTAATGGAATTGCAAGTAATTATAATCCCATACATTAAGCAAACTCAATCCTAATATTGTCTAAATTGTGAAGCATGTGTAAACAAAATCCATTAAAAATGCAAAAATGCAAAGTATCAAATCTAAACTAGTTGGTTGTCAGACCACGGTGCAACCCACACAGTGCAATAATGTGCAAATACCGTTGAGAATTGAAACAATCTATTGTATATGAAAATGTGTATCAAAAAAAAAAAAACATTTTCACAAAAAATTAATAATAGAAAATTTTCAAAAATATATATATATATATATATATATATATATATAGTCCCAACTGCTGTATAGTACAAAAGTTCATAATGGTGATACAATTGCAGTGTAATAAATCTTGTAGCGTATTTCCCAGAAGATTCTTTTTTGACAATGGAGATCCATGCAATAATTTTTGGCAATTACCCCCAATGTGATTGCACTCACCGGAGCTCCCTGCCCCTGCAGGGGTATGAGCGTGTGATGTTAATCCTCAGCCTTTAATCGCTCCGATCTCACCGGTGCCAGTATTCTTCCACTCAGCCCAATCCAGGAGAACCACTTGTTGAGGAGGGGAGGGGGACTCACTGCCCTTTGCTGTAGCACAGATCCCAGCCAGGCATCCACTTTCATATGTTTAGATAAAAAATAAAGATTCCTTCATAGCGTAACTTTGTTTCTAATTAATATTTTATTTGTGTATTACAGTCCAACGACTGAATACACTCAACCAAATATAAACAAATAAAATTGGTATTAAATCCACAGAGAAGGAGCTCACAGGCTCACACGGTCCGGGGAAGCAGCGCTGCTGAAAAAACTACCGCTTGCGTTCCACCGGCCTAGTTTCCGGAACCACGGTGTGCGGAAGTGACGTTGTACGTGCCAAGATAGTCCCGCCTAGGAAAAACGCATGCTTGCACCGTGGTCTGACAACCAACTAGTTTAGATTCGATACTTGTCACTTTGCATTTTTGCATTTTTAATGGATTTTGTTTACACATGCTTCACAATTTAGACAATATTAGGATTGAGTTTGCTTAATGTATGGGATTATAATTACTTGTAAATCTTTTACCCAGCAGGTTCTCACATAGCAGAAAGATAGTGAGCTCTTGAGCTTTAAGGCCCCTTTCACATGGGCATTCTGTCTGTTGATGGTTGAAAAACGGACAGCAATTCATTCCTATAGGAAAATTGGTGTAACTGGACATCGTCCGTTTACCTCAGTTAACCTGTGACCCAGGTAGTGGTCAACAGAGGAAGTGACACCATCTTCATCTACTGTCATCCATCATGAACAACTGACAAAAAATAGATGTAAACTGAAATCCATTTTTTCTTAGCAAAAACGTGACTGAATGGATGACACCCCATGTGAAAGCGGACTTTAGTCAGCTCACATACTGTAAATAAAGGCCTGGGCACAGCTGACTAATTAGTGAGTTCTGGCTAATTGGTCTTACTGTAAAACTTTTTTTGTTCCATCTTAAATGCCTTTCTTTAGTTTGGTTAACATAAGTCTATTTGTTGCACTTTCATAGGACTCCACAATGGAATGAGTTACAACCACCTTTCAATGCAAATCATCCCTTGTTGCTGGCATCTGATGTGGTGCAGTATTATCAGTACCTTCTGGCTGGATGTGAGTATACTGTTTGATTTGAAATAGAACTAAGGCCTCCCAATTAAAAATAATGTGCTGCTTAATTATAAGTGCCTTGGTGCTGTTTTCTCTGCAAAGTCCTACAAATACCTATTGATCTTACTACTGAGGTCCACTTCCTGTGATTATTAGATTGTAAGCTCTTCTGAGCAGGGCCCTCTTAATCCTCTTGTATTTTATTGTATTATAACTGTATTGTCTCCCTTTTATATTGTAAAGTGCTGCGTAAACTGTTGGCGCTATATAAATCCTGTATAATAATAATAATGGTGTTGCAACAAAGCTGTACTGCTTCTGAATTCAGAGCAGAGTTGCCACTATCATGTAGCCTGTGTCCAGTTCTTGAGACCTCACTTACAAAAAAGATATTGATAAGATAGAATGAGTCCAGAGACATGTAACGTAAATGGTCTGGGAGTAAAACATATTGAGAGTGACTTCAGGAACTTAATATGTAGTCTGGAGGAAAGAAGGTAAAGGGGAGACATGATTGAAACCTTTAAATACATCAAGGGGGTGAATAAGGTTCAGGAGGGCAGTTTTTTCAACATGAAGCCAAAATCAAGAATACTGGGGCATGACCTCAAACTAACTGGAGGAAAGTTCAAAACTCAGCAGAGGCCGTGAGCCAGTCAGTAAATAGCTTCAAAGATGCTTGGGACAAACATAGATCTATACTCAGACAAAAAAGTTAACGAGAAAAAAAAAAAAAAGATGGGCAGACTTGATGGACTACTTGGTCTTTTTTTCTGATGTCATGTTTCTATCTTTGCATGCTTGTACTGCAGTCAGAAAATGTTGCAAGAGTTGGGGCTATCAGCATTGTCCGCTACAGCCTGTAGCTTGTCAATCAACACCTGGCCATGCCTAGTCTTGCCCACTGCTTTCTGGATTGACATCACAGCCTCTGTTGTTGAAACCCTCCCACTGTACGCTACAGTGTTTGGGATGAGGAGCGTGTGAGACACAAACAAAGGAGGATTTGGCTTAGTCAGGGAAAACATTTTTTTTATTTTGTTTACTTTATTAGACTTTTGCATCTCATAGTAACTGGATTTGTTACTTGTTTAGACTGTCATACAGGGGCCTTAGTTGTATTTAACATTAAAGGAGAAGTATAGCCAAAGCTATTTTAGCTGTGCTTCTGTGGATCACAGGAGTGCAGTTAATTCACCACTCTTGTGATCTGTTTTCAGCCAACAGTGGGCTGAAGCTGTCAGCCAACATCACAGAGTCGGTCCAGACTCTGAAAGGATCTACCCAGATGCCTGGACGGACACCCGCCTCAGGCACCTGGCTATTCGCTGAGTGAGCACTGGAGGGGCAGAGCAGAGAGTTGGAGACTGGCAGTCCCTGGCTCTCTGCTCACAAAAAGCTAAGAACTGAGAGATCAAAGACCACTCACTGCAGAGCCGGCTGGGGACTAAATCTCTTACTTCTCTTCTTTTAAATGTACTTCTTAGTTTATATATTGTGCTTGGACTCATGCTAGGTGATATTTGGCAAGGTTGAGTTTTTGAGAGGGGGGGGGGGGGCATTTTTGCTTTTAGCAGGAAACACTGCAAGGGGTTTGATTTATCTTTGTCTTAAGAAGTATCATCATCTACAGGCTCAATATGGAGAGGAAGATGTTCTAAATATCTTGGTAAACACTAATTTACTAAACCGCTTTGAACAAAAAGAAACTGTCCGCTCCGGTCGGAGCCACTGTACTAACCATGCAAGGTTAGTTCAGTGATCTCCCACGCTGAGCTGTTGTCTTCTGACAGGGACAGCCATTGGCTGAGAGCGCTGTTTGGGAGTTGGTTGGCTGCTGTTTTTTTTTGTTTTTTTTTAGATAGACCAATATAAACACAGGCCGAATGTCTACTGTTTTTTTTTTAACTGCCTGTTGTCTCTTGACATGCGGCCCGTGTGTACCCGGCTTAAGGCCTCTAAGGCTGCACAGATGTATTTATTTACTATTGCTTATGTGCAGGATTTTGGTAGCAGAAAGTTCCTGAGTAAAAAACAAGTTTTGTTCTTTAAAGACCTTGCATATACACGCATATAGGCGCGTAATGTATGTATAAACATGTGTATGGCTACATTCACACGCCCGTTAAAAAAAAAAAACACATTTAAAAGCATTTTTTAATTATGGATCTGAATGCAGGTTCATTGTTTTCAAAGGAGTCATGCACACAGGTGTGTTGATTTGTTGTGTTTAGACCTGTAACCAAAAATCTCTGTCTGTAATTTACGTACTTACTCAAGTATACACAGGTAAACACATATACATAGATGTTAAAAGTGAATTCTGGTATTGAAAAAGAAAGCAGGAGGATTTGAATGTTACGCAATAAAAAAATGTATCTAAAGAAAAGCATTTTTCTGATCATTTATGCAGGCACTTCTGTTCCAGAAGAACCTTGCCTATATGATCAGTAACATTTTTATGGCTATGTGAATGTCACCTAAAAGTGATTGTAAAGCTTTTCTTTTTTTTTTTTTTTTTTTAATTAAAATAACAAACATGTTCTACTTACCTGCTGTGTGCAATTGTTTTGCACAGAGCAGCCCCGACCCTCCTCTTCTTGGGTCCCGTGCTGGCACTCCTGGCCGTTCGCACCACCAAGTTTCTTGTGCATGCTCGCTCCCAAGCCCTGCTCTGTTTGTCCATTAAAAACAAACAGAGCAGGGCCTCTGCTTACTCTTTACAGGCTGTGATTAACAGCAGTGGGAACCAATGAAGAGGGAGAGAGCGGAGGCTCTTGTGCACATACCTGGGTTGAGATTGGGCTCAGGTATGTATTTAGGGGGGCTGCAGAAGGGAGCTGCTTGCAGAAGGTTTTTTTTTTCTCTTGCTGCATATAATGCAGTAAGGTAAAAAACGTTCTGCCTTTAAAACCACTTAAAATTCTTTGTCCTCTTCTAGTTGCCAGGGTTGCAGTTTTTGCATATGCGCTTGTTTATACTTGCATATGCACGTGTATAAACGCCTATGCACATAAAGCTTTTGGATTTTTCATCACTTTCTGTCCCAGTGACAGTGGTCACCAAGATGAATAGAGAGGGCAAATCCACTGCATTGTGGACTCATTTAAAAAAACATAAAAGAGGTCCTAACCCTTAGCATTCTATGGAGCAGGAAAATAGCAATACAGTAATGCTGCAGTTAATACGACAATAAAACACAGGAGCAGCTAAAATTTAGAAAACCACATTAAAAATGACATTGCAGTGCATGAATAACATTTGTTTAAAACATTTTTTAAATATGCTTTTTGAAGCATAAGTGGTTGCTTTCATTTTAATCTTCATTAAAAGCTATGTGTCAGTATCTGAAAGATCCAAATCTCAACAGGAAAGTGTGACTCAGGAAGGTAATATCGGCGCCAGGTTAAAGCTGGTGGCTTTACCTGTCCTTAAGAGTTTCATGCAAACTAAAACCTCTAGTAACACATGAGGCTCAACATCTTCTTATGGCTTTTTGCTGCTGCAATATTACAGGCCAAGTGGTATTTCTGCCATCCAGGAATATGTGAATGGTCCTATATTTCTCCATTTGCAGCTGCTGTCAAATGATTTCCTAATCTGGCAACGTGCTTTTCTAAAACTTGGAACTACATTGGAAGCTGTGAATCGGCAACAGAATTATTTCAGCACATTTCAAAGAATATATTTCTGATTCCTATTTGACAATTGCTTTGGTTGTACATTGGCCTTCCATGTTTACACAAAAGAATATTTGTCCTGTGATTTATCTTAGCTGTAAATGGAAAGGAGTTTTTCTTTACACTCCTTGAGTTTTTGACACCATTCACATCTGGTCACTTTGATCTTGTTTATGTGTAATATCTGGTACATATAAATCCTAGAAGATAGATATACTTTATTGTCATTGTATACATACAACAAAATTTTTCCGGGTACTCTTTACAGCAGCAATAAAACACTTCTCAACAAAACCACACATACATACTCCTAGCACATGCCCACATATCTATTTAAATATATAAAATGTTATTTAAAAATAAATAAAGGAATATTAGAATTCCACATAAAATTCCTAAAACACTGTACCTGATGGTACTATGGACAATATAGCCCTAAGGAAAAAAACTATGCTTTAAGGGATTAGTGTGCATTTTAAGTGTTCTATATCTTTTCTCTGATGGCAATGGGACAAACATACTGTAACCTGGGTGGGTTGGATCAATACTAATAGCTTTTGCCCGCTTTTTTAATCGGCTGGCATATGCTGTGTCCAAATTCGGTAGCTCTGTTCCTATGATCCACTGTGCTGTTTTCACCACACAAAATGGGCACTTCTTATCCTCCGCCCTGCAGCTGGCATACCACACTACAGCGCAGTGGAGAAGAATACTCTTAATGGTACAATGATAGAAATTGACCAGAAGCCTTAAGGGCAATCCATCCTGCTTTAGTCTCCAAAGGAAAACCAGTCTCTGCTGCGCTTTTTTCACCAAAAAAAAGTATTTTTGAGACCATGACAACTCCCTTGTAAGTTGCACTCCCAAAAATTTAATAGTGTCCACCCTTTCTACCTCCTCACCACCTATATAAACCGGGCAATGATTAATCTTTCTTAATCTCATATAATCCACTATTATTTCTTTAGTTTTTGCCGTATTGAGTATTAAATCATTTTCTCTACACCACTCAACCAAATGTTGAATTTCCTGCCTATAAACTGTCTCATCGTTATCTTGTATGAGTCCCACTAAAGTGGTGTCATCAGCAAACTTCACTATAGTGTTAGACGCATGTATGGGAGTACAGTCGTGCATGAACAATGTAAACAGGGCCCGTCTTAACACACATCCCTGCGGTACCCCTGTATTCAAAATAATAGTGTTAGACACCTGATCTCCTATTCTCACCATTTATGGCCTGTTTGTTAGAAAATCCATAATCCATGAGCGCAGCAATGGACATAGGCCCAAAGCTTTTAACTTTTTCACTAATTTGTCAGGGACTACTGTGTTAAATGCAGAGCTAAAATCAATGAATAACATCCTAACATATGTGTTTGAGTGCACAAGATGTGTCAAGGCAGCATGCAATGCAATAGCAATTGCATCATCTGTGCATCTATTTGCACGATAGGCAAACTGATACTTATCCAGATCAACAGGAATGCTTGCCTTAAGATGTGATAATACGAGCCTCTCAAAACATTTCTTGATGATAGGAGTTAGGGCAACTGGGCGATAATCATTTAAGAATGATACCGATGATTTTTTAGGTATTGGGACAATAGTAGTAGATTTAAAACAAGAAGGTACTGCAGCCTGCTTCAATGACAAATTAAAAATATCAGTAAAAACACTTGCTAACTGGTCTGCACATCCCCTCAGTATATGGCCTGACACCCCGTCTGGTCCTGCTGCCATTCTGATGTCAATCTTCCTCAAATTTGACCTGACCTCATGTATTTTTATTACCAAAAAATGGTCGTCCTCTACTAGTTCTTTACTATAAATATACAGAATAAAAATACATTATTATATTAACCATTTTCACACCCCAGGGGTGCCTACATATTTTCCTGACATGTAAATACAGTAGTGTAGTTAAAAATAAAGAAATTTGTACCTTCTGTAATTAAAACTTTGGCTTGGCTGAGATGATGCCTTCAGTCTGCTGCAGCCAGGAAATAGCATTTTCTCTCCTCTCTCCCAGTGTAGAGTGAGACCTATCAATAAATTAATCTGGGTGTTTAATTCAGCTCAACTTTATGTTTCAAACAAACTCAGGTTCAGAAACCAAAGCTAAACAGTATAGAACATTTTACTGGGATTGGAGTTCTTCTTGAAATGTAATTGTTACTTTAAAATTAAATTGTACTAAGGCAAATGATAGTGACAAGCAAAAGATCTGCGTACATGCTTATCACACTTTGAGGTTTAGTATGGTTGCCACCTCATCCCTTTAAACCCTAACACATATTAATTACACAGGTTCTGTGGCTGATTAAGGTGGTAATTAAACTCACTTGGTGCCTTATCTGCATTTAATTAGCCTCAGAATATGTGTAATTCAAAAGTGTTCGGGTTTAAAGAGATGAGGTGGTAACTCTCAGGTTTAGTACCTGCCTTCCAGGTGTTTTCTTTTGCTATCTTTGGTGGAAAAATGAAATATAATGGAGTTCTGCATGTGACATTGGCTTTTAATATGGAGAGGAGGGTGGAAGCTGTGGTCCAGTCCTCCTCGTATGGCTGACTGAGCGGAAAGAGTGTCAATATTTGTAAGGTAGTGGCACACGCGTATAGAGCCCACCAAAGTCACACAAACATTGGGGGTTATTTACGAAAGGCAAATCTTGAAAATGCACTGAAAGTGCACTTGGAAGTGCAGTCACTGTAAATCTGAGGGGTAGATCTGAAATGAGGGGAAGCTCTGCTGATTTTATCATCCAATCATGTGCAAGCTAAAATGCTGTTTTTTATCATCCTAGCATGTCCCCCTCGGATCTACAGCGACTGCACTTCCAAGTGCAATTTCAAGTGCACATTGCACTTGTAGTGCAAAGTGGATTTGCCTTTTGTAAAAAAACCCCCATTGTCTGTTCCTAGGGCTAGAAGGAGCCTGCTAGCTCTAGTGAAAACCTCTACAAGAGAAAAGGGTGGGGAAGAAAAAGTCCTTTGCACTATCCTATTGATTCCCTGCTGAATGCTCTGTATCTACTGTATCATTAGTTCGCTAACTCGAAGCTGCTGAAAGCTCAATTGTGATTGGTTGTCATGGGTTACTGAACAACACATAGTCATTGTGGGGGTTATTTACTAAAACTGGAAAGTGTAAAATCTGGTGCAACTTTGCATAGAAACAATCAGCTTCCAGGTTTTTTTTCATCAAAGTTTATTTGAACAAGCTGAAATTAGAAGCTGATTGGCTACCATGCACAGCTGCACCAGATTCTGAGTGTTCCAGTTTTAGTAAATCCACCCCTGTATGTCTAATTAAATGAGCCACATGACCTTTTCTATTTTAGTAAACACTACCACTACCAGTCACATGCAAGCAAAACTTAAAGACACTTTTTTGAACTTTTCACAGGCATTACACATACATAGAGTGCTGTCTGTGTATTTACCTGCTGTGCAGTTTTTGGATGACATTAGCAGAAAGTTATGGTTCGATATAATATCACTTCCCCCAATAGGGTTAATTGCTAGCAAATGGCTAAATGGGATTTTAAGGTGAATGCTGCAGCTGTCTGCCATGTTAGCGGTAAAAGGAAATGTGGCGCCATTTCAGGGTCACTATTTGTATCTGTCTATCACAGTAAGAACATGGCAGTTTCTCTCAGTTTCATTCTTTTGTATAGCATTTCTGTCAATTGTTTGGCTCCATTAAGTGTGCAAGGGAAATAAAAGCCTCAATGACCAAGCCACAAGGGGCTGTGTATAAACTCTCTCTTTGTCCACAGCCAGAACATTACATTAGGTCTCATTATCCATTTATAATAAGTGACCTTTGCCCTCTGGGTCATTGAAAAATACTCAGTGTGCTTTTCTAACACTAGGTACCTCCATCAGCAGACTGATGAAACAATGAACCGTCTGCTTGTCTCATTGAAGGGGACACTTAGCAGGTTTTTATAAATATGAGGTTACAAGCCAAGCCCCTTAAGCAAACCCTGGCTCTTTAATCTTTCAAGCACCAGTGAAGTTTGAAGATGTTTCCCTCTCCCATGCTGTTATAATTTTATTCATTCACATAAAAATATCCGGACTAAAAATGACATTTTCTTCACTCTTTGGTTTTGAAGAACAACTCCAAGTTAAAAAGCTAATAAGAAGCTATTGTATGAACAGCCATTTTCTAGTGTTTGGGCCTTTGTCCCCAGGGCTGCAATAAGTGGTGCTGCACAGATGTTTGGTTATTTTAAAGGTCATCTGTGACATCTGCTCTGAAATCTTCCGTGCCCTTACATACACCTATACAGGCAGACGAGTGCAGGCAGCGAGTCATTTTCAGCACAGCATAAGAACACTGCTAATGTGAATATTTCACAAAACAAAACTACATGAATCCTGACCCACTTTCTCACCCATCTGTCCTGTGATCACATCTACCTCTACAGCTCAGAAGTAGCATTGCTTAAAACTTTTTGTCATCCATCATTTCTAACCTTTTTGTGCTACATACTGTAGCTGGTATATACGTTATGTTAATAAGGTTTACTGCACCTGTGATTCACATGTAATTCATAGAAAACCCGCTGATATTTAAAGCCTGCAGTGTCCTACGATATGTTCTCCTATTTGACCAGGCTCCTTTCAACTTTATTTTCTCTTTAGAATGGGTCTTGGCAAAGCCCTGAACACTTTTGCAAAGCACAAAGCTGTGCTTTATAAGCAGCAGTATGCTTGCAATGGTTGCAGTAAGGCCAATAAGGCCATACTGCCCCTTTGTACACGGGGCACAAAAAGTAGAACAGATTGACAATACAGTAAATAGACAAGGTACTTTGAACACTTAAGTACTAAGTATTGTGGTGTATTACAGTTCGGTGCATTCTACATTTTATTTATTTATTTCAGGTACTTATATAGCGCTGTCAATTTACGCAGCTCTTTACGTATACATTGTACATTCACATCAGTCCCTGCCCTCAAGGAGCTTACACTCTAAGGTCCCTAACTCACATTCATACATACACGTACTAGGGCCAATTTAGACAGGATCCAATTAACCTACCAGCATGTCTTTAGAGTGTGGGAGGAAACCGGAGTACCCGGAGGAAAACCATGCAGCCACAGGAAGAACATGCAAACTCCAGGCAGGTAGTGCTGTGGCTGGGATTCGAACCAGCAACCCTTTATTACCTTTCACGCCTATGATTAGATTGTAAGCTCTAACGAGCAGGGCCCTCTGATTCTTCCTGTATTGAATTGTATTGTAATTGTACTGTCTGCCCTACTGATGTAAAGCGCTGCGTAAACTGTCGGCGCTATATAAATACTGTATGATAATAATAATAATGACTCCTGGGTCATTATTAAATCTTCACTTTTTTATACTATGCACAAAACTTTTTCCTTTAGCCCTTTAGACCTATAGCTGAACTTCAGGCAAACAACATAATACTCATACAGGAGCTGCTTTATCCACCAAAAAATCATCTACACAGTCCTAGCACACAGCACTGCCAGGCTTGTGAACTTCTCTCTTTAAGACACTGGATGTGCTACACATGTCCCCCCAAAAAAACAACTTTATAGTACACAGTACAGGTGTTGCATATCCGGTCCTTCTTCTCTGCTTCCGGGAACCCCCCTCCCACTCCCTAACAATTCTCAACTCTGATCAATTAAAGCTGGAGTTGCTGTGTACACAGAGCTTCTGCTGTAAAAAAAAAAAAGGAAAAAAAAGCTATCTGAGTGTTTATCAACAACTCTGTAAAGCTCAGTTCACACTGTTGCAATGTGATTTTGAGGTGATTTTGAGTGCGATTATGTAGTGTGGGTTTGATGCAACTCTACAGGGCCAAATCACATTGTAAATTACACCAAAGTAACACATGACCCTTTCCATAGTTGCACCATGCTGAGTTGCATCGATGAGAACAGGAACCATTGAAAATAATGTGTTTTCCCTTGTCATACGACTCAAGTCATATTAGAACTCACAACAGTGTGAACCAGCACTAATGACCTGTACACACGATTCAAAAATTGGACAGCATGTCGTTTGTTATTTTTTGCATGCTAGTCGCATATTGAAAATGGAGAGGTTACTAAAGTTACAAAAATTCCTGTATGACAGAATAAAAAATCAGAAGTCATGTAATGTGTTTTAATGTATTTGTATTGTATTTTTAGACGACAACTGTACTGATTAGCCACTTCAATACAGGGGATTTATACACCCTTCCTGCCCAGACCAATTTCCAGCTTTCAGCGCTCTCACACTTTGAATGAAAATGACTCAGTCATGCTACACTGTACCCAAACAAAATTGTTATCTATTTTTCCTCACAAATAGAGCTTTCTTTTGGTGATATTTTTATTATTTTTGCAATATAAGTGAAAAAGGAGTGAACACTTTTTTTTAGTTTCTATTGTAAATATTGTAAAAAAGTAATTTTTCTTCATAAATTTGGGCCAAAATTTATACTTCTACATATGTTTAGTAAAAATAACCCAAATTAGTGGATATTATTTAGTCGCTGTGAAAGTTATACAATCTATGGTGCAAATCATTGAAAATTGATCAAACCTGATGTACACTCTGCTACTCCTCCCAAGTATACCGCATGTGTGAGAGTTTTACACAGCCCGGCCACATACAGAGACACAAAATGACTGCATTTTGGAAAGCTTACACCCCAATGTTTAATCTATGAGGCATAATAAGTCTTTTATAAGGTTCATTTTTTTCCAGAAGTTTTTGGAAAATGTGGGAAAAAATGAAAACCCATTTTTTTTTTTATTTACACAAAGTTGTTCATATATAAGATATTTAAGATATAAGATATTTTCAACACATAGTATGTACATAACAAAAATGACACCCCAAAGTACATTCTGCTATACTGAGTGTGGCGATACCACATATGTGAGACTCTTACACAGCCTGGCCACATACAGAGGCCCAATATTGAAGTAGCACCTTCAGGCATTCTAGGAGCATCTCATTTCTCAACCAACTATTACACTTTTGAAGACCCAGGAGCACCAGGACAATGGAAACGCCCACAAAATGACCCCATTTTGGAAAGCTAACACCCCAACGTATAATCTATGAGATATAATGAGTCTTGAACGGTTCATTTTTTTCCAGAGGTTTTTGGAAAATGTGGAAAAAAATGCAAACACATTTTTTTTTTTACATAAAGTTGTCCATTTATAAGATATTTCCAACACATAGCATGTTCATAGCAAAAATGACACCCCAAAATACATTCTGCTACTCCTCCTGAGTATGGCAATACTACATGTGTGAGACTTTTACACAGCCTGGCCACATACAGAGGCCCAATATTGAAGTAGTACCTTCAGGCATTCTAGGAGCATAAATTACACAGCTAATTTCATTCCTACCTATCACAGGTACTTGGGTACTCTGATGGGCTGCAGATAGGTACTTGGGTGCTCTGATGGGCTGGAGCAGAGGCATTGCTAGGGGGTGGCTATTGAGGCTATAGCCCCGAATCTGGGGCCCATAGCCCCGAGTCTCTAGGGCAGGGGTTGGCACCCGGCCCACCACCGCTGAATGCGGGCACCTGGCCTGTGGAAATTTTTGCTGCTGTCCCCTTCATTGGACAGTGGCGAGCGCCCAGTATCACAGGGCTGGATGGGGGCGGGAACCGCAGGAGTTAACTTTTTCATTAAACAGCAGGTGATTGGTTGCTCTGTGATGCCGATCTCAGATGCTCTGCTTGCTGTACACCTGTTTAAGGTAAGAGTTCTACTTACACAGTGTGTGTGGTGGGGTGCAGGGGACAGAGGGCACTGAAGTGGGGGTGGTGCATTGTTCGGCACTGGTGAGGCTGCATTGCTGGGCACTGGTGAGGCTGCATAGATGGGCACAGCTGAGCCCTGCATTGTTTATGTAGCCAACTCCTGAGCCCTGGGGCTCTCTGGGAACCCTGATGTAAGGGGGCTCTGGTTACCCTGATGTAAGGGGGGTGGGATCTCTGGGGACCCTGATGTAAGTAGGAAGGCTCTCTAAGGACCCTGATGTAATGAGAGGGGCTCTGGGGACCCTGATGTAATGAGGAGGGCTCTGGAGGCCCTGAGGTAAGTAGGGAGGCTCTCTAGGGACCCTGATGTAAGGGGGTTCTGGGGACCCCGATGTAAGAGGGAGTTGGCTCTCTGGGGACCCTGATGTAATTAGGGGGTATCTGGGGACCCTGATGTAATGAGGGGGGCTCTGGGGACCCTGATGTAAGTAGGGAGGCTCTCTAGAGACCCTGATGTAAGGGGGGCTCTGGGGACACTGATGTAAGGGGGGTGGGCTCTCTGGGAACCCTGATGTAAGTGGGGGGCCCTCTGGGGACCCTGATGTAAGCGGGAATCCACACTCAGAGATATATATACTGTACACCCACACGTATATTATATACATGTGTATGACTTTCTTTACTTCACTACTATGGGCTCTAGCCCCAGATCTTTTGTAGACCCAGCAACGCCCCTGGGCTGGAGACAGGTACTCGGGTAACCTGATGAGCTGCAGATAGGTACTCGCTTACTCTGATGGGCTGGTGACAGGTACACAGTTACTCTGATGGGCTGGTGACAGATACTCAAGTACTCTGATGGGCTGGTTACATGTAATTGAGTACTCTGATGGGCTGCAGATAGGTACTTGGTTACTCTGATGGGCTAGTGACCAGTACTTGGGTACTCTGGGCTGGTGACAGGTACTTGGGTACTCAGATGGGCTGGTGACAGATACTTGGGTACTTTGATGGGTGGTGACAGGTACTCGGGTACTCAGATGGGCTGTTGACAGGTACTCGGGTACTCAGATTTGCTGGTGACACGTACTTGGGTACTTTGATGGGTGGTGACAGGTACTCGGGTATTTTGATGGGTGGTGACAGGTACTTTGATGGGCTGTGACAGGTCCTCTTAATCTAGGGGGCATTCAGTGTAATTGGTAAGGGCTGTTACCGATCGTGTGTGAGGAGAACCCAGTAACATCTCGCTACCGCAGTTTGTTGACATTCTGTGAACGGGTGTGATTGGACACAGCCGGTCACGTAGTAAAGAGACAATTTTATTGGCTCTTTACCACGATCGGGGTTGAGCTGTGTCAGGGTGACAAGCCTCATCCCCGATCGCCGCTCTGCCTGCCCCCTAGGGGCGCGCACGTGCGCCATGCATGTGGACAGTGCATGTGACACAGCCAGTCACGTGGTAAAGAGCCATTTTTTATTGGCTCTTTACACAGATCTGGGATGGGCTATGTCCGAGGAACACGCCTCATCCCTGATCGCCACGCTGCGGGCCCCTGCTGGAGCAGCGAGAAGCAGAGGACGTCATGACGCCCACCCAGGATGGGAGATCCCTCTTGCGGACGTCATTTGACTATGGGCCGGTAATGAAGTGGTTAAACAAAAATTTTGGTGCTTGTCCGATTGGATAATATTGGATGAACTGTCAGGATCGGCTCTCGAAAGCTCTGTACTACTGATCGGATTATCGTACGATCGCTTCGAAAGCGGTATTTTTCGTCCAATTTTTTGGTTTGTGTGTACGAGCCATTAGATGGAAAATAAAAAAATACTAAGTAACATTGTTAATTTTGTATTTTTTCTGTTTCATTAGTCTGCAGATTGAAGGGATGAACTTAAATATACAGATGTCAGTTCAAGCAACATTAACAAGTAGATTATTTTTAAGCACCCTTAGGCTACTTTTACACTGAGAGCGCCTGATGTTAGCGGTAAAGTGTTGCTTTACCATAGTTTTAGTGGCGCTTTTCGGCCCCTACCGGGGCACTTTTAACCCCCGCTAAGAAAGAAAGGTTTAAAAGCGCCCGTGTTGCAGTGCTGCGGAAGTGCTTTGCAGACACTTTGGCAGTGATGGTTTAGGAGCACTGTATACAGTGCTCCCAAACCTCTCCAAAGATGCTGCTTGCAGGACTTTTTCTAATGTCCCGCAATTGCACCACCCCAGTGTGAAGCACTCGGGCTTTCACACTGGGGAGGCATGGGAGGCATTTTACAGGCACTTTACAGTCACTATTTATAGCGCTAAAACATGAAAAACGCCTCAGTGTGAAAATAGCCTTATAGTGGTTCTAAAGGTAATATATATATATTTTTTTACCTTAGTGCATTCTCTGCATTAAGGTAAAACAAGTTTTACAATTTGCTGTGCTCCCCCACCTCCCTAAATACTTATCTGAGTCCTCAATTGATCCAGTGCTCTGCCCGGCTGCATCTCTCCCCTCCCCTCTCCCTCTAGTCACTGAGGCAGCAGTGGAAGCCATTAGCTCCTGCTGCTATCAGTCAAATGATGTGAGCAGACAGCATGCAGAGGGCGGGTCCAAGTGTGTGTGTCTATAGATGCACACTGCTCAGCCCCGGATCCCCGGATCAAGCCTGCCTGTCTGCCCCATTGCAAGCAGGTTGCTATAGTGGCAGACACAGAAGAAGAGGAACCAAGATATCTGGTGGGGTACCCCAGAAAAGGAGATTCAGGGCCACAGATTACAATACCATTGCACAGGCCAGTCAAGTTCCTCCACCCCATACACACTCACCCACACTATATTGCCAAAAGTATTGGGCCACCCCAATCTGTTGTGAGGGGGGGGATTATGGTGTGGGGTTGTTTTTCAGTTGTTGGGCTTGGCCCCTTAATTTCAGTGAACTTAGCCACCCACGATCGCTCCACAGAGAGCCAGAACAGGGATTTGTCAATGTAAATAAACAGATCCCCGTTCTGTCAGGGGAGTACAGTGAGATTGTCTGTTCCTAGTGATCAGGAACAGCGATCGCTCTGTACTCCCAGTCAGTCCGCTCCCCCCACAGTTAGAAACACCTCCCAGGGAACACATGTAACCCCTTCCTTCCCTGCCAGTGTCATTTATACAGTAATCAGTGCATTTCTTTAGCACTGATCGCTGTATAAATGTAACTGGTGTAAAAAGTGTCCGATCTGTCCACCACAATGTTGCAGTCCCGCTAAAAATCACTGATCACCGCCATTACTAGTAAAAAAAATTATAATAAAAATGCCATAAATCTATCCCCTATTTTGTAGACACTATAATTTTTGCGCAAACCAATTAATATACGCTCATTGTGATTTTTTTTTTTTACCAAAAATATGTAGAAGAATACATATTTGCATAAACTGATGAAGAAATTAGTTTTTTTTACTTTTTTGGGGGGATATTTATTACACCAAAAAGTAAAAAATGTTATTTGTTTTTTTCAAAATTGTAGGTCTTTTTTTGTTTATAGTACAAAAAGTAAAACCCGCAGAGGTGATCAAATATCACTAAAAGAAATCTCTATTTGTGAGAAAAAAAGGACATACATTTTGTGTTGGTACAACGTCACACGAACGCACAATTGTCAGTTAAAGTGACGCATTGCTGTATCACAAAAAAGGGCCTGCTCATTAAGGGGGTAGATCCTTTCGGGGCTGAAGTGGTTAAGAAGACAGTAGAGTTTTGGTGACCCCTAATAGCACCTCTGCACTATGTTGCAGCTGATTGAGCATGGACTGTCTACAGTCAGCTTCCTCACTGGACATAGCGACCAGGCTTGTACAGCTCTAAACCTGCAAGTTCTCAGAGCTTGGAGCTTCTGGGTTCATACTTCACAGGGGAGATCAGTAACACAGTAGCACATTTCCCACAATGTGATTGGGTGGCTTTATAGCTGCCTGAATCCTCTCTATTTCATATTTGGCAGTCTACAGAGAAAAGGTACATAAACTCCTGCTGCTATATTGTCTGGGAGTTTTTTTTTATATGCCAATGATGTTGCCAACATAATAGTTATGCTGGCTACAGGGTAAACAAGGACAAGGCCAATTTAAAGTATAACTAAAAGCATCAAAAGGCAACACCTTTTTTTTCTTGGGATAGTGGCGAGTGTACTCTTGTACCACCACCTATAGGAAGTCTTTATCGCCAATGGTGTTCCTAGTAATTAATTCTCCATAATTTTCCTGATCACCAATGTCACTGAGTCAACAATTGAAGGCAGTTTCCATGCAGATGCAGTTTTAGAAAAGAGTCAGGGACCTTTTCCCTGCATTTGCTGCAGGTACAGCAGTCCTTTCAAATGAATGGACTGCTGTGCCTGCGAACATGTGGCTGCAAGGAACCACAAAATTGTGAACCTAGCCTAAAGCAGGAAAATAGTTCATATAACCTGAAATGCTTATTCAGCAATTTTTCTTGACTGGAGTCATGGAATCATCAATGCCTAGTTGCCCAGGCCGAATTTAGTAGTGTCCATATACATTGTTAACTTGACTAGAACCGTAATAAAAGATTTGTTTTACCTAATGTTTACACTTTTTTTTAAGTACATGTAGGGTCCTTTATCTGGTACATTGTATAAATACAAGTAAATGAAAAATGTAGTTGAAATTTCATTTTTAAAGTCTTGTTTATAGACATCCTAACAAGATTGCTTTTGATGTTGCAGAAAACCCTGGCCTCCCTTCACCATAGTTTTAACATGCAACTGAATGTATATTCATATTCCAAATAATTTGTTTTTCTCAATAATTCTCACATCAGATTCTCTGAAAAAAAAACAGAGTTTACCAAGCAGGACACAACAAAAAGAATATGATGTTATCTTCAATATTTCCTCAAGCTCGCCAAAGTATTTTACAGTATCTAGGAAGAGTAGGCCCCATTACAGTGTTGTCGAGGAAAAGATTTATACCTTAGAGCAATCAAAGCACTTTGCCCCCAGCCAGCAGTATGGACACATTGCTCTCTGCCTCCAATTTACAGATTCCATTCTGGTTGAACTATGAGGTTTTTCCACTAAAAAGGACTTTGAAAATCAGCTTTATGTCTCGCACACAGCTGCAGAGAATGAATCAATTTAAAATTGGATCATCTGCGTGTTTTGAATTAATATTTCCGGTTTGAGGCCTGAAAAGACTTATTTTAAGTGGAATATTCATCAATCTTTTAGAGACACCTAAAACGTATGTAAATATTTTATCAGGGACCTATGGAGATGTAAAGTATCTGGAACCACCTCCAAAAACATAAATACAAGGTCTGGATTGCTAAATGGTTACATTTAATAATGCCTTTGAAGTTTCAGATGGTATCGTGAACTTTCAGACAATCAATAGCCTAGTTAATTTCTTTTTAACGTGCTGTGCAAAGTACGTCCCAAAGTAAGCAATCCAGGCACCACTCCAGTGGCTTGACAGCTTAATATTAAAACAATATTTGTGTAATTTTCTTTTTTTCACGTTGTGGCCTTCTTTTTGGAAAATAATTGTGCTGATGCAAAAAATTGTACTTTGAGTTTTTTTCTCGTAGGGATTTGGAATAAGCTTAGCAGTTTCTTCCAAGCCAAAGCAAGCCAAATAAAAAGAAGATGTACTACATAATGTGCATTACTGTTAGAGTATAATAAATCAGATAATTCAGATGTTAAATTGCATGCAACACATATTGTAAGTACACATTACATTAAATGCTCACCTGTTCTGTACTTGCTGCATAAATAACAGGTTCTATTGCCATAATAAATGTTTTAGAAATACAACACTTTTAGATACCTGACTGTTTTTCTGCTTATTGCTCATGCTGTTGCTTCTTGTCACAATCCTACAGTCAGTATGACTGCTTTTGGTGGCTGATGGAAAACAAGATTGGAAGCAGCAAGCATGTACAGCAAGAGGGTTAAATAAAATTGCCTAATGGGGAGGCAGATATACTGTAAGTCAATCATACAGTACCTTTGTCCCACCACCTATAGGAAAAACAAACATTTAGTGGCGTAACCATTTAAGGTAATGGCATACCTACCTTTACATTATTTATTTATTAGCAAATAATATTTCTTTCAATTGTAAATTATTTTGTTATCTTTTCTTATCCAATATCTTTTCTCAATTCACGTTATTGTTATGTGTTATTACAGATGTATAATCTAAATATTTTATAATGAGGCTTTCTTGGGCTATGAAAAGGCTCTGATATTGTCAGAATGGAGTCACTGACAAGAATTAATATATTAACTCATATGCTGCACTGCTTGACAAATTGCTTACTAAATACATCAAAATTTATTGGTCATTCTATGATTTAATTGCCTAATGGTTGCATTACAGGGCAAGGGAAATCCATTAATTATATCATCCTTCACCCATAGGAAATGTAATCATATAAATATAGATTTTGTTTAAGAAACATTCTCTACATAGCAGAAGTGCTGTTTGTGGACAATTGTATGACTTTTGCCTTAAGAAGGACCCTTTTACATGTGACATATGTTAGGATAAAAAAAAAAAATTACTGCATTTTTACTTACTAGTAAGTATTACTTGTTTAAAACCATAGGGGTGCATACAGAGAGTAAAACTTGGTGAGTTTCATAAATGTTTTAGTCATCTATATCTGTTGTTGTATTAAAGTATACTGTAACTAAAGGCAAAACTTTTTTTTTTTTTTTAAGAATTGCAGTCTGCTCATATAATTTGTAATAAAAACATATTTGCCATTGTGAAGCTTCCCTCCAACCACTTTGCATATTATTTTATATATACTGTGATTCTGTACTTGCCAAATATGCTGCAGAAATCTCCCTCCACTAAGTCTGGCTGCAATCATTTTAACTGTGGGCAGCTGAAGCTGCTGCCTGTTCACTTCCTGTATTTACACAGACACACAGAGGTAAACCTCCATTGGCCCTCTGACTCACCCCCCTCCCTTCCTGTCAAACTCTCATGAGAGTGAGAGAGAGAGCTGTGCATGATGTCATAAGCCTAGGCTTTTTTCCAGACAAGAAACAGGAAGTGGGCTGTATAAGCTATTTACTGGCAGAAGAAAAAGGTTTTACTATCCAAAGTTAAAACAACAAGGGCAGAAGATTTAATAGATGGAAAGATTAAAAAATAATTGAAGTTCCGCTTTAAGTTTTTGATAGAGTGCAGAGGGATAAGAACACCTGTCAGTTTTTATTGCCTTCTGTGCCCCATTAAAGAGATTTGCCCTCTTTCTTTGTCTTAGTTACCATTATCATTGAAATCTAAAGTAGAAGAAAATCCCAAATTTTGGGTTGTCCCCAGAAAAGAAATATAGGGGAAATTGACCAAGGGGGACACTAGTTCTGGTCCCCAATGAATTCCCTTAATTCGCAGAGATTTCTTCTGACTTCCTGTTTTTCTATGGGACAAAAAGTGGAAGGAAGACTATGCAATGGGACACAAAAAACTTGGCAGGGGTTTATAACCCTCCCTTACTTAGTTTTGCCTATAGTTCTACTTTAACATGTATGGTTAGTTCATATTGTTTGCGCGTATCTAAAAGTTAAATTCCTATGAATTTCCTAGCAGTTAACATTCACTGAATGGTAAAAGGGCACTTTCTTTTCCAAGAAAGAAAGACATTGAACAAAAAAAAAACAATGTAGTGCCAACTTGATAATGAGGCAACAGAGATAGTTGCTTCAGGACACTATCCCAGTAAAAATTATTTTCTAAAACAAATTACCCAATAACAGGGCTGATACTGTATATATATATATCACTATTTATGTAGCTTGACACAACTCTAACATTATTACACGCTAAAGGCAGTGTTGCAAACTTTTTATGTTAAGAAGCATTAAACATAAGCATTAAAGTGAAATTCTAGCTAAAGCCAAACTAGTCTTAAAAACTAACCAGTGCAAAAAAGATGCACATACTTACCTATTTTCAGCCCGCCTTGGTCTCCTCATGTAATCCACTGTGTCAGCCAGTGGCATCTTCACGTAAGAGGAAGGTCTTCCAACACCAGCTGCACCATGGGAGCATTTGGGTGACGCCATTGCTTTCACAGCCATTGTTAGGCAGTCCCTCCTCTTCCCTGAATCTGCCACTGGTTGACATAAGGGATCATGTGACCGGACCAGAGCACTCTGAAAATAGGTAAGTATATACATCTTTTTTTACACAGGTTAGTTAGTATACAGTAAGTGTTAGGAGCAAGTTCCACTTTAAGAAATTGAGAGGCACAATATACAGTAATGTAGAGGCAGGCAATTTTGTCATCGGGTGGGGTAGTTGAACTGCTAGTAATAGTTTGGTGTTAAGTACTCCAAAAAGTAAAATTGGTGTACTTTGCTTTTATAAATCCTTATTAGTGTTACATGTAGAAGAAACATGATACCTGATTATTGGGAGCACAATGGGACCTGAGGAATGCGAAAGTCTAAGTAAACAATGAATTAAATTGTATTCTATTTCACAGACCTTACATTAAGCTGGCCAAATATGTTACAATCAGATTGTAAAATCCACTTTAGACTTCAGATAATTCTTTCAATGGGATGTCCTTCTCTTACCTCCAAAAGTAACAGCATGGGCTCTCAGGGTATGAATTATGCTCCGGTAAAGGTGCCATCTCTAGACACTTTTACTAGTTCTTTGATAGGGGATTGGATAGATGATCATCCATACTGAATACAATTTCTAATATACCCCATTAAATGTTGTAGGTTCCTGCAGGGATTCCCATACCCTTAGTTGACAAATATGATGTAAATATATACAATATCTAACAAAAGTGAGTACACCCCTCACATTTTTGTAAATATTTTATATATTTTCATGTGACACTGAAGAAATATGTCACTGAAGAAATGACACTTTGCTACAATGTAAAGTAGTGAGTGTACAGCGTGTATAACAGTGTAAATTTGCTGTCCCCTCAAAATAACTCAACACACAGCTATTCATGTCTAAACCGCTGGCAACAAAAGTGAGTACACCTCTAAGTGAAAATGTCCAAATTGGGCCCAAAGTGTCAATATTTTGTGTGGCCACCATTATTTTCCATAACTGCCTTAACCTGCTTAGGCTTGGAGTTCACCAGAGCTTCACAGGTTGCCACTGGAGTCCTCTTCCACTCCTCCATGACAACATCACGAAGCTGGTGGATTTTAGAGACCTTGCGCTCTTTCACCTTCCGTTTGAGGATGCCCCACAGATGCTTAAGAGGTTTTAGGTCTGGAGACATGCTTGGCCAGTCCATCACCTTTACCCTCAGCTTCTTTAGCAAGGCAGTGGTTGTGTGTTTGGGGTCGTTATCATGTTGGAATACTTCACTGCAGTCTCCGAAGGGAGGGGATCATGCTCTGCTTCAGTATGTCACAGTACATGTAGGCATTCATGGTTCCCTCAATGAACTGTAGCTCCCCAGTGCCGGCAGCACTAATGCAGCCCCAGACCATAACACTCCCACCACCACACTTGACTGTAGGCAAGACACACTTGTCTTTGTACTCCTCACCTGGTTGCCACCACACACGCTTGACACCATCTGAACCAAATAAGTTTATCTTAGTCTCATCAGACCACAGGACATGGTTCCAGTAATCCATGTGCTTAGTCTGCTTGTCTTCAGCAAACTGTGGGCTTTCTTGTGCATCATCTTTAGAAGAGGCTTCCTTCTGGGACAACAGCCATGCAGACCAATTTAATGCAGTGTGTGGCATATGGTCTGAGCACTGACAGGCTGACCCCCCCCCCCCTTCAACCTCTGCAGCAATGCTGGCAGCACTCATACGCCTATTTCCCAGAGACAACCGCTGGATATGATGCTGAGCACGTGCACTCAACTTCTTTGGTTGACCATGGTGAGGCCTGTTCTGAGTGGAACCTGTCCTGTTAAACTGCTGTATGATCTTGCCACAGTGCTGCAGCTCAGTTTCAGGATCTTGGCAATCTTCTTATAGCCTAGGCCATCTTTATGTAGAGCTACAATTCTTTTTTTCAGATCCTCAAAGAGTACTTTGCCATGAGGTGCCATGTTGAACTTCCTGTGACCAGTATGAGAGATTGAGAGCGATAACACCAAATTTAACTCACCTGCTCCCCATTCACACCTGAGACCTTGTAACACTAACGTGTCACATGACACTGGGGAGGGAAAATGGCTAGATGGGCCCAATTTGGACATTTTCATTTAGGGGTGTACTCACTTTTGTTGCCAGCAGTTTATACATTAATTGGTGTGTGTTGCGTTATTTTGAGGGGACAGCAAATTTACACTGTTATACAAGCTGCATGCTCACTACTTTACATTGTAGTAAAGTATAATTTCTTCAGTGTTGTTGCATGAAAAGATATAATAAAATATTTACAAAAATGAGGGGTGTACTCACTTTTGTGAGATCCTGTATAAGTATATTTTCTGTCCTGCAAGGAAAGTATATTACTTGATGTTATTTTTTCATGGATGCATCTTAAATGTTGATATGTTTTTAGGTACCATTGATTTTATTCCCATATTTATGCATATGCATTGTCAATTGTCCACTACAAGTGCTGCCAAAGTAAAGTCAGTTGCAGATAGGATGCACTGGGTCATTTCCATCACTGTATCAAAAGACACCATAAAATAGATTTTAGCCCTTGATACATGTATTTTCGTTTATAAGGTGCTGACCTATTACATGGCTCTTTACAGTGAACAATGGATAATTAACATCAATCCTAAGTTTTTACTACAGTCATACTGACACATACAGGCACTCACTAGAACATGTATGGATGTAAAACAATTACAGCACAGAACATATTCCAGAGGGTAGTATTGGGGGCATTAGTGGTAGGTTGACCAAAGCACATAAACCCAAGGTAAGTATAGTAGCAAGTCCTAGTTGCAATCTCTGAACACCCAATAAGAGGATAATATGCGACCGATCTAAACTACGTGGCATGTTCACTGGTGGACAAGATGGGTGAGCTAGAAATACTGTTGTATGAGGAGGATTTGGAATTGTGGGAATTTCAGAGACCTGGTTCAACAGCTCTCATGATTGGCTGGCAAACATTCAAGGGTATTACCTTTATCGCAGGGATAGAGAGGGTAAAAAAGGGGGAGGGGTATGCCTATATATCAAGAATAATGTACAAGTGAATGTGAAAGATGACATCACTAAGGGAGCTAGGGAGGAGGTGGAATCCTTATGGGTAGAGCTCCAAAGGGATGAAGCTAAGGGGAAAATAATACTGGGAGTATGCTATAGGCCCCCTAACCTGAGGGAGAAAGGGGAGACAGATCTCTTATCACAATTTGGATTAGCAGCAAGGATGGGAAGTGTTATCATAATGGAGGATTTTAATTATTTTAATTATTAAATCCCAAGAAATTCTTTAAGTATGTAAACAGTAAAAAAGGAGGACAGACCATATTGGCCCCATAAAGAATGATGAAGGACATCTGGTTACAAAGGATGGGGAGATGGCGAAGGTATTGAATTTATTCTTCTCAGTCTTCACGAGGGAATTGGGTGGCTTCAGTAACCAAAACTGCAGTGTTTATCCTCATGACACATCACAGGAAGCCCCTCCATGGTTAACAGAGGACAGAATTAAAATTAGACTTGGGAAACTTAACATTAATAAATCACCAGGACCAGATGGCGTGCACCAGGGTACTTAGGGAACTCAGTCAAGTAATTGCCAGACCATTGTTCCTAATTTTTACTGACAGTCTACTTACTGGAATGGTACCAGCTGATTGGAGAAAAGCTGATTGGAGAAAAGCCAATGTAGCACCGATATTTAAAAAGGGCCCAGTTAGCCTAACATCAATAGTATGTAAACTCTTGGAGGGAATGATAATGGGCTATATACAAGATTTTAGTAATGAGAACGGTACCATTAGCAGTAATCAGCATGGATTTATGAAGAATCGTTCTTGCCAAACCAATCTATTAACCTTCTATGAGGAGGTGAGTTGCCATTTATATAAAGGAAGGCCCGTAGACGTGGTGTATCTGGATTTTGCAAAAGCATTGGACACAGTTCACCATAAACGTTTACTGTACAAAATAAGGAAGGTCCTTTGGCATAAACCATAGGGTGATTACATGGATTGAAAACTGGCTACAAGGGCGTGTTCAGAGGGTGGTGATAAATGGGGAGTACTCTGAATTGTCAGGAGTGGGTAGTGGGGTCCCCCAGGGTTCTGTGCTGGGACCAATCCTTTTTAATTTGTTCATAAACGACCTGGAGGATGGGGTAAACAGTTCAATCTCTGTATTTGCGGACAATACTAAGCTAAGCAGGGCTATAACTTCTCCGCAGGATGTGGAAACCTTGCAAAATGATCTGAACAAACTAATGGGGTGGGCAACTACATGGCAAATGAGGTTCAGTGTAGAAAAATGTAAAATAATGCATTTGGGTGGCCAAAATATGAATGCAGTCTATACACTGGGGGGAGAACCTCTGGGGGTCCTAGTAGATGATGGGCTGGGGTGGGCAACTACATGGCAAATGAGGTTCAGTGTAGAAAAATGTAAAATAATACATTTGGGTGGCAAAAATATGAATGCAATCTATACACTGGGGGGAGAACCTCTGGGGGAATCTAGGATGGAAAAGGACCTGGGGGTCCTAGTAGATGATAGGCTCAGCAATGGCATGCAATGCCAAGCTGCCGCTAACAAAGCAAACAGTATATTGGCATGCATTAAAAAGGGGATTAACTCCAGAGATAAAACAATAATTCTCCTGCTCTACAAGGCTCTGGTCCGGCCGCACCTAAAATATGCTGTCCAGTTCTGGGCACCAGTCCTCAGGAAGGATGTACTGGAAATGGAGCGAGTACAAAGAAGGGCAACAAAGCTAATAAAGGGTCTGGAGGATATTAGTTATGAGGAAAGGTTGCGAGCACTGAACTTATTCTCTCTGGAGAAGAGACGCTTGAGAGGGGATATGATTTCAATATACAAATACCATACTGGTGACCCCACAATAGGAATAAAACTTTAGGGAGTTTAACAAGACTCATGGCCACTCATTAAAATTTGAAGAAAAGAGGTTGAGCCTTAAACTATGTAGAGGGTTCTTTACTGTATGAGCCGCAAGGATGTGAAATTCCCTTCCACAGGCCGTGGTCTCAGCAGGGGGCATCGATAGTTTCAAGAAACTATTAGATAAGCACGTGAACGACCGCAACATACAGGGATATACAATGTAATACTGACATATAATCACACACACATAGGTTGGACTTGATGGACTTGTGTCTTTTTTCAACCTCACCTACTATGTAACTATGTAACATGGCACCTCATGGCATTTAACTCTCTGAGGATCTGAAAAAAAGAATTGTTGCTCTACATAAAGATGGCCTAGTCTATAAAAAGATTGTCAAGACCCTTATACTAAGCTGCAGCACAGTGCCCAAGACCATACAGCGGTTTAACAGGACAGGTTCCACTCACAACAGGCCTCGCCATTGATCGACCAAAGAAGTTGAGTGTACATGATCAGCGTCATATCCAGATGTTGTCTTTGGGAAATAGATGTATGAGTGCTGCCAGCATTGCTGCAGAGGTTGAAGGGGTGGGGGGGGGGGTCAGCCTGTCAGTGCTCAGACCATACGCTTCACACTGCATCAAATTGGTCTGCATGGCTGTTGTCCCAGAAGGAAGTCTTTTCTAAAGATGATGCACAAGAAAGCCCGCAAACAGTTTTCTGAAGACAAACAGACTAAGGACATGGATTACTTGAACCATGTCCTGTGGTCTGATGAGACCAAGATAAACTTATTTGGTTCAGATGGTGTCAAGCGTGTGTGGCGGCAACCAGGTAAGGAATACAAAGACAAGTGTGTCTTGCCTACAATCAAGCATGGTGGTGGGAGTGTCATGGTCTGGGGCTGCATGAGTGCTGCAGGCACTGGGGACCTATAGTTCATTGAGGGAACCATGAATGTCAACATGTACTGTGACATTCTGGTTCTAGACCTAAACCCTATTGAGCATCTGTGGGGCATCCTCAAATGTAAGGTGGAGGAGCGCAAGGTCTCCAACATCTACCAGCTCCGTGATGTTGTCATGGAGGAGTGGAAGAGGACTCGGGTGAACTCCATGACCAAGAGAGTTAAGGCAGTGCTGAAAAATAATGGTGGCCACACAAAATATTGACATTTTTGGCCCAATTTGGACATTTTCACTTAAGAGTGTACTAACTCTTGTTGCCAGTGGTTTAGACATTAATGGCTGTGTGTTGAGTTATTTTGAGGGGACAGCAAATTTACACTGTTATACAAGCTGTACACTCACTACTTTACATTGTAGCAAAGTGTCTTTTCTTCAGTGTTGTCACATGAAAAGATATAATATAATATTTACAAAAATGTGAGAGGTGTACTCTCTTTTGTGAGATACTGTATATGCCTACATGCTATTATCATGCCTAGGATTGCAAGGATAACGATTAGATGGCTATATTATAATTGCATGCTGTCTGTTACCATTGTACAGGGGGTGGGTAATGAGAGTAAAGTGAAACCAGATACAAGAACCGTTGGCTGTTAGAAAACTTTAATAATTAATTAGTGGGCCTTTATTGCACCCAGGGGTCAGGGTTCAGGGAAAAAAACATTGATTGTGCTAATCCAAAGCTCAAGAAAACTTCTGCTTAGTTAAAGCAAGAGAAAATGAGGTTGGCACTGCTGCAATAGGAAACACAATCAAAACAGTTTTCACAACCTTGGTGTTCTGAGCTTATATGCAATAAGTTACCTTTTGTGATTCTAGTTAGAGTATCACCTATATATAAATGGTACAATCCAGTGTGAGGAATGTGTTTATATTCCAGAACTGTAATGAAGTCCCACTTCAGACTTCATTCATAAAATTTGTTACTAGGAAACAGTGAAAGTATGTCTGACAACATGGTAAATCCTTGTTTTAAGATGCATCTACATTTTTCATTGTCTTTATTGTTCTTTAGGATTTTGCCATAGCACAGGGGAAAGCATTCCTATGCCGCGTACACACAAGCGGACTTTTCGACCGGACTGGTGGACAATTCGACCGTGTGTGGGCTTCATCGGATCTGCAGCGGACTTTTTCGGTCGAAAATCTGACGGACTTTAGATTTGGAAAATGCTTCAAATCTTTCAGATGGACTTGAGTCCGGTCGAAAAATCCGCCCGTCTGTATCCTAGTCCGACGGACAAAAACCAACCCTAGGGCAGCTATTGGCTACTGGCTATCAACTTCCTTATTTTAGTCCGGTCGTACGTCATCACGTACAAATCCGTCGGACTTTGGTGTGATCGTGTGTAGGCAAGTCCAGTCATTTGAAAGTCTGTCCAAAGTCCGTCGGAAAGACCGTTGGACCATTGTTGGCGAAAAGTCGTTTGTACGCGGAATTAGGCTTTTAACTGACTGACCAACTTGTTAAATTATTAAGCAAAAGCCTTTGTCTCATTTATAGGTGCTTGCTAAATTATGTTAAAACAGTTGTGAGGAGCATTGATTTAAAGGGTTTGGGATTATCATGTGATTGTAATCAATTAATAGTATTTTCTTGACCAGCAGTGGCTTACTTAAAGTGGTTGTGAACCCTCTCCTAAACCCAGTGAAGTGAACTGTCTCAGATGATACACAGCAATTAAACAACTCTCCCTACATAAGTTGTACATGTGTATCTGCTGTATTTTCCTTTCTACACTCTTTGGAAAGTGCAGATCATGTTAAAAATCTTTCTCCCTGTTTCAGCAGCACATAGGGGCATGTGCGGAGTCTGGGCTTACACTGAGTAACAACTCATTGGAGGAAAGGCACACAACCCCACTCCATATAGGCAGAGAAACGAAGGAACATGCAGGGCTGTTATCTGAATAGACAAGCTCTCTGCTAATCTACCTCTAAGCTCCCTCCCCCACACAAATTTTCAGCTGCTGTTATCTCCTGTATCGGGGAATTTGTCAGAAATGACTCTGCTGATAACAGAGGAACAGAGCAGAAGAAAATAGGCTCCCAAAGATTGACGTGAGATTTGCCACCATCCCTAAACAGTACAATAAGAACCTCAAGAAGTTGGATTTTAGGGGCAATAGTAGAAGTAGACGAAGAAGTTGTATAAAAGAATTATATTCAATTATATTCGATTCAATTAATATTCAATTATATTGAAAAATTTTAAAAAACAATCTTTGAAAAAACAAACAAACACATAGGTAACACAAATACAATGTTTCACAGTGATGGCAAAAAAATCCCACTACGTACATGATCCTCATCCATGAGTTAGATTCCGACGCGTTTCAAAATAATTAAATATAATCTTCCTCAGGGACAATTTGCCATTTCTGAAAGTACAAGATACAATGTAAATACATAAAAAAAAACATATAGGTAACACAAATACAATGTTTCACAGTGATGGCAAAAATTCCCACTACATAAATGATCCTCATCCATGAGTGATATTCCGATACATTTCGAAATTAAATATAATCTTCCTCAGGGACAATTTGCCATTTCTGAAAGTACAAGATACAATGTAAATACATAAAATACAGAGATATAATATATGACATACAACTGACGGGATATACAGAACTTCTGTCAAGGTATCCAAAAACCAAAAACATGTCAAAAAGCAGTGATTCGAGCAAAAATTCCTATACACCATCAGACATCCACAGAGCTTGTATTGGCCTTTCAACATACAAAAGAACCCCAGGATATTGTAATCCAGTAGAGGCACCAAAATAGTAGAGGCATAGTACCACCTTAAAAAATAATAAACGACCAGGGGCAGCAAAAGGATGGGGACCTATGAGAAAAATGCAACATGTGGTAAGGCTCATATCTGAATAGACATAAATATAGTAGTTGTAATTAGGCAAATAAACCTACAATCCAAGCTTGGGCAAAATACGGGATAAAACCCCCATGAACCCCTCAAGAATGAAGGGTCAGAGAGGTTGAATATCCCTAATGCCATCAAGTATGGGGATGATCATTGTAATTGAAGCTAAATGGTCCACAGAGTAAAAGTAATATTCACATCATTATTACTTACAAGATATGACATCCAAATCAAAGTCTCTGGGTGGAGTTTACTCCGAATGGAATAGTCCAAACCACCAAAGAGGATGGAGATAAAAATTCCCAATCTTAAGCGGTAATGGGGGGGGGGGGGAATACAAAGACCATCTAGAAAATAGGATGCAAAATAGCCATCAAAGGGGGGAATTCCAAAACCAAAATTAACATAAAAGAAAATAAACTCCACAGGGTAAAAAAACATACACTGGGCAAAGTGTCACTCCCCAAGAGGAGCCCAAAAACTCCCCTCCACAAGTGAAGCACAAAGCGTTAAATCCCAGGAGTGAAATAAGCTGAAAAATGTCCAGAAGAGCTGAACTTACCAACATTGCTGAAAGTTCTCACAAATCCACCTGAAGCAGCCAAGGGTCCGTAGTGAGATCTAAATGAGGGAGAGGTTAATCCTCTCCTCTCAAGGACAGTGTTCAACCTCCAAGTGGGATGTCAAGAGATAAGAATGGCAGCTCTGGGGTTCCTGGCGTCCTCCTTATATAGCCCATGCCTTCAGCTGCCAAAGCCTCGTGGAGCGTCGGGGGACGACGCTACGCCACATGCCGGTGATGAAGTCATCCCCAAGCGTCGCTCACATAGAGGATTCATCGGCAAAGTAAACAGTGTTCCAAGCACCACACCAAGACAAAATCAAAAGGGAGCGCAGGCTAGCCAACGCAGCCCCATCCCCCTACAATCCAGGACATGAGAGCGGAGGCATTACTGCTGACAGTAAATGCCCCTGCCAGTCACATGATGTCAGATAAGGGAATCCGGAAAATGCAAATCAAAGGCAGCTCCGTAATCCACAGGACGGAGCTGATGTAAACAAAACAGGGGGTAAAAAAAAAACAACAGCATATCAGGATATCCCAAATAGAAATAAAACTTCAGTATGTCCGGCATTATGGATGGTAAAAAATTATGGTCAAACTGAATGAATAATAATAATGAATCCCCCATAAATTAAAGTGGTGGCCAAGGGACGTGGATACAGGATGCCATCTGTGAACTTTACAGTACTGGATCGAGTCCATATTCCAATTAGAGGTGGGGATTGGAACAAAAGCGCTGGATTAGATATTTACATTCTACCACCCCACCAGGCCTCAACGAGCCTGAAAGTTTTAGGCCTTTTTTGGAAGGCTTCAGTTCAGGAAAAACAGACTAAAATCCATTAGGTCTTACTCATTTTTTCTCCCTTGTTGTCCCTTTTACTCTTTTCTGTCAGTGGATCTGTTAGAATGAAATTATCTATTTTAGTGGTGTTTTATAATCCTATTTGAAAATGGATTAGTTAATGATACACACTATTTGTTGTTGGTGCTCCACCTCTATGGTGGTTAGATTATGTAATATGATTTGTGTTGTGTTTTCTTTATATTTTTGTATATGTGTGATGAGATTATATTCCTGTACCCCATCCAGTAATTTCCACTCCTGCTTGCAGCCATCATCATACACCCGGCACACGTAGGCCCCCACGATGTTGGGGGCCACCATTCCTCCCTAGCTGTGGTGCTGGATGCTTTTAGCATCGCTCCAACAGTTTTGGGTGGATAACTTTTGTGTCTAGGTTATTGGTTCCTCCTTCATGGAAAAAATTTCCCTTAGGGGTCTTTTTTCCTCATGCCCCTGCTTTGGGCTTGGTTGTGATTCTCCATCTTTCCATCCAGCCCAATTACCACTTTCATTGACTGTAAAAGCTTGGATCTCACATCAATCTTTGGGAGCCTATTTTCTTCTGCTCTGTTCCTCTGTTATCATCAGTCATTTCTGACAAATTCTCCGATACAGGAGATAACAGCAGCTGAAAATTTGTGTGGGGGAGGGAGCTTAGAGATAGATTAGCAGAGAGCTTGTCTATTCAGATAACAGCTCTGCATGTTCCTTGTATTAATAAATTCAATATAATTCTTTTATACAACTTATTCATCTACTTCTATTATTGCCCCTAAAATCCCACTTCTTGAGGTTCTCATTGTACAGAGGAACAGAGCAGCAGAAAGACATGACACTTAGAGCTTTGGTGAGAGATAAGTAAACACTACAGATGTATGTGCCTAGGTCAAATTTCATCAATGGGGTTTACAACCACTTTTAAGTGTATGTAAAGCCAAAGCTTTTTTTTCCAGTAGGAAAGAGTTAAAACCCCTTTCAAATTGTAGTTTTCATTTGCTGCCTGTTGTCCCAGTGGAGAACCTTTACCTTTCACATCCTGTCCTGGAGATGCAAATGGAATGGAGATGAAATTTCTCTAAAGTAAATGCAATTCCCATCTTAGAGAGCTATCATAGAAACATGTATCCCCGTTGGAGAATTTCCCCTTGATGACTGTAAAAGTTTGGATTTCCCAACACTTTCTCTCTCATAACAATGGTCACAAGACAACAATAAAGAGGAGGGCATGGACAGCAAAAAAAAACAAAAAACTATTGAAATTCTTCCCTACTCTAACCAAACCTAAAAAAATGCATTTACATACACTTTAAATCTACTTGCTATTTTGGAGAAGTCCAAGTTATGGGTGCCTCTAATCAGTTGGACTTATGAATGAAGGGCATGCTAATTCTCCTGCATCATGAATGGCATGCAGCTAACTTTTTGTCCTCTCACAATTAGCTTGAATATTACATGATCTGATGCAATATATGCATTTTACATGATGATGTTGATGTATGATGTTGGTAGGTAGGATTGAATGTCTGCAACCCTTTTATTTGACTTATTTGTGCATGACCAGATCCATGAAAATCAGCCCAATAGTGTCTCCATTTGGGGTCTTGAGGCGGAGGGTGGCCGGGAACGCCAGTGTGAATTTTATTTGCTGTTTTATAGAGTTCTGTGCACACCTGCTGAAATGCTTTCCGTTTGTTAGAAACCTCAATGGAGTAATCAGCAAATATCAGGACCCTTATTCCGTCAATTTGGAGAGAGAGGGTTTGTCTGAACATTTGTAGGATAAGGGCTTTGTCTGAATAATTCAGATATTTAGCGATTATTGGCCGGGGTGATTTGCGCTCAGTGTTAAAAGATCACATGCAGTTGGCCCATTCCACTGTGCAGGGGCCTGAGAGGCCCAGCGCTTCAGGGATGCGCCTGGCGCAGAACTCAGAGAGAACCTGCGTTTGGAGCGATTCTGGGACACCCACGAATCGCAGGTTGCTCCTTCTGGACCTATTCTCTAAATCGTCCAATTTTTGGATGATAAATTGATTGGTCTTATCCTGCGCTTGTTCAGTGGCCTGAGCCTGGTAGAGCTCCACTTCCATGCCAGATAAGCGGTGCTCTAAATCATTTAGTCTGGTGGTATGCTCCCCTAGCTGGGCCTTGATTTGTTTCATCCCCGCGTTCACTGCTTTCTCCACAGAGGCAGCAATCATGGGGGATAACAGAGCTGCCACAGCCTGCGCTATGCGCTCCGTGCTGTCTCCTGTGAGTTGTGGAGCAGAGGTCTGCAGAGAGATGGCCTGTGGAGCGGAGGTGTGTGGAGAGGAGGCATGTAATGATGAGGCATGCAAGGAGGATTGAGGGGCCGAGGAGCCGCTTACCTCCATTTCGGCCGGCTGTAATTCAGCAGGAGGCACCGTGTAGGCCAAAGCCGGGGCCTCGATTTGCGGCTGGGCCGGCGGCACCGTCAGGGCCGTGTGCGATCGGGCACCGATTTTCTCCACAAACCGGTCCATGTGTAGGTGGCAGTCTACACATGTGTTTGGCAGTGTTTGGGGCAGCTAAGGCTGATTTTTCAAGCGGATTTGGGTCATGCTGCGGGAGCTGAGGAGAGGAGCAGCTACTCCATGCGGCGCCGGAACCCGAAAGTAGCCCAATAGTGTCAAAGTTATATGTACAGTTTGTTCTTTAATTCACTGGTTAGCTTAACTGTAAAAGCTACTCAGTTAATTTTTTTCAAAGATAAGTTCATACTGAGTTAGGTATATGGCATTCATTTGCAAAAACGGGCATATCCATTGGCCTACTTGCAGTCCTAGCTCTTCCTTTGCCCTCTCTCACATTCTTTGCTTTCCTATTGGTTTGAAACAATGATGGGCCAATGCGATGCGAGGGATAATGGGGCCAGGTACTAAACTCTTAAATGAAGTTAAGATTTGCTTGTTGCAGCTCCCTGCACTTTAAATGATTTAAGTGCATTTCAGGATTTTTTTGTTTCATTAGTACCATTCAGTATATGTAGATAATTACCCTGTAGTTGCAAATTGTGCTAAGGTAAATCTTTGATTATGACAGATATTAATATTGGATGTAAAGAGTATTCAGTGCCTGCACTCACTCCTACATTCTACCTATAGAGGAGTAACATAGCCATTCATGGACAGCAGCATTTTCGGCCTATGGAGAGTGTAGTGCTGGATGGAGTAGTACATTTAGATGGACTTAAGTTTACATAAGTAACTAAGTCTAATTCTTTCTAACATTTTTTTAAATTAGTTACAGCAACAACTGCAAGTAGGCTGTTCCAAACATCTTGGAGAACTAACCACAGATCTCCTGTGGATGTAGGCTGCCTCATATCCTTCTGTCTCTTTATGTAATCCCAGACAGACTCGAGAATGATGAGATTAGGGCTCTATGGGAGCCAAACCATCACTTCCAGGACTCTTCTTTACACCAAATATAGTTCTTAATGACATTGGCTGTATGTTTGGGGTCATTGTCCTGCTGCAGAAAAAAATTGGAGCCAATCACACACCTCCCTGATGGCATGGCACGATGGATAATTACCTGCCTGTATTTATCTGCATTGAGGACACATTGATTTTGACCAAATCTCCAACTCGATTTGCAGAAATGCAGCTCCAAACTTGCAAGGAACATCCACCATGCTTCACTGTTGCCTGCAGACACTCATTATTGTACCGGGCCTTTGTAAACAAATTGCCTTTTGCTACAGCCAAATATTTCAAATTTTGACTCATCTGTCCAGAGCACCTGCTGCCATTTTTCTGCACTCCGGTTCCTATGTTTTCATGCATAGTTGATTTGCTTAGCCTTGTTTTCATGCCCTATGCATTAAAACATAGGAACTGTGTTTATTTCTGAAAGCTTTCCTAGTTAACAGCATTTTTTCACACGTGCCTAAAACTTTTGCTCAGTACTGTAGGTTTTAGCCAAATTAATAAGAGCTGAGCATTGTAAGCACCCCTATTTCTGGTTTATCTCAACCCTGTAACCACCACTCTTGCTGGATAGCTTGGCCTTTTAAATGATGGTACAATAGACTTACTATCAGCATTAACAGATATTAAAGAGCAAGTTCACCTTTGGTAACCTGTAACGTGTTGCCAAAGAGCACCTGCCTGCAGCCCCCCCGATCACCTGCTTTGACAGTGGACACTGGATCTTCTGATTAAAAAAAAAACGCACACTTGAATCCACTTGTAAAATACCAATGGATAATAAAGATCAGTCGATTCGTCAATAGGATGGGATATCCCCCACATAGCAAAAAAGGCTATGTAAGAAAGAGAGGGGTGAGACCACAGCGCTCCCAGGAGTGCTCACAAGGGGGGGAGTCAACAACGTGGTATGATTAATTTATCAGGTAAACGTTATTGAAAAATTGCACACAAATGTATAAAGAGATCCCACATGCGCTGCTCAAGGCGGCACAGGTGGGACCTGTTCCTCCACAATACCTAAAAATAAAAAAACCTGTAAACTGTAGACTAAAGTGAAAAACAACATTGTATAATTAAAAATAGATGCTGACAGCAAAACCACCCCCACCACCCCCTTCCTGAGCCGAACACTTCCTTAAAGTAGTGGAAACCAAGAGCGTGGTGTGATAGAGATAGACTCTGAAGATGGTAATAAACTACAATTGTCCTCAATCATCTGTGAAGGGAGTGAGAGAAGATCTGAAAAGGGGGAAAGTTCCAAAAGGGGGACATTCCAAATAACCCAATGTCTCTATGTTCATGAGGTGAGGACAATATGAGGATGGTAGTGATGATCCGATTGGCATGAGTATAAACGAGACCTTTTCATCAGACCAAAAGATTTTCCATTAAGTGCAAACATAAAGCAAAGCGCTCTGAAACAAACGATGTTGGATTCAAACAAGTGCAGGACACAGCAGCAATCTGCTGCTAATGATAGGGACCCACGAGCCGTTTCTTGTCGGATAGTTCACACATCAGCCGTAATCTATGGCATGAATGTTGACGTAGGAACTACTGTAAAAGCTTACATACCAGTCCACATGAGGGTCTATCCTCAGTCAATAATAAATTAATCCAGCAAATAGAGACAGGCTGCAAGCGGGATATGTTCCGTGTGTCCGGCAAGATGATCACTGGTTTGCATGGAAAGCAGTAGGTCTGTCAACTTACGGTTCAAAAGGTTCACTGTGCAGATCAGTCACATAAATTCAACCGGCAGAGGGCACTCTGTATCAAGTCCATACCAAAGCTCTTGTCATTGGTGTTACCGTGCAGGAAATCATGCACCGATCCAGTATGGAATCACTCAGGGGCATGGGGGGGCTGCCAGCATCTATGGCATCGCTAGATCGACGCGTTTTGTGCTTTAAACAAGCACTTCATCTGGACGTGTTGCCAAAGAGCACCAGCCTGCAGCCCCCCAATCACCTGCTTTGACAGTGGACAGGGGATCTTCTCCCTGCACCCGCCCATATGGCTGCCTCATTCATTTACAGCGATTTATGAATGAAATACATCTACTGTCTTCCACCGCGGCAGAGGGCTTGTAGTTCTCAGTGAACTGTTATGGCACTGGTGAATGCTCTCATAGTTCATTGACCTTCCTTCTCACCCATAACTGTCTGCCAGTCAGACAGCTATACTGAGATTCTGTAGGAGCCTGACATTGTACTCGCGATCTGCTGATCGCATGTGCAATGTTCTGCATGTTTCAGAAAAAAATGCACATTTTTTTCTGACAAAAATATATATATAATATATATATATTTTTAATGCAAACTTAGCCTTTAAAACTACAACATGTTACAGGTTACAAAAACGGTTCCGTTGATGCTATTGACAGATTGCATCATAAATCTAATTTTTGATCTTGCCCATAGTTTCACTTTAATATTACCTTTTACCTATTTTAAAATAGATAAGTAAAATACATTCTTCCAATGCATTTGAAGCCTTAGTAGATTGGGATAATAAAAGCTACCACAGATAGCAAAGCAACTAACTGGGTGGTGCCACATATAAAACAGCTATTTATATTGTTTTTCTACATTTTTTTGGACCAGCTCATGATCATTCATGATAAAATTTTCACACTGCTGCCCGTCTTGTGAACTTGCCACCAGAACATTTTAATTGAAGGAAGCATGAGACAGTACACGCACACATATTTTCCTCCTGTTAGGAATGTACTGAAGTCAGTCTCCCTGAGCATCTACGATAACAGGAAATAGAAAACAATCATGATGTGTGCATGGGTCTCTGAAAATAACTGTCTTGCACATGGCATTTGATTTAATGAGATATTTGTTGGAATACAAGACTTGGTGTTGAGAAACAGAAAGAGAAATACACCATGCTCAGTTGAAGATGCAAACCATATTCTTACATAGAGCACGGAAGAGCCAGTGGTGCCCAGTAATAAGGCCTATAAGCTATATATGTATAATATGTATTATATGCAGATCTATATATAAATAAATTTGACTTATGGTTCTAAAGCCAGGACATTTTTATTTATTTAATGCAGTCTCTGCATTAAGGTAAGAAATAGCGTCTTAGAGTCTTCACTCCAATCCAGTGCTGTGCCTGTCTCTCCCCTCTCTCCCTGAATTAACAAGACAGAGAGGCAGGTGCAGGAGCCATTGACTCCTGCTGCTGTCAATCAAACCCTGTGAGCAGAGGGTGAGGCAGAGCTGTGCTGTGTGTGTCTATAGACACACACAACCCAACTCGGAGGCAAGCCCACACATGCGCCCCCATAGGAAGCAGCTTCCTATGGTGGCACACAGGGGAGAGGAGGAGCCAAGAGCACTCCCCAGAAGAGCAGGTTCAGGCCAACTCTGTGCAATCCCCATTACACAGAGCATGTAAATATGACATGTTTATTTTAAAAAAAAAAAAGATTGAGTCAAAACAGTGACTCTCTCCTTCTCCCTTACTAAATCAGAAACAATAAGGCTAATTTGCTAAAGTTGTTGAGACTTGTAAAAAATTGTGCGAACATTCAACTCAAGTGTCCAATCATGGATTTTCAACTTCACATATGTAGAGCATAGATTCTCAACTCCCTTAGTAATTTTTCTCAGTGTCTCCAAAAGGAAAAAACTTCTGATGTATGCTATAATTAAAAAATCCATATATCATGAGTGTACCGCATGGCATGAAATATTTATTAGTAGTGCAAATGTATATATGTGAAGAAAAAAAAAAATTATATATATATATATATATATATATATATATATATATATATATATATATCCTTAAAACATATAGATTAAAAGATAAAGTAAAATTAATTTGACCTAAAACCAATATAGCTTTCCTGTACATTAAAACAGAGACTTTATCACAATTTCTATAGGATTGCTTACAAGGACACTGCATTTGAGCTGATCCCTTTCCCATATATGTAATTGTTCCTTAAGGGCCAGTTCACACTATGCCAGACATTGCATGTGATTCGCACGTCATTGCTGTGCAGATCACATGCGATGTCCGTGCAATGCAAAGTCATCCAGGCAAACTGTATGGCTGAATTTGTGTCACATTCGGACCAAACTCGTACAGGACCCTTTTTTTGTCTGCACCGGAATCAGATCACATGGGTGTTCACACCCATGCGATCCGATTCAGCTAATCACGCTGCGTTTTGCAAATTGATTACCTTATCATACACTCCACAATCAGTTTGCATGAACAGATTTACGATTTAGATGTGGTGCGGATTTTCAGCGAATTCACTGTGCATTCGCACTGCATCTAGTGTGAACCAGCCCTGAACGAATATCAGTTCGTTCCTAACTAATGTGAAAAATGCACTTCTGCAACAATTACCATACAAAATAATGAGATAAAATTAGCAATATCCATGAATACCAGCATAAAGCATTCCTCCAAGTTCCTTCATACTTGCCAGTGCCATTGTGGATTTTATGGAACATTTATGTAGAGCCCCCATTATCACCACATACTGCACATGTGCAGATAAAGTTAGCACTATAGCAACTATAGCTGTATTCTTTTGTAGTACACACAGTCATCAGTAGGTTTGATGACAGGCTGGTACTGGACCTTGCAGATTCTTTGATGGCAGGGGGTGAGGCCAGGGAACTAATAAGTAATTAGCATCTGAAAGAATAGGATCTTGCAAGACTTAATTCATTTGATAAAGTTACTGCATGTGGTACCTTTCTAATGCCCTGTGCACACGGTCGGACATTGATCGGACATTCCGACAACAAAATCCTAGGATTTTTTTCCGACAGATGTTGGCTCAAACTTGTCTTGCATACACACGGTCACACAAAGTTGTTGGAAAATCCGATCGTTCTGAACGCAGTGACGTAAAACACGTACGTCGGAACTATAAACGGGGCAGTAGCCAATAGCTTTTGTCTCTTAATTTATTCTGAGCATGCGTGGCACTTTGTGCGTCAGATTTGTGTACACACGATCGGAATTTCCGACAACGGATTTTGTTGTCGGAAAATTTTATAGCCTGCTCTCAAACTTTGTGTGTTGGAAATTCCTATGGAAAATGTGTGATGGAGCCTACACACGGTCGGAATTTCCGAAAACAAGGTCCTATCACACATTTTCCATCGGAAAATCCTATCGTGTGTACAGGGCATTAGTATTTGGTATAGATCAGACATGCCAGAAAAGCAGGATGTTGCATATAGTCAGTGCAAAGACCAGAGCAATGGGTGAAACCCAGCAGGTCCACCCCACTATAGGCTGCCTGCAGAAAATTAAAGGGAGTGAATACAAGACCAGCAACCCTGCACAGCAGTGACCAGTCATTATTACAAGCAACTCCTGTACAAAGACATGGTGGAATAAAGCACAGATTTGTAAGAAATACAGAAGTACACCAAGATTCAAGCAATACCAGAAAGTACACAGGGGTCTTCAGTTTAGACAGTATTTGTTAGATTTCAGCATTAAGCGTTTTTTTTTTTTTTAAAGTAAGATCTGCTGGTTAGGGACAGTTCAAATTAAAGCTGAACTCCAAAAAACATCTTAACACACAGGTGAACTATATAACTGGGAGCTGTTTTACCTGCCAGAGAAATTGTATTTTTGTAAATCTGTGTGGTTCCTCTCTGATATCCCCTCTGTCTGCTATCTAACCAACACAACAGCCTCACAGGAGACAGCCTGCCCCCTCTAGCACACAGCAGGTGACTCATAGAGGTTGATTTACTAAAGGTAAGGTCCCTTTCATACTTGTACGACCTGAAAGCCGCGTGACTTTGTCGCGACTTTGACTTGACGTCACTTGAAGCAATGCCTGTGTAATCTTGAGGTCTATGGACCTCAAGTGCCATTATAGTTGGACCAAATTAGTGCAGGGACTACTTTGAAGTCGCACAGATATGTATTGTACTCATTGGAAATCATGGGGTATGACTTGTCATGCGACTTTGTCCGAGTCGCAGGAAAAGTTGCACAAGTACGAAAGGGGAGTAAATAGACTGTGCAATTTGGAAGGTGTAGTTGCCCGCTTCAAGTGCAGTTGCTCAAAAGCTTAGTAAATGAGGTAAAGCTTCACTTTGCAAAGAGTACCCAATCACACGAAAAAAAAAAATCAATGTTGCTTGCACATAATTGGATGATGGAAATCAGCAGAGCTTTTGCTCATTTACTAAACTTTGGAGCAACTGCACTTTGCAACGTGCACAGTCTATTTGCCTTTAATAAATCAGTCCCAATAGCCTCAACTCTGTATGGTTTTCTATGACAGTGTTTAGAGTTCCTTCCCTCCAATCAGCTTTCAGATTACAGGGAACT
Source organism: Lithobates clamitans (assembly GCA_037952925.1). NCBI lineage: Eukaryota > Metazoa > Chordata > Amphibia > Anura > Ranidae > Lithobates > Lithobates clamitans. The sequence goes on along the minus strand of JBBGZY010000240.1, from coordinate 5,591,123 downwards.
CTGTGCTTTAGCTCTGCAGTGTGTGTGTGGTGTCAGATCCCCATCCCCTTTTTTCTCTGCAGCTGAGAAAAAATATTTGATCTGTGTGTTTTAGAAGGTTGTACAGAAGAAATGGCTGCAGATAATCAGGTACAACTTATGTAGGAGGATTTGTTTCATCTCTCGTATCACCTAAGGCTGGTCACTTCACTTCACTGGGTATATGTATAGGTTTACAACCACTTTAAATTACACCTTCTTTTACATGGGTTTTTCCTATCCCACTTTTTTTTCCTATCCCACTTTTCCCACTGTTTGCATTTAGAAATACATTTAATGATGTTTTATTGAACACACATTAATCTGTGTCTTAAATCTGTCTGGAATTCAGGTGTAATAACTTGATCATTTTCTTTATGGCTAAAAAATGGCTCTAATCATGCATTCTAAAATCTTGTTTTTCAGTGGTTCCTCCTGGAAGTCCTGGTCCCATCACACGGCATGGTTCCTATGACAGCCTAGCGTCAGACCATAGTGGTCAGGAGGATGAAGAATGGCTTTCACAGGTTATAAATAAAATAATATAGTCATATTTTGTTGTAAGGCTACCAGATATTTGAAACTAGTGTGTCTGAGTGTTGCGTTTGACAAAAATATAATGCAAATTATTTTGTACACTGCTTATGTCTCTATTTAAGGGGGAGGGAGTTTGTTGCAAAATTTTCAAAAGAAAACATGCTATTTTTTTTTTTCTGACAGGCCAGTTTACTGGGCCAGTAAAATATTGTAAAGCCAATGCAAGTTTTCTTCAAGACAGCCAACACAGTCATGCATGGTGCACACATTTCAGATGTACACTTCACTCTTTTATACAGTGGGGACGGAAAGTATTCAGACCCCCTTAACTTTTTCACTCTTTGTTATATTGCAGCCATTTGCTAAAATCATTTAAGTTCATTATTTTCCCTCATTAATGTATATACAGCACCCCGTATTGACAGAAAAACACAGAATTGTTGACATTTTTGCAGATTTATTAAAACAGAAAAACTGAAATATCACATGAGAGTGAAAAAAAATGTAGGTGTGGCGCTGTTCTGGCTGAGTGGGTAATTGATGGTAAGCCCACTTTGATAAGATTAATTAACAGTGGTATGTGAATAAATCTGAACGGTGTTGCAGCTTCTGATGGCTGTTTAGCAATGTGATTCCAATAAACAGAGACCGTAATTCATTGTGTTACTAGTATTCCATATGTGAATTGTTCCTGTGAATATACTAATATTCAGTTTGTATGTGGACATGTGCCCAATGTGACATGCCAAGCATAAATTAATCTAATAGAATGTGAATTATGAATGTGATAAAATGTATTTGAATGGTGTAATTTCCTATACACACGATAGGATTTTCCGATGGAAAATGTGTGATAGGACCTTGTTGTCGGAAATTCCGAACGTGTGTAGGCTCCATCACACATTTTCCATAGGAATTTCCGACACACAAAGTTTGAGAGCTTGCTATAAAAATTTCCAACAACAAAATCCGGAAATTCCGACCATGTGTACACAAATCCGATGCACAAAGTGCCACGCATGCTCAGAATAAATTAAGAGACGAAAGCTATTGGCTACTTCCCCCGTTTATAGTCCCGACGTACATGTTTTATGTCACCGCGTTCAGAATGATCGGATTTTCCGACAACTTTGCATGACCGTCTGTATGGAAGACAAGTTTGAGCCAACATCCGTCGGAAAAAATCCATGGATTTTGTTGTCGGAATGTCCGATCAATGTCTGACCGTGTGTACGGGGCATTACAGCCTCTGATGGCTGTTTAGTGAAGTGGTTGTAGTGACCAAATTCTTTATAAAATATGCTAATGTTCAATTTTTGTTATATATAAAAAAGGTGACTAGTATAACATACACTGCATAAATAAATCCGAAAAAAGTGCAAGATGCAGAAAAGTGCTTAGTGAAAAGAAATATGCTAATTAGCGACAATAAGCTAGTTAACAAAGTGACTTGTGCTAAAACAAAAACCAGAAGTATTATATAAAAAAATTGAAAAAATTAAAAAAGAGGGGGATTAGTCATTCCAAAATGGCCAATATTGTTAGAAACATATCTTCTTGTTCAAGTACTGGCTTGGTGATAGTGCTTAATCGTGCTCCTAATGTGCATACACTCACCGGATAGCCTCACCCCAACAGGGGTATTGCGCGATCACAGTATTTGCCACAGTGTAGCAACTTTTGGCAGCTCTGGTTCGTGTCTTTAATGTTGCTTATCGATTTTAAACATGTGGAAGAGAAGAGATGCCCATAGCGTAAAAACGTTTTAAAAGCTTTATTTTATATATAAGCAGAGTGGTTACTCACACTTTTTTAGTTAGTATAAGCATGAAGGAATCAAAAATCAACTGTAAAAGCCGTCAGAAAATGTCCTGTGTTCGTCTGGTTGGAGGTGATGCAAGATGTTCGTAAGCCACGCCCTATGCGTTTCGTCATTGGACGTCAACAGGAGCATTGACGCCCAAATTTCACACCTGGATTTGGGGATCCTCTGCCATTCCTCCTTCCAGATCCTCTCCAGTTCTGTCAGGTTGGATGGTAAACATTGGTGCAGCACCCCATATTGACAGAAAAACACAGAATTGTTGACATTTTTTGCAGATTTATTAAAAAAGAAAAACTGAAATATCACATGGTCCTAAGTATTCAGACCCTTTGCTGTGACACTCATAGATTTAACTCAGGTGCTGTCCATTTCTTCTGATCATCCTTGAACTGGTTCTACACCTTCATTTGAGTCCAGCTGTGTTTGATTATACTGATTGAACTTGATTAGGAAAGCCACACACCTGTCTATATAAGACCTTACAGCTCACAGCGCATGTCAGAGCAAATGAGAATCATGAGGTCAAAGGAACTGCCTGAAGAGCTCAGAGACAGAATTGTGGCAAGGCACAGATCTGGCCAAGGTTACAAAAAAATTCTGCTGCACTTAAGGCTCCTAAGAGCACAGTGGCCCTCATAATCCTTAAATGGAAGATGTTTGGGACGACCAGAACCCTTCCTAGAGCTGGCTGTCCAGCCAAACTGAGCTATCGGGGGAGAAGAGCCTTGGTGAGAGAGGTAAAGAAGATCACTGTGGCTGAGCTCCAGAGATGCAGTCGGGAGATGGGAGAAAGTTGTAGAAAGTCAACCATCACTGCAGCCCTCCACCAGTCAGGGCTTTATGGCAGAGTGGCCCAACGGAAGCCTCTCCTCAGTGCAAGACACGTGAAAGCCCGCATGGAGTTTGCTAAAAAAACACCTGAAGGACTCCAAGATGGTGAGAAAAGAGATTCTTTGGTCTGATGAGACCAAGATAGAACTTTTTGGCCTTAATTCTAAGCGGTATGTGTGGAGAAAACCAGGCACTGCTCATCACCTGTCCAATACAGTCCCAACAGTGAAGCATGTTGGTGGCAGCATCATGCTGTGGGGGTGTTTTTCAGCTGCAGGGACAAGACGACTGGTTGCAATCGAGGGAAAGATGAATGCGGTCAAGTACAGGGATATGCCGGAGGAAAACCTTCTCCAGAGTGCTCAGGACCTCAGACTGGGCCGAAGGTTTACCTTCCTACAAGACAATGACCCTAAGCACACAGCTAAAATAACGAAGGATTGGCTTCACAACAACTCTGTGACTGTTCTTGAATAATGGCCCAGCCAGAGCCCTGACTTAAACCCAATTGAGCATCTCTGGAGAGACCTAATGGGTCCACCAATGTTTACCATCCAACCTGACAGAACTGGAGAGGATCTGCAAGGAGGAATGGCAGAGGATCCCCAAATCCTGGTGTGAAAAACTTGTTGCATCTTTCCTAAAAAGACTCATGGCTGTATTAGATCAAAAGGGTGTTTCTACTAAATACTGAGCAAAGGGTCTGAATATTTAGGACCATGTAATATTTCAGTTTTTCTTTTTTAATAAATCTGCAAAAAATCTGTGTTTTTCTGTCAATATGGGGTGCTGTGTGTACATTAATGAGGAAAAATAATGAACTTAAGTGATTTTAGCAAATGGCTGCAATATAACAAAGAGTGAAAATTTTAAGGGGGTCTGAATACTTTCCATCCCCACTGTATACTATACTTGATACTAACTTCACAGTTACTAGCAAACTTATCTAGGTGCAAAAAAAGTTCTATTCATTTTGATAGAAAGTATCAGTATTAAAAAGTAAATAATAACTTTTTTGTTAAAAAAAGAAAAAGTGGCAATGTGTGGTGTCACTGCTATTATCATATTAATGCATTTTTTTTCTATATTAAATTTACACTATATTACCAAAATTCTTGGGACGCCTGCCTTTACATGCGCATGAACAGCATTAGTCCGTAGGGTTTATTGTTGAGTTGACCCACCTTTTGCAGCTATAACAGCTTCAGCTCTTCTGGGAAGGCTGTCCACAAGGTTTAAGAGTGTGTCTATAGGAATGTTTGACCATTCTTCCAGAAGCGCATTTGTGAGGTCAGGCACTGCTGTTGGGCGAGAAGGCCTGGCTTGCAGTCTCCACTCTAATTCATCCCAAAGGTGTTCTATCGGGTTGAGGTCAGGACTTTATGCATGCCAGTCAAGTTCCTCCACCCCAAACTTGCTCATCCATATCTTTACGGACCTTGCTTTGTGCACTGGTGGGGAGTCATGTTGGAACAGGAAGGGGCCATCCCCAAACTGTGCCCACAAGCGCATTTGAGAGGTCAGGCACTGATGTTGGATGAGAAGGCCTGGCTCACAGTCTCCGCTCTAATTCATCTTAAAGGTGTTCTGTCAGGTTGAGGCCAGTCAGGTTCCTCCACCCCAAACTCACTCATCCATGTCTTTATGGACCTATATGCACTGGTCCAAATCATTTGGTGGAGGGGTGATTATGGTGTGGGGTTGTTCTTCAGGGGTTGGGCTTGGCCCTTTAGTGCCAGTGAAGGGAACTCTTAAGGGGTCAGCATGCCAACACATTTTGGACAACTTCATAATCCCAACTTTGTGGGAAAAGTTTGTGGATGGCATGGATGAGCGAGTTTGATCATGGATGAGCGAATTTGGTCAAACATTCCCATAGACACACTCCTAAACCATGTGTACAGCCTTCTCAGAAGAGTTGAAACTGTTATAGCTGCAAAGGGTGAGTCAACTCAATATTGAACCCTATAGACTAAGACTGGGATGCCATTAAAGTTCGTGTGCGTGTAAAGGCAGGTGTCCCAATACTTTTGACAATATAGTGTATATCTGAGTTTTGCTTTTGGTAGCATGACCAAAATATTTTATCTAGTATAAAAATTAGACAAAATGCATAGGTGATCACAAGGTACTTATCTGTGACCCTCATCTCAATGGATAGATAGAAATAAAAAAGTAGAAATAAAAGGAAAATTGGCATGCCAGATTGCTTTAACATTTAAATACTATTGTGGGGTAACAATTTGTAAGGATGAAACATAACAAATTGCTCTATTGTATTCTATATCTATGTACATTTTTACCCATAATTCACGCATATTTCACAAAAGATAAAAATGTTTTTATTGAATTAAAAAAAATATGAGGGCTTGTTCACACCAGCTGCTGAATTGCAACGCGATGGTTGGTGTGTGGTGTGGTCTGGCTGAGATTAGTGCAGTGGTGATGTTTACTTTTTTCTAAACAAGTTTTGATTAATTGTCACACATATATTTCAAAAAGTTCAATTGCTGGACGCGTGGTGCATGCAGTACTTTTTTTTCAGAACACCGCCGCAACACAGGGGTTATTTTGCCTTGTCACGCAGTGGGACTGTGCTGGAGTAGATGTCCAACACAGCCCTACCACATATGGTGTGGATGCTAAGTGTTTGGAAAATGCTATATGAATCTTAGGGGAACATTTTGGGAAACTGACCCCTTAATGTACATATCAAAATTGAAACTGAATGCTACTGACAAAGAAGCACATTCACATTTTCTAAAAAAAATATATACAGTATCTTTTTTATTTCTGTACTTCTAAAGCCCATACAAAATGCATTCCTCTGTGATCTCACATTAAAACCTTTATCATATCTCTTCCTAGGCTTCTCTTCTAATATGTCCTCTCTGGCAATGATTAATATGTGTGCCTCTTATGCCCCTTTGAGCAGATGATGTTCCTTGGGTAAAATAATAAGGAAATGCTTTTGCTAAAGTAAACACCTTTATACAGTGCAGTACATAGTGCTAGTTTCCATTTTCTATGGGAACTGCCGCTCTTTCAAATTCTAATGGACTGTCTATATGGGGTGAACAAGATACACTTAGCCATTGCTGTAGGCAGCATGTAGGCGGAAATGTAGTCTTTACCCAAAGAACACTTAATTATATTTTCTTCAAGGGTTTCCTATAAAGTTGCCTGAGAATCCTGCATCGCTGCAGCAAATATGTTGGCTGTAATTGTGTTCTCAGACAGGAAAAAAACAAAATATAAGAAAAAAAACCAAGAAGTTAAACTGACCTAATGTCCTTCTCACAGGAGAATGTTAAGAACTTCAAGCCTCAAAAGTTTATCATAACATGTCACTTTATTACAGGCAAAGTGCTGTATACAAAGAGTTACTGTGATTTTTAATAAAACAAATTGATGGCAGTAGTTCTCAGAAAACATCCTGAGGCGTTTAAAATCAGACTATGAATTTGGTATGGCTGGAGACATTTTACTGTTTTTAACTTTTTCAGACTTTTACAGAAGCTTTTCAATATATTACGTTTTGTTTTTTTTTCCCTCATTTTTTCTATTAGTATTTTATATAAACCTGTATTTCCTGATTCTACAGTACAAGTTGCAGGCTTCTTTAAATCCTTACAACTAGGTTATATGCAGCTACCTTTAAGTGATTGGACACTGGCAAAAAAAAAAAATGCTGGGACATTTCCTATACAACCCCTCCATCTCCCAGCTAGCCTATGTTTTTGGCTAGTGTCCTTGGGTAGTAAATGAAGCCTCATTCAAGGTGATAAGGGGTACCATCATCCTTAAATATGGATATTGGAAAGAGGGAAAGTGCCTGGAGATGCTCCAAACATACTCCTATAGCACTAAAAAGTCCAGGACTATCTCTGTACCCAAGGATTGAACCAGTTAAAAGGACAATTAAACAATTTATTAGAAAATAGACAAGGTTAAAAACAGTTGGTACAAAGATACATACACTGTGCACACAGTACCATGCACGGTACTTGAAAACAAGTAATGGACACATAGGTCCTAATACAAGAAAACTTGGGTCCAAGATTAATCTAGTATGTATTGCTACTCAAGTGTCTGTTACACTCAAATCTACCAATTCTTGAAATTTGTATAATTGTTCAAAGTAGATGTTTTCTGACTGACCCCTCCTAAAGAAGCGGTGGATACCGCAAAACATGTAAAGGACTCCGTCAGGATACACATCTAAGTTTTCTTGTATTAGGACCTATGTGTCCATTACTTGTTTTCATTACCGTGCATGGTACTGTGTGCACAGTGTATGTATCTTTGTGCCGACTGTTTTTAACCTTGTATATTTTCTAATAAATTGTTTAATTGTCCTTTTAACTGGTTCAATCCTTGGGTACCGAGATAGTCCTCGACTTTTTAGTGCTATAGTGTATGTTTGGAGCAGCTCCAGCACTTTCCCTCATTCTAGTGTCATTAGATGATGGAGCTCTTCTTTCTACTGAGAGATGCTTTCTTCACAATATAGAGGTTTTTTCTTTGTATGAATTTTTGTCCATGGTGATTCTTATATCAGAAACTGGCTGCACCATAGACACATCATCTTTTCTATAGCTTCTGGATCGGTTGACTCCTTGGTAGTACCCATTTCCCATCATGCTTGCCACAAAACTGGCTAGCTGGGAGTAGTAGTAGGGATTATATTGGGAATTTACCAGCAGTTTTTTTCCAGTGTCCAATCACCTGAAGGCATCTGCAGATAACCCTTCATTTTAAAGCCTAAGTCCTATTAATCCGATGGCCAAGCCTATTGATATTCATGCATTTTCAATAAGGTATTTCTCAGACCAGTTTGTTTAAAGCTTTGGAATGAATTGGGATAGATTAGAACTTCTTTCAGGTATGTATTGTTGTCTGCGTCCCCATTAGGGAGATAGTAATATAAACCTGACGGATATTTAACCCCCTTGACTTCCAGATTTAAATAAATAAGAGTTCATATATAATCAATATATGTAACACATGATTGTACATAGCATGATTCTTGAAGGAGAAGTAGGGCCAAAGCTCTTTTGGTCCTACTTCTCCTGTGGGTCAAAGGAGTGCACTTAGTTCTGAACTCCTGTGACCCAGATTCAGCCTACAGCGGGCTAAAGTTTGCCGTCAGCTGACGTCACCAGTCAAGACTCTGGAGCGATTCTGACATTAATGTTGGGATCCACCAAAATGCCTGGACCAGCAACTGGCTCAGGCTCTCAGCGGGCCGCTAAGAGTCTGAGCCAGCTGCTCCCACCCCCTGCACAGCCTGGTGCTCCAGTGAGCGCTGGAGGAGCAGAGAGCCATTTACTGACAATCAAACGGCTCACTGCTCTCTGAAGACCTGAGAACCAAGCGATCAAAGACCACTGGTCGCTCGGTTCTTGGTCTTCAGAGAGCAGCAGGGGACAGAGGCAGCAGTGGACTGTTGATAAATAAAACAAGTTAAAAGAAGTTGGTTTGTTGCATGTAACCCATTGGAGAGATTTCTCCGTGACCTCCAATTTTAAGCCTGAGTACTATCTGATTTTATACTAGCATTAAAGATTACCTCCAACAGTCCATGCCTGTTTCAGTAAAATAACTCTCAAAACAAGATAAGCGGTAAACAGTTTGGATGTTACGGCATGTCAAGTGTCACCTTTCATTTTTTAACATCCTCTAGGACAATAGCAGTATAATGAAACAGTATATAATATTCTGTATATTAACAACAGCCTTATTCTTTCCCCTAAATACTCCTTTAAGTTAAAAATAAAAATATAAGCTGTATCTGCTAGTCTGTTTTTATTGTATGATTTACTGAAAAATGTAAAAATGCAACCAAATCATTTTTACATTGCCTTCCTTTCTTCACTTAGCTTAATCCGCGCTTTCTTCCACCGTTACTTGACCCAGTACATTATATACATTACTTACTTGACAGCCATCTAGACTAATCTGACCACAGAACAGGAGTGAATAAACACACTCGAAGTGCCAACTGTAAAGAGCTGCAACTTCCAATGGGCGAATTGAAAAGTTTTATTCTTGCCAGCGCTATCCAGCTCTTTTCACTATACTTGTTTTTTAGCTTTCTTTCTAACATTATACGTATGTCATCAAGGGTAACAGAATGCGTTGAGAAAGTCTGCCCTTCACTTCAACCTTTCAGTTAGAATAGTGGGTAATGTGTGTTGTCAGTGTGAAGTAGATACAATATGTTTGTCCTGCACACAACAGGAGAGTGAATAGGAACATCTGGCCATAGCCTCGATTAAACTGCAAAGGCATCTGTTTACCTCTTGGCTCTGTGACACTGATGGTTCTGAGCTTAAAATATACAGGATGCTTTATCTGTGGCCTAATTTGCACTGCTTCAGAGGTATGGGCTATGAAAGAAGATGAAATCTCTTTGGGCAAACCAAGGAATGGTGAGAAACAAAAGGTAGTAGGAGAGAGCCTTCTGTATGCTCAGAGCCTTCAAGGCTCATAAATCCAGCAGCATATTCAAAATTCTTGCCTGGAGATGCTAGGATCTAAGGGAATAGTGCATAACTGGAGGGAAACAAATGTTCTTGTGCAATGTGTATGTACTAAGGCAGGTGTCAGGTGTTGATACAAAGCATCATGCATTATTAGAAGTAATGGGCACAAGGAGTTATTGTGGACTGTTCAGTGAGATATAACTACAACTGACGTCTGAATTTGTTGAGAACACATTTTTCATGCTACATTTTAAATTTATTCTGTCCAATGTATTGCGACTGAATAATGTAATACCTGGGCAGTCAAATACCCTGGTATCATCTGCATGCCTGATCCCATGAGCAGTTATGAAAAGGGAATAACAAATAATGGCTGTGCTTCTGACATATATGCTGCTAGTTTGCCAAAAGAATTGGTGTGTCTGAGAAAATTACTGGGCTTATTTGAGTCCCTTCAAGTTCTTCATTTTCACTTAACATGTTTTAGAGAGAGAGAGAGAGTTGTGCTCATAAGTTTACATACCCTGGCAGAACTTATGATTTCTTGGCCTTTTTTCAGAGAATATGAATGATAACACAAAAACATTTTTTCCACTCATGGTTAGTGTTTGGCTGAAGCCATTTATTATCAATCAACTGTGTTTACTCTTTTTAAATCATAATGGCAACAGAAACTACCAAAATGACCCTGATCAAAAGTTTACATACCCCAGTTCTTAATACCGTATATATTGCCCCCTTTAACATCAATGACAGCTTGAAGTCTTTTGTGGTATTTGTGGATGAGGCTCTCTCTGTACTCAGCTGCCCATTCCTCTTGGCAAAAAGCCTCCAGTTCCTGTAAATTCTTGGGCTGTCTTGCATGAACTGCACGTTTGAGATCTCCCCAGAGTGGCTCAATGATATTGAGTCAGGAGACTGAGATGGCCACTCCAGAAGCTTCATTTTTTTCTGCTGTAGCCAATGACAGGTCGACTTAGCGTTGTGTTTTGGATCATTGTCATGTTGGAATGTCTAAGTACGTCCCATGCGCAGCTTCCTGGATGATGAATGCAAAAATGCAAATGTTAACCCCTTCCTTGCCAGTGACAATTACACAGTAATCAGTGCATTTTTATATCACTGATCGCTGTATAATTTTCAATGATTTCAAAAATGTGTCAAAGGTGTCTGATGTGTTCACCATAATGTTTCAGTCCTGATAAAAATCGCAGATCGCCGCCATTATTAGTAAAAAAATAATAATAATAAAAACGGCATAAATCTATCCCCTATTTTGTAGACGCTATAACTTTTGTGCAAACCAATCAGTATACGCTTATTGTGATTTTTTTTTTTTTTACCAAAAATATGTAGAAGAATATATATTGGCCTAAACTGAGGAAAAAAATCTTTTTTTAGTTTTTTTTTTATAAAAAATGTGGGATATTTATTATAGCAAAAAGTAAAAGATATTGTGTTTTTTTCAAAATTGTTGCTCTTCTTTTGTTTATAGTGCAAAAAATAAAAACTGCAGAGGCGATCAAGTACCACCAAAAGAAAGCTCTATTGGGAGGACGTCAATTTTGTTTGGGTACAGTGTTGCACAACCGCGCAATTGTCAGTTAAATCGACGCAGTGCTGAATCGCAAAAAATGGCCTGGTCATTGAGCAGCCAAATCTTCCGGGGCTAAAGCGGTTAAGATTGCTGTTCGAAGAAAGCATCAGCTGATGTAAATCATGCCTTGCAAAAAGAAGCTCTCTGAATATATACGCTCAAGAGTAGTTGATCTGCATAAGGCTGGAAAGGGATATACAGCCATTTCAAAGTGTATAGGAATCCATCAGTTGACAGTTAAACAAATTGTCAATAAATGGAGACAGTTTAGTGCTGTGGCTACTCTTCCTAAAAATGGGCGCCCAGCCAAAATGACTCCCAAGGCACAATTCAGAATCCTCAGTGAGGTAAGAAAAAACCCTTGATTAACAGCTAAAGGCTCGAATACCTCAATGGTACTGACAATCATTGTTCATGATTCTACCATACGTAGGTCTTTAACCGGTTCCCGACTGCTGAATACGTCGACAGAATGACACGGCTGCGCAAATGGGCATACCTGTACGTCCCTTCAAATTTTCCGCCGTGCCATTGCGTGCGCGCCGCCGGCAGCGTGCGCACCCGCCATGAGCTCCATATGTAGGATCTAATGTAAACAAGTATTTCCCCGTTCTGCCTAGTGACACTGTCACTGATCACAGCTCCCTGTAATCGGGAGCGGTGATCAGTGATGTGTCACACGTAGCCCCTCCCCCCACAGTTAGAATCACTCCCTAGGACACACTTAATCCCTTACAGCGCCACCTAGTGTGAACCCCTTCACTGCCAGTCACATTTACACAATGATCAATGCATTTTTAATCGCACTGAGGGCTGTATAAGTGTGAATGGTCCCAAAAATGTGTCAAAATTGTCTGATGTGTCCACCATAATGTCGCAGTCACGATAAAAATCACTGCTCACTGCCATTACTAGTAAAAAAAAAATTATTAATAAAAACGCCATAAAACTATCCCCTATTTTGTAGACACTATAACTTTTGAGCAAACCAATCAATAAACGCTTATTGCGATTTTTTTACCAAAAATATGTAGAAGAATACATATCGGCCTAAACTGAGGAAAAAATTGTTTTTTTTATATATATATTTTTGGGGATATTTATTATAGCAAAAAGTAAAAAATAAATGCGTTTTTTTTTTTCAAAATTGTTGCTTTTTTTTGTTTATAGAGCAAAAAATAAAAACTGCAGAGGTGATTAAATACCACCAAAAGAAAGCTCTATTTGTGGGGAAAAAAGGACAGCAATTTTTTTTGGGAGCCACGTCGCATGACCGCGCAATTGTCAGTTAAAGCAACGCAGTGCCGAATCGCAAAAAGTGCTCTGGTCTTTGGCCAGCCAAATGGTCCGGGGCTGAAGTGGTTAAATAGACAGGGTGTGCATGGCAGAACACCGCGGAGTAAACTGCTGCTCACCAAAAAAAAATTTCTGCACGCTTGAAGGTCGCCAAAGAACACCTTGGCAAATCACAATGCTACAGGGAGAAAGTTTTGTGGACTTATGAAACAAGAGTTGAATTGTCCGTGAAGCATACTCAGCGCTATGTGTGGCACAAAAAGAGCACATCTTACCAACATGAAAACATCATCCTAAAGGTGAAGTATGGTGAAGGGAACATTGTGATTTGGGTTTGCTTTGCTGCCTCAAGACCTGGACCACTGCCATCATCAAGGGGAAAATGAATTCCCAATTTTTACCAAAATATTCTACAGGATAATGTCAGGGTGGCAGTCCGCCAGTGTAACTTAATAAAAGTTGGGTGATGCAGCAGGATAATGATCCTAAGCATTGAAGTAAGTCCACTACAGACTGGTTTCAGAAAAAGAAAATGCACCTTTTGGAATAGCCCAGTCAGAGCCTAGACCTTAGCCCATAGAGATGCTGTAGAATGACCTCAAGGGAGCCGTTCACACCAAACATTATACAAATGTGTCTGAGCTGAAACAGTTTTGTAAAGAGGGCAAAGAGAGCTGCGATAACCATATTACATTCAATTGATAAATGTGCATATATATATATATATATATATATATATATATATATATATATATATATATATATATATGAATAAGTTGTCCATATAGATTATCAAATCCATTGACCAAAAAATTGTAAAGGGAAGTGTCCCTTTAAGTGTTCATCGTGACAATTAAATTAATGTTGTCACACCACAACAAACCAGTCCAACTCCATCACATAGAAGACACGCTTACCAGATGGCAAGCTTGAAAAGCTTGTGGCTATTGCCCACCCAAGGCCTTTATCCTGAGGGGAACTCTGATGTTAGCTAATGGACGGATCACACTCCATGCGGGAACAAGTCAAACAGACATCTTTATATTCTCACAGGAACCAAAGAGTCATCTCAGCATTTAGTGGACAATAGGCCAGGATATCTGGTAGACATAGTTCAACCAATGAGCAACCTATCCATTACCAATTCCAATGGACTCAGCCCTGGGGTATCCAGCCAAGGTCCCCAAAGATTTTCAATTTTTTGGGGGCATCCCCTGTGCTGGTAGATGTATTTTTCCAATCTGAGAGTTTTCCCCCTACAATGTACCCACTCTTTGTGCGACAGAGAGTCAGTAGAATTTCAGTACCAAAGCACCACTCTTCTGGCTTGAAAGAGAGCTCTAGCCACAGCTTCTCTGACATGAACAGTTAGTTGGATAGGAAAATTTGAAAATCTTTGGGGACCTTGGCTGAATACCCCAGAGCCATTGTAATCAGTGATGGATAGGTTACTCATTGGTTGAACTATGTCTACCAGGTATCCTGGCCTATTGTCCACTGAATACTGAGTTGACCCCTTGGTTCCTGTGAGAATATAAAGATGTCTGTTTGGCTTCTTCCCGCATGGAGTGTGATCCCTCAATGAGCTTTCCATCTGGTAAGCATATCTTCTATGTGGTGGAGGTGCACTGGTTTGTCGTAGTGTGACAACATTCATTTAATTGTCACAATGAACACTTAAAGAGACACTTACCTTTACAATGTTTTGGTCAATGGATTTGGTGATCTATATGGACTATTCACATATATTTTTGCACATTTGTTAATTGAATGTAATAAGATTAGCACAGCTCTCTTTGCCCTTTATTTGTATTTCTGTGTGTATCTCAAAGTAGAGCTGCAGTTTTAATTTAATTGTTGATTTAAAGCTCAAAATGTGTTAGCGCGGTAATTTCCCAATTTTTGTATTTAGTTTTGTGGAGAGGAATGGTCAAAAAATTCCTCCTGAACGTGCAATTTTGTTCTAGAGCTGCTGAAAGTCCTTGCTTGAAGTCATTGCTGCCAAAGGAGGTTTGACCAGCTATTATTGTACTTAAGCCCACCATAGGCGGTTTTTAATTGTGGTCGGTTTCTGCTGAGCCAGCCAAGATTTGAATCATGTATAGGACAGGTTGATAGTACCTAAGTTGATCAATTGATCGATCAACTTGGGTACAACCAGCCTGTTCGATTTTACATGCGATTATTGTTAGCGGCTGTTATATAATTTTGGCTTCCCCAACCCTGACTGACTGTGTTGTTGGGGAAATCAAGTGATTTTTTGCTTCATCTATGGCAGACCTTACTTTTTCCTTCATCACTGTGAATGTTTTATGGGGTGTTTAATAAAGACATGAGAAATTAGAATAGTTTGTGTGTTATCAGCTTAAGCACCTTGTGTTTGTCTGTTGTTGTGGCTTAAATGAGGATCAGATCACGTTTGATGGCGAATTACGGCAGAAAACCATTTCATTTGAAGGAGTGCACATACTTTTTTCTTGCCACTGTAAATATTCAGTTTTCTCCAAATACAGTTATGCGAAAAACGAACTGCACCCCATAAAAATTACATTTTTAACATACTCCAATGGGCAAACATATCTTCTTTCATACAGAGTTTACTGATAAAGAGGATATACTTAAGCAAATTACACATAACATTGACATATTTGGGTTAAAGCAAATATACTATTCACTTAGCAAGGCAAGTTAGACTGTGCAAGAAAAATTTCCCCAGAGCTTAGCAATTGTGGTGAAATATGGAAAAGTAAGTCAAATTATCTCATGTCCTGCCACTAACCTGTACCCCAATTCCCTAAAGTGCTAACATAAGCTGCTGCAGGTACCAATAATGTGTTTCCACATCAAACAATGATTAAAATAATAAATACAGCTGTGCTGCTCAAAAACTCAATATCAATATCCACCTCAATATATCTATGAATATATCAGGAAAGTGATATAAAACCATATAACATAGCAAACTTAGCGTAAAAGAATAGTAATGCAAAACACTGGTATATAACGCAATTATATATGTGTAACCATCAAACATGATATGCAAGTGCTCATTTCAAGCTTATACTGTACATATACACAATCATATCATGATATTTATAACAAACCATGAAAAACTGTCCCAAACATCAAACATCTGTGACACAGCAACAATGCTGTAAGATTGACAAGTCCCAGAAAAATTGTAAACATTTTTCATTCTGTGCTCACTCCACAATCCTTGCCTTTGACCCAATGCACTCCAATACAACAGAGTTTCACCACCACACACAATGCTCACTCACCTCAGGGTATGATATACAGTGGATATAAAAAGTCTACACACCCCTGTTAAAATGTCACCACCTTTAATGTGACCTATAAACTGTACAACTCAATTTGAAAAACAAACTGAAATCTTTTAGGGGGGGAAGTAAAAATAAAAAACTAAAATAATGTGGTTGCATAAGTGTGCACACCCACTTATAACTGGGGATGTAGCTGTGTTCAGAATTAAGCAATCACATTCAAACTCATGTTAAATAGGAGTCACTTCACACCTGCCATCATTTAAAGTGTCTCTGATTAACCCCAAATAAAGTTCAGCTGTTCTAGTAGGTCTTTCCTGACAATTTCTTAGTCGCATCCTACAGCAAAGCCATGGTCCGCAGAGAGCTTCCAAAGCATCAGAGAGATTTCATTGTTAAAAGGTATCAGTCAGGAGAAGGGCACAAAAGAATTTCTAAGGCATTAGATATACAATGGAACACAGTGAAGACAGTCATCATCAAGTGGAGAAAATATGACACAACAGTGACATTACCAAGAACTGGATGTCCCTCCAAAATTGATGAAAAGACGAGAAGAAACTGGACAGGGAGGCTGCCAAGAGGCCTACAGCAACATTAAAGGAGCTGCAGGAATATCTGGCAAGTACTGACTCTGTGGTACATGTGACAACAATCTCCCGTATTCTTCATATGTCGGGGCTATGGGGTAGAGTGGCAAGACGGAAGCCTTTTCTTGCTAAGAAAAACATCCAAGCCCGGCTAAATTTTGCAAAAACACATCTAAAGTCTCCCAAAAGCATGTGGGAAAATGTGTTATGGTTTGATGAAACCAAGGTTGAGCATTTTTTGCCATAATTCCAAAAGATATGTTCCGCGCAAAGACAACACTGCACATCACCAAAGGAACACCATACCCACAGTGAAGCATGGTGGTGGCAGCAAGAACAAGGGCGTTACTCAAGGTAGAGGGAATGATGAACAGTTCCAAATACCAGTCAATATTGACACAAAACCTTCAGGCTTCTGCTAGAAAGCTGAACATGAAGAGGAACTTCATCTTTCAGCATGACAACGAACCAAAGCATACATCCAAATCAACAACAGAATGGCTTCACCAGAAGAGGATTAAAGTTTTTGAATGGCACAGCCAGAACCCAAACATGGATCTGATTGAAAATCTGTTGGGTGATCTGAAGAGAGCTGTGCACAGGAGATGCCCTCACAATCTGACAGATTTGGAGTGTTTTTGCAAAGAAGAGTGGGCAAATATTGCCAAGTCAAGATGTGCCATGCTGATAGACTCATACCCAAAAAGACTGTGTGCTGTAATAAAATCAAAAGGAGCTTCAGCAAAGTCTTAGTTTAAGGCTGTGCACACTTATGCAGCCATATTTATTTTTCTTTTTTTTTTTTTCCCTCTACCTAAAAGATTTCAGTTTGTAGTTCAAATAAGTTGTACAGTTTATAGGTCACATTAAAGGTGGAAAAAGATCTGAAATGATTTATCTTTGTCTCAATTTTTTTACATCACAGAAACCTGACATTTTAACAGGGGTGTGTAGACTTTTGTGTGTGTGTGTGTATATATATATATATATATATATATATATATATATATATAGTATCTCACAAAAGTGAGTACACCCCTCACATTTTTGTAAATATTTTATTATATCTTTTCATGTGACAACACTGAAGAAATGACACTTTGCTACAATGTAAAGTAGTGAGTATACAGCTTGTATAACAATGTAAATTTTCTGTCCCCTCAAAATAACTCAACACACAGCTATTAATGTCTAAACCACTGGCAACAAAAGTGAGCACACTTGAGTGAGTGAAAATGTCTGAATTGGGCCAAATAAGGCATTTTCCCTCCCCGATGTCATGTGACTCATTAGTGTTACAAGGTCTCAGGTGTGAATGGGGAGCAGGTGTGTTAAATTGGTTATCACGCTCAGACTGGTCACTGGAAGTTCAACATGGCACCTCATGGCAAAAAAACTCTTTGAGGATCCAAATAAAAGAATTGTTGCTCTACATAAAGATGGCCTAGGCTAAAAGAATATTGCCAAGACCCTGAAACTGAGCTGCAGCATGGTGGCCAAGACCATACAGCAGTTTAACAGGACAGATTCCACTCAGAACAGGCCTCACCATGGTCGCCCAAAGAAGTTGAGTGCACATGGTCAGCATCGTATCCAGAGGTTGTCTTTAGGAAATAGACATATGAGTGCTGCAGAGGTTGAAGGGGTGGGGGGTCAGCCTGTCAGTGCTCAGACCATACGCCGCACACTGCATCAAATTGGTCTGCATGGCTGTCGTTCTAGAAGGAAGCCTCTTCTAAAGATGATGCACAAGAAAGCCCGCAAACAGTTTACTGAAGACAAGCAGACTAAGAACATGGATTACTGGAGTCACGTCTTGTGGTCTGATGAGACCAAAATAAACTTATTTGGTTCAGATGGTGTCAAGAGTGTGGCGGCAACCAGGTGAGGAGTACAAAGACAAGTGTGTCTTGTCTACAGTCGAGCATGATGGTGGGAGTGTCATGGTCTGGGGCTGCATGAGTGTTTCCGGCACTGGGGAGTTGCAGTTCATTGAGGGAACCATGAATGCCAACATGGACTGTGACATACTGAAGCAGAGCATGATCCCCTCCCTTTGAAGGCTGGGCCGCAGGGCAGTATTCCAGCATGATAACGACCCCAAACACACCTCCAAGGCGACCACTACCTTGCTAGATAAGCTGAATGTAAAGGTGATGGACTGGCCAAGCATGTCTCCAGACCTAAACCCCATTGAGCATCTGTGGGGCATCCTCAAACTGAAGGCGGAGGAGCGCAAGGTCTCTAACATCCACCAGTTCAGTGATATCATTATGGAGGAGTGGAAGAGGACTCCAGTGGCAACTTGTGAAGCTCTGGTGAACTCCATGCCCAAGAGGGTTAAGCCAGTGCTGGAAAATAAAGGTGGCCACACAAAATATTGCCACTTTGGGTCCAATTTGGACAGTTTCACTTAGGGCTGTACTCACTTTTGTTGCTAGCGGTTTAGACATTAATGGCTTTGTGCTGAGTTATTTTGAGGGGATAGCAAATTTACACTGTTATACAATCTGTACACTCACTACTTTACATTGTAGCAAAGTGTCATTTCTTCAGTGTTGTCACATGAAAAGGTATAATAAAATATTTACAAAAATGTGAAGGGTGTACTCAATTTTGTGAGATATATTTATAGATATATCTATCTATATATGTATATCTATATATATATATATATATGTAGGAAGGCCAGTATGGTGGCCTGAATTTATGGGAGGAGCCCGGGGGGTACTTAAGCAGCCCGCTCACCTGTGGTGCTTGTCGGTTTCCTGTGCGCGATATACGTCACTAGGCCGACTATTCGATATACCAGCGTCCGCAAGTTCTTGCCTCGCAAAATTCCGTATTCGATACCGTTCTCAAAACTTTCGAAGTCCGCGTTTTTCGTTCGTAGTTTGTACCACGCGGCTGGCTTGGCTGTCGCAGGTAAGGTCCCGTCGGACTTTTCGTTTTCATATCAGGTCACTAAACCGTAATTTCAAAAATTTTTCGTTTCACTCGCTTTTCATAAACTGCAATGTATATCGCATTTTTCGTTTCATGTCATGTCACTAAACCGTACTTTCAAATTTCGTTTCTCGCACTTCACTATTGTAATGTATATCGCTCGTACTTTCGATATGTTACCATTTCGACAGCACCGCGACGCAGACGTCGCTTCATTTCTAGCATGTCGGTGTTTAAAAATATGCATCAGTAAACAGCCATAACAAGTCGCAATTTGCAAGTTATCGGATCAAGTCAGTTCGATACCAATCATTTCTCATTTCTGAAACATTCTAGAACTCATTTCTGACATTTCAAATCATTTCAAAACATTTCTCATTTCAGTCACCTACCGCGCTCCGATTCGAATCCAGTCGCATCAAAAAGATGCACCGATTCGTTCCGGTGTGCCCCAGTTATTTGGCCTCATTTCTATACATGCTCCAGAGTTACGTTATTGTCTGTCATTAGTACCTCTGTCATGGTTATCATTTCATTCCCACGTATCACGTTCCGGCATGAATCCAGTCGCATGGTAATGCACCGATTCGTCTCGGCGTGCCCCAGGATTGGCCTCATTTCTATACATGCTCCAGAGTTACGTTTTCAGTCATTCATACCTCTGTCATGGTTATCATTTCATTTCCACCTATCACGTTCCGACATGAATCCAGTCGCATGGCAATGCACCAATTCGTCTCGGCGTGCCCCAGGATTGGCCTCATTTCTATACATGCTCCAGAGTTACGTTTTCAGTCATTCATACCTCTGTCATGGTTATCATTTCATTTCCACCTATCACGTTCCGACATGAATCCAGTCGCATGGCAATGCACCGATTCGTCTCGGCGTGCCCCAGGACTGGCCTCATTTCTATACATGCTCCAGAGTTACGTTTATCAGTAATTCGTACCTTCTGTCATGGTTATCATTTCATTTCCACCTATCACGTTCCGACATGAATCCAGTCGCATGGCAATGCACCGATTCGTCTCGGCGTGCCCCAGGACTGGCCTCATTTCTATACATGCTCCAGAGTTACGTTTATCAGTAATTCGTACCTTCTGTCATGGTTATCATTTCATTTCCACGTATCACGTTCACACATGAATCCAGTCGCATGGAAATGCACCGATTCATTATGGCGTACCCCAGGGCTCGGCCTCATTTCTGATACATGCTTCAAAGTCCGGATCATAGCTAATCGCAGACATCGGGGGATGGATCCATGTCTCTGCCATGCAGCTTACTACCATTTCACTCCCACAACGCATCACCGTTCCGGAACCAGTCGCATCTGACATGCACCGATTCTTTACGGAATGCCTTGCTGGTTCCAAACAGCATTTCATACCTATACCCGAGCTCGGTTGGTTGCCAGTCGCAAACACGGCACAACCAATTCAAGCCTCGGTCTAATAATCATTTCTCTCATTTCATTTCATACGGTGCTCCGATTCGAATCCAGATGCATCAAACAGGCACCAGATCGTCCCGGGTGCACCAATGTTTTCACTTGCCTCATTTCAATACATGCTCCAGAGCCCGGTTCTCGGTCGAATCAATGATGACGACCAGGCCGGACCTCTGTCATGGAGTCCATTCATAATCAAGGCAAACATTTCGAATCATTTCATTGTCATACAAATCGTTGCTTCAAAAAACCA
This sequence comes from Lithobates clamitans, assembly GCA_037952925.1. Taxonomy (NCBI): domain Eukaryota; kingdom Metazoa; phylum Chordata; class Amphibia; order Anura; family Ranidae; genus Lithobates; species Lithobates clamitans. The sequence continues at coordinate 5,570,005 of JBBGZY010000240.1, read as the reverse complement.
GTTAGCAATCCCTTCACGAATTGTCACCTTTTCGTTTTTCTCAGGTCAGTCAAAGTTCAGTAGGTCCACCCTGCACCAGGTTGGACGATATCCCCCCAGGTAAAAAAAAAAAAACAAAAAAAAAGGGGAATGGGAGAATAAGTCGGGTAAGTATGACTCAGCGGATCAAAGAAAAAACTTGAAATTCATCTCACCCCTAATAGGTTACAGTCAACCAGGAAATAAAAGCTCAAGAGAATCCTCACCAGAGCAACCATGTCTCAGACCGGCAGCGAAGACCTCACGGCCCCTCTGTCACCTTCTCCGGTCTCAGAAAGCGGCAGCGTGCAATCCCTTAGGGGATGGACTATCCCCAAACTGACGGCAGAGCTCAGACGCAGAGGTGTCCCCTTCCCCGCCACAGCAAGGAAAGGCGAGCTTTTCAAACTCCTCTTTCCCCCACCAGCAGCAGGACCCAGTACCCAACAGGCATCCCTTCAGTCGATATCATCGGCCATTTCACAATTACACACGATGGTGTCATCTCTATCCACCTCAGTTGCAGACGTCCAAACCAGGGTTGCACTTCTGGAGGCCCGACCGGCCACGGCTGTCCCCGACCCAACGGCAACTCAAAGCTTGACACCTCTTCCTGCAGGTACCTCAGGCTCGAGCCACATTGTCTACCCCTCCCACCTGGTCCCAACCAGTATCAGGAAGGACATCTTGGACGGCAAGGACGTCAACCTGGCCTCTCTCCTCATTTCCGTGCATGATTTGGCAGAAAATAAAGCCTACTCCTGGGGTGACATATCAGTGGTCCTTAAAGCCAAAGACCCCAGATTGAACCGCAAGCTAACAGTCTCAGAGTTTACCCTGGCCTTTGGCATGCTCAGAGATGTCCTGTGCTCAGCCACCCCTAGCAGGCGGGAAGAGCTGGACTTGTATCTCCATACTGTGGTAGACTTGGGCCACAAGTACGGAGGTTTTGCCTTTTACGACTACCATCGTTCCTTTTCAGCCAAGGCCGCGGCCAGACTCATACAGTTCCAGATCACGACAGATTGGAGTCTCATGGACACAGAGCTCTTCTGCCGCCACTTTGCCGGCTTACGCTCACCTCTGTGTGCGATTTGCCAGTCTTCCACCCACACTGCCACCTGGTGCGCCAATACGGCAATCAGACGGCCTTTCGAGTTTCCCTCTACCTCAGGTTCAGTACAGGGTCAGCCGATCCCTGAACCAACGCCTCAGGTGGACAAACTCGGACGCCCAGTCCGAACCGTGGGAGGGGCAGCCATCTGTAATAACTTTAATCAGGGGTCCTGCAACTTCAGCCAGTGCCGTCTACTTCACCTCTGCACCTTATGTCATAGAGCACACCCTAGGATTTTGTGTGAAGTCAAGCAACACAAGAAGGCGTGACTAAGCCGGATCAACCTCTTATGGTTAGGATGGTATCTCACTTCACATCCCACCCCTTCCCTGGCCACCTTCCTTATCCAAGGCTTCACAGCAGGCTTTCACACCGGCCTCATTTCACTACCCCACACTACCCACGAATGTGCCAATCTTCGTTCGGCAGCCATTGACGAACAAGCCATAGATCAGCTCTTACAGGTAGAGGTGGATCGAGGTTACGTGATAGGCCCTTTCAGTTGCCCCCCTTTCAACACATGGAGAGTCAGCCCTATTGGGCTTGTCAAGGGCAAGTTTTCAAATAAATTGCGTTTGGTGTACGACTTGTCTGCGCCTCATTCTTCCCACATACCCAGTCTCAATTCCCTGATCCCCTCCGAGGAGTTTTCCCTAAAATATTCTTCCGTGGACATGGCAATACAAGCGATCATCAAAGCAGGCACAGGCGCCTGGCTCTCCAAAGCCGACATCTCGGATGCCTTCAAGCTCCTGCCCATCCACCCATCCCTTTGGTGCTGGCATGGCATCAAGTGGAAGGAAGCATATTATTTTGCTACAAAGCTCACCTTCGGTTCGAAGAGTAGCCCGTGGCTCTTCGACACGTTCGCCCAGTCCCTCGGTTGGATACTATTACACAAGGGTCAATGCCATGAAGTCATCCATTATCTAGATGACTTCCTACTGATAGAACCACCCAGCAAGCCCCCAGGAGATCTCGACAAACTTAGGGTAATTTTTGGAAACCTCAATTTTCCTATTGCCGAGCACAAAGTCGATGGCCCAGCAAATAGCATCACTTTTCTCGGGGTCAGCTTGGATACCTGCGCAATGCAAGCCAGTCTCCCCCTCGACAAACTAACACGCATTAGGGCAGTCCTTCACGAGTTTACACACACCAAGGACTGTACCAAAAAACAGTTGCAGTCCCTCCTGGGTATGCTCAACTTCGCTATGCGAATTATTCCACAAGGCCGCACATTTGTATCACGCCTACTCAGATTTCTGTCGGAAACTCAAGACCCTGATCAGATTTTGAATTTAGACTCCGCAGCCATAGCGGACCTATCCATGTGGGAGGAATTCTTGTCCGCCTGGAATGGCATATCTCTATTCATACCTATAGTTTCGGTCCATTCACCCCAGGTGGTAACGGACGCCGCAGCCTCCACAGGTTTCGCGGCAATTTTTGGCCATCATTGGTTTTCAGGACCCTGGCCTCAACAGATACTATTGATACCCGGCTTCTCCCAAACATCTGCCCTCTTTGAGCTTTACCCCATAGTGGCAGCCGCACAACTCTGGGGCCACCACTGGACAGGACAAACTGTAGTCTTTAGCACCGACAACCAGGCCACGGCAGACATCATCAACAAAGGCAGGTCCAAGTCCCTAGCAGTCATGTCCTTCCTGCGCAGGTTGGTACAACTGTCTTTACAACATCAGTTCAATATACACTGTGCATTTATTCCCGGCAGATACAACTCAGCAGCTGACGCACTGTCACGTTTCAATTATTCCTCCTTTTTCAAACAGGTTCCCGATGCCGATCCAATGTCGGCCCCTATCCCTGTCTGGTCACAACTGACCCTGGACTAGTTCAACATTTACACGGAGCTACACAACTCATAAATCATTCCCTCTCCTACAACACACTTAAAGCCTACCAGACAGCTTGGAAGGCCTTTAACAAATTCCTCACGTCCTGCCGTAAAGGACCAACAGATATCAAGCAGGTACTGGCCTTCACTGCACACTGCCACACGCAGTTGGCCTTATCCTACAATACCATCCGGCTATACCTAGCCGGCATTCAACATTTTATGGCGCTTGAAGACCCCACGAAATCTTCACTATTCTCATCTCACGCTATACGAGCCGTTTTAAGGGGAATCCAGAAACAACAACCAGTCATCAGCACTAAGCGCTTGCCCATTACGGGACCCATCTTTAGGGACATGTCAACTATTCTGGCTACCTCGCCATTCGGTCTGCTCCGCAGCACGGTCTTACAAGCAGCGATATATCTAGCGTACTATGGGTTCTTGCGCCCTGGCGAATTCACCTCTAACAAACCCACAGACCGAGTACTATGCAGACGACACTTACTTCGATACCAAGACCACTTCATCCTGCACCTCGAGGTCTCTAAAACCCAGCAAACGGGCTCAGGAGCGAACATTCACCTCTACAAAACCGACAACAGCTGGTGTCCAGTCGCCGTACTCAACCGGCTCCTGTCACTCCTGCCTGAACAACCAGACAGCAGTCCCCTTCTACCGTTCCCAGTTAAACCCTTAAACGCCTCTCAGTTTGTGGAACACATAAGAATACTTCTCCGCAATCTTCATCTTAACCCTAGTCAGTATTCCGAACACTCGTTTCGCATCGGAGCAGCCTCCGCGGCATCCCGCCACGGGGTTCCGGATCACATCATCAAAAGACTGGGCAGGTGGAAGTCAGCCTGCTTCGCCCGGTATATCCCCAACCCACAAACAGAGATGGCACAGGCATTCTCCAAATTGGCTCAATAAATAATTGAAAATCAATAAAATCATAACCCTACCTGAATGTTTTTGCCCCCTTATTTTGGCATACCGGCCATTAGACCAAGGCACACTTTCAGGTCCATTTCATATGGTAAGTCCACACTTTCAGGTCTATTTCCGATGGTAAGTCCTATCTTTACTGTAAGTGGTATCCATGTACATACCGGACATAGGGCTCCAACCATAAGTAGGAAGGCCAGTATGGTGGCCTGAATTTATGGGAGGAGCCCGGGGGGTACTTAAGCAGCCCGCTCACCTGTGGTGCTTGTCGGTTTCCTGTGCGCGATACCCACCCTCCCATCCCCATTTCACAGCATTTCTCAAACTATTCATTTCATTCATTTCTCTTACAGAATAATCATTTCTTAAACCAGGGTATGCCCCCTTATTTTGGCATACCGGCCATTAGACCAAGGCACACTTTCAGGTCCATTTCATATGGTAAGTCCACACTTTCAGGTCTATTTCCGATGGTAAGTCCTATCTTTACTGTAAGTGGTATCCATGTACATACCGGACATAGGGCTCCAACCATAAATATATATATATAGATCTATCTATCTATCTATCTATCTATCTATCTATCTATCTATCTATCTATCTATCTATCTATCTATAAAAATATAAAAATATAGATATATATATCTATAAACTATGCGGGTCCCTTTCAATCATGCTGGTGGTTAGAAGTGGTATCCACAGAAGAGGAAAATCACCCAATAGTGTAGCTAATTTTTATTTGCAATCATTAAAAAACATTTTAAAAAAAACATAATAAAGCACTCACATAAAAAAGAGTCATAGACTCTATCACAGCATAGAGAAATGCAGTATAATATCGACTTTTCATTTTGGTTCCGAACTGGAAGTGACGACACCTGGCTCCTCCTCGAATGTGGTATTGCAAGTTCTAGTACATAACTTCTCCTTTGAACTCAAGCATTTCTTCGTAAATACATAAGCATGGGTTAGTTTTCCTAAGATGTCAGAGGTTTTTCTCACTAAATTGAGATGCCATGCTAGTATAGTGTATAAAAAAAAAATGATAGTATAACTGCAAAAACATAGTGATCAAAAGCTTTGGATACAAAGGTCACAAATAATATATACAATTTTTCTTGTACAGTTATGTCACAAAACTGTTATATACTACTGAGGTAAAATGGGGAACCTCCGATGGAACTAATAGAAATATATTACACAGTTTTTGTAGTAAAAATGTTCCTTTCAGCTATTTTTCATTATTGTTTTATGTCCTTCATACTCTGTGAAGCTCTTTTTAAAGGAAACATGTGCATGCAATGTTATACTATATGTAACCATAGCTTGCACAAACCACAATACTATTTACTATCTAAAATAGTATTCATTAACATGCTGTGTTATATATGAATTTCTTGCATATTAATAAAAAATATTTAAGTCCTTTTCAAATTTAAATATAATTGCTCAGCTGTGTCAGTTTAATAAGAAAAAATGGAGAACTAAATGTAAAATAAACTGAACTTAATCTTAGGGGCTTAAAAAATGTACACCATGATTTTCTAAATCTGGCCAGCATAATTTTATGTAGTAGCAGAATGTGTTGACTTTTAAAACTATAAGATTGTAGATCAAAAGTGCTCCCATTGTGCATTTCCATTTACAGTCAGTCAGTGGCATAAGAAGCAATTGGTAGGTGAACATAGACTACATAGCCCTTTTATGCATAACACAGGGCCCCTCTTTGAGACCTATAACCCCTTTGCCAAAATACTGCCATAATGTTGTCAATGTTGCTTATCTTTTTACACTCCTGCCATTTAACCAATCACCTCTGTCCCAGTATATACCTTCAGCACATACTGGTCAGGTTCTAGCCTTACTACAGCACTCTCCCCATCACCAATTAAAACTCATCTTATACCTATATTTTCTTGTTTGGTCCTCTTTTTTTTTAGAACACTTTTGTGTAAGAGCATATTTTTCTATCTCTGGAAATGAGCATGATACGGAAGTAATGGGTCTTATTGCCATGACAAAGCCATAGGACTGTCTGAGTCCTCACTATGTGTTAGACCCATAGAACTGGGTGATAATTTGAAGCACTCAGCAAGAGAAACTCATAATCTTGAAGCCTCACAAGTGGACATATGTAGAATTTATTACATGACCTAAAGGGGAGTGGAGCTTTCCTTTTAGGCCATAGTCTTTTACATTAAAGCAGAATCCTAGTTACCAAACAAATTGATGCACCCCATCCTCCCCCATCCTCCTCAATCCTCCCCCAAGTCAATGTGCTGTATGTTTTTAAATCTTAATTGTTTATGTGTACCTTTAATTTTCTTACGAAGTGACATTTACATCGCCACTCCATGTTTAGTCTTTACTACACTGTAATGAGCTGTGGGCATGGAGCAGTTGTGGACAACCCCACAAGCACTATGTGTCCCATTAAACTTTGCAAATATGCTGCTGTCGACATTCAATGGCAGTGGCTCCAGCAGCATTGGATATCTTCTTTAAGGTCCTGAGAGTTAAAGTGAGGTAGTACAGAAATCTCTGCATAGATAAAAAGGCATAAATACAAACAATACTTCCAAAGTTCACGTAGAAAAACTGAGTGGATAAGTCAGGAAATGCATATCATAGCCAAAGAGTAATAAGACAGGATTACAACAAATATGTACGATCTTAATGCTAATAATTACTGAAATAAAGATAAATAGGACTTGTGATGGGAGTCACTTTGGGCGGGGGGCTTATGGAACCCAGAATCCCTTGGAGAGGTTGGTAAACCCTTGCTTCAGCTCCCCATGCACCGCCTATGTCTAAGTTATCCTGTGTCTATTAGGAGCACATGGTGACCAAGAACCCCAGTCTGATCTGTACTAATCGGACTCACTGTATAACCACACAGGAATGTTTTATATATATAATATACATTGTATATTGTCTCATACTGTTGTGGACTCTTTGCTGGGTTGTTTGGGGTGTGGCTGTATTTGTGTCTGTCGCCCTTGGGAGAAAAGTATTATGGGATGTGTATGTGTGTGTGCTGTGAGGAGGGAGGGGGGAATTCCTCCAACAGCTCTCCCTGTTGATTGGACAGTCTACGCCACCCTGAATGCAGGGAGGGGGATTGTCCTGAGTGTTACCTCTGTGTACCTGTGTTTCAATAAATAGTTCATGTTCCAGCTTTGTAACTGAGCTAGTCTCGTCTGCTTCTTGGTTACAATATTCAGCTGTAAAATCTGATATCTGAAGTTCCAGATTGGAGGAAGCAGTGTACTGACGGAAGCACTGAAGTGGAGTGCGATGGGATGCCATGACATTGATGGCAAGCAGTGGGATGCTTCCTGCAGTCTGGGACATCTAAACCGCCACCAAGATCCAAGGTCGAGATAGCAGACTTTGGTCGTCCCAACGGAAATATGTATTTGGCATCAGAGTTGCAAGGGCTGCTGCGGAGTGCCATTTCAGCAATCCCCAGGTCTGTGTATATGGATTAGTACCTGGAGATCAGGCAGCAAATACGGGTGCAGATCTGGATTGGAGCACTCAAGGTCGCTGGTAGACACCAGGGCAAGTACTTTCCAACCCCAGAGCAACGAGCCAGTGACCAACGGCGTTACGGATGCCATTCGTGGAAGAGCGGCCCCAGGACCAATGGGTGCCGAGTTGGACAGGCTGGTTCAGCAGGAGATAGAGCTGGACAATCGATATCGGGCTCTGCAATTGCATGCAGAGCAGGGATATATAGGGGAGACAACAGAATGCTCTCCAGAGAGATATGACTTTGGTGGGTCTGGATTGCTGTGGGAGAGCCTTACAGATGGTTTAGTTTTTGGCTATGAAGGGGAACCTACCCTTGAGTACCTGTGAGAATACAGAGAGGTTATGCTTAGTCTTGCAGGGGTCTCAGGGCTTAAACTGGACCTGGAATATTTGCTAAGGAAGGAACAACATCTGGAAGGGGCATACAGGGAACTGCTAAAACACGTCCAGAATTAGCAGCAGGAACTCCGGAGATTGCCATCCCCAAAGCTGAAGTGCTGATAACAGGGCAGAGCTTTGATAACCTCTGCCCAGCACCGATAACATCTTCTGGGTTCTACAGACAGGAGATGGGGAACCTCTATCCCCAGACACCAGTTCCAGAGACTGGAGATTTAATAGACTTCTCTGCTGAAGAAGAACAACCTGGTGAGCCTCCAGCAGAAGAGCTGGCATCAGGGCCAAACATCACTGAGCTCTGCCCAGCACCAACAGCAGCTTCAGGCTCCCAGAGAGAAGAGGAAGTCAGCCTTTCTCCCACAACACTGACAGAGACATTGAATTTTCTGCCAGCAGCATATATGAAGTTACCAGAAACTTCTCCAGCTGAAGCGCTGACAACTGGACAGAGGGTCCAAGACCTCTACCCTACAACTGCGGCAGTTCTGGAGGCCGAGGGTGAGAAGGTGGCAGTCACTGCCCAGCAGCAGATCAAGATCCAGGGGGAGAAAGGAGGGGAGGTGTTCGTCCTCCTTCCCCAACAGTCAGCCAGGGTGGAGGAAGCGGTCTTTCCTCCCACGCAAGGATCCGTGCACCTGGGAGACAGTACCAGAAACATGTCGTCCCAGCAGCCAGATGAGAGTAAGGGAGATGAAGCAGCCAGCTCATACTGTTGTGGACTCTTTGCTGGGTCGTTTGGGGTGTGGCTGTATTTCATTGTTCTGTTGTGTCTGCCTTGGGAGAAACGTATTATGGGACGTGTATGTGTGTGTGCTGTGAGGAGGGCAGGGGGGGAATTCCTCCAACAGCTCTCTCTGCTGATTGGACAGTCTACCCCACCCTGAATGCAAATGAGGGGGGTGTCCCAATTGTTACCTCTGTGTACCTGTGTTTCAATAAACAGTTCATGTTCCAGCTTTGTAACTGAGCTAGTCTTGTCTGGTTCTTGGTTACAATATTCAGCTGTAAAATCTGATCTCTGAAGGTCCAGTTTGGAGGAAGCAGTGTACTGATGGAAGCACTCAAGTGGAGTGCGACAGGGATCTGTAACAGAACTAATTGCGCTACACCTGAACTAAGTCCATTGGGCTAAGGCCTAGGATGTCCATCCAATTGGCCCAATTTTTTTCAAATTTACCAGGGCCTCCTCTATGCTGACATATACATCGTCTAGTCGGAGAGTATCTCCTTAAGTCTTAACCCATTCATTTAGAGTGGCTTGGAATAAAGCTTTGGTAATAGTCTCCCGAGTAAATTTTTGCATATCAGTAGACCCTGTTAATCCTAGTATACACTGTTTTGGGTCTATCTGAATATTTGAGGAATACAATTTATTTACCCAGTTCAGCCCCTGAAGGTTTTACCCCCTCAATGACCAGGCCATTTTTTGCAATACGGCACTGTGTTACTGACAGTTGCACAGTCCTGCGACCCGAATAAAGTTGATGTCCTTTTTTCCCACAAATAGAGCTTTCTTTTGGTGGTATTTGATCACCTCTGCAGTTTTTATTTTTGTGCTATAAACAAAAAAAGAGCGACAATTTTGAAAAAAAAAAAAAAAAAATTTTAACTTTCTGCTATAAAACACATCCAATAAAAAATGTAAAAAAAAAGAATTTCTTCATCAATTTAGGCCAATATGTATTCTGCTACATATTTTTGGAAAAATAAATCCCAATAAGTGTATATAGATTGGTTTCACAAAAGTTATAGTGTCTACAAACTATGGGATATATTTATGGCATTTTTAAATTTTTTTTTACTAGTAATGGTGTGATCAGCGATTTTTAGAGGGACTGCAGCATTGTGGCGGACAAATCGGACACCTAACTGACACTTTTGACACTTTTTTGGGAACCAGTGACATTATTACTGTGATCAATGTTAAAAATATGCACTGTTAACTTACTAATGACACTGGTGGGGGGAGGGGTTAACATTAGGGGCGATCAAAGAGTTGAGTTTGTCCCTAGGAGGTGCTTGCTAACTGTGTGGGAGATGGTCTGACTGGATGAGGACAGATATCTGTGATCCTGCTTAGCAGGAACACAAGATCTCTATCTTCTATCCTGTCAGAACGGTGATCTGCCTTGTTAGAGGTAGATCGCTGTTCTGCCTCTCTGGGGAGTGATCGCAGGTGGCTGGCGGACATCGGGTCCGCCGTACCTGCTGATTGGCTCCCCCTCTGTTCAATCGGCATGCGTACGCCCCCCCCCCACTGTCTATTGCATGGCATGACGTACAGGTATGTCGTTTTGTGCAATAGAGCCGCTCTGCCGCAGTATATCTGCAGTAGGCGGTCTTTAAGTGGTTAAAGTGTTCAGTGCGCCCTCCCAATAGAGGTGCAATTTTGAGCACCTCCACAATGAATTAATAAGATTCCTGTGGTCCCTAGGATAGCTGCCACACAGGGGATCTTGTGCTTTACCCATTTTGAAATGCCTAGCAGTATTATAATGAGATCGTAATAATATGTATAATTGGGTAAGCCGCTGTGGGTGATTTAGTGAGCACAGTGGCACCGCCTGCAAGGCTTGCTACCATTGATCATCTATCGGGGGACCAACATACACATCCCTTTTCTCCAGGACTGTAGAAGGGAACTCTTCAAGGTAGATAGCCAATAGTTTAGCAGAACAACCAGATATAAATCATTTTTAGGTTTCCGTATGTTGCATATAAAGTGCATCCGGTAAGTATTCACAGCACTTCACTTTTTCCACATTTTGTTATGTTATAGCCTTATTCCAAAATGTATTGAATTCATTATTATCCTCAAAATTCTATAAACAATACCCCATAATGACACCGTGAAAGAAGTTTGTTTGAAATCTTTGCAAATTTATTAACAATAAAAAACGAAAAAAAAAAAAATCCCATGTAGAAGTATTCACAGCCTTTGCCATGACACTCAAAAATTGAGCTCGGGTGCATCCTGTTTCCACTGATCATCCTTGAGATGTTTCTACAACTTGATTGGTGTCTACCTGTTGTAAATTCATGATTTGGAAAGGCACACACCTGTCTACATAAGGTCCCACAGTTAACAGTGCATGTCAGAGCACAAACCAAGCCATGAAATCCAAGTAATTGTCCGTAGACCTCCGAGACAGGTTCGTATTGAGGCACAGATCTGGGGAAGGGTACAGAAAACTTTCTGCAGCATTGAAGGTCCCAATGAGCACGGTGACCTCCATCATCCGTACATAGAAGAAGTTTGAAACCACCAGGACTCTTCCTAGAATGGGCCGCCAGGTCAAACCAAACGATCGGGGGTGAAGGGCCTTAGTCAGGGAGGTGACCAAGAACCTGATGGTCACTCTGACAGAGCTCCAGTGTTTCTCTGTGGAGAGGAGAACCTTCCGGAAGAACAACAATCTCTGCAGCACTCCACTAATCAGGCCTGTATGGTAGAGTGGCCAGTCGGATGCCGCTCCTCAGTAAAAAGGTACATGATAGCTCACCGTGTGTTTGCCAAAAGGCACCTGAAGGACTTTCAGGGAAAGATGAATGCATCAATGTACAGAGACATCCTTGATGAAAACCTGCTCCAGAGCGCTCTGGACCTCAGACTGGGGCGAAGGTTCATCTTCCAACAGGACAATGACCTAAGCACACAGTCAAGATAACAAAGGAGTGGCTATGGGACAACTCTGTGAATGTCCTTGAGTGGTCCAGTCAGAGCCTAGACTTGAACCCGATTGAGCATCTCTGGAGAGATCTGAAAATGACTGCGCACAGACGTTCCCCAACCAACCTGATGGAGCTTGAGAGGTCCTGCAAAGAAGAATGGGAGAAACTGCCCAAAAATAGGTGTGCCAAGCTTGTAGCATCATAGTCAAAAAGACTTTAGGCTGTAATTGGTGCCAAAGGTGCTTCAACAAAGTATTGAGCAAAGGCTGTGAATACTTCTGTATATGTGATAAATTTGCAAAGATTTCAAACAAACTTTGTTCACGTTGTCATTATGGGGTATAGTTTGTAGAATTTTTAGGAAAATAATGAATTGAATTCATTTTGGAATAAGGCTGTAACTTAACAAAATGTGGAAAAAGTGAAGTGCTTTGAACACTTTCCGGATGCACTATATGTAAACACTGGGGTTGGAGATAACCTTCACTCACAAAAACAACCTTGAGTCTTCACTCCATGGTGAAGTTGAACATACTGAAAGTACATAGATTGGGAAAGGAAAAACTAAGTACTGAGTCCTGTGAAGGGTATAAGAGAGCCCTGAGAGAATATCTGATAAAGATGGGTGATATCATGGACCTTCCACTGGTTACTAAACTGTACCTTGGTGAGTATACGAATAGTTTTGCCAGATAGGACTATAGGAAGTAAACCCAGACATCTGCTGAAGCTATTAAAGGTAGAGCATACGTGGGTAACAGTTTATTAGACCTACTGAATTCAAGAGATTCTTACCCCTAGGGAAGGTCATGTGCTCCTGTATGATATAATAAGATCAAGAGAGTTGAGAGACACCAATTAGAGACACCAATTCTTTAATTAATCAACAGGTTTACCAGCACATGGAAAAGTATATGTGCTACTGATATGTTTACAGCTTGATGCCTATTTCCGTATTTATTTTCTGACCTCTAGGCCAAAATCATGTTAAATTGAATTTGTTTTACAAATATCAATACTTATTGATGGATTTGAAAAATGTCATATCTAAAATAAGATTAGGATTTTTTTCTGTGAATTGGTTGTTTCCAAAATGTAAGATCATTGGTCACACAATTGTTTATTCATAATTAAACAGATATGGAACATTTTGTGTGACAAATGTAAGTCGATACTTTTGTATGTGACCTTTTCTAAAAACTTACCAGTGACAAATTTAACCTAATGTAGCAAAAAGTACATTCAGAAACCATCGCATCAAGGTGTTTATTGCACACACTGTTTTCCAAAAAGTGTTACAATTTCCTTTTAAGATCATTCTTTCCATATATTATGAAGCATGGTAGTTATTTGCACTAAATCAATAAATATTTAAAGAGAATCTGTCATCAACCTTTCAGATGGAGGCTACCACTAACCCACTCACAAGCTGCTTGCTAATTCCAAGGCAGTGAAAAATCTGTTTGGCATCATTGTGGGTAAACTGACTAGTATGTTACTTGAAAAGTTAGACAGTGCTAGCTTCCAGCAGGCAGGTATTGGGTTTATGACATAATCCCTTTTGAAACAGTACAATACTTGTAGTTTTCAGTGCACACGCATCATGTTCTCTTGAAGCTAACAATTGACACATTTGGCTTGTTACAGATATGCTTTAATATGCTACCATTACTTTCCTAAGCACAAAGTAGATTTTTAGGTATGCTGAATTTGCATTATTTGGACTTTTGGTCTATTTGCATTGTCTCATCATCACTATGTCTATTACAAATTCTTGCTTTTCACCTCTTCATGTACAGATTAACACATTGTACACAGACAGTAATAAAACAAAGTTGACAGGGGTTCTATCCTTCCCCTAATGCCCCGTACACACGGTCGGATTTTCCAACGGCAAATGTGTGATAGGACCATGTTGTCGGAAATTCCGACCGTGTGTAGGCTCCATCACACATTTTCCATCGGATTTTCCGACACACAAAGTTTGAGAGCAGGCTATAAAATTTTCCGACAACAAAATCTGTTGTCGGAATTTCCGATCGTGTGTACACAAATCCGACGCACAAAGTGCCACGCATGCTCAGAATAAATAAAGAGATGAAAGCTATTGGCTACTGCCCCGTTTATAGTCCCAACGTACGTTTTTTACATCACCGCGTTCAGAATAATCGGATTTTCCGACAACTTTGTGTGACCGTGTGTATGCAAGACAAGTTTGAGCCAACATCCGTTGGAAAAATCCTAGGATTGTGTTGTCGGAACGTCCGATCAATGTCCGACCGTGTGTACGGGGCATAAGAATGTTTATTTCTGTCTGCTTTACTGCTGGAAATGTAACATTGCCACCATGACAGCAAGCAGGGGAAAATCCTACTAACAAAGTTCAATATACTGAAGCAATAAAACTCTGGCAGAGGCCCAAACTATGCCCCACTGTATCTACAACTAAAAAAAATGGCCTGGTTTACAATTTAAAACCTGATATGCAATAATTCACCAGCTATAAGCCAAAAAAGCTACATTTCTCAAAGAGAATACAGCAATCCCTAATTGGTAACTCCAATGATTAAAATTAGTAGAGTTGCAGGGCAACCATACCACTCCAAACTCCAAAGGTTCCTTATAATTGTAGGTAAACTTGGGTGCCAGCCACAGACACCCATCCATGCTCTGTGTGTCATCCATACAAGAAACAAAGGACTGCACACCAATGACTAACTTCTTTATTGAGCCAAATGGGTATTCTTTACCCACCTGAGAACTATCCCTCTGGCGCATTTCACCCTTTGACAGCTTAGTCAACTAAACCTATAAGGGGACTCTCTTCTCATCTGAGTGTTTAGGTACATTCAACACTCCATTTGTTTCACCTACCTTTCTACTATTATGGGTGCAATTAATGAGTCATTTAGCCTTTTTTAGTAAAGGACCTTTATGCATTTACTGTTACCTTTAATTTGCATCTGGGACTAGAGGTGAGGGGGGAAATTCCTAAATAGGACACTGTGGCCCTAAGCACTTTACTAAGGTGCTAATGTTTCCCCACTTTATTTGAAACTGAAGTAAATGCTTTGGCCATTGTTTCCCTTTAATTTTATCACACCACAGCCTTATACAGCAGTATTTGTATGCAAGTACCTGCTGATACACATGACGAGCATTATGAGATATTGTTATGGATTGCTCTGACATTTTATTGGATGCCTTTTGTTTCTTCTAGAATCCCGCCACATTGTACACCAATGGAATTGTTTTTTTTAATTTTTTTTTATTTTCACAGGTTGAAATAGTGACTCACACTGGACCTCACAGACGTCTATGGATGGGACCTCAATTTCAATTTAAAACTATCCATCCCTCTGGACAAACAACAGTGATTTCTTCTAGTTCTTCTGTTCTTCACTCACATGGCCCAAGTGACATCCCTCAACCACTGCTAGATTTTGATACAGATGACCTTGACCTAAATAGCCTCAGGTAAGAAAATAAAATCTGTTGATCAAATATGTTCAATTGTTTTGTTGTGTTTAGTAGGAAAACATCCATGAAATCCGCTGAGAAGTCCAGCATAAATTTCAATAAGACTACTTATTTTGATATGCTCTCCAACAAATTCTGGGGGATTCCTGAAACAGGTGTATTCATTCTGAGACAATGTGACACTTTATTAGCACACAGCTGAACTCCATTCAGATGTCAGTCGCCTTTTTAAATAAAGTGACTTCAGTAAACTGTGCTCTCACTAACTGGTTGCTATTGGTTACTGCAGATCATCCTTGTTTTTTGGCTGTGCCTTACTGAGTGAGCCCTGAAGTCCTAAAAGATTGGAATTAGCTTTTTTGTTTGTTTTTTTGCCCTCATTTACATTTATAAAGTTTTGTAAAGTACATGACATTGCTTTTTCAACCACAAAGTGTTTAGCAAGCATATATTTGAACCTCTGTGTCTTGGCATTACCTAATCGTGTTGATTCAACAGCTATTTTGATTTAGTTGATAAGAAAGTTGCTGAAATAAATGTGTCTGTACTGGTTGGACAACCAGTTCAAATCAGCTCAGTCTAGAAGAATATGAAAGTGTGTAAATGAAGGTAAACTGCAGGAATGACCTTGTCCCCTGCTTTCATTTGCTGTTGCTCTTAGAACATTTAATCATTATACAGTATATGCCCTGTTGCCTGTCACAGAACACATGATTGGGTTTTAGCGGGTATTTTTTTGCTAAATAATACATTACACTACCATAAATGATAATGTATTGGTCATTATTAAAATTCTGTATATTTTTTGATTAAACAATTCACTCTGACACTACCACATCAGTGGAGCTGATTTTGTGGGTACCTGGAATCACTTCTTACACTTGAATGCAGTGGCGTAACTAAAACCTTCAGGGCCCCGATGCAAGAAATCATGAAGGCCCCCCCTGACCCCTGGACAGCGCTTTTCCTAGGGGGATGTCTGATAAGAGGAGGAGCGGCGAGAGCCGCCGAGGGACCCCAGAAGTCGGTGTTCGAGGCCACTCTGTGCAAAACTAACTGCACAATGAAGTTATGACATGTTTGTTATTTAAAATAAAAACCTTTACAATCAATCACTTTAAGGGGTTAAAACAGGTGGTCAGGAGGCAGCATATTGCCTCTTTACCGGCTGTCAAATGCCTCTGAAAAGTGATCTGAGCATGGATCGCTTTTCAGAGGAATAGCATTTTGTTGGTACATTGAACGAGCAAGAAAAAAAAAATCAGTCCTGATTGTACACATATAGGGTGTCAGGATTAAACGTGCATACATAAAATGTGCATACATACATCTAAACAGTGGCGGCTGGTGCGCAAAAATTTTTTGGGGGCGCAAACATTTTTTGAAAAAAAATCATCAAATGCAGCCACTGTGCCCATCAAACGCTGCCACTGTGCCCATCAATTGCAGCCACTGTGCCACTTAAATGCTGCCAGTGTGCCATCAAACGCAGCCACTGTGCCCATCAAACGCAGCCACTGTGCCCATCAAACGCAGCCACTGTGCCCATCAAACGCAGCCACTGTGCCCATCAAATGCAGCCACTGTGCCACTTAAATGCAGCCACTGTGCCCATCAAACGCAGCCACTGTGCCACTTAAATGCTGCCAGTGTGCCATCAAACGCAGCCACTGTGCCCATCAAACGCAGCCACTGTGCCCATTAAACGCAGCCACTGTGCCCATTAAACGCTGCCACTGTGCCCATCAAATGCTGCCACTATGCCACTAAAATGCTGCCAGTGTGCCATCAAATGCAGCCACTGTCCCATAAATTGCTGCCACTGTGCCACTTAAATGCTGCCAGTGTGCCCATCAAACGCAGCCACTGTGCCAAACGCTGCCACTATGCCCAAACGCTGCCAGTGTGCCCATCAAACGCTGCCAGTGTGCCCATTAAATGCTGCCAGTGTTCCATCAAACGCAGCCACTGTGACAAACGCTGCCACTGTGCCCATCAAACGCAACCAGTGTGCCCAAACGCAGCCAGTGTGCCCATTAAATGCTGCCAGTGTGCCCTTGAATGCCCCCAGTGTGACCCCCGACCGCTCATCGGCACTTACCCTTTCTTGGTGGGGCAGCGGGTGACTGCGACGAGTGGGGTCCTCCATGCGTCTCCTGCTGTCCTCATCTCCCGTCCTTTCCTCCTGATAGGCGTCCAATAGCGGCGCCTGGCGTTTCAGCCAATCAGGGGACAGGTAACAGACCCGAGCACCTGATTGGTGGAGAGGCAGTTTAGTGTTAGGAAAGCGAATAGTCATTCGCTTTTCTAACACAGCTGAGTGGCCTGTGAGGTCACCTTTTTTGATGCCTATTAGAGCCTATGGCTCTAATCCGGTGCTTCAAAAACACCCCCCGCCGCTGTAATTCAGGTTCCCTGCGCCCAAAAAGGGTCTGGGCGCCTGAATAGGGGGTGGCAGCGGCGGCCATAGATAGATTCATGCAATGCATGAATCTATCTATTGGTGATAGAGGGGTGACTGGAGAGAGGGGGCGGCGCCCAGTGCGCCCTTAATGCGCGGACCACCACTGCATCTAAACACACACACACATAGATAAACACACATATAAAACACATACATGAACACACATATAAAACACATACATGAACACACATATAAACACATACATGAACACACATATAAAACACATACATGAACACACATATAAACACATACATGAACACACATATAAACACATACATGAACACACATATAAACACATACATGAACACACATATAAACACATACATGAACACACATATAAAACACATACATGAACACACATATAAAACACATACATGAACACATATAAACATACATGAACACACATATAAACATACATGAACACACATATAAACATACATGAACACACATATAAAACACATACATGAACACACATATAAAACACATACATGAACACATATAAACATACATGAACACACATATAAACATACATGAACACACATATAAACATACATGAACACACATATAAACACACATGAACACACATATAAACATACATGAACACACATATAAACACACATGAACACACATATAAATATACATGAACACACATATAAATATACATGAACACACATATAAACACACATGAACACACATATAAATATACATGAACACACATATAAATATACATGAACACACATATAAACACACATGAACACACATATAAATATACATGAACACACATATAAATATACATGAACACACATATAAACACACATGAACACACATATAAATATACATGAACACACATATAAATATACATGAACACACACTTACAGAAAGCCTTTTTAAAAACGGCACTGCTTTACCTTACCTCTTCCTGTCGGGTACTGCACTGTAGGGGGAGACAAAGAGCACAGCACACACTGCTTTCACTTTAGAACAGTGTGACACAGGCTCCCAGCACAGTGCCGATTACAGGTCGGCTAACAATGGGGAGATCGATCTCAGCCGCTCCTCCTATCCAGATAAACAGGGGGGCCCTCAAGGGCCCCCTGCAGCATGGGGCCCAGTCACCATGGCGACCTCAGCGACCCCTATACTTCCGCCACTGCTTGAATGCATACCAAGTGGTGCATATTCTTTGATCAGTTGACAGTTCCATGATACCTTTATACAGGAGTCTTGCAGCTTACCTGAGCAACCTTTGTTCTTTTTAAGGTTTTTTTTTCCCTCCTATTATTTAATGTAATTATTATTTTAATAATAATATAATCTATATATAATATATTTTCTAATTTATATATATTTAGGTACATTTATCATATGATAACTTAATCCATGGTAAAACATTCCATCTAACTGTGTTACAAGGTATTATAGTGCTCTGTTCACACCTATGCAGCTACAGGGGAGTGCACGTTTTTGTGCGTGATGACCCTTTTGAAAAATATCACACTGCACCAAAATGCATGGTACTTTGTTAACATGTGTTTTGGTGAGTGCACGTGCATTAGGAAGTTGCATGGGGATGCCATTAAGAATTAATGGCACCACTTCGCATCTGCAAAAGGGCTGCGCATTTAGCAATACACAAGTGGGAATCTAGCCTAATTGAAAATGTAAAATGTTTACTGTTGATATGAGATTGTAGGCCACACCCACCCACAAAACACTTTCCCCAGATACAATTTAAATAAATAATACACAAACATCCATCTTTTTGGCAAGAAATTGGCCGCGACACCTTTTATTGGTTTTAAACAATGTAATAATTCATAACTCTTTTATTATATCATAACTTCATAAATCCAAACATATTTCCATCTGCTCAGTTATTAGAACTCGAGCAGTAGCAGAATTTAAATAAAAACAACAGTCCCCCCCAGAATCCGGGGTGACCCTACCACATAATAGGTGTTCGCAACTGGGGCGGGAGGGAGGGAGCTTCAATTTCCTTCTTGGTCCAGTGGGAAAGAGGAAAAGCCTCTTTCCTGTTGACCTTTTATAGCCTATCCACACTTCCAGCACCTTCCATGAGCTCTGATTGGTTCTTCCCAGGTACTTTAGCTCAGCTTCCTTAAAGGGGCAGCCGCCCTAAATTACCTATAAAGCTGCTAAAATAATTAATCTAAATGTGGTGGGGAGGCCACAGCCTCAAGAAAGTGGACCCATATTGCGCCCCCTTTTTCATGAGATTGTAGGCCACACCCACCAACAAAACACTTTCCCCAGATACAATTTAAATAAATAATACACAAACATCCATCTTTTTGGCAAGAAATTGGCCGCGACACCTTTTATTGGTTTTAAACAATGTAATAATTCATAACTCTTTTATTATATCATAACTTCATAAATCCAAATATATTTCCATCTGCTCAGTTATTAGAACTCGAGCAGTAGCAGAATTTAAATAAAAACAACAGTCCCCACAAGGCGGGCTTGAACATCAAGCCCGCCCCCCCCCCCCCCCACCGCCGCGGCCACGGCACTTTCTATACTGTACTGCAGACCCAGATTGAATATATCCAGACCAACCACCGATAAATGGACTCCACCAGGCCTGTACAAACCCGGGTAACCACCTTCAAGGTCCACATGCCGATAGGATAAACCATTAATCAGAGGCATAAATTTCTCAAGAGCCCTATTGACTCTTTTCCTCATTTTTTCCATGACCCTCCTCTGATCTGAGGAGAGCCACGAAAGCCGAGGGACTATCTCTGAAAAGACAAAAGTTGTACCTGGGGAAGTGATACAAAAGCGCTGGAGATCCTGTTTAATCATGAACAACAAATCTAGAGTCTTAACTTTCCCCAAATCATTGCCACCCAAGTGAATAACCAAAATGGATGGCATGGGCCATAATTGATACAACCTTGTTAGGTGAAAATAAAGTTGGTGCCACTGAAGGCCTCTTATGCCCTGCCAATATAACTTAAAAGAGTCCAGCTGCTGGGACAAATTCGTTGAGTAACTGCGTTGAGCCGCTCTCTTTCGTGCCCAATATATAAAAGAGTGTCCCAGAATCCAAACTGTGTGCTGAAAACCTGAAATTCAAATAAACAAATTAGGCCTAACATATAAACGAAAACAATGGGACTTCCACCTCCCCATTTCTTTAATGTCAGAATCTGGTAACCCTACCCGGGCCGCCTCAGAAGCTGCGCCTATTCTAAATAAGTGGGAGGAAAATTTCAAGTTGGTTAATCCCAACTGTACCAAGCATTTCTTAAAAACTGCATCAAACTGAAATTTCGTAAGTGGCATTGAATTAGCATGAATAAGAAAAAACCCTTTACCTAAAGGTCTAATCCCCATAAATTGTCTAACTGCCTCTACAGGGCACACAATTCCGTCCTCTTGTACGCACAGGTTGACCCACCTGCCCTTCCTGCATTGATCCATTTTAGACTGCTGCAGCCAAATATGCACTCCCAATTGGTCAACCACTACATGCTCAATTCAAATTCCTGAAGTCCCTTGTTTATTTGCTGGTACTAGTTCCAAGATACGGAAAGCACTGAAAAAGACTAACACGAAAGCTGTTTTGAAAAGTAGCGCTTCATACTTAGAGAAGCAAACTATTGCAGTAACCTTGCAAAGGCCACGAAGGATGTCCAAGGAGATAGGTCGTCTACTGTCTGAAACAAAAGTCAACCTCCTGTAACCCTTCAGTGCCTGTTTAACGGAAAAATAATACGTGCAAGGTTGCAAACCTAATAACCTAAAGAAAAATGAAATGCCAGCCAGCGTTTTTGACACATAACTAAAGGAAAAGCGCTGCTGTATTAACTGGGATAAGAAGGCCAAGACAGTTGCTTCAGATGGTTCTCTGAAACTAAAACCTTCAGCGCTTGCAAAGGACAACCAGCTTCCCCAGGACGCAGAGTAACTGGACCAAGTCTTGGGCGCCAAGGAACCTTGAATAGCTTCTGCTACAGCACTCAAATTATGTCCCACAGGTGGTCTGGGCACGGGATGCCTGTCACATCTGCCTCTGGAAGCAAACTCCGGAAACGGTCCATCTGCAACCGGGACAAAGAATCAGCAATGTTATTCAGGATCCCAGGAGTATACCTAGCTTTTAACCAAACATTAAATTTGAGGCATCTAAAGACCACTTGTCTTAGTATTTTGATCACTAGCAATGAATTAGACGAAAGACAATTAACCGCATATAACACGCCCTTGTTGTCAGTCTCCACTAGAATACGCCTATTTGCAAAATTCGGGCCCCATAGCTCCAAGGCCACCAGAATCGGGAACAACTCCAACAACACAACGTTTCGGGTGACACCTGTCTGAAACCACAACTCAGGCCAAACTGCACAGCACCAATGTGTTCTCCAGATAACACCAAAGCCTTTGGATCCTGCCGCATCTGTAAACAAATGGAAATCTGAATCTATCACAAATTCAGATTGGAAAAAAGACCTCCCATTATAACATTCCAAGAAGCTAGCCCAGAGCATCAAATCTTCTTTAAGAGGGGTAGTCAATCTAATGTGATCCAATGGGGATTTCATACCAGAGATTGCCAGATAAAGGCGCCAAGAAAAAATCCTGCCAACCGGCATAATTCTACAAGCAAAAGCCAAAATTCCTTACAGCGATTGCATCTCTTTCAACCGAACTTTCTTCTTTTTCAATACCCACATAATCAGCCACTTCAATTTCTTCAATTTTACTTCAAGCAAACGAAACTCCATCATACACGTGTCAATTTCGATGCCCAAGAATTCCATCGTTGTGCTGGGCAAGCAAGTCTTTTCATCCGCTAAAGGCACACCAAAATCTCGAGACATAGTCTGAAATGACAATAACAACTCCAAGCAACTTCAAGAGTCAGCTGGCCCGACGCATAAAAAGTCATCAAGATAGTGAACTACACTATCCATACCCGATTTAACACAAAGACACCAATGCAAAAACGTGGAAAACACCTCAAAATAAGAACATGACAGCGAACATCCCATTGGGAGACATTTGTCAAAGAAATATTGACCTTCAATGAAAAAACCTAAGGAATTAAAAGCTGATGGGGAAATAGGCAGGAGGCGAAAAGCTGATTTTATGTCGGCTTTTGCCAACAATGCTCCAGGGCCGAATGATCTAATTTTCCGGACTGCGTCTTCAAATGTCGCGTACGAAACTGAACACAAACTCCCATCAATATCATCATTCAATGACTCCCCTTTTAGGAAAGACAAATGGTGTATGATGCGGAATGCGTTAGGTTCCCGCTTAGGAACCACTCCTAATGGGGAAATACGTAAATTACTAAAAGGCGGATGTTCAAAAGGCCCCGCAATTCGCCCTTCCGCAAGTTCCTTGGCCAACTTATCCCTCACCACCTGTAGAAATAATTGAACAGATTTCAGATTTTCAACCATATTACACCCAGTGCCCAAAAATGAAGGTAAGGGAAAACCATTGGAAAATCCTTCAATGAGCAAACACGCCATCACTTTGTTTGGGTATCTGTCCAGCCACGGGCACATTCTTTCCAGCCTCACAGGCGTGCAGGCTTTTAGAAAAAATATCCCTTTGTGCTAGACCAGAATCCACCGCCGCAATCCTTTTAAAACACTTTGCTGCTGGATGCGCTCCAGCACAAAAAGAACATTCATGTTTATACCTGCACGCTGCATTCCAGCGACATTGGCCATCATTGAATGCAAAACAACATCCTTTCCTAAAGGCTGTATTGGAAGGGTTAGCCGTGGGCTGTTTAGGAACTACCTGCTTCTGGAGTAGTATTAAATTGAGCCAAAGCCCCACGTCCTTCATTCCCCACCTAAGTGATGGGTGTATGGACAATTTCTGACGGAAAGACTGGCCATTATGCCAGAATAGATGCAATAAGCTTGCAACCAATTATTGAATGACCTGGCCACCGGCCTGCGCCTGTCATCCTCGCACCTCTCTTCTCCCCTCTTTTCTGCTCTGACCATAAACTCTTTATGAGCCGGCAGGAGAGAAAGAATATCTAAGTACTCTCCCTTCCAAATTTTTTCTTTAACTACTATGCTCAAATCATACCCCAAAGGAGACATCTCGCAGGGCATAGCATCTTTCATGCAGGACTCAGGGACATTAACCTGGACAGGCGCAGCTGTGTGCAATGGCTCAGGGACTACATTTGTATTCTGCATACCAATGCTAAAATCAGTCATAGAACTGTGCTGTGCTAAACTGACAGGAGAAGTAGAAAGTACAGCAGTTTGAGGGTTAACAGGCATAGAAGACAGAATAGGAGAAACAGCAGGAACTGGGATTTCATGAAACAGTGATTGGACAAGGGAGGACAGAGATCCCACTAACCCAGATAACACATTTAATTGTTCTAACTCACCAGCTGCTGGAGGTTGTACCATATTTTGCTGTACCTCAGCCTCCAGCAGCACTTCAGGGTCCAGGACTTGAGCAGCCTGCCCGACCTGTAACTGCCCAGGCACCTCTGCGCACCAAGTGCCTTGCTGCATTGCTTCAGCTGTTTGCTGAGAAGGAGACTGTATGGTGTGCTGCCTTCCCCTAGAGTCACTTGTGGGCTGCTGGGACTGTCCCCGCTGTCCTCTTCTTCCTGCTGGCGACTGTGAACAAGTCCGCCTCTTCTTTGTGTTCCGGCGGCTCCGAGACGACACACCGCCGCCATCCTCCTGTGTCCATCTCAGCTGTTCCTGAGTCTCTTCGGTAACTTCCGGAGCTTCTATGCTTCGCTCCGGAGGCGCGCTCCTCCTCCCTCTCTCAGTGATGGCACCTGCTGTCTCCGCCCCGCGTCTTGTGGATATGCCTGCACACCGCCCACTGCTGAGCTGCCTCCACCTCCCTCTTCAGGCTGTAAGCTTTCTTCCTGTGAAGACAGCGCCAGACAGTGTCGCAGCCATGTCTCCCCTCCTGCACTGCCAGCTTTCTCAAGGAGCTGCATCACCAGGGACTCCATTATAAGTGGGGTAAGAGAGAGCCTTACTTGTGAGCTTCAATTTCCTTCTTGGTCCAGTGGGAAAGAGGAAAAGCCTCTTTCCTGCTGACCTTTTATAGCCTATCCCCACTTCCAGCACCTTCCATGAGCTCTGATTGGTTCTTCCCAGGTACCTTAGCTCAGCTTCCTTAAAGGGGCAGCCGCCCTAAATTACCTAAACTAAAGCTACTAAAATAATTAATCTAAATATGGTGGGGGGGCCACAACCTCAAGAAAGTAGACCCATATTGTGCCCCCTTTTTCATTCTACAGAACAATGCCTTTTGTGTGTTTTTATTGGCCCACAAAATATTTCAAATTGATGGAAAATAGGAAATGAGTAATGACTGAGACTGAAAAAGCACCACAAAAATACATAGTGTGCTGGAAAACTTAGATTGTGAGAGCATAAATAAGCAATTCGGCAATTTTAGGAGGTTCTGCTTTAAAAATATGTTTGTTTTAAAAAAATGTTTATTATTGCTACAGGATCCAACCAGTGCGCTCTGAGCCAGTTAGCATGCCTGGGTCACCTCGTCCTGTATCTGATCGCAGAGGGGTATCGACGATTATTGATGCCAGCTCAGGTAGGAAACTCTTACTTAAAGTTTTCTTGATGGTTGAATAACAACAACAAATTAATGCAATTGGCTTTTCTGGATTGCCAGCAGTGAGAAGTCATTTATTCTTAAAAAGAATCCTAAGAAGCATGTGTCATTTCTAAAGTTGGAAATTTATTGTGTTGTGTCTCAAACTATATTGTGTCCATTTTTGATTTTACATTTTTTAGATTCTGAATTTAGGAGCATGATTTACTGTGGTGATAAAGTGAAAAATCACAATACAATATCTTCCTAAAATGAGTGTTTGAACTATGGACTTTGTGTTAGCCAAGTGCTGTAGCATTATTATTAGACTGTTGTTAAACATCTTGGATATGACAAGACTCACACTGGTCATAAAAGTGTCACTTGTTTGACAAAATCATTGGCAGTTGTGAAATGTGTCCACTCTTTCAGTGTGGGTGACCAGATACAGCAACAATTGTTCTAGCACTTTACACACACATTTTACAATATGCTGGAAGAATTGTTCTGGTAGTTTAGCAGATTTTACTTATCAGCTCAACTTAAAAGTTGTAATTCATTGTTAGCTATGTAAATATTCACATTTTAAAGTGCCCATAGACATAAGATGACTATTATACAATCTAGGCCATCTTGGGCATTTTCAGGAAAAACTGTAACAGATATGGTCTAGCGGACACAAAGATTGATTGCCTAAATTAGAATCTTCTGGGCTGATTACTAATGTCTCCTTATACAGTACATGTCTCAGTATGATTGTTGTAGAAGGCATTTGCTTGGCAGTCAGGTATATATTTAACTATATATATATATATATATATATATATATATATATATATATATATATATATATATATATATATATATATATATATATATATAGATATCTATATCTATATCTATATATAGATATAGATATCTATATCTATATATCTATATCTATATATATATATATATATATATATATAGATATATCTATATATATATGTATATATAGATATCTATCTATCTATAGATATATATATATATATATATATATATATATATATATATATATATATATCACTGAGACTACATGTTTGTATAAACTCAAACAAGTCTGGTTCTCTTTAAAGCCCATGTGGCAACCAGAGGTTCTAATACACAATGGTTTCCAAATGAAATCTCTCATAAGTAGAATTATTAAACACAAGCATTAGTCGAGAGTCAAACAGGATTTTAATCTGCAGTGATTCAGAAATCCCCCAGAGAGGCTGTTGAGGTTTAAACTGTAAAAAGAAACTGTAACAAACACAGAAAGGGATTTGTAAAGGTTGTTAATACAGTGGATTTAAAAATAGGATATATAATAGAGATGTGATATTGTGTACAAGAGCCTGCTTTCCTGGAACTTGGCAAGTTACAATTTTAGAAGGGTTGGGTCAAGCCATTTGGAAAGATGTTAAAGTGGTTGTAAACCTCAGACATGAAATATAAATAAAGCATGTTCCTCTATAGTATTTATTTGTCTCAATCCAGAGAACTAAGTGACATTTCTGTCTGCTGCTTCATTCTACAGCTATCTGCATAAGTCACTTCTATTGTTATCAATCATGGGTAATCAAAAATCAAAGGGAACAGGGTCAACAGACCAAGGGGCAGGAAGGGCAGGGTCCCTGAGGGCAGCAAAATCAGCATGAGGCAACACACCAGTAGAAAAACTTCAAAATAAAAACAATACACAAAAGTAGTAAAACATCCCAAGGACCATAAAGGTCTACCCTGCCATTGCTCCTCTGGACCTGAAAAACAAGGCCAGAAAAGCAGAGTCTTTGACCCTCAGACTGGAGTCCAGTTATGAACTAACTATTCTATGAGGGCAACCAAACTAGGAAACCCTTGGCAGGGGCCAACATGGCCAAAAGGAGTCCAGAGTACAACTCCTAACAGTACCACACTAGCGGCAGGGGGCAATCGAAGTGAGTAACCAGAAAAATTGAGCTGTAATCTGGCAAGTTGACTCCAGAAGGACCGGCGGCAAAGGGTAAATGCGTAACCTGCATAATGTCACCACAAAAAAGGTAGAAGGTGGATGAAAACCAACAAAAGAAGAGTCAACACTTGCACAAAAGAGAAGATGAAGGATTTCAGTCGCAGCAGGTATCCAGCAGTCAAGAAGCCAGAAATGAACAGTTGTCAGTGCCATCTAATGGGCATCCAGCCAAGATGTAGCAGCATCCGGAGTATCGAAAAAAATGAAATGTGGCTCCATCCACCACACACACACAGATTACTTGGGAACAGGAGACTGTATGTGAGGCCCTTATCCTGGAGCCATTTGCGGACCTCTGAGAAAGAGCATTGCCATTGTTGCACCTCAGCAGAGTTATCCGGAAAGATGGATATCTTGGCACTCTCATGACAGAGGCCAGGCCTGTTCCGAACAGCAGCAAGGATCATGTCCGGTCTCTATAATTAAGCAACCCCAACAAGAAGGGTCGCGGAGGCACTCCCAGTATAGGAGGAGTGGTGGTAACACAATGCGCCCCCTCGACCACGAAAGTTGGTGGGAGATTTTGTAGGCCCAAGTTGATAGTGAGCTAGGTCTCCACAAATACAGCAGTGTTAGTACCGTCTGTCTGTTCAGGCAGTCCCAGCACTTTGAGATTATTGTGGTGTAGCCAGTTTTCAGTATCAATAGCCTTTTCCTGTAGAGCCTTAACTTGCCTTTGCAGAGCATGCAATTCAGTCCGAGCAGACTGTATCGTCCACATGAGAAATCCTCTCCTCTGCCTCTGACTAGGGGGAGCGAAACTTGTCAAGATTGTTATGGATAAGACCAATGTCAGTAGAGACTTAAAGTGGTTGTCAAGCCACTATCTCATCTTTATATCATCCCCCTGTCAGATAAAAAGTTGCATCCTAGTGTCTGTGCTTTATAAACAAAAAAAACAATTTCTACCTCTTCTAACAGCATCTCTCAGCGATAAGATGACTCCAGGCTCTCAGCTCTCCCCGTGTGATATCTCCAGTGATGGGGGCCGAGATTCCCCTGCTGACGTCAGCCAGGGAGGATGGGAGGAGAGGAGCTCAGAGCCTGGAGTCATGTGATCGCTGGAAGACACTGTTAAAACATGTAGAAATCTTTTTTTTTAAAGCAGAGGCACTGGGACACAGCTTTTTATCTGACAGAGGGGATGCTATACAGATCAGTTAGTATTGAAGCAGTGGGGAGAGGAACAGATCAGCCATAGTGAGAGATGACAGGCAGGGAGAAGAGGGGGTAGGAGGACAGAGGGAGATAGCAGCATATGACGGAGGCGTGTACGCTGACAATGGTGCAGCACAGCAGCCCTGATATATTGTGGTCCGCGTACAGAGGGCAGGGTAGAAACTGTCAGGATCAGCCAGGTATTTCAGATGATACAGGGGGCCAAAATATACAGCACAAGCACTGAGCTGTATAACATGCTTTAAAGGAACAGGATCTTTATTTTATCTATCTTTGCAGTGAGAGTTTCTTTACATGCTGTTATAGCCACCAGAATGTCAGCAGTGGTTGACCCGTCCAGGTCAGTGTCAGCTGAGGAGGTCTGAGTGGTTACAGACATGGTGGGGACTGGAGACCGTGTGTCCAAGATGGCCGGAGCAGCTTGTGTGCAAGAAGCAGGCACAGACATGTGGGTGGAGTGGGGCTTGCTGGGCGACATAGGAGGATTGCCAAGTATGTCAGTATATGTCCCATGGAGCAAGGAGCGATATGGACACCGTCAGGATCATAGAAGGATGTGGGTCGGTGCGGAGCTCTGGAGCCATGTGTCTGCTTCTGTTCACAGAGAAAAAAGGTGGCAGAGGAGGGAGCTCCAGCTGATTGACAGCTTCATCTCTGTTCCTGTATGCTGTGTAAACGGGGTTTGTTCTTTCCCTCCAATCAGCTCTCAGAGCTCTCCTCTGTGAGCTCTGCAGTGTGTATTTTCAACTCTCTCTGATCAGATATAGAGACAAGAAGATTGCAGATAAACAGGTTCAACTTATGTAGGAGGATTTGTTTCTCAGCATCTCTGTGTATCACCAGAAGCCAGTCACTTCACTGGGTATATGTGAGTGTTTACAACCACTTTAATGTCTGTAGACATCAGTAGGGTTTTAGATCCTCAGCTGTGTCCAGAACTTTTCAGCTTTGTTCCTTATCTATAAAAATGTGTGATATAAGAGACTGTGTTTGGTAAAGTCATAGAAACTTGCCAACATTTTGTTTTAAGTTACTGGCCATACATTACAGCTGGACTATTGCATTCCCGAGACCTAGGACATTACAGGATATTTCAATATCCTACGGAATTAGTAGCGTAAGATGATTTCAGTGATGCAGTGATTCTCAGTAAGTTACACAGAAGCAATATGTGGCTTTCATCTTTGCGTTGTTGCCATAATACACTGTTGTCATCAGCAAGTTTTCATTGATGCATCTAGCAGTGACATAAACACTAAAAGAGAGAAAGAACTGCAGGATTGTCAAAGGTATTATTTTGATTTTGGTATTAGTACATTTGTATACTCAATAACATTCATTGCAACATGTATTGTACTTGATCTAACTAAAACAAAAGTGTACACAAAGTACATTGATAACATTATTATGTGATTTTTGCTGTTGTTCTAGATGCTGGACATAAAATTCCTCAACAGAGCTATTTTTGCGCAGTCTTCAAATATCTAGCTTATGGCGATGTCTGCTTATTACGTGTAGTTTATTCACTTCATACATCAGTAATATATTTTGCTTGATAATATTCACAGTTACCTCGATCTCATGATATTTGCAAATAAAAGCACCACATCTTTGCATTTACTTTAGATGCAGGAAACTAAAATACGTGTTTGTGGTTCTCTGGGCTCATAGATAACTTTTATTATGCTTCATCGAGGGAAAGCGTTTAGTAGTTTCTATCTGCAGGTGAATCACCACACAGCAGTTGTGTTACCTTATGACAGTTTTAGCAGTGATGATTTTCTGCCTGCGGGGTATAATGTCCATTACAGTAACATATGGGATTAGAAGAGCTCATAAAAACTCTTAATGTGTCACCACAAGGTGCCATTCTACAGTGAATGTGTTTACACAAGAGTCTAGATAGTACGATGCAAGAATGGCACAAGTGTCTCAGCCTTGTTATTTATGATCTATGGTCAGATATGTTTTCATTTAAAGTCTAAGTGTAGGAAGATATGAAATATACCAGTGTAATTCTGTAATATATTTTTTTATATATATTTAAATCATATCTAAGCTCAAAAACAAAAATGTAATGCGTTACAGCTTACCAAACTATAGGTGTAAATTATATCTGGCATACTGAGCATGACATTCATCACTAGCTAACATGTCAACCCATTAAGAGATCTTTAGCTTTGAGCTATATTAAGCTGTTAGTAAATAACAAATTTAACTTGTGTCTGTTCTTTTATATATTGGACCTTAAATATTCACGTTTGAGATGCAATACCAGTGTGTCCAATATTCTATCTGCTTTCAAATATACTGTACATATATTCCTTGGGGGTTTGCCTACCTTAGTATGGCACTTTATAGTTTGGTACCTTGTGATTTGAAAATTCCTATTAGTTGGTAGTTAGAGATGGTCTTATCTCTCTCAATTGTTTCTCCAGACCATGGTGTTGTAAAAAATCTATAAAAGAAACAGTGTTTCCTTTTGTGTAAATAGTGTCATGGTGTACATTGTTCCCTTCTGATAGACATCTAAGAGGATTATATTACCATGAGATTGCCATAAATCAGTGTCAGGAATTATACAAAGCTGTTCTAGTATAGGGTTGTCCCTTAGGGACAGGCTGGCTGGAAGATCCTAAATTGAGACTAAAGCTGAGTATACAGGTACCAAAAGTCGGCCGGTTCAGCAGGAACTGGTCAACTTTCAGTACATCCGTACTCCTCTCTGTTCAAAAGAAGCTGGTCTAATGACCAGTTTCTAACAAACGGTTTTGCTGGAAAAGCAGCAATAATCTGTGTATTCTGATGTGGAAAGGGGGGGGTCCCTCTTGCAGAATTGAGTAGCACAGTGGGAAAGATCCCTGCAAACACATTGTTTGTGTTGAATGAGGGATCTAGAAGGGTTTTTTTTTTTGTTCAACTTGCTGGTTCAACCCACTGGTTAAACTAAAATAAACATCTTTACAATGCCTAAGCATTTGACATTCGTCCCCACTATTAAGGCCAGTTTCAGAATGGGCAGGTTGGTAAAATTACTTTTAAAGTGGAACTCCACTGCAGTGGGAAAGGTTAGAACCTATATCTGTTTCTTATTTATGTTATTCTCTGTTCCTATTGAGGAAATTCACTCTTATTATCTATATTGGTGAAAGCTATCACCAGAAAAGAAAGTGAGGGAAAGTCCAAAATGTATAGTTAGATGACATCTCCCAGTGGAGATGCCTGCTATTGGGTAGATTTCTACTTACATTCTGCCTTGTCTCTAGCTCAAAAAGTGAACTAAAAACCATACAGAGGTCCTAACCCTTCCCTGTTCTAAGTTTTTTCTTCATTTCATAAAAAAAAAAATAATAATAATTTTAATCAGAAAGGCTATCCTTTTTATGTTGTATGCCAGCAATAATGATTCTTACATTTGCACAGAATGGAGGTGATATGACTGTCAATGTATAGTACTTTTAGTAACTAACTTTATTTCCCCAGGCAAGTGAGTTCTCTGCAGCTACAGTGGACCACACAACTTTTTATCATTTACACAGGTATTATGAGGATGTTTTTAGCTGTAAACAGGTCAGAATGATGCTTGTAAAAGTTTACAAGCTGCCCTGAACCAGGAAGTAAATGCAGGCTGTACACCTTGCAATGGAGTCTTTTGATTCCTATCTAAGTGTTGATTGCTTGTTGCTAGGAGATGTAAGCAATGTGGCGCCTCTCCTTATCACTAGTCATCACCTTGTCTCACCTTCAAAGGTTCCATTATGATTTCTCATCACTTTGTGTTTAACCTTTTTCTATGTGTCCTCAATACATTGGTTGCGAGAGCGTTAACATCTCTTTCAGTTTCATGTGTGTCTTATTGTATTTTCTCAACAGAATGCAGTAAAACAGCCTAATTTAATATATTTTTATGTTACATTTGGTGACAAGGCAAGGATATGACTTCATTTCTAATTTAATTACAATGACTCACACAGATGTGTGACTATAACAATTTAATTTGCTCTGACCTGGATAACAGCAACAAAACAAAGGAAATGTGAATTGTGATGAAATGATATATACTAAAATACAGTTTGTATATGTATGTATATGTGTATATATATATATATATATATATTGTGATGACATTGTACTTGTATTATTACATTATTTTGTGTATAAACTTTTAACCTATACATGTGAATCACTTAGTATAAATGTTAAGCATCTAGTATTAATTGCAGTTATTTACAAGGAAAAAATGTTGAAAGCTGGACTTCAGCCAATAAGATAAACACGCAGTTAAAATACCTTTATGTGAACATTTTGAGCTGACAAAATGTTTGTAGTTCTTTTTGGTAATTTTTAGGATTCACATGCCTCCATTATACTGCAGAGGCAGGAGGGTGGCACCAGTTTATCGGTCACAGTTAAAGAATACAGTGGTGTCATCCTCTTGTCCTTCGTCTGCTGATTGGACAGTGAAGAAGCTTTATCATAAATCATGATTGTCCACTGGGGGGCAATTAAAACATGGCTTGTTAACTTGCAGTTGTTTATTGAGGTTTTAGTTGTAGTTCTTATGGTTTTGTGTAAATCTAATGCTACTTAGAGATACAAAATCAAACCAAATATTTGATTTATTGCATATTACATGGATTAAATATGCAGACTAGAGACATTTTTCGTTATTTATTGAAGTAAAGAGCACTGTTTTTAAAGTAGCCTACCGCAAAGAGTCAAAAGTCATGTCTTTGCTTCAACTGTTTCAAAGTGAGGAAAGGTAAAATCAAGCTACTGGTAGCTGCACATCTGTACTTTTCTTAAATGAAACCTGTCGCACGTAAAAGCTAGAAAAGTAAACTGCAGTTATATAAGCAGACATTGTCATATTTTGACATTCCTTTCCTGTGTAAAGCATGAAAATTCCAGCAAGCTAGATACCGTATGTATAATACAACATGGACACCCCTAAAAATATATGCTGGCTGAAAACTCACTAGAGTTTTGCTTTATTGTGTTATAATGTAGTTTCCGTCATAATGCTGGTAGCTTCTTGGTTGCACCTTTGTTTATACTGAATGTTGTCTTAACAGAAACATTAAAATTGCCGGCAGTTTCCTGTTTTCTATATTGAATACAATTTGAAGCTGCTTTGATTTAGGAAATTTTGCTGATTCACTAAATGCATTACTATTAAAGTGATACTAAAGTCTCATTTTTTTTTTGTTAAAAATAACAAACATGTTCTACTTACCTGCTCTGTGCAGTGGTTTTGCACAGAGCAGCCCAGATCCTCCTCTTCTCAGCTCCCTCGCCGGTGCTCCTGGCCCATCCCTCCTGTTGAGTGCCCCCACAGCAAGCAGCTTGCTATGGGGGCACCCAAGCCGAGCCACAGCTCCCTGTGTCCATTCAGATATGGAGCCGTAGCCCGGCCCCGCCCCCCTCTCCCCTCAATGGCTCACTGCTTTTGATTGACAGCAGCGGGAGCCAATGACGCTTTGCTGCTGTCTCAGCTAATGAGGAGGCAGAGTCCTGGACAGCCGAGTCTCTCGTGCAACATCGCTGGATCAAGATGGGCTCAGGTAAGTATTAGGGGTTGCTGAGGTGAGCTGCTGCACACAGAAAGCTTTTTATCTTAATGCATAGAATGCATTGGGGATGAATGTGGGTTCGTTTCAAAGTGCTCTTACTGCTTGTTCAAAATATGAACTTTTTTGTGCAGAGTCTGGGCACTGGTTCATTTTAAAGGAGAAGTACAGCCAAAGCTTGTTTGCCTGTACTTCTGTGGATCACAGGAGTGCAGTTCGTTCTGCACTCCTGTGACCCATTTTCAGCAGACAGTGGGCTGAATCCCGCTGTTGGCTGACGTCACAGAGCCAGTCCAGGCTCGGGCAAGATCGTGACAATGAAGTGGGGATCCGCCCACATGCCTGGACCGGCACCCGGCTCAGAGAGCTGGTGATTTTCAGTCACAGCTGTCTGCTCTGACCACCCCCCTCCTCACTCACTGGAGTGCTGGGCTGTGGAGGGGTGGGAGCGGGCCAGCTCAGACTCCCAGTGTTCTGCTAAGAGCCTGAGCCGGCCACTCTCACCCCTCCACAGCCCAACACTCCAGTGAGTGAGAAGGGGTGGTGGTCAGAGCAGACAGCTGTGACTGAAAATCACCAGCTCTCTGCTCAGGGAGCCCTGAGAACAGAGCTATTGCCGGTGTTTGATCGCTCGGTTCTCAATCTTAGAGCTGGCAGGGGACAGATGCAGCGTCGGACCAATGCTACAACCACCTAGATAAGTTTGATTCTGAAAAAAAACCCCAAAAAAACATACTTCTCTTTTAAAGCCTAATCTTAGTCAAGAATAGATGTGCTTTGTTGCATTCTATGTCTTCACTGGGAAGATTTCCCATCAGTTTCTGTCCTTGACCAGAGTGAAAACCTGAGACATGGTCTATCTCTAACCCAATCTGTTCAAAACTGGTTGGAGTTAGGGTTAAGGCTTTCAATATTTTTATTCAAATCAACATTTCAACCTTTAGTTTACAGTTACTTTGATAATCTGTGCTAAGATACAGTAGCAAGTTGCACTGTTTAGCTTTGACGTATATAGGGAGCTTTGTCCTGTGCACACTTAAAGCAGACCTTGCAATAAAACACAAGGTCTGTTGAATATATATTAGGGCTGCCTTATTCATAAAAAATAGCATGAAAGTTTAAAATAATATAGGGACATAAGTTGGGGTACCTTAGGATACTTACTTTTAGGCTTTAAGTACTTTAGGCGTTTTCACCTAAGCACACCCTCCTGCCTGCATGCCTGAGCTAAGAGCAGATGGATTCCAGGAAGCCACGGCTCAAAATGCTGGTGGGGGTGGTGTTTCAAAGTAATTTCTCAACAAAATAAAGCATGGAGACATGGATGGGTGCGTGACTTTGCTTTGAATATTGAATATTTGAAAATAAATTAGTGTCGTGCATGTCATCCTGTACACTTATGTCTTTAATTTACATCTGACAGTTTTACAAAGTTCGGGGAGTACAGCTATCACAATACTTCCAGAGTTCTGACAGGAGAGACGCTATGTTCTCACACACAGCATCTCTGCCCGACCCTCTTCCACTGATCATTTACAGAAGCCTTTTTATTTTGTGAATGAGTTCACCTAATACAAAACGCTCTGTGATTGGGCAGGAAAAGGGGAGGGGAAGGGAGGGCTGGATGTAACCCTGCAGCCTCGGGAGCTGAGACCAGAGAGTCCAGTGTGGGAGCACTGGAAACATAGCGATAGTTATGCTCCTGGCACTCAGAAAAAATGTAAACTGTAAAATTAAGAGATAAATCCACAGGGTGGCATGCACCTTGGTGGACCTAACCCCTACTTATCCACTACATTTTACAAAGTAGCTGAATTCCTGGAGTTCAGCTTTAAAAAACATTTTATTTCCCCATAATCCTTAGTTTTGGTTTATATGTTTTAGAGGGTATATGCTCTAGAGTGCGCTTGCTCCCTTATATTTGTGAAAATCAAATACTGCAGTAATTCTGACCTGTGCAGCTTTGATTCACATTTGATTAGGCCTGTGCTGCATAAATGAATATGTTTGTGTGGCACAGCATGTGGTTGCAATAACCTGCTTGTCTCTAGCCATAACAAGTAAACCTCATGAAAACAAGAGACTATTGCTGGTGGTGTGACTAATCTGATCCAGGTAGAATGCTGTATCCTTGTATCGAGTTAAAAGTAAAATAAAAAATAACTGTTGTCTGCTGAGAGAAGAAAATAATTTCTTCTTTAGCATTTCTTCACCAGCCCAGTGTTGGCGTCAATATAATTATACAGAGTACTGGGTGACTGACCTATCTGATGTGCGGTATTAAATCCATATTAAAAACATTAGAGAATCTGTCATTTATTTAGATTGCCTGTGATTGTTCTAACAAAGATAAAGCTATATTGCTTTAGATTCGGGGTTTGCAGAGCTCACAAATTGGAAGTTAATTCTTCATTAAGCAAATTTGTTGAGATACTTCCTAATGAAGGCCTCTTTTTTCCTGAGATGGACATACATTGAGTGGTGAATGTTCTGTGATTTCCCTAAAATACGGTAGTTTGAGTGTGAAGTGCTTGCTTGTTTTTGCTTAAAATACGACTCGACCTATAGTGGATACATATAATTTTTAGGTGGATACTGATAGATTAAAAAAACCTGCCTTTTTTATTTCTCTTGGTAACTTTAGTTAAAAGTACTGTCTGCCTCCATCTCTTGCCACAGCATAGATGAAAACCATTTGCAGCTGGACTCCTATCTACGTGTTTATTGAGCATTATAGGGAATCCATGTAGGATTGCAGCACTATTATTTGACTTTGTAATGGCTGCCATAGTTTTGATGAAATAGATATTCTGGTGGAAATATGTAACCATTAGAGTCTTCAAGAAATATAAGAAGTTAGCATGTGATTCTATCTGCCATAAATTACGCACTACTGAAAAGCACATTTGGGTAAAGCTGGACATAATCAAATAAGATAGTATGGAATGGAATAGCGACTTTCACTACCCAGTCCACCTAGTGGTGCCAATGTCCTGTCTGGTGCAGATATTTTCTTTCTGTTGAAATTGTCACACAAATGTGTTGGGATTGATTGGAATGGGTGGCCCACATGTGGATAACGTTGTGTTCTATCATTCTGTCCAAAGTACCCATAATTGATATTCTGTATTAGTTGGTATATTATTGTCATATTATGTATTGCTGTTCTTACATGTAATTTGTAAGTGTTTTCTGCAGCAGTGATTATATTTCAGGTGGTCAGGATGTGTGAATAGAGCAGGCAGATGAAGTCACCCACAGTATGAATGCTCAATCTGTTCTAATTGCTGCGGGCAACAAATGACAAGGCTGAGTGGTCATCAGGGTCTTATTACTAGCAATGATAGAACTGGAAGATTCTTGGCGTCACAGGACCTTTAAGGCTGTCCCTCCATGAGCAGATCCAGCCAGTGCTTGAGGGGCCTTGTTGGAACAGCAGTGAAATCAATATGGTCTAGAAGCCTTGACCTGAGCCTGTAATTACCTGCATGGCATAAAGGCAGCTTGTGTTGTTACAGATAGTGCTTGCTTTCAGACCTGACGTGCTTTGAATTAATCTGTTAAGGAAGGATATTGCCCTTTTTTTTATATTTCTCATAGCAGTGAACAAGGAAACAATAGACATAAAACTGGTTATTTCTTCGGGGTCAGATTTCTATTTCTTGCTCACATTTAATTATATGCTTAATGGTGTGTATCTGTGACGAAAAAAGGCAACTTTTTTTTGTAAGAGGTGCTCATGGCAGATAACATTGTGTTTCAGGCCAGTGCTAGTTTTTCACATTATTATGATACTATACAGAATCAAGCAACAAACTGCTATGAAGCATGAGAACAGAGAATAGTTCCAACAGAAGTGACTTGTACCAGTGCTATAAATGTTTATTAATATTTATCCTACCTTTGCCCTTTATATAGGCTTTAAAATCTGTGGTACTTTTGGAGGATACATGTATATGTTACAGAGAGCAATTGAGGTAGAGGACAAAACATCACATTTATACTGCTTTGTGCATGGGCACTTATAGCTGGATGTAGTACAAAACATCCAAACAATAATGAATTGACCCCAGTGCTTTTCAATTGGCAGCAACCTATGGCAAGGTAGGTTGCAAATTTAGGAAGCAATTAGCAAATTTTGCTAAGAATTAGAATTATAAGATTTAGTATTCAACTTTGGTTTATGACCAAAGAATACACCAGCTTGCACACAGAATTTTGATCATTGTAACTATGGATGTTATTGAAATTCAGTTATAGATCATTATTTTATTGTTCATTTTTCAAAATAGTAAAGTACATCTAAAAATTGTGACATTTTATTGAATAGTGTGAATTTGCATCTTTAATCCATGGGGCTGAATTGGCAACATTTACTGCACTTACAGTGTGCTATGGAACGTGCACCTGACAGTGTACATAGATGCCTGGTTTTTCATGCTGAACTCAAGTAAGTTGGATACCACACAGATGAAGGGGTGCCCCTGGCCTGTTAACTGCACCATTTACTGTAGTAGTTGAGGCATTGGTAAAGACCTACAGCAGATTCAGTATAGGGTTCATCGAACTGGGTGCTATGTATCAGTGTCCAAAGTCCATGACAGAACATTTTCTACTAACTTTCATTGAGAACTGGATGAAGAAAAAATGGAGCCCTAGGCAGGAAACAGCAAAGGAACCCCTTTTAATACCAATGTACCCTGTAGACTCGCAAACTGTATTATATTAAACTTCTCATATGAGAAACATGGGACTGCCAGTACTGATATGTCACTGAACTAAATAAAAAG
Source organism: Lithobates clamitans (assembly GCA_037952925.1). Taxonomy (NCBI): domain Eukaryota; kingdom Metazoa; phylum Chordata; class Amphibia; order Anura; family Ranidae; genus Lithobates; species Lithobates clamitans. Next base: position 5,531,345 of record JBBGZY010000240.1, on the reverse strand, counting down.
TTGGAGAATCTGCATGATCAGTCACTAGCATATTGAGAAGGAGGTAAGCAATACCATCTCCAATATTTTTCTCATAACATGAAATTTTTACTTTGGGGCCAAGCAGCTTGTTTGCTTTAACCACTCCTCCTCAACATACACTTGACTTACCTTCCCACCTCTTCTGCTTCATTCAGTGCTTGGAGCTGCAAAAATACCCAGTACTGCTGGGTGTGCGGGTGCATGCGACTCAGTCCTTGTGACAGCACTGGAACAGTCATAACTGTCATGTGGGGCAATTGTAGTCTTTTGTAAGCTATCACCATGGGAACCCATAGCTTACACAGCCCTTTCCTTTTGATTGATGCCACTCCATTCAGCCCCCCCCCCCCCCAAAGATAAATAATAACGTGCTATAAGGTAAGTATAATGGTCTGTATAGGTCTGCGTTAAAGTGAGCCTGTTGCTTTCCTCATGTATGGGTAAAGCATGAATTGACTTTGGGCCGTATATCTCAGTAATTCTCAGCTGTACCAGCAAAGCATTTTGTAGAAGAGTTGTGAGGATCACAGATATTTACAGGCAACAACTAATAAAGAAAACTAAGATTGCTAGCAACTATGGAGAAATAGCTAGTAGTGTGGTAAGGATGCAAACAGTATAAACATTATATTTAATACTTGGACGCAAATGATAAATTAGGATTTCAAAGCATCAGTACAACCACATACCATTTCACACACAGCTTCTCCTATCAAACTAATGTGTTTAACACCTATTCCTACTTCCTTTGTTATAACATGAATAGATATAACCAGTTTTATGGTTTGCTCATCATTCTACTCTTTAAAGTGAACCTTCACCCACCCACCTTAATTAACCTGCCAACACCAATGCAATATCTGTACGAAAACCAATAAAGTTATTATTAGTTATTTTAAGGACTACATGTCCCATTGTACAGTGCTGTCTGCAAGCAGTGATTTCTGCACTAACTTCCCCTCCTGAAACTCCTTCTCTCAGCACTTCTGTAGTTCAGAAGGCTGACTCTGTGAAATGGGTGACACAGCAGTGCCTACACACAGGGCATAGTGACTACGTGTCTCAGAATTCAAGGAAGTAAATGTGTGGGGATCTTCAAAAAGTAAGTTTACGATCTTCAAGAACTTTCTGTTTGATAGAAGCAGGCTAGAAATAATTGATTTTCAATGTGGAAATAAATATATGATTTTAAATTTCGATCATAGATAGACTTTAAGATTGCCATTTATTTACGGACGTATTCTATGTAAATTGTGCCATATACAGCACACCTGCACATATGCAAACAGCTTGCCTGTACTGTATAAATGGGAACAAGGTTAGACATTGTTATACTCTATTACAGACTCTATAGGTAGCCCGCTGGGAAAAGAAAAAATAAAACTGCCTTTTTTCATAGTTATTAACTCATACTTGGAGTTGATTCTACTTTGTTTTTTTTGTCAGAGTAGTAAATGGTTACATGTGCATTCGTACTGAGCTAAATATAAAGGGATATTGGATTCCGTGCCTCTTTAATTGAATAGATAAATCACTTTAACAAAATCCAGAGTAAAACTTATTTCCATATTTAATACAGTGTTTTTTCATAGCTGTAGCCATGGATTAATTATCAGTGAAAATATACTAAATTATTGGTGACAATATAAAAAAATAATTATTGGTGTAACATTTCTTTTGTTTATGCAAGTATGTTGTCAGATGTCACACTTTATTATGTGATCATAGATCTGAACTACCTTAAAAGCAGAATTCAGGGCAGTGTTCACTAGCTTTAGTATTAGTCATGGGCAGTAGAACTACCTGGAATCCTAATATAAAACCTGAAGAAAGCTAAGTCTTTAGTGACTCTTGTCACATCCCTGCACTAGACAAATGATGACTAAATTGTATTGTTACAAGCATTAATTGGTTTAATTACCTGTGATTACACAACATTTCCTTCTTGGTAGCAGATTGTCAAATCAGTAGCTGGAACAAAAGTACAAACTGAGTTCTTGCTTCATGTCACACATATAATAGTCGTTTTCATGCTATTAAGTGCTTTTGAACACTACCTAGAGAAAGTGTTGATTCTAATTAGTCTTGACACTTTGGTCTTGCATCATGAAACTGCACATAACGCCAGGGTTTCCCTTGGGTGCCCTGGAATACAATATTTACGTGACAGAAGATTTAGGAGCTGCTAATCACTGTGCGGAATGTTATAGAACAGTGACTACCAATGTTTCTGAAAAACTCCCAGAATTATGATTCTTATTGTATCCCATTCAGGCTCTGGATGCCTACTGTTCATCCTGACCGAGAGTCTGGGAAGTAGACTACTACTAGCCTGGGAAGAGGTTTAGTGTTTTTTACAACTGATGTAGCATGTATACAGCAAAACTAAAAACACATTGGGGGAATTTACTAAAACTGGTGCACACAGAATCTGGTGCAGCTGTGCATAGTACCCAATCAGCTTCTAAATTCAGCTTGTTTAATTCAAATTTGACAATAAAACCTTGAATCATTTGGTTGCTATGCGCAGCTGCACCAGATTATGTGTGCTCCAGTTTCACCCACCCATTGATTTCATAGATAATAGGTTTATTGCTATCTTGTTTCAGCACCTTATAGCCCACCTTTGTCAAGGCAACATGCAGAGTACTCAATGCTCTATGGCAAAACATAATGATATGTCCTGTTGTATATGTTAAGTATTGTTCACTGTGGTGACACAGTATGCTTAAGGTGGAGATTTTTCGTTTGAGGTTGATACCTGAGGGCCATTTATGGAACATTGTACATTTTTTTTTCGTTTTTAATTCATATTTACCCTTGGTTTCACAAACCCTGAGGACCTGGACCAGAAGTGGACTGTACAACTTTTCTCCCTAGGTCCTAATGAAGAAGCCTTCTCCTTGGAAGCCTTCAGGGATACAGCTTCCCTAGTAGCATTCATGGATAGAGACCCATATGCACAGCACTATGTGACCCGCCGGTTCAATTGGAAGATGGAAGCCTCCTCTGGCAGTTTACATAGAGTGAAGCTCCTGTTCTAGATCACCCAGTGATCTGGAGTTTTTAGTGGGTCCTGTTAAGGGTTTGGAAAGATCATGGAGACAGCTTGAACCTAGTGTGAATGTAGTCTAAGTGTATCCTGTTTATGCTATCAATATGTTTGTTTTTTTGGAGGTGTGCAGATGTTAGAATGAACAATAATTTCAATGACAGATACACCTCTAAGGTGCCAGTTTGGACTGTACATTGCTGTTTTTTGAACATTGTTTTCCAGCAACGTACTTTCTATTTGAATCCCCCGAGAATACTCCACTAGTTCTTGCCTGAGCTCATTGTGAAAGTTGCAGATTTGCCTTATGTGTTCATCTACAGTTCAGTGACCCTATACTAAAGTAGAATGCATGCAACATAATGGGAAACATGCAGCATAATCAACAGAATACATTTAATGTACTTATTTTTTTCTGAATATCATGAGGATATATAAAATGAAAAAATGCATAAGTTACTGGTACAACCAGGTACGTAGAATGTTGATGGTATTCTGGAAAAATTACATTGTTGATGATGACGAGTTATGGTAAAATCCTGATTTGTTGGACCTTAAGATGATTCACACCAAGAGCCCTTTTGCTTAAAGTTATTCCTGGTAATATAGATGAGGTTGTTGCTGTATAAAAATATAGACAGAACACATTAAATAGTATGTGCATTGTTGCCAATCAATGTCATGTGAACATATATCAATGTTAAAGTAATGTGGTTATCTACATTTCTTCATGGATTAATATTACATTCATTACCACTATAGTGGTAACTCGTTGCTAAAAACAAGTGTTTGTCACTGAATCTTTTTATTTTACACTTATTAGGAAAAATAACAGTTCAAGTTATTTTGTACGTAAATTCTATAAATGTTTACTAAATATTAGGCACTTCTGAATTCACATATATCATTTTTTTGCATTTCATAGCTCTCTATATATAGGTGCAACATATGCCTAATATAGGATGTATTAATAACAGTTCCCGGCCAATTCATACACATACCCACAAATTCCAGGTCCAATATAAGTATAGAACAGCTAATTTGGAAGTACATACAGTATATTGACTGTGGGAGGAAACAGGAGTATCTGATCTATACGCATAGAACATACAAACTCAGTGCAGATATATTAAATATATTGTCATCGAAGTCATTAAGCCTATGGGTCCTGGAACCATAGTGATGTCTAAGTCACAATGTGATAGTGTCAACGCAAGCACCACAATTCATTTAATGTGCTTTTCATACCATGCCTGTGCAGGAAAAGGATTTTGACTCTGTTCATAGTGGTACTCAAAGCCTTGACAAATACATCAACAAGATGCAGAGGTTCCCACACTTATTATCTGGCACAGGGGGTTTTATCGTCAGTTGAGCTGCCAGTGTTATAGTCTTTGCCTTATACACTATTGTATGGCACTCTGCAATACACATAGAATTACAATCAGAAGCCAAAATACAAAGACTTGAAATACTATTGCTATTGCTGTGGTATTCTAAAACTGACAAGGCCACCTTGTGTGTTAACAAAATAGGACCTTTTGGTACTATATGTAAGGGACGTAACACATTATTTTATATTATGCTTCACAAACATACATCAAAATGTTTGCAAGAAAGTCTTCCAAATCTTCACATATGTCTCCAGACCACCACAATTTTAGAGATAAATTTCACAAGGGAAGTGTCTGAAGGTCACCTTAGATTTATGCAAATAAATACTGTAGTTTGAGAACTGTTTTGACATATTCCATATATTTCTGTAGGCTTGTATATACACATACATGCATGTTTACAATTTTGTGAGCAGATTGTAAAAAATGTTACAGGAAAAAATATGTAGCTGGGAGGTATTTTATTAAACAACATGCAACACTCTTTCTCAGTTTAAGCATGCCAAGAATGGCTGCCCTTTTTGACAATACTAGGCCACAAATGCTTCCCTATGGATTCTTAAGTGCGCCATGATGGCTCCTTAAATATGAGAAGCTGTCAGGCAGGCCTCTAGAAAACAGAGATGAAACATTGCATAATCTACATGGTAGACTCTAATATTCTTTAATAAAAGAGGGAATTAAATGTTAAAATGTCATGAAACCACAATACACAGAGTGCCAGATGTTGGCTTGATAAATATGTGAAAGAACTGAAGCAGCTCATCTTGCTGTTCAATGTTATTGTCCTTAATAAAGGTGACAACTCTTGCGTTTTTCATCTGCTATCATATTGTATATATTTTTGAAAACTGGCTGTATGGGTTATAGTCTCTAGATGCTTCATTTTAATGCTAAGTAGAGTAGACAGTTTAGTGATGTGGAAGACCATTATCTCACCTTTGTGCATTTAAACGACAGTCACTTGCCTTTCCCTTTTTCATAATACATTGGCTGCGTTACAGCTGAGGAACTTTTTAACACCTATTGGAAGCATTAAATAACTAGATATGCCATGGTGATGATGGAACTGTTTAAATATGCATGAAAAGATAAAACAAAAATAGACATTTTTTCTGTGCTACTTACTCAGAATGCACTCATCTAAAAGCTAAAAAACAGCAACCTGGGTCATCTTTGGACACATTTTGCTATCCATCGCTGCCTACTGTTTGTTAAGTATTTGTTATATATTCACCTTGACAGCTGCTATGGAGTAACAGCTTGGTTTGAATTTGCAATTTGAGCGACAAACCTGTACAAACTGGCTGCGCAAGTTAATTTTGGTGCCAGAATAAGGTAGATTTACAGTGATAATGAAATATTTTTTTCTGAGGATTAGAAAGGTAGTACACAGTTGTAATAAGAATGCAGAGAAATTATTAAAGCCCACATTGGCCAGTCAAATTTTCTCTAAAGAAAAAAATGAATGAGAATGTAAGAATTTCATGCCATGCAGGTTCTATTTTTATGCAATGTAAATGTTCAAATAATAGCATCATTAATAGGTAAGAAAAATCTAAATTGCTAATTTTCCAAGTAGCAATACAGGGCTTGGTTGGGAGGGCATTTGCCTCCATGGGCAGTACTAATGATACATTGGCCTGGTGGCCCGTGTAGACATACTGCGCCATCCAAATGAGATCAGAGTAGGACTTAAGCCTGGTTCACACCTATACATTTTTTAGTGCGTTTTCAGTTTTCACTTTTTTTTGTGTGTGTTTTCACTACAATCCATTTAACATGTTTTTTTTGGGGCCACGGTCACATCTATGCATTTTATGGAAAGGGCCAGGGACTAGAAGGTTGTGTTTTCGCTTCCAAAGGCTTCAATAGATCAAAAATGTGTATTGAAAAATGCAAAATGTACCTGGAATATGCATCAACTGCAGCCTGCAAAGGTGTGAACCAGGCCTGAGTCAGTGATAAGGCGTGGGCATTATATAGCTACTGCCAGATCAGCAGACCTGCAAACATAGGCTCTGATGGAGGGAAGTCATCCACTACCTATCTCATTTGCAGCTCTGAGATGTCATGTGAATGAATGCCAAAATCTGTAAATTTAGCTGATTTTGGTAGATTTGAAATGTGTGCCACAATAAATCCTGGCTTTTAGGAAAACCCTGCGTTCACCATGCCCACCAGTAAGTGTGGTACACTTTGAGTGGTGCACTTTCTTTAAAAGTTAAATTTTTATTGTGCACTTCAGCAAGGCAAGAAATGTTACAAAAAATGGAAAAATTATACAATACTCAGAGGTGTAGCATTTATCACTGTGTAATCAGAACAGAATGAGTCATAGCATGGAATAGCACAAAGGAGTTAGTAGCAAATAGCACACAGTAATTAACTAACTTTAAACACGTTATTTTGGCCATAGTGCTATTTATGGGGTAACCTTAATTAAAATCAAAAAGCAGATTTATTAAACCAATATATAGCCGTCTTTGGCTAAACCATCAACCATAAACAAAATTAGTCACGATGTCGGTCCAGATAAAGTGGATGACTAATCCCCCATTTAATAGGCACCATGACAGGATTTGGATAATGAGAAGGGGGCGTGGGCGGGAGCCACGGCCCGGCAGCTGCCCACCAATTTAGACCAATCCAACTCCTGTTGCCATGCAGATTTTCTGCTGTAATTGCCAATAACAACCTGTAACAGGGATGGGAAGGGGGGAAAGAAGTACCCAGCCCTTTGTGCCATCCCATGGGGGTTTCGCTAAAGACTAGGGACCCTGTCATACTATTGGGGGTGGAACCCCTTTAAAGTAAATGCCTGCTATAGCAGTATGCTGTGTAGACAAAAGATTTTGATACCTCTTAAACAAGACCTTGCTTGTGTACTTAGTATTTTCCAAGTTAGAACATAAAATGTATTAAAAAGAAAGAAAAAGCTCAACAAATAAAACAAGTCGGTAACACTACAATATGAAAATATTATCAACTGTCACACATCAGTTAGCGTGTCCTCATAATATGAGCACACTTTCTTTAGCCCACAGAAATATGCCATGAAATGTTATGAAAGGGCTGGTTGGTTGTGTTTGTACATCAGGCCAAATGGTTCCTAGTCCTCCTCTGTAGACATAAAATACAAGGTATATGTACGCACAATTGCTAAAATCTTCTATAAACTTTAATAAAATGTATTTTATTTCAGGAGTCTTTTTTTTTTTTTTTTAATTTTTAGAACTATGCATTTGCAGTACTGTTTCATTCCCCAGCTCAAGAAGAATTTGTTAGAATTCTCAATGTCAGATTCACCAGCTCAGAGGTGGAGAATCAGGGAGAGAAGAGTGAATCCGGGGGTAACTGAGGAGGAAAGAGGAAGATTATTGACATCCTTCTTCCTCGATCAGACCCCCCTAAAGACAGTAAACATGTCCTCCTGCCATGTTTATGTGCATATACATATATATACACATATACAGTATCTCACAAAAGTGAGTACACCACTCACATCTTTGTAAATATTTTATTATATCTTTTCATGTGACAACACTGAAGAAATTACACTTTGCTACAATGTAAAGTAGTAAGTGTACAGCTTGTATAACAGTGTAAATTTGCTGTCCCCTCAAAATAACTCAACACACAGCCATTAATGTCTAAACTGCTGGCAACAAAAGTGAGTACACCCCTAAGTGAAAATGTCCAAATTGGGCCCAATTAGCCATTTTCCCTCCCCGGTGTCATGTAACTTATTAGTGTTACAAGGTCTCAGGTGTGGATGGGGAGCAGGTGTGTTCAATTTGATGATATCACTTCCACACTCTCATACTGGTCACTGGAAGTTCAACATGGCACCTCATGGCAAACAACTCTCTGAGGATTTGAGAAAAAAAATATTGCTGCTCTACATAAAGATGGCCTAGGCTATAAGAAGATTGCCAAGACCCTTAAACTGAGCTGCAGCACGGTGGCCAAGACCATACAGCAGTTTAACAGGACAGGTTCCACTCAGAACAGGCCTCGCCATGGACGACCAAAGAAGTTGAGTGCATGTGCTCAGCGTCATATCCAGAGGTTGTCTTTGGGAAATAGACATAGGAGTGCTGCCAGCATTGCTGCAGAGGCTGAACGGGTGAGGGGTCAGTCTGTTGGTGCTCAGACCATACGCCACACACTGCATCAAGTTGGTCTGCATGCCTATCATCTTCCCAGAAGGAAGCCTCTTCTTCTAAAGATGATGCACAAGAAAGCCCGCAGTTTGCTGAGTACAAGCAGACTAAGGACATGGATTACTGGAACCATGTCCTGTGATCTGATGAGACCAAGATAAACTTATTTGGTTCAGATAGTGTCAAGTGTGTGTGGCCGCAACCAGGTAAGGAGTACAAAGACAAGTGTGTCTTGCCTACAGTCAAGCATGGTGGTGGGAGTGTCATGGTCTGGGGCTGCAAGAGTGCTGCCGGCACTGCGGAGCTACAGTTCATTGAGGGAACCATGAATACCAACATGTTCTGTGACATGTTCTGTGACATACTGAAGCAGAGCTTGATCCCTTCCCTTCAGAGACTGGGCCCCTAATTTCCCACTTCTTAATAAGTGATTGAACAGTACTGACTGACGTATTTAAGGCTTTGGATATCTTTTTATATCCTTTTTCATCTTTGTAAAGTTTTATTACCTTGTTACGCAGGTCTTTTGACTGTTCTTTTCTACCTCCTCATGGCTCAGTGTCTAGCCTGCTTAGTGCATCCATGTGAGAGCTAAAAACTCATTGACTTTTTATACTCAGACACTAATTGTGATTTAAAAAGCCACAAATGTGGGAAATTAACCTTTAATTGCCATTTTAACCTGTGTGTGCCACCTTCTGTGTCTGTACCAGGGCCAAACATTCCAGGCTATGTAAACTTTTTATCAGGGCCATTTGGGTGATTTCTGTTATCATTATGATTTACAAAGGATCCAAAAAACTATGTGATAATAAGTTGCTTCATGTGATTGCTATCCTTAAATAAAAGTTTTTTTGGCAAGATCGGTCATATTTTTAATATTAATGCTATAATAGTATATATAATGTGTGTGTGTGTGTATATATATATATATATATATATATATATATACAGTATGTTCTGTAGGGGGACCAATAATTTTATTAACATAAGGTGGGAAGTTTCCTCTGAAAATGCCTGTGTACTTTTTGGTACTGTAATCTAGTTATGTCTCACGAGATTGCAGTAACAGTGGACGTTCCCCACTGTTTGAAGCATTTGTAGATCGCTTCACTTCTCAAAAGGAGAAGCGATCTACACTGCTTCATAAACTGACACTCAGAGGAAAGAGATCTCCTCTGTGAATGCTGGAGAACTCAGCAGTGGATATTTTCCACTGTTTAATGAACGGACACCTTTATCTTTAACCTTAACAAATGTGTTGTAATTTTCTTAAACAAAAAAAAAAGTATTTTAAAGCAGCACTCCAGGTAAACAGAGAAAATGTAATGTTTTTCTCTGTGGGTATTGTGAACCTACCTTAAATTATTTTTTTTTTACCTTTGTTACCTATTTGTTTTTTGAAGAATAACAATACACTGTGATCACTACCTGCAGAGAAAAATGCAACATTCGTAGTTAACATGGCTGCCAGCCAATGAGCGGATGGAGCCTTGTGTTAAAAAAAAAATCCAATAATTTCTATGCACAACAGCTGAGCTGCTGTGCATGAAAATGCAGGGCTGTACAGAGACCTGTAGAGAGGTGCAGGAAATTGCAAACATGTTACATTTTTAAGTACCACTCCGCCCCGCAGCCAACAGCTGTAAGGAAGTGCAAATGGGGCACCTAGAAAGCAACTATTTTCTGCGTGCCCTTGCGGAGAGCTGCATTTTTCTCATGCAGAAAATGCAATTCTCAACTAAAGTGTGAACCGGCCCTAAATTTGATATGTAAAAAAAAAAGTTTACTCTTGTGAAAAGTTGCACATGAAAATCACAAACATATTTTTAGTTTAGTTAGAAATGTATAGTTTCATTCAGGCTATAGCTTTTTCTATACTTCCAGCACTGTGACTCACATGTACAGAAGCTATACTCTACCCTTGTCCATTTATAAAACGTCTCGTATTTTGTGAATGGTTTACATAATACATTGTTCTGTTCACCATTTTGGGGACACTGGTGATGCTGGAATTGTGAAAGTTTTGAAAAGCATATTTGGGGACCTTGTTCTAAATACAAGGTGACCATGTGCTTTGCATGTCAGGCTGGCTCAGTTTGAGATGAAACAGTTTTTTTTTTTTTTATTTCAGCTCTGTTAACCCCAACAAGCCAGTATTATTAAGTACTGGTGGATATTTGGCAGAACTGAAGATATTCTTAAATCTCTCCTACCTGTGCACTTTAACCAGATCTGGGTGGAATCTCAACCTTTGCAGAACAATCACTCGTTTCTAGTGTTAAGTGAAAGATGAGTTTATTTGGTTGCTAAAAATTATTGCATTCTTTTATCCTTTTACATATGGTGGCAGCCTGTTTTTTTTAATTGTAGTAACAAGTAGTATCTTGTAACTTTGTACAAGGATTACTGGAGCTAATCATTATGTTAAACATCTTCTTTGTACGCATTGTGTTATTGCTGCTGGGTAATTTACAGTTGCACAGTTCATTCATGCTTCTTATTTATGCCACCATATGGCCCCAACAATACATCTGTGCCAAGAAACTATACCTTTAATTCATTAGTCACCATTTGGTTTCCATATTTTGTGAAGTGTGGACTTCTACATAACTTCTTCGGATTGGTTGGAAGCAAAGGTCTGGATAAAACATTTCAAAACATTCACCAGATCAGTGATCAAAGAGCATACTGTGTACAGCTTTAATTTATCTGATCATAGTCAAAATCTCATAAGAAAAAGCTTAGCCATTGTGTGGAGAAACTGATATTTTTCCCTTTCTAGTTAATGTTATGAAAATTCTCATGAGGATATTTTCTAAGGTTATTGCTTGTATGGCTGCCAGACAGTGAACTTATATTTCCAGTTTTCTATCAATTCACTTCACACATCCATGAAAGCGAATGTAAGTTGAAACAGAGCAGCCTTTTTAGTGCATGGTTTTATATGGATACAAAGGAAAATGGTATGATGCCGAACCTGATGAGAGGACTTCTTTAAAAGGAATCTGTCACTTTACACATTCATGATAAGGTTACAGATTTTCTTGCTAGCCAACTTCTCTTCCCAGTGATACATTTGCTGCACTTTCCTGATGTTCCATTTCTCTATTGGAGCTGTGGCTCTAAAGCCCTGTTCACACAGGCTGAATATAGGGTGACATTCGGCCTGTGTCTACAGCAGTCGGTCCGATTGAAGCCGGCCGAATGTCCGGCTTCTGTTGAAGGGGCATGACTAATAAAGGTCTGCTGGCCAGTGTGTTCTGGCTGGCCGTCCCTTTGCCAGAACACAATAGCTCAGTGGGGGAGATTGTTGTGCTAACATTAGATTGCCAGTACAGCGGCTCCTCTCAAGCTCTTAAAGCGTGAGTCCGGCGACCAATCTTTTTTTTTTTTTTTTTTTTAGGTCATTGAGACACTTTGCTAATCCCAAAATAATACTCACAGTTTGGGTGTAATATTTCCGCCTCTGTCTGTTTTCGTACTGAAGAATAACTTTAAAAATGTGATGCTGGCTGTTTCCATGTTGCTTGTGGACATGTGAAGCCCACAAGCATTGATTTCCTGGATGCGGTGAATGCTGTTCATTCACAGCTTGTTCACAAGCATGATCATTGTTCCCCCACTGAATCTTGGGAAGCCTGACACTAAGCTCCCAGAAGACAGTGCGGCGCCGGGGAAAGGCAATAAACAGGCCTACTCCCATGGGAGGAGAGACAGGAAGTGCCACAATAAAGTACAATATAAAGGTAATTACAGCAATAAAAAAAATTTTCGTGCAGCATTTGAACATCTATGCAATTAACTGAAGGGGTTAAGATTAAGTTAAAAATTAGAGTGGAACCCCGCTTTAAATAAAAATGTAAAAAAAAAAACAGCTTGTGGGTATCAGGCCTAATCCTGGTGTAAGTCCTTTGTTGGTTTGTTTTGAACTTTCAAGGCGTTGGTGATCTTCTCCTCTCCTCCACCTGACAGTGTCTGGCAATTCACTGCTGAGGCCCAAGCAATGGATTCTGGAAGTAGGGGGAGAAAGTCGCACTCTCTCCCATACCTGGAAGTTCCAGTTACTGTATGTACAAAGACTAACAGGAGTACAGAGCAGCAGGAGAACTGGGCCAAGGTGAAGTAAGTGGGTGAGAACCTGTCACTTTGCACTCAACTTCTGACTATATTATACTTACCTTTCCAGCACTCCCCTGCAGCTCCTTCTTCCAAGGGCACCATTGACTCAGTGCTTCCAGGTTTAGGGGAACATGTGACCTTTTCCCACGATTCAGTGCCCGTGCTTAGCAGCCAAACTCTGCAGTGTCACTTTATGGAGAGAGTAATGTCACCACTCCCCTGGGCTTTTGAACCCTGGTGGCACTGGGCATTTTGTTGGCAACTTCAATGGAGTAAGCACTGGAGAAGTGAGTGTAAAGTGGCAGAGGAGTGGGCTTTACACAGACACTGTCAGTTTACCCCGAATGTGCAAAGTGACAGTGAGGCTGGTTTGCTAAATGAATTAAAAATGTTGACACAAAAATTTTGTAAAGTTTAATTTCAATTAGCCAATCATGTGAAAAGCAATTCCCTGTTTATTTCATCCGCACATGATTGGATAATTAAAGTTTATATTTCCACACTTTATTATGTGAAGAGTAAATAAGCCTCATTGTTTTTTTTAAGAACTATGTTCCAGGTGTATTTTTTTTAAAAGTTATAGGCTTGATCAGACCTTGTTTCTTGTTTCTTGTTTCTGATCATCTGTGAGCAGATGTTTCTTTAAAAAAAATGGGCTCCTCTGTACAAGCATGCGTTATTTGGTTGTTGACCCTGGAGCAAATGATGGGTCTCTGTGAAGTTACAGCAAGCTTCCCCATGCACATAAAAGATATGATTCTATAATGGGAACATAGAGGGTGTGAGAATTTGGGTTCCATCCCGCTTTGGCCTGGAGTAGACCGCACCAATGGTAGTTTCAATTATGTTTTGTTTGCAGTTTTTATTGCTCAAATGATAAATAGAGTTATGTATACAAAAATTATGTTTGGTTATATTAGGGGGCAATTTTAGTTTAAGAATATGGGCCTGCTAGTAACTGAAAATGAGCTAGCTTTTCAGCAAGCATTTCAGCATCTCTCATATGCCTGCCAAGCGGTCACAGGTGTGGGGTTGCAGCAGGTAATTTCCTGTACTGCATTTGTGCAGATGATTTTCTGTGTCAGAAGACAGTATCGCCTCACCTGGCCTTTCCCTGTAACAGAGAAATCCTTTGTTTATTCATTTAGGAGAGAGATTAACCCTAATGAATATGGCTTCCTGGAAACAGATACAGGTGACAATAGCAAAGCGAGCTGTCAAAGGAGTGTGTGTGGGGGAGTAGGGGTACATTCCCTTTTCTTTCTTCACTTCCAAATAATGGCAGCTTTCATTCACTCACACTCTTTATGTCAGAAAGGAACGCAAAAAATGTCATGTCTTTTTTTTTTCATGAGTGTAAGTGCTTCTTTTTTTCCCATTTACAAGATATTTAATTTGTTCATTCATGCAAAGTTCTCTTTTGGTGAACTTTCATATTTATTTGGAGAATCCTTTTATTACAAGTCCTTTGTAGTTATTAGTTATAGAGCAAAAAGGTATTGTGATCCTACTAAATAATCCCAAAAACAAATACATGTTTGCCAGGTGTCTGTTAGCTCTCTGACCTTTCCATACCTTATGCTGACTAGCCCAGCTATAGCCCTGATTCTGCCCAGTCCATGGTGAATCCCTAAAACCTGAACTTGGCTTGTCCCAAGATCTCAGGGACCATTGGGTGCTATGTACAGGTATAGACTGCCATTGCATATTAGCAAATTAGCTCTGGGAATTAGCAAATATTCTGATAATAGTGGCTTGCATGGAATAACAGTCTAAAGGAGCAATAAAACAGATAAACAGGATGAGTTGATTTCAGTAAAAAAAAAAGTACAAACTTTCTAAGTGCCAGCTGGAGTCAATTTCACAGGCCTAGTCTGCGAAGGATGTACCATGAGGTTTTTTGTTTTTTGTTTTATTTGTTTTTTAATATGGGGCTGAATTAGCTATGTTTTGTTTCTATCTGTGTTTTTCCCTTTTTTTAATCTTTTAATTATGTTTACTGTTGTGTTAAATGTTTGATTTTACCTTTGTGGCTGGTTTTGAGGCAGAAGAATAAGTCCAAGGTAGTTGAAAACAGCTTCTGTAACTCTCAGAAGACATTTAAAGCTTAACTCTTTGGGAAAAAAAATATTTTGATTAAACTGCTCATTTGCTTTGATGAATAAGGTGATGCACTTACTTATTCCTTGCTCCAGCGACAACTGACGCTCTCCTCCACTGTGTAATGCTCTGGAATGTGAGAGAGCCCTCTGCTGCATTGTATGGAATGACCACAGAATCTTCACATGAACAGGAGAAAGGCTGCAGGAGTGAGGAATAAGGTATATATATATATCACCTTATTTGACAAGCTTTGGATGAAATGGATGGTTAACCCTAGCAGTGCAGAAGGGAGCTCACTGTAGTAATAAATCTTTTTTTTCCCCCAGAGTTCAGCTTTAAAGTCTATTGTACACTTACAACAAATAAAAATACCTTTATTTTTCTTCCCCATTGATTCCAATGTATATTGAAAAAAGTTTGCTTATTCCCACAAACAACAGCATACCTAGAAAGTTTTACTATAAGGCTATGTAAAACATTGTAGGAACAAGAGATGTAGATACTGGTAATCCCGGACAGAGACCTGATTTTATCAAATGTAAGTGCAATACCAAAATGTGCAGTATAATAAAGCTGATCTTCACTGTTAAGCAGTGCGTACCCTTGAGGTTATGAATGTGTTTGTTATTTATACTAGATCCCTAGATACATAGAATGAGGGTTGTAAAAATAAATTGCACTTGATTGTTTACACTAGTATGTTTGTACCTTAAAGTGGAACGTTAGTCGAAAAATAAGTCCTGCTAGATCACTTCAGACTGGCCCCTTTTACAGGTATAGAGTTGTAAAACATTAAAAATAAGTGTCTATACTGTTTAAAATTCACTAATACACTGTCTCACCCTGCTCTGCACATTCTCAGTTGCTCTCTATTTTTAGGCACTGCTGAATTTGTAAAGGCTGATCTGCTGACAACCTTACAGCGGATTTAAGCCCTCCTATCCTTTCTGGACAAGGAAGCTGCTTCTGTTTGATCTGCAACTGCCATGGTGCTGCACATGTGATCAGTTATGACACCAGCCATTTGATGGTTTGACAGTTTGGTTGAGGACACAAGCCAATGTGACAGTTAGCTGAAGAGATACAGAAATCTCTGTAGTCCATATCAGTAGAACAGCCTAGGGTAACAATCATGCCTCCCTCCATAAATCAATGGAGGAGTGCTATAGCCTCCCAGGGACAGGAAGTACATTATTTGCATGATTACCAGGTGTAAATAAGGAAAAATAGCTTAAAAAAATAAAATAAATGAAGCCACAACACCAGAGGCTAGTAAGCTGAAATATATTACATTTGTGGTTTTGGGTTTAGGTACATTTTTACTCTCCATAATGAATAAACAACAACAACAAATGAATGATATTGCATATGCATAAATGTAAATAGAAAACTGGCTTGTAGTAAGGTATGAGCCATCAAGAAAAACCATGCGCAGTATGGATCGGGTATCCTAGTTCACCTATCCTGGTGAACAGTTATCGTACTTACCTGAAAGTGTGGAATACCTGTAGTGGTTGTGGAGAAGCAAGTGGCAACATTTCAACACATGGGGCCCCAAAAAGATGACAGGATCACATAAGAAATTGTTATAATTTTGCATCATTGTTTAGCTGGAATACTTGAAATGTTTACATGCAAATTTATTTTGCATTATATAGCTAAACATTCAACATATTTAGTTCTGTTTTTTTTTTCCAGTATGCGTGTTCTGTTTCCAAGTGTGATTGTTGCAGTATCATTAGTTTGAGTCCTCCCCTTGCCCCCTTCATTGAACCTAAGCCATGACATAAGATCACAAGTAGCACACTACTTTGCTACATTCGTGAGATTGAACACTTTCTCACATTTTTCTGTGAACGTTACGACAGATCCATTATTCCCTAGACATGAATGTGCAGACACAGATGTGAAACTAACTGCACTTCTCCCTGGACTTTCCAGATTTGTATCAAAATAAATTATTCTTTATATTCTCAGAGGACACACTAACATTCTACAACATTTAATTTTTTGCTTTTTATATATTCTTTATTTTTAAAAATGGTTTGGACAATGGGAATAGGACATCAAACACTGTCACATTAGAGCATATTCTCTCAGGTAAGTACAAAAAAAAAAATAACAAACGTTTGCCAAAATGCAAGATATGACAATAAAGTATGCGTGCTGTTCACTATATTGTGTCTATGTGTCTCTGACTGATCTGGGTACAGCAGTGAGGTGAGCTTGTCTATGAAGTCACAATTCTGACTGTGTAGTTTCACAGTGGTGT
This sequence comes from Lithobates clamitans, assembly GCA_037952925.1. Taxonomy (NCBI): domain Eukaryota; kingdom Metazoa; phylum Chordata; class Amphibia; order Anura; family Ranidae; genus Lithobates; species Lithobates clamitans. The sequence goes on along the minus strand of JBBGZY010000240.1, from coordinate 5,514,215 downwards.
AAAAGAGGGTTAATAAAGGAAGTGGGTCGTAAAAAAAGGAGCAGGAGGGAGGGTAAGAAACAAAAGGAATAAAAAAAAATTGATTAAAAAAAAAAAAAAACATAGAAGGAATCAAAAAGGGTGGGGTGGGGTCTGTCTACGGGCACCAAGTATCTGTCAGGCAATGCCTTTCAAATATTCAACCATTGGTTATTTGTATTGGTGAGTGGAGTCATTGCACAAGAGAGCCCTATGCTCAATGGTGAGGATAAATGTGTTCCAAGATATGAGGTTGTGGTGTAGGTGAAAAAAGGCTGTCGGCTCGAATTGTCAAATCTGTGAATTTTTGAGAGATGGTCTGAACTCTGTCCCAAGAAAGGTTTCAGTATGTCACAGGACCAGATTATATGTAAGATACCTGAAATTCTTTGTCCACATTTTCAGCAGGTGTTAATAGCTGTTGGGAATATATGATGGAGTATTTGGGGTGTCTTGCACTTGCAGGTGATGACTTTAAATATTGATTTTTGGTATATTGTGCAAAGTTGGGTCTTATGTATAAAGTACAGGATTCTCTCTTTATTTTCCAGGGTAAATTCTAGGTTTAGGTCTTTCTCCCTTTTTATATACTGTAAAGCAGAGGTATGCATTAACAGACTGCCAGCTGTTGCAGAACTACAAGTCCCATGATGCATAGCAAGACTCTCTGACATCCGCAAACATGACACCCAGAGGCAGAGGTAGGGTGGGACTTAGGCTACTTACACACTGAGGCGCTTTACAGGCTCTATAGTGCTAAAAATAACACCTGCATATCTATCGCCTGTAAAGAGCCTCTCCTCTCACTCCAGTGTGAAAGCCTGAGTGCTTTCACACTGGGGCGCTGCGCTGGCAGGATGCCAAAAAAAGTCCTGCAAGCCGCATCTTTAAAGTGCTGTAGGAGCAGTGTATACACGGCTCCTACAGCGCCTTTGCCCAATGAAATCAATAGGCAATGCCGCCGAATTGCTGGCAAAGTGGTGCCGCAGCAGCGCTTTGTGGGTGCTTTTAACCCTTTTTCGGCCATTAGCAGGGGTTAAAAGCTCCCCGCTAGCGGCCGCAAAAACGATAGTAAAACGCCGCTAAAAATAGCCCCTAACACCCCAGTGTCAAAGTAGCCTTGTAGTTTTGCAACAGCTGGAGGTACGCTAATTGTAAATCCCTGCTGTACAGTATATGCAGGTGTAAATTTTTTCTTGCCCTCCCTCCCTAAAATGCATGTGAATGTCAGTGGGTCGAGGTAAATATCTGACAAAAATGTATAACTGGACCATTCGCTAAAAGCCCAGCTGCACCTGGTATGAGTCTTCTGTCAAGAGCCAGTTTTGATGTGTTATGAAATGATGGGACCTATAAATCCTTAAGTAAAAAAAGGTCTTTGAAATAGCCATCTTCAACACCTGGTGGAAAAGTTAAGCTTTTAATTAAGGGAAGAAGGGAAACAAATGACCCTGGTGGCGCCCATCGTAGGGTAAGTTTTGTAGGAATTTTATTTGTGAACAAAATAAAGGTTCACAAAGCAGTTATCTATTGTTTAGTGTGCCCATGGTGATACCAGTTCAGGTGGCAGGCAGGTTGGTAGTGGGAAATTTGGCATCACAATGCGTATATGACTCTTGTGAAGTCTAAGCATGCTTATCACTAAAACAATCATGTGCAAAGAAAATAAAAATAATTTTTGCTTGCAAATGATTGAATGATGGAAGTCACAAGTGTTTCTCCTCATTTGCTAAGCTCTGGGGAAGTTTCCTTGCAAAGTGTACCATCACTTGCAGAGTGACTAGTCTATTTGCCTTTAGTAAATCCACTCAACTATGTCCTGTGTTGCCTGTGCAGATTCTTTGAAGCAACTGTATGTTAAGCTTTGTATTTCTAATTGTTCTGAAAGAATATTAAATCTTTTCATTTATGCATTGGGTGTATTTATGTTGTGCATTATTTGTCCAGCTCCTATCCTGATTATATTATCTTGGAATTATCTTCCTGAAAGTTCTATATCGGCCATGAAAACTACTACTCCAGAAGGTAGTAGATGCAGTCACATTATCTAAAAAGTAAGGTAAGGGTTAGTGTTGTTTTTAATGTACTATTGCTGTAGTCCTATATCAAACTCCCCTGTGTTGATAGCCTGCTTTCTTTCCAGTGCCCCATCTGCAGTGCATCAATCAACAACCTTTCTCAGGAAGCCTGAGCCATGTTGACTAAAGCCCAGTTGTAACTGTGTAGGGACTATGTTGGACTGCTGGTGATCCGAATTGCTGTACTATGTGTAAGAGCAGCAGTAGAGATCTACAGCATGCTGCTTTCACAGAGAAGCTCCAGCAATAGCAGATTAAAAACAAAACAAAAACACTAGTACCTATTTTACTTTTTAGGCAACGTGACTGGATCCCACAAATTAAAACAGAAAAGTTCAATTGGGTTTTAACTTTCTAGTGGTGCTGGATGCACTGTACCAGATAGTACTGCTCTTCTGCATTCATGATTGATGATGATTACCAGGGTCTGCTGCATCAGAGAAAGCTGTTGAGTTTGAGAAAACCCAGCAAGTGTTCTCCCATGTGCTTTTGTGATGTTGCACTTAATGTAACTGACATTTACTGACATATCTATCAAAAGGGACTAAATGCATGTGTTGATGTGTTTTTATCTTTTGAAAAAGTGAGTTTCTCGTGAAAATGAGTTTAATGTAGACTTTGGAGCACTGCAAAAGAACAAGAGTTTGTTGTGTCGTGCATATCTAAAACTGGCACCCTGCCTACAAAAGCTGACAGGCAAACTTCATGAAGAAAACCCGTTGATAGCTAATATCATATTTTGGTTAAAAAGCTGCATATCTGCACATGTTGAACCCTAGAATTATGAATGATTTTTTTTTAAACAGCTGTAAATTGTGTTTATAATGAGTTGCTTTATATTTAGATCACACTGTCCCTCTTAAAAATAATGTTGATATAACCCTTGACCATTCATGCAATCGCTAAAATATTTTTCAAGGGTGAGAATTGTGTTTGCGTAATACAGCCGCCATTCATACTGTGTGGTAAGTGAGTAGGGTTACATTCTGATCATTTGTCAGCTCTGTTTTCAAGATATTAAGCAACCATTATTTTCTGTTATTCAAGAAATTCTTACCAACAGTTGCAGAAAGCTGACCCAGAAATTTGCCAGTACCTTAAAATACAATATATGGTACATATTGTTACAGCCATCTTCAAACAGAATGTTTTCAGGTTGTGTATGTATATACAGTGCCTTGAAAAAGTATTCATACCCCTTGAAATTTTTCAGTTCACATTTTGTCATGTTACAACCAAAAACATAAATGTATTTTATTGGGATTTTATGTGATAGACCAACACAAAGTGGCACATAATTGTGAAATGGAATGGTTTTTCAACAATTTTTACAAATAAATATCTGAAAGTGTGGCATGCATTTGTATTCAGTCTCCTTTATTCTGATATCCCTAACTAAAATCTAGTGGAACCAATTGCCTTCAGCAGGAGGAAAAGCGAAGACACCAGCTGAAATCTATCAGTAATTAGAAAGCAATCCTGCCCCTTGTCAGTGCAAATTAATATCAACTGGTTCAGTATCAACTGATGATCTACATACTTATTACCAAGATGTCACACAAGAAACATCTCATGATGGGTAAAAGCAAAGAGCTCTTTAAAGACCTTTGCAACCTTATTGTTGCAAAACATACTGATGGGATTGATTACAGAAGGATTTCTAAATTTCTGAATGTTCCGGTGAGCACTGTTGCGGCCATAATCTGGACGTGGAAAAAACATAATTTCACCATAAACTGGCTGCAAACAGGTGCTCCTTGTAAGATTTCTGAAAGAGCAGTGAAAATAATTAGAGTTGTTCAAGAGCCAAGGACCATGTGTGGAGAGCTACAGAAAACCTGAAATTAGCAGGTAGAATAGTTTCAAAGAAAACAATAAGTAAAGCACACAACCGCCATGGCTTGTATGCACGCTCACCATGCAAAACTCCATTGCTGAAGAAAAAGCATGTTGAAGCTCAAATTTAGCTTGCTGGCACAATATTTAGACCTGTGAAATACTGGGAGCATATAGTCTGGTCAATGGACCAGAATTGAACTGTTTGGATGCCATAATACACACCATGTTTGGAGGTCAAAGGGCAGTGCACATCACCCCAAAAACACCATACCAACAGTAAAGTTTGGAGGTGGGAACATCAAGGTGTGGCCCTGTTTTTCTGCATATGGTTCTGGCAAACTTCATATCATTAAAGGAAGGATGAATGGAAGAATGTACCAAGACATTCTTGATAAAAATCTACTGCCATCTACGAGGATGATGAAGATGAAACCAGGATGGACATTTTAGCAAGACAATGATCCCAAACACAAATCCAAGGAAACTCTCAATTGGTTTCAAAGAAAGAAAAAAAAAGCAGCTAGAATGGCCCAGCCAATCACTTGACTTGAATCCAATAGAAAATTTATGGAAAGAACTAAAGATCAGACTTCATAGAAGAGGCCCACAGAACCTTCAAGTTTTGAAGACTGTGTGGAAGAATGGGCTAAAATCACGCCTGAGCAATGCCTGCGACTAGTTTCTCCATACAGGAGGCGTCTTGAAGCTGTCATTACCAACATAGGATTTTGTACGAAGTATTAAATAGATTTCAGTTAGCGTGTTGAATAGTTTTTCCCTGTGTCATTCCATTTTATTACACATAACTTAATTTGTTTTGGTTTCTTTGTATGTATGGGTTGTTACCGAAATATGGTGAGAATTTCAAGTCAATAAGCACCTTAAGAAATATATTTACCTAGAAAAATGATGACCTGTTCAATACTTATTTTACCTGCTGTATATTTACTTTAAAACCAATCATGTGCAAATGAAGTAAGCAATAATCAGATTTGTATGTGATTCGTTAATTGAAGTGAATGTTCACACAAATTATTTGAGTGATCTTTCTCAACTTCTTTAGTAAATCAACCTTGTTATGTAAAAGATGACCTATACATTAATGTTAATGTAATTATATATTTACAGTTCTACTGAAGATTATTAAAATCGTCAAGGCTTGATCTTATTAGTAAAACCTAAACATTCGGTCTTAAATTCAGAATTTCCCCTTTTGCAGAGATCACATAAATAAGTACCTAGGTCATGGTCACTTGACCATAGCAGCATACTCTTCATGAAAGTCAAAGTATTCAGTCTTTCTATTAGTCTCGCTTTATCCATCCCAGGAAAATTGTTAACATGTTAAAAATGTTTGCAGGGAATAAAGTCTACCTGCTAATTCACTATCCAGGAATGGCTGTAGTGCTATTCACTTAGGCTCCTTGCTATTACAGAAAGCATGACGTTTCAAGAAGTGCCTCATTAACCAACAATGTGATTTAATTGGTGACATGTCAAGTGGAAATAGAAGAAGATACACAACACTTCTTCCAGGAATCTTCCAGGAAGCAATCACTCCCAATTAATATGTGAGGAGCTCCCATTAAGGTTAATATAGTCAAATTTCTGGCTTCAAATGTTTCCACAGATTTCATTTGTGGCTTAGTATAGCTTTATAAATTAACATTTGCTTGAAGACCTATTTTCATAATTTACACAATCATATGTTAAAAAAACAAAATATTCAGAAAACCATGTGATTATGAATTTGTGTTTTAAAATTCAGCTATATGACCGCCAACCATTACAAAACCTTTTGTATATTGTGAGTGTGTGAGATGGGCCCTTATAACTTTACATTGCAGCTGTAAAGGTAATTTGATTGGCTCAATTCACCAAAGCTTAAATAACTTAGGGACCTATAAACAAACACACGGCAGCTTTCAGATTATACGTTTTAGCACATCACTATATAGCTGCCATGAGATATCTTTTTTTTTTTTACTGGAGTGGAAAGGCGAAAGCACAGCAGTCATTATGTGATTTTGTATTTTAAGTATTTTCATAATCCAGCATAAATTGGCCCACCCAAAGATTATGTCGTTATTATAAGGACGTGTTTATATAGTCTTTGGGTGAAAGATTGCAGAAGTTGAACCACTAGTTTTGAAAGCTGAGCCAGGCCAGGAAAAATCAGGATACAATTTGGCACTTATGGAGACTAAATGATTTCCTCTTTAGCCGCTGATTTCTACTGGGAAATGTATCCTTGGACTGAAAATTACATCCGGAAAAATGTTTATGTAGTGTTTTTCAAGTGACTGATTATTCCTCTAACCTTTAACACACACTGCCAAGGATTCTGCTTATATTAACACTTTTTCTGCTGGAGAGAGGAAAGGGACAAAAACTTGGCTGAAAAGTAATGTAGAAGGCACCAACAGCCCACAATAAAGTAAACTATGATTGTAATGTCATTTCATGAATTGCACAACAACCTAAACTGATACGTTTTCTGACTGCTTACTGCACAGCATAGAAAACAATGCATGGATTTTAGTCTGTATAAAGTGATGCATTCAGCATTGGATAAAACATCATATATTACACTGCAGTTAATCTGCTGTTGTAGAGAAATTAGAGTGAGGAAGTGTATTTTTTTGCTTACTGTATTCCCATTGGAGATGTATTTACACTCATTTCCTGTTTGGTCACTGGAATAGGAATTGAGGATAATTTTCCACAAATAGTACAGAACTATAAAATTTGGCACAGGTTCTAATGTTTTCCTGTACAATCCAAAACATTAAAAATAGTTGGAGTTCCAATTTAGCGGTAGCGGTCTTGTTCCATGGTGCAACATTTCAAATTGCTCGAAGGGAAAAACATCATTTACAAGAATTATAGCAATACCATTACTAATTCATGTGGGTTCATCATCATTTGTAGTGCTGCAATTTAAATGAGAATTTGGCCTGCTTTCTTCTCTTTGTATAGCAGGTGGAGAACAGAAGCTATGACTGTCACAGTGACTGATTCTATTATTTTAAGGGACTTTCATATGCACCTAGGAAATGAACACACTTCTTATCAGTTTAACTAGTTGGGGCCTTCTGTTAGTAATGTCAAGCCCTGTTGCTTTGTTGCACAGTGATGCTGTAACTCATTTCACAATTATTCAGTCTAACTTGATGTTCTAGGTTTCTTCCCATATCTGGAAACCTACTAAAGCAATGTAAAGTAATGCTGTGGCTGTTTTTTTTCCCCCCACAAAACCCATTATTCCCTCTGTGCATAAGGCTACTGAAAGGCAGAACATGAAAAAAATATTCACTTCCTGGGAAGAGGCATTTTGCTGAATAATTTGGCTTAGTCATTTTTCTGTAACAGTAGCCAGGGTAGTAGTAAAAATCTGACAGAGGTTCTAATGATTCCTCACCCTATCAAAAAAGAAACAAAATAAGCTTTGGCTGGATATAAACTTCACATGTATTGTGATATGTAGCTTTTGCTTTATTGAACAGTGGCTAAATATTAAAAACAAAATATGAAAACAGTATACTTAAAGTGGTTGTAAACCCTTACACACCACTTTTACCAACAGGTAAGCCTATAATAAGGCTTACCTGTAGGTACTAGAAATATCTTCTAAACATGCATGGTTTAGAAGATATTTATATATACGCTCGTGCCGACGTCATTGGTGCATGTGCACTGAAGAAAGGGCACGCCATTTCTAAAAGGCCCGTGCCGTGACCGTCGGCTCCCGCGTTCATGTGCGGGAGAGACGTCAGGCGACTCTGGCCAGTCACAGCCGGAGTCCACGGCCCTGGAAGGAAGAGGGGGGAAGATTGAAGTGGCCACTAGCGATGCATACTAGCCCATTAAGCTTTTACTTTGCAGGGAACAAAAGAGGAATTAAAACCCATCAGGGTTTACTTCCTCTTGCTGCTTTCACGGCAATACCTTATTTTCTTTTTTACAAGAGGCAGCAAATTCACAAAGCATGTTAATAGTAAGGCCTCATATGCCCAGATGAAGGCTGTGTTTGCCTGCATAGGGGTGCACAGATGTTACATGCAGGCAGTCCCATTCATTTCAATTGGGATGCAGCGGCTGCATTGACACAGCTGCTGCTTACAATTTGACAGCCTTGTGGATTGTGGATGCACAGCCCCGAATGCACATTGTGTGCATTTGAGTCCATGCACCTGTACTCACACAGCGGTCAGATGGGAGCAGCAGCTGTATCCATGCAGCTGCTGCCACCCAGTTGAAAGGAAAGAGACTACCTGCATGGGAATGTGCGGAACACCTGTGCACGCCCATGTGGGCAAATACAGCCCTCGCAGGGGTGTATGCTAAATTTATGCCCCATGTGAACGAGGCCTTAGACTAGGTTCACATCTGTGCGAGTGGTGCCACTGTAGGACCCACACAAATTCCCACAGCTGCAACCACCCGCTCAGTGAAAAGCCGCGTGCCACCCTCACTGGAAACTGCACCTGCACTGGAAGCCCCGCTGTACTAGTGGCCTGCGTGTTGGCTGCGATTTCCAAAGTAGTGCAGGGACTTCTTTCATACATATCTCGAGGCAAGGCAGCCCATTCAGATGAATGGGCTGTCGTGCCTACACAAACCGCAGCCCGCATGGTCGCGTCGATGTGAACCTAGCCTAAGGGGATAAATCCCTGAAATTAGAAAAGAGAAATTAATCATAAAAGTGATATTGATGCCTGTAAAGTAATTGTTCAACTCTTCATTATAATTAAAGATGAAACATGATTGATTGCTACTGTTATCACCTTCAGCCCCTAAATGCAGTAATTTATTATTCAGTGTCTTATGAATTGTTGTGATGTTTCTATTACACACATGAAAGCTAATTGAGTTTTTATTTGCTGCGTACCTCTGGGCTTTTTTTTTATGTTCTGGAATGGGCATATGTTTTATTGCAGTACTATTATTTATTTTTTTTCCAAGTTCAAAAAACACTAGTTTAGTCTTGGAAAGCTGCACTAGCGCTGCTGTTTTAACTGTTAATAGTAGACATATTTAAATATATCTAATTTGTCTTAACAGTTCTACAGGATGTAAAATGTGCTTATCTGGCCTTAATTTTAAAAAAATTGTTCTTCACAGAAGAAAAAGACATAAATGTCAGCAGTGCCCTGTTTTATGTTTGCATCATAAGTCTGTCTGTTTATTGTGTCTGCATGTTAGTGGCGTCTGTGAGTAAGTCTTGCTTTTTTCCCTTTATGTGATAGAGGATAACGTTTGATTTTTTTTTTTTTTTTACTATATACAATATTTGTATGAGTGTGAATAACAAATTCATTTGTGTGCAATTATAGGAAATGTACTTATTTCAAATCTTGTATAAATGTTTACTTCTGAATAAACTTGTAATCAAAATGTTTCTTTTCTCGTTGGCTTAAAAGGTTTCATTTGCAAAGCTGCCTTGTTCTGTACTTACTGACGAGCAGACTGGTTGTCAATGTGAAAAAAGTAGACAAACAAAGAAATAAATGTTAGGTCGCCATTCAAAAGAAGAGTAATAATACCTGTACAGATAATATGTCTCTGATATCTATTGTTTTGCAGCACTACATGTGCTGAAGAAATTCCAGTGTTCAAAACTTCTGGGTATTTGAGATACCTTCTTCCCCTGCTGTGTTTCCATGTTTCAGTTGTTACATTACTACTGTGTCTCTGTAGAGCTGTACTGATTTGGTGGCTGGTGGGTGGAACCATAGTGCACTACATGGGGGCGCTGGCATCCAGCACATCCAGGAAGTGTCAAATGATGATGATTTGTTGGCTGCTGCAGCTCAGCAAGACAGCAGAGATCAGAGGCATGGGTGGTGAGACAGACATTCCCTCCTCCTCCTCCCTCCCTCCTTCCCCAGCCGTCGGGCCAATAGGAGAAAGGAGCGGAGCCTCACGCACGAGCAGTAAGGTGCACGGCGTGAAGCCATAAGGCTAAACTGCCAGGTTCCCTTACTCGCAATGGAGGCGAGTGCTGACATCACTGGACTCCAGTACAGGTAAGTGTCTAATTATTAAAAGTCAGCAGCTGCAGTATGTGCAGCTGCTGGCTTTAAAGCGGTTGTATACCCGCAAATTTTTTTTTTTAACCCTGCAAAGCAAAAGGCATAATGAGCTAGTATGCACCGCATACTAGCTCATTATGAAATATTTACCTAAGAACGAGGCATCGGTATCTTACCTGGTCCACGTCGAGGGAGCTGTCATGTTGCCTCGGCGTGTCTTCCGGGTATCGCGGTTCCAGCGCTGTGAGTGGCTGAAACCGCGATGTTGTCACTCCCGCGCATGCGCGCAGGAGATTTCTTACTCGGCAAGGTCCGGCAGTTGCCGGGCCTTCAGCCGAGAATCCCCTGTGCGCATGCGCCGCTGCAGTCAGCGGCTCATAGCAAGGGGAATATCTCCTAAACCGTAAAGGTTTAGGAGATATTTTTTTTACCTACTGGTAAGCCTTATTATAGCCTTACCTGTAGGTAAAAGTAAAAAAAAAGACTATACAACCACTTTAAATTTCTGCAGCAGTGGGCGGAACTCCGCTTTAATCACAGTTCATTCATGATTCAGCATGGGAGGGGGTAATTACTTTTTCACATAGGGCCAGGCAGGTTTGAACAGCTTTTTTCCCTAAGACCCGTTTCACACTGGGGCGGTTTTCAGGCGCTTTTGCGCTGAAAATAGAGCCTGCAAACCGACCCGAAACAGCCGCTGCTGTGTCTCCAGTGTGAAAGCCCGAGGGCTTTCACACTGGAGTGGTGCCCTAGCAGGACGGGAAAAAAAGTCCTGTAGCAGCATCTTCGGAGCGGTGAAGGAGCGGTGTGTACAACACTCCCTCACTGCTCCTGCCCATTGAAATCAATGGGGCAGCGGGCCTCTACCGCCGGCAAAGCACCTCTGCAGAGGCACTTTGCGGTGGTTTTTAACCCTTTCTCGGCCGCTAGCAGGGTAAAATCGCCACGCTAGTGGCCGAATACTGCCGCTAAAACGTTGGTAAAGTGCCCCTAATAATAGCGGCGCTTTACTGCCGACGCACCTCCTGCCCTGGTGTGAAAGGGGCCTTAATAATTGAAATAATAATTTAAAAATTGCATCTTGGAATTACTTGGCTTATCTTTGTGTATTATTAAAATGTATTTGATGATCTGAATCACTTAAGTGTGAGAAATATGCAAAAAAAAAAACAGGAAGGGGACATATATTTTTTCACACAACTGTATGTATTTTTTTTTTAATTAATAATTACAATTGCATTATTTTCTTTTTTTTCTTTAGTGTTGATTCAAATATTCCACCTTAATCTGTAGGCACTGTTTGACTAAATATTTAAAGAGTAACTCCCCTGCGGGTGATCTATGTACATTACAAGGATTTTAACAGACTTTGTTGCAGATTTCTACCTTTTGTCATTCTGAAAAAATCCCTGTGTGTTTGTGTCCATGTGGGAAAGTGAGTCTAATGGGAGTGGTTTCATCATTATCATTCAGCTGCTGCACCTGCAGGGCTCGCATCCCTTTAGACATCAGTTTCCTATTGGGAGTATCTCACCAAAAATGAAATTTTTGTTACAGGAAATGCCTGAAATATGACTTGTATCTTAGTGCAGACTTCTGGAAAAATCAGTGAGCCAATCACATAAGCAGGAAATTATGTTTATGGGGGGCGTTCTGTGTACAGAACACCTCCAGGTAGCGATATTGCATTGCATTTTACAGAAAATGACAGAGCTGCAGATTGAAAAGGTAAGATTATTTTTTTTAATAACATTCAATTACAATATGACTTGTGTCGCAATTGTATACAGTATACTATTTTTTCATTAGTTGCAATTTTTTAATTTTTTCCCCACAAAAGTAGAGTTACCCTTTAATGTTTGCACGTTCAAAAATGTTAAAAAAGTCAATTTCTGCAGGGTGTACTTAGTTTTTTACATGACCGCGCGTGTGTGTGTGTATATATTTATATATATATATATATATATATATATATATATATATATATATATATATATATATATATATATATATATTATTTATTGGTTGCTAGTATGCATGAGTAGGTGACTGTATTATTGATGTATTATTCAGATCAGTAGTCTCATCTTTCCTATGAGTGGAGGAAAAATTCTCCAAATGTGTCTTGATAATCTCTTGAACTTCAGTATGTATTTGAACTTGACAACCTCCAGTGTTTTGGAAAGACTGCACACTAAAATGGCTTCTAACAAAAACCTCTTTAAATAAACATATTAGGAGGTCAGTAAACTTTTCCCCTCCTACTTCCAGATGCCTGCTGTCAGTCACGGCAATTGGAGGTGAGTGTAAATCTAGGAGAGGAAGCTGTAAGATAAATGGGAGTGGGTAACTTTATTTATGTTTGCTGAACTGAGGTGCTCTCTGATGATAACTTTGGTGAACAGTTCCAATGTAACCTAACAAACCAGCATATCTTTTTATTACTGCAAACAAACTATTTTTGTGTTTGGAAGATTTATCTGATTATGTTTTTCTACTTCTTACATTTGTTTATTATAGATTAAATGAGATAATGCTACAACCCTAATTTCAAAAAGTTTGGACGCTGTGCAAAATCTACATAAGAACAAAATGCAATGATTTTTCTAATTAGCTCATATTTTATTTACAATAAAAGAAAAAAAAAATCAAATGGTCAAACTGAGAAAATGTACCGTTTTAAGAAAAAGAATAAGGTATTTTGAAATTGATGGCAGCAAAAAAGTTGGGACGGAGCAACAAAAAGCTGACGAAGTACAACCCCAATTCCAAAAAAAGTTGGGACAAGGCCATATTTACAACACTCTGTAAACGCGTTGGAACTGAGAAAAACAGTCGTGGGAGTGTTAGGAGAGGAATGTGGTCCGATTCTTACCTGAACATATGCTGCTCTAAACCTATATCTTTCAGATGTGCAAACTGCCCATTCCATATGCGCTACTACACCCCCAAACCATCAGACATTCAGGCTTTTGAACTGAGCGCTGATAACAAGCCAGAAGGTCCCTCTTTAGTCCGCAGGACACGTCACCCATGGTTGCCAAAAAGAATGTAAAATTTTGATTTGTCTGACCACAGAACAGTTTTCCACTTTGCAACAGACCATTTTGAATGAGCTTTGGCCTAGAGAAGATGGCAACGTTTATGGATCATGCTTCTTCTTTGCCTGATAGAGGTTTACCTTGCATTTCTGGATGGCAGGGCGAACCGTGTTCACAGACAGTGATTTTTGGAAGTATTCTTTGTTTTGCTTTGTTTTATTTTGCTTTTTGTTGCCTTGTCCCTACTTTTTTTAACGGCTTGCCGACCAGCCGTCATCATTATTCTGCAGCAGGTCGGCACAATCCCACATGCCATCATAGATATATGTCGGCTTGTGGGATCGGGACAGCAGGCGTGCGCATGCGCCCGCTGCATTGCAAGGTTGCCGATGCTCCTGTACCGTTGGCCACGAGCGATCGTGGGCATGAGAGGTAGAACAGGGACGTGTGTGTATTCACACAAATTCCTGTTCTGTTCTGTGAGGAGAGACAGATCGTGTGTTCCTAATAACTAGGAACCACAATCTGTCATTTCCTCTAGTTCAGTCCCCTCCCCCTACAGATAGAAACACACACAGGGAACACAGTTAACCCCTTGATCGCCCCCTACTGTTAACCCCTTCCCTGCCAGTGACATTTATACAGTAATCAGTGCATTTTTATAGCACTGATCGCTGAATAAATGTCAAAGGTGTCCGATGTGTCCGCCATAATGTCGCAGTTCCGTTAAAAATTGCAGATCACGGCCATTACTTAATAATAATAAAAATGCTATAAATCTATCCCCTATTTTGTAGACGCTATAACTTTTGCTCAAACCAATCAGTATACGCTTATTGCGATTTTTTTTTTAGATATGTAGAAGAATACATATCGGCCTAAACTGAGAAAAAATTAGCTTTTTAAAAAAAATGGGGATATTTATTATAGCAAAAAGTACAATATATTGTGTTTTTTTCAAAATTGTCGCTCATTTTTTTTATAGCGCAAAAAATAAAAACCACAAAGGCGATCAAATACCCCCAAAAGAAAGCTCTATTTATGGGAAAAAAAGGAAGTCAATTTTGTTTGGGTGCAGCATCGCACGACCGCGCAATTGTCAGTTAAAGCGACGTAGTCGCTTTAACTGACAAAGGCGATCAAATACCCCCAAAAGAAAGCTCTATTTATGGGAAAAAAAGGAAGTCAATTTTGTTTGGGTGCAGCATCGCACGACCGCGCAATTGTCAGTTAAAGCGACGTAGTGGCGAAGCGCAAAAAATGGCATTCAGCAGCCAAATCTTCCGTGGCTAAACATTTTGCTGCCAACAATTTCAAAATTACCTTTCAAAATTCTCTAAAAATGGTGCATTTTCTCAGTTTAAACATTTGATGTTTTCTAGGTTCTATTGTGAATAAAATATGGGTTTATGCGATTTGCAAATCATTGCATTCTGTTTTTATGTAAATATTATACATCGTCCCAACTTCTTTGGAATTTGGGTTGTACAAAGTTAAAGTGATTTGAGCGAACCTCCTCTTCTCGAGTCCCCCGCCGGAGCTCCTGCCTTTCCTCTGTCCAGTGCCCCCACGGGAAGCCGCTTCCCATGAGGGCAGTCTGCATGCTTGCTCCCAAGCTCCGCTGCTGCATCCATTGACACAGACAGCAGGACTTGGCCCCTGCCCACCGCTTCCCCCTCATTGGCTTTGATTGACAGCACTGGGAGCCAATGACTCCTGGTGCCCCAGCAAAGCCAGTGAGACCCAGAAGTGAGGGAAGAGAAGAGCTTCAGACATGCACTAAATGAATGCAAGGAATGCATTAAGATAAAAATTGTTTAGGCTTTAGAACCACTTTAAGTTCCATTAACCACTTGCAGACCACAATAAGTATATGTTGCGGTATGCACGTGGTTTACCGGGATTATGGCTGAAGAAATCAGTCATACCCCGGTATTGTTTTTTTGCAGCATCTGGCTTTCTCATGAAAGCGGTCAGAGTGGCTCATGAGCTGCTGGAACACTTTCCAATACGGGGGGGGCGCATATGTAAACGGTATTTGCACCGCACATGTGAGGTATCGCCGGGAACGTTAGAGCAAGAGTAATAATTCTAGTGCTAGACCTCTGTAACTCTAAACAGGTAACCTGTAAAGGCATTTAAAGTGTCGCCTATGGAGATTTTTAAGTACCGTAGTTTGTCGCCGAACCACGAGCGTGTGCAATTTTAAAGTGTGACATGTTAGGTATCTATTTACTTAACATAACATCAGCTTTTACATTTTACAAAACAATTGGCAAAAAAATTGTGTTTGCAAAACCGCTGCGTAAATACTGTGTAACATAAAAAATTGCAACAATCGCCATTTTATTACCTAGGGTCTCTGCTGCAAAAAAAACCAACATGTAGAACGTTTGGGGGTATAAGTAATTTTCTAGAAAAAATACTGATTTAAACTTGTAAACAAAAAGTGCCAGAAAAAAACCTGGTCTTCAAGTCGTTAATTTACTTTTACAGTGGTTTCTATCCAAAAAATGTATTTTTTCACTTTTGAATTTAGTGTGTAAGGATTAGTTCTGTCTGATGTTTACTGCTGTATCTGCCCCAGCTGGGAAGATTCACCCACTCTGTTTCGGTGACCATTGTCACTGGGACAGAAAGTAATAGGTGATCCAAAATGTTACAGTTGTCGCCAGCACAGGAAAAGATCTTCCAATGAGTCTTGATTAGAACTGTCTAAAAGAGATTTCCACTCCTCCATTCTCCATTGATACAGACAGCAAAAATACACTGGCTGGTTTTCTAAACATACTCTATATTGTCAAAAGTTTTGGTACGCCTGCCTTTACACGCACGTTTATTTATTTTATTTCAGGTACTTATATAGCGCCGTCAATTTACGCAGCGCTTTACATATACATTGTACATTCACATCAGTCCCTACCCTCAAGGAGCTTACAATCTAAGGTCCCTAACTCACATTCATACATACTAGGGAAAATTTAAACAGGATCCAATTAACCTACCAGCATGTCTTTAGAGTGTGGGAGGAAACCGGAGTACCCGGAGGAAACCCACGCAGGCACAGGGAGAACATGCAAACTCCAGGCAGGTAGTGTCGTGGTTGGGATTCGAACCAGTGACCCTTCTTACTGCTAGGCGAAAGTGCTACCCACTACACCACTGTGCCGCCCTACATGAACTTTAATAGCATCCCAGTCTTAGGCCGTAGGGTTCAATATTGAGTTGGCCCACCCTTTGCAGCTATAACAGCTTCAACTCTTCTGGTCCAAATCATTTGGTGGAGGGGGATTATGGTGTGAGGTTGTTTTTCAGGGGTTGGGTTTGGCCCCTAAGTTCCAGTGAAGGGAACTCTTAAGTCGTCAGCTTACCAAGACATTTGTATGCTCCCAACTTTGTGGGAACAGTTTGGGGATGGCCCCTTCTTGTTCCAACATGACTGTGCACCAGTGCACAAATAATTTCCATAAAGACATGGATGAGTTTGGGGTGGAGGAACTTGACTGAACTGAACAGAGTCCTGACCTCAACCCGATAGAACATCCACATCAGTGCCTGACCTCACAAATGCGCTTTTGGAAGAATGGTCAAACATTCCCATAGACATACTCCTAAACCTTGTGGACAGCCTTCCCATAAGAGTTGAAGCTGTTATAACTGCAAAGGATGGGCCAACTCAATATTGAACCCTACAGATTAAGACTGGGGTGCCATTAAAGTTCATGTGTGTGCATAAAGGCAGGCGTCTTAATACTTTTGACAATATAGTGCAGGGGTCTTTAAATTGGCGGGCCTCCAGCTGTTGTGAAACTACAAGTCCCATGATGCATTGCAAGGCTGACAGTTACCAGCATGACTCCCTCAGGCAGAGGCATGATGGGACTTGTAGTTCCGCAACAGCTGGAGGGCCACCAGTTTGAGACCCTCTGATATAGTGTATATTCGATGAAAAACAAAATACGATTATTATAGGAGGTCATCACATTGAAATGCATCATTTCTCCAGCTGGTGACAGTGTCATACGTGATGATACTTACTACATGTTGACTTCATATTTGAAGAGGAGTTATTTCTGTTTCCTGTAGCAACTGCTCAGTGTAGAAACCTTTGCTATGAGCAGCTCAGTTCTTTCAGGCCTTTACATGAGGTCCACTATGTAGGTCCAGAGGTCCAGGCCTGAGAACGCACTTTGTATCAGACAGAATGGCGTTCTACTTGATGCAATAAGCCTTGTGCTTGGATAGATCTCTGCTTTCTGAACCTTCTGTTCTGTAACTTTTTTATAACCTTATTCTACTTTTTGTAAAAGAACACTTACTAGCAAATACTTTTGTTATGTTGTTATTCTAAAGAAGTAAAGGAAAGTAAACATACATTTGTATGTTATGAGTTTGAGGCTACTTAAGAGATAAAGACACCAACACCATTTGTGGCACTGGATCGTGTTAAAAAGAATGTCAGACTCAAAGAAATCTTTTTTTTTCTATATTGACGCTTAACTCAAAAACTGAGCAAGATGTTTAAAAACCTGGTATTAAACCTTATTTTTGATTTATTTCATCTTTGTAAACGATTTGACAGCTGTGCATATCCCTTAGTCCTTTGGCGCTGCGAATGTGGGGCACCCAGCAGAGTTCCTGACGGAAACTGTTGACCTTTCTTGTGTAGTTTCTGCACTGTCTCGTTAAACATCTGGAACGCAGCATGCTCTCAAAGCGTTTCACAACATGATTTTGCATTTACATCACTACAAACAAAGCAGATAGATTCATAGATAGACAGATGAATGTAACCAATATAAAAAGTTGCAGCGTATGAAAAAGTGCTCAGAATGACAGCAAAAATATGAATCAATACATAAAGAAAAGAAATAGACAAACTGTAGTTAATTAAATATACTTTGCTGTAAACCAGATCAGCTGAATGCACAATAATAAGAAACCACAATGTGAACAGAGCCCAGGGTCAAGCTGAGAACACTCAATACGCTGCACTAAAACATCTGATTACCTCAGAAAATTTAAGGCAGTTTCCAAAAAATTTGGTAACTATTAGGAGACTTCCTATTCCAGTTCCGGATCCCAGCCTCCAAGTTGAAAGGGGAATGGAGGCGAGTTAAGCTTTTCTGCAGTTTTCCAATGGAAGGAGAAGGAGGGGGGGGTTGAGTTTGGCAGCTTGTTTGACTAAAGAGCAAATCACGCAAAGCATTGCTAGACAGGAAACACTTCTGAGAGCGAGTGTTTTGATAGAGGATCAGGAGATAGGGCAAAAAACTGTGAACTTTATGTGCAACCACAGCCAGAGTTACATGGAATGGCCACCTGAGGGCTCGCAGAGACGAACGGAAATGAAAGGATCATTTAAGTGAGAAAGGAATCAGACTCAATTTTCTGCAGTCCCAAGTTTTTCCTGTGCATGACAACGTCACATTCTCCCTAGAATATGTTACATTCCTTTGAAAAATAGTAGCATGATTTAGAATGTTATTTCTTCACTACAAGAATAATAGTCACAAAGCAAAAGGAAAAAGGATCAGCGTTTCTCTATAACGTTAAATGTCTAAAGTGTTTGTTATATTAATGGATAAGAAATATGCAGCTGAATGTTTCTGACAACCTAACAAAGTACTGACATATTCATTTTCACACAATGAGAGACATTTTAAAAACTATATATGGATGAAATCTAGACTTTTTTTGCTGACTATGCTTTTTTACTGATTTTAGAGTTCTTACATAAAATATTAAAAATATTATAATTTCTTTAGTGCATTTCTCCCATGGTGATGGAAGAATTTGTCGGGTATTTAGGGCTGCAACCAACGATTATTTTCATAATTGATTAGTTGGCCAATTATTGTTTCAATTAATCAGATAATTGAATTGTATTGTAATTGTACTGTCTGCCTAATGTTGTAAAGCGATGCGTAAACTGTTGGCGCTATATAAATCCTGTATAATAATAATAATAATTTAAAAAAAACTCAAAAAAAGTATAGTGTATAATTTAGTTAACCACTTCAGCCCACGGAAGAATTTACCCCCTTCCTAACCAGAGCACTTTTTGCAATTCGGCACTGCGTCGATTTAACTGACAATTGCGCGGTCGTGCTACATTGTACCCAAACAAAATTGATGTCCTTTTTTCCCCTACAAATAGAACTTTCTTTTGGTGGTATTTGATTGCCTCTGCATTTTTTATCTTTTGCGCTATAAACAAAACAAGAGCGAAAATTTTTGAAAAAAAAAGCAATATTTTTTTATTAGTAATGGAGGCGATCTGCGATTTTTATCGGGACTGCGACATTATGGCGGACACATTGGACATTTTTGACACTATTTTGGGACCATTGTCATTTATACGGCAATCAGTGCTATAAAAATGCATCGATTACTGTGTAAATGACACTGGCAGTGAAGGGGTTAACCACTAGGGGGCAGTGAAGGGGTTAAGTGTGTCCTAGGGAGGAATTCTAACTGTAAGGGGGATGGACTTCAACACACACGGACAGTGATCACTGCTCTCGATGACAGAGATCACTGTCCTGTTACTAGGCAGAACGGAGAAATACTTTGTTTACAAAAGCATCTCCCCATTCTTCCTCTCCGTGACACAATCACGGGCACCCAGCAGACATCCAGTCCGCGGGACCCACGGTCACGGAGACCACGGCGGGTGCGCGCACCTCCAGTGGCGCGCTTGCGATACCGCTTCTTAAAGGGGACGTACCTGTACGCCCTTTTGCCTACCAGTGCCATTCTGCCGACGTACAATGGCGTGCGCTGGTCGGCAAGCAGTTAATATGTAAAGTTTAAAAAAAGACAATTTATTCTCGAATATCTATATGCAGTGGTAAATATAAACAACCAGCTCTATGGTTAGGGAACAAAATATATAACCCATTCCGAGAATAACAGATAGAATATATATATATATATATATATATATATATATATATATATATATATATATATATATATATATATATATATATACACACACACATACATACACACCATTGGGAGGTTGAATCTGTTACATATCAGACTCAGATCAAAATTTTTATCTAAAGGACAAAAAAAAAAATTAAGAAGCCTTAAAAATGTTGTTTTTCATATTTTCAGACAGGACTGTATTATATAATATTATGTCATGGACAGGAGGTAGCTTAATACAAGCTACCTGCGCCTGCTGTTACTTATGCTGGCCATACACAAACAAATGTTTCCTTCCAAGATGTACATTTTAAGAAGGTTTAATTTTCCAATCGTTAGTGGAGTCAAATGGACGTTAGTTTTCGACCACAGTGACAGGTATATTCAAAGAAGCAAAATTAAAAATGTATTGATTAAATTAATTTTCAGACAGTGTATGTGGCTTTCGTTCATTCATTCAACGAATGTACAAAGGCTTTTCGTACAAATATTCGTACAAATGTTCTTGAACAAAAATCAATACGTGCAAGACTTCTAGTAGTAGCGGCATGATAAAAAAAGTGGTACAAAGCAGATAATTATATGCAATAAAATGATATTGTGCAACATATCACATATAGAGAAGTTATTGGGAAAAAAAAGGAAACTAGGAGGAGGGTAACATTGTGTAGGCAATATCGGCATGCTTTTTTTATTACCTGTCATGATGGGGTTAAAAAAAAATAGCCCTTTATAATACAAAAACAGTACAAAATCACTACTATAAGGGGTTAAAGCGGTTGTATACCTTTTTTTTTTTTTTTATTTACATGTAAACCTATAATAAGGCTTACCTGTAGGTAAAATTAATATCTCCTAAACCTGTACGGTTTAGGAGATATTCACTTTGCATGCAGCCACTGACATCAGCGGCGCATGCACTGTGAAGGCCCAGCTGCCAGAAAACTAATCGTGGCTCCAGCCACTCACAGCGCCCGAGCCACAAACCCGGAAGAAACGCCGAGGGCAAAATGTCAGCTCCCTCGGCGTGGACTGGGATCAAATGCCGGCGCTTCATTCTAAGGTGAGTATTTCATAATGAGCTAGTATGCGCTGCATACTAGCTCATTATGCCTTTGCCTTTACAGGTTTATTTGTTTTATTTTCTCTGCAGGTATACAATCGCTTTAATTTATGCTGCAAAACAGTGAAAGTAATAATAATATTTATACATCGTATGTCATATATAGAATAAATATACCCACCAAGTAGGATATACAGGGTATTTTAACTGGGAGTCAGTCATGAAGCTATATAAAGGGTGTATGATATAAATCTTTTATATTAAAGTATTATTAAAGTAGTACTGCGGGCTGAAACTTTTTTGCATGTATATAATTTCAATTATAATGCACAATACTAGTAAACTTTTACTTTAAATAATTGTAATGCCCTTTATTACATCCAGTCTATCAGCCTCCACCTTCTCTAAGTGTTCAGATGCTGATCTTCCCTGCACAGAGCCCTTAAAGTGATTGTAAACGTTGGCTTTTTTTCTTTTTTTAAACAAATGTGTCATACTTACCTGCTCTGTGTAATGGTTTTGCACAGAGCATCCTTGATTCTCCTCTTCTGGGGTTCCCCCCTGCCCGCACATCTGGCTTCTATTGCCTTCAGAATGCCCCTACAGCAAGCCGAAAGTATAGTATCGTGTGCCCATATAGCAAGGAAAAAAAAACTTCTGCCTTTAGAATCACTCACTTCCTTCTCCTACCCAGGACTACATGTCCCATAAAGTATTGCTCCTCACACATACACAAGCTCTTATTCACTTACTGACCTGTATGGATGCTGTACTGTGCTGTATGTGTGCTGCACTGTCTATACTGACATGTATGGACGGTGTACTGAGCTGTATGTGTGCTGCACTGTATTTTCTGATATGTAAACAAATAATGCATTCTGAGTGCAGGTCAGCTAATCGGCTGACTAACTAATTGATTATGAAAATAGTTGACCACTATTTTTATAATCAATTATGCCGATTAATCGTTTCAGCCCTACAGGTATTGCTGTAAGGCTGGCCATAGATTATGTGTTTTTTTTCCTCTTCAACCATGGGTGAGAACCAAATGAGTATAACATGTCGACGAGTAGAGGGAGCATGTGGGAGTATGGCTAACAAGAGGTTCTTTATTAATGAGTAGGCTTAATAGATATCCACCATTTAACTGGAAGCTAGTGTAGCGCTGGTAGATTTTTATCTACTGCTGATAGGTAAATTTAGTGGGTCGCTTATTATAGGAAGTTAGATTTGCCTCTGTTCCAGCTTGGCTGGCGTTGCATGCAGTTCCACATTGTGCCGGTGGGTGTCCTTGTCACCATCGGCAGGTGTTGGAAAAGCAACGTGTTGAAGCGAATGAGTGCTCCTCTGTCCCGGAGATAACTCGGTGGAGGTGGTCCTCCGAGTTGCATTCTGGGAGAAGGTATTTATGGGACAGATGCCATGTTTTAGGGTTCGTTTTTTAGCCACCTGGTAGCCCTCCTGGTCGACAGGTATGCACTAGGAATACCACCTCGTGGTCCTCCGTTCCGGAGGCCCGCTTTGCTGCGGCGTGTGGGTGGGCCCAGAAGCCTGTCTGGGGCCTACCACAGCAGCTGAGGAATGGTCCTGAGCTGTCTATCCTGAGTGAAGAAGCTGGACAACCGAGGAGATCCCAGGGGAGGACTCGTCATGGAAGGATCATGCAGAGTGCTGGTCTGGAGAGGGGCCTGGTGGCTCGGTTGGAGGACGCATTCCGAAGTAATCTCACAGTATAGTACTGCCGGGTATGCCTAAAGGTTCAAGTACTGTATCTTACATTCATCATAAACCAATACATCCTGTGTTATTCCAGATAAGTCTGTGGCAGAGACTTTTGTTCATGCTACGTGCTGGCTGCTAGGCAAGTGAGAGATGTCTATCCAGGCGGGCAAAGATTGAATCCTACCAAAGGGGGACTATTCAATTGCAAGTGTTCAATTACAAAGAATGTTTAGAAGAAATACAACAGAAAGGTATTTGAGCTTCCCTGCAGCTTTCCTACTACCTCTTTCCTGCTACTTCCCTTGTTCGTTTTATTAAAGCATTGATAAACCTACTCAAGTGTTTGGTGCTTATATCGTCCAGAGGTAAACTCAACGGGACCCTAGACCCGGTGCCGGTGAAACAGAGGTGTCGAGAGTGAAGGTAACAAGCCCGCTTAAACCAGCAGCTCCACCGAGAGTTATTGCTACACTAGCATAAAAAGAGAAGAATTGGGGTGATGTAGCAGTGAATGGTTTGGTGGGTGGGTAGCCTGTCTGCTGCATTCTGCATCAGCTGAAAATTCCATAGTTGTAGAGTAACCCAGTTTAGATGAAACAAAAACATGGACCGATTTTAGAAAATTGCTTAAATAGTATTATACGGCAGTAGGAAGGACTGGGTGGCAGTTGATACCTGTTGCTTAATCAATAGGTTAATGTCCAGGATCAGATCTAGGCTGTGAACAAGGTCTGAGAACATAAGTGTTGTAATTCCCAAAGTTTTAACCAGCTGGGTGCATTTGCTGCTACTTTGATTTAAGCCTCTGTCCTCAAATTGCAAGCACTTTTATTTTGTTTGGGTTCAGTTTCAGCCAGTTACAGTTCATGCATTTATGTAAGTCAGGAAGACACTTAGTCATCGGGTCACCAATCTCTGCTTTGAAAGACGGTTAGAGTTATATGTCATCTGCATAGCAATGGTAGCTAGGACCATGATGTTAGATAATCTTGTATATTGCAAATAACATTGATGACAGAACCGAGCCTTGTTGCAGCATGTAATGTAATGGAAGTGAGAAGGATAAGTGTATTCCTGTTGTGACTATTTGTGATCACCCTGACAAGAAGATTCTGAATAAACACTATACCCTCTAGATCAGGGATATGCAATTAGCGGACCTCCAGCTGTTGCAAAACTACAAATCCCATCATGCCTCTGCCTCTGGGTGTCATGCTTGGGGCAGAGTCTTGCTATGCCTCATGGGACTTGTAGTTCTGAAAAAGCTGAAGGTCCGCTAATTGCATATCCCTGCTTTTGACCACAGAGCAGCTTTAAGAGATCCTGTATGATGTTATAGTTCAAGCTGTCAAATGTGGCAGAAAGATCAAGAAAAATACGGATGGAGTATTCGCCTTTGTCTTTACTCAATAGGTTTTTCGGAAATCACATTTAAATATTTCAAAGAGGTTTTTTGTCAGCCAGGCCTATAATCTGTTAGTATCTGCCTTTTCAAACACATTTCCTAAAAAGGAAACACCTGTCATTTGTTTATAGTAGGCCATGATCTCTGGAACCATGTGATGGTTTCCAGTAATGGCTGCCTCAAGTTGGTGTGGGAAGATCCCTGTATTGAGAGCATTTCATAGTTGTTTTGGACTGTTTGTTTGTCTAATGTGGCTAATGCATGCTAGTAGTGGGCCTGTTGGACCTGGTTCAAGGTCACATGTAGTTTGACAGAGCCCTGTGATGTTTAGCACAGTTTCTTCAATTTCAGTGTTATCAAGTGTGGTCCAAAGGCTTGTTGATGTAAAGTCTGTACTACTGAGCCCTTGGGGTTCTGCAGATTTTTCAGACCTAATTCTATTTCTTACTGAGAATACTTTATTGCTAAAGTAATGGACAAAGTCCCCACATGTTTCCTGCGAGAGGTTCAGACTTAGTTTTAGGCAACTTGGTTTGCACAACATTTCCAGTGTGGAAGAATTGAGCAGGTGTTTTTCTTGTTGCAATTTCGTGTGATAAGTATTTTGAGTTATTTTTTAATGCAATAATGGTCTAATCCTTAAGCTGTGAATTCAGGGATTTTTTGGCCTGCTCAGCATGTGTTTTCTTCCTTTGCTTTTCAGACTGTGTCTCTTCGCTGTCATTTGTTTTACAGTCCGATCATACTAAGCCATGGTATAGGGGCGTGAGGGGAGAGACATGATTTTGACAGGAACAAAAGCAGAAGTGGTATTTTTGTTGTATAGGTTGTTGCATTGTATAGAAAGAGTTCCTTTTTCTGATTTGTATAGAATGGAAGATCAGTACAGATATTCACAAGGTGGTGATCTGACCATACTACTGGGTTTGTAGTTAGATCAGTTATTTTGGGTCCCAAATGGAAAACAAGGTCAAGTGTTGACCTTTAATGTGAGTGACAGTAGAAACAGATGATACTTCTTGAGTGAATCCCAGTGCTGTCATGGTAAGTTGTTCTTGTCCAAATTGAGATTGCTTCTCTCAAGGCATTTAAATCTCCAAGGATGACTAATCTGGGCTGGTCTACAGCCAGCACAGTCATAATCCTACTTATTTCCAGAAGAAAAGTTTTTCTATTACTCCGGTGATAGGTAGATGAGTAACATTTTAAAGCTCATTTTAATTAACTTGTTCAGTTATGGGGTGTTAGCACTCCTTCCGTCTGTCTCCCAATTGCTTGTCACCCTGTTACCCATGTGCTACCAAATGAGACTACAAGTGATTGTTCCTAAAGACATTGTGCAGTCATTTTCCTCCAATGCCACCACCAGGAAGCCTATTGTGCAAACACAGATGAAGCATGCGTATGTAGACTGAAGGTGGTTGCAAAGAAGCTGTAGGATATTAGCATGAGATGCAAAAGAGAAAAAAGTATTTTGTCCTTAAAGCGGAGTTCCACACAAAAATGGAACTTCCGCTTTTCGGAACCCTCCCCCCCTCCGGTGTCACATTTGGCACCTTTCAGGGGGGAGGGGGGTGCAGATACCTGTCAAAGACAGGTATTTGCACCTACTTCCGGCATAGACTCCCATGGGAGTCTATGCTTCTTCCTGTCCCGACCGCGCTGTCTGCTGGGAACACACGGCTCCCAGCAGAGAGCGGGGACCACTAGGGACGCGCAGCGCGACTCGCGCATGCGCAGTAGGGAACCGGGAAGTGAAGCCGCAACGCTTCACTTCCTGATTCCCTAACCTAGGATGGCGGCAGCAGCTGCCGAGAACCGAGCGGGTTCTCGGCGTCCCCTGCCGACATCGCTGGACTCCGGGACAGGTAAGTGGCAATGTATTAAAAGTCAGCAGCTGCAGTATTTGTAGCTGCTGGCTTTTAATATTTTTTTTTTTTGGCGGTGTGGGTGAACCCCCGCTTTAATACTTCTCCTTTAAATTACAAAATGAATGAAGAAAAATATGTACTTTTTCAGTACCCAAAACACACATAAATCAATATTTAAATCACACAAAACAAGGATAAATGCATGTGGCATTAAAAATACCCCAACCCCAAGTACTGCAAGGACATAGGTGTGAAAAAGCTTCAGATTATATGTGATGGCAAACCTTGGCACCACAGATGTTTTGGAACTACATTCCCATATTGCTCAACTACACTGCAGAGTGCATGAGTATCATGGGAAATGTAGTTCCAAAACATCTGGGGTGCAGAGGTTTGCCATCACTGTTATATTGGAAGGTTAATTGATTAGATGATCCTTAATTACTTATCTTTTTTGGGGAACCAATCCCGCCTCCACCTAAAAACCTTTACATTCTCCCTTACAGGCCATCCCTTACAGTTAATGTCTATTCTATCGCTTGCATTAAAAAAAAAATAGGTTTTAGCTATATCAGTTAAGTTTTCATGAAATTAGGTTAGAGTTTTAGGCTCATAAATGTGTTGTTTTACTTTGATTAATAGATAGATTGCTCAAATAATTTATTTGAAGTGCCACTTCAATACAGGGCACTTTCACTCCCTTCCTGCCCAGGTCATTTTTCTGCTTTCAGTGCTGTTGCACTTTGAATGACAATTGCGCGGTCATGCAACACTGTACCCAAATTAATTTTGAATCATTTTCTTCACACAAATAGAGCTTTCTTTTGGTGGTATTTAATCATTAACTGCAGATTTTTATTTTTTACTAAAAAAAGGAAAAGGATCGAAAATTTTGAAAAAATAAAAAGTTTTTCTTAGTTTCTGTCAGTAAATTAGTAATTGTTCTCCTTCACTGATGTGCGCTGAAGAGGCGGCACTGATAGGCTGCACGGGTGCACGAGAGCGACAGTTCTGGGGCGACGTCATATAACATCCACCCAGAACAAGATTGGCACCGTTTCTCCATCATTTGACGGTGGGCAGGCAGCAAGCGGTTAATTAGGCTCATATACAGTGATTTTCATCGACTCTAGATGCAGGTAGTACACGCAAGATAGGTCTCCCTAATCTAAAAAAATTTGTTACGTGAATAATTGGGTGTTCTTTTTTAGTGGTTTAGTGTAGAGTTTAAATCTGATACATAAGAGAAGAAAAAAAAATCACACACATATACAAACTGCAAAATATGGTCTAGTCACAAAAATGGTATTTACATCTAGTCATGAAGGGTATACAGAATAATGAAAATGTTGTTTGGATGAAGAGTAAGCTGTCACCATAGCAACCCATGACACTGTAATCAAGTATAAGGTTTTCACACCATCCGCTAGAAGAAACCTATTGCATGGTTCTAAACTGGGAACATCTGTAATAATGAGTATACTAGTGTCACTGTGTGCTACTGTCACTTTCTTACATTTCTGGCTCAGGGCCCTTGGTAAAGCATGGAGTGACATGAGTGCCAGAAGTTGGTACAGGTAGACAGGCATATCTGAACTGATCAGTGCTGAGTAGCTTCCTCTCAGGAGATGACAGACAGGAGACTGGGCAAAGGGACGGATATCAGGCTGGAACATCGCAGGCTGAAAACCACTGGAGTTGTGGACAGGTGGTAGACTGCCACCTAAGCTGTGAATTGGGGCAGGTGTGTAGGCATGAGTGTCATCTTAGAGACTTTAGGCTGGTGATTAGACTTTTTTTGGTCCGAATGTAAATTCGGACACATTTTTGTTTATTCGGGGATTCAGATGTATCTGAATCTCCGAATGAAATAATAACGAATTTAGTTGAAATTGGTTTAATTTTGTTTAATCTATTCCAAATTTTCAGAACAATGCAAATTTGGATCGAAGAACAATTGACCGTTTAAAATTCTGTGTGAAGAGTAGCTGGTTGTTAAGGAGCCGGGAAGCTGGCTGCCTATTCCTTAACAACCGATGACTCATCAGCTGTCAGCGGTCTTCCCCACTGAGAGCTGAAATGTAAACAAAAGAATGCCAGCAATAGAAAATTTTGAAAAAAAAAACAGCATGGGGTCCCCCCAATCCATACCAGGCCCTTCAGGTATAAATTTTAAGGGAATCCCAACACCAAGATTAAAAAAAAAAGATTGTTTTTTTGGCTTGGCTTGATGTTCCCCTTAAAATCCAGACCAGACCTTAAGAGCCTGGTATGGATTGAGGGGGGGGGGGGGGGACTCCACGCTGTTTTTTTAATCTAAATTTACTTGCGTTCTTTCATTTACATTTCAGCTCCCAGCGGGGAAACCCGCTGACAGTTGATGAGTCATCGGTTATTAAGGACACGGCCGCCAGCTTCTCGCGCGCTCCTTAACAATCAGTTAGTCTTCACACATAATTTGAATCGGTCGATTGTTTTATGACCAATCCAAATTCTCATTGTTCTGAAAATTTGGAATTTGATGGAAAATTGATTAATTAAAAAAAACTAAACAAATTATAAAACAAATCAACAAATGAAACTAGTAACATAATGAATCTATCCAAAACTAAATGAAACTAATTTGCCTGTTCTGCACATGTCTACTGGTGATTACTGTGACACAGAAACTCAGGACTGGTGCAAAATTAGGAAAGCTGGGTTAGCAACTGGTGATCAGATCAAGTACAATAATGTAGGCAGAAGTGGAGTTCAGGCTGGAATCGCAAACAAACGTGCAGATAAGGAACAGAGGAGTAGACAGAAGCCTAATCCAAGTTGAAGCTGGAATTGGTAGGCATGGCATGTAGGTCGGTAACAGGTAGTTAGGGACAAAGTCACAGATCACAGATTTCACGCTGTACACAGGAGAACACTGGTTGTGTGCAGCTGATCAGTTTAAATAACCCATTTGGTACCATCATTAGTGATAGTCACATGCACATTCATATGTATATGCACGCACTCTCTTGTATGTGCACAGATATGCATGGCTATGATCATGTATCCAATGTGACCACTAAAAGTGAATGAATGGGCAACTGTTGACTGAATAATAGTGGCTGCATGCAGATTTGTCCCATTAATTTTGAAATCCGTAGCGCTGTATTAGAGAAAAAGCAACCAGATTTCACAAGGTCACTGTGTAGTCCAGCCCTCCCTGCTCTCCTCTTCACTGGCAAAAAGGGAGGCAAAGAGGGTAGGAAGGACTGTACTCAGTGACCATGAGGAATCTGATTGCTTCTTCCCATGGTCCTTCAATTTGTTTTTGCACTTTGCAGAAAAGTAGGTCTGCATTGAGGAGATGCCTGCAATGTCATGCCGCCATCATTTATAGGCAGAGGTTTTCAATAGGTTAATGTAGCTCTGTTGGTGGAAATGAGTAGACTGATTTGCAGTTCCTGCAAACCAGACAAATAAATGTGTGTCTGGCGAACTGATACTTTTTAGGAGAATAATGGTTGTATCATTTTCTGAGATCTTGATGATTTGCCCAATCTGCTGATATCATCATATTTCTGAGACCTTGAAAACAGGGTTCACAAATTGTATGATTTTTCTTATGGGTTAAATGTTTTAGAACGTCTATGTTTAGGAAAGTTGTGGTCATTGTATATGCTAGTAGTTCATGTAGGTTTTTGGTTATCTATTTCATAACAGGTTTAAGTTTGTACTTATTTCTTAATTTAAAAAAATGGTATTATTCTATATTATTGATGTTTTACACCATAGATGTTTTACAGCAGTGAGATTCTTTAATTCATAATTTTGGTGGTTGTGATAATATTCATAAAAAATATGGAATTCAGCAGGTTCCTTTTTCCTTCCAAAGGCATCTTAAAAATTGTGGGACTTCCTAACACCAGTAAGCCTTAGAAGAAGTAATGGTTCACTGACTTATTATGTTTTCCTCAGACTATTCCTCCTTAGGGCCAGTAAGCCTCCAGGTTTCTTCAGACCTTTAGTAGTTTGAACTTTGCTGTTATCGTTTCCTTAGGAGTGGTGATTAGTGACTTGTGGTGTGGACTCTGATTTATCGCAGTTGAGAGTTGCCCCATGGGGGTTGAGCAGGAACACACATGCAAGAACCCTGATTAAAAAGAGTTGTAATGAAGACAAATGATTCACAGGGAGTCAACAGCAAACCAATGCCCTGACATTTCCCACTGCTCTTCTGAGCTTTTTGAAGAGGGGTTGATGGTGGCCAAAGGACGTATTCGCCTTCTCTTGTTTATTTCATATGGCACTGCTGAAATGTTTCTTTTCCTCCTGGGTGTTCTTTGTCTCACTTGTTAACTGCTTTTCATGCCGAGTGCAATTAACCCTTGACAGATAGTTAGCACACTCTCTTTATGAGGGTATCCAGTACATAAAAGAAGTTTTAACGTTCTGACCTGTTAAGCACTTAAGCTTCTTTGAGGAATTAGTGTACCAGCATAAGACATACAATTAGCATTGCTTAGTTTGTAAGCCTTGCAATTTTAAATGAATCATTGGTCACTTACTGTATGCACTATATGCTATATGTAATGTATATAGATATGTGATCTGCTATCTGGAAACTCATAATGCAGATACCTCCACCAAACAGAATGCAAACAGTTAAATGTTGCTTTTGATTGCGTATAATAATTTCAGGATAAGATATGCGTGGCAAAGATCATTTTTTGATTCAGATTGGATAACATGAAACTTTCACACTGCTCATGCCTTTGTACTTCCCCTCTGATTTCACCTTTACACGTGAGCCTTTGGGATTTCTCTAGTGATGCATCCTGTGGGACTCCTTTCAGAAGTCAATCTTTTGTTTTCCATTTAGATCTGGTCAATTCAGGTCTATGATATCTGTTTCCAGTCACATTAAAGCTGAACTCCAGACAGTTTATAATGTAATGCTATTCCTTTTAAAATTATTTTGTGTATTAACTACCACTATCTTAAGTACCTAAATATGTCTTGATATCAGTCTCTGTCATTCATTGCACAGCTACACTCAGACTGGGAGAGGGTTAACATTAGGAGCCAAACAGGTTCTGCTGCATGTGCTGGCAAAGGACATGCTAGCAGGAGGAGAGAGCAGAGAAGGCAGTGTAGGAGTGTTGTTGCTCCTTCATTGTCCATCCACCTGGTTGCAGGTGGGAGGGTTGACACTACTGTATTCCCTACCTCCATCATAATGTGGTTTCATACTTGTGTTTACATACTACTGGTTGTTCAATTTGACAGTAGTATATGAATCACAAAAGTGGATTATTAGAATTACAAATCTATTGGCAGCTAAGAGAGTTCACGCATATTATACATGTGTATTTAGCTGTTTGCCTGGAGTTTAGATTTAATTACCATATTTCCACCATCATAATGATGTACAGCCCTTTATGCCTACCCTCAAAAAAATTCCTAAACATATCTGTAGCTTGACATAAATCATAACTGTTTGAAAAAGCAATTTCTTTATTCTTTTTCTCTGGTTTTTACTTATTTTGGTTGCTGCAATCTATTACAATATCCTCCCACTGATCATTTGCTGTGATTCCAAATGTTTTGGTATTTCTGCAACTGCCCTGCGATCATTTTTGATTGACCATGGATGATTACACATTGCTAAACATTTGAAGCAGTGTTAAACACAAAAGCAAACATTTATTATATTGCATCTTACCAATTCTTAGATGTGATGGCTGTATTAATATTCTTTTTTTTCTAGTCAGTAAGTATGATGCTCTTCAACAGAAAAACTGTCCTGCAGGTGTAGCAGTTAGAACAGGGTCTCCAAACTATGACCCTCCCGTTCAGGAAGTACAATTCCCATCATGCCTAGTCATGTCTGTGAATGTCAGAGTTTTACAATGCTTCATGGGATGTGTAGTTCTGCAACAGCTGGAGGGCCGTAGTTTGCTCTAACTGCAGTGTGAGCTGGTGTTTGGCTTCAATTGGTTAGTGTATCTGAATCTGCTAGTCCATTTAACGCTCCCCTCCCCCTAGACTGACAGTGCTGCTGTCAAAAGGTGCCGTCTGTGCTCCTTCATAAAGAGTGGGGGCATGCTAATACAAGAGGTGTGTTACTGGCCCAGGTGAAAACTGTAGGGAAAAAAACTAAAACAAATGCAGCCACCACATCTATTGATAGGTAAGCTGCAGTACATTACATTTTTGGTTTTGGGATTAATATCACTTTAACCACTTGCCAACCACGCTATAGCCGAATGATGGCTACAGCACGACCGGACAGTTCTGGGAGGGCGTCATATGAAGTGGTGCTCGGGCGGTGCGCTCTGTGATTGCTGTGTCCTCAAGACACAGCTGATCACAGATCGGGTTAAAGAGCCAATCACAGCTGATCACGATGTAAACACAAATCCGTTATCGGCATTCCTTTCCTCACACTGTCAGTTTGAGGAGACCAAGTAACTGGCTTGTGTTAAAGGGACATCTACACTGAAAATCTGGGCACTGATTATCAGTGTCCTAAATATCAGTGCAGTCCCATCAGTGCCCACCAGCGCTGCCAATCAGTGTCACCTATCAGTGCCACCTACCAGTGCCCATCAGTGCCAAATAGGCAAGTGGTTAAAGAGGGTTGCAGGAAACATGCATGGTGATCATGACAATGCACAGGTGACAGTTATGTTAATACCTGTCGGCGGTGGAAGAGGTTGTAGGATAGAGCGATTGCAGGTAATGTTTAGTTCCATAGCTTGTGTGACTGAAAATTATGCTAAAATGTCTCATGTAGGTTGGTCCAAGCAATTTACATATAGCTTTATCCATTAAGAAGCTTCTATGTGCTGTGTATTATGACACTTTATGTTTTTGTATTTTCCCTGTAAAATTCCCCTAAAAACATATTTTTGCAAACTAAATATACCTGATCTTAAGCAAGGGACATAACAGCAAACCAGAGGTCCCCACGAAAAAAGTTTTGATATGACCCTAGCCAACTCTCTCCTATTTGACAACCGTTCTCTGCAGCATCCAACAGTGTCACTGTATTGGCAACATAAAACATGTTCATACCAGTGACAGATACTGGCAGAGCTGTCAGAAGCACATCTTTCCCCACAACACATCTTACCCATACTTCCCCTCCCTGCAGTGGGGATCAACCATAAATAGCCTATATACCCACAAAGCCCATGTTCCCTCTGGAGCACAGATTACCACATATCCTGTAATAATAGGAAGGTAACTGTAGGTCTTGCTCTCTAACCGTTGCATCAGCTAGCCTTAAGGTGGGGCCTACTGTGCATTTTCAAGCACTACAGATCAGCACCTTGGAGCACGAGAAACCTAAAGTAGCCCAGGGACAGCTTGACACCATACAAACTTTTGGCCAGGTCTCTTAGGCTCAGCATAAATGTTCTGACTGCACCATCACCTTTAGATTTTTACAAAACTATATAATATGAAGAACTACCTAAATTATCCAATTTATTTGTATCCATTCAGGCCGGTCATTGCACATTGTGGTGGTAGTCCATTCAGATTTTAACTTATGTGGTGAACTTTATTTTATAAGGTGGCTTTTATAAGCAAAAGTTCCACATTTTCAATATTTACATCGCCTTGCAGCAACAGTATACATTTATTCAAATTACCAAACAATGCAATCAGTATTTATGACTTGCATGGAATGATTACGAGTAGATAAGACTTAAACTGACAAATATGTGACTTGAGCATGAGTCCACTAAGAATACATCACTGTTTACTGTTAGCAATTTTGAATATATTTTAACATATTTTCACAAAGATATGCAAAATTTGGCTATTCCATAAGCCATTTTCATCAGATTTCTTTACAAGGAAAATCTTCACACATTCACACAATATGCAGTGATATGGACGGTATATTGTAAAACCTGTGAATTTGTACCACATTTACATAACCAATCCAGGTGCAAATGGTCCCCACATTTTTCATCTAAAATGTACCATTTGCCTCTCCACATCCCCTTTTTTGACTACTGTAGTTGAATAGTACTATGTTTCCTGGCCAAAGGCGATTTCTCACACGATTAATACAGTCTCATGTGTTTATTTGTTTTCTTATATCCTTTGACTGAACTGTGCTGTAGGTCCTAGGACTTTGGTTAAAAGTTTAAATGGATCACTGTTTATCCATATCCATCATATTTGATTGCTCTTCTATTCATGTAGTCCCCAATTGTACACTGATTTTAGTGTGACATTTCACTTCACCTCTCATTCTACTCTTGTAATCAAACCTTTTCTTTTTCTAATGCCATTTAGATTCTTCATCAGCAAGATATGCAGTTTCCTTTTCCACTCAGCAAAACTTTTATATACCGTATGCCCTCATCATTTCCTGCCTTGATTACTGCAACTCTCTTTTAGCAGTGTTTCCTGCTACAGAGCTTTGAAGTGTAATCAAACCACTGAACCAGAATATATGTCTACCCAATGCAAGTTTTGTGGGGACATAAAATAAAAATCTGTTTAATGACCTGTTTTCCAATTTTCAGCAGGTCCAACTGTAGACCTTGTAAGTTTAGACATCTCTACCCTTGCCATGTTCATAGTTTTGTATGCAGGGCATGCTCTGCAAGTTATTGTAAAGGCAAGTTTAGAATTGGTTTATTAGCTGTATGAATCCAGGCACCAAAAGACTGACTTTAAATGGGTCATCTTGTTTGTCACACAAACATAATGAACTGTTAAATAGTACAGGCTTCCTTAAAAGGATTTAATTTCACAAAAGACCACTTCAAGCTAATATGCTACCTTAAACAGACTGAAATTGAGCTTGTAAAGTGGCTAACGGTGGACTTTGTACTGTTCTGCTTCATTTTTTTTTCATGTTTAGCCTATCCATAACTCATGGAAATTAGGGTGTTCTGCTCTCTTTTAAACACATATACTGTATGTTATAACGTTACCTTAATAGCAGGAAAACCCTAGCTTAATATTGTACATTATATAAATGGCCATGCCATACATATACTGGTCATTAAGTTAAAAGTAAGTATTCTTAATTAAACATTAGGGAAAACAAAAAAAATAATCTCTCTCTATATATATATATATATATATATATATATATATATATATATATATATATATATATATATATATACTGTATTATATACACACACATTTACATAATATGTACTGAATAAACACCACTTGACCTTCTTTATTTTACACTATAGTTGTTCATTATGCTAGTCTAAAGCATTGAATACATTCCCTGCTGTTATGTGCAGGGAAGGGAAAATTTAGGTTCTACTTTGACTTGGGCTTACATATTTTGTAGTGAAGACTTTTGAGAATACTCAGTTCTCTTCATCAGGTATGGTGCTAGACAAAGAGAACTAAGCATTTTCAAAACCATAAATTAAAATATAATATTTCTAGTTATCCAAGGCAAGTTATCACCTAAATGTAATTTTCCTTTGTAAAGGACTCGTCGATCTATCTCCGATCACTGGGCAAATTGTATGATCACATAAAGGTAAACTGAAGTTTGGTGACTGGGGTGATTTTCTTGACATGTACCTGAACTCAAAAATGGAATATCTGCTGTATTTAAGGAAACTTCTAGAAATGCACTGTGGGGTTAATTTACTAAAACTGGAGAGTACAAGATCTGATGCAGGGCTGCATGTAGCAAATCAGCTTCTAATTTCAGCTTATTCAATTAAGCTTTCACAATAAAAGCTGGAAGCTGATGCAAAACTGCACCAGATTTTGCACTCTTTAACTTTAGTAAATCAACCCCACTACGACACCTCTGTCTTTAACTGTTAATCTCAGAAGATTTGGAGTAAGGTTTGATGACACTTGAAGACCTGCAATGCAAGTATCTCCCTGCTTACTATTGCATTTTTTAGAGAGAAATCTATACCCAAGGACCTGCAATGCAAGTATCTCCCTGTTTCTTCTTCATTCTAAAATCTTTTAGGGGTGGGAAATAAAAAAAAATTAAATAATGTGGTTACCCTCTTATAACTGGGTATGTAGCAGTGTTCAGAATTAAGCAATCACATTCAAACTCATGTTAAATAGGAGTCAGTACACACCTTCCATTATTTAATGTGCCTCTGATTAACCCCAAATAAAGTTCAGCTATTCTAGTAGGTCTTTCCTGACATTTTCTTAGTTGCATCCTACAGCAAAAGCCATGGTCCGCAGAGAGCTTCCAAAGCATCAGAGGGCTCCTATTGTTAAAAGGTATCAGTCAGGAGAAGGGTAAAAAAGAATTTCCAAGGCATTAGACATACCATGGAACACAGTGAAAACATTCACTATCAAGTGGAGACAATATGGCACAACATTGACATTACCAAGAACTGCGCGTCTTTCCAAAATTGATGAAAAGACGAGAAGAAAACTGGTCCGGGAGGTTGCCAAGAGGCCTACAGCAACATTAAAGGAGCTGCAGGAATATCTTGTAAATACTGGCTGTATGGAACATGTGACAAAAATCTCCTGTATTCTTCATATGTCTGGGCTATGGGGTAGAGTGGCAAGACAGAAGCCTTTTCTTACCAAGAAAAACATCCAAGCCTGGCTAAATTTTGCAAAAACACATCTGAAGTCTCCCAAAAGCATGTGGGCAAATGTGTTATGGTCTGATGAAATCAAGGTTGAACATTTTTTGACATAATTCTAAAAGATTTGTTCAGCGCAAATATAACATTGCACATCACCAAAAGAACACCATACTCACAGTGAAGCATGGTGGTGGCAGCATCATGCTTTGAGGCTGTTTTTCTTCAGCTGGAACAGGGGCCTTACTCAAGGTAGAGGGAATTATGAACAGTTCCAAATACCAGTCAATATTGGCACAAAACCTTCAAGCTTCTGCTAGAAAGCCGAACATGAAGAGCATACATCCAAATCAACAAAGGAAGGGCTTCACCAGAAGAAGATTAAAGTTTTGGAATAGCTCAGCCAGGGCCCAGACCTGAATCTGATTGAAAATCTGTGGGGTGATCTGAAGAGGGCTGTACACAGGAGATGCCCTCACAATCTGAAAGATTTGTGGTGTTTTTGCAAAGAAGAGCGGGCAAATATTGCCAAGTCAAGATGGGCCATGCTGATAGACTCTTACCCAAAAAGACTGAGTGCTGTAATAAAATCAAAAGCTGCTTCAACAAAGTATTAGTGTAAGGGTGTGCACACTTATGCAACCATA
The DNA here is from genome assembly GCA_037952925.1 of Lithobates clamitans. Lineage (NCBI taxonomy): Eukaryota > Metazoa > Chordata > Amphibia > Anura > Ranidae > Lithobates > Lithobates clamitans. The sequence continues at coordinate 5,477,007 of JBBGZY010000240.1, read as the reverse complement.
TTATTTTAGTTTTTTATTTTTACTTCCCTCCACTTAAAAGATTTCCGTTTTTTGTTCAACTCAGTTTGTAGGTCACATTAAGGCTCCATGCACACTAAAGCTCATAAACGGCCGTTTTTGGGAGTTTGTGCGTTTTTTTAACAGCCCATAATCTCCCCTCTATGTTATCCTATGTGTCCATGCACACATGGATGTTTTTGGATGTTTATCAGCAGTGGAGTTTATGGACTGTTTTCTGAACGCCATAAAATCGCGTTCAGGAGTCATTTTACTGACCACAAAGAACACCAAATGCTCATAAATGCTGATAAACTTTGACAAACGCTCAAAAATGTGTCTCACCAGCGTTTTTCAACATTTTTGATCCATTGAAAAAAATATAAAAATAAAAAAAATGCTAAAAAAACTCTAACCTCGGAAAAATACTAATAAACGCTATAGCAAAAACATTCGAAAACGTTGAAAGACTCACTGAAAAGCTACTGGCGTTTTTATAATGTTATTTTAACGTCCAGTGTGCATGGAGCCTAAAGGTGGAAAAAGATCTGAAATTATTTATCTTTGTCTCACTTTTTTACATCATAGAAACCTGGCATTTTAACAGGGGTGTGTAGACTTTTTATATCCACTGTACCTTAAACCCCGCTACATTGAGATCTTCACTGTTTGGCATGCCCCTATTTATAAATGAGCAATTTCACACTGTCACCCTAATGTAAGCTTGTTCCTGACAGCACTGTGCAGTCGTGAGTGGTTCAAAATGCTTCCCCTTCCTCTCCCAGTGTGCCATGAAGATAGTTATAATAGGCCAATAACAAAACAAATCTGCTACATCATACTAATTCTATTCAAAAATATATTTAATGTTTTTTTGTTTTTTTTTATAAATATGTAATTGGATTGAATGTATTTTTGTGCTATCTGTAGTCTGTGAATCATTAAGGCCCTAGGTACACAAAACTTGCCCTTGGCTTATTGTATTACCAGTAGCGATTTCTAATTGCCATAATGGTTCTTCTCTGTTATTGCAATATCCTTCTCTCCATTATAATATGTTTGGTCAATTAACTGGCATAAACTTTTAGATGTTTTATTTGCACAGGTTTGTGTTACTTGCTGCACATGGAACAATTTGGCCTCAAAGAAAGGGGGGGGGGGTGATGGCTTGTTTGACTCACATTCAAACCAATATTTTTGCCAATCTCCTTGGTGCTGAGGGTCTTTGCATATCATTCAATTTAGCAGGACTCTCATGTGAAAGTCCTCTTGGTTATGGGAAAAACATGTTGTATCACAGGGTTTCTGCTGTATACAATTCCATGTAGAGCTTCATAGCACCCGGCACTTCATTATGTGCAGGGGATTTACAATTGCCAGGTGCCTGCACTGCCTGTTACTTGCACACACAAAGCTGACAGCTTTTTCAGGGTGTAAATGTTCATGACTAATAACCTGAGTAATGCTACCAAATGTTTTTCCATCTTACAAGAGATGGCATGACCTGTTGATGTTAATCACACCTTTGCTTGCCTTGATGCAGGTCTGGCCACCCAGCTTACCATTTTAATGCTTTCTTACAAGGCTAGGATGTGTATTTTAGTTTTTGCCATTATTTTTCATCTAACAACGTCATGAAAGCTTGTTTTGTTAAAGAAGGACTCTACATTAAATTTAAATTTGATTATTTGTCAAGTGTGTTTTGAATATTCTGTGTTCACTTGGGATGTCTGCTAAAATTGCTGGGTGCCTGGTGATGTCCTAGTAATATCCAGATGCTACTAAAATTGTTAGATTGTTCATCACATTCATAATTTTAGTGGATCTTAATGTAGATCTGAAGGCAAAACTTTTTTTATTTACATTTTTGAGAATAAGAGAGGGTTATAACCAATTTCAGGTTTTTTATTTGCGTTTGCATCCCATGGGGAGATTTCTCTTCACTTACTTCCCCACTGACAAAACAGAAAGTGAGCGTAAATCCCTCCAAAGTAAGACAATCCCTATTAGTTACCAGGGTCACCAGTACTGAGAAGGCGAATCTCCCTAATAGGTACACAGGAATAGGCTTCTGCAGAGTTAAATCCTGATAGGGGTCGATATAGCTGTTTTGGTTACTTTCCCTGATACTACGTATTTAGTATTGTGTTAAATAGGTCTAGGTCATTGTTCTCACTCTCTGCTTTTAAATGAATTCATTTATTTTTTTATATTCTCAAAAGATCCTTTTTATTCCGATGTTGTGGTGGCACTTATATATACTTATATATATGGGAGGGATTCCGTACATCCGGAATCGTAGGTCCTTTTAATTTTAGATATTGTGTATAAGCTTATGCTATGTGCTTATATAATTATATTTTGATTTTCCGTATCATCCCTCTGGGCCCTTGTGGCAGAATGTTTTCCACTACACTGTATTTGACATGGTTTTTTGTTATTCAAGAAACTTTTTTTCTGATTAAAAAAAATAGTTACACAGCAATAAAATCCTGACAGGCATTCTATTCCCTCTCCACTATATCTTATCCAAAAAAATATATTTGAAGTGTATGCAAACCATTCTTGCTTAAAGAAACAGAAGAGCTTTGTTTTTAAAAAAATTAGTAGCATTTAAAAAAAAACAGCATTTTTAGGCACATTTTATCCATGGTCACGTGACTGCTATACAGGCCTGCATTCACAGGCATCGAAGGGTGGAGGTGGGGCTGCTTCCAGCAATGTCACAGATTGTATAAGCTCTTTTGCTCCATGGTTACTTCTGCTGGATGGTGGATGCGTCCGCAGCATTCTGACTGCAGGCACTCCAGTGGAGTTGCATGCAGTAGCTACCAAGGAGAAAAAACTTAGAACCAGACTGATTATGCTAAAAACCACTTATGCCCCATACACACGATCAGAAATTCCGTCAGAAAAAACTTGGATGGTTTTTCCAACGGAATTCCGCTCAAGCTTGCCTTGCATAAACACGGTCACACAAAAGTTCTCTGAACTTTCGACCGTCAAGAACGCGGTGACGTACAACACTACGATGAGCCGAGAAAATTAAGTTAAATGCTTCCAAGCATGCATCAAATTGTTTCCGATTATGTGTAATTTTTTGCGCGTCCGAATTGCATACAGACGAACGTATTTTCGGATAGGAACTTTTTCCGACCGAAAAATAGAGAACCTGCTCTCAATCTTTTGCTGGCTGGAATTCTGCCAGCAAAAGTCCGATGGAGCATACACACAGTCTGAATTTCTGACTAAAAGCTCACATCCGACTTTTGCTGGTGGAATTTCTGGGCATTAGCGTGGTCAGAAACAAACACCATTACTACACAGAAAGGTCTGAAGCAGGACTAACTTTTAGTTGACCTAAAAGTAAATATTCATTGCTTGATACTTTGTTCATTTTTACCACACATCATACATTGCTTTGTATTAATAGGAAATGCACTGGGGCAGCTTAGATGGAATGAAATCCTACCAAAAGTGTAATATGCACACTTTACTATGAGAAAGGGTGGTTACATGACCCAAAATGTGGCAATGTTAAAGAGAACCGTGTTAAAGTGGTTCTAAAGACAGAAGGGTTTTTACTGCATTAAAGTGGTTGTAAAGTCCCGGTTTAAAAAAAAGTAAAAAATAACAAACATGTTATACTTACCTCCCCCCCGCAGTTGGTTTTGCACAGAGCAGTCCGGATCCTCCTCTTCTCAGGTCCCCCTTCGCTTCTCCTGGCCCCTCCCTCCTGTCGAGTGCCCCCACAGCAATCAGCTTGCTATGAAGCACCCAAGCTGAGTCACAGCTCCGTGTCTTCATTGAGACACGGAGCCCCGACCTGACCCGCCCCCTTTCTCCCCCCTGATTGGCTAACTGAATTTGATTGACAGCCGTGGGAGCCAATGGGGCCGCTGCTGTGTCTCAGCCAATCAGAAGGAGAGTTCTGGATGGCTAAGACACTCGTGGACATCGCTAGAGAGAGATGGGGCTCAGGTAAGTATTAGGGGGTTGCTTGGCAGGCTGCTACACACAGACAGAAGTTTTGATATCTTAATGAATAGAATGCATTAAGATAAAAAATAATTTCTGCCTTTACAACTCCTTTAAGGTAAAAAACCTTCTGGGTGCAGCTCCCCCCCCCAGCCCCCCTCCCCTTTACTTACCTAAGCCCCATTTTCATCCAGCGATGTGCATGAGAGCAGCGGCTCTCCTGGCTCTCTCTCTCCTCATTGGCTCACACAGCAGAAGGAGCCATTAGCTTCTGCTGCTGTCAATCCCAGTCAGTGAGCCAATAAGGAGAGAATGAGGGGCTGGGCCGAGCTGCGCTCTGTGTGTGAATGGACAAGAGACTTGCTATTGGGGGCACTTGGCAGGAGGGAGGAGCCAGGACTGTTGGCGGGGGACCCAAAAAGAACATCAGGGCTCCTTTTAAACTGCAAACCTTTAGAATCACTTTAATTAATCTACAGATAAAAGAGCTTGAATTGAAAGACCTCTGTCCAGAACTCGTGGAATCTTTTTTAATGGCAGCATGTCTAATTTTCATATTAAACAATATAGTATTGTGTTCAGGTATTGGAAATTTTGCATGGTTCAACAAAAACATAGTTAATTGTATTATTGTGATATGTGGGCATCCTATTCAAATATGTTTCCTTTAATCTCCCCCCAAATTATATGTTGTCTATTAATAAAAGCAAACATTTTATCTGCATGTAAATGCTCAGTGCAGCAGATTGTCCTGGTTCTGCATATACTTTTCTGTACCTAAATGTTTTTACCCATCATTTCATGTGCCTGTATACAAACACATTAGAGTAAAGGTAAAGTAATGGGAGCAGTGTTTAGTAGATGTGTGATCTGGGAGGCTGGGATGCATTATGTAGCTTTGATCTCTTTGCCTTTGTGCCGCTTAGTCCAGAGTTGTTATGGTTAGCATTTGTTACTGACAATGACAGTGATTATTTTTTATAGTCATTTGCACCCTAACAGAGAGGGCATAAAAATAATTGTAGAAAGTGTTGTGCATACAATAGAGACGGGCGACTACAGAGAGAATGGATTCAATACATCCTGAGCTTTGATATGTATACTTTTCGTAGCAGCCGTATTATTATTTTTTTTTTACAAGGAAGGAAGCAGACTTAGGATATTTAGATGGAGATCAGAAGAGCAAAGTGTAACAGTCCTGGATATATCAATAGTTTTAAAACTTAGATTTTTTTTTTGTGTCTGTGTTTTTGCATTGTTTGAAATGCTTTCTCACCAATTACACCAGTGTGTGAGACTTCCCATACTAAATGTGATACAAAGGGGAAGTTGTCTTGATCAGCTTCGGACGTGCCAGATTTAGCTTGGTTTGAGGCTAAGTAGTGCTAAACTGTAAAGCAAACAAACCAAAATAAATCAAGAGCCTTCTGACACATCAACACTTTGTGAACAAACGTAATGGTCTTTAGTGCCAGATTAGACATAAACATCAAGAAGGTGACTAATAGTACATAAAACAGAGTGAAATGTCACCATCTACACCAGGGATCCTCAAACTACGGCCCTCCAGCACTACACATCCCATGAGGCATTGTAAAGCTCTGACATTCACAGACATGGCTAGGCATTATGGGAATTGTAGTTCTTGAACAACTGGAGGGCCATAGTTTGAAGACCCTTGATCTACACCATAGCAATCTGGCAGTCTCAGCTGAATGTAGAACCTACGGTGGACATGGTATTTTGGATCTATTGGTTATGTTTTCGGATCTGCAGGTTGCCAGATTCTGATATCAGTGAAAATAATAACGCAGGTCCATTATGTCAGTAACGTTACATTGACAGACTCGGTGGGGTTTATTTACTAAAGGCAAATAGACTGTGCACTTTGCAAGTGCAGTTGCTCCAAAACATACACTATATTGCCAAAAGTATTACTTTGTGCACTGGTCCAAATCATTTGGTGGAGGGGGGATTATGGTGTGGAGTTATTTTTCAGGGGTTGGGCTTGGCCCCATAGTTCCAATGAAAGGGAACTCTTAAGGCATGAGCATACCAATACATTATGGACAATTTCATGCTGCCAACTGTGTGGGAACAGTTTGGGGATGGCCCCTTCCTGTTCCAACATGACTGCACACCAGTGCACTGACCTCAACCCGATAAAACACCTTTGGGATGAATTTGAGCGGAGACTGCGTGCCAGGCCTTCTCATCCACTTCAGTGCCTGACCTCACAAATGTGCTTTTGGAAAAATGGACAAACATTCCTATAGACACACTCCTAAACCTTCCAGAAGAGATGAAGCTATTGTAGATGTGAAAGGTGGGCAAACTCAACATTGAACCCTGCAGACTAAAACTGGGATGACATTAAAGTTCATGTGCGTGTAAAGGCAGGTGTCCCAATACTTTTGACAATATAGTGTAGTAAATGAAGGAAAGCTCTGCTGACTTCCTTCATTCAATCACCTGCAAGCAAAAATGCTGTTTTTAATTTTCTTTGCACGTGATTGGGTATTTTTTGTAAAGTGAAGCTTTATCTCATTTACTAAGCTCTGAGCAACTGCTCTTGGAGCGTGCATCTGGACTTGCAAAGTGCACAGTCTATTTGCCTTTAGTAAATCAACCCCCATATCTGGCAATGGTAAAAGATGGATAACCAAGCTTTGCCTCTTATATTGGCTTATTTAAGGTATATGTTTATCCATACAATATATAACCAAACATATTATATGTTTAGCCCAAAGAGTTTTTTCTTTGGAAATAGTCAGAGAGCATTAGAATCTCTGTCTGATCTTTGTTGATACAGTTGCTCTTGGAGAACTATGGCCTCTGGCAGAATCTTCACATTTGATACACTTTTCGGGTGTGCAGGTTGCCTGGTCTTCTTCTGTGCATTGTGGTTTCATCTGCTGTTCATTACACTATTAAAGAACATAGCAGTGACATAGGGACTGCCAAATGGAACCCCAGTGCACAGTGGGGAAAGCAGGTATCTAATACAACTGAAAGTGTTCATATTATGCCAGAAGCAAGGCAAGTGAGTATTAATGCTACTCGTTTGCATTTTTATTCTATAAAACAGTGACAGGATCACTTTAAATTTATTTAATGCTGCTAATGTTTATTTAATTAATGAAATGTTGTATGTGTGCAATTTGACGCTAGAAAATTTGTTTCCGAAAACTATTAATCCAGTGCCCTGGAAATGTTTTTAAAAAGCCTTCAAAGGCATCATATAGCTTATCTTTGGAATGGTGTTAATGAAGGATTTTCTCTTAAGTGGGCCCAGAGAGCTTTGCTCTCAAAGTGTTTCTTAATTGCTGGCAAACGCGGCACCATTTACTATTGTGGAGGCATTTCATTTGGAGCAAATTAGGTAGTCATTAGCAGAAAAGGCACTATTACATTGTTTTTAAATATGTTTTCTCAAGCTTATACTGCTTGAATGCCAGATTTTGTTTAGTACTGGAAGCATGTTTAGCACTGTAGGAATTATTCATTTAATTTCAAATTACAATTTAAAAAAAGCGAATGATTTTAAGCTAGGCTGTTGTGTTCCATAAACTTACATACCAAACTTTAGTTGTATTCCCTTTGCATCCATTGCATTGACAAGTGATCATATTATCCCTAACCTGGAATCCTCGTACTGGCTTTGCATTGACTTTAAGATCCTCTTGCTTGCCTATAAGGCTCTTTATGGTTTGCACTCCATTATCTGTCTGACTTTTATCAACCTATCCCCCCCCCTTGTAATCTCCGCTCATCAAATTTTGGTCTTCTGTGTGTCCCCTCTACTCACCTACACTCAATGGGAGACAGAGCTTTCTCCTGCTTTGCTCCAAAACTTTGGAATTCACTTCCAAAGAACATCAAAGAGTCATTTTCTCTAAACTCATTCAAATCATATCTAAAACCTTTTTTCTTTCGACAAGCTTTTATGTAATCTTTTTTTTTTTTCTTTGTTTTATCCTGAGTATTTTTTGTGTTTTCTTTGTAAAGTGCTTTGAGATGCTACCTCTAAAGGCCCTATATCAAATAAAGTTTATTATTGTTATTATTTCAAAATTAAATGAAAAAGCTGTAAGTATTTGTCAGTGTAGGATGACTTGTGATTGGATGCTGTGAGTTATACTAAATCCCTTACTCTTTGCATTACGTTATTAAATAGGCAGGAAGACATCATTTTGTAAAATGGGTGAATCCATTTGGTTTAATTTCATTGATTGTCCAAACTTATATGTTCAATTATCATAGATGTGTGCAGTTAATCATTCCCAGTAATCTGGCTGATTTGCTGACATCAGTCATCATTTAAAAGATCATTTCTTCCTCAATGGTTGTATCGCAGCATTAAACATTTACGCTGCTTTGTTCTCATGTTCACTTTTAAAGCACATTTACCATGAAATTGAAATAACGTCACATTATCAGAAATTGTTGCTTGTTGTTAGAATGGGATTTGTCTTTTTTCACTGATTTACTATGTTTTTGTATTATACTGACTGAGTGTGTGTTTAGTAGGCGAGCGTTTGAACTTTTGGGTGTTAGCAGAATTAGTTAGAGGCAGATATGGTTGCACTAGTCAGAATGTGTCACTGTCAGGCGCCCACTAATTATGAAGAAATTTATGGCTGCATTAGGTAAATGTCACTTCATTACAGTGGCCTGGAATAAGAGCAGGCTTTGCTTTGAGTTAGATCCACAGGCATGTCATAGAGTCTATTCAAGCAAGCGATAGGCTTTATTTTTCCACAGGCTTGTTAGTCTTTTTACATGTAAGTTATGTTGTATGATCTGAGGCAAGAAGTTACCCTGCATTCCAAAGTAAACAAATTGAGAGTGCCAACTAAAGCTAATTTTATCTTCGAAGCCAGGTTGAAACAGTTGCACTTTACTGCACCATGTGTGCTGGTGCTCTCCAGTGCCATTAAACCTAAATGGCACCCCAAAACACCTTGACAATGCACATAATCTTGTGAACACATTATCTTGTGTTGTGGTGTGCAGTGTTGAACATAATAGTGCATGTACGTTATTTTAATGAATTAGGCTTCCCATTCAGAGGAATTGACTGCCTTAACAGAACACATGTTAACACATGACATAATGCATGTTAATGCCTTTACAACCACTTTATAGGCTTGTACAGATGAGCCCCAGGTTCAAAGTAGACCCAGTATTTCTCTCCCAAGCTGATTTACAATTTGCTGCTACATTGTTATAATAAACCTGTGGTTCTGATAAAAATAAGCTGTCTGGCTTGTACCTGTTTATAAGAAAAATGCCTTGTACTTTGCAGCACGTTTTCAAAGCACAAATGTGCTATAAAGTATAAACTTAAGGCAACATTTTTTTTTCTTGTATTGGATAGAGCAGAGATGGATTAGAATGCGTTAGTTTTTTATTGTTATCTTTACCCCCATTAGGGAGATTCACCCCTGCTACAGTTTCTCACAAAAGTGAGTACACCCCATTTTTGTAAATAGTTTATTATATCTTTTCATGTGACAACACTGAAGAAATGACACTTTGCTACAATGTAAAGTAGTTAGGTGTGTACTCACTTTTCTTGCCAGCCATTTAGACATTAATGGCTGTATGTTGAGTTATTTTGAGGGGGCAGAAAATGTACACTGTTATACAAGCTGTACACTCACTACTTTACATTGTAGCAAAGTGTCATTTCTTCAGTGTTGTCATATGAAAAGATATAATAAAATATTTACAAAAATGTGAGGGGTGTACTCTCTTTTGTGAGATACTGTGTTTGCTATTTGTCCTGTTTGCTCTAATCACCGAGAGTGAAAGATAAAGAAAATTCCAGATTTTCAGTTGTTACCAGAACAGGAATAGAGAGGAAAGGGGAGCCCTTCCAATGGAGAGACCAGTTCTGGTGAACTTGGGGAAAAGCAGGGATTGCCTCACTTTGGAGGGATTTCCATTCACTTCCTATTTTTGCTATGGCACAGGAAGTGAGGTGAAATTTGCCCAATGGGACACATATGGCAAAAAAATTGACAGGTGTTATAACCCTTTGTTACTTTCTCCAGAATAGTGACGCTCCCTTACTTCTCTCAAAAATGAAGTTTTGCCCTTAGCTCTATTTTAAGGTTAAGCTACACAAAATCATGTTATTAGCATAGGAATTATTCAGTACAAAATCTTTAAAGATTCTAAACAGAATACTAACTGTTGATTGTATTTATCAATTTTTCAAACAATGTTTTTTTAAGTCCTACACTTTACTCCATAGACATACTGTACATACGTTACTTGCATGTCATACAGCCATTATTAAACATTGTACTACACTCAATATATGCCAGTTCCCCTATACTTCTTGGCACATTAGAAACAAAAGAAGGTATATTGGACATGTGATTTGTCTGCAATGTAAAGCCCTGGATCTCCCCTCAAAGCACTTTTTCTCTTTAACTGTGCTGTCACAACTGGTGCAAAACCCAGCACTGCTATAGCATATACATGGGACGCACGTGTTGGCACTTTTCTCCTGTCCTAGACCAGACTTCTTCTGATGATAAATGGTATGTATCAAAATGTGCCCTGGGAGTACTAGCCTTTTTTGACAATTTCATATGCTCCAATGCCAGAGATTTTTCTTCTTCTTTACATAAAGCTTATTAAACATTATATTGCTATGGCAGTGTGTTGTTTAACTAAAACAAGTGTATCTTTCTGCCTGAACAAGTTTTATAAGATATTAAAAGATATCTCAGGATCTGGGTTTTTCTGAAGTTATGTGATGTGAAATATATGTTACTGATTGATGCTGTTTGCCTATTAACATATTGCCTGTCTTAGTAACAAGCAACAAACAGCTTGCCCTTTTCCTTGGCTATAAATTAATAAATAAACAGACCTCCTTGGTATGAAATTTTAAAACTTTTCTTCTCCATGAGAAGTCACTATAAATAATTATGCATGATTGGTATAAATATCACATTGCAGCATCTGGATTTTGCATGATTTAGGTGAGATCTGTAATTTGTTATACAAAGGCTGGTAGAGCATTGTTTTAGCCTCTTAACTTTTACATCCTTATTCATCTTTAAAAAAGTAGCTATTATTAAAATTCGGAACCGTTTTCATAATTTCAAATTTATTCTTGACAGCAAAAGTATTTATTCATAAGAATGTGTAAATGGCTGTTCCTACCCAATACACTTTCTAGTATGGAGTTTTAATGGAGTTTCAGTCAAAAAGAAAATTAGATTATTCTATTCTATCTCTGTGATAACACAGGAAACCTCCATGTTTCCCAGCTCCCTCATTCCTAAACAGAACATACATGAACTAAACATGATGTTATACACAGGTTGAAAGAAAAATAATGAAAATCGAAGGAAGTGTGTCCTCACACCCAAGTAGAACATACATTAAATATATACATGATGCTATATGGAAGTTGTTAAAATTAAAAAAATAAAGTAGAAGTCCAGTCAAATACTAACAATATTTAAACCTGCCCCCACCCCCACCCCCATTCTAATTATCCAGTACAGGAAAGATGTCCATAATTGCCTATTCAGAGGCCGGTCACATGATCTTCCCAGTGGCTGGCTTCAGGGGCTAGGAGAGATTGCCCATTATGGTTGAAATGCCTGGGCGTTGACGTCACTCGTAGGCTTACTGTGGGGCATCCATTGTCGGCTGTCCCTCCTCTACAATTAAGCTAGAGCTGGGAGTCGATCATGTGACCAGACTGGAGTGTCCTCAGAGGAGATTCTCAGGGAGATTCCCCCTCATACCCAAGTACAACATACATGAACTATATATGGTGCCATATGCAGATTATAAAAAATAATGAATATTGTGGGAAATTCCCCCTCATACCCAAAAAGAACTTACAAGTGTCTTATGTAGGTTGTAAAAAATACCCGAATACTAAGGGAGATCCCACCTCAATCCTCATCCAAGAAAAGCATATAGTATGTGAATTATCTATGGCGCTGTATGCAGACTGTAAAAAAAAAAACCTAAATATTGAGGAAGTTTCCCCCTCATACCCAAAAAGATGATACATGATCCTACATGGTGCTGTATGCAGGTTTAAAAGAAAATTGAAAGCTGAGTAAGTCTCCTCCCCATACCCACACAGAACATATCTGAATAATACATAGTGCTGTATGCATGTAGAAGATATTGTGCAAGTTACAATAATTTTGTAGATAAAGTAAAGTAAACATTTTATTTGAACTGCATAATGCGTTGTTTTGTTTGGAATTTCACTTAAATTAGACAAAATACAGAGTGCAGTAACCAATACCAACCAGTTCATTGCCCTGATTGCATTATATTGTTGAAAGATGAACCCCAGGTTGCTATAGGTTTATGTCTATCATAATCCTTTGTGATATTAAATGTACAGAGTACATTACAGCTTAACCTATTCATTGCTTAGATAGTAACCTGATCCACTATTAGACTAACAGGATTTCTTATAGCTACTTGTTTCTGCCGCAAGAAGCTTATATGAAAATTCAGACATAAGACTAAAGAAAATAGAAGGTAAATGTTTTATCCATTAAAGACACTGAAGTAATATGTCAGCAATCTAATTACATATGTCTTGGCTTCTTGAACCCTCTGTTAAAGCAACAGAGAAATATGTAAATTGTTCCTGGTGGAGCAGAGTGCTGTTTAAACATTGATATAGTTAATAACGTGTACTTTTAGTATCAGTTTTCTGCACATATTAAGCCATGTAAGCCAGTACATGGTATGTATCTGTATTGTAACATGCTGCAATTAGGTATAATAAGCACTAGAGAGTCTGTGGCATTCCAGGGTCACTACAAATTACAGCGCTAATGTACTACTGCCGGATTCAGGACCTTGAAAGGAGCATTTTTGAGACTTGATACTTAATCAGAAATGAGCATCTCGCTTAAGTGTATGCTAACGGCAGGAAAGCATTCATGTTTCCCTCAAATAGGTAACTGTTCTAGATGAATGTGAACCTTCTTGTTTTATAGACACACTTTTGTGTAATTATTCACTGCCTGAAGCCTTGTTTGCTGCAGAAAAGAAAGATTTTAACTAAAACCTAAATGATTTATCCAGATAAGTTCTACATTTTTTTTTATTGCCGAACTGAATTTTCAGTTGAAATCTGCTAAATACATTCCAGGTGCAGCTAAACAAAAGGTGTGCACAGTATTACACGTTTGTTTATGTAGCCACAGCCTAAGTAGAAAAGCCTGCCACCTATTGCCACAAGTTATCCTGCAGTTTCCTGCTTGTGTATCCGTACTTCCTTGCTGCAGTGCTTTCTCTGGCCTGATTCCTTTGACATGTGTGGTTTGGCTCTGCTCACCTATGGGTATTGCCTGCTATTCTGTGGGCTTGTATTTCCTTCCCTTCAATAACTTCCTGGCTCGCCTCCTAGTTTGCTTGCCTATATAAGACATGCTCAGTGTAGCCCACATTGCGTTGTCACAGTTCTCTCAGCCCCTGTTCCATTGTTACTTATGTATCCTGTGCCTGATTACGTACTGCCACTGCCTTCCTTCACTGTCTGTTCTTGTTTGCTGCCCTTCCCGACCTCAGCTTGTCTCCTGGATTTCCCTGTTGTCTCCTGCTGTTTGTCTTCTGCACACGCAAGTGGTCTCCATATCCTCAGCTGGGTGTACCTGGGGGCCACCACCTGGTTCCTGCTTGCTGCAAGTCCATCCCCACCATTGGGGGCTCTGGTGTAGAAGCTGGCTGGGGCTTAGACTCCCTGCCCTGGGGAATCACATGTTGTCAATCTACAAGGGCTCACTACTACAGACTAGTGATTGGTTTCGGGTGTGTTCGGATCGAGCCCGCTGGGAAGCCATCACTGCACACCGCCAATTATAGGCAGGTGAGGCATTTCCTGACCGGCACATACATATGCTGCCTATGATTGGTGAACACGCCCAACCCCATTCTTACTACAGATGCGTGACACCTACCAACTTGTAGAGAAGGGCAGTTGATCTCTGGGGGGAACCAGTGGTCTCTCTGCATCCCCAGCTGTGTCAGAACTATAGCTATGCAATTACCAGAGCAGAGCTTTGCAGATTGCAGAGCAACAAGTTTGTCCTAACTGGTAGTTGACTGTACCTGCAAGTACCTCTGCAGGTAGACCACTGCTTTTGCAAAGAGAGCAAGGGTCCTTCTCCAGAACATGCTGATAGGGCTCGGGCTTTTGTGCTCAGGCCATGGCTACATTCTAAAGGAAATAAGCTCTTGCACTTTTAGGATTACTGACCTGGTTTAGAGCTCTGCCAATGTGTGGTGTTATATAGTTTATTTTATGTGTAACATATGCTTTATATTATGTTTTTTTATTATAATATACATGTTGAAAAAATTGGGGTATGTGAAAATGTATGTGAATAATTTTTACATTTTTGGACAGGGAAACAGAGGGATTGTATGGTATGAGACTTTAAACTATTAACCCTCAAAGTCTGACCGTGGGAGAAAGAAAGCGCTGAGAGATGTTGAGAGATTTGCACTCCTTTTATTTTGATGTACCTTGAATGTATTTAGCTGATTTTAACTAAAAGTTAAATTGTTCTTTAAAGAACAACCATTGCTTTCATGGCGAATCAAGATAATGTTTTCTGATAGCATTTTGAAATCTCTAAAAAGGAACCTGTCATGATGGAAATTTAGAAGCTGTGATTGCTAACTTGTTTCTGAAGGTGCAGGCTCTGGAGTTTGTTATTTTTGCATTTGATTCACTACTTAGTCACTAATTTGGCACTATGATGTTCATATCCGGTGTCTAGACTTCTTGCACATGCTCGCTGAGAAACCAGGCACCCACACCCACTGACTTCATATAGACGTAGGAGATGATGTCAGCAATAACATTTTCCCACCAATTCTCATAGCTCTGTTCGCAACTACAGGCATGTTCCCTTTTTTTATTGTTTATATTGCTTATAGAGAATAAATACATGTTTCAGGTTTTTATTACTGTCCATAACCTCGTTTAGATTTCACCTCGCTTGTCTCTGTGTACAGTACAGAGGTTTTGTCCCCTTCTCACTCTTTAAAAAAATGGCTGGAGTTGGACTTTAAATTCACCAAAGTCATAATGTTTTCTATTTGACTCTGGATACATATTCATTAATGCTGGGCTCCCACAATAGCTGTGAACTTTCATTTGCTTGTAATTATATTATTAGATTAATTAACCACAAACCATGCATTTCCTTCTATTATCTTATTTGGGCAAACAGTTGTCAAGCAACGTGGCTTCAAGCTGAGTGAGGTATCTGACTCCTGTAACAAATAACCAAACGCTAGTATTGTTGTAAAGCAGCCCAGCTCCCTTGTGTTGTTCTTCCTAGTCACAAACACTGTGAGGATGTAACCAGTAATTGAAAGCAGATGCAGTGGATGCTTTGTAACCAGACTGTTATTTTAGCCTACGCTCGTAGGTTTTTTAATACCACTTTGACCTGACTTTGAAACATTCTCAAAATACTTTACTTTAATACCCATTTCTTTTCTCTTACAATATTGTGCTAGACTGATTGTAGCATGGGGAGGGTGTGGATTTTTGTGACTATCTCTGCTTCCTTTAACAGGGAAGGAGTCATTTATTGACATGATTTAAGCTTTGAGACTCTTGTATACAGCATCTGAACTGTCATATCTAAATAAGTACAACATGTTTCATATGTAAACTTGTGCAACATGTATCAGACTGCTTGCTTATATGTTGTCCATATCTACACTATGAACCATATGTGAATCGAAAAGGAACCGCACCACATTCCTGTGCCATTCACATGCATTTCAGTGCAGTGCAATTTGAGCCCATTCAATCATATTAAAGATGTGCATGCATCTTTTTTGGAGCGGCACAGCAACCAGATCGCATGGTCATTTTGTACCATGTGATCTGGTGTGATCCAGTGCAGGGGAACGCACTACGTTTGCGAACTGCATTTAGTGTGTCATTCACAAGAGCAATGTGTTTGGAATGCTGTGCAGGAATCACACAGATTTCAGCGTTTTCTGCACCGCATTAGTGTGAACCTAGGCATACAGTGCTTTCTGTTCCCAGACAAACCACTGCAATTAGCAGCAAGGTTGTCAGCTGCCATTTGTACTACTTCAGTTGGCTATTGGGTTTTTTATCAGATAGGCAGTTGACTGCCAAGTAAAGGAGCTTGCACAACCAGCTGACAACGCTGCTGCTAATTGTGAGACAGTGGATTAGCATTGTCAGCTCTCAACAGGAAGTGCTGTTACTGGCAGGATCTCCAGGTAGTATAGAACCTTACAAAAATAAATTGCTTAAAGCAGAACTTCAGTTGTTTCAGAAAAAAATAAATAAAGTCAGCATCTACAAATACTGTAGCTGCTGACTTTCAATAAACAGACACTCACCTGTCCAGGAGTCCAGTTACGTCTTCACCCAGGCCAGTCCTTCGCCAGTCTTCGGGTCCCTTGTGCGGCCATCTTGAATATAGAAAACTGGCTGTGACTTTCTGTTTAACAGCCAGTTCCCACTGCACATGCATGAGACACACTATGCTTGGTCCTGCAGTCTCCTGGGACATGTGACATTTCCCAGGAGGTGGCGGAAGGGGCAGAGGTGGATGAACTTCTGCTCAGATAGGCCTAGGCAAGCAAAGCAAAAGTAAGAGTAAGAGAAGGAGGATCCTCAGAACACATTTTAGGTGAAGTTCTGCTTTAAGAAAATCGTTTACAGTGAGGCCAAGCATACTGAACAATAGATTTTCGGTTTACACACACTTTAAAACAAATTTAAGCCTGTGTTCTTATTTAACTTAGCCTGGATTGAACTAGCCATTAAAAAGGCAATTGAAGATGACCAGTTCATTATATTTTGGAAAGTGTTTTAGACATCTTACTAAGCCATATTGAATAAAAATGAATTGCTTAGTCCTACGTTTGGTATTTTTTCGAGAGAACTATTTATTACACCTGATACGTTTGCATTATTTTAAATGGTTTAGAATATGGTATGCTGAGTGATCTTTTTGGCTTTAGTACAGCTGCAGTGCTTGCTGAGTAGCATTAGTACCTCACTTATTGCCTTTAACTCTAATGCCCTGTACACAGGATCGGACATTGATCGGACATTTCGACAACTAAATCCATCGTTTTTTTTCGACGGATGTTGGCTCAAACTTGTCTTGCATACACACGGTCGCACAAAGTTGACAGAAAATCTGTTCGTTACGAACGCGGGACTATAAATAGGGCAATAGCCAATAGCTTTCGTCTCTTAATTTATTCTGAGCATGCGTGGCACTTTGTCCGTCGGATTTGTCTACACACGATCGGAATTTAAAGGATCGGATTTTGTTGTCGGAAAATTTTATAGCCTGCTCTCAAACTTTGTTTGTCGGAAATTCCGAGGAAAAAGTCCGATGGAGCCCACACACGGTCGGAATTTCTGACAACAAGCTCCGATCGTACATATTCCGTCGGAAAGTCCGACCGTATGTACAGGGCATTATACTCTTCTTAAAGGCATTATATACCTATCTACCTGCATAAGATGTGCATTGATCATATAGTTTCACAGAGTTATTTGTTGTCCTGTATTCCCAGCCTATAGTGGAGTACATCTTCACATTCCTGTGTCACCAGTTTCAGTTTGTGTTGAAAAACAAGGCATACAGCATGGCACAGCACAGGTTATTGCATAACCTCTGTAGTCTGAGAACTGATATTTCCTAGGAAGTAAATACACATCTGTATATTGCTGGTGCAGGTCTGAGCTAAATAGTATTTAGATCTGACACAGACACAAACAGGCAGTGCATTCACAGACACAAAGAAAGCTCATCATGTGGCTGGAAGATGTTTTTTTTTATTACATTAGGACTCTCGCCTTTGTGATTTGACCCAGAGTGGATGCTATGTGACCAGGAAGTTGTCTTGTCCCTTGGCAAATAGGGACAAGCTACGTGAATAAATACATAGGCATAGAGGAATTGATCAGCCACAACACTATAAACTGCAGTGACATCCTTACAAATTAAAGCAAACAAACGACACATGGAATATAACTGTACTACTACCTAGTTAAAACAACAAAACATTTGAAAGTGTACAGTGCCTTTAAGGTTTAAGAATGAGACCTAGGCTGGCATGTAATACTTACTCTAACAAATTTAAAAAAAAATTAAAACTGTAAGCAATTAGTCTAATTGATCAATATTATATGAACTCATAAGCACCATATCATCTGATCCTGTGTGGAAGGCCAGCATAGACTTTCAGAAACATCATATGTTATTTTGGGTGGAGGTCAATAATGGGCTCCTAATCACACTTTCTTGTATGATATCATGTTTGACTCAGTCATTGACCCTCAGCAGAATGATACCACATGATTTGGTATGGCAGGCTATCAGGAATTTTTAACAAAAGTGTATCATATGATCTTGTGTAGTGTAGTACCATAGCTTGTTAGTATGCCAGACTGATGTATCCTAAGACATCATTGATTTTTTCCCAAAAACAATTGGCAATTTATTTGATTGCTCCAAAGGGGACAGTACAACAAAAACTGATATGTCAATTTTTGTTGGATACTGAATGAATAAACTATCTGACAATATTTAATATGGCCATTATGAGACATTCCCACTATCCATGTTTGTTATGACGAATTCAAAAGGAAATGCCGAAACTCACAAAGGTAGGTGGGAACACCAAAAACTACCATGAGGACTCACTGTTTGAGTATTTACAACATATAAAGTCAAGAGCGGATCCTTTAAAGAATACAACATATATTAGATAACTACATAAAAATGTATACATTTACTGTGTATTTTGGAACACAGTGCCTTTGAGATATGGCATATTGGTAGGTGACACATTGTACAGCATTACTGTTAGCAGCTGCATTTGAAAATCTTGGCCCCCAAACACGATACAGTTGTAACTATGTATTCAGGGTGGTCCTCTTATCTGAGCTATTTAAAAACAAATTCTGGTTCCATGCAGTCGCTAAAAAACAGCCGACTTTGTACTGCATCAGCTCATATAACCGTGTCACAATGTCTGGAGTGTTCATATAAAAATAGAGGCGTAATCAGGCTGATAGTGACAAGCTGTTGTAAACCAGATTGGCTGTAGGGCTTCACTGTGCAGAATGTTGCAGAAAAATATGGAAAAAAGACAAAGTGTGAAATCATTTTTTTCTTTTGTCTGTGTGTTTACTTATCAGACATGTTTCATTTGGACGGTAACAACTGTTAGAACGTGATAGCAACTTCAGGCCAGCTGTCAAATGATTACCATTATCAAAGCTATCTCTAGGGTAATATATGATTTTGGCTCGAGACGCAAGCACTAATTTAATTTTTTCTTCATTCTGACTCGGAAATGGCAGTGTTTTTGAAGGCTTCCTCTGTCTGATGACTGAAATTTTCCTTGCAAAATGATTTCCACCAGTCTTGAATCTTTCTTGTTTTCTCCCGTCTTCACCTTTGCTGATGGTTCTGCAAGCCATCACCAGCTATAGAAAGTGACAGTTCACATCCTGGGGCAGCAGCAGAGCTTGGCCTGCAGTAAGGAGCAGCCTGACCAAATTTACGCTCACAAGAGCTCTTAATTCACAAAAAGCATTTGCTCTAGTTCCTGCTTCCCGCTGTAGGGGCTATAGAGGGGCTAGTTGGAGGGACGCTGCAAGGAGAAAAGCAGCACTCTTCACACGCTGCTGAGTACATGGTCTTTGGAGATGAAAAACAGACGGAAAGAGACATTTCCAACTATCTTACTGATCCAAGCTGGGGTTCAATGAACTGTGCTGCATAGCACCGTGCCCTTGCTCATGGCCAGGAAAAAAAAAAGTTGTCTGCAAACAGAAATGTATTTATTAATTGCAGATTTTACACTGAAGAAAAACATCAATTATATGTATGCTTTTTGTGACTAGAAACTAACATTTTATTAACGTACAATTTTGTGGTTAAAGTCTTGTTATTACTAGTAATAATTTTATTCATATTCTGTTTTTACTATAGAAAGTATTTTAATGAACATTTTCGGCCACAGAATGTAGTGGTGGAAAGACAAAAAAAAAAGGACTACACCTGGACTACAAATCTGTTGCGTTTTAAAGCAAACTTGTGTTTTGTCTTTTCTAAGTAAAGTAAACCAGTGTTGCCCACCAGAGCCCCAAGAAAAAGGCTTCTATATTTTCCAAATTGATTTGAGTTGGATATTATACAGGGCTATGGGCTTTCACTTGGCAGGTCTCAGACATGGCAATTTGTTGTACTGAAAGGAAAGGGATAGAGTCATATGTTCCCCATATCTGAGAATACTGTTTTTTTCACAGAAGGTAAGTATCGGCAGTTAATGCCCTTAGCTATTAAGCAAACTTGTTACTTTGCTCTTACTAGGTTTTAAGGATCATGGCTTTTTTCTACTATAAGGCATGGAGGGGGGGGGGGGGTGCTATAGATAGCGGTAAAATATTGCTTGCTGTCGGCGGTAATAGCAGACGTTCTATCATCACTTTGATATATAGTGCCAATTTTTTTAATTCTGTCTCTCAAAAACCACATGCTTATTTAGCTTTCTATTGAAAAGTACAGAAGAGTAGAAAATAATTCTGTTTCTTTCCTTGGCTACCTTTGTTACTGAGCATTGCATTAGAAGTGCAAGGGAATCATAAGAGGCAACGTAAGAATTATTTCCTTCCTATTTTGACCTCTTCTGCTGCATGAGGAAGGGGGTAAAAGGGACAGAACACAGCTACCATGGACAGCAGGGAGAGGGGCTGCTCAAAGACCTGGTGGGTAGGCTGTACCTTTAGACAATCTAGTTATCTTGAGCAAATACTGTCTAAATTAGTAACTGTGCTTCTTAACCACTTCCCGCCCGCCCTATAGCGGATTGACGTCCGGGAAGTGGTTGTGTTATCCTGACTGGGCGTCATATGACGTCCAGCAGGATAACATGCCGCAGCGCGCCCCCGGGGGCGCGCATCGCGGCGATCGGTGGAGCGGTGTGTCAGTCTGACACACCGCTACACTGATCTTGGTAAAAAGCCTCCGGCGGAGGCTCTTTACCACGTGATCAGCCGTGTCCAATCACGGCTGATCACGCTGTCAATAGGAAGAGCCGTTGATCGGCTCTTCCTCACTCGCGTCTGACAGACGCAAGTAGAGGAGAGCCGATCGGAGGCTCTCCTGGCAGGGGGGTCTGTGCTGATTGTTTATCAACGCAGCCCCCCCGCAGATCACCCCACTGGACTACCAGGGATGCCACTAGGACCACCAGGGAAGGGGCAACGTGGATGGCCAGGTATGTACCCCATGGCCATCCACATGTGCCCAATCTGTGCCAATCAGTGCCCACAAATGGGCACTGATTGGCACTAGTATGCCAATGATATGCACAGCAATGCCCAGCAATGCTATATCAGTGCCACCTGTCATTGCCCATCTGTGCCACCAGTCATTGCCCATCGGTGCCACCTGTCAGTGCCCATCTGTGCCCATCAGTGCCCACCTATCAGTGCCCATTAGTGCCACACATCAGTGCCACACAAGTACCCATCAGTGCCACCCATATATGCCAATCAATGCCACCTACGAGTGCCCATCAGTGCCGCCTATGTGTGCCCATCGGTGCCACCTATGAGTGCCCATCAGTGCCACATACCAGTGCCACCCATCAGTGCCACCTATCAGTGCCCATCAGTGCCGCCTATCAGTGCCCATCATCAGTGCCCGTTAGTGCCACCTCATCAGTGCCACCTGATCGGTGCCCATCAGTGCCGCCGTATTAGTGCCCATCAGTGCAACTATATCAGTGCCCATTATTGAAGGAGAAAGAGTACTTATTTACAAAAAAATTTAACAGAAACAAAGAAAAACTTGTTTTTTTTCGAAATTTTCGGTCTTTTTTTATTTGTTGCGCAAAAAATAAAAACCGCAGAGGTGATCAAATACCACCAAAAGAAAGCTCTATTTGTGGGAACAAAATGATAAAAAAATTGTTTGGGTACAGTGTAGCATGACCGCGCAATTGTCATTCAAATTGCAACAGTGCTGAAAGGTGAAAATTGGGCTGGGCGGGAAGGTGTCTAAGTGCCTGGTATTGAAGTGGTTATTAAAGTATTCTCCTGTATCATTCCTGCTATTGTTATTCAAACGTCTAGATTATTTCTGGATATAAAAGTCTGCCAATGAACCAGGCTCTTGAATGATCGTAATACAGGTTTGTTATTTTTTAATGAACCTATGAAGTTTAGACCTTTTTTCTTCTTTTAAATTTGTGTGTGAGTGGTGTTAGTTTCTCTTGAGTCACTTTATTAGGGGAATTATGCTAGCCATACATGGATCATAATTCAGCTTGTTCAACAGGGACCGACTAATTTCTATCCATGCATGGCTATAACCAGCAACACTGATCATTGTATGTATTCTGACAGCAGGGTAGGCTCCATGCTATCAAAATACAAAACCACAGCTAGAGGAATTCCCCCATCCACATAAATGTTTGGATGGGGGTATCGAGGCATTTTCTTTCGTTTAACTCACTGGTTGAATGAAAACAAAAATGCATAATGTACTGTATGGGTTGCTTTGGAAGAAAAATGGATGTGTTAATTGGAAGCATAAAGAGAGACGTGGAATACAGGAATCTCTAACGTTAGCATATTAAGTTAAAGTGATATTAAAGTCTTGTTTTTTTTTTTTTTCGTTTATAAATACCAAACATGTCATACTTACCTGCTCTGTACAGTGGTTTGCACAGAGCAGCCCAGATCAGCCTTTTTTTAGGTCTCTTGCCGGCACTCCTGGCCCCTCCCTCCTGCCGAGTGCCCCCACAGCAAGCAGCTTGCTATGGGGGCACCCGAGCCGCTGCTCTGTGTGTCAATTCACACATGGAGTCATGACTCACCCCTCCCTCTCTCCTTATTGGTTCACTGACTTTGATTGACAGCAGGGGGGGCCAATGGCGCCCGCTGCTGTGTCTCAGCCAATCAGGAGGGAGAGTCCCAAACAGTCGGGTCTCTTGTGCAACATCACTGGATCAAGATGGGGCTCAGGTAAGTATTAGGGGGGCTGCTGCACACAGAAGGTTTTTTATCTTTTTTTTTTATCATTTTTATTAAAGTTTTTCACAGTACAGGGAAAGACCTTGACATCAATTTTTTAATTTTAACAGTTTGCATACTTTTTCAAACACACAATACAGGTACAAACAGTATCTTTTTTTTTTTTTTTTTAAGACTCTAGTATTTTTCTAAGGTTCTAGTACCTGTTTTGCCTTATCCCCTACATCAGTTGTAGTTTAAAGAACAGACTATACTGTGAATTCTCTATCTTGAGCAGTATATTATTATCAGTAGGTTTATATCAGTTTCTTGATGTAGGTCCCAGAGCACTCCCTCCGAGCCTGGAGACACTCACCCCCCAGTAATTCTCTGGGTGGGCCCGGTTCCCCAGACCAGGGAGGGATGCCCTCCAGATTCCGCAATGCCAAGGTCTTACGGAGGGTAAAAGGGGAATAGATAATGGAAGAGAGGAAAGATGAACTCAGAGGGGATGAGAGACAAGATTGGGGGGGGGGGGGACTCCACATCCTGTTATTCAGGAAGGGACCTGGTTAGTAATTGTCCGAAGGTTTGTTATCTTAATGCATAGAATGCATTAAGATAAAAACCTTCTGCTAATGTGTTGCCTGGCTGTTACTGTCAGTATTTGAACTTCCATAATAATAATAATAATATTTTACTTTTATCTTGCATCTTTCATAATACAAGGGGAACAGAAATAGGGGCACATGTAACACTGTGCCTCTGTTTTTAGTTCCTCAGAAGCAAACCGCCAGTGGGACATATAGCACCCTCCCCTACACCCTAGCAAATGCCACACACACTGTCCTTTATCTGCCAAAGCCAGATCTCACATACCATTCAGTGCCCAGTGCTCCATGGGAGCCAGCAAAGGCATTCAGCACTTTCAAAACCTCAGGAAATGCTGATGCATGGAGCATGGCAGTGTGTGGAAGTTGCACAGGATAACTTCTCCAGCAGCTTCCAGTGCCCAGTTGCACAGCCGGAGATTGGGCTTGGAGACATAATGCTGATGGCTATAATTAGTGTTGCATTACCTCCTCCCTCTGCCACTGTTTTGCTTGCATCAGAGATATCAAATTGCCACAGCAAGTTGTAACAGTGGTGCAGGTTCCTGGGTTTTGGCATCCCAGGGAAAATCTAATGTTCTGCTACCTCCCATGACACGCAAGCAGCAGAAAGTTAGGTAGAAGCTTAAAAAGTCAAACGCCAGGGAAGTGCTGCTAGAAGATTATGAACAGGATGAACAAGAGCTAGGGGGACTGAAGGAAATCATTAAAATGTGTATCTACCCCAGCTACAAGACCTCCACTCATAGAGCCTGCATATCACTCACCCCTGCACCATCTACCTCAATCATCACTCACAAAGCCTCCACACTGCTCAATTCAACCCTTCCTTACAAAGCATCCCCACCACCCACCTTTCACAGAGCCACTTTGTAACTCACCTACCCTTACAGAGACTCCATGCCACTCACTTCAACCCTTTTCAGATTCGCCTGCCATCCACCTCATCCCTGCCAACCCTTTCCACCCCCTCAAAGATCCTTTCCATCTCACCCACCCCTCACAGATCCTTCCTACCTTACTCATCCCTCACAGATCTCCCCATTACCCCCCCACACACACACAGTGCCTGTCTGCCACCCACCTCACATACATACATCCCTCACCCACCAATTACATCTATCCCTACATAGCCAGACACCTCTATCTCCACATTCATCCCTCCCTCTCAATCCAGACACCTCACCTCCCTCCTGCGCTCACATCCATCCTTCCTTGGCCAGACAGTTTACCTACACACACATTTTTAATTATTTGTAATATCCCTAACTCTGCCTTTTCTGCATTGTCCACATTTTTACTAGTGTCTATAAGAATATACAAATTAGCTTCACCTTAATGTACTCCAAATGTATCTAATCAAAGTGCATGCTTGAATATATACAGAGTGGCATATTTTAAAGGGTGACTGTCACGGAACGTCCCACACACTGCTTGAGTGCTTCTGTCATATACCACTTCCTCCCAGTCTGGATACAGATATCAGATATTCCAACTGCTCATAAGCACAAAACAAGGCAACACTTGTTTTACTGCTAACATGGACTGTTTATTTAGAATCAAAATTACAAGACTTTATATGCCGTTAGAGGAGATTCCCCCCTCCTGCTCATATTACTCTAACAATACAACTGTAACCTAATTAACATGTGCTAGTTTACTAAATCATTTACCTAGACTAGGTGACTAAGTCTTCTTACATTGACTATTCAATACACATTACCATAAACATCAACACAGGGTTAATTAGAACAAACAACAATGTGTGGAATACCCTTAGAACCTGTGGTAAGCCAGACTAGACTCATTTACATTAAATACATTATAGCAGACATGAGACAGGTGAGTGGAGTTGATATTAGCATCTCCTCATAGTATGTGTCCCAACAATATGAATCAGTCACTATTGCTAATATGACAAATACAGGGTCCCCAGAGTCTGTGTGTCCTGGGGACAAGGACTCAAAGCCAAAGTAACAACACCTCAAGGGTACCCCAAATGCCAGGGCCCATAATCTGTAGGCAAGAGGCTCACATTCAGTCCCCTCCAAAAGCCTCTGTCCCGGGTGAGTCTGTCACAGTGACATTTTTAAAGCCTAACTCCAGCCAAGCTTTTATTTTGGAAGGAGCCTGAATAAAGTTTTATTGGTGTCTATGTGTCTGTTGGGTAGATTTCCCTTTGCTTCCCGACAGAGCACATTATTAGTAGATTGCGAAAGGGTTAGAGTTTCTGAAAATGTGTTCATTACTGTTGGTCCCTCAAATCTCTTGTATAGGCGTCACAATTAACAAGGGAAAAATCTCCCCATTGGGGTCACAGATTGTGACAGTTGAAGGATACCTGTCACAACTTACACCTGAATTCTAATATTATTTTTTAATGGTTCTCTTGGAATAATTGTGTGCTTTATGGTCCTACATGGTCCTGGTCCTTGATAGACTTTGTAAAGCCCCTGATGTACTTAGTAACTCTCAAACTCCATTTTTTTTAATCTTTTGGATAAACTTACATATATTTTTGAGTCCTTCCCGATGTTTCAGTTTTTTTTTCCATTCATTGCTTTAGTCTTTCCTGGTCTGGTTTGCTTGTAATCTGATGATTTCGGTGGGCTGTTACAAAACACACTGTTGCCCACTGCACTCCTACATAAAGAATCCCCAGCCACCATCATAGTTTCTCAGGTACCCAATGTTTTTTTTTACAGTTTGAATGTAATTTGTTATACAGAAAACAGTAAGGAAGTTACATAGCACAGGCTTCAGGAAGGACACTCCCAGTGACCCTTTGAGGTACTCTCTAGCTCTTGGATTCAGTAGCTTACAGAGAGAACAGATTAAGGAAAATGAGTGAACTTTCTTGTAGCGTTTGTTGACTAGTTCTAGTCCACTGATTGGTTTCACATGTTGCCAGCTCTATATTGGTCTTTTCAGTTTTCAATTTAATGTTTGTAATGTTCATTACTTAACATTGTTTGTACAATGCCCATACATTGTACAATGCCCATACACACAAATGTAAGGGATAAGTAAACCATAGTATCTAGTTTGAATTTATTGTGGGAGGACTTAAGTATAGTGAAGTCTGGTTGCTGAGTTAACCTCACCTTACAAATCATCACTGCTTTTTGCATTACCTTATCTAGTAAGCCTTTTCATCTGCTTCTGTGTGTGCTGTGTTGACATCTAGCTATGAGTACATCATACAGATTTAAAACATTGCTATTGTCTTTAAAAAAAAAATTCAGATTATTCTTTATTGTGCATTCCTGTATGTTACTACGGAGAACATCATCCAAGGAAATTGAGACGATAGAGTTAAAATGATAAAATAATAATTCTGTAACATCCCCAGTTGAGAAAAGTCAAAGGTTAAAGAGTTAAGAAAACAACCAAAAAATAGAGGCAAAAAGAAGCACAATCTTATCTGTCTTACATTTTTGGTTTAGGATGAAAGTGCTCAGAAGGGAAAAGAAATCACAAAGGAATCCGTCGAAGACTTTGAGAGGTTAAACGTAACAGTTGTTTTCTTTGAAGTGCTTGGCCAGGAGGTTAATTGCCAAAACGGCTTGTGGAAAAGGTGGTAACAATTTAACAAGACTGTACAGCGGCACAGGCACAGATGAATATCAGGTGTTTGCAGATGTGTTGTGCCTAACAGGAAAGGCGGGGGGGATCTGAATGAGAAACAGGGAACAAGGCAGCAAAACTGAAAGCCCAGCTAAACAACCAATAATTCTCTGTTTGCTTAGCCAATCATCTTCTAATTGGCTGAGATTTTAATAGCTGCCTATTGATTGGTCAGTCGAACTCCTGACTGCTGCTATTTTTAATGTACAGTACCAGACAGCAGATTGCAATTACCAGAGCTTTCATGCAAATTCTTTCACTCTACAATAGTTCTGATTTATGTATACTGCTAACATTGCTGTCGGCAGATAAATATCAGGTATTTCTTTTCCGTTTTGGCTACTTCAGTTTATTTGATCTTTTTTAGTTAGTTGGCTAAAAAGTCCCAGCCATTACACATTTCTGAATAGAAAATGTGATTTCTGAATATCTAAAAAAGCTACTGACTAATAAACAGAGTAGAGCTGCAGAAGAAACTGCTGCAGCTGGAGCTTGTGGCTGCTTAAAGCCATTGAAAGCATGTGCATAAATGTGTGTTTGTTACTTACTTTTATTGTTTGTTTTTTTTGTTTTAAATTGGCTCATACAAAAGGACCAGGACCAGGAGCAGGGGGAAGAGCTCCCTGCTACTGCGGTGATTCGCTGGAAAGACCCAGCGGAGAGTACAACCCTGCCTTACTCCAACTAGAAATATTTGGACAATTACATGAAGTTGTGCTTTAGCTAGGTAGTGCAAATCCATGGGTTTACTCTAGTCTCCCCCTCTAGCTGCACCTTGCCTTTGCTCCTATGCTGATCCACAGAAATTTCAATAGCAGAAGAATCCAAGCTACTAATTGCTTAGGTCATAGCTTACACAGGGCTGTGGACTTTTACCCATGTGACAGTGCTAGCATGAGCAAAGAGGTTGTCAACTATAGCACAGTGGATTATGGAAGTGGATTGTGAAAAAGCTAATGCATATGCATAGGTATATGTATAGGAAATCTAATGTAGTTTGGTGTGATTGGATAAAGTTTAAACAGTCATCTGTATACATGGGTTATATGATCAAAGAGAGCGGATCAGAAAATCTGATATAGCTAAGTAATTAATAGATAGCTACCAAGACAGTGAATTATATTTGGTAAGAGGGAATACGGGAGTGATAGCTAATTGAGAAATTAGGGTGATTATTAGGGGTTAGTCTCATTACTGCCCCCACTTAGTTTAGAGGCCTTTACTGTCCCCTATTTGGGCAGGAGAGGGAGGGGAGTAGACTGGGAAATTGGGAAGGAACAAATAAAATGAGAAAGAATGTCCATTGACCCACTTTATAGATCCTCTCTATAGAAGTCACATAAATATCACATCATGAGTGGAACAAAGAATCACTGCATGATTTATATGCCTAGTGGACCTAAGAGGGAGGTAGAAGGTAAGTTATTTCCACTCCTCCCTTCTTATAAAATAATGATCAGGGATCGCTAAACACATTAAAGTTAAAGGGGGGGAGAGACATGCAGGAGGTGGGTGTGAAGGAGGGAAAGGATTTAAGCATAATAGCACATGTAAATTTGGATTGATTTCATAAGGGCACATACAGCGAGAGGAGGTGAGGAAGAGGACATTCAGATTGTAAAGGGGATAAATAGGAAGGGATAGTAGCTATTTGGTGGATGGAATCAATAGTCAAGGGTTATTAAACAGAGAGGTTTAGTATATGTAGGTTAAGAATGATGTAGGACTAGAAAAAGGGGTAATTGAATAAAGGAAAAGGATAACTAGAAGTGAGGATCGAATTAAAGGTTAAGTTCACCTTTTGGAGAAAAAATATTAAATGCACATAGTTTGGCAGAAAAAGAGCCTGGAAAGTCCATCACAGTGCAATGCCAGACTCCTGCAGACTCTCAGTATAGCTGTTTGCCCATACCTCCCATACAGGCAGACAGTTACTGAAGAGCAGGAAGGCATTCACCAGTGCCCTCGCAGTTCACAGAGAACTACAAGCCATCTGCCGCAATGTTGATCTTATCCTTTAAATAAGGTGTATTGGGTTATTTGGCTATGTACCTGTTAGTCTGTTTTCCTTCATGTGTCATGTCTGTGTATGAATGATTATTAGGAAAAGATGTATGGTATTTGTTGTATTGTAAGCAGAACTTAATAAAAATGGTTCAAACTATGAACAAAACACAGGTAGTAAATTTTGATTGGCCCAGTACTGTCCCTTGCCTTCTTCATCCTGGAAGGCACAGATAATTTTCTTAATCTATCAACTGAATAAAGCAGTAGGGGGAAACAGGCCTATTCTCTGCTGCAGTGTTAGTTCTCATTTTCTTCTTTATGTTTACAAAAAAAAAAAAAAAAAAGAGGCAAACTTGTGTGATAACTGTCAATGCTAGCCCCTGCATGGGCACAACTATTTCACATTGGCTACTTGTTAAACTTGAATAAAAATTATTGAAACAGAATAAAGCAGTAGGGGGAGCAGATTCACTGCTTTATACATGACATTTGTATTGTTGAGGATGTTTCATAGCTTCTCCAAGCCATTTCTTCAGTTCCAATGCGTGTCAGGAAGATACCATATGTATTTATATCCACACAGGTAGCACAAACACCTTAATCCAATTACCATGGACTGTGTAGATGTTGATTTCCAGTTCTAGTTACATTATCCTATCCTTTGTGTCAGGAACAGGAAGTCTGCATAGATACTTATTTTTTTTATTTACATGAATAGGAATTGTTGTCAAATTGCCTGTATAGAGATGTTAAAATGGAATTACATTGGCTGTTCATAGATGGTTGTTCCAATTTGACATAGACGACCTCTATAACAGGATGGTTCCACAACTTTCACAGCTCCCATCCTGTTCTTAAGCAGTCAACATCTGCACACTCCATGGTGATTGGGTTAGGTGTCTATGCTACCTGTGTGGATATAAATGCTGTGGTATCTTCTTGAAACTCATTGGGGCTGAAGACGTGGCTTTGAGAAGCTATGAAACTTTCTCAATACTACAGAAAAAGTCCAGTTGAATGTGATTAACTACTACTAGTTATACCATGACCTGGATAAATGAAAAACTTCACATACATAAAGGCTAAATAGCATTCAAACTGTTTTGTTGTGATCAAACAGCTTGTTATTTTAAATCTTTTTTTTTGCTGTTTAAGTATACTTTCTTCCATCAGTGTTTATACTGTATATTTACTATTTTTCACCTGAAGTGTCAGTGCTTAGGCCACTTTCACACTGGGGCACTTTTCAGGCGTTTTAGCGCTAAAAATAGTGTGTGAAAAGTATCTCTCAAGCCACCCCAGTGTGAAAGCTTTCACACTGGGGCGGTGCATTTGCAGGATGGAAAAAAAAAGTCCTGCAAGCAGCATCTTTGGGGCGGTGCGGGAGCTGTGTATTTCCAAAATGCCATTCCCATTGAAAACAATGGGCAGCGCTGCCGAAGGACCTGCAAAGCGCTTCGGCAACGGTGCTTTTTGGGCGCTTTTAACCCCTTGTTAACCCCTTCTTTGGGGTTAAAACTGTCCCAATACCGCCCGCACAGCGCTGGTAAAACACCGCTAAAACGAGCAGCGCTTTACCATGAGCGCGGGCGGTCTTCAGTGTGAAAGTAGTCTTAGATTACAGACATGTAATCTATTATGCATTAACCTGTGCAGTGCCATGTGGCATGTCTCATATTTGAGTGAAACAATGTCACCAGCACACCATGAATCTCCAAAATGGGTCCAAAGCTTTAATCAGCGATTACATCATTACAGCTGAAGCAACATTTCAGAGCCTCGCAGGACCTCTTCATCAGGCATGTGACAAAGTGATACAGTGAATAAACTATTTAAAGAACCATCCACCATTCAACAAATCAAGAAAAAGCTATGCCTTTACATCATAATGACATCATAGGACATACAACAGCATTTTTTTTCACTCTGATTGACTTCACTTCCAGCCGATAGTCACTGCAGCACTCATCTAAATACACGGCCATTTGTACAGGAATGTATGCATTGGGAATAATATTCTAGAATCTTTGGGGCAGGGCATAGCTTTTTCCTCATTCACTGATTTGGTGGATGGTTCTTTAAATGGTTTATTCACTGTATTTCACTTTGTCACAAGCCTGATGAAGGGGTCCTGAGAAGCTCAGAAACGTGTGATCACTGATTAAAGTTTTGGACCCATTTTGGAAATCTGTGGTGTGCTGGTCACATTCTTTCACTCTGATTGTCTCTGATTCCAGCCGATAGTCGCTTTAGCACCCATCTACGTACACAGCTATTTTTACAGGAATGTGTGCTTTGGGAATTACAGTGCCTTGCAAAAGTATTCACCCCCCTTGACTTTCTACCTATTTTGTTACATTACAGCCTTTAGTTCAATGTTTTTTTTAATCTGAATTATATGTGTTGGATCAGAACACAACAGTCTAAGTTGGTGAAGTAAAATTGGAAAAATATATACATAAAACTATTTTTCAGAAATAAAAAACTGATAATTGGCATGTGCATATGTATTCACCCCCTTTGTTATGAAGCCCATAAAAAGCTCTGGTGCAACCAATTACCTTCAGAAGTCACATAATTAGTGAAATGATGTCCACCTGTGTGCAATCTAAGCTTCACATGATTTGTCATTACATATACACATCTTTTTGAAAGGCCCCAGTGGCTGCAACACCTAAGCAAGAGGCACCACTAACCAAACACTGCCATGAAGACCAAGCAACTCTCCAAACAAGTAAGGGACAATGATGTTGAGAAGTACAAGTCAGGGTTAGGTTATAAAAAAAATATCCATATCTTTGATGATCCCTAGGAGCACCATCAAATCTATCATAACCAAATGGAAATAACATGGCACAACAGCAAACTTGCCAAGAGACGGCCGCACACCAAAACTCATGGACCAGGCAAGGAGGGCAATAATCAGAGAGGCAGCACAGAGACCTAAGGTAACCCTGGAGGAGCTGCAGAGTTCCACAGCAGAGAATGGAGTATCTGTACATAGGACGACAATAAGCCGTACGCTCCATAGAGTTGGGCTTTATGGCAGAGTGGCCAGAAGAAAGCCATTACTTTCAGCAAAAAACAAAATGGCACGTTTTGATTTTGCGAAAAGGCATGTGGGAGACTCCCAAAATGTATTGAGGAAGGTGCTCTGGTCTGATGACACTAAAATTAAACTTTTTGGCCATCAAAGAAAATGCTGTCTGGCGCAAACCCAACACATCACATCACCCAAAGAACACCATCCCCACAGTAAAACATGGTGGTGGCAGCATCATGCTGTTGGGATGTTTTTCAGCAGTCAGGACTGGGAAATATGGATAGTGCTAAATACAGGGATATTCTTGAGCAAAACCTGTACCACTCTGTGTGTGATTTGAGGCTAGGACGGAGGTTCACCTTCCAGCAGGACAATGACCCCAAACACACTGCTAAAGCAACACGTGAGTGATTTAAGGGGAAACATGTAAATGTGTTGGAATGGCCTAGTCAAAGCCCAGAACTCAATCCAATAGAAAATCTGTGGTCAGACTTTAAGATTGCTGTTCACAAGCACAAACCATCCAACTTGAAGGAGCTGGAGCAGTTTTGCAAGGAGGAATGGGCAAAAATCCCAGTGGTAAGATGTGGAAAGCTCAAAGAGACTTATCCAAAGTGACTTGGAGTTGTAATAGCCACAAAAGGTGGCTCTACAAATATTGACTTTAGGGAGGTGAATAGTTATGCAGATTGACTTTTTCTGTTATTTTGTACTATTTGTTGTTTGCTTCACAATAAAAAAGAAAAAACATCTTCAAAGTTGTGGGCATGTTCTGTAAATTAAATGATGCAAATCCTCAAACAATCCATGTTAATTCCAGGTTGTGAGGCAACAAAACACGAAAAATGCCAAGGGGGCTGAATACTTTTGCAAGGCACTGTATATGCTAGAATGCCTCATATTTGAACAGAAACAGAAATTGCTAATAAAGAAAGGTGAGGATTTGCTCCACTATAGGCTATGTGTACAGGGCATCAAATGACACATATATATACATAAAACTACATGATCAATGCACATCTTAGGCAGGTGAAAAACACAAGATACAAGTAGGAAGATTTATAATGCCTTTAACCACTTGCCGACCGCCTAACGCAGATATACTGCGGCAGAGCGGCACGGGCAGGCAAAATCACGTACCCGTACGTGATCTGCCTCCCGCGGGCGGGGGGTCCGATCGGACCCCCCCCCGGTGCCATCGGCGGTCGGCATCTGACTGGGAGCGTCGGGAGGCGAGGGGGAGACCATCCGATCGTGGCCCCCCCCTCGCGATCGCTCCCAGCCAATGGAAATGCTCCTCTGCCTGTGTGTCGTTTCACACAGGCAGAGGATGTGATGTCATCTCTCCTCGGTCTGGCAGTTTCCGTTCCAGCGCCGAGGGGAGATGACAAGTGAGTGCACAACACACACACACACACAGTAGAACATGCCAGGCATACTTTACACCCCCGATCCCCCCCCGATCGCCCCCCGATCCCCCCCCAATCACCCCCCCCCCCCTGTCACAAACTGACATTAGCAGTATTTTTTTTTTTTTCTGATTACTGCATAGTGTCAGTTTGTGACAGTTAGTGTTAGGGCAGTGAGTATTACCCCCCTTTAGGTCTAGGATACCCCCCTAACCCCCCCTAATAAAGTTTTAACCCCTTGATCACCCCCTGTCACCAGTGTCGCTAAGCGATCATTTTTCTGATCGCTGTATTAGTGTCGCTGGTGACGGTAGTTAGGAACGTAAATATTTAGGTTCGCCGTCAGTGTTTTATAGCGTCAGGGACCCCCCTATACTACCTAATAAATGTTTTAACCCCTTGATTGCCCCCTAGTTAACCCTTTCACCACTGATCACTGTATAACCGTTACGGTTGACGCTGGTTAGTTCGTTTATTTTTTATAGTGTCAGGACACCCGCCGTTTATTACCGAATAAAGGTTTAGCCCCCCGATCGCCCGGCGGTGATATGCGTCGCCCCAGGCAGCGTCAAATTAGCGCCAGTACCGCGAACACCCACGCACGCAGCATATGCCTCCCTTAGTGGTATAGTATCTGATCGGATCAATATCTGATCCGATCAAATCTATACTAGCGTCCCCAGCAGTTTAGGGTTCCCGAAAACGCAGTGTTAGCAGGATCAGCCCAGATACCCGCTAGCACCTGCGTTTTGCCCCTCCGCCCAGCCCAGCCCACCCAAGTGCAGTATCGATCGATCACTGTCACTTACAAAACACTAAACGCATAACTGCAGCGTTCGCAGAGTCAGGCCTGATCCCTGCGATCGCTAACAGTTTTTTTGGTAGCGTTTTGGTGAACTGGCAAGCACCAGCCCCAGGCAGCGTCAGGTTAGCGCCAGTACCGCTAACACCCACGCACGCACCGTATACCTCCCTTAGTGGTATAGTATCTGATCGGATCAATATCTGATCCGATCAAATCTATACTAGCGTCCCCAGCAGTTTAGGGTTCCCAAAAACGCAGTGTTAGCGGGATCAGCCCAGATACCTGCTAGCACCTGCGTTTTGCCCCTCCGCCCGGCCCAGCCCAGCCCACCCAAGTGCACTATCGATCGATCACTGTCACTTACAAAACACTAAACGCATAACTGCAGCGTTCGCAGAGTCAGGCCTGATCCCTGCGATCGCTAACAGTTTTTTTGGTAGCGTTTTGGTGAACTGGCAAGCACCAGCCCCAGGCAGCGTCAGATTAGCGCCAGTACCGCTAACACCCACGCACGCACTGTACACCACCCTTAGTGGTATAGTATCTGATCGGATCAATATCTGATCCGATTAGATCTATACTAGTGTCCCCAGCAGTTTAGGGTTCCCAAAAACGCAGTGTTAGCGGGATCAGCCCAGATACCTGCTAGCACCTGCGTTTTGCCCCTCCGCCCAGCCCGGCCCAGCCCACCCAAGTGCAGTATCGATCGATCACTGTCACTTACAAAATACTAAACGCATAACTGCAGCGTTCGCAGAGTCAGGCCTGATCCCTGCGATCGCTAACAGTTTTTTTGGTAGCGTTTTGGTGAACTGGCAAGCGCCAGCGGCCTAGTACACCCCGGTCGTAGTCAAACCAGCACTGCAGTAACACGTGGTGACGTGGCGAGTCCCATAAGTGCAGTTCAAGCTGGTGAGGTGGCAAGCACAAGTAGTGTCCCGCTGCCACCAAAAAGACAAACACAGGCCCGTCGTGCCCATAGTGCCCTTCCTGCTGCATTCGCCAATCCTAATTGGGAACCCACCGCTTCTGCAGCGCCCGTACTTCCCCCATT
This sequence comes from Lithobates clamitans, assembly GCA_037952925.1. Lineage (NCBI taxonomy): Eukaryota > Metazoa > Chordata > Amphibia > Anura > Ranidae > Lithobates > Lithobates clamitans. The sequence goes on along the minus strand of JBBGZY010000240.1, from coordinate 5,441,416 downwards.
CACATCCCCAACCAAATGCAGTCGGCTGCATGAGAGGCATTTTTATGTCCTCCCGAGTACCCCTACCCAGCGAACCCCCCAAAAAAAGATGTTGTGTCTGCAGCAAGAGCGGATATAGGCGTGACACCCGCTATTATTGTCCCTCCTGTCCTGACAATCCTGGTCTTTGCATTGGTGAATGTTTTGAACGCTACCATGCACTAGTTGACTATTAGCGTAGGGTACAGCATTGCACAGACTAGGCGCACTTTCACAGGGTCTCCCAAGATGCCATCGCATTTTGAGAGACCCGAACCTGGAACCGGTTACCGTTATAAAAGTTAGTTACAAAAAAAGTGTAAAAAAAAAAAAAATATATGAAATAAAAAAAATAGTTGTTGTTTTATTGTTCTCTCTCTCTCTATTCTCTCTCTCTATTGTTCTGCTCTTTTTTACTGTATTCTATTCTGCAATGTTTTATTGTTATTGTTATTGTTATTGATTGTTATTGTTATTGTTATTGTTATTGATTGTTATTGTTATTGTTATTATGTTTTATCATGTTTGTTTTTCAGGTGTGTAATTATTTACACTTTACTGTGCTTTATTGTTAACCATTGTTAACCATTTTTTTGTCTTCAGGTACGCCATTCACGACTTTGAGTGGTTATACCAGAATGATGCCTGCAGCTTTAGGTATCATCTTGGTATCATTCTTTTCAGCCAGCGGTCGGCTTTCATGTAAAAGCAATCCTAGTGGCTAATTAGCCTCTAGACTGTTTTTACAAGCAGTGGGAGGGAATGCCCCCCCCCCCCCCAACATCTTCCGTGTTTTTCTCTGGCTCTCCTGTCTCAACAGGGAACCTGAAAATGCAGCCGGTGATTCAGCCAGCTGACCATAGAGCTGATCAGAGACCAGAGTGGCTCCAAACATCTCTATGACCTAAGAAACCGGAAGCTACGAGCATTTTATGACGTAGATTTCGCCGGATGTAAACAGCGCCATTGGGAAATTGGGAAAGCATTTTATCACACCGATCTTGGTGTGATCAGATGCTTTGAGGGCAGAGGAGAAATCTAGGGTCTAATAGACCCCAATTTTTGCAAAAAAGAGTACCTGTCACTACCTATTGCTATCATAGGGGATATTTATATTCCCTGAGATAACAATAAAAATGATTTAAAAAAAAAAAAATGAAAGGAACAGTTTAAAAATAAGATAAAAAAATAATAATAATAAAGAAAAAAAAAAAAAAGCACCCCTGTCCCCCCTGCTCTCGCGCTAAGGTGAACGCAAGCGTTGGTCTGGCGTCAAATGTAAACAGCAATTGCACCATGCATGTGAGGTATCGCCGCGAAGGTCAGATCGAGGGCAGTAAGTTTAGCAGTAGACCTCCTCTGTAAATCTAAAGTGGTAACCTGTAAAGGCTTTTAAAGGCTTTTAAAAATGTATTTAGTTTGTCGCCACTGCACGTTTGTGCGCAATTTTAAAGCATGTCATGTTTGGTATCCATGTACTCGGCCTAAGATCATCTTTTTTATCTCATCAAACATTTTGGCAATATAGTGTGTTTTAGTGCATTAAAATGTAAAAAAGTGTGTTTTTTCCCCAAAAAATGCGTTTGAAAAATCGCTGCGCAAATACTGTGTGAAAAAAAAAAATGAAACACCCACCATTTTAATCTGTAGGGCATTTGCTTTAAAAAAAATATATAATGTTTGGGGGTTCAAAGTAATTTTCTTGCAAAAAAAAATTATTTTTTTATGTAAACAATAAGTGTCAGAAAGGGCTTTGTCTTCAAGTGGTTAGAAGAGTGGGTGATGTGTGACATAAGCTTCTAGATGTTGTGCATAAAATGCCAGGACAGTTCAAACCCCCCCCAAATGACCCCATTTTGGAAAGTAGACACCCCAAGCTATTTGCTGAGAGTCATGTTGAGTCCATGGAATAATTTATATTGTGACACAAGTTGCGGGAAAGAGACAATTTTTTATTTTTTTTATTTTTTTTTGCGCAAAGTTGTCACTAAATGATATATTGCTCAAACATGCCATGGGAATATGTGAAATTACACCCCAAAATACATTCTGTTGCTTCTCCTGAGTACGGGGATACCACATGTGTGGGACTTTTTGGGAGCCTAGCCACGTACGGGACCCCGAAAACCAAGCACCGCCTTCAGGCTTTCTAAGGCCGTAAATTTTTGATTTCACTCTTCACTGCCTATCACAGTTTCGGAGGCCATGGAATGCCCAGGTGGCACAAAACCCCCCCAAATGACCCCATTTTGGAAAGTAGACACCCCAAGCTTTTTGATGAGAGGTATAGTGAGTATTTTGCAGACCTCACTTTTTGTCACAAAGTTTTGAAAATTGAAAAAAGAAAAAAAAAAAATTTTTTTCTCGTCTTTCTTTATTTTCAAAAACAAATGAGAGCTGCAAAATACTCACCATGCCTCTCAGCAAATAGCTTGGGGTGTCTACTTTCCAAAATGGGGTCATTTGGGGGGGGTTTGTGCCACCTGGGCATTCCATGGCCTCCGAAACTGTGATAGGCAGTGAGGAGTAAAATCAAAAATGTACGCCCTTAGAAATCCTGAAGGCGGTGCTTGGTTTTCGGGGTCCCGTACGCGGCTAGGCTCCTAAAAAGTCCCACACATGTGGTATCCCCGTACTCAGGAGAAGCAGCTAAATGTATTTTGGGGTGCAATTCCACATATGCCCATGGCCTGTGTGAGCAATATATCATTTAGTGACAACTTTGTGCAAAAAAAAAAAAAAAAAAAAAAAATTTGTCACTTTCCCGCAACTTGTGTCAAAATATAAAACATTCCATGGACTCAACATGCCTCAAAGCAAATAGCTTGGGGTGTCTACTTTCCAAAATGGGGTCATTTGGGGGGGTTTTATGTCATCTGGGCATTTTATGGCCTTCAAAACTGTGATAGGTAGTGAGGAATAAAATCAAAAATGTACGCCCTTAGAAATCCTGAAGGCGGTGCTTGGTTTTCGGGGCCCCGTACGCGGCTAGGCTCCCAAAAAGTCCCACACATGTGGTATCCCCGTACTCAGGAGAAGCAGCTAAATGTATTTTGGGGTGCAATTCCACATATGCCCATGGCCTGTGTGAGCAATATATCATTTAGTGACAACTTTTTGTAATTTTTTTTTTTTTTTTTTTTTTTTGTCATTATTCAATCACTTGGGACAAAAAAAATGAATATTCAATGGGCTCAACATGCCTCTCAGCAAATTCCTTGGGGTGTCTACTTTCCAAAATGGGGTCATTTGTGGGGGTTTTGTACTGCCCTGCCATTTTAGCACCTCAAGAAACGACATAGGCAGTCATAAATTAAAGGCTGTGTAAATTCCAGAAAATGTACCCTAGTTTGTAGACGCTATAACTTTTGCGCAAACCAATAAATATACACTTATTGACATTTTTTTTACCAAAGACATGTGGCCGAATACATTTTGGCCTAAATGTATGACTAAAATTGAGTTTATTGGATTTTTTTTAGAACAAAAAGTAGAAAATATCATTTTTTTTCAAAATTTTCGGTCTTTTTCCGCGTATAGCGCAAAAAATAAAAACGGCAGAGGTGATCAAATACCATCAAAAGAAAGCTCTATTTGTGGGAAGAAAAGGACGCAAATTTCGTTTGGGTACAGCATTGCATGACCGCGCAATTAGCAGTTAAAGCGACGCAGTGCCGAATTGTAAAAAGTGCTCTGGTCAGGAAGGGGGTAAAACCTTCCGGGGCTGAAGTGGTTAAACCAGATTATTGCCTTCACAAAACCTCTGAAGGGGAATGCAGACTTTTGTCATTCTGTAATGTGCAACTACTGCTCTGTGTGCTCACTGTCCCCAGGCTGCAACAATGGCTGACTGAAAGGGTGAATCATTTCTTATTAGTGATTTTGGCATGAATAATGAGGCTTCCAAGAGAACAGGTTATTAGCAATCATAAGGATTCACAGTGTGGGACAGCGCATCACAAAGCATCAGTACAACAATAACAATTGTAGGCACTATATAGCTAAGGCTGTACCTCCAATGTCTTTTTCAATGATATATTATATTGTTTGATAGGACTTTACCTTTTCTTTTTTTAAACATTTTTTATTCATTTTCAGTACAGTACAAAAAAATGCATATAAACAAAACACTACATTCCAGTCTCAGGCACTTAGCTTACACAGTGGCGCATAGAATCTTAAGGCAAGAACATTAGACCTTTTATAATGCTGCCTCAAGGACTGTACAACATACAACACAAAAAATTAGGGGTAACGGTGTATCACAGACCATTCTGGTTAACATTTCTGGGAACCTAATGAAGCCCTATGCACGCGTTAAGCAATAATCATTAATCATTAGATAATATGTGCAGAGATTTAACTATTCACTGCCATAGAAGGCGCTAGGAGTTTAACTTTAAATCTGCACCTCTGATGTCTACAGCCTACAGATATGCTGGCCTTGGAATGAGAGACCAGAGGGACTCTGAAATCACTGAGCAGACCTTTAATGTGATTGACACTGTATATGTTAGCTGTTTTAGATATGTTTATGTGTACTACAGTTTAGAAGTGCATTTAGGTTCCATTAGATAGCAGCTTTATATTTCAATATTGCCTGTTCATGTGTCTCTGGTGCTACTAAAAAATGCTTTGCGCTGCATCCTCCTCTCTAAATGATGGTCCGGTGTCTCAGAGAGATTGATAGATGACAGAACTACATTGTGCTGATTGGCAAAATTGAAGTGCTAATAAATCTTGTCCTGTAACATCTTTTAACTGCACTTAAAAGTTTGATACTTCACCAACTCGCTTCTTCAACAATGCACTCCATTGCTTATAGATTAGTCAGGCTGCTACACTAATCCTATTATGTCAATATTTTAGAGCACTTAACATTAAAAACTGTTAGTTTGCAATTCTTTTTATTGTAGTAAATGGGTGGGTGGCTAGACAGTCAGGTAGACTCCAGTCAGAACTTTTTTTGTGTTGGATAGCATAGGGAAGGGTTAGACTCTCTGTTAGGGTTTTCGTGCTGTTTGTGTCCTGCTGACAAGACTCACTCTTGTTTCCTTGCTCTATGACCACCTTTCACCAGGACAGTAAGTAAGGAAATATATCCAAGGGAAACACAGAGAGCAAACTTACTCTGATCAGCCATAACGTTATGGCCACTGACAGGTTAAGCGAATAACATTGTTTTCCTCATTATAATGGCATCTGAAAATCGGTGAAATATATTAGGCAGCGAGTAAACATTGTTGTCCTAGTTGATGTGTTGAAAGCAGAAAAAATGGGCATTGCAGTTTGCTGCGTACAGGGCTGTGTAGCGGCAGACCGGTCAGGGTGCTCATGCTGACCCGTGTTCACAGCCAAAAACCGCCTACAGTGGGTACGTGAGCATCAGAACTAGACCACAGAGCAATGGAAGAAGGTGGCCTGGTCTGATTAATCATGTTTTTTCTTTTACATCATGTGAATGGCCGGGTGCAGGTGCATTGCGTACCTGGGGAAGAGGTGAACCATGATGCAGTATGGGAAAAAAGCAAGTTGGCGGAGACAGTATGATGTTGAACAAAATTAATTTGGCCTGGTTTCCCACTTTAACTACCTTGAAAAATGTACATTTAGCAGTCCAGGCTACACCACTAAATGCTTACTTTTTATATTAAGTCAAGAATCAGATTAGAATTCAACCTCAATATTGGTAAATGCAGCTGATTTTTACTATAGAGAACACCTATGATAATGTTATTAGTTACATTTTTTAAATGGCCACCCTTACAAAGCTTATTTTGACTTGATAAAGTACAGTTTTCCTGTATTTTGAGGACTCCAGGTAAGGTCTGAAGCTGTGCCCCCTTCTCCACCATTGAGTCATAATCTTGATTATATTACAGTATTTTTACCTTAACCACTTCCCGCCCGGCCCATAGCAGATGACGGCCGGGCGGTGGTTCAGTTATCCTGACTGGGCGTCATATGACATCCAGCAGGATAACATGCTGCCGCGCGGTCGTGGGGGCGCGCATTGCAGCGATCGGTGGAGCGGTGTGTCAGTCTGACACACCACTCCACCAATCTTGGTAAAGAGCCTCCGGCGGAGGCTTTTTACCACGTGATCAGCCATGTCCAATCACGGCTGATCACGATGTCAATAGGAAGAGCCGCTGATCGGCTTTTCCTCACTCGCGTCTGACAGATGCGAGTAGAGGAGAGCCGATCAGCGGTTCTCCTGACGGGAGGGTCTGCACTGATTGTTTATCAGCGCAGCCCCCCATCAGATCACCACACTGGACCACCAGGGATCGCCACTAGGACCACTAGGGAAGGGGGCAACATGTGGATGGCCAGGTATGTACCCCATGGCCATCCACATGTGCCCAGTCAGTGCTCAATCTGTGCCAATCAATGCCCACAAATGGGCACTGATTGGCACCATTATATAGAACTGATTCCCAGCAATGCCACCCTTAGGGGCATTAGTGCCATTAATCAGTGTCATCAGTGCCACCCATCAGTGTCCATCGGTGCCACCTGTCAATGCCCATCCATGCCACCTATCACTGCCACCCATAAGTACCCATCAATGCCACCTACGAATGAACATCAGTGCCGCCTATGAGTGCCCATCGGTGCCACCTATGAGTGCCCATCAGTGTCGCATACCTGTGCCACCTATCAGTGCCACCTATCAGTACCCATCAGTGCCGCCTATCAGTGCCCGTCAGTGCCACCTCATCAGTGCCACCTCATTGGTGCCCATCAGTGCCCGTCAGTGCAGCCATATCAGTGCCCATCATTGAAGAAGAAAACATACTTATTTCCAAAAAATTTGAACAGAGACAAAGAAAAACTTGTTTTTTTCAAAATTTTTGGTCTTTTTTTTTGTTGCGCAAAAAACAAAAAACGCAGAGGTGATCAAATACCACCAAAAGAAAGCGCTATTTCAGCGACGGTGCTGAAAGCTGAAAATTGGCACTGGGCGGGAAGGTGTCTAAGTGCCTGGTATTGAAGTGGTTAAAGTGCATTTTTTTCTTTTACATATTTTTGTTGTATTAAGTATAGTGATTTTTAGATTAGTCACTAGAGGGAGTAAAATAATTTTGTACCTCTTTAGGCTGTTGCTGATAAGATATCGACCACATTGAGAGTGCTGACTGTGGGGAAAAATAGTAAAGTATAACCATTGTGAAGCATCACAGAGCAGGAAACAGAGCCTGCATTCGTGTTAAGCACATTTCATATCATAAAGATAAGATTTCCAAGAATATTTACATCAAACTGATCACTTCCTAAAGTTTGCCTGAAAAGCATTAAATAATAGTATATGTTGGGAGCTGTGTGGGTGAAGCTGAGAATATGAACACCTCACATGTGGACCTTCCAAGAGACATAAAAAGCTTGTTAATATGAACCCTACTCATATATACCTCAAACTGGAACAATATTTTTTTTCTTTTTGCTATACTAAATATCCCCAATTTAAAAAAAAAAAAATAATTCTTCATCAGTTTAGGCCAATATATATCCTACATATTTTTGGCAAAAAAAAAATGCAATAAGTGTATATTGATTGGTTTGGGCAAAAGCTATGCTATAATAAATATCCCCAATTTAAAAAAAAAAAAAATTCTTCATCAGTTTAGGCCAATATATATCCTACATATTTTTGGTAAAAAAAATGCAATAAGTGTATATTGATTGGTTTGCGCAAAAGTTATAGCATCTGCAAACTATGGGAAACATTTTTGGCATTTATTATTATTTTTTTTTACTAGTAATGGCGGTGATCTGCGATTTTTAGCGGTGTTGCAACGGACAGATCAGAGACCTTTGACACTTTTTTGGGGGAATTGGCATTTATACAGCGATCAGTGCTATAAAAATGCTGTATGGGGATAGACTGACTAGGAGAGGAGACATATCGTTTTTCCTACTTAGTAGGAACAAACGATATGGCTCCTCTCCTCTGACAGCACAGGGTTTCGTGGGTTTCACACAAATCCCCATGCTGGTGTTCGTACATGCAATCGCGCATAGCCGGCGGCGATCGTACCACGGCCAGTGCCGAAAAAGGGTAGGACGTACCCATACGGGATTTCGCCCAGGAGAGCCATTCTGCCAACAATATATCTGCGTGACATGGTCGGGAACTGGTTAAAGCAATATATTGCAGCTTACCAATCATTAGATGTAGTGGCTGTATTAGTTTTTGGGGGGTTTTTTTTCGTTTTTTTTTTTCCTCTGTTTTTACCTGGTGGTCTGGCCAGTAACACACCTCCTGTAGTAATGAGACACGATTCTAGAGGAATGATAGCATGAGGCACAGCAGACAGCAGCATTGTCAGCCGGAGGGGGGAATGTATTAGCAGATTTAGATACACTAGTTGAAACTCCAGCACACTTTATAAGCAGTTACAGCAAACAGTATTTTTCCTTTTGGGATAAAGGGTTTGCATGAATAAATAAAATCTGATCATTTTAATCACCCCTGCCAGTGTTAAGTGTTTTTTCTCATCCATGTAAACTGGTAAATTCTACTGGAGAGCTTGAGCTTGTGAAAAACAACAGACTTGCTGGCTGGATCACCAGATGAAAATAGAAGAAAGAAAAGAAAGAAAGCCTAAAAAGGAAACGAATATTGCCATCACGTCTAAGAATTGGTAAGCTGCAATATAATAAATGTTTGCTTTTAGGTTTAATACTGCTTTAAGGTTACAGGCCGCATACATTTGGATACAATACAAAGCATCTGATTTCATTTGTACCAGAATCATTGCCATTAGGAGTATTCAATAGGCATTGGACACTGCTATCATTTTGCTCTGCAACACTGCAGGACATTGCATCCTTTGCAGCCTATAAGAGCTCAATAACCCAGGAACTGGCTAAAAGCAAATGTGAAATCACCTAAGAGTACACTCCATCCCTTACATGTGTCTTTCATATGGAAGCTTTCACCAACACTTATTTATGGAGAATCACATGTTGTTTGTGGATGCTTTCTTAGGCAGTCCAACTTACTTTAGCACTTATTGCAATATTCCACAGTATAGTGAAATTCAGAATGGTTCTGAATATTTATATATGCAACAAATATGGAGTAAATGTTAGTTCTCTGTACAGTAAAGTATTGCTTTTTGATTTAATATATTTTTCAATTGACAAAGAAAGCTTATGAGGAACAACCCTTTTTTTTTTAAAGCTGCTGCACATTCCATATGACTGATCTAAAGTCTGAAATAGATTTACAACTGCTTAGGTTACCATCTGGATGCAAGCTTGAAAAAATATGTCAAAAAAATTTTGGTTGACTTGTGCCATCTTCACAAAATGTAGTTAGTTAGTTGTAAGGACTTCATTTCATTTCAACTGGGCTTGTATATATGATTAATAAACAGCCACAAGGATCACAGATTACTGCACAAAACAACTACAGGGTTGCAAAATGATATGCCTTTTGCTCTATAGCCATGAAGGTGCATCAAATAAACTGCATTAATAATTCACTTTAGCATAGGAATTTAAGCAGGTCATAAACAAGTCGAAAACCGAATGAAAATTCTTAGCTGTTCATTTTTCGCATCATTAGTGTGCCAGCTGCGACACACGATGTTTGTGTTGCAATCGAAAGTGCCTGATCCAAAATGCTGGATTTTATTTCAAAAAACGAAACAAATAATGCCACAGTCGTATGCAGCACTTTTGTTTTTCGATTGACAGAATGTTCGGTTTTGGACTTGTCTATGGCCTGCCTTTAGTAGTAGCTCAACTGGCACACTTTGAAAGTAGAGGTAACATGTTATTAGTGGGACAGTTCTAAGACTTTGGTAGGCTCAAGGCTAACTTTGTTGGGTTTCCTGAAATACATTTTTTTCAATAGCTGCTACTATATTCAATCTTACATCTCAAAAATAATATTTTGTTTCAAAAGGCAAGTTTAGATCAAGTGTATGTTCCATTTAGGATAGAGTTTGGAAGGACTTGGAGAGCTTTTGCCTCACTTCCTGTCACTAGATAGGAAGTAAAGGAAAATCTGTAACAAAAACACATACAAAAAATAAAAGTATTTTTTATCCAAAGAATGGGGAAGGCTAGAATTCCCATCAGCTTTGTGTTGCTGTCTGGGTTCCTGTTGCAGATTTTCCCTATTTTTTTTTTGTTCTGGAAGTGTCTCAAATGAATCACCAGATAAGAGTAAATATGGGGACTTCAGCATTTGCTTATGTGGGTCTGTGCTGTTCAGCTCCTCCCTCTTTTCTGGCAGAGACACAGTGGGGAGCCTACACTGAACGAGATAGAGAATAGTTGGCCTGCATGTTCACATGGTTTGGAAATTGAGATTTCTACAATGCTAGAATACTGGCTAGAACATTACTTTAACCACTGCTGTTGTCTCATAACCCGCAACTCTGTCTGGCTGAAACACAGAAGCCTGATCAGGTAGCCTTTTTTCTGTATATAACTTAAATCCCAACTGCAGGTTGAGCCCAAAGCTCACCCCTGCCTCCTCCCTTCCCCTTGTGTCTGTCTGCATATAACCACTTGACCTCTGGAAGATTCCCCCCCCCCCCCATGACCAGGCCATGTTTTGGGATATAGCACTGCGTTACTTTAACTGACAATTGTGCGGTCATGAAACACTGTACCCAAATAATATTTCCTTTTTTTCCCACAAATAGAGCTTTCTCTTGGTGGTCACCTCTGCGGGGTTTTTTTCTGTGCTATAAACAAAACAAAAATACTGACAATCTTGAAAAAAAAAACAATATTTTTACTTTCTGCTATAAAACATATCCAATAAAAAAATCAAAAAAATCTAATGTCTTCATTAATTTAGGCCTATATGTATTCTGCTACATGTTCTTGGCAAAAAAAATCCCAATAAGCATATATTGACTGGCGCAAAAGTTATAGCGTCTACAAGGTATGGGATATATTTATTTATTTATTTTTACTAGTAATGGCGGTGACCAGCAACTTATAGTGGGACTGCGATATTGCAGCGGACTAATCGGGCACTAACTGACACTTTTGATACTTTTTGGGGACCAGTAACATTATTACAATGATCAGTGCTAAAAGCTATTCACTGTCACTGTACTAATGACACTGGCTGGGAAGAGGTTAACATCAGGGGCGATCAAAGGGTTAACTGTGTGCCTAGCCTGTATTTTATAACTGTGGGGGAGGTGCTTTTACTATGGGAAGGCATTGATCCATATTCCTGCTTTGCAGGAACACAGGATCAATACCTTCTCTTCTGACAGAACGGCAGTGTGCCTTGTTTACATAGGCAAATCGCCATTCTGTCTGTGTTCTGTACAATCAGTGGATGCCGGCAGTCATCGAGTGTGATCACAGCGGGAGCTGGTCACCGGTGTCGTGCATGCATGCCCCAAACCTGGAAGTGTCAGATCATGTACAGGTACGTGATCTGGCACAGAGTGGCCGCCCTGCCGCAGTATATCTGCAATCTGGAAGGGGTTAATAAAAAAAAAAAAAAATAGTGAATATAAAATAGTGTATATCTTTTTTCTACTTGTTGGTCACGTGATATTGCAGGATCTCTTCATTTCGCCTTTTCTTCCAGGTGTGGGTGGTCCTTACTCCTGCACAGATCAGCATTCATTTAATGTGTCAACCCCATTTAATGCAGCAGTGGTGTGAGCCCTGGGCTGCATTAATGACACTTCAAAAGTGTGGGGGTCCATGAATCCTAGGCTCATGGGAGGTGGGTTGAATAATAGTGGGTGTCATTTAACCTGGAAGAGTAGTAGCAACAGCAGGAGAGGGAAAGCTATTTTTATCGTTCTATGCACTGAACAATAGATTTTTTTTTTGTCCAATCTGGAGTTGGGCTTTAATGTTGTTTGCGGCTGAAATAGCTAAAAAAAAGCATTACTATATAGCCTTTAAGTGGGGAAATGATTATTAAATTTGGCAACGTTTGGGTGGAGAGTAAAGTGTAATTTAATTGCACAGATAATTAATAAATTTGACAAAGTTTAGGTGGAGAGTAAAGTGTAATTTCATCGCACAGATATTTTAAGTTACTATTAAAAGCCCCTGAGGGGAATTTACAGACTAGAATGGTTGTGCTGGCAACCAGTTAGCTGAACAAGTTGAGTCTAGAAACTAATTGGTTACCAGGCACAGCAGCTCCAGATTCTGTCTGCTCTGGTTTATTTTGAAGAAATCCCTTAAAGTGGATGTAAACCCGATTTTTTTTTTATGTCATAATGTAGAGTATAAGATTTCCTATCATTTGAGTTCAGTCTTGCCACAAAGAGTTAATCCAGGTATGAGCAATCCTCTTTTATTGTTCAGTGAGATAAATCTTGACAAACAGAGAAAAACTTTGTCAAATCCTCCCCCTTACTGTGAGTGACAGGTGATTTACATATCTCGTGCACTAGCCTAAGACATGCATTATTTTTTCATTCCCACCCCCACTCCTTTCTTCAGCAGCTCTGCAAGGATTGGCTGTTCCACACCTCAGCATGATTTGGCATGCTGAAGTCATGTGGTTACTTTCCTGTCTTTTCACTGGATGTTAGAGATCATAGCAGAAGTTCAGTGTAAAAAATACACAGGAGAAAATGTATATTGACGAGTGTAGAGGTGGGCGGGGAGTCTACTGACATCATGACTCCACCCACCAAGCTCCAGACAACAGACCCACCCACAGAATCTGCAGTTTTTCGGATCTCATAACAGACAGAGGGGAGATATTTGACAGGTAAAGATACATGCAGGAGGCATGTATATCCTTATAGATAACCCCTATGGCAGTAGTTTAGAAAGGATGACATTGGGTTTACATCCACTTTAATTCTTTTATGACATTCAAATGTTTACAAGCTTGCTCTTCCATATTTTTTGTTATATTAAATATAGAAATGTGTAGGTTAGCCACTAGATGGAGCTGTCTCTTTACAACTGATGAAATTAGATTTCATGGCTGCCCTTGTGTACTTATTGTGTATATCAATTTAAAATGTATACATATGTAAGAAACACAATTTGTAAAACCTGTCTTACACACCGTATATCTTAAAAAAGCATGAAAATATTATACTGTACATTCCCGTAATACCAGGGTCCATCTCCCCTATATTAAAAAAAAAACTGTTCTCTTGAGCCTTTTAGGTTATAACTTTAGTAGAGTTAGGTAAAATGTTATTATTCAGTTCAGTGTACTAAAGGTTTGAACAGTCAATAGCTAATTGGTTAGGAGATGTGAAGAGAAAAGAAATGTTCCTTTTGCAAGAAACCATGAATCGGACTGAGACGAAGTACAGTTAAATCACACTTGTTTAATAATAATAATAAAAAGGTAAATAGAGTAAACTTAGTCAAAACATAGCCAGAGTTCAGGAACCGGAACGGATAGTCGGACAAGCCAAAACGCCAGGGAGCCAGAGATGAGCGTAGTAGAACAGCAAGCAGGATCTGGAGCCAAAAGGAATATCAGCCAAGCAGGTCTTTAACAGGTACACAGGAGAGCATCTCTAGAGATGTGACCAAGGTGAAGGCAGAGATCATCTGGGCTGCAGTAAGGCTTAAGTAGGCAGGACTGATGAGCAGGATATCACCAAAAGGTGAGTCAATGTGGAGAGAAAGGAGCTGGCAATTAGCCAACAGCTGCGTGGCCAGCTTTGAGAAGAAAGGGCTGAGCCCAGCCCTGACAGTACCCCCTCAATTAAGTGCAATACAATGGGACATTTTCGAGAACCAGTCAACCAGCATAAGGATAACTGTGTTGCCCTGGGAGTTGGGTAACCCCGCAATGAAATCCATAGACAGGTGGGTCCAGGGCCTCTCTCCATTGGGCATGGGTTGTAGGAGGCCCACTGGAAGGTGTCGTGGAGTCTTACTCTGAGTACACACGGAACAGGCAGCTACAAAGGTGGTTACATCAGCACATAGACCAGGCCACCAGAATTGTTGGGAAATGGCCCAAAAGAGTTGATTCTTCCCAGGGTGGCCAGCAGTCTTGGAGAATGGTAAGTCTGGAGCACGGTAGTACAGAGACTCTCTGGGACAAAGCAGTGGTCACAAGGTTTCTCAGAAGGAGCATGGACCTGAGCGGCAAGAATTTTGTCACCCAAAGGAGAAGTGAAACTGGTGCGAACCATAGCCAGAATATGATCAGGAGGAATCACAGGAACCGGAACCGACTCCATCTTGGAAGTGGAGGAAAATTGTCGTAACAAAGCGTCAGTTCTTACATTCTTAGTACTGGGTAAGAATGAAACAATGTAATTGAAACTAAGCAAGAAAAGAGCCCATTGCGCCTTTCTGGGAGAGAGGCGTTTAGCCTCAGACAAGAATGTGAGATTCTTATGGTCAGTAAGAATGAGAACTGGCACAGTGGTACCTTCGAGGAGATGTCTCCATTCTTTCAGGATGAAAATGATCGCTAACAGCTTTCTGTCACCAATCTCGTAATTGCACTCCACAAGTGACAATTTCTTGGTAAAGTAACCACAAGGATGCATAGTGCTCTCAGAGGTAGGACGTTGAGACAGAATGGTGCAAACTCCAGTCTCAGAAGCATCAACCTCAAGGATAAAAGGTAACGTAGGAGCAGAAACAAAGGCAGATTTGAGACTCTCAAAGGCCCTAATGGACTCCGGAGACCAGCTCTGTGGGTCACCGTCCTTTCTGGTCATATCTGTCAGGGGCTTGATCAGAGACTAGAAGTTACGAATAAGCATCCGATAATAGTTGGATAAGCGAAGAAAACGCTGCAGAGGACATAGGACCACTGTAGGGCTGCTGAAAGTTTCTCTGGGTCCATCGAAAAACCAGCAGTGGAAATGACATAACCCAGGAATTTAACCTGTTCACAATGGAATTCACACTTCTCCAATTTACAATAGAGATTGTTCTTTATTAGTTTCTGAAGCACACAACAGACATCTGTGTGGTGGCTCTCCAGGGACTTGGAAAATATGAGGATATCGTTGAGATAAGCCACCACACATAACTGCAACAAATCTTGGAGGGCATCGTTAATAAATTCCTGGAAAACTGCCGGCGCATTTTAAAGGCCAAAAGGCATTACGAGGTACTCATAATGGCCAGTTCTGGTATTGAACGCAGTTTTCCACTCGTCGCCCTCCTTTATCCTCACAAGATTTTATGCCCCTCTCAAATCAGGCTTTGTGAAAACCATTGCTCCCTTGAGGCGGTCAAATAACTCCGTAATCAACGAACTTGGATAGGCATTCTTAATCGTAAAACGATTGAGACCCCTATAATCAATACAAGGTCTCAGTTCACCACTCTTTTTCACAAAGACGAAACCAGCACCAGCAGGAGGTGAGGATTTGCGGATAAAACCTCGAGAAAGTGCATCTGCAACATACCCCTCCAAGACCGACAAAGGGTAAACCTGGCCACAAGGGGGTATGGCACCAGTTTGAAGGTCAATTGCGCAATCATACAACTGGTGTGGAGGCAAACTACCGGTTTGACCTTTGTCAAAGACATCGCTGAAATCGCGGTACGCCTCTGGCAGGGAGGAGAGTGAAGAGGTGCACAGGACCTTGGCTACCTTCTGGAAACATGACTTAATGCACTGTGGTGACCAGGAGAGAACCTCAGCACAGAGCCAATCAAAAGAGGGGTTGTGCCTTTGTAATCAAGGATAACCAATAACCAGTGGAAACTTAGGTGAGGAAATAACTTGGAATTGGATTATCTCATGGTGAAGAGCCCCTATGACCATGGACAACGGAACAGTCATATGAGTCACATGGGCAGGCTGTAGAGGTCTCCTGTCAAGAGCCTCAATGGCAAGTGGAATGTCACGCAGCTGCAGCGGAATCGAGTGCCTCAATACAAAGGCAGCATCAATGAACAGGCCTGCAGCCCCAGAGTTGATTAGAGCCTGTATCTCAAAGGATGACTTGGCCCAAGAAAGGGTAACCGAAACCAGGGGCTTATCCTTCTGGCTAACTGGGGACGAAACAATGCCACCTAAGGTCTGTCCATGACAGGACCTCAAGGTTCGGGTTTTCCCTGGACGGGTAGGACAAGACTTCAAAAAGTGACCTGCCTGGCCACAATAAAGGCACAATCTCTCCCTCCTCCTAAGGGTTCTCTCATCCGCAGAGAGACGTGTGAAGCCTGAGTGCACAGGTTCATCTTCACAGACCGACTCAGTACCAGGAGGCATGGGAGGTGAGGGAGGCAAGGGTGGGACTGCAAAGTTTGGAGACAAATGTACAGGAGGCTTCCACAAGCGCTCCTTAAAAGGAAGTCTTTCTCTGAGTTTGGAGTCAATGAGAATGGCAAACGTCATCAACTTCTCCAGCTTAGTGGGTATATCTCGAGCTGCTATCTCAACTTGATGGTATCCGAGATACCATGAGAAAAAGCAGCCACGAGGGCCTCATTGTTCCAAACAACCTCTGCTGCCAAAGTACGGAATTCAGTGTCATAATTGGCAACAGTTCTCATACTCTTTGATGGACATGAGGCACTTGGCAGCAGAAGCGGAGAGTGCGGGAACAAATACCCTTTTAAAAGAAGCCACAAACACTAGGTAACTCAAGACAGCAGTTTTTTGTGTCTCCCATAGAGGGTTTGCCCAGGCCAAGTCTCTCTCAGAAAGCAAAGATATCACGAAACCTTCGCTTCTGTCCATGGGAAACGCCTGGGGCAGCATCACAAAGTATAGCTCAACCTGATTGAGAAACCCTCTGCATTGGACTGGATCGCCTCCAAATCACTGGGGAAGTGTAGCGGCACCAGACATACTTCTTATGGAGGTATATAGAAGAGATAGCTAGCTAAGGGAGTACCACATCCAATGTAAACTGTTAGAAAATAGTTTTGGACATTTGAGCGGACTTTACCGGTACGAGAAAGGAACACAATATAATTCAGCAAAAAAGTTTGTTTATTAAATATTACTAAATTTTATAAAAGTGTACATAAATAAAAACAAAAGAATAAGGAGCTCTCATTCATATAACCCCAGGTATAAAAATATACATTCCCTATACTGCTTAGTCAAACAAAGTCACCGTTTCACTGTCGCTTCTTCTGGACCTATTTCCATTGACTGCAAGCAAAAGGATTCTGCATGGGAAAAAGAACAGTGTCAAAAACTTCATCAAAGGGATGACAGATGCAGACAAATCACATATGATATGATAAACCTCATAGATGGTGTGGAAACAAAATATATGGTCGGTTCTGATCTAGTGAATGCCTCGCTGATCTGGTTGCACCTGGGTAGCACATAGCATGCCGCTTATGAGAGGGCTCTATTTAATATGTAAGTGGTACCCCATATATTTTGTTTCCATACCATCTATGGGGCTTATCTTATCATATGTGATTTGTCTGCATCTGTCACCTTTTGATGAAGTTTTTGATAATGTCCTTTTTCCCATGCAGAATACCTTTGTTTGCAGTCAATGGAAATAAATCCTGAAGAAGTGACAGCAAAATGTTGACCTTGTTTGACTAAGCAGTATAGGGAATATATATTTTTATACCTGGGGTTATATGAATGAGAGCTCTTTATTCTCTTGTTTTTATCCATGTACACTTTTATCAAATCTTGTAATATTTAATAAACAACCTTTTTTGTTAAATTATATAGTGTTCCTTTCTGGTACTGGTAAAGTCCGCTCAAATGTCCAAAACAATTTTCTAACTCTTACAGAGGTAATACTTGAGGCTGATGCCTGCACAAAGAATGGAGCAGCAGCAGGGACGGCCTGCAACACAGGTTGTACCGGAGCAGCCACAGTAGGAGATTCCATTTGAGCCGTGCGACTCAGGAGCATTTGTATTGCCATGGCAAACTGATTCATGCGGTGATCCTGCTCATCCAATCTGGAAAAACTATTACCAACAAGTGGATTGACTGCATCTTCTGAATTCATGGTCTTCGCCTACTGTCAGAAACCATGAATCAGACTGAGACAAAAGTACAGTTAAATCACATTTGTTTAATAATAATAATAAAAAGGTAAACTGAGTAAACATATTCAAAACATAGCCAGAGTTCAGGAACCGGAACGGATAGTCAGACAAGCCAAAACATCAGGGAGCCAGAGATGAGCATAGTAGAACAGCAGGGAGGATCTGGAGCCAGAAGGAATATCAGCCAAGCAAGTCTTTAACAGGAACACAGGAGAGCATCTCTAGAGATGTGACCAAGGCGAAGGCAAGAGATCATCTGGGCTGGACGGCCTAAGTAGGCAGGACTGACGAGCAGGATATCTTCAACAGGTGAGTCACTGTGGAGAGAAAGGAGCTGGCAATTAGCCGACAGCTGAGCGGCCAGCTTTGAGAAGGAAGGGCTGAGCCTAGCCCTGACAGCTTTATTACGAATTCGCCTTGTGTATTATGTGTGCACACCTGATAAATAAACGGAAGCAGCAGTTTTGGTTAGGCTCCCTGACCTCATGGATCTAGAATAAGTTGTCCTTTAAGGATTACTGTAGTGCATATGCAAATAAGGTTGTAGCATTGATGAGTAAAGCTCATTTTTATTGGGAAATTACATGTATTATCACATCTTCAATGTTTTCATGTAGAATATTTAAATACATAGCTCATCTAAAAAATGTCAAAGGCCTCTGGAAATTCAGAATCTGAAGCCTTATTAGCTGGGATTTCAATCTGTACAGGCACCAAACAGGATAAGTTGCTTTTGTTTAATGTAACTCAGTCTCTCCTCTCTGTATAATAAAATCATGTTGTAATATGGGATCAGAAAATGAAAAACATATTGATCAGCTAATGTATGGAGTCTG
The DNA here is from genome assembly GCA_037952925.1 of Lithobates clamitans. NCBI lineage: Eukaryota > Metazoa > Chordata > Amphibia > Anura > Ranidae > Lithobates > Lithobates clamitans. The sequence goes on along the minus strand of JBBGZY010000240.1, from coordinate 5,422,625 downwards.
TCCTGCAGGGATGACCTTTTGTTTTTGCTAGTTAAACAAACAGCTCTGGTTTAGACCTTAAATCATTCATTAATGAAACTCACTCCCACCCTTCCCTTTCCACTTTACCACTTTTTTGCCTCATCCTTTTCTCTCAAATTACCTCAGACTTGGATCATCTAGTGCTATTTATCTTTTAATGTTTCCTTGATGTAATTTCTTTTTTGAAGCAGCCAAAATCAGACATGCCAAGTAACCAGATTGGATGTGCAGTGTGGTTTTGCTGTAGTATAGTGCCGAGCCAGGCAGAGGCTGCTGTGAAAACTTGGCGTATGAGGCCCCTCGTTCAGCAGAATGTCTACACATGTGTTAGGTGGAAGACAGCAGACATTATTTGTTGACCGATGCTGGCTAGCTCTGACATTCAGTACACGGAATTGATCATAAGGCAGCACTTAATTCTATCTCTGCAACAATAAGATTTTACATAACTTAATGTTTCATGGCTGGCTTTCCACGGTGTAACATTTGACTGTTTTACAGAATTACCTTTACAAATCTTGGAAGACTTCACGTTATAAATTCTTAATAAGGATAAATGTATCCGTACACAGTGCCAGCAGTGTGTGGGATGTTATTCACTTTATATGTCTGAAATATATGGTTTTCGTTTTCTTTTTTTGGGGGGGGGTAAGGCTGTCTAGAATTAGGAATCAGTTTTAGGTGGACTTCTGGGAATTTTTGTCTCTCAGTGAATTGTAAAAAAAAAAACGGAACCCCAGTCAGCAAATTCATGTTTATGTTTTGAGATCTCATCCTTGGCTCTTCTCATAGTTTCATTTATCTCCTCTAGATTTATGGCAATCAGTGGTGTAATCTACTTCCTCTCTCAAAATATTTTAAAGCCCAGCTTTAGCTAGCACTTTTTGTTTTGTTTTGCATAGAGCAGGAAAGGGTTAAAGCCTCCATCATGTTATTTTGTTTTTTTTTGCTCTTTGTCCCTATTGGTCAGATTTCTTTTCACTTATACACCAGTGGGGGCACACACAGGAATAAAAACACATTTTTAATAGTGTGTGTAAAGGTTAGAACTTTTGGCAGTGTTGGTGTCCTTATTGTCTTGGCAATAACCACTTCCCCATTTCTGGTACGGGTGATGCAGGGACAGAAGGTGTGAAAAAAATCTCCCCAATAGGGTTACACACATAAATTTAAACCAAAATTATAAACTCTTTCCTATTCCTAACAAAACTAAAAATATTGACTAAAGTTAGGCTTTAGGACTCTTAGCACATACCATATGATGCTACTATTTGGCATAAAGTCGAGGTATGTCATAATCCTGGCAGAAAAATGGAGATGGAACTGTAAAGGAGGAGGTCACCTACTTGTTGGAGCCCTTATCAACTATTAACAAGTTAGCCTAGCCTTTTAAAGACATTTGGGGTCATTTTGGAAGGCTCATTTAAATGTCTGGCTGCCTTGTGGCTCAGAGGTCCATTGCCATATCTGCATTTAGTTCTCATGGTCTGTATTTTCCTTGTCCTGTCTTAATATCCACAAACATAATAATAGTTGACTTATTCTCCATATAGATTGGCTGTAGCATGTGTTGTATAGAATGTTGCTACTTTTGTGTAACAGGCACGATTATACAGCTTTAGTTTGGTATTAAAATCCTTAATGTTTCATTGAGAGGGGTTGACACAAACTGTATAAAAGCTAGAGCGATTAGGATTTAAGTGATATTCCAGAATTGTTTTTACTTTACCGTGGTCTTATTCCTTAGGGTCAGCTAAGATGTTCTCATTGATATATTTCTAAAATCATTGTGGAAAATGCTGCCTGGCTTTCCTCTTTCATGCAAGCTCTCTGGCTTCCAAGTTTTCTTCCTTTTTGACTCACATTACTATCCACATTTCCCTTTCTCTACTCTAACATCAAACAACATATAAATTACATCAGCGTGCTGTCAGATGCATGCATTTCAGACCTGGATAGTGGTAAGGCTTTAACTCTGCCTGAGCTGGACGGGACAGCAATGTATTCTATGATCTTACAGCACGGCAGGGTTAGTGTAATGATTGGATGCTGGTGTTGCAGCACTTAGAAGGCAGTCTTTCCCCTCCCTTCCTTTCTCTTTCTTGCTCTTTTCGCTTTTCCCAGTGGGAGTGTTGTTTATAGAGCATTATAATTTATAACTGAAGAGAGTGGATTTAATTTCAGTGGAGGGCCTCGGCAGTAGGGCGCCAGCATGCAATCATATGAATCAGCAAGCTGCAAACTCTATTGAATGGAAAGGATTACCGCTGGCCACAAACAGACACTGTTTCTTCTTAAACAACTCCCCTGACGCTGGAAGACCTTGTCTTCATCCATCTACTTTACATATCTACTAATGTTTTAATTCCGCTTTTACCTTCCCGACTCTTATTTTTTTAGACATCCTTTTTTTCCTTCAACCTAACGCTGTCCAGGAAGTGAAAAATAAAAAAAAAATCTCAGATACTAAATGAGAGAAAATCAGATATTCTTCACAAACAGCTATTCTATTCATAGAGTCTGTAACTTTTGGATTCAGTAAGGTCAAGTGCAATGTGTAAAATATCAGCAGCATTAAGTATGAATCTCTCTCTGAACAAGCTACTATAGACATATAATTGATATACTATGTTATACACATTATTGTTCTTTGCACTGTAAGCTATCTTTGCATTCAGTTTAAATGCTTGCATTAAAGAGACCCTGTTACCAGTTGTGGAGAGGCGACCCGAGGTCACGGTGTGTATTAGCACCTTCAGCCTGGTTTTTGCAAAGACAGGCATGATGATTGCACACCTGTGGGCTGGGTTTATATTCCCCTCAGGAAGAGAGTTCAGGGCTCACACTTGGGAACCCTACACCAGTACCCTACAGGCAGGTGGCCTGGTGTAGGAGTTGGGAGGGCTTTCAGGTGGAGATGGCTCCAGGAGAAAGAAAGACAGGCGGTCTCTAGGAGTCTGAGCATATATGTCTGCAGGAGGCAGATGTGGCCTGTGACCAAGCAGCACGCAGCTGAGCAAGTAAGCTCCAGGAGGGAGTTTGACTAAGTAAGAGTGAGTGAGCCAGGAGGCTGAAGTTTTCTGTTATACAATGATGGTGGAACCCCCTGCAAGGGGAGGCTTTCTGTCAAATTTGTTTTGTTTTAATAAAATTGGGCTGCCACGCCCTTAAAAATACAGTCTGGACTGACCGGTGTTCCTGAAAACGCATACACCACTTGAGCATAATCACCCCAGATCTTTACACAGTTTACACATTTTCATTAAAATTCAACACGGAAAAAAAAAATAGATTCTTGTGTCCCCTTGTTTTTCAATATCCCTTTTCCTTTTTTTTTCACAAGCCCTGCAAACTTTATTTTGTTATCTGCTGGCTCTAGCCCCCCCCCCCATCTTTTGCTTATCGAAGCTCCTGTTAAAGCTGTCAGAGACCAGCTCAGATGTCATTGCAGATTTCAAGATACTGTTCGGTATTATTGTCAAAATAATCAAGAACTGTGAAAGAGACACTCAGTTTTTACCACATTTTCCTTGCTTGCAGAAAAATACTGCAGCAAGTGGTGAATATAGTTCGGTGTATGGCAGGGTCAGACTGGGACAATGGCCCGCTGGCCCACTAGAGGAAATAGAAGTGGGACCCACCTTATAGCAGTGTGTTCAGCTCACCGCTGCAGGAGTAGATTACTGTGACTGGAGATGGTAATAATGCTGTTTCTAGGAACATGGTCTGATGGGGAAAATGCCTACAGATTATACAATACTCCAATAGTACATTGTATCACGACACTATAGAACTTTATACAAGGGCATCATAAGAAATTATTTCAAGCTGCAAGAACAGTTGTATTAGCCAGCAGGAGTATATCCTATGCAAAACTGCAATTATATCAACATGTTAGAGCTAAAAGTTATATTATCCAGCAAGAGCATATCATATGCATAACTGAAATTATGTCATCCAGTTAGAACTTAATGAACTGTAATAACACTTTATATACAATGCTCCATAGTTGTGTTATATCAGGTCACAACAGCATAAGATACATGCCTTCCACTTTAGGAGTTAAGAAAGTGGGATACATAGATGTAGAGATAAAATGGGGTGCACACGTACAAAGGGCATGACTGTGTTGTGTTAATTATTGAATGTGGGTAAAAGGGCATGTGTGTAAATATATATATATTTATATATGTAGCGTCTGGATTTACTTTGCATAATACACTGCACACATATGCCACAGTCCATGTCCCTACTCACAAAATATTTCTTAATTTACTGTGCTACAGCCAGAGTCACACAGCCTGAGTCAGCAGTAATCCACTATTACCAATATGTCTTACCCACAAGGTATATTTTTGACAAGGTAAACCTCAGATCAATTTAAAGCCTAAAAGCCACTTTTGTATGTGGACATTCATTTATTCTGACTTTTAAGGCTTCTGGAAAGGGATGTCATGAATGGGCCTCTGGCCAGGAGACAAGATAGTAACTACAAAGGCAGGTAGGTGGGTGCTCTATTCAAGAAGAAGCAAGGTGACACTAGTACATTATGGCACCAACATCTGGCCAATCACAAGTCTTCTTTACAAGCTGCAGACAGTTCAGCCTTCCTATTGATCCAGTACCACCCTGAGATTTCCTGAGGTACATGTGATGTAGCCAGTACCTACTAGCTACCTCCAAGTGTTACCAGTGCCTGCCACAGAGATCTTGTGTTTAACCGCTTAAGGACCGCCCCGCGTACATTTACTGTGGCAGGGTGGCCCTTAAGCGTGAAATCACATACCTGTACATGATTTTTTCAAGGGCTCTGAGGTGTGAGCGTACGGTGCTGAAGCCCCACACCCGCTGTGTTTGGACACAGCAGGAGCCAATCAGCGGGTCCAGCGGACCCGATGTCCGCCGGAAACCCGGTGATCTTTCGCAGAGAGAGGCAGAACGGCGGTCTGCCTATGTAAACAAGGCAGATCGCCATTCTGCTAGTAAGGAAGACGGAGATCTTATGTCTCCACTAAGCAGGAACACGAATCTCTGTCTTCCTACAGTGTAACCATCCCCCACACACTTAAAAAGCACTCCCAGGGAACACATTTAACCCTCTGATCGCCCCTGATGTTAACCCTTTCCCTGCCAGTGTCATTTGTACAGTGACAGTGCATTTTTTTTTTAGCACTGATCACTGTATTGGTGTCACTGGTCCTCAAAAAAGTGTCACTTAGTGTCAGATTTGTCTGCCGCAATGTCGCAGTCCCGCTGAAAATCGCTGAATGCCGCCATTACTAGTAAAAGAATAAAAAGTCTATAAATCTATCCCATAGTTTGTAGATGTTATAACAAACCAATCAATAGACACTTATTGGGATTTTTTTTTTTTACCAAAAATATGTAGGAGAATACATATTGGCCTAAATTGAAATGAGATTTCTTTCATTTTTTTCATTGGATATGTTATCTAGCAGAAAGTAAAAAAAATATATATTTTTTTTTATAGCGCAAAAAATAAAAACCGCAGGGGTGATCAAATACCACAAAAAGAAAGCTCTATTTGTGGGAAAAAGAGGACATCAATTTTATTTGGGTACAGTATCGCACGATTGCACAATTGTCAGTTAAAGCAACGCAGTGCCGTATCACAAAAGATGGCCTAGTCAGGAAGGGGGTAAAACCTTCTGGAGCTGAAGGGATTAAACTGCTTTAGCAACGTGAGTCTCAGGCAGCGTAATGATGTTCATGTTGCTAAAGTCATGGTCATGTATCAGCAATAACAATCCACACCAGAACTCATACAGCACATGCATATGATCTGGCGCTGATGTCATTGGTGGACCAGGAAGAACAGAGAAATATGCTGGCCACTGAGGACGTCTAGTATTAACAAAAAAGAGCTAGGTAAACTTAATCATTACATTCCATTGACATAAAAAAAGGAAAAATTATGAAACCCCAAATGACATTTATATTTTTTGATGATAAAATGCTATTTTTATTTAAAATTAAAGTGATTGTAAAGGCTTGTTTGTTTTTTGTTTTTTTGTATTTTAAATAACAAACATGTTATACTTACCTGCCCTGTGCAAGGGTTTTGCACAGAGTGGCCCCAAACCTCCTTTTCTGGGGTCCCCCGGCAGCGCATCTGGCTTCTCCTCCTCATCGAGTGCCCCCTCGGAGAGCCGCATTCCACTGAGGCACTCGTGTGGGCACGCTCCTGAGTCCTGCTGCCCCGCCCCCTGGTTCCCCTGTCACTGGATTTGATTGACAGCAGCAGGAGCCAATGGCTCCCGCTGCTATAAATCTTTACAATGAAGACCCGAGACAGTGGCTGGAGCTGCTGTGCTCATCCTTGACGCTGGAACGATCGGGTTCAGGTAAAAAAAAGGGGGCTCTGGGGGGGCAGCTGCACCACAGAAGATTTTTCAGCTAAATGCATAGAATGCATTAAGTTAAAAAATCTTGAGGGTTTACAACTCCTTTAAGAGTCATTAGAAGCAACTGTAAAAAGCATAGCACATTCAGACACAATTTAACTTTTTAAAAACTGGCCCCTTAGTTTTGGCCTATCCTGTTTGCAACTTAGAAGCCCGCTGTATTACCAACTTGGCAAAATGTTGGCTATGCTAATATTTCCTGTTGCTTTGTCAGTTTTCTGTGAACAATTAAAACACCAGTACAAAGAAATGTGCTTAGCTTGCATCATGCGAGGGCAGCACACATGCTTTTGGACTCCATTACCATGAACAGTAATGCTAACAAAATAATATTATTTCCACCAAGACAAGATTATTCAATATTCAGATTTATGCAATAAAACGGTGCAAGAGCCAAAATGCATTACCCATGACAACCAATCACAATACATTTTGCTCTGCTCTGGATTCAGTAAATTCCAACAGGCTACTGTACTTTATTCTTTTTTTATTGTGTAATAAATATGGCTAGCTACTTGCAGATGTTTAAGCCAGTGCACTCCTAAACAGTCTGTAAACTATTTCACTAACTACTTCACAGACTGGATTACTTTTTGGCTACCTGCATTTGTCCACCTCAGATAATAGAGCATTTTGGCAGAGCTTTCTCTTCCTTTTATGCATTTTTTTAGTCACTAGTTTCATATAATTTTGTCATATATTGTGTGTTGTGTCTTGTTTTGTGTTGTGTTATACATTTCATGAGTTTTTACGTCCTTCTCTATGCAATAGTAATTTTTGCCATCGGTTGAATATGGCTACTGACAGGACACACCGCCTTCAGTCTATTTTTGATAATATTAATTTATATGGTATCCCTAATCCAAACCCCAGAAAATTAACAGCATCTGGACCTAAGGTAAATAAACCTACTCATTCCAAGGTCTTTGAAATCCAGATGAGAAAAGCTTTTTTGCAATTGCAGGACGCAAAACAATATGAGAATGCACAGTAGTGGGACTTATATTTGGATTTAAGTATTACTCCTAGAGGTCTCCGTATCAAGAAGCAATGCAGCTTCTTGGACGAAGACCTAATGCAGGAATGGAGATATGTATCAGAGTTTTGTACCCTTAAATGGATCAAAATTCTGGTACAACAAAGAAATAGAAAATTAGAACTAGCGCAATTACAAGTTAAGGATAAAGAAAGGATAGCTGACACGTTTGTTTCCTCATGTTTATTCTCTAAATGGATGCATGTCCATATTAATATGCTAGAACGTGATGTTGCTGATTATAATGGTCAGGTGTTTGAATGGAAACGTCTAATAGACTAATGATTGTCATAATAGACAGGATTTAAATATGAACTACGCCAGAGGGATGATCAATCACAAAAAGATGTATAAGGATAATAAGAAAAATAAAAATAGAATTGAAAGTAATAAACACAAATATCCACATGGATTTGACTCCAACACAGACAAGGGTGCAATATTACCCAATGAAGAGATAGAGGGGACTACTGACATCCTGGTATCTGACCAGGTAGACACCACAGCCTATCCCTCCTCAAATCCCATTTTAGCTACATCCCAGGCCCTACTGTCGCCCTAAACTCTTCCTCCCATGGAGCCACAGGTGACATTGATGTCGTCTGATCTGAATCACAAAACACTTCTTAATCCCTCGTCCATATCTATCCACAACAGATACAGCACTTTGTCAAGGGATTTAGAGGTTTACATTAAAGAAGGCACCAGACCTAGGAGACAGGATAATATCGAACAACTAACAATGGAGCTTGGCACTAATGAAGTCACCTCAAACGAAGATGTCAATTTTTTATTATACCCTCCAAAGGGAGTACAATACAAAGAGAAAAGAAAATTAGAAGAGGTCGAAGAGCAGGAATACGATGTAAGATTAAACAAAAAAGAGAGGATGGAACCAATCTAGGGGAAAGTACAATCAAGATCTATAACCTCTCCTCTCATATTCTTACACCCTCTGAACTCCTTTTAATCAAAAAAGGTCTTGGTTTTTCGCCCTCCACTGGTCCTAATAAACTTGGCCTTTTTAAGGCTCTTAATAAGGTCATACGGCAACTTACTTTAAAACGCCACTATGCTGGAGACACCACCTCAAAGTTAAGTTATGGTAAAAATCTGGCAGGTATTGAATCAATGGACAACCCCCAGTCTCTACTCAATGATGATATCCTAAGGATCCTAGAAGATTTATGGATAGAGAGTAATATAGATAGTCAAACATCAGGCCCAGTTTTAGATCCAGAAATAATACACACATCTTTCAAGCCTTTATCAATTTTTAATCCCACACACTCTAATGGTCTCTATATTGAGACCTCTTATCAAGCAATATACAAGGAGCTCACACAGCTTTGTGATGCTCCTAATAAAAAAGGTATCCATAATTTTTACAATAGCGGAATATCAGGCCCTTAAACAATTAACATTTAACAAAGGCATGATAATAAAACAAGCAGATAAATGAGGCAGCTCGGTCCTCCATAATTGGGCAGAGTACATTAAGGAAGTCTACCGGCTTCTGGCAGACACCAGTATGTATTTAAAACTCTCTTCGGATCCTCTGCCAGGTTATCAAATTGAGCTAAAATTTCTGGTGGATGAAGCCTGGAGGGAAGGGGTGCTGAACTCAATAATAAGATGTTTTTTGCTTAAACCTGTTTGCAGCACCCCATATTTTTACCACCTCCCCAAAGCTCATAAGGCGACTACCAATCCCCCGGGAAGACCTATAATAGCCAGTACAAACAGTTTTACCAGTGGCCTCTTGATGTATATATAGATTTCTTTTCTCAGTCCTAGGTGTGCCAACTTGCTTAATATATTAGGGACTCCAGCCATGTCATAGAGACCCTTAACCTCCCTGGCGGTTTTCCCGAGTGTGGCTCGGGGTTAAATTTCAGCACCATTAGCGGTAACCCCGAGCCACACTCGGGATTGCATTGCAGGATCCTGGTGCGGTATACTTACCTTGTCCCCAGGATCCTGCGATATCCCCCCGCTGTGTCCGTGGGCTCTGTCCTCTGCCCGATGCCTCTTTGTGCCGGGCTCCGTTCCCTGTGTGCGTCATGACGCACAGGGGCGGAGCCCGGTGGCAAATTCAAAAAAGTGAAAAATCATAAAACATACAGTACACTGTAATCTTACAGATTACATTACTGTATGAAATTATTTCACATCCCTTTGGTCCCCAGTGCTTTGTCCAATGCCCTGCATGCGGTTTTATATTATATAAACTTTTCTGTCTGCCTGGAAACTTGAGATTGTCCATAGCAACCAAAAAGTGTCCCTTTACATTAAAAGTGGTTTTAGACCAGCTAGAAGGCAGCGATAGTAAATTAGAACACTTGCAGAATTGAGCGATAGTGAATCGTGGGGAAATTCATTTTATTATTATTATATTATTATTTTTTATAATGATTTATTTATTATCTTATAATTTATGATTTTGTGTTTCAAATTTCATCATACCTGGGATATCTACTAGACTCTTGGTGGACAGATTTAAGTATGTTATTGCTAAGAATTACAGGCCTACAATGTAAAACGCCAAATTTCTATGCGAAATAATTGTACAGCTTTGAGACGCAAAAATCTGACATAATCATACCGCCAGGGAGGTTAGGCAATACACATAGGAAGACACTTATATGTGAGCTTCACCAGATGTCACACCCCTATAAACCTCGATACCTCACGAGGTAGGTCTAGCAGCTGTACAATATTTTCTTAATAAACATGGGGACATCAATTCCAAACATTCACAATTTTTGTTAGACAGTATTTTGCTTGACACACATCTATTTTACGTTTCTGGATCAGTGTTTCTTACAACAAAAGGGCACGGCTATAGGGGCTAATTTTGCGTCAGTGTATGCCAATCTTACTATGGGCCAGTGGGAGCAGAGACATGTCTGGGCAGACAATCCTTATGCTGAGCACATTGTGTTCTACGGGAGGTACATTGATGACATTGTGCTCATCTAGAGTGGCGGCCCGTCTTGTTTACCTCCTTTGTGGCCCACTGTAACAACTCATGAACTGTTTTTTTTGGTTCTAGTCCTATGTCATGATCAGCAGGTGATCTTCACAAAAAAACATACGAAACCCACAAGTGGGAATTCCTATCTCCACTATGACAGTTGTCTTCACTTAAAATGGAAGAATAAAATCCCTAAAGGACAATTTAGGAGACTAAGAAGGTATTGCACCAAAGCAGATGAATACACTGCACAGGGTAATCTGATGAAAATGAAATTAAAAGAGAAGGGCTATCCAGTTGACCTGATTGAGGAAGCATTTACTTCCCAAATGGACTTGCCCTCTAAAACCAAAACTGACATGGAGAAGCAATCTGAGAATGCGGCCAGATTTGTAACTATGTATAACGACAAGCACAAGTCCATCTCCAATGTCATTCGTAAGCATTATAACATTTTTTTATTAGATCAGTGCCTTGCATACAGTAAAAAACATTCTATCTCCCAGTAAAATGGAAACTCTTAACAAAAAAACCTTTGTTCGATATAAGATCCTATTTTGACCATAGGGTAGGCATTTTCTAATGTCACAAGTTAGGTTGTCTGACTTGCCAATTCTTAACGCATGGTAGTACAAATATTATGGCCAACAACAGTAAAAACTTCCAGATCCACAATTTATCACTTGTTCAACTGATTTTGTGATTTATGTTCTATGATGTCTGTGCAAGATGTTATATGTCGCATGGACTATACACACTTTCAGAGCAAGAATTGGTGAACATCGGAGGTTCATACAAAAAAGGAGTGAAAAACATAGTGTCCCACGTCATTTTTTAAAACCATACAAAATGGACATCAAATGCCTCAAGGTTTTTGCCATTGAGGCTATTCCGTTGGGTACTCTTACATCCAATGAGAGATATTCTTTCCTTTGTAGGAGAGAAATTTTGGGGATTTTTATGATGGGGTCGCTTTCTCCTCAAGACTTAAATGAAGAACTTGAGATAAATACCCTTATTTAAATTTGCTTACCATGTGTATATTTTCACTGTAGGTTTATATTTAAAGAATCTTTATATTATTTGTTCCTTTCTGTTTCTAAATGCAATAAATTTGGCTACATGGAACATTTTTTAGGTTCCTCATGGGAATAAGGTTTTATATTATATATTAAACACACACATATAGATAAATAGATACCTTTTTCATTTTTTTAATTTCTTAATGTTAGATATATATTATATATATATATATATATATATATAGAGAGAGAGAGAGAGAGAGAGAGAGAGAGAGAGAGAGATTTTATTAATAATCTTTTACAGTACATTTTATATTAGATATATGACGTTTTTAATCATGTGCATGCAATTTTTATGTATGTGTAAGGTGTTCTTTGTTTATTAATGTACATCAGGTTACCAATGGTCTTGCATAGTATTTGTTGTTCTTGTCTGTTTTGTGTTTGTTCGCTGTTCTCTTTTCTGATATATGACAATTGTTCCTGGGGTTATTGCTCCATAACGTATGGTCTCGTATGGTGTAAGTCACGGCAACAGAACAGTGGACGCTCTAACAGCTGACCTCAGGACGGTTTTTCCTTTCATCTCCGGCACAGCATTGACGTCACAGGAGGTGCGCAGGCGCGCTCAGAGTATCGACTCTGCTCGGCTTGTCCGTTCACTCTGGAGCTGTTACCACCACACGGGCTGCCTCTTTCATCCCTCCTACTTGCCGCCATCAAGCCACGGCATCCACCTTTCAGCTGGTTGTTCCGGCCAGCAAGCCAGAACTCTCCCCTTCTGGGAACTGGATCCCCTCTCTGCTCCCATGGATGGTGATTGGTGTTTAACTATCTCCATAGCAAGCCCCCCGGATGATTGTTTCCCCTACTATCCACCTTGAGGTCACTGGTAAAGTTCACCATCATTTATTTGATTGTCAGCATTTTTTAATAACTTCATGGAATAAACAGCATTAATCATCTAAACATTAGCAAGCATCATTTGTGCACACAGCACCACTTTGGAATACATTGGATCACTCTTTCAGAGCGCTGCACTTTGTTTTTTCTTTGACTGTTTTGCATTTTTCACATGCTGTGCTGGCTGCACTGAGTCTGATCTACCAATTTGACTACCTTTCATCAGAGTTAGTTCACTTGACCCCTAGATTTGCAGCGCTCCAGGTTTTCTGTGTGTTTTTGTAAACTATTTCACTACTTTTTGGCAACTTGCTTTTGTCCACCTCAGATAATAGAGCATTTTGGCAGGGCTCTCTCCTCCTTTGTCATAAACAGGCACCCTTAGCTGATCCAAGAGTGTGTGTTTATACCAAAATAGATACAAAAAATTGTAATAAAAACCTTGTCAGGCCTGTTTTTCTGGGTGGCATTTATTGTCTATGACCATCTATATTGTTTATTATGTATACTTAGTATAAGGAAATAGTAATACTGCTCAGAAATGCAACTTTTGACAGTTCTTTATCTGTCAATTCATTCCTGATATTTTCGGGGTTTTAAAATTTAGCGCAGGTTATAAATCTTGGGTGCAGGTACATGCATACATACTCTTGCTAGTGACTGTAAAAATAAAATGCTTCCGATTTTGCTGACATATGTACCCTCTAAATTTCAGTTTTTCTATTTTATATAACTAGAAGTTAGTTCCATAAATTGAAGGCATTGTAGCTGAAGGTCTGAAATAACGTCATTCCAATGTTGTGTAGTACTTATGCCATTGTATTGTAATTTGTAATTGTGGTTGATCATTGTAATGATTTGCCTACTTTGCTTAACAAGCAACCTTTATGGTTTCTTTTATGAAATAGCTGTCTTATTAAGGGTAAAAACCATCATGTGTATTTCATTTACTAATTATATCTTAACTGTAATGTATTGTTTCATTTGTAGTAACACTATAGACTAAATTCAGAAATCTTTAACAAAGGGATAAGGATCTTTATTTTAGCCATGTGACTGTAATTTGCAAACCTCAATAGACTCAAAATGAACTATTACCATTTTTTTTTTTAAAGGATTCTTATCCTGGTATGTTACCTCTGCTTTCACATAAAAGAGGTCTCCTGCTTCCAGATTCACATGCTGTAACAGTTTTGGGCAGTGATGTAACCCACTTGAGCTGTCTTGTAGGGATCCAGTAGCAGTGGATACAATCCCCTTGTATACTTATGTTCTTCTCTTCTCTACTGCTGCTGTTTGATTACTCTTGGTGGATTACATCTATTAAAAAATAATATAGATTATAAAGTGTCATTGTATTTAATGGTTGAGCTCCAGTAATGGTTTTAACTTATAAAGGAACTATAGTGTACTGTATATAACTACAAGGCAAAACCTTGGACACACAGCAATTGGCTCAATGCTGCCATACTAGGGGTCTCAGGCAAAGTCGACTTTGAGTTTATCTTGATAGCTCCTTTTAACTTGTAGTTATTTAAGAACAAAGCAACATTAAAGAAAGAAATTTACATGCTAGAACCTTTGCCAAAATCTCAAATGTATTAACATTTTTAGCATAAAAACATCATACTGTCCTCTTTTTATGGTTTCAAGATTGATATATTTCTCTGACAGCTATTTTTTTCTTAAGAATTTGCTCTGTTTTTCTTAAAAGCCTACTACATCCATCTGCTTCTGTGGGTGTAATTGATAAGTCAGTGTTTGAATGACGATCCCACCAGCAAAGAGGCTCTTGTGATTTTCTTCACTTGCTGCCTCTTTGATGTGCCAGCTTACTAATTAATAGATGGGTCATGAGAAGGAAAGAGTTGCCTGGGCTTAATATTTCTTAATTTAGTATAATTAATTACTGTTTTTTTTACTAACTATGACAAACTGATCTTGCACTATTTGTTTTACCTCTTTGGAACTTCAATTTATTATGGACTTTATTCTTTAAATGCTAAGTTCACCTTTTGGAAAAAAAACAATAAATGCACATATTTCTTACTGAAGAGCAGGAAGATCACTGTACTATGAGAGCATTCACCAGCACCCTTGCAGTACATTAAGAATTGTCACAGGGGTATTATGGGGCGGAACTGCTGGAGCATGTTACACCATCAATGTAACATGCTCCCAAAGGTGTACTTAGCCTTTAATTCTAGTGGTACATCAAAATATCTTTTAATTTTGCATGGATGGAAGGAGGAATGTTTATTAGTGTACAAATAGGATTACCTTTTTCATCCCTACTGCATAAATCCAGTACTGTATGATTCTTCTCTGCCTTTTTGGTCAAATGGACAGTTCAACCAAATTCAGGATAATGAGTATTATATGTTGTAATGACATAATTTCTTTATTTTATTTGTAATTACTTTTGTCCAGCGCGATATTGAAATGTTCTAGTATTTTAAGCAAGTCTAGTGGTGTTCCTAGTCTGTAATGGTCAAGTCCCTTGTGGACTATGTATAGCTTTGATCACAAAAAAACTAGACTACATACTAGTACAACCTCAATTGCAAAAAAGTTGGAATGCTGTGTAAAATCTACATAAAAACAGAGTGCAATGATTTGCAAATCTCATAAACCTGTCTTTTCTTCACAATAGAATATAGAAAACATAGCAAATGTTTAAACTGAGAAAATGTGCCATTTTAAGAAAAAAATAAGGTCATTTTGAAATGTGTCAAAAAGTTGAAATAGGGCCATGTTTACCATGTTATAGCATCCCCTCTTCTTTTAACAACACTTTGTAAACATCTGGGAACTGAGGAGAACAGTTGCTGAAGGTTTGGGAGAATGTTCTCCCATACTTGCCTGAAATAGAATTTTAAGTGCTCAACAGTCCTGGGTCGTCTTTGTTGTATTTTTCTTTTCTAGATGTGCCAAGTATTTTCAATTAATGAAAGGTTTGGACTGCAGGCAGACCAGTTAAACACCTGGACTCTTCTACTACAAAGCCATGCTGTTGTCATAGATGCAGTAGGCAGTTTAGCATTGTCCTGCTGAAATATGCAAGGCCTTCCCTGAAAAAGGCTTCAACACATTCATTGATGGTGCCTTTCCAGATGTGCAAGCTGCCCATTCCATACACATTAATGTACCCCCATACCACCATAGATGCAGGCTTTTGAGCTGAGCGCAAATAACAAGCCAGAAGGTCCCTCTCCTCTTTAGTTCGGAAGATGCAGTGCCTATGGTTGCCAAAAAGAATGTCAAATTTTAATTTGTCTAAACACAGAACAGTTTTGCACTTTGCAACAGACCATTTTAAATGAGCTTTGACCCAGAGAAGATTGTGGCATTTCTAGACCATGTTCAGATTTGGCTTCTTTTTTGCATGATAGATTTCTAACTTGTATTTTTTTATGGCACTGTGAACTGTGTTTACAGATGGTGATTTTTGGAAGTATTTACAAGCCCATGCAGTGATCGATCCATCACAGAATAGTGCCTGCTTTTAATGCAGTGCTGTCTGTGGGCAAGATGATCCCAAACCTCCAATATTGCTCTTTGGCGTTGTCCCTCGAGCACACATATTTCTCCAGATTCGCAGAATTTTTTGATGATATGTACTGTAGATGATGATATATATAAAGTCTTCACAATTTTACATTGAGGAACGTTATTCTTAAATTGTTCGACAATTTTTAGACGCAGCTTTTCACAGATTGGTGAACCTCTGCTCATCTTTACTTCTGTGACACTCTAACTTTGTAAGATGCTTTTTTTTTTCACAACTTTCAAGTGTTCACTGAAATTCAGGAGTTCATATAGTACTGGATGTGCTATTTTGCAGCGAACTTTGTTTCAAACTTAAGGATTTTATTTAAGCATCATTAAAAAAGGAATGATGAACATACTGTAAAAAAAGGCACATAAAAAGATGACATGTTGTTCTGTGACCTTAGAAAACCATTTGCCTTATTCATGTACATTGTTATCAGTACCATGGACAGGGGATTATGATATATGAGGCAACACGGTAGGTTAAGATGATGACACAGAAGCAGTTCAAGATTTCATTACTCTTATAAAAGGCAAAGAAAAGATTATTGACCTTACATATAAATGCTTGACTGAAAGGAAACAGGACCTGTTGTTCATAGTATCTAACAGGCTATGTAATTGCTTTTTGTAACCTGCACTTGAAACGAAAAAAAAAAAAATGACAGCTGTGATATTGATTACTATGAGCAACACCTCCCTTTGCGCTTTTTTACATTAATGTCTGTGCGTCCCATTAGCACTTTACCATACGCTGAATATGCACAAAATCACATATATGTAGGATGCATATTATGTGTCCAAATGTTTCCCCCACTTAACAGATGTGTCCTTAATAGGAAATTAGAATTATTTACTATAAGCAAGTGCAAGGGTCATATGTCATGCACACTGCCTAAGGCCATTATGTATACATTTTGTATGTCATAATTCACACTCCTCTGCTAACGGTACCATTAATGATTTTGATTCTTCCTCCAAAAAGATGTAATTATAATAACATGTAATTATTGCTTCTGTTGAACTGAACAAGGTCTGTTTACACCAATGTCATATAGACTTCTTTGACAAGATTTTCTGTTTGATACTCACTGATTTCATGCTAACTAGGTGCTTACGTTGGTATGCTACTAGTACCTAGAAGCATCCTATCTGATTTTGGTTTCTTTTTGGCAGATTGTAGTGGCCAAGCTATTGAAAGTGCAATACTATTTGATTGTTTTACTGTTTACCAAACACACTTTACTCACTGTACCATTATAGAACAAATCTATTCCTGACAATGAAACATCACCTGAAATGACAATATGATTAGAGCTTTCTGTAAATACTTACCCTCGTTTGCAGGAGCAACCTGAGGTGCGCTAAAATGTAAATTCTGATACTTCTTTGCCATTTTAGTTGACCTGCCCCTACTGCTTCCCAAACCTTCCTCTTGGCCTGTGAGGCTGCCCATCACAATAACGGACCAATAGAAAGGTGTGGGAAGAGAAGGACAGCTTAATTTTTTCCATTATTATTTGAAGTGTCCTGGTGTTAAAATATTGACGGCTCCTGGAGCATTGGGGAAGATGTATGAATGTAGCTGCCTCAGTGGAATAAAGGTCTGCAATTAAGTCACATAGCTAGCTCAGCATATTTTTAAAACTGACAATACATTACATTGTCGGAAAGTTCACTCAGTTTACATACTGTATGTTAGATCATAAAACTTAGATGATAAAAATTACATACAGTATACATCTGCGCAAACGCTTCCATGTGCTGTTGGCAAGATCATAATGGAGTGGAGTTGGGAATACCTGGCCTGCTTAATCACACAGCTCTGCCTTTGATGTTACCAGAAAGGGGATTTCAAGCAGTGGGTGTTCTCAGGAACTACAGCTGGGCTTTTCATGAAACACAGCACAGGTCTGAGCAGGTAGGTAGTGTGTTTTTTTTTAATTTGAATAAAGTGTACCTTTAGCAAGTTGTGTAAATTAGATAGCATGAATGAAAAATAAAATAGCACTGAGCGTAGGAAACTTTTAAAACCTGGCTTATAATACATTCAGCTTTACTGAAAAAATTGAACACAATCCTTATTGTAAAAAAATGTTGTATGCCTTATTTAATGAAATGCATTAGAGCTTCTGGTCTTCTTCTTCCAGTTGGTCTGTTAAATTCAAGCTTAACCAGCTAGTGGTATGTTGAATTCCATTTAGAATGCAGAACATCCTGCACATGTGCCATTTCCCCGACACCTTGTCATGGCATATAACCTAAGAGCTAAATCTTTCACTGTGATCTTTGCAAAGAAAGCTGCCAGTTACAGACACACTGCCTAGGCTTTCTGTAATAAATGGAGCCTAATTATATTTCTCTTCTACAAAGAGGAATCAGTGTTATGCCTTAACTAGATTATTCTGCCTTTTGTAGAGGAAATAAACCAAATTGTGGTCAGCAGCCGCCATATAAATGTTTGAAGCTTTTATACATGTATTGGAAGTTTTATGCCGTTCATGTCTGCCTCCAATTCTGGCAGTGCTTCTGTGCCAGCACTTTACAAATATACAGTAAATGTGCCTCAGTATGCACCTTTAGTGCTGCACATTAAGCAGACTTCAGTGTGTTGAGATAGTAAAAAGAGATATTATAGGCATCTGGACATTTCACAGTTTGGATCATTTGAGGCTAATCTGCTTAGCTGAATAAATGAGGCACACATTACTTATCTTTCATTTTGTTAAGAAAAAAATATGCTACCTTTTTTTACAAACAGGCTTTGCTATAACATTTGTGTAATTCTGTCCATAAAGCATGTGTGAGTTTGTTCCTAGATGGCAGAACCATAACACAATACTTACAAAATGAAGGTTTATTTTCTTATAAAGAATGTTTTAAAATGTTTATGGTAATCAAGGCTCGGTTCACACAGGGGCAACCCGACTTACAGCGCGACTTTGCAAGGCGATTTGGTGGCAACTTCAGCACGACTTTAAGCAACTTACAACGTGACTTAAAGTTGCCTCCAGGACAGGTGACTTTGGCTGTGGCCAATCACAGAATAATCAGCTCTCTGGGAGGGAGGGGTTTGCCTGGGTAAACTAATTTGTTTTCCTGTAAAGTCGCTTCAATATAGATGGAGATCCGACTTGGAGGCAACTTCCATTGAAATCTATGGGTACAAGTTGCCTAGAAGTCGCCTTGAAGTTGTACAGGAACCTTTTCTGAAGTCGGAGCAACTTCAGTAGTGTACATTAAGACAGCTCTCATTGGCTTCAATGGAATTTCTTATGTACCATGACTTGGGGCAACTTGCAGTCTGACAAGTCGGATCCCAAGTCGTTGTAGTGTGAACCGGCACTAAGAGTATCCTTTAAATTTTACCTTTTGGCTTGAATAAAAATAGCAGTGCATTACTTTACATGTGACTGTGCCTAGGCACTCTGGTTCTATACCTGGAGCTGTACCTAAAAATATGCAAGGATCTCCATGCTGTTGCTTCAATCATTCTATGGATTTGTGCTTTCTCCTTCTATCCTGCTGCTTCTTGATTATTACCCCCACCAGTCCCCAGATTGCCAGTCATCAAGGGGGCAGCTCTTATATAACTGAAGCAGAGCCTTGCTTTTGTACCAAGATGTCCACCTCCAGAGAAAGACACAGTATAGAACAATGGGAGACTCAGGGAGCCCACAGGCAATGCTGGCAACTAGTCCTTTGTCCTCCGTTTGCCTGTTTTTGGAACAGCTTCCATAGTAGAGGACCACAGAAGATGAAAATAGTAGATAAATGTGGATGCTTCTATTGTTGAACTGCTAAGAATTGTAGCTGCTTGGTTGTATTTGGCTTTTATACTTTCTACTTTATTAACCTGGAATAAGTAAATAACTGAACATTTGTTCCAGGTCAGTATTGGATTGCAGGAATAAGAGGTGTGTAGCGGTAGCCTCCATATTCTATCACTACTGGTTTGTGTGTGTTTCCTTTGCTCAGGGACTATTGGGTTAACATTGTTTATCAATGAATCAACTGAAAAAGTGTAGAGAAACTTCTAAGGGTAGCCTGGACCAGCGATTCTGCAATTTTATGTAAAAAAGATATACCATGCTACCCACCCATGCTGTGATGTCAGCATGTTGAGAGGAGCAGCTGTACACAGAGCAGGAGGTTGTCATGGTCCAGCACTCAATTTTTCTAGAAGCTATCAGATTCCCAGTACTGGGCTGAGCAGTTTTTTTTTTTAATCAAAAAGGTGTTTATTGAACAAGTTTACATAGCTTCCATTGTACGAGCATCATGCAACAACATACATTCATGTGCATAGTACATTCCAATCATCATTTATTGCCGAAAACTCTATAACATTCCAGTGCTCTACCACTCTACGGTCAATAATCTTTTAAAGAACCTCATGGGCCCCCCCAAGGACATTGTAGCAGTCTGGACATTACCAGCTCCTTAGGACTCAGTCCAGGGGTATCCAACCATGGTGCCCAAATCCTCTCAAATCTATTGCAGCTGCCTCTATGTTGGTAAATGCATTTTTCCATAATCAAGGTGTTACCCATATGTGTTATCCAAGATTTCACTGATGGCGGCGAGGTCGATTTCCAGCCAAGCAATATAAGTTTGCGTGCCTGGAACAGTGCCCTAGTGAGTGCTATTCTAGTCATCTCTTCTGAGCAGTTTACTTGTGAAAACTGCTGGATTATTTTATATAGATTTTAGTAAAAATGATTGTTTGGGTTTTGTTTTGCTATGAGCCTTCTTTCCCTTTTTAACTTTCCTGAATGTGATCTTCTTTTCTGAATTGGAATGCGTAAGAAAAGCTTAAGAACCAGGCGATTCCTGTGTATTTGAGCATTTTTGCCCTGCGATCTTTCACCATTTAAAACAATGGTCAAATAAATCTGGAGAGTGGAGTCAGTACCTAAATTAGGCCTGCTATGAAAGAAATATGAGCCATTGCTGATCTCTTCTGAAAATGTGAGAAGACTGGCTATAAAACTCTCTGAGTTACTGATGTGAATCAAGAATGCAGACGAAAGTCAGAGAAGCGTCAGAAGTCCTTATCTGCAGACTTTTCCAGGATCAATGACTTGATCAATGACAATGAAATATTGATGTAACAAATGTTATTGTTTTTCTAGCTTAACAAACAGTATACACAAATTTTGTTACTAAGATTTTGGAAATTTAAAGATGAGCTCTGGTATTTAAAAAAGGAACTATCCTTGCAGGGGGGGCCCTGCACTACACAGTTTAATATGGATCTCTGGGATTTTTTTTTTTGTAAACTTACAAAGGTTCAGCTTGGCTTGACCAGCGATTGCCCATCCATGACTCTGACTTCTGGAGAGAAGAGAGCGCCGATGCCTACCAAAGTGAGGAAAAATGTAACTAATCCATCCTGTTCTTCAACCCTTAGCCCTAACATTGCATTGCACGGCATTTGACCAATGCACTTCAAGGATAGTTGTTGTTGTTTGTTTTCTTTAAATGCAGGCGTTCAGATTTAAAGTATAAGTAAAGACAATTTTGCATAGAGTGGAGAGGGATTAGAACACCTGTCAGGTTTTTATTGCTGTCTGTGCCCCGTTACGGAAATTCACCCTCTCTATTTGTCCTGTTTGCCATTATCATTGAAACTGAAAGAAAATCCCACATTTTGGGTTTACACTAGAGCAGGAGTAGTGGGGAATTCTTCCAATGGAGATGCTAGTTCAGGTGACACCCTGGTATTCCCTTACTTTGTGGAGATTTCCTATTGCTTCATGTTTTGGCTATGGGACAGGAAGTAAAGGTAAAGCTCCCCAGTGAGACACAGATGGCAGAAAAAAAATTACAGGGGTTATAACCCTCCTTTACTCTATCCAAATTGAAAAAAAAGCTTTCTCTTTAGTTCAAATTTAACGCAGGTGTAAGCGCAGATGAGAGCATTTAAATTGCTTTTAATGCATGCATACATTCTGTGTATATACTGTATGCACTACTGTGCAAACATTTTAGGCAGGTGTGAAAAAATACTGTAAATTAAGAATGTGTTCAGAAAGACATGTTAATAGTTTATTTTTATCCCCGATCCCTTGAAGCTTCCTATCTAATGCACTCTGTGCAGCAGTAGCTCTCTGATGTCATCAGGTACAATGCAGGGTTGATATTATTTATGTAAGGACAGCAAAGGCCCACCCACTATCCAGACATTCAAAGAGAAGGGGCAAGTGTCAAAGCCTACCAGAGCGAGGAATAAGGTATGTATTCAACTTAATTTTTCTACCCCCCAACTTGACAAGCATTGACCAGTGCACGTCAAGTTTTTTCGCCAGAGCACAGGGGTGGCATATGCCTACAGTGTCTAGTGCCAAAATATAACCCAGCGTGAGACATTGACTTAAGCATTATTTACATATGGGTCACACACTTCCATTAAATTCCTGTCCTAATGTATAACTGTGTAGGATTGATTTGATTGATTATTGACTGAGTGATCGATCTTGTGTGCATGTAATCAGATAGGGTTCTGTGCAATGCAAAGCAAACAATTTCTCTAAATAAAAATTAAACTGTTACAAATGTGCAGTCAAATACCACCAATTTAATGTAGCTTTTAAGTATTGGGATGTGTCATGCCATTAAAAATATGGGATTTGTGCAAATACAGAGATGAGAGTATTTAAACGGCTTTTAATGTATGCATACAATGTCTTTGTATAAATATACTTTCTTTCATGTATGCAAGCTTTTTCTGATATTTTGAATGTTTACTTTGTTTGATCGCTTTCCAGTAGTATGTTTATTTTATAGCATGTGTTGTCAAGCCATTAAGTGAATAGGGCATGATGGCTTTTATTTGCTATTGGCAGATATAGTACTCTTGATATCACTCCAGCAATCTGTGCCATTTCTAGGCCTTTGAATGTCCTTGGATAAAAACTAATGAGGCAAGGAATAAGCATCAGTTTAAATATTTTCTTATTCATCTGCTCTCATGCTTACACATATAATACATATTACTGGGTAAAGACAGATTGACTAAATCAAGTATTCCATGGGCTTTCAAGGCCTTCCTTCTGCTGGATCCAGTGTCTACCACTGTAGGATTGTTAATGTTTCAATTATATTGTCTCCCTCCCAATAAACAAGGTAAATGTAGGCATTTAGTCTCATTCATTGGAGCCATGAAGAAAAGTAATATTTTCCTTCTAGTTACACATACAATGGAGGTCTGTTGTTTACGTGTATATCATAAATATGTTTTAGGACCTTAAGGTGGATGTAAACCCGAAAATTTTAACATGTTATGCTTTGTAAAAAGCATGACAAGACTCAAACCCAGGGCTGTAATGCTAACCACTAAGCCATCTTTACTTTTAGCCATTTTAATGTCATTTTCAAATCTGATCTAAACATAACTGTCACTTCCTTCAGAATAAGGATCCCTATCCTGGTGTGTTATATTTGTGAACTGGGCCTCTAGTGCTAGCAATTTTTTTTACATCAGGCTCTGTATGTGAGGACCTGGAAGATGTGACCTGGAAGGTTTCTCAGATCATCATATGTCAGCAAATACAGTTTCAAATAAATGACTCTATCACATTTGGCTGTATCTGTACCATAAATGTGTGGTTCTGCATGTGCAGTTGACCACACAGCTGTAAAGGAATGATTTGCATGGCTCCAACTTTTACTCTAAAATGAGGAATTCACCCCTTATTTTTGAGGGGCGTTTGTGATAGACTGTGATTTGTAAATAACGTCTAAGAAAGCTTTGCTTTGTTTAATTTTTAAAGACAATATGCCAATTCGTTTTGTGTAAATCTTTATTTAGGGAAGCACACCTTACAAGTCACATCTATCTTTGCAGCCCTGCTTCTAAATCTTAGTGCTTTCATGCTTTCCTGTATTCTGTTTGTAGAAAATATAGCACATATAGACATAGGTATATGATATCAGGGACTACAAGGTGTCTCTTCTAAATTCTTTATTCCTAGGTGCTAGGTCCCGACTTCTCTTCCCATGTCCTACAATACACTCAGTGACCTATTTGGAGTCACCCCACATTGCACTTTGGCATAGGGGAAGTGTGGACTATAAAATATAGCACAGATACACATATGTATATGATATCAGGAACTACAAGGTGTCTATTCTAAATTCTTTATCCCTAAATGCTAGATCCTAACCTCTCTCCGCATGTCCTACAGTACACTATGTGACCTAAAAAGAGTCACCTCACATTGCACTGTGGCATATGTTGAAGTGTGCATGAGCTCCAGCTTGTAGCAAAGTAATCATGTCTGCCATGTTAAATGCTTTCACACACTTTTGCCAGCATGTGCTGTATTTAGTAGTGGCAGGTTTTTGATAATACCATTTGGGATTCTTTGTATATACTGCAAGGGAATGCAGTAGGGGTACTGAGAGGAAAAAATGTCAAAGGGGATCCCAAGTCCTGAATCTTCACAGCAAAAGTATTGTAACATTATGCAATAGTTTTTTGTGTGTGGGTGGTTGAGATAGCTTCCATCTGATGCAATTTTCCTTCCAGAGCAAGTTAGATTAGAAAATTATAGCTAGAGCCTCATCAGTTGCGATGAGCAATAGATCCATATTTACTTTGCTACAGTTTTCAGAAATCATTTCAGTGGGTCCATGAAACATATTAAATGCCTATCTTGTTTAGAGTTTTGGCAGATTTCAAAAAACCAAAGGAGTTTTTCCAGCACCTACCTTGTGTCCTGTACAGAAGCTGGAGGACTACCTTTATTGTTCAGCATTGCAGAAATCAGACATCTCAAGTTTCCCGCGAGGTTCGGGAGACTCCCGCATTTCTGCGGCGGCTCCCACACACCCGCAAGCACCTCGCGAACACCCGGGAATGATCGGTGCGGCAGGGAACAGCTGTGAACACCGATCTCCTTTGTATCAATTTTTAGCTGACAGCTGCTTCTCCTTGGCTGTCAGCTAAAAAGCTAAACAGGGAGATCGGTGTTCACAGCTGTCCCTCCTGCTCCACCGATCATTCCCAGCTGCTCTGTGTGCTCCTCCCGCCTCGCCCCCTCCATGTCCTTCTCCACCCCCCCTGTTCTCCTCTAGCCCCCTCCATGTCCTTCTCCGCTCCCCCTCGTCCCCCGCAGCCGGCTTCCATCCTCTTCCGCCGGGGGGAGTTAGTAATTGGACACAGTGAGCGAGTTCGCAACTGTGTCCTGTGATTACTGAGCAGAGTAAACTGTGTTTACTCTGCTCAGTTCAGCCTCTGTCTCCTGTTCATCTTTAGTGCTGAGAAAGGGACTGGGGAATCTGTTTCCTCAGTCCCTTTGTCTGTCTCAAATGGGAGATGTCAGGGTTCTTTTTAGACCCCTGACATCTCACCAAAGCCCCCCAGAAAATATAAAAAAAAATATTGTAAAATTTTAATGCCCTACCAACGCTGTCCACTGTCCCAGCCCCCCCCCTCCCAAAAGCATTGTGAAAAAAATTAAAAACAAATTAAATTGTAAAAATATCAATTATTAGAAATAAAAAAAACTATTGACACCATCCACTGCCACATACCACCCACCCCCACCCCCTTCCCCAGAAGCACTGCGAAAAAATATTGAAAAAGTGATTTAAAAAATATTTTGCCGTGGGGGGGAGGGATTGCGGGCGCGCGAAGCGCCACCTCCCTGAAATTAGTTTGCCACCTCCCTGAAATGAGTTTTTGCAGGTTGGGATATCTGAGAAATCATACTTAACAGCAGTTGCAAAGGCTCTGTAGAGAGAAGCTGTATGCTGCCTAAAATATTTTCTTTCAGACTTACAATTATATGCTTTATGTGTATTAAATGGGATTTATATTTTACATACCTGCTAACATTCTCCAGTTATTGGCTTCTTCTACCCCCAGACCTGGCAGATAGGCCCTTACTTTTTGTGTTTTGGGAGAATGTCCATCCTGCTCAGCTGCTTGAATGCAAATATTTTATAAAAAATCTGTTATTGTAGAAAAGTACATTTTTTTGTAATTTGTGCAAAGAATTTTAACTGAATGTCAGCATCATCTGTTTCTTAACCTTTAAGGCTATTGACAATAGCTTGCTTGTAATGCAGCTTTAAGGGCCCATTTACTTTGTGGTGAAACTACGTTATTTTGCACATTCATGTGTGTTGTGTTAAGACAGTTCATTCAAAATGAATGGGCTTTCAAGGCCCCCTTACTGTCTTTAATTAAAATATGACTCTTTTTTCTAAACACAAGGCATGGGAACATAATGCTACATGTGTTACTATGTGTATATGTAAGTCCAGCCCAATACATATGCATACATTTAAGATCATATTAAGGGTTCATTCTCACAGTCACTTTGGGCCTTACACTGATGAAAATGAGTGTAAGGGCCCATGATAAGGTTGCACGAGGAGCAGACATGCATCTCTTGTGCAGGGCTGTCTTTTACCGGCATGGTAAGGGGGACCTGTACCCGCCCTCACCCGCATGATATATCAGGACACAGCGGCTGAGCCCGTGCAGCCACATATCCCAGTAGAAATGAATTGGACACCAGTACGGGGATGCATGCAGCAGCTGTGCATCCCCATGCTGGTAAAAGATGGCCCTGCACAGCAAAAACATGTCTGTGCCTTGTGTGTATGGGCCCCTAGACTCCAACTGGTTCCACAGGGGTTTACCATCAGCCATTGCCACTCAACCTGTATAAATCAATGGCAGAATGACAAGCACCATGACTGCATGTAACCTTCACATCCAAGGTATTACATGTGGTTATGCAGATGGTCTGTGTCCAAGTCTGCTCGTGTACCTAATCACATGTAACACTTTGGATGTGCAGTTACATGTGTTCAGTCATGAGGCTTTTCAGCCTGTCTTTGATTTTTACAGGCTGGGTAGTCACTACTGGTTGCAAACACCATTGTAACCCACCAGAGATTTACACTCATTATAGTCAGTGTAATGCCCAAATTTGCCATGTGAGAGCTAGTCTACAGTATTCAAAGAATAATATGTTTTTTCTAACTGCCTAAGTGAAAAGCATCCTTGAATAAATGCTGGCTACTGTGCAGAGAACATGCTGAGCCCTAGAGGTAATGTCCAACTTTTTTTTAGTTTATGAGTGTAATCACTGTACAGTAAAATAGGCTGTTTAGTAGCCAAATTATATTTAAAGCTAAACACCAGACAACAAAATTGAAAACAAAATTCACAGTTGAAATATGCAAAGTTGAATTGAAGCTAAGTTGGTGACCTGCAGTTTGGTCACCTCCCCGCCCACAACATAGTAATGGACAGTGAAGGAACAGCAACACACAAATGAGCTCATCCCTTTGCTCACTCTCTTCCTACCATAATTTGGAAGATAGGTGGGGGGTCTTGTCATAATCATAACATGGCACTAGCCACTGTCAAAATAGAGAAATAAAAACTTCCCATGTACCCCAAAAAGGGATAGTGGGGAAAAAGGGGGTTTTATGTGCCAAAACACAATTAAATAAAAAAAGATACAATCCATAACATTACATTTTGATTTCCACATTAAAGATAGCAAAACATAAAAACATATATCATCAACTGCAATCTGGTATAAGGAATATGCATCTAAACACTTATAAACACTCATAGAAGAGGATGGTGTATCAACACCATTGTTGATTGTATTGTAATTGTACTGTCTGTCCTAATGTTGTAAAGCGTTGCGTATAAATCCTGTATAATAATAACAGCTTCCTCAGGATCCACTTTGTTGTTCGTTTTGATTCTGTAACGACTGATTTATTGTGTCATTTGTCAGCTGTAAGATTTTAAAGAGTGGACAACGAAGTGGATCCTGAGGAAGCTTTTTTCAAGCAAAACACATCGATCCATATATCCGTTTCTATGAGTGTTTAGGTCAGATTGCAGCTGATGATACATGTTTTTATGTTTTGCTCATTTTAATGTGAAAATAAAAATGCAATTTTATGAATTATATCTTTTTTTGATTTGGGTTTTGGCACATAAATATCTCCTTTTTCCCACCATCCCTTTTTGGGGGTACATGGGAACTTTCTACTTCCTATCATCATTCCTGTACAGTGTACCTGATTCGCTCCTAGTGTTGTCCATTCCTTTCTGTGTTGCTGTACAGAGTAATTCAAGAGGCTGACACTAAACAAATTCAGTTATTTGTACTATAATGAAGTGGCAGTGTGGCGCTAGATACAAACTGTGTAAATGTGTACCCTGGATGTGGTACAACTATGTGTCTGGAGACCATCGTTTGGACCGCAGAGTGCATGTGGAATCCACGGACCGAGAGTTGGGGACACCACATCGGACCCGTCTGACCTTCCTGTGCCTAGAACCTGACCTATACCTAATATGATCCCGAGCCTGTATGACCCATTTGTCGTATGACACCTAGGGTCTGCCCCCCTCTAAAAAAAACCCCTAAACCTACCACTTCCTGTATGCCCTCTCTAAACAGACCACGATAACCAGGGCTGCTCCCCCCTGATCACAGTGGTCAAAGTGCGTTCCTCTGTGATAGGCTGCCTGCTCTCTGCTCTCCTCTCTCCCCTTCACCCCCCTCCTTCCTCCCTGCCAGCGCCCTCTCTGTCTCCGGCCCGGCCCCGCCCCCCCCCTCCGATATTATTGTAATATTAAAATCTTAAATTTGTCACTGCTAGTCTCTCTATTAGAGGCTGGCTTAGCAAACTGTTTAAGTCTGTAAATACTGAATTTCAGCTGTCTTCAGGCCGGTCACGTGACTTGCGGCCTCTTTCCAGCTCTGATGGATGGCTTCTGCGGAGGAGACAAGCGGCCATGTGATCTCCCTGGCAGACGTCAGAGGGAGATCATGGCCTCTCCTGCAGAAGACATCCATCGGAGCTGGAAAGCGGCCGCGAGTCACGTGACCGGCCTGAAGACAGCTGAAATTCAGTATTTACAGTGCTCGTTTTTAAATACAACTTACACAGTGTGCTATGCCAGCCTCTAATAGAGGGGCTGCCACAGACTTATTTTATTGCCTTAACAAACACTTGAAAGTAGAACTAAAGGAAAAACTTTTTTTTTTTATAGATTTTTTTTTTTGCCATCCGTCTCCCATTGGGGAGATTTCCTTTCATTTGCAGTCCCAAAGCCTAAAACAGGAATTGAAAGGAAATCCCTCCGAAGTGAAGGAAGCCCTGGTTGTCACCAGGATCACTAGAGCTATTGTCCCATTGGAAGATTTCCCCTCTATAACTATTCTAGGGACAACCTAAAATGTATAAATTTGTTTTACTTGCACTTTCAAATATAACAGTAAACAAAACAGAGGGGGTGAATCTTCATATTGGGGTCACAGATAGCAATAAAAAATTACAGGGGTTATAATCCCTCCCCACTTAACCAAAAGTTTTGCTCTTAGTTATACTTTAATTGCAAAATGTTTTTTTTTCTTTTTTAATGGAGTTCAATTTAAAATAAAGTTAGGGTATGTGTACCATACACGGTGGTTAATACTAATGTTTTGTAATCTAAACATTTTTTTCTCATGCAAATATATTTAAAGGGGTTGATGCATATTACTAATAAGGGTTTTCATGTTCATGATTAACTTTTGCGCACTTAACATGTAGCAAAAGTTTGCTACAGCAAAATCTAACAAATAGGTCATTCTTCCATGCTTGTTTTAGTCTATAAAAAATGCACATTGTCTTGCCAAGCCTGGAGTCCTCCAGGACACCTTGTTCAATTGTGCAGGCTGGCAGACAAGATTGCAGTGCCATGCAAATGCTACAGACTCTTCTAAAAGACCAATTTTGTTTGTGTGACACCAAGTAAATGATTAATAGGGCTTGCTGACGTCTCTATCTCTGAAACACTAATGAATTCCATCCATGAGAACTTTTTTTTTTTTTTTGTTCAACTGCAGGGTCTTTCCTTTCTAGAAGTTCCATGGGAAGACCTAAGTGCATGCAATATAATGTGGGTGGGAGTTTCCAGTTCTGTATACAGCTTACTAAACACATGTGATGTGCTTCAGAGATCAAGGAAGTGTTGCTGTTATGAATCTGTGTAGGAGAGGATGGCCACTGCCCTGTATGCCTACATCTGACACTATGCAAGTTCAGCGTCAGTTCAGAAAATGTCTCAGAGGCTTGCATCCGTGATGAAGATGCCTCTGTTGTGCAATAGTATAGATGATTCATGCACACTCGATTTTGTTACTTAACCGCTTTACCCCCCAGGCCTATGCTGACATTTATGGCATCTTTTTTGCTAGAAAATTACTCAGAACCCCCAAACATGATACATTTTTTTTGAAAGCAGAGACCCTGAAAAAAAAAATGGTTGCTGTTGCAATTTTGCATGTTGCACGATATTTGCTCAGCTATTTTTAAAATGCAAATTTTTAGGAAACAATAAACTTTATTGAATTTTAGTGCACACAAACACAATATAACACCCAATTTTTTGTAAAGTATAAAAGATGTTACGCTGAGAACATTGATATGTAATATGTCATTCTTTAAACTTTCGTACCCCCCGTGGTACAGCTCCAAACTACAGTACCTTAAAATCTCCATAGGCGACACTTTTAAAAACTTTACAGGTTACAGTTAAGCCTGCGAATGATGGAGCGAACAGTTTTAATGGGGGAATACCTCCCGCAGAGCCATTGTGTTCTCTCGTTGGGGGTGGGGGGAAGCCGACCTCGCCAGGAGAACGCAGTGATCACTGCTAGCGGCTATAATAGCTGCTAGCAGTAATAGCATGTAAAATCTGTCAGGTCGGTCCCTGCTAAACCAGCAAAGATTCGAACCATTTATGGATGGCTTTACACAGCAGGTCTGGAGCTAGAATTATTGCTGGCGGCATCATGGTATACCCACTTCAATGCAAGGATGTATGGGTACGTCCTAAGGGGTTGAAGTGATTAAGGTGCCTTGCTTTTGTTTTTAAGTGTATTTTTTTATTTTATGTTATTGTATTTGTTAGTAAAATATATACATTACTCAAAATATTAGTAAATGTATATATTTTCTGTATTGTTTTATTTTTGTAATTTTTAGGTTATTTACTTGTATTTAATCTTTTATTTAATGTTCTACCTAATCTGAATGTGTAATAAATCATATTAATTAATTAAAATGATACATGGGGATTCAGCAATCAGGGTAACTGTTTAGGCACAACCTGTTAGGGGCTGTTATTTAGCACAGTCTGTCTCTAAGTGCCATCTGTTTACATCCAAGGCCAGTCAACTGCCAACGTGGTGATATATACAAACAGCAGCAGACAACTGCAGCTTCTGTCAGCCTGTAGGCCGAGCGGCCATAGCTGTTTGCACACCCCTGTGATTTCAGCCCCAGGAATCCACAAGTCCACTAATGTCCACAATAGCAGATGTGAATGGGGCCTAAAGCTGTTTATAACAACTTAATCACAGTGAAGATGATAGGAGGAATAAACATCTACATAGAAGTAGTGATCACAGCCAATTCACAGTGATCAGCTGATAAAGCAGTGTTGCAAAAACATTGTTTTGTAATAAAAATACATCCCCCTCTCTCCTTTATTGACAGTTACATGTTTACACTGTGCACAAGCACTACCTAACTGTCTGAATATGAGTACTGGCAATCGGTAATGGCGTATGAACATCAGATATTCCTGCCAGAAAAAAAAAACAAGAACATGGGCTATATAGTATTTGTGCAGATTTGCACATGCCTGTACAGCAAGTAAAAAAATGTCCACCTTTTTTTAAATCAAGGGATTATGGTTAATGCATGCATTTCCACGTACACTATATTGCCAAAAGTATTCCGACGCCTGCCTTTACATGCACATAAACAATCTTAGTCCATAGGGTTCAATATTGAGTTGGCCCACCCTTTGCAGCTATAACAGCTTCAACTCTTCTGGGAAGGCTGTCCACAAGGTTTAGGAGTGTGTCTATGGGAATGTTTGACCATTCTCCTAGAAGCTCATTTGTGAATTCAGGCACTGATGCTAGATGAGAAGACCTGGCTTGCAGCCTCCATTCTAATTCATCCCAAAGGTGTTTAGGTCAGGACTCTGTGCAGGCCAGTCAAGTTCTTCCACCCCAACTCGCTCATCCGTGTCTTTATGGACCTTGCTTTGTGCACTGGTGTGCAGTCATGTTGGAATAGGAAGGGGCCATCTCCGAACTGGTCCCACAAAGTTGGGAACATAAAACTGTCCAAAATATCTTGTTATGCTAATGCCTTAAAAGAAACTAATGGGCCAAGCCCAACCACTGAAAAACAGCCCCACATTCCACCAAATGATTTGGACCAGTGCATGAAGCAAGGTCCATAAAGATATGGATGAGCGAGTTTGGGGTGGAGAAACTTGACTGTCCTGCACAGAGTCCTGACCTCAACCCTATAGAACACCTTTGGGATGAATTAGAGTGGAGACTGCGAGCCAGGCCTTCTTGTCCAACATCAGTGCCTGACCTTACAAATGCACTTCTGGAAGAATGGTCAAACATTCCAGTAGACACACTCCTAAACCTCGTGGACAGCCTTCCTAGAAGTGTGGAAGCTGTTATAGCTGTAAAATTTGGGCCAACTCAATATTGAATCCTACAGACTAAGACTGGGATGCGATTAAAGTTCATGTGCGTGTGTGCGTAAAAAGGCAGGTGTCCCAATACTTTTGATAATATAGTGTATGTATACTTGGCAATGCAGTTTTTTTTTTTTTACTAATCTATGTGAGCACAAGTTTACATGCCCCTTAAAAACAATAGGCTGCATTTAGACCACTAAATTAAAATGCCTGAATGCCTTAAGCTCATACACATGGGTCGAATGTCGGGAGACAGCGGCCAGTTAAAAAAAAAACGGCCACCTTTCAGCCTGTGTGTATGTCAGTCTGTCAGAAAAAAGCCGGAGTGTTCTGGCCGGAGAGCTGTCCTCCTGTCAGAACACAATAGCTCAGCGGGGGAGATCGCTGAACTAACCTTGCATGGTTAGTACAGCGGCTCTGACCAGAGCTGACGTTTGAACAACGTGGGGTTGAAAAAAAAAACCCTAATAGTGTGTACCTGTCTTAACAATGTGAAGTTTTAGGTGTCCTGTGTGCAAGAGGCGTTGAAGTAGCCGCTGCAATAATATACAATCTAGTATATCCTCTATAACTTTTGCATATATGTATCAATTTGTCTAGTCCCTGTAATTGCTAGTCTAATATATCAGAGTCTGATAAGCACAATGCTATAACAAACACATCTGCGTAGTAAACAAGTTTCATTTATTTCCCTTGAAAACAGGAAACTAACATAAAAGTATTAAAAGGTATTACCATGTTACACAGCTTACAATCAGAACACCATACAAGAATATACTTATCACGTCCTATAGCTATAGACTCCTATCGGCTGGTCTCCAGGTGGTGAAAGAGAGAGATCTGTGCCGCATGGCTTAGGCCCAAACCAGCATTCAGAGCATAGTCCCAAGATGGCAGAGAGACATCCTCATGGCAAGGTTTTGCAGCAAGGAAAAAAAATAACTCTCTGTAACAACCCTTTTTACAAACTCACTCATCTCTCATTCAAACTCCCCCCATTGCCAGTCCCATTTGCTTTGGACCAATCAGTGTTCACATGACAATCCTTCTTATATTACTGACTGTCCTGCCATACTTGGCCTCTGGGGGCAGTATTGCAGTCCATGCGCCCTGGGCCATCTTTGTAATCAATCTCTTTGAAGCTTCTAGCACACCAGGCGGTCTGCAGATAAGCCCTTTTGCTATGCAGATTCTGTTTCCTCTGTACCTTTTAAGTGTCAGCATGGCTGGTCTTGGAAATAAGGAAACATATGTACAACATCCAGAAATATAATAGTAATTCATGTTGAATTCCAACATAACCGCTTTGCGCCTAAAGGGCACATATCACCTTTCTTCAGACACGACTCCTATTGAACAGTCCATAACAGTCTTAACGCATGTCACTCCCCAACATATGTTTCCGAACCAGTACCTATGGAACAGTCCTTAACTGTCTTACCTTGTTGTGCTTCTCAACATATGCTTTAGAAACAGCCTCTATGGAACAGTCCATAAATGTCTTAACGCGTGTTGCGCCTCTCAACATAGGCCTCAGAACCAGCTCCTGTGGAACAGTCCATAACGGTCCTAACATGCTGTGTTTCCCAACAGGCGTAAAACAAAGTTTTAAAGGAATGTTGCTTAAAACCTTTGAAGGCACACTATATCCTTGATCTTAAGGAGTTTAACCACTTCCTGCCCGGCCTATGGCAGATTGACAGCCGGGAAGTGGTTCTGTTATCCTGACTTGGCGTCATATGACGTCCAGCAGGATAACATGCTGGCGCGAGCCTGCGGGGGCGTGCAGCCTGGCGATCGCGATTACGCCGCATCTCCGATCATGGTAAGGAGCCTCTGAGAGAGGCTTCTTACCACATGATCAGCTGTGACCAATCACAGCTGATCATCATGTGAACCAGGAAGTGCCAGTAAACGGCGTTCCTCGGTTTGCTCTGACAGGGAGAGCCAATCGGCGGCTCTTCCTGTCAGAGGGGGGTCTGTGCTGGTTGATCAGCACATTGTTTACCAGCACAGCCCCCATCAAATGTCCCAACCAGCTGCCAGTCAATGCCCAATAGCTGCCAATCAGTGCCCCTCAATAAAGTCTCTCAGTGCCCACCACAGTGCCAATCAGAGCCTACCACAGTGCCAATCAGTGCCCATCACAGTGCCAATCAGTGCCCAGCAGTAACACCTGTCAGTACCTCATCATCAGTAGTGCCCATCAGTGCCATCTATTAGTGTCTATCAGTGCCACCTGTCAGTGCTAATCAGTGTCAATCAGTGCTGCCTATCAGTGCCCATTTGTGCCACCAGTCAGTGCCCATCAGTGCTGCCTGTCAGTACCCATCAGTGCCACCTGTCAGTGCCCATCAGTGCCACCTATCATTGCCCATCATTACCACCTATCAGTGCCCATCAGTGCTGCATATCAGTGTCGCCTATTGGTGCCCATCAGAGCTGCATATCAGTGCCGCCTATCAGTACCCGTCAATTCTATATATCAGTGCCTCCTCATCAGTGCTCATCAGTGCCAACTCATCAGTGCCGCCTCATCAGCACCCGTCAGTGAAGGGGAAAACAACATTTTATGACAGAAACTAAGAAAAACTTTATTTATTTTCAAAAGGGTCGGTCTTTTTGTTTGTTTAGCAAAAAATAAATACCCCAGAGGTGATCAAATACCACCAAAAGAAAGCTCTATTTGTGGGAAGAAAATGATAAAAATTTAGTTTGGGTACAGTGTTGCATGACTGCGCAATTTTCATTCAAAGTGCGACAGCGCTGAAAGCTAAAAAATTGTCCTGGCAGGAAGAGGCGAAAGTGCCTGGTATTGAAGTGGTTAAATAACTGAGGTGACTTATCTGACAAAGCAGTAAACAACCATAGATAATGTGTATTTTTGGAGTTGGCAGAATATTGGAAAATTAGTACTGTTTGGTTACTATGGGTAACTACACTTACAGCCCACTGTTTGATCTGAATGTGCAGCTGTGATGGTGTATATTGAATATAGGCAATGGCTGTTGCCTTTCATCATCCATAACAATCTTGCAATCATTTTCTTCTGTCATTACACATCTCTGCATAGTAGATTATTCCTTAAATTAGCATCTAGAAATGAACACTGGGAATGGGTAGAAAACACTTACTGATGAGTATTGTGCAACCAACTCCATTGTTTAATTTCTGGTGAAAATATTGGGTGCCGTCCCTTTGATTCCATTTTTTTGCTGAGTCATTGTAGAGATAAAACGCATCTTTTATTATTCCAGAACCTAAATGGCAAAAGCTTTTGAAAATAATTGAGATTGGAGATATTTTTTAGCAGATTAACTCAAGTTAGCCACACTCCTTGTTTTTGTCATTTGGTAACTGCAGAACACACAATTTTATTCTGTTGGAATTATGTGTGGACATTATTTTTAGAATCTGTATTACAAAGTCTTTTATCCCTTTATTACTTTAGTACTTAAGCCTTGGACAAACGATAGGTCTATCAGTGAAAATCAATGGAAATGAAGTTAGATGAAGTCCTGGTGCACTATGTAGAAGGCTTGGTCTCTGTGCAATAAAATCAATTAAAGTCTTTCTAGCTACAATGTTGGGTCTTAACCATCCAATCACTTTTCACACATTGTCTTCATTAGAGTGTCTGCAATTCTTTTTAATGAAAATTATGATGAATGGGCTTCTTGCTGGAAATTCATAGATAGGGGTGACATTTTCTTCCCCTGATGAGACAGAGAAACTATAGCAGGCTTTTATAAAAGGTAGAAATAGGTATAACAGATCTGTGAAGAAAGAAGAATAAGGTAGAACTCCAGACAAGCCTGTAAACACACAGTTAATATGTACAGTTGTACTCAAAAGTATGGATTCCCTTGAAGAATTGGTACTATACATTATGTACCATTTTTAACTAAAACATGAGTGAGCAGGCAAACTACATTTATTTTATTTTGCATGGGATTAATATTAAACTGTAACATAACAGAATGGCATAATCATAAAACAAAACATAGCAAAGCCTTTAAATCTACATGATAAGGGCCTTTAAAAGGAACCCCCCTTGACCTGTCTAGCTGCTTCTACTGTGAAGTAATTCTTCCTCAAAGGTCACAACAGAGATTCTATCAGATTTCAGTGCTGTCTAGCAACTTACAAGCACCTGCAGTTTGTTCACATGAAATGGATGGCAGGCTACCAAGATTCAGAATGTTAAATTGATTATCCAGCCAAACATTGTTTTCTTAGTTTTGGATCACATTGGGAGGGGTTGTATTGGCTTTTGCTATCCTGGGCTTCGTTAGAGAGATGTATCATCATCACTTCCTGTCTTGGAAGTGATGATGATAAAATATTCCAATGTTTTGCAGGACAGGAAGTGAGTGGAACTGCCTAACAGCAGCACAGACCCATTTGAAAATACCTTCCTTGTGTAGTGGAAAGCTAAGATCCCTGTCAGATTTTTATTTTTGTATGTGTTGAAGATTTGTTTTTGTTTCCTGCCCGGTGAAAGCATGGTTACAAGAACAGTAAGTGAAGGAAAATGTCTCTTACAGAGTACCGGATAGCAGAAAAAAATTGTCAGGAGTTTGAATCCTTCCTTACTCTATCCAAAACTAGAAAGGCATTTTGGCTTGACACACATTTTAATGGGAAAGAGTTGTTTTTTTCAGTGCCTGTGCTGTTGCATTTTAAAGATGAATTACTCCACAATGCCTATAGCTGCAGAGATGAATGAATGCTTGTTTAAAGTGCTTTGAACACTTGATCGGAAAATGTAGATAATTGAATATGCATAGACTTGGCACAGTCAAGTTCAAGTGCTGGCAAGTAAATGTACCAAATAATGAACATATACTTTAGACCAAAAAATCATTCAAGGGTCCTTTGATTGTTTCAAAACCCAGATAATCCCTTGTATTTAGCCAGCTAAAGTATTTTGCCTCTCTAAACTGTTTTTTTCCAGTCTCAAACTGGGAATTCATTATACCTTTTATAATAGCAGAGCAAATTCCAGATATGGCACTACCCCCTCTGGCTATCAATGTGTATAAATGCATGTCAAATGTGCGTTTTTATATGAATATATATTTAATTTATGTGTATCACCACCATAAACCTACTTGACAGTTTTTGACATGGTGTGGGTTTTCTTATATCTGACTATTTTTTTTTTTTTATTCTTACTGTAAACTTAGATGTAGTGTTTTTGAAGGATGTGTGACCACAAGGCTGTTATACCTAAAGCAATCGCTGTATTACTAATGTTAGTATTTCAGGTTGAGTGTATTATCAAGCATTATTGTTATTACGCTCATCATATGCATTCATATCCTTACAGACCCAGCTTGTGTGCTGCCAGAACAGTGTGTGCAATGTTTTAGGGATATTGAAACAGGCGAACAATTAGAACAACTGTCACACTCTGTGTACTATATGCAAATTAATCTGTGCGCACAAACCATTCTTGCAAATCCCCCCTGCAAATTAGTGGAAAATGTGCCGCCACACACAGCTGTTGCTTTTTAATCAAGCATCAGCATAGTTATATTTGCTTTGTGTTTAAAATAATAATCGCC
This sequence comes from Lithobates clamitans, assembly GCA_037952925.1. NCBI lineage: Eukaryota > Metazoa > Chordata > Amphibia > Anura > Ranidae > Lithobates > Lithobates clamitans. The sequence goes on along the minus strand of JBBGZY010000240.1, from coordinate 5,384,567 downwards.
AAGACTTTCATTTAATGCAGCTCTCCAGTTCCTGCAACAGGCCGGGTAGCCAGGCAAGAGCCGACTTTAACCCTTTTTAGGCTTTGGCAATTTCAGCACATATGATCCGTTTCCTCTAGTGGGGAGATCTAGGTGGATGTGTGTTTGCATATTAGATAAAGCTTGTATACAAGGGTCTGTGTAAGGTTCATAAGACTGGTGCTTGCTTACATGATTTATTCATGCTGAAATATTTCACTAGCAGTTAGATTTATATCAATATCTCCAAAAAAGGAAGAATGTTTAAGGCTCCCTAAATGATTAGAAATCATGGTATTTGTTAAACCCATGTGGATGTTTCCTTCTAGTGTTTGTTCATATACATATCATGTCTACATACAGTTCTATATGTGTAGGTTATATAATAATATGACCTGCCATTTTTCGTGATAAGATTTCTAATACATGGGTAACAGCCCTGCATTGCAGGGGTGCTTTTGTTCACTATACAGATGTGAAAGTCTTACAAAGTTTTAGTCTTTGGTTGTATAACTTATTCCAATGTGTAACAGCAGTCAATTAAAGATGTCTAGTGTGAAGCAAGAAAGAAGCTTAACAAGCGACTGTGCTTGAAGGGTTAATAAACACCCTGAGCCGTGCTGATCTTATAGCTTTAGCGAGTCTTAATCTGTAAGCTTGATTACCTCCTAACCCCCAGTCGCCTGCCTCCCTCCTCTCGCAGCAGGAGTTTTACGGCAGTATTAGTGGCATTTTGCCCAGCTTTTGGCTTTAGGGAAATCATTCAGTGAGAAAAAAAGCAGAAGGACAGGATCTGCCTAGTGCTGCAGGGTCATTAACACAACTCTGTGGCAGGACATCATTCAAAGGCTATATTAGGTGCCTGTGCCCACTGTCAAACTACAGCCATAATTGCCTGGCATAGCAAGTGCTAGGTAACCTATCTGAAGCCTGATACATTGCCGTACACACTAGGACTTCATTAGTACATTCCTGTCCAAATGAAGCATGTTCAACTAACGGCTTTCAATTTCCCTTTGCAGATGTGTAAAGGAAATGATAAGCTGTTTATTCAGAATATATTCAATGTGTATACACAACACTATTCAGTTACTGTACACAGTTTTACTTGGGATCTACTATTCACCCTAAAACAGCAGCCATTCAGCCAGCTTCAGTGTGTATTCAGAAATTTAAGAGAACATTTGGCTACTATGACCAGCACAACAGTATGGCAACTTTAAAATGCAGAGCCCTATGAGGTCTGGCATAGATTATTACAAAATATTATTTTGTATTGTTTTTGTGCTGTTATTAGCCCATATGTGTTGAAGGACTGTATCTGTAGCTGGATTTTAGTTCTGACAAGCATTTCATTTTTGTTGGCAAAATGGAGATGGACAGTGATAAACAGTCTCCTCTGATTACAAGGGGGAATTACTGGGCATGCTGTGAACAAATGTACAGTTTACGTTGGGGAGAAAGCCTATTTCAGGGTCTGAATGTTTAATGTTACTTTGCTTGTATTTGGTTACATGTATATTAGTGGACTCCTGGACCTGCAATTTGGTGAATCTACCTTTGCAATTCTAAGGGCCAAATCTTTGGACACCATGTCTGATATGCATGATAGCCTTTTCTATAGAATTTTCTTGCCATTTTTTTCTTTTAGGCTACCAGGTACAACCCTTTGATTGTTGTTCAACTTGGGACTGGGATACTGAATGTGATAACAGATGTGCATAGCCATTTTGTACAAGCATACTAGAGCCCGTTTAGACAGCATGTCTTTGGAATTGGGCAGCGCAGTGGTGTAGTGGTTAGCACTTCTGTCTAACAGCACTAGGGTCGCTGGTTTGAATCGCAACCACAACACTACCAGCCTGGAGTTTACATGTTCTCCCTGTGTCTCCGTGGGTTTCCTCCCACACACCTAAGACATGCTGATGCGTTAATTGGATGGATCCTGTCTAAATTGGTGCTCCCACACACCTAATGCCGCGTACACACGACCGATTTTGCCGTTGGAATAAACTTCGAAGGTTTCTCTGACGGAACTCCGACGGAAATCCACTCAAGCGGTCTTGCCTACACACAGTCAAACCAAAGTCCGTCCGTCAAGAACGCGTTGACGTACAACACTTACAATGGGACTAGAAAAAGGAAGTTCAATAGCCAGTAGCCAATAGCTTAGCTTCCGTCTCGTACTTGCTTCAGAGCATGCGTTGTTTTTAGTCAGTCGGAACAGCATACAGACGAGCGGTTTTCCGTAAAAGAATTGGTTCCGTCTGAAATTTTTAGAATATGTTCCATTTCTAGGTCCGTCAGAATTTTTGAAAAAAAAAAGTCAGATGAGGCACACACACGATCGGAATAGACAATGAAAAGCTTCCGTCTGACTTTTTCTGTCAGACATTTCGCTTGTGTGTAGTTCACAGCTTTTTTTCTTTTTTTTTTTTTTTTTACCAGCTGTGCTAAAACAGCGCACTGAATGAATATGGAGTTAAGAAATTGAACTTTTTCTTCCATAGCCTGGTCATTTTTTAGCAGAAATCTATATTACATGGGATAGTTCAATGAGATAATAGAACAGAAATTTGCAAACTCTTTGGCTTGGCAAGCGTTAATGAGGCCTTATGAGAAAAGAACACATGACACTGAAAAGCTCTTCATATCAGCAAGATTTTCCTTAGGATTCACTGTACTTTTCTTGTCTGTGGCCAAAGACTGACCTTTCACAATAAAAGTTAAGGGTCGGAAGCAAGCTAACTGACAGTTGCAAGAGTTGATATACTCTAGTTTAAATAGAATTGTCCTCAGTTGAAAATATGGTTCATCCATCGGTCAAACAGTCCTTATTCGCTTTAATTCAATTAAGATGGCAAATGAGGGATGTAAGCAAGGGAGGAAAGAAAATTCTTTCACAAATTGTTGGTATCCTTTCCTTGGACAGTGTAAATCGAATCAATTAGAGATGTCAAAGCTTCTTTTACACATACATAATTTTCAACTAGAGGTCTGTGCCTGCAACTGGGAAATTTAAATCAGAGATGGAGTTATGAACTAAATTGTGAAATTACACATAATTAAATTTGTGTTTCAAAGAGATGGATAGACACATTACAAAGTTTGATTGTATCAAAGTTTTTGCACCGACAACAAACATTTGAGGACATAAGCCATAAGCTAAAAGCATGGCGCCCTGTTTTTATAATTCGATTGTCTCCTTGCAACACAGAAACCACATCAAGTCAAAAGGGCCTTTTTAACAATAGAGAAAACTGAATTGCGTGTCTGTGTGTTTTTCATTTGTTTCATATCTGATATGGTTTCAGTCACAGGGCAGATCATTATTTAAAGAGACATTGTCACAAAAATATGCTCTGAGCACTTTTACAAATATGGTAGGGACCTGAAAACTGTCATGTAGAAAATATAGGAATAAACAGGAACACCATTAGATAGTGAACAAATCATCACGTTAAAGGTACTTAATTAGAGCACCAGGTCCTAGTTAAGCAAAGTATTATGGGATATAGTTAGAGCATGCATCCAGTAGCAATATTCTCATGTCAGATGGTTAAGAGTTGACCACAGACAATAGGGTCCATGTCTGACAAGTATTGGCACTGCTGGTGGCAAATAGTCACCAACAGGACCACTAAAAAGGACACTCGCCTGGCTTACAGCATTGCCCCCCAATATAAGGCCTTATGCACGCAGAGCATTTTTAAACTCTCCTAAAAGCCAGAAGCAGTTTGCAGAAAAAAATGCCAGATGCTTGTAAAAGTGTCTAAAGCTTTTGCAAGCTTTTAGGAGCTTTTACAGGTGTCAAGCTCTTGGACGATAATTCATTTCATTGGCCAGAATGAATCATTTATTCTGACCATTGAAATTAATTAATGCTCAAGCACTAGTGTTTAGGTGTGTTTAGGAGCTTTTAGTAGCATCAAGCGTTTTTTCTGCCATAACTCTGCTGCTCCTGGATGCACTGGCAGAGTTTTTTTTTTCCTGCCTCTAAAAGCTCCTACCACTAAACGCTGCTAAAAGCCCATGTGTGCATAGACACATAGGCTAACATGGAGGGGAGTTTAGAGGCAGAGAAAAAAAACACCAGACGCCCCTAGAAGCAGCTGTAAAAACGTACAGTGTGCATGAGGCCTAAAATAGTGATGTTGCACACCACTGATTTATTTATTCTGTCATCAGTGACAGAGACATTCCACCTATGTTCTCCCTCTCCTAAAGCACTTTGATTACCCCCCCCCCCCCAGAAAGGGTAAAATGCATTGGTGGGAGTGTAGTGTAATGTCTCTCTCTTTACTGATAAAGTTAAATGTTTGTACACAGAGGATCTGTGGTGTGCAGCTTCACTCCTGCAGTATTGGGACTCTGAGGCTACCAGCACCTGCGGCTGCAGGGAGAGAGGCGCAGGATGTTACAGAAATTTTAAGGATATGTGTTTCTTCCCAGTAGATGAAAACCTGCAGTAACCCACTTTTATAACAAGGGTGCAGCTATGGAGCAATGCCTCACTGGTCCAGCCAGTGAGAGCAAAATAGTGGAAACAGGTTAGCAAATTATTTGCTCTCCTAACAATAGTGTCACTTGCTAGGTGGTGCCGATGACAGGATTGCGAGTGAGACATGGGCCTCAGCTGACATCCAGACACACTTTAACAAGCCAGCTTTGGGACATTAAAAAACAAAACCTAGTTCACAAATGTGTATGCTCTTGGGGTAGAAGTTGGTATAGCAGTGTGATCAGGGAGCACTGGTGCCAGGTATATGTCAAGGGAGCAGTAGATAACAACTGAAAAAAGGGAATCAGTCATCATCTGATTTTGCCAATATTGATTGGCTCAGCCTTGAATGATCAGTCATTTGGTACCTTAACACTCAATGCAAAGAATTTGTTTATTATACAGTGTTGACAAGAAGGTGTAGTAAGTAAATTAATGCTTTGATTCATACTAAAGTTGTTATCTGGGGAGTTCCAGCAAGCCTGGATTTATTGACAGATGATACAAGTTTAGCACTTGGAAGAGATGCCACCAGGAGATCGTCCTAGGTAATGCTATTGTTCTGTCCACACTTTGCCTCCTTTTACCTCCCTTACTGTGTGGTAGACAAGACCTATAATGCTTGCTTGTGATGCTAATGCATTAGGAGTCCAATTTATTTATAGTAACAAATTGGTAATATTGGCAACTGCCTAAAATGGGCACAAAATCCAACAGCAGTAGGTACTTTCAGCACTGAATTCAACAACATATAGTGCAACATTACAAATATGTTTTGTCGAATAGTGAGGTCCCATAAGTCATTGGATGTAATGAAGATGGGGTAACAAAGGATGTGGGTGTCACTGGGACAGAAAGAGACAGAGGGCAACAAAAAGCGAACAAATATCCAAACACTTTTACCCTATATTGAATACCTGTGCTTTTGTAGACCTTGTCACCATTAGAGATCAGAGAGAGAGATCTCATCACTTGTCCTTGCTGCGTCCTTTCAACAGAATAGCAAGTTAGGGGAAATCTTCCCAAGGAGAAAGCAGACAGCAGTAAAAAAAACTTGAAGGATATTCTAATCCTTCCCCTCTCTGATATATAAGGAGTTTGGGGGTTTAAAAAGGGGCATTAGATATTTGGATATCACATATATTAAAGATTGAAATCTGTCCTACAAAATTGTAAAAAATGACTTGTTAGCAGTAAAAAGTTTGAATCAAGCAGAAAAAGCGACATTTCTCTTGAACTATTTGTTTTAAAGTGGTCATTTTACATTTTATGTACAGTAAGTGAAATTCTGTTATAGTGTCTGGTAGCCATTGAGATGACATTAAGCCATAATATCTGTATAGATTTGCTTTCCTGCTGCTGTTAACCATTGCCATATTATTGTTGGCTGACCTCTGAGGTCACCAAGTCTGGATGTGCACTATTCCCCAAGCCCTCCTGGGACAGCACCTTTAGAAGCAAATTAACAAACAGATTTGTTCTGATTTATTGATGACTTTGCCCACTGGCACTGTGAAATGAGAACACTTTTGCAGGCCGTCAGTTGCCTTGAGCAATGAGTACCTAACAAGTTTAGCACTTTGTGTTTCCTTTATTTACACCAGTGGCAGCATGCAGATAAACAGAACCACTGGCACATAGTCAAAGGTCATTGTCTCAGGTCAGAAGTAGCCTAGGTCAATGACTATTAACCTGCATGCAGTACTCTCTGACTGAGGTTTCTTTTGTTTCCCTATACAAACATTGCCGTCTGCCCATCAGTGAGTAAACATACAATATCTGCAGGCTTGTCTTGTAGATATCTGGCCAAAGACACCCAAGGATCATAAATATAGAGGCATAATTCAGCTTACTTTTTTGTAAACTCATTTTCCCCACGAGCATTGTTTCTTAGGCTATATTTGAAGGAAAAAAAGAAAGACACATACAACAGACTGTTCTGGTGTTGGCTTATTATGAGCGAAACCAGAACAATCAGGTTTTCTAACCTTTCCACTTTCTTCTCTGGTATCTTTGACGTTTAAGTAATACCCATTATTGGCTAATTTTTGTGATGCAAAATTTTTGAAACTGAAAAAACAAAAACATAACCTGGTTTCAAAAGCTTGCATCTTTTCAAACTTAAAGTAGAATCCTGAGATAAACATAACTAGTCTCCAAAATGCTTCATCAAAGATACTAAATGTATATCCTTACCTATTTTCAGTCCAGTCCGGTCTGTTCACATGATTCAGTCAACGGCAGCTGCAAGGAAGAGCAAAGAGTGCCAGCAACAGATGGGCCATGGCTGTTGCCTATGGATGACGTTACCACTCCCGACTTTACTAGCTGATGTTGCGCACTCTCTCCTCTCCCCTGCAGCCACCTCTGACTGACAAAGGGGATCAGATGGCCGGATCAGGCTGAAAAAGGGGAAGTATATACATGTTTCTTACACAGGTTAGTCAACATAGATGTTAAAAGGGTGAAGGGAGCATTTTTAAGACTAGCTAGGTTTATCCTGGAAGTTTAGTCAATAATTCGTATCACCTTAAACTCCAAACCTTCTGTATTCATTGATGGCTATAACAGAAAAAAAGACTCCGTTATTCCTTTGACATCTGTCAGTCTGGACTGGCGTAACCACTTGACTTAAGGAAGATTTACCCCCTTCATGACCAGGCCATTTTTTGTGATATGACACTGTGTTATTTTAACTGACAATTGTGCAGTCATGCAACACTCTACTCAAATTAAATTTATGTCATTTATTTCCCCCAAAAATAAAGCTTTCTTTTGGTGGTATTTGATCAATACTGAGTTTTTTATTTTGTGTGCTATAAACATAAAAGCACGACAATTTTGAAGATTTTTTTTTTTTTTACTTTCTGCTTTAAAACATATCCAATAAAAAAAAAATCTAATTTCTTTATACATTTAGGCCAATGTATTCCGCTACATATTTTTGGTAAAAAAATCCCAATAAGTGTATATTTATTGTTTAGGGCAAGAGTTATAACCTTTATAAACTATGGGATATATACTGGAATTTGTATTTTTTATTTTTTTAATGGCAGTAATCAGCGACTTATAATGGATCTGCGATATTGCGGTGGACAATTGGACACTTTGTGGGAACCAGGGACACTAATACAGTGATCTGTGCTAAAAATATGCACTTTCACTGTACTAATGACACTGGCTGGGGAGGGGTTAACATTTAGGGTGATCAGAGCGTTAAATGTGTGCCTAACCAGTGTTTATGTGTACCGTGTGTGCTGTTTTTACTAGGGGATGTGATTCATTTTTTCTCCTTGCTTTGCAGGGAAAGAAAATCCATCACATCCCTGCTGTCAGGACAGAGCTCTGTCTTGTTTACTGTACATGTGAAAAGCTTTATCCAGCCTCTCATCTCGACAATCAACCGATGCCAGCAGACATTAATTGGTCGGCACCTGCCGATCGGCTTCGAATCGACGATAGCGGCGCACGCACGTGCCCCCCTACCCAAAAGTGCAGAATCACGTGTATATATACATGATTCTGCACAGAACGACAGCCCTGTAGCACTAAATCTGTTATGGGACGCTCAGGAAGTGGTTAAACTACACATTGATATGAGATTGTTGTTGATCCCTCTGAAATTGTCTAAATTTAGCAAATATCATCTTCATATGCCCATGCAGGGAAAAGCAGCAGGTTCATTTTAATGTTAGCCCCTGCAGCAGCTTATACTACACCACATGCTTTGTCCATGGCTGGTACTTCTTACATGGTAATGAGGGTAAATGTGAATTACACCCTTTTTCTCCAAGTGACAGTGCTAGTGCTTGCCGGCTGGTCAGTCAGGCACCTAGATCTGTCACATGGGGGCATGGAGAGAATCCTTAGCTTTGCGTAAGCTCCAGTTCTCGACCTGTTGCTTCCATGAGGCTTCTCCATGCATCTAAATGCAGGCAGAGCAAACAAAGGTTCACTTTAAAGCAGCTCAAATAGTACACAATATTATTTACTGTAATTCATAGTCCATTAGACTATAAATGCTGTATTTTCCTGCACACATAGTTGAATGATTTAGAAGTTCCAGCAACATCTGATGCCTGCTGCTCATTTCAAGGATTTGCACAATACCTACATTTCAGCCAACTACTACACATCTACTACTACATCAGCTCTAAGTGCAATTTAATGAACAGACAGGTTTATCCCCATCAACCCAGGACTATGTCAAGAGGACAACAAAAAAAAAAAAAAAACAAACATTGAAAAGAAAATAGCTGTTAATAAAGTTGTGCCTGTGCTCAAAATTGGGTCGTCTCGGGGGATTCCGGAGCTGCGCATGCGCAGTTCACACCTGCGCCGATCGCAGCCATTTTTACTGCCACTTTTTCAGCTCCTACGGGCTTTTACAGGCAGGAGAAAAAGTGCCTGTTTTTACGGGCTGCCCGTAAATCTACGGACGGTTGGCAACACTGCATTGTAGAATAAGGAGAAAGATATGTCACATGGATCAGATTACATGCAGCCTGTTCATTCTGAGTCTATCTGTGATTCAGAGTGTAATAGTGATCTATATGAACTGCTAAAGCATGAATTTCTGATTCTGTATACTCTGTGCACTTAGATTTCACAGTTAAAATTATGTATTCATCCTTTTAGAATACATTTTTAGGGCATAGAAGTGAGTTAACATTATTATATGTGTCTACCTTCCTAAAAATATTGCGTTAATAACTAGGTTCTATACATTACTTTGATTTTTAGGACTGTTCCAGTTTTGAAATATAGGTGCCAAAAGAAAATGACTTATTTTGATACTAGTGTCTTCTGTTATCTCAGCACCATAAATATTGCATCACTTTATTTTTGTGTCCTTGACCATTGTGAGATGAAGTTAGGTATTGATGTACATCTTAGCCTCATCCATCTTATGATTTGCCTATTCATTCTTAAAAACATATACTCTATTCAGCATTTCCATTTATAAATAATTGATATCTTTGCACTTTGGAATGTGTATGATTACGAGTTCAATAATTTGCATCAGATCAATTGCAGTGTCAGTTCAAAATGCTTTCTAGCCATTAGGAAAGCTTGCATGTGCTTTACTCTTTAAAAGGTGCTGTTCCACTTACGTGGTCCAATTTTTTAATTGCTTTTGCATTCCATTTCTAGCTGACACTTTATGAAATTACAATTCCAGTGTTGTTGACTGTAGTCCTTGGGTCTAGGAAGCTGTCTGTGTAGCACTGTAGCTTTCATGGTATTAGCATTAATAGAATGCGTCCATATTTATGGCTCATTTTCCATCTGTGTTAGTCTTTGTGCTCCAAGGAATTGTTTGTTCATATGATGGCCTGGACATATATTGTCTTATTTTAACTGTAACCCAGTCTTTCAGCTAGTCTATACACTCTTCATTTATTGTGTAAATGAAAACTGTTGATAATTGGCACATGTATAGAACAAAACAGACTCCTTCACCCAACTGAAGTCTTTGCTGAGACCAATATCACAAGGGAAAGGAAAATTATTTCTGTATAATAGTATTATTACTGTAGTGCAAATATTATTTTTTACTATTATAACTGTTTGCCTTAAATCATTGGTTTTAAATTTTAGTTCTGTTTTTATCCGTGATAGATTCCTATTACTAAAGCAAATACCAAAAAACTCATTATAGCGTCCTGATTACCAATGACATATGGTATTCCCAAAATCTGACTGCTTTACAAATGTCACAGGTGGCCCTAGTAGGAGTATGTATGTATGTATGTGAGATAGGGACCTTAGATTGTAAGCTCCTTGAGGGCAGAGGCTGATGTGAATGTACAATGTGTAAAGCACTGCATTAATTGTCCGTGCTATATAAATACCTGTGATAAATTTTAGCAGCTGTATTATGAAAAAGAGTACTTAAACTGGAGTTTTTTTCTTAATACCAAACAGCAATGCTCTTACCCCATATCACCCACTTTTGCGGCCATATATAGTTACCCCTTATGGACAGATATATATATACTGTACTGTGTATATATATATATATATATATATATATATATATATATATATATATATATACACACACATATATATTTAGAAAATCACCTTCACATGCAGCCACATGCCACTCTTCCAAAGGCAGCCACTGTATATGTTTTACACTCCTCAGCTGAAGCCAACAGCCACCAGCTCCTTACAGTACCCCTTATAGATCCATTACCCCTGACAGGAGTGGCACCTAGTATGGTCTTCTGCTGCTGCAGCCCATCTGCTTCAAGGTTCGATGTGTTATGTGTTCAGAAATGGCATTCTGCATACCTTGATTGTAACGAGTAGTTATCTGACTTACTGTTGTCTCTCTATCATCTCTAACCAGTCTGCCCATTCTCCATTCTGACATCAACAAGGCATTTTCATCTACACAACTGCTTCTCACTGGATATTTTCTCTTTTTCAGACCAGTCTTTGGAAACCGTAGAGATGGTTGTGCGTGAAAATTCCAGTAGATCAGCAGTTTTTGAAATACTCAGACCAGCACGTTCAAAGTCACTTAAATCCCCTTTCTTCCCCATCCTGATGCTCAGTTTGAACTTAAACATGTCGTCTTCACCACGTCTAGATGCCTAAATGCATTGAGTTGCTGCCATGTGATTGGTTAATTAGCAATTTGTGTTACCAAGCACTTGAGCAGGTGTACCTAATAACGTGGCCAGTGTGTGTGTGTGTGTATATATATATATATATATATATATATATATATATATATATATATATATACATTGTAAATATAATATCCTAACTGATAATAATATAATAACTGATCCCTGGATCAGTGGACCACAGGATATCAAGAACTATTGCACAAGCAGTATGTCTGTTCCTGATTTGCTGTAACTCAGGGCAGCAAACCAAATATTGGACTTCGTGGCAGCCAATCAGAAATTAGCTGTAAGTAAAAAGCTAACTAATAAAACATGGCTAGATAGGGGTAGATATTATTGTACACCAGTGCTTTTGCATCGTAATAGTTAATAAGCCCTGCATAGCTAAGATTAGGTATATGTTCTATACAATTCTTGCCTTGCAGGAGCTGTTGAAACGGTTTAATTTATTACCACAAAGTGCATTTTACAGGCTGTTTAAATGTTCTGAGCATTTTATTGCCCTATTTGAAGTACAGTAAATTAGGGTATTATTACTGATTCGTATGTATATATAGTATTACATTGCATGCAGATATACTTCTTCAGAAAAGAAATCTGCCTCTGTGGGTACTCCTTAGCTGGAGTCCCGAACTGTCATTTTCAGTTTTGCACTTTTCCCTTGCATGTGCACAGAAATTAATGGAATGTGTTGTACTGACAAGCAAAATGGCTAAATACATATTAAATAAAGAATATGTATGATTATCAATTTCTTTCTCTAGCGACAGGTTGTGTAGGATGGAAGGGGTGCAGTTCCACCCTTAAGGTAGTAAAAGAGAGTTATTGAGGCCTGGAGGCAGGCAATGATTGATCCACGGTTTTCAAAGCTTTTAAAATTTTGACACTGTATCCAGTATGACTGCTTTAATTTTGGCATGGATTGCTTGCGTGACCCTCGTGGACATGTGTGCCTGGTGTGTTACACCCGCGTTAGCAGTGTGAAGGGTATTGGGGTAAGAATTTATAGATCCTCGCGGGAACCAGATACCACCTGGTGAGCACCTTATAGTTGGTTTCAAGTTTTGTGCCCAGTCAACTGGGTCTAGCTTAAGGTTAAGGTCGTTCCCCCATTTGTTTGTGTAGGTCGGTGGGGAAGATGTTGTGTGTGATAATAGAGTGTATAAGTCAGAGATAAGTCCGCGTCTGTGAGGATCAGATTTACATGCACTTTCAAAGGTAGAAAAACCTGGGGTTGTAGAGTCAGGCGGTGCGTTTTGGGTCAGGAAATATTTGATCAGTAGATATGTAAAGGTTTTGGTTGTTGGAAGATTATGTGATTCGCGAAGCGTGGGAAAGGGAGTGACTTTATGTGGAGAAGAAGAAGTGATGGGCACGAATCAATCCTGCATTTGACCAAGCAGAGAAGGAGGTCAAAGAGGACCAGGCTGGGTAAAAAGAGAAATTACGAAGGAAGGAGAGGAGGGGATTGTGGAGGGATTGGAGGCCAAATCACATTTTTAGCCTGATCCATATGGAAAGGCTATGTTTAGTGATGGGATTGGTAACCGACCTACACTGGGCAGGTGTTAGCCATAGGAGATTTGCTGTGGAGAGAGGGTCACAGTCGACTGATTCTAGTGCTACCCATAGTGGGGTTTCCTTAGAGGCATGATATTTGGGCAGCTGCGCCAGCTGAGCAGCATAGCAGTATTTAGTAAATTTGGGTACACTAAGCCCGCCGCGGATGTGAAAAGTATATAAGGTGGGTTTAGGCAGACGGGGTTTGAATGTGCTCCAAATAAATTGTAAGGCCCTGCATTGTAGGATGCGTAAGTAGTAAGATGGAACCTGTATTGGGAGAACCCTAAAAATATATAAGATTTTGGGAAGGATAGATATTTTGATCACTGTAAATTCTGCCCATCCATGCCAAAGGTAGAGAAGACCAGTTTGTCATTAGGTTGGTAAGCTGTGTTAACATAGGAGGATAGTTGGCTGCATAGAGTTCTTCTGGGTTTGCAGTAAGCTAAATACCTAAGTAGGAGATATGTGTGGTTGTCTAGGTGAACAGGAGGATTTCGCTTAGATTGGTCTGCAGGCTTTGCGACAGGGAGATGTTTAAGGCTTTAGATTTTTGTGGGTTCATTATGAGGCCTGACACTTGTCCAAATTTGGAAAGGGTGTCCATCAAGTTGGGAGTGGAAATAATGGGTGAAGTGAGGAATATGGGGACACCGTCAGCAAATAAGCAAAGCTTATGTTGCTGGCCCCCTAATTCTAGACCTTGTATGTTAGGGTTGGAATGGATGAGCAAGGCTAGGGGTTCGATTGCAAGGGTAAAAAGAAGTGGGAAAAGAGGACAGCCTGGACGGGTACCTCTTTCTATGGGGAACGAGTTAGAACAGAAGCCTGAGTATGATACATAGGCTTTTGGGTTTTGATATAGGGCAGCTATCTATTGCAGGAAATGTGTCCAAAACCCCCAACAATGTAGGATAGAGTTGAGGTAAGACCAGGATAACAAGTCAAATGCCTTGCATATGTCATAGGATAGAAAGCCTGTAGGGATACAGCAGGTTCGGGGTGCATGGGCTAGGAGCGTAGCTCAGCGTATGTTGTCACCTGCTTGTCTGGAGGGGATAAACCGGTTTGGTCTTTGTGGACTAAGGTACCAATAATATGGTTGAGGCGATTTGAAAGGACCTTTGCCAGTAACTTATTATCTAGGTTGAGTATGGATATCAGTCTGTAGTTGGCCCAGGAGGTGTTGTCTGCATTTGGTTTAGGGATCATGGAGATAGATGCTGTGAGGGATTCTGTGCAGAAAGAATGGTCTTTAAGGAGGGAATTGAAAGCTTCAGCCATGAGGGGGGACAGAGGGGCAGCAAAGTTTTTATAGTAAGTTGCCATTGGGACCCGGGCATTTACAAGGTTTCAGGGAATTGCGGATTGGATTTCTTCAGGGAAGGGAAGGGAGGTGAATGGTGGAAAGAAGATCGTCCATGCAGGCTTGGTCAAATGTTTTGGGGTCTTTGTAGAATTCAGAAAGTTTTCTTCAGAATTCTTGCAAAATTTTTAGGGGGTTACTGGAGTAAAGTATCTTTGGTTAATTTTAGTCGTATTGGCTTGGGAGTGTAATCAGCTTTGCGGAGTGCTAAGGCCAGAAATGTGTCTGGTTTGTTCGTTTTCATATAGAAAGTGTGCTTTGATTTGCAAAGAATCTTCTCTGCCGAATCCGTCAAGAAGCGTTTGAGTTCTAAGCGTACTTTCTCAAAGATTTGTTTAGTTGACAGAGGGCAAGGTTTGAAAGACCTCCAAGGCTGACACTTCACCTTGCGCTGGTGGGACGCTTGGCTGATGCAGACCCCTCTGATGACCTGTCTGTGGGCTTCCCACAATGTCAAGGGGGAATGTCTAAAGACGCATTGTTAGTAAGGTATGCCTTGATAGCGCTTTCAAGTTCCTGTCTGTGGGTAGGGTTGGCCAGCAAGCTATCTTTAATGTACTAGGATCGGTGATTAGGTCTTGGAACAAGGGAGGAAAAAAAGTTAATGACTGCATTATGGTCAGACCACAGTATGCTATAGTGAAGATGGGGTGGAGCTCCAACTGCATATTTTAAATATTGGCTCTCTTGCAAAAGCAATCCTTGCGACAAACTAGCACAGCTGTTACATCGGGAGACCTTGGCGACTAGCTGGCGCGTCTGCTAGCTGGTCAGAAAGCCGAACGAAGCCCAGATCGGCTCTAGTAACCTGGAAGCGATGACCTGACATCACTTACGGTTTCCCCCGCGCCATTTAAAAAAAAATCTAAAGCCTTGGAAAACACTGATCTTGCTGACACAAGGATGTTTACATTCCTTGTAACAACAATAAAAGTGATACAAAAAAACATTAAAGCAACAGTATAAAAATATAAAAAATAAATTAATAATGAAAAGAAAAGTGCTCCCTCCCCCATGCTTGCGCGCAAAGGCGAACGTGTGTGTCGGTCTTAGTAATTTTCTAGCAAAAAATACTGATTGTTACATGTAAACAAAAAGTGCAAGCCCGTTTACTGCATACACTGCTAACAATTTTCCACAGGTATTATCCCCAATACAGATCTGCAGGGTGTGTAAAAGGCTCTTTAGTTCTAAAGGACCTGCAGCAAAAAAAAAAAAATGGGAAAAAATTTGGATTGTTTTTACTATTATGTATGGGTGATTGATATTTTTCCTATCTTGGAAGGTGATGTTTTTCTAATTGCATGGGGAATTTCTATTATATTTTTAACTAGTTCAGATAAACTTTTTTTGCATTTACTATACTGCCTGGGTGATGGTCATTACCTGCTTTATACAGCTTGTCCTATACAGCTGTTAATTTTTGTGGTGTGAAGTGCCAGAAAAAGCCTGGTCTGGAAGTGGTTATATTCCCTCCACAGTTATAGAGTTTAGTGGCTGTTACCCCCTTCCTGTCCACCCTCTTGTCCCTTTAACTGGGCTCATGTGCCCAGGAGGCTGGAAGGTGTGCCTAATCACGTCACCACTGTGATTTGCTTTCACAGTGGTCATGTGATTGGGAGCCAGTCCTGCCTACTCCTGGTCATTAGTACATACCAAGAGCTGTCTGCTACCCATAGGTGCACATGTGTGGCTTGTGGGCATTAAAATCTAAATTTAAGGAAAAACAATATACTTTCCCTTTAACGTCTTGCTATCCATATAACACATATGTGCAGCAGCAAAGATGGTGAACTTTAAGTAAATATTTAAGTATTTTTTTTTTGTTTCAGAGACTTGCTTTTTCACATTTGTATTCACCTTTATACATTTCCTTTAAATAGTGCTTTATGTTTGTGAATTGATAGCAGGATTTGTTAACACTGTTATGTTAAAAGTATGTTGTTTGGAGATTGTTGTATATTCTGTACCCCGAGAAACAGTAAGTAAATTGTGAGAACCTGCACCGAGAAATACGCAGTCAATTCCTTGATCGCCTGTGTAACCGTGACACCAAAAAGCACATATTTAAATGGTGCCTAAATCCCTCCAGTTGGTGTGGCTACTAATTTTCTGGACCAGACTATACACACGTGGCAGATGGCTTGGAAGTGTCTCGTTATCCTCACCCTCACCAGACACATCCAGTCTGAAAAAAAAGAAGATTGAATAGTGATTTCACAGATTTTGGTCTTTAGTTAATCTGGGTTAGTGAGGCTTCAAAGATCCCATCAGTTAACACAGTTAAGCACTTGTGTACATTTCTGGCGTGTTTGTGCTGAAGCTGCTCAGGAAGCCAAGCTGTAGAGCCTGGCCCTTATAACAGCTGTCCCCTTCCACACACCCACACACATACGTATCAGAAGGATGGCAAGCTCTTGTGACCACTAAATGAATCCACTTACTCTGTGTTGTGATGTTAACTCTGTATTCTAATGGTTACAGTCATTGAGAATATGATATATTAAATGGCACATCAAAGCATTTTATATAAGCATCCATTAAAGGATCAGTTTCTTAATGCAATACTCTAATATGCCTTTTTTGGGGTTTATGAAATTGTGTTTTGTTTTAGTTAATGTTGATTTGTTTTAGTTAATGTTGATTTGTTTTAGTTAATATTGATTTTTAATGTAAATAGATTCCCTTTGCAATGCTAATTAGATTTATTGTAGTGTCACATAGACAGTGCTTATATGAAGATATAGAATTGTGTTGTGCCAAAGCTAGATTTAGTATCTGATTTGTGCAAAACAGTTTTATAGAGATGGACGTATGCACAAATGTAGCAAACTATAGAACAACTGAATGTATATAAAAGTGGAATAGGTTGAAAAATGGCCAATATCTATATAACCTAAAAGGTACTTAATGCCGACCATAGATGGTGCAAATTTCTTTCCTGCAACCATGGGTTATGCCTAGTACACATGGGCTGAATGTCGAGCGATATTTGCTTCAGGTTCAGTAAAAACTGGCCGACGTTCGGCCCGTGTGTATGTCAGCCGCTCTGACAGAAGCCAGTGAAAACGAGCATGTTGGAGAACCAGCTCCCAATCAGCGCTCTCAGCCAGAGTGTTCTGGCGGGGAGCCGTCCCCCTGTCAAAACACATCTCAGGGGGGGAGATCACTGTACTAACGTTGGATCGGTATTATAGTGGCTCCGACGGAGCTGTCAGTTTTTTTACGTTGAGCGAAAAAAACTATTAGTGTGTACCAGGTTTTACAGGAAAGAAAATCCACTTGATTCCTCCATCAATACAGTTAGTGTTGATGGGGGAATCCCTCCTGTGGCTCTATTGTGTTCTTCAGTGTGATTGTCCCAGCTGGGAGAACACACAGTAATTACTGCTAGCCGCTATATCTGCTTGCAATGATGGCATGAAAAATCCGACAGGCCTGTTGTACTCAAGTTGATCCATCAGCCTGCCCATACATACAGGGCCTTGAAAAAGTATTAATACCCCTTTTTTTCCACATTTTGTCATGTTACAACCAAAAACATGCATGTATTTTATTGGGATTTTATGTGATAGACCAACACAAAATGGCACATAATTGTGAAGTGGAAAGAAAATGATAAATGGTTTTCAAAATTTTTACAAATACATATGTGAAAAGTGTGGCGTGCATTTGTATTCAGCTCCCCTGAGTCAATACTTTGTAGAACTTTCGCTGCAATTACAGTTGCAGTCTTTTTGGGTATGTTTCTACTAGCTTTGCACATCTAGAGAGTGAAATTTTTGCCCATGGAGAGCGTCTGTGAACAGCAATTTTTTAAGTCTTGCCAATGATTCTCAATTGGATTTAGGTCTGGACTGGCCATTCTAACACATGAATATTCTTTGATCTAAACCATTCCATTGTAGCTCTGACCGTATGTTTAGGGCCGTTGTCCCACTGGAAGGTGATCCTCCACTCCAGTCTCAAGTCTGATTTAAGACTTTTGCAGACTCTAATGCCGCGTACACAGGACCGGTTTTGCAGTCGGAATAAACTCCGAAGGTTTCTCCAACAAGACTCCGACGGAATTCCGCTCAAGTTGTCTTGCATACACACGGTCACACCAAAGTCCAACCGTCCAGAACGAGGTGACGTACAACACATATGACGGGACTAGATAAAGGAAGTTCAATAGCCAGTAGCCAATAGCTCCCATCTCGTACTTGCTTCAGAGCATGCGTTGTTTTTGGTCTGTGGGAACAGCATACAGACGAGCGGTTTTCCCGATACGAATTGGTTCCGTCGGAAATATTTAGAACATGTTCCATTTCTAGGTCCGTCAGAATTTTCGAAAAAAAAGTCGGATGAGGCATACACATGATCGGAATAGACGACGAAAAGCTTCCGTCTGACTTTTTCTGTCGGACATTCCGCTCGTGTGTATGTGGCATAACAGTTTTTCTTCTAAGATTGCCCTGTATTTGGCTCCATCCATCTTCCCATCAACTCTGATCAGCTTCCCTGTCCCTGATGAAGAAAAGCATTCCCACAACATGATGTTGCCACCACCATGTTTCATGGTGGGGATGGTGTGTTTAGGGTGATGTGCAGTGTTAGTTTTCCGCCACACATAGTGTTTTGCTTTTATGCCAAAAAGTACAATTTTGGTCTCATCTGACCAGAGCACCTTCTTCCACATGTTTGCTGTGTCCCCCAACATCCCTTCTCGCAAACTGTAAACGGGACTTCTTATGGCTTTCTTTCATCAATGGCTTTCTTCTTGCCATTCTTCAATAAAGGCCAGATTTGTGGAGTGCATGACCTATGTGGACAGATTCTCCCACCTGAGCTGTGGATCTCTGCAGCTCCTCCAGAGTTACCATGGGCCTCTTGGCTGCTTCTCTGATTAATGCTCTCTTTGCCCGGCCTGTCAGTTTAGGTGGACGGCCATGTCTTGGTAGGTTTGCAGTTGTGCCACACTCTTTCCATTTTAGGATGAAGGATTGAACAGTGCTCCATGAGATGTTCAAAGCTTGGGATAGGTTTTATAACCTAACCATTTTTTTAAACTTCTCCACAACTTTATCCCTTACTTGTCTGATGTGTTCCTTGGCCTTCATGATGCTGTTTGTTCACTAAGGTTCTCTAACAAACCTCTGAGGGCTTCACAGAACAGCTGTATTTATCCTGAGATTAAATTACACACAGGTGGACTCTATTTACTAATTAGGTGACTTCTGAAGGCAATTGGTTCCACTAGATTTTAATTGGGGGTATCAGAGTAAAGGGGGATGAATACAAATGCACGCCACACTTTTCAGATATTTATTTGTAAAAATTGTTGAAAACCATTTATCATTTTCCTTCCACTTCACAATTATGTGTTAGTCTAACACATAAAATTACAATAAAATACATTTACGTTTTTGGTTGTAACATGACAAAATGTAGAAAATTTCAAGGGCTATGAATACTTTTTCAAGGCACTGTAGTTTGAATCTTGGCCGGTTCCTGCTGAACAGGCCAAGATTTGGACCATCTATGGCAGGCTTAATATACTCAATCTTATTAATTGTATACCCAGAAAACCAGTAGAATTTACAGTTATGCAATTAGATTATATACAGCTTTTGGGGGGAAAAAAAACTTTTGCACACCACACCGTGGGCTCTTTAAAACAAACAAACAAAAAAACTTTAGGGAAGAAAATTCAAGATTAACGTTTCCGCATGTACAAGCTTTAAAAATATCCCCATGACTTTAGATTTATTTCCCACTGAAAGTTTTTTGTGCCGGATTTTAAATCAGATATTTTTTCCAGTTTATGCAACTGTTATATAGACAAAAACAATTTTTTGGCCAGTCGGTGCTTCACTTTCACCTATGCAAACAGAGTAATTAAATAATAAAGATTTAGCTGTAATCTGTGAATTTGTGGCTGCAAATTAATTATTAATTATCATAAACCTTCTGTTTGGATAATTTTGGCACCACTTTAAGCGATAACAGTAAATTTATTTTTAATTAAATCAGTGCATTGAGAATAACAGAAGACTCTTCTGCAGCCCAAACAGAGCACACATGCCATCTTAACTTACTATCATTGGAGGCAGTGATGCTTCTGAAGATTGCAGAGGGCTACAGTTCATTGTCTCTGTTCCATTTTATCTTTAGACGGAAGTGTCACTGACCATGAAGGATTCTATTTCAATTATATCAGCTGTGTTTTACCGTTACAGTGGACCCACTCAAAGCAACTGCTGGTGAGGCTTTAGTGGCTAAAACATCTTGACACATCAACCTTGAAGCTTTGACAGTTTACAAGAGTTTGCATCCTGTGCTTAGTGCGTTCTGTGGCACTTCAAGGGTGAAACTCAGGCTGACCTCTGCTGCACATGGCTTAAAACGCAGCATCTGTGCGACCGTTAAAAAAAAAAAAAAAATTGGTTCTCAGTTCTCGATTTTTAGTAGTAGTATTATTCTTTATATTAATCTAGTTCTAAAAGCTGAACAGTTATCATTAAAGGGACAGTAATGCTATATTACAACCTCTTTATATGAAAGAACAGTGAATCAGAACAATAGCAAACATAAAAGCAAAACTCCAGCCATAAATAACAAGATAATAATAAATAGCCCATTAAAATATAGAATAAAAAATGTACAGCTTTTGCTGCAATAGTCACACATAAGCCAGAGATTTCCCTTGCAGTCCATTTTTATTCCACTAGATGTCTCTCTGATGGCATTATTCAAACCACTTCAAGCCCAGGCCATCTTGGACCCACCCCGAACCTGTGACTGGACATTGAAAAGAGAGGCAGCACAGTGATTGGCTCATCTCTTTTGTCACTGCTTTCTCCTCCTTCTGCTCCGCAAGAATTACCCCCCTTCATGACCAGGCCATTTTTTGCGATACGACACTGCATTATTTTAATTGCACGGTCATGCGACATTGTACCCAAATAAAAATGTAGTCCTTTTTTCCTATGATAAGAGCTTTCTTTTGGTGGAATTTGCTCATCTCTGCGTTTCTTATTTTTTGCGCTATAAACAATATTTTTCCTATAATATATTTATTTTATTTTATTTGTATTTAATTTTCTTTCCTCCTCTTTACTCCTCATTTCTATTACTATATCTATATCTAAGGACACCTCTCAGGGGTCCACAAATTTATTCTCCCTTTTAAAATAAATAACAGATTTTTTCTATACAAAGCTAGAGTATTTCCAAATAATTTATCAATATAACAATAGGTCGGATACGAAACCACCTTGGTGGCCTTACCAGTAAATACTCTATTATTGAAGTAAATTATTCACTGTTATATGAAACTTATGTACAAATGTTAATATGATTGTACCAATGTTATTTTCAAACATTAATATAAAAGCTTTTTGTTTAGAAAAAAAAAGGACCAACAATTTTGGAAAAAAACAATATTTTTTACTTTCTGCTATAAAACATATCCAAGAAAAAAAATGTAAACAATCTAATTTCTTCATCAAGTTAGGCCAATATGTATATTGCTACATATTTTTGGTAAAAAAAAAAATCCCAATAAGTGTATATTGATTGGTTTGCGTAAAAGTTATATCGTCTACAAACTGTGGGATATATTGATGGAATTTTTATTTATTTAAGTTTTTTTTACTAGTAATGGCGGCGATCAGCGACTTATGGTGGGACTGCGATATTGTGGTGGAGAAATCAGACGCTAACTGACACTTTTGACACTTTTTTGGGAACCAGTGACACTAATACAGTGATCAGTGCTAAAAATATGCATTGTCACTGTACTAATGACACTGACTGGGAAGGTTAACATGGGTGATCAAAGGGTTAACTGTGTGCCTAGCCAGTGTTTTAGTGTAGTGTGGGAGGTGCTTTTACTAGGGGAAGGCATGGATCCATGTCCATGCTTTGCATAGACACAGGAACCATACCTTCCCTATTGACAGAACAGCAATATGCCTTGTTTACATAGGCAGACTGCCGTTCTGCCTGTATACCAAACGATCAGCGGGTGCTGGGGGACATCAAGTCTGCGGGACCTGCTGATCTGTGCTAAAACTAGTGTAGCGCTCTAAAGTGTAGCACCAAAATACAATAATGTGTGATTACACAACATAAAGTGACATAAGTGAAAAAATGCAAATACCAATACATGTAATGAAACACAATTGGAATTGCCCAATGTTACAAATATAATTGGAATTATAAAAAGAGTGTGCAAAGCACAAAAAGTGCGTGCATCCTAAAGTGAAATAAATCATAGACAATATAGTCCAATAAAAATAAATATAGTCCAAGAGAAATAAAGTGGTGAACAGGATGAACTTCTTTCTGTCGGGTTGGTATCAAGATAGGGGACATCAGAAACAAGTTGACCGTAAATTTACTGCACCCCACACTGCCTTTTATCCATTTTTTACAATTTTGTGATCACTTTTATATTTCTGTCATTTTTTGATATATCCAAATAAACCTATTGATTTAACCTGCACCATTGGGAGCCATCATTCTGTTTCCCTTATGTTTGTTCGTTGGAGGCCATAAAGAGTTGGTTTGAGGTACACCTAACCGAATATCACCTTGCCTTTGGAATTTACTGCTGGGAAGCCGAGGACCCGTCACGGGATCCACCCCCTTCATACAGAACCTTACCCAGATCCGGTTGGATCACAAGCCTTTCCGACCCACTGTTGTACAGCATGTGGGTCCACGACAGCTGGTAAGAGTACCCATCTTATATTTTTAGAGTCAATACGGACAACTTGTTTCTGATGTCCCCTGTCTTGATACCAACCCAACAGAAAGAAATTCATCCTGTTCACCGCTTTATTTTTCTTGGACTATATTGTCTATGATTTATTTCACTTTAGGATGCACGCACTTTTTGTACTTTGCACACTCTTTTTATAATTCCAATTATATTTATAACATTGGGCAATTCCAATTGTGTTTCATTACATGTATTGGTATTTGCATTTTTTCACTCATGTCACTTTATGTTGTGTAATCACACATTATTGTATTTTGGCATCTGCACTTTAGAGCGCTACACTAGTTTTAGCACATCTCTGTTCAAGTTTGTTTGAGTGCTTAGCAGCTGTTTTGTATATTTCTTTAGCGCAGTGTTTTCCCCCATTGTATAATATTGGGACCTGCTGATAGGCTCCCACTGCGAAGAATCAGAGCGGGAGAGAGCCGGCTGCGGCGGCGCGCACTAGCGCCCGCTACCCGAAAGTGCAGGATCACATACACTATATTACCAAAAGTATCGGCACGCCTGCCTTTACATGCACATAAATTTTAATTGAATCCCAGTCTTAGTTCGTAGGGTTCAATACTGAGTTGGCCCACGCTTTGCAGCTATAACAGCTTCAACTCTTCTGGGAAGGCTGTCCACAAGGTTTAGGAGCGTGTCTATGGGAAAGTTTGATCATTCTACCAGAAGCGCATTTGTGAGGTCAGGCACTGATGTTGGACGAGAAGGCCTCGCTCACAGTCTCCGCCCTAATTCATCCCAAAGGTGTTCTGTCAGGTTGCAGTCAGAACTGTGCGAGCCAATCAAGTTCCTCCACCCCAAACTGGCTCATTCATGTCTTTATGGACCTTGCTTTGTGCACTGGTCAAAATTGTTTGGTAGGGTGATTATGGTGTGGGGTTGTTTTTTAGGGGTTTGGCTTGGCCCCTTAGTTCCAGTGAAGGGAACTCTTAAGACATCAGCATACCAAGACATTTTGGACAATTTCATGCTCCCAACTTTTCGGGAATAGTTTGTGAATGGCCCCTTCCTGTTCCAACATGACTGTGCACCTGTGCACAAAGCAAGGTCCATAAAGACATGAATGAGCGAGTTTGGGGTGGAGGAACATGACTGACCTGCACAGAGTCATAACCTCAACCCGATAGAACACCTTTAGGATGAATTAGAGCAGAGACTGTAAGCCAGGCCTTCTCATCCAAGATCAGTGCCTGACCTCACAAATGTGCTTCTGGAAGAATGATCAAACATTCCGTAAAAACACTCCTAAACCTTGTGGACAGCCTTCCCAGAAGAGCTGTTATAGCTGCAAAGGGTGGCCCAACCCAATATTAAACCCTATGGAATAAGTCTGGGATGCTATTAAAGTTCATGTGCGTGTAAAGGCAGGTGTCCCAATACTTTTGGTAATATAGTGTGTCTATATATATATATATATATTATATATATATATATACACACACACATTATCCTGCACAACCACCCCTATAGCAGTAAAACTGCTATAGGGGCGGTTGGCAAATGGTTAACAAGTGAATCAGAATAGGAAATAGTTTAGATGAAGTGGTGGTCCTGGTGAGAGATATTTTCCTACGAACAAATGACTTCCTGTTTCGATAATCCCACTGGAAAATACTGTAACATGTAAAAATACTCAGCATTCTTGATCTAGTACAAAGTGAGAATAAGACTTCAATCTGTAAAAGCAAGGAAGGCACGATTATAATAGCCAACGTGTTGACTAGGGGTTGTTGTGTCTGAAATGTGTAAACTATTACTATCTCGCCATTCCTACTTTCATGCTTGCAGTTTTTACCCTCACTTGTTCCAATCTGAAGTGCTAAGTACTGGTTAGTTCTCTGTAGTCTTCAGATTGGCTGCTTAACACTCCTGGGCAGAATGGCGGGGCATAATATATTGGTGGCCAGTTGTAGTTATCATTCCCTTTTCTATAATATATGTACTAAGCCTGATCTCACTTTTACATGTACTACATATTAATACATAAGACTGACATTTCTCATAAAGATGACTTGTGGTTTATGTGTGTTACTTGTGTAATTAGATAACCACTTCCAGAAAATGCTGGCATCTTTTTTTAAATATGGCAGACAATAATTTCTTTACTGGTACAAAAATGTGCCATGCTTTTGTTATGATGATCTGTCATATTTTGGACAGAGAACATTGAGGGTCTGTGCACACTGGGCTGAATAAAATGCTACTTCTAGAGGAGTTTACGTTCTGCCCGTAGAAGCAGTTCAATGTTATCCTATGTGTCCATACACATTAGGACATTTAGAGGCATATTTTGAGCTCAGCATTAAGATGCAGAAAAAAAAAAAACCCTTGTGCTTTGTATTTTTGAGAACAGTTTTCTCGCAGAAGAAAAACCATAAAGGTGCCTAAATGCTAGTACAATAAAAAGATCAAAATGAGCGGTTTTTTTTCTTGCCAAGAAAACTGTTTTCTTTTTTCAAAGCCATTGTGCATGGACCCTTATAGCGAATTTTCTATTGTTCACATGCCCATAACTGAAACAATACTTTCATAGTGCAGGTGCTTGAGGCTTTACTGAAAGTATGATGGAGTACCTTTGGAGTTTGGTGATTACATGGGTAGCAGAGCTGAGAGTGTGGGAGGGAAAAGCAGCACAAGAAGACAATCAGTTGTGCTGCAGTGCTCTCATTGGACATGCTCAGAGGAGGAGAGAGCAGAGTAACAAAGATGAGGTCATCAATGTGTTGATTCTCCTTTCACTGTCCAGCCACAGGCAGGGAAAGCAGCAAGACCTGTAAGTATTTTTTTAACTGCCGTAATAAAAAAAAAATCAGGTCTCCTGCCTTATCAGACAGGGCTGGTGCTGTGTGGCAGAGCAGTGTAAATCTCTGGAATAGATGGACAGAAGTATAAACCCCTTGGCAGGTAATTGCTCCCATATATGTATTGCAGTGTTTCTCAACTCCAGTCCTCAAGGCGGCCCCGCAGGTCATGTTTTCAGGATTTCCCTCAGATGAAACGGCTGTGGTAATTACTAAGGCAGTGAAACTGATGAAATCACTTGTGCAAATAAAGGAAAGCCTGAAAACATGACCTGTTGGGGCGCCTTGAGGACTGGAGTTGAGAAACACTGATGTATTGCATGCTTGTTGAGCTGTTGGATGTGACCATTTCACGCACCAGGTAGTGAAAAAAAGACAGAGCAAAGAGATTTTCCACATTCAGTAAAAAAAAGGTGGAAGACTTTTTTTGGCAATTGGATTTAGTATCCAAGTTTTGGCTGGATCATTAATAAGTCTGATATAGCACTTCTGCCTTTCCTATTAGTGTAGCAATAAATAATGCATGCAATACAAACCTAAGCATTGTAGTGCTGTGCAGCAGAATGTGCTGCTTCATGTGCTTAATTGCCAATAATAAGAACATACTCATAAAGATCTCATAAAATAAAGCCTGCAAGACTGCAAGCAGATTTTTCTCCCTGTTATTCCATCCTTCTCAGTTCTGTGACATTAGCCCAGAGGGAAACACCGGTCCATAGGACAGCACTATGTATCTTTTGTGCTAAGTGTCACTGCACAAACACATATAGCTGTCTCCTAGTGTGCTAGCCCAGTGAGGGTCAGCTCCAGTCGCTGGCCGCTAAAAATGAAAAACATGCCCCGACCGGGGACGAGAACAGGGTCAACAGCTGGCAGAGGATATGGCAATCATTTATATAAATATGCTTTCTCAAGCCCACAAAAACAAAAAACCCAAAACCAAACAGCTGGGAAGGGTTGGAAGTAGCCCCAAGGCTGGTTAGTTTCCTTCCAGATGGGGAGGTTAGACTGGGGCTAGCCAGACTGCTCCACATAGACTTCCGATTCACATTAGAAATAAAAAGAGAGGAGGGAAGGGAAAAGGAAGAACAGCTACAAGCGTGACTGCTCCGTTTTTCACCTAACTTAATCAAATAAGTGAGGAGTTTCCGAAGCGGAAGACTTGCATTTATTCATATTCACATTTGTTCTTGCTTCTTGTTTATCTCTGTCAGGTCTATTCTTGTGCTTTTTAACCCCCCGTGAGACCTCCAATTGTTGATGGCTTTATGTGAGTTATATTATTCTTCATGCTGAATAAATACTCCCTGTAACGATAAATGAAATGCATACATGCTGCTCCAGATCATCCAGGGGTTAATATCTGCTGGAGTGGAATGTTCCTGCCGCCTTCCAAAGTTCTCACTTTTACTACCATTTAAATCGTTGTGCTTTTGTAAGAAATTGCTTTGTTGTGTCTATCTAAAAATATTAGTTATAATTATTATTGTTATTACTATTTTATATAATAATATTCT
This sequence comes from Lithobates clamitans, assembly GCA_037952925.1. Classification (NCBI taxonomy): domain Eukaryota; kingdom Metazoa; phylum Chordata; class Amphibia; order Anura; family Ranidae; genus Lithobates; species Lithobates clamitans. Next base: position 5,357,381 of record JBBGZY010000240.1, on the reverse strand, counting down.
ATAATAGTAATACCCCAAATTAACCAACCCAAAAACGACCAATCAGAAATAATAATTCCAATCTTCGGGGGAATTGTCACTTTTTTTTCAGTATGCAAAATGAATATTACGCATTCTATACTTCTTTGCCAAAGGAACCATTTTATTGTCCTGGAAAGGGTCGGTTTTACCTACACTGGCTTATTGGCTTAAACTTATCCATGACTCCCTCCCTCTTTATAGACTCACTTTCGAACTTAGGAAAAAACCTTAATTGTTTGATAAAATTTGGGGCAGGTGGATTTCTAATCCCCTTACTTTGACCTCTCTAGATCCTCTCTAGAAAACCTAAATTGTTTGATAAAAATTTGGGGCAGGTGGACTTCTATTCCCTTTACTTTGACCTCTCTATAGCCGAGATATTGATGTTGTCTTTTTCATGCTTATGGACAATGTATCATTTGTCATGGAGTGTGCAACCTTTATTCCTTATGTATCTTTAGGCCCCTTTCACACTTGTATAACTTGTCCTATGACTGCAAAGTCACATGACAAGCCATTCCCCATGATTTCCAATGACAACCATTCATATTAGTATGACTTCAAGTCGTGCAGACTTCAAAGTAGTCCCTGCACTACTTTGGTCCAACTTTGACCCTACTTCAGCCCATTGAATATCACTGAAGTCGGATCAAAGTCGGATCGCCATCTTAACTGATCCGACTTGTGCTCTGATGAGCTTGAAGGGGAACTCCACGCCAAATTTAAAAAAAAAGGCATGGGTTCCCCCACCAAGAGCATACCAAGCCCTTCGGTCTGGTATGGTTTTAAGGGGAACCCCCACGCCAAAAAAACTGCGCGGGGGTTCCCCCCAAAATCCATACCAGACCCTTATCCGAGCACACAGCCGGCACATCAGGAAAGGGGGTGGGGACGAGCGAGCGCCCCCCCTCCTGAACCATACTAGACTGCATGCCCTGCAACCCCCCACCCCAAAGCACCTTGTTCCCATGTTGATGAGGACAAGGGCCTCTTCTCGACAACTCTGGCCGTTGGATGTCAGGTTCTGTGGGTGGGGGGCTTATCGGATCCTGGAAGACACCTTTATCAGGAGGCCCCCAAATCCTGGCCCTCCACCCTATGTGAATGAGTATCGGGTACATTGTACCCTTACCCATTCACCTAAAAAAAGTGTCAAAAATAAAAAACAGTACACAGGTTTTTAAAGTATTTTATTAAGGCAGCTCTGGCGTCTCTTCCGATCTCGTCTCCCCTCCCCGGTTCTTCTGCCTTCTCCGCTGATGTCTTCTGCCTCTGCCAGTTCTTCTCCTCTCTCTGGGTTTTCTCCGCTGATGTCTTCTAGCCCTCTCCAGTTCTTCTCCCTCTGTCCGCTGTCTTCTGTCTCTGCTGGGTCTTCTCCGCTATCTTCTCGCTCTTTTTGCTGGGTCTTCTCCACTGCCTTCTCCCTATGCTTTTCTTCCGATGTTGACTTAATGCTCTCTCCCGCTCTAATGCCTCCTGCCTCTTATGGCATCACTACCCCATCACTGCCCCCAGGCGGTGATGTGATAAGGGGTGGGGCCTGCGGATGACATCACCCAGTGCAGTGACCCCTCCCCATGCCAATATAAGTAGTGGCACACCATGCACCCAGCATTAGAGCGGGAGAGAGCGTTGAGTCAACATTGGAACAAAAACAGAGGGAGAAGTCAGCGGAGAAGACCTTGAAAATCCATACCAGACCGAAGGGCCTGGTATGCTCTTGGATGGGGCACCTATGCCATTTTTTTTCAAGTTTGCTGTGGAGTTCGCCCTAAAAATTCATACCAGACACAAAGTGCCTGCATTGTCGGGGATCAAAGTCCCCGTTCATTGAAGTCGGACGCATGTCAGACTTCAAGTCACAGGGCAAAGTCGGATCCACGGTGGGGATGTTTTATGGGATGTGTGAGACACTGTGACATAGCTTAATTGTTTTTTATTTTTGTGGGGGGCTTTGTGTATTGGGTTTCTTTTTGTATACCTTTTTAATAAAACTCAATAAACATATCTTTAAAAAAAAGAAATAATATTTCCACAGTCTGACTACACTAAACTGTGACAGCTGTTGCTACAGGTAATTAAACATGGTTGTAACATAAGCAATGTTGTTTAATTTAAAATATGATAATTTTTTCCTGCAAGTGTTTTCTGGGCCCTATGTTGTCAAGAGCACAAAAATACTGCAACAACATTTTTAGTTTTATTTACATGCGATCCAAATGAATGATATATAAAAAAAAAAGGTCTTATGTAGAATTACACACATGCCATATGTGGTCGAAACTGACTCACAATGTGTTTAGCCCAGAGATATCCAGAGATATATATACACAAATCTTAATGTGACTTGCACTGTTTTGTATGTGACCAGTAAGGACAGAACCATTAGCTCTTCAAAATGCATTTATAACATTGCACTCAGGGATGAAAGATCCGCAAGGCTTTTGTGCCACAAGTGAGGCATTTTTCACTGAAATTATGAAATCTGACAGTTTAAAAGGCTTCCTTTTTTCCTCCTCTAAGAGTCCTTTTTAAAAAAGCATCTTTTCCTCTATTCTGTGCCTATGGCAAAATCCTAGCTTTAAGGTAGTCTCTTTATTTTTTTTCGGCTCCGAGCTATCACTTGAAACACGTGTCTTAAAGTCATAGCGTGGCCCAACACTACATTTTATACATAATAACCTTCTGCACTATGTACTGTTTTGTCTTTGTCTATGCTTTGTGTTAATTCCAAAAAACAAGAACAACGCTCGGTGGCTCTCGAGATGGTAAAGTCCTCTGTGATCTCAAAGAGGTTTATGTTTTTGTTGCCCAAACATTTTTACAGTAGAGACAAAGTGAAGACTAAGCAGAGTTATATATGACCCTATTTGTTGAAGCAATGACTGATCTTCTGGTCTCTGGTGTCCTTTGGAGTCTTGCATATGTGTATATTTTATTCAAATAATCCTTTATGAACTCAATCTGAGGTACAGGAAGGTACGTGCATTGGCAAGGGTTTAGTAGATAGAGGAAAAGCAAGCTCCACTTTTGTGACTTGTCAACACATTTGAAGCAGACGGAGTATTAATGGTGGCTTCCACTAGTGGGATGTCCAGCAGAGAACTTGCTCTCTCCACCCATTTATCATGCCATAAAGCTCTTTTGAGGTACGGAGACAGGCTTCACAGTCTGGCCCTAGACGGGCTGCACTATATCATCCTTCTGATTGGTTTTGTCTCCAGCAGGCTGGAATCTTAAGTCAGCCCCTCCAGTCTGGGTTTCCCCTGTTCGCAGCACAGTTTGCTGACATGGAAACTAGAAGCATACAAGTTTATGAAGCTGTGTGCTTTGAAGATTGTTTCATTTAACAAGTCAGTTACTGTTATCCAGATGTTTTATCCTGTAACTCCTCATTAAATTCAGTGAATAGTTAATCTCCCTCTCTTGGATCTAAGGCTGTGTAGTTTTTTTTTCTTTTCGTTTTAATGCTCCTAGTAGAACATTCAGCTTTTCTCCTCAGAATGTAGACGATAACACTCCCTGTAACACCAGGTCTCAAACATAGAGTGCGATTGCACAATTTTAACACTTATTTGGCACCATAGTAATGAATAATCTATTTGTTTTATGGGCTCTAGATCAGAAACAAAAATAGCATTTATTGTAGTTTTCAGAATGTGTTTGGTAATGTTTCTGAATATAAATTTCTTATATAAATTTAATATAATAAACAATATAAATATTCTATAGATATTAGCATCCAGGGCAGACCTGGGCAAACTGCAGGCCCCCGGGCCACATCCAGCCCTTTGGCTGTCCCTGTCCAGCCTCTACTGTCAGCATGCCTCTATGAGCCTGTCAGCTTCCTCACTGAACTCAGTGTGTGAGCTTAACAAGTGGTGCCTCTAGTCAAACTCTGCACCCCAAACTAAAAATGTTGCAGCTGCGGCATGTGAACAGCCCTGTCCAGTTGTTGTTTTACAGCTCAGGATGGTGGTTGAGGGTTGGTAAAACAACAACTCAGCTGCCCGTTTTTACACCCCTGTGACTGTTTTCATTAGCAGTTGTACTTATTATTCATATTGCCATGTGTTTTTTTGTTTTATGTTTATATACTTATGGACTAAACATGTAAAAATAATATTGAGCAGTATTAAGTTTGGCCTTCCACAACAGTCCCAGTTTCTAATGTTGCCCCTTGAGAAAATGTATTCCCCACTCCTGAACCAGAGGAAGAGAAAGATGAGGCAAAAATACCCACACCTTGCTGATATGTTAAAGTGTTACTAAAACCCAGGACCCTGCATTCACTATATTGGGTCTTCCACATTACACAGACCATGGAAAGGCAATTATCTTAGTAAATATAAACCGCTAAATACATTTTCTCAGCAGTATATAGCAGTCTTGTGACTTCTATCAGTGTCTGGCAGAGCACTAGATTAAGCTTGTAGGAGGAGTTTTCATCCTTCCCTGACTGTCCTATGAAGCTGCTGGACCCACTGTCTGGATAGTGCTGATTGGCCCTGTGCTGATCACATGCACCCTCCCAAGAAAAAAACGAAAAAAAAAAAAAACTCTCTAGCTATACACACCAAACTGAGCATGTGCAGTGTGCCCCCAAGGTTCTGTTCTATAAGGAGATAGATTGGGGACAGTAAAAGAAGGGGCATATCAGAAAAGCCAGGACCAAACAGCCTTTTTTTTACACTTTCCCTTTAAAAAAAATTTTTTTGATCACTTTTATTTCTATTATTTCTATTACAAGGAATGCAAACATCCCTTGTAATAGGAATAGTTTGTGACAGGTCCTCTTTATGCAGAGGCAGGAAAGGCTGAGATAAAAAAAAATCACAATCCCAGCCTTTCCTGCCACGTCTTGGCTTTGTTTACTTCCGCCGGCCCGGTCATAGACAGAGTCAGAGTCATAGAGATTGCCAGGGACCACCTGTCCCTCAGTATTCTCTATGACTCTCTTCCGGTGCCGGCGGATTCCTTCTCCGGTCACCGATCATACGGGAGAGCCCGGAGAAGCATCGAAGGGCGGCGGGAGGAGTGGGACGTCCCTTCCTGTAAGAACAATCAAGCGGATGAATAAAACGCTATGAAACATTCTTACAGTGCACAGAATCGCCAGATGAAAAAGAACGATATCTGGATGATGCCTGTAGCTGCAGGCATGATTCAGATATCCCCTCTCAAAGTCCATGATGTCATATGATGTACCTTGGGCGCAAGATGGTTAATAACTAAAGCAATTTTACAGTTTTGCCTGACAGTTGCTTATTTTGTTTACGTAATACTATACTAAAAATACGTGCCTTAAAAAAAAATGTGCCTTAATAAAAAAATGTGCCTTAAAAAATGTTGAAGATAACACACATAACTAGAATGGGCATGGAGTATCCTCTACCATAATGCCTAGTACACATGATGAGAAAATCTCATAAAAAATACCGTCTGATAATCTGACCATTTGTACACAGCGTTCAAGAGCTGATCACGACAGTCAATGGAACAAGCACAAAAATATTTCTCGTACGATAACAGAACGAACGATTTTCATGTAATTAGTATAATATTTGTACGAAAAAAATTGTGTGACCGAGACCACACCACACCCCCCACAGTTATTACCTTTTGTTTCCACTTGACCCTCCTTTCTAGATTGTAAGCTCTAACGAGCAGGGCCCTCTGATCCCTCCTGTATTGATTTGTATTGTAAGTGTACTGTCTGCCCTCATGTTGTAAAGCGCTGTGCAAACTGTTGGCGCTATATAAATCCTGTATAGTAATAATAATAATGCTCAGAAATTAAAGAATATATTACAATTCAATACAATACAATTACATCACTTCTGAAGTTGTATTGTGACATATGAGAATTTTTGTAAGTTTAGTAACCTATTGGTTTTCATTATGAGACTAACATAAGAAAAAAAATGAATAATTATGCTTCCAATATTTTTATCTCTTGTAATAAAAGAAGAATGAGGTGCTTTGGTTCTTATCACACAAGACCTAGTACTTGTCGGAGGTCATGTGGTCTGCCAAGTGGTTCATTGTTGCTCTGGCTAAGGACTCCACTGACCTTACTGCCCCACAATGTACTACATCAACACACCATCTGACTTATGCTGATAAATAGGTCACATGATGGGCACTCTGGAACATTTTGTTAGTTACAAGAGTATGTTAATATTTTAGGATGTGTGAATCACCTTTCTGCAAAACTTGAAGGGCACCTTTCCCAAGCTTTAAAAAAGGTATCTATGCTTGAATTTGTTTATTTGCTACCTTCGATCATGTTGACTTGCTTTATTTAAAGGGTAACTCCACTTTCGTGGGGAAAAAAAAAATAGCAAATAAAGAAAAAAAATAATATAGCGTGTTCAATTGCAATACAAGTCATATTGTAATTGAATGTTATTAAAAATGACCTTTCCTTTTGAATTTACAGCCGCTGTAATTTTTTATATATGCAAAGCAATATGGCTACCTGGAGTTGTTCTGTACACAGAATGTGTACTGACCACCCCTCAGAAACATAATTTCCTGCTTGTGTGATTGGCTCACCAATTTTCCCAGAAGTCTGCCTAAGATACAAGTCAGATTTCAGGCATCCCCTGTAACAAAAATCTCATTTTTGGTGAGATACTTTCAATAGGAACACGTCTAAAGGGATGCAGGCCCAGCAGCTTTCCTCAATTATTTTTATTTTCTGTTACTGTGATCTGACTTCTTGTTAGAGGGTGGCTATGTTGGTCCCACTGTATGTAGCCACCCCCTCAGTCTATGGATTATGAACTCCAGGACTTGTACTGTGCATAGAGCAGTGCACATGACTGCAAATAATGTGCACTGCTCAATCCAAACAAATGGAAGTGAGGGGGGAAGGGTGAGATTCAGATGCCTGCAGAGGACATAAAAGGAGGCATAAAAACACAGTAAGAAACAATTTAATGAAAATAAGATTAAAGGGTCATTATAGTGGTATATAGTGGTTCTGTGTGCAGCAGCCCCCCCTAATGCTTACCTGAGCCCCATCTTGATCCAGCAATCTTGCATGAGAGACTCGGCTGTCTGGGACTCTCCCTCCTCATGGCTAAGACAGCAGTGAAGCGCCATTGCCTTCCACTGCTATAAGTCAATGAGCTAATGAGGAGAGAGAGGGTGGGGGTCCGGGCCCCCTGAATGGACACAGGGAGCTGTGGCTCAGCTCGGGTGCCCCCCATAGCAAGCTGCTTACTGTGGGGGCACTCAACAGCAGGGAGGGCCAGGGTCACAGAAGAGGGACCCGAGAAGAGGATGATCTGGACTGCTCTGTGCAAAACCACTGCAACAGAGCAGGTAAGTATAACATGTTTGTTATTTTTAATAATAAAAAAAAGACTTTAGTAGTAATTTAGGTAGTGGATGTGTATGGATTATTTTTGGAGAATAAGGATATTGTTTTGTGTCATTTTAAGTGGGTGAAATATTTTGGCCAGTTCCTATTAGTTCAGCCAGTTCTATGCACAGATACAGAGCCAACAAGGTGCTTTCTTGAAATCTATTTCACAATAAATGGCCTTGTTATAGAAACAAAGGCTTTTTTGCTTTGGACGGGAAGAGAAAAACCCCTTAAGTTGAAATGCAGACACATAAAAAACCTTGATAGATGCAGTCATGCATTCATTAAAAAATCATTAAATGTATTTTTTATTGCAACTAGCTAATATCTCTAAATTATTCTTGATATCAGCGTTCTGTAAACCCCTGTTACCCTGTAGCCCTGTAACACTCTGATTGGGTGAGGAAAGACCAGCATTTGAGCCAGTCAAGCTCTGGTTCATGCATACGTGCTGACTGTGAACATGGAAGGAGAGAGAAGAAAGCAGAGTGATGGTTTGCTTGTACTAGTTTATGGAGTTGTGTTTTGACTTAGCGGTACTTGTGCAGTGGAGGTTGATGATCTGGCAGTTCTTTCTGGCAAAGGTGCCTAAAATACAAAAAATGTACAGAGCTACAGATTCTTTGGCAGGTTAAATAGTCTCCATCTATATGTATTTTATCTATATATTTTTCTGTTTGCTTGGGGTTCAGTTGTAATTTCTTTTTCTTATTAATTGCTTTTACAACAGTTCTGCATTGATCATATACACAAACCAGGGAATTAAGCTTCTAGCATCATTACAGTGGCACAGAAAACTGTCAGGTGTGGCGTATCCCACATTAACTAAGCAGATAGACCTGTTTCAGGTCTGTCTGTACCACCTGCACCATCTTTGCCATTCTGAAGCTTCCCTCCAACCACTTTGCATATTATTTTATATATATACTTTGATTCTATACTTGCCAAATATGCTGCAGAAATCTCCCTCCACTGAGTCTGGCTGCAATCATTTTACCTGTGGGCAGCTGAAGCTGCTGCCTGTTCACTTCCTGGAGTTACACAGACATAGAGGCACACCTAGTTTTTATTTCAGAATGACTAGTGCAAGTCTGCCCCTAATTTATAGAGGGAATGTGGAAATTTTCCATATAGAAAATTGCTGCAGATTCCAGCCAAGTGTGACCTGTCATATGGAATGTAACTTGATAGTAGCAGCTCCAGGAGACAGTCCATCTCTCTACCCGTGCAGTGATTACACTACATGAGCAGAGCCTGCAGGGTTAACAGTCACAGACATGGCTGAACAGAGAACTGCTCACTCCTAATTAAAATGGATTTTCTGTAATATTTTCAACTTTCCATCTATTAAATCTTCTGCCCTTGTTGTTTTAACTTTGGATAGTAAAATATTTTTTCTCTAAATACCTCATACAGCCCACTTCCTGTTTCTTGTCTGGTCATTAGCCTCGGCTTATGATATCATCCATAGCTCTCTCACTCTCGTGAGAGTTTGCCAAGAAGGGAGGGGGGATAGTCATAAGAGGGACAATGAGAGCTGCAGAGCTGGAGGTGTGCCTCTATGTCTGTGTAAATCCAGGAAGTGAACAGGCAGCAGCTTCAGCTGCCCACAGGTAAAATGATTGCAGCCAGACTCAGTGGAGGGAGATTTCTGCAGCATATTTGGCAAGTATAGAATCAAAGTATATATATAAAATAATATGCAAAGTGGTTGGAGGGAAGCTTCAGAATGGCAAAGATGTTTTTATTACAAATTATGTGAGTAGACTGCAGTTCCTCTTTAACAAAGGTGCTTGCACCAGCAGCATCTGCTCCATTTTTTTATGTTAAAGGAGTCAGGCAAGCTTGTGCCCAAATGCATTTTTAACTGTCATTTATAAAGTCATACTTTTGCTAACATGCCTATATTTTATCATGCAGCTGGACAGTTGGGGCATTTACTATAGTTGGACGGGGTTGCCATGGTTAATAGTCACTACCCAGCCACAGCGAGTGTCAAGATCCACAATTGATCTCTGTCACTATAATTATTATATGGCATATGAAGATCCCCGTTTGGATGGCAATGCGACCGTGTTGTACATAAGACATCCATCTGTCTTGGCCTAGTTTTAGCTTTTCTTGTGTGACTGCTCAATTTACGTGGGTGTGTGAACATAAACAGAAAAGTAGTACTGTGAATCAATTTAAAACTTTGGATTAACAAATATATGCAGTGGTCGAAAATAAGTTATCATCCTCCAGTAAGAATTGTTGTGTGTTACTTGTTTAGAGTAGCTGGGTCACATTTTATCAGAATGTAAATAAGCAAGCCATATTGTAAACTGAAAGGAGACAGCGCTACACAAGTGAAAAAGTCAATGAAAATTTGGACAGAGCAAAGGTTTTTAGGCTTCGGCTTTTCAAACATGACTATAAAATGACATTTATTGTAAAAATACATACTTACCCATTTACATCAAATATGGGTTTATTTAGGATAAGCAATGTGCAAAGTGCAGGTACACGCAACACCCTACAAGAATATATCTTTCAAAGAAATGACTATACTATACTGATATAGTGCTAAGAAATGCCATACATATTGTCCATTTGCTACATTTTATTTTACTCACAAGGATGATTATTTAAGGATGTTCTTCTAGAGACATTGTTATTTGGTCCAGTTATTTGGCCCAGTCAGCTGGTACAAAATAGCAGTTGCTTTTAGGTACATGTGATCTCCGATTATGGGAAAGTGTTTGGGTCTCGAAGTTAATGAGGCCTGAGAACTGTCAGATCATGCAGGGGTATTGTTTCCACTCCCTTTAAGAAGCTCCATTATCAGATGCTAGTGGGTATTTTGATGTCCACTCTGATGCAGGTGGGAGCATTTTGGGATCACTGGAGAGGCAAGTACCTTTCTTATGTTGCCCACACCTTCCCTCTACATCCACATACACCTGCACCAATTGCAGAGCACCTTGTAGTAGATAGTTTGCTCTGAGGTTAGTTGGATTATGCGCAAACACCTGCAAGTCTATGAGCAACTTTTGGTTGCAAAAAGAATAGCATGGCACCCCTTAACACTGTTACCTATGCTCTCCAAAAAATGTGATGATGAAAATTCCAGAAGGATCCCCCTCTTATGATAATGCAAGCTAGTTGCAGGGTACTAATATTGTAGGTGAAACTACTGTATAATAGTTTACTAAATGCTCTCTGATTAATGCCGCTTTCTGAACTACCCCCAAACCTCTTAAAATTTGCCAGGATATTTTAAACCTGTTTTCAATAAATTCATTTAAAAATTGTATGTTTTTTAAAAGACCAAATCTAGCTTCTGAAGAAGGATCAGATGGTCAATCGGAGCTGAACTGAATTGCCCTCTGGACCGCTCAGAATTTTCATTACAGGTCTGGACCGTCTGTAGAGCAGTCATACTAATGCTAATCTTACATTCAGTAATATACCGGTAATTGTTTATGATGAAAGATAGAAAAAAAATTAAATTAATTGCACCAAGAACTTCTTTAAGTGCAATTATTTCTGAAATACTTTAACATTGGAGTTTTTTTTTTGTTAATTAGTGCTTGTTTTTATTGAAAGGAAGCTGTTGGGCCTGCAATAAAAAAAAAAAAATCAAATTTTTTCCATAAAGACATGTATTTATTTAAAGTGAAAAAGAAGAGTAATAAGAGCATCTCCATGAATAGCTCAAAACACAAGAGAACAGAATCACATAACTCAACCATATACAGGGCAAAGCCAAACCCACATCAGTGACATATCACGGGCAGATGCCGGCATAACTCTTTTTGAAGCAAAAATTATACATTTGTGCAGTTTGATCGTTTTCTTTGCTGTGTCATTTGTTTTTGAGTTATAGATATTTTTAAATGATCCGATCTATAATCCATTGTTTATTTATCATTGCATACTGTATATAGCCAACTTCAGTATTTTATAGCAAGATCCATAGCTATAATGCTGAATCAGTCAACTTTGGACTTAAGAGTTGGACTGCAGGTGTCAATGAAAGCCAAAGGATTTCCAAGACGGCATCTACACAGAGTCACATCGCATCACAGCCACCCAAATTGTGCTTGTCATGTAAACACCCTGTAGGATTATTTGAAATCCTACAGGATGTTTATATGCAGAGCCTGGCCGGGAAGTGGTTAAAATGTTTACACAAAATGTTTTAGGGATGTTGCTTAAAAGAGCTTCCAGTGTAACAGAAATGCTCACATATCTGTGTACATAAGAGGAGATCCATGGCGTACCCAGCACCATGGTCTGTCAGGCAGATAGGATGGCCTGTCCTTTCTGTACAGTATATATGTTATATAATGAGAGAGAAATCAGAAGCATTCTGGGATAACTACAAACCAACGTGGCATGGCTGCTTTAAGGTTAGGAAGCATGCACAGAACAGTGCTGTTCATTCATTGGTGATATCATTAATGATGACAGCATGGCTAGATATTTCTTTTTTTCTTAATTGTGCACATAGCACTAATTACCGAGTAGGCCTTTTTAGAATTGGTCTCCTATTCAGAAGTGACAACTTAATTTCAGTGGGTTCCTGTGATCCCTTTGCCTGCGTGTGTTCATGTCTGCACTATCTGTCTCACTGCCAGATCCTATCTATTTTCCCTTTCAAGAAGCAGTAAAAAAAATGTGGTAATTCAACACTACCTGAAACCATCCTTCCAGACTTCCACCTTACTGTTACACCCTGAAGTCATCACCTCTTGACCTTGGAGGTCACGGGTCTAGTGCTTTTCTATCCTGCTTGATTCCACTGTCTCTGCCCACTTCCTTTACAACATTAGGACCTTGTTATATAAGGAAATTGGAAACACTAACAGGCCTTTCTGAGGCCAACAATCCCTTTGCAAGATAAGATTTCCTCTCTGCTTCTAAGTAATTACTGATGATGCTTATAAATAGATTCTACTCTGAATATGAATGGGAGGGAGAACATTTTGCTGTTATAATTTCTTTTATACAAGCTAAAAAAAAAATCTAACTATATGACAGCCTGTACAAATGTAAGTATATTAAAAACCCATGTGATCCAATCTAAAATACACCAATGGCCTTGTACAATACATTTTACTTATATTTATACAGCCATATAGAAAAAAATTACTATATTTAGCAAGATTGAAGTATGTGTAAACTCAGTCATTAAAATTTAAACTTTGACATGTTCATGTAATTGCAAAAGTCATTTTCCAAATGTGAACATTTCATTAAATAAAATAATACCTGGTGATCCTGCCATAAAGGTCCTTGTTTAGGTACTTCATGTAATAGGGTAACAGCACTCTGTCCCTGTCTCCCGATCATGCTTCTGCATGGTCAATCTGTCACTCAGTCTTCTGATAAACAAACTAAAAGTAGCAGTTTCAACACACATTACATAAGCATGGTCCACTGTTGTCACCATCAGGAAAATCACACTGAGAGCCATAATTTCATTGTTGGGATGCTGCATTTAGACAAGAAGTGGCTGCAATAGGGGTTGCAGAAGATCAGCAGCACTGAAATGTAACAAAAGATGAAAAAAGTTGAAAACACATAAATCCATTTTAAAGTTAAGCACATTGCTTTAGCAGACTAAAGGTCACCTTCAGTTAGGGTTTACACATCTACTTTACAACATGAGATGTTGTTTCTCTCCCTAGTTTTGCTTTCATTAATGTTAAACTCCAGGATAAAAGTTAATTTCCACAATTCCTTATTTTACATAGGTGCATAATAAACATGTGCATGTTCACAGTTTCATAGAAAAATGACTTTTAAAACTCTGTGATGTCACAACTAACATTGAGAAACAGACACTAGGACTAGGCACCCAGAGGAGGTGTCAAGTCCAATGGATATGCCACATCTGCTCACTGTGCAGCACTGCTTGCAAAAACTATAATTCCCATGACACAGTGGACATTGTATTTGTGACTGAGCCTTAATGTGGGTGAGATGGAATTGTGGGCAATAGCCAATATTCCCAATTAATGCTTTCTGTACAGTATCTCACAAAAGTGAGTACACCCCTCACATTTTTGTAAATATTTTATTACATCTTTTCATGTGACAACACTGAAGAAATTACACTTTGCTACAATGTAAAGTAGCGAGTGTACAGCTTGTATAACAGTGTAAATTGCTGTCCCCTCAAAAGAACTCAACACACAGCCATTAATGTCTAAATCGCTGGCAAACAAAAGTGAGTACACCCCTAAGTGAAAATGTCCAAATTGGGACCAATGTCAATATTTTGTGTTGCCACAATTATTTTTCAGCACTGCCTTAAGGCAAGACACACTTGTCTTTATACTCCTCACCTGGTTGCCGCCACACACGCTTGACACTATCTGAACCAAATACGTTTATCTTGGTCTCATCAGACCACAGGACATGGTTCCAGTAATCAATGTCTTTAGTCTGCTTGTCTTCAGCAAACTGTTTGCTTTCTTGTGCATCATCTTTAGAAGAGGCTTCCTTCTGGGACGACAGCGATGCAGACCAGTTTGATGCAGTGTGTGTGGCGTATGGTCTTAGCACTGACAGGCTGACCCCCACCCCCCCCCACCCCTTCAACCTCTGCAGCACTGCTGGCAGCAGTCATACGTCTATTTCCCAAAGACAACCTCTGGATATGACACTGGGCACGTGCACTCAACTTCTTTGGTCGACCATGACGAGGCCTGTTCTGAGTGGAACCTGTCCTGTTAAACCACTGTATGGTCTGGGCCACCGGGCTGCAGCTCAGTTTCAGGGCATTGACAATCTTCTTATAGCCAAGGCCATCTTTATGTGGAGCAAAAATTCTTTTTTTCAGATCCTCAGAGAGTTCTTTGCCATGAGGTGCCATGTTCCAGTGACCAGTATGAGAGAGTAATAACACCAAATTTAACACACCTGCTCCCCATTCACACCTGAGACCTTGTAGCACTAACGAGTCACATGACAGCGGGGAGGGAAAATGGCTAATGGGCCCAATTCGGACATTTTCACTTAGGGGTGTACTCACTTTTGATGCCAGCGGTTTAGACATTAAAGGCTGTGTGTTGAGTTATTTTGAGGGGACAGCAAATTTACACTGTTATACAAGCTGTACACTCACTACTTTACATTGTGGCAAAGTGTAAGTTTTTCAGTGTTGTCACATGAAAAGATATAATAACATATTTACAAAAATATGAGGGGTGTACTCACTTTTGTGAGATACTGTATGTGCTCATGTTACTTTTTGTCCACCCACTTCTCTTGACATAGTTTGCATGCAAATATAGATGGGTATGACAGAGCATGTTTGTGGATTATTAGCTGTACAGTGTCAACAGCTACAAAGGTAAGTGATGACTTGTTTTAAAGTTCTTTAAATGCCAAATCACTCTTGTGGTGCATTAACACATGTTACATTGCACATAAAGAGATGCACATAACCCTTTTTTTATCAATGCAAAACAAGCATACTGTGCACTGTGGTGCGTCATGCTTTGTACTCTGCAGTTCAGTTGGTTGGGGTGCCATTCATAACACCACATTGCACTGCACATGGAACAAGTGCATTGCTTTCTGTTAAGTGTTTTGCAGCAACAGAAACGTTTCAATGGACCCTAACTGCATATTGAATAATATAAACACTTTAATGATCTGGGAACAGGTGCACTTTAATTAGCTGGTTTCTTGACTTTCATGCCTCTACTATGGCTTCAGTACATCATTTGCTCCAAACATGTTACCAGTGAAAACTGACCAGCATAGCAGACAGAGATCTAGCAGCTTTTACTTTAAAAGGCTGCTATGGCATCTTCTATTTTCCTATTGTAGCATATTTACTTCAAAGATATATAATATTTTGTTACATTTAATTACATATCATTTCCAACTGTCTTGCCTTATTGCCCTAAAATATTACTTAGAGGATAGAGAGGATAGTTGGAGTGTATTAGTGTTTACTGCTGTCTAGCAGTTGTTTTAGATTTGTTTAATTATCATAACACATATACTGAATGCTTCTGGCAAGTTATAGAAGCACTTTGTATATTGTACCAAATAGTTTCCAACTGCTTGAGTAATTTAGATAATGTACTCCAAAAAGGTATTTATTTTATCATTGGGTAATATATAAGAAATTAATAAGTGAAAATGTTAGTACACAAGCATTATTTAAAGGAAACCTCTGTTTACATCAAAATAGTACAAGCTAAAAAATACATTTTGTAATTTAATATTATGAAAATGTACCTTTGCATTTAAATCTGCAGCCAGCTTATAAAATGTGCCTTTCTCTGACTTGTACCAATGGCAACAGCACCCAGTTTATGTATAAAAAGTACAGAATTCACATCTCCCTACTTATATGTTTGGCCCATTTCTTTTCACAGAAAGCTACACAGAGCTTGAGGTCAAATTATTGCCATCACTTTCAATATGATTTGTGTTGTTGCTAAGATCTTTCCAAAGACTTTGCACACAAGAAAGGATGTTGGGGCTGATTTTCTTATTGCAACACTTTGCATGCATGGGGTTTTATCAAGGAGAATACATACTCCGATGATGCTGATGTCCAAGAGTTAAATCATCCTAGTAACAATAGAGGATAGGGTAAAGTTACCTGTACGATTTTTTCAGCCATGCTTGAGGGGGACAAAAATGGTCCTACAGGTATGGATATTTATTTCAAAGCTGCATGAGATTTTGAACACACTGGGCCCCCCTCAACTGGCCGGTGTATTTCATTGAAAAGGTAATCCAACCTTTTAAGAGTGAGGGTTAGGTTTAGGGGTTTGCTTAAAGTGTTTGTTACCCTAAAAAAAAAATAATGCTTTTCCCTGAAAGCATGTTATACAGCACAGTGCTTGTGCTGTGTCATTTGGCCCCTTCTATCACCTACAATACCTGGCTGATCCTGCCAGGTTCTGCCCTCTCCCCTGTAAACTGACCATGGTATATCATGGCTGCTGAGCCCTGACACCATGGTCTGTTTACGTGCCTCCATCATCCACAGCCCTGCTCTCCTGTATCTGTGTCCTCCTCCCCCATCCCCTCCCTGCCTGTCAGCTCTTCACTCCACAAGCCTCCCCTCTTGATGCTCTCATAATACAACAACCTTTTAACAATCCCCTCTGCTATGTTAACAATGTCCCCAGTGTATTTGTTTTTTTTTTTAAAAATGCTGCTATGTACCTGCTTTCAGAGCGCCGATCAGCGCTCACGTGACCGGCATCCGCTCTCCTCCTTTCTCCTACTCCTGAGTGACGTCAGCGGAGATTGTTGAAAGGTTGTTGCATGGCTTGACAAACTCTTTAAGAGTTTTGGTATTTTAGCCCCTTCCTGTGCAGAAAAAAAAATGTTTCAACCCACGTATAGAGGTCTCTGATAGACCTCGTGGTCCCTCAATGACTGTAAGCTATTCAGCAGAGCAGCTTCACAACATGTTATCCCTTTCACCATACTTCACACCTGAGATGATTTTGGTGTTGGCATGCAGTATTCTGCTTTCTCCGAGCATAATGCTGTGTATATTTACATAAAAGCTCAAAGTGTGTTTTATCTCACTACAGAACATTTTTCTTGCAGATACTTCTTTAGAAAACCTATATTAACAACACTCTTGACCAGTGCTTAATACATTTATTAACACTGATTTAGTAGGGATGTGCCGAACACACATCCGTTTTAAGCAGGGTTCAGCAAACATTGCATAAGTTAGGATACCAAGTCTGAACCCTACTGAAATCATTGGTAGGCAGAAAATATTAAACACTTTATTAAATATTAAAGAAAGTCCTAGAATGTAAACCCATTGTCATGTAATCCAACAATGCAAATCCATTGTCAGTCATGATAAATGTCAGCTGCAGTAAGAAAAAGAAACAACAACCCTAATGCAACAACAACCAATCACCAAATGACAGCTCCCCAAGCTGTCATCTGCATTAAGACGGAAGGAGTGGTTATAGTGGTGACATCACTGTCCAGATATGTGGCCATATTTAGGCAATTATGTCATTACCCTTATGGCCACTCCTTTGTTTGTTTATGTGACTGGGGATTCCCAGCCATGTAAACAAGTGGGGTTTTGTGACATCCATCAATGGTTGCTGGGGATACAGTGGGTGCTTGCACCCACTGCCTACTTAGTGACCACTGATGTCACTCAACCTATTTACTTACATGACCTTGGATTCACCTGCTCCTTCCTTAGCAACAATTGACAGCAGTAAACTGTTATAATTTGTCCATGCTGAACTCTCCGAACAATAGGCATTCAGATGAACAGCAAATGTCGAGTCTGAACCTAAGTGTGTACTGACCAGTCATCCCTAATTCTCAGGTTTTGGAGGATTCCACTCAAAAATGCTTTAGATAATAATTTTATATTTCAAAAAACAGTAATTTGTATATATCCATAACCAACATGCAAATCCAATAGTTTTAATGAAAATGTCCAAAACATCACAAAGACATTGAAGGTGAATCAACATGAAACTTAATCTTCACCAATATTCATTACTAACTTTTCCAGTGAATTCCACTCCACCACTAAGAGAAATGACCCTTACCACAGAGATTGTACCCCGAAATACACCCACAATACACCATTTACCATAATAGGTCCTCTCCTAGGTAGTGGATGGCATCCTCCAGCACAACCCTGCTGTAGAATCCCAAAGAGCATATATCGCCATAACGCATATGAAAGGAAGGAGAATGCTTCACATAGTGTAATAAAGAAAAAAAAAGAAAATCTTTGTTTATTAAATTAAAATGTAACATTCACAAACCCAGTTAGAAATATACAGTGTATATATCTCCTTGTCGCTTGGTTCAGCCACAGTGGGCAGGATGACGTCAATGCACTATCCTCCTCCTAATGCGTTTTGTCACGGATGACATAGTCAGGGGCTGACCAATTGTGGAGGATTGCAGTCTTGTCCCTGCATTGATTTCTGTAGGACAACCACTTTTAAGCAGACAAACATCAATCCTGGATTTCATCTGGTAGTGAACTGTCTGTTTGACTTTGCACTAATAGAGTTCTGACACTTTAAAAATCCTTTCTCAATACTTTCAAACAATTCAACAATTCTGCAATTTTTTCAAAATCTCTTTTGATTGCACTATATTGCACTTCAACAGAATTTAGCAGGTTAAATATTTCACAACTAAATTCATGGGAACGTATTAATTCCTAAATGGATCACCCAACTCCAGTTACTTTTTTTTTTCAGGATGTTGCCATCCTAGACGTTCAGATCTGCCTAAAGAACATTGTTTAAACCGTTTTTATAAAGATAGGGCAATGTAAAATGTTTTTGTTTAATAAATAAATAAATAAATAATATATATATATATATATATATATATATATATATATATATATATATATATATATATATATATATAATAAATATTTTTTTATGATGTAGATGAATGTTAGCTAAAAGTTTACGAGTCATTAATAAATAAACCTAGATAATATTAGGGTTCACAATTGTTTCTCTTAAGTGCATCACATCAGGGCTTTTACTTTCATTATATATTTTTTTCTTTATCTTTTACTATGTAATAAGAACATCTTTATACAGCCCCATCAAAATCAATAGTTATCATACTAAAAATAAGTAGTAGTATTTCCTGTACTGTTCAATGTGATAATATATATTTTCTAAAATTAGTAAAGTTCCATTGATTTTATTTTGTTTTTTCATTTTAATTATAGCCATAGAATTAAGACATCCTCATATTTATTAGCATAGCTTCCTGCTAACATGTTGCTTATAGGTTGAAAGGAGATTATTCATTCAGAATGCTGGATTGTTCTCTATTCTTCAGTAGAAAGGCCCTACAGTTTGCTTTCTTTTTTGCCCAAGCAATCACTAAAGCGACAGTACAACAGTATTTAGGCAGTGTATGTGTCTGAAAAAGGACATGTTTTCAATCTTGTAATGCAATTGTACAGTGTGTCAATTTAATTTATATACTGTATATAAAGCTTTCTTATGCACTCTATGTACTGAAAGGTGTTTGAACTCACATTAATGGGTGAGAGATTAGGGCAATAAAGGCACTCCTTAGAGGCATATGATGGTACCATCTATTTGTCTGACAAGTTGATAATGGAGAAAGAGGTGTGTGTGCTGTAAAAAAGATAATGCACTTATGCTCTTTTTTTCTTGTAATACTGAACAATCCTGGGTTTACAATTTCCGTAGGGCATTTCGTGTTCTCGTGTTTTACCTTCAGTGCAATCTTTTAGCAGATGCATTTGCAGTTGCAAGTGAGCTAATGTATTAATTCTTAGAGAGAATATAGGATTCCTATATTGCTATGTTGACACTTTTAGCAGAGGGACCAATTTCAACTATATTTAAAGGCAGATATTATCTTTTTTTTTGTTTCTATCCAATAATTATAATTTCCCTTGACTTTAGTTAGAAGTGAATGATATATGTATAAATTTAGAAATCTTTAATAGAGGGAGTTTCCACTATTTTAGTGTTAATGCATCTGCATCTTAAACTTGTAGGTTTGTTAGGTTTAAGTTCACTTTTTTCAACAATTTACAGTGCATCTGATGTATTAAATATTTCCTTTATTGTATTTCACTTGGTTGTCTTAGCGGAAAGGCAACATAGCTAGCCAATTGGCTAGCCAAGTGCCCCTGGAAGACGCAATTTTTTTGCGAAATGCAGCGTAGGGCTGAGCGGTATCATCGCGTCACCTCCTACTGTCGCTGTACATCCAGCAGGACGGGCTATCTGTGGTCATCCGGCCGGTGCCACAGACTGTTCTTCTACTGATGATGCTATTTCCTAATCTACATGTGAGTGTTTACTATTTTTATTTTAAATAAATACCGTTTGTTTTTACACTATGGGAGCCCTCCTTTTTTTCTCCTTATGATGACAACACTCTGCTGAGGGCTGAGTCCTTTCCTGTGGACCCACTCATCTCCACCACAGTCCCTGACGTCTCTTTCCAGCTTCCATTTTCGCTCCTGGGAGTTCCGGATTAGCAGGATCTCACAGCCCATTTAGACCCTCTGTAACAGGGGGGTCATGGGGTTCTGGTAAGCGGCCAGGCTCTCTATTTTTGGTGGTGGACCCATACACCTAGGATTCCACACAATTGAATAACCCGGGATTGTCAATCACTTTTTTGGGGTTTCTCCATATGGACTATTCCTTTAATACTTCACATTTATATTTCTAATTCTGTATATATCATACACGGACTTATTTTTAAATATGTTTTGCACTAATTGTGATATATTATTGCATAGATTGTATATGTACCCACCAAGGGGGCTTGTGTATTCCCCTAATTTTATATAGTGTGCTACACCACACACATTCATATATATTTGTTGTATTTTGGATTTTCTTTAGGTCGTGGCACCCTTTAGCCACACACACACTAATTTGTCTAGCGCGAGTCACCAATTTTTCCCATTTACGTTGTGTGTTTGTGTCACATTTAGGACATCGCAGCTTATATTTTACATGTTTTTGAAGCGCAGTTCTTTTTTCCTTTTTTCTGTCTAGCCAATTGGTAGCCACAAACCGCTAGAGAAAAATAAAAAGGAAAGGAAATATTGTTTTTTATTCGCACAATGCGGAATGTTGTCATAGCTACATTTATTGAAGATAGAGGTTAAGAACAGTAAGATTAGTGGGGACTTAATAACATTTTCCTGTTAACAGCAAGGGTGAGTCTAAATACAAATATGACCTAATGTACTAAAGCCGGGTACTCACGGGCTGAATGTTGGGAGACATTTGCCGGTTCAAAAAACCCCACATTTGGCCCATGTGTATGTCAGTCGGTCATTTGGTCTGCTTCTGTCGCATTAGCATGCTGGAAAACCAGCAGCCGACCGACTCCCGCTCAGCATTCTCAGCCATTGGTGGAGAGTGCTAATCGGAGTGTTTTTTACGGGGGCAGTCCAACCGGCGCTGGCCGTTTTTTTTTTCATTCAACCCGCTGGGTTGAATGGAAAAAACCTATAGTGTGTACCGGGCTTTAGGCTGGCCATGCATCAGTAATTTTTTTTTTCATTCAGCCAGCAGAACGGAAAAAAAAAATTACCCAATTCTCTCATCCACACATTCCTGGTGGATGGGGGAAATCACTCCCTTATTCTTTTCTGATGAAGGGGAAGGAAGGTCAGAAGGATTAAGCACGGGAGTGTGAAACGCGTCTGCTGACCCTCCGTGGGTTGAGTGTGTATGGATGTCTCTCATTTTTAATTTTGCATAAGAATAGGAGCTGTTTTTATTCTCTGGAAGTGCCGCCATCTCTTTCTTTTCTATCTGCACATGGGGTTTGTGGACACAGGCAGGCACCCAGGGTTTTTTGGCAGCTGGCGATCCCACAGGAAAGCATTTGGAGCAGTGCTCACCCCATTTGCCTTTCCAAGGAAGGTCAGAACATATTGATCAGTGTTCCTGGCTATAGCTGGCGGCACTGATCGTTAAGGAAAAACCCGACAGGCTGGTTGTATGGTAGTCCACCGGTAGATGGACTTCTGTACAACCAGCCTGTCCATACATGGATTGAATTTCAACCGGTCCCTGCTGAAGCGGCAAATTTTGATCCTTGTATGGCTGCATTCAGTAATCAGCACTCAGTAACAGACCTGGTCTGGCACACCCCTTCTCTTCCTCACGAATACAAGTCTGTTATAGGACACTTGTGATGAGAGATGTGGTCATTGCTCATCTATGCTAGGATAGAACACTGGAGTGGGAGAACAAGAAGCACATTTACACTAAGTTGAAAAATGTATTTTAAGTCATTTTAAACAACTATGAGTGAAATATAAAAATATATGGCAGTCCATTCATCTGGGCTTCAAACGTAGATAGTAAAACTAATATTTCTTAATTTAGTATTATTTTATTTTTTCAATATTCACTTGTTTAAATCAAATGTCAACCAAACATTTTTGCTAGTGGTGCCTGAATGTACCTTCTGCTTCCTTTTATCTCCCCTACAGCCTTAAAAACCCAAGCACTCTGTTTGAATTAATTCTTAACTTCCGCTCTGAAGATGAGCTTTGACCGAATCACTACATATAATGCTATTGGTCAGTAATACCATCCCTTACATTGAGGGGCTGGGGAAAGCAGTGGGTCGGACCTCTGACTTTGCTGTTGGAGATATTTGCGCATATTTAGCGTTTAGTTTCTGGACATTTACTGGTTAAACAAAAGATTACCATTTGCGGCTTGGATGCTGAATTCAGTCTTATTACAATAGTGCTAATAATGTGTGAATAAATACAGCCCATAGGTCAAGCGTAGTGATCTTTGAATGCTGTATGAACTATGTACCAGCCTACCCTGTCTATAAATGTTGTAGCTTCTTCAGTGACTCTTTATAGTTTACGTGAACTTACTGCAGGAGCCTTCAAACATCAATAGCTCTGTTAGATTTGGAAAAAAATCAGAGGGCTCTAGCTGAAATGCTTAACATCGCAAAGCCAGCCTAGACACCAGTGGAAAAACAAAGCAAGTGGGATTAGGTGATAATAAGGTGGGAAGAATGTATAAAAGTGATTTGTAACATATGTTGGTAAGAGTGAACGCAAATTAAAGAGTGTCTAGGGCACACCTAATTAAAAAATAAGATTTAGAAAAGTCTTGTTAAGCAAGTGTAAGCTGTCCACTGTGCCGCCCCTTTCTCAGCTGGGGCTTTATCAAAGTGTCGTTCCTGCTGTTAGGCATGGCGACCTTGCAGTCAGTGATTTACAAACTGTTTTACAAACATTTCCTCACTTTGTACGGTTTGATATATCCTTCAGCCTAAGCTCAGGGGGCTTATTCCTCTCAAGACTATCCGAGACCAGCATTACAATTGCTAAGAGCTTCTCTGGAAACATTCACAGAGGCTTGGAAAAAAAAGAGAACCTTTCTCCCTCTCCCAGTGTTTTATTTTTATGTCAACACTCTGCAAAGTTTATTTGTACAGATATGAAATTCCGATGCAAGGTATTGCACCACATCCAAATGAAAATGGGCGCCTTGGCTAAAAATATTTCAAGGGTCGTGTGAACAAGATGTGGACTGTGAAGAAGCAAAATATTTCTCTGTGCCACTTTGCAGGACCTTTACATTTGGTTTGTTAGTTTTTTAGGAGTCTGGATTTTCCCAACTGCTGTTTCCCACGTCAGGGCATATCATAAAGCATGAAGCAAGATGCTGCTGAGAAAATTAACTTTTTTTTCAAGATAATGACCTGCGTCAAGCAATTTTTAAATAAATGTGTTTTAAAGGAAGTGGTATACAACAGCTGCATGAAAGCTACACCTAGTGCATGCATGTTAATGTGAATGAATCTGCAAAGAATGATTGATTAATTATCATATTATTATTTATACAAGTATACTTGTACTTCTAATACCCTGCATCTGAAATTGTGAGGAAAGAGCCATTACATAGCAACCAAATTATTTAGGTATATATAAAGCCAAAACATTTTCTTTTTGAGTGGAGAAGGGAATGGGCAGAAGAACCCCTGTCAAGTTTTTGGCATCTCTGTCTCATTGGGATAATTTCCCCTAACCATCTGTCTTACAGACACAACAGGAAATCTCTGTCCAAACTGAGGACAATCACCTCTTAGCCAGTTGTCACTGGAAGAAGTGTCCCCATTATAAGATTTGCAGGCTACCCTTTTTCTGGTGACAACTCAAACTTTTGATTTCTCCTTACTTTCAGTCCCAGTGGCAGTGG
Organism: Lithobates clamitans; assembly: GCA_037952925.1. NCBI lineage: Eukaryota > Metazoa > Chordata > Amphibia > Anura > Ranidae > Lithobates > Lithobates clamitans. Next base: position 5,333,243 of record JBBGZY010000240.1, on the reverse strand, counting down.
TTTCCAGGGCAAAAAAAAGGATAACTATATCTACTAGACAGCACCGAAAGCTCCACGGGGGTTCCAAACCTTAAACATGCTATCCAGAAAAAAAATGTTTTGTTCTTAGATAGACTTTAATTTTCTTCTCTTGTGCTGCACTGGAGACATGAAATGTAAGTTAAGGTTACTATAGACAATAGCAGATGCTTTTCCTTCAAGTACTAATCAGCTCAGTTTGTGTGTGTTGGAATATTACAATGAATTATTTCAAATGGCTCTAAGCCACATCCATCGCTGCCAAATGTTCTGAATCCTATGGGACGGTCCAGGGTCTTTGTACTCTGTCCCACAGTATCCTGTACATTACAACATGTCAGCAGGGTGCTGAGTCCACTTGACACTGCATATTATCCTGGCCCTTTGGGCCAGAGGAATCTGCCCAACAGTGGCAGCATAGTCCCAGCCACAGAAAAGAAGAAAGGCAGAGCAACAATGCAGGACTGTGTGTGAGTAAAATCTGAACACCATTGTAACCATAAGACTGTTTTTTGGTCCTGCTCACGCCAACAGTTTGACTCATACTTGCTCCCACTGACACTAACGTTATACAGATTATTTTACAGTCATTGTCCCAATGATGGAGCTTGATGATGTTTATTTTACTGCCCCTGAGTTTATTCAACTCCCAGTAACACCAACAATGGGGTTTGTTTCACTTCTGCTGACGACAACGATAGGATTTTTTTTGTTCCCACTGACACCATTAGTAAGGCTTCTTTTATGCCCATTGACACCAACAATGGAGTTTATTTTACCTTTACTGACACCAGTAATTTGATTTTATTTGCTCCCACTGTCACCATTAGTAAGGCTTCTTTTATACCCACTGACACTAAAGTAGAAATTTTATTTTTACTCCCATTGCACCACCATTGAGACATATTTTACTTCCAATGACAACGCAGTGGGGTTTTGATTTACTCCCATTGACATAAACGATGGAATCTAATTTACTCTCACTGACACCAAAAGTAAGTATTTTTCTCTCCATTTTGTTCTGCTTTCCCACAGGCCCCTCAGAGGTGCCACACTAGAAGCTACATTTCATAAAGTAACACCAAAATTATTGGCCACACTCACTTTTTGCCCACACTATTTTGTCCTCAGTGGGTGTCAATTTTTTTCTCCCTGATTCTTCAAGGTATCCTTCCTAAATATTTTGACAAATGTTGGCAAAAAAGGTCACATCTATTATAAACCAATGAAATATTCAAAGTGCAATTATGCTTTTGCTAAGTATATTGCATTTGTAGTAACCCCTGCAGCCTATGAAAACATTACAATATGTTTGGTTATCTTTACTAAAAATCAGTCCTGTTTCTAGCACTATTGCCGGGCTCAGTGTTAATTCTTTGCTGTAAACTGTCTGTTTCTGGCCACCGCTGGAAGGTAGGACATCTACAGTGCAATAATCAAGGAGTAGCATTTTCATAGCACAGTAGGATGTACTCAGGCAGTAATTCTGCAGAGATAGGCAGCCGGCAACTCGAATCATCCACATGTGATAATCTTTATTAAGATTATATAAATAAAGATTATCGCATGTGGATAATTCGAGTTACTCTTTGCTATTGCTACAGTTTGAATGAATGGAAGATACTCTAGGCTTGTGCACTGAAATCTCACCTCCTTTGTGGGAATCCCAGTGTTGCCTTCTTTTTGTTAGTAATTCTGCAGACAGGAATTATTTTCCCTAGGCCTCTTTCACACGAACGATCCGTTCAGGTCCACCTGTCAGTTTTTTAGGTGGACCTGAACGGACGCTCCATAGACCGCTGACATGTCCGCTTACATCCGACCCGCTCTGATCCGAAAAATTGTGACGGAGGAAAAACCTACTTTTCCATCTGTCTGCGGATCGAATTGGGTGATGACGGACTCTACGATCCGTCTTCATCCGATCCCTCATAGGGGAGAGCGGCGCTCTGACAGGTCCGTCCCTGCACAGTGTGCAGAGACGGACCTGTCACCTGCCTGCACAGTGGGGATCGACGGAGCGATCCCCCACTGAGCAGAACGGGCTCCATGCACGGACACGTCCGTGTGAAGGAGCCCTTAAGGTGTTTAGTCACTTATTTGTCTTTTTAAAGGCTGTTGACGGGAGTAACAAAACTACTTTCTAATGTTCACGAACATGGTAAAAAGTACAATTTTCAAGAAAGCAGAGATTTAAACGAATCCAAGAACTAATTTGAATGGTAATCTTTCAGCAAATTTGAATGGGTGATGTTAGAAAGGAACCTTTTATTCATATTATTGAAATTATGTTCATTGTGGCATTATCTGTACCCAATGTCCAGGCCCTTTTCCGGGTAATTCCTGTGGGATACCAGGAAATCAAATCATTTTTTTTAGTAGAAAAGCAAAAGATATTGTTTTCTTAAATACATAACAGATATCAGGCTTTTCTAAACTGTGAAAGTATGTTTGTTTAATGTGCTGATGACAGCTCTGCTCCAATGTGGGCATGCAGTTTATTTATCTAAGCATGTAGATATATGTGTTTGTTTTTATAAATTAAAGTGTCATCATAAAAAGTGTTAATATTGCACTTTATATTTCACTGTGTTCTGTGTGTAGTGAATTTGTGTACATTCCTCCTTAAAGTGTTTCATTCTGTTAAGGGAACCATTATTTTCATTTGTTGATTGACCTCACTGGTAGATCTTCTGATATGGAGAGGAAAAGTAGAAAATTCATCATGAACTTTTACTTTTGTCTTTGATTTAAAGCTCTTCTAAACACATTGGGGTTGATTTGCTAAAACGGTAGCCAATCAGCTTCTATCTTAAGCTTGTTCAATTAAGCTTTGACAATAAAACCTGGAAGCTGATTGGTTTTTATGCACAGCTGCCCCAGATTTTGCACTCTCCAGTTTTAGTAAATTAACCACAATATCTCTCCTCTTTATGTGACCCAGCTCTTTCCCAAATAGGAAATACAGAGGAAAAATACATCATTAATATCAATCAAATGTTTTTAATTGTCATAGAAATAAGTATTTAAACTCTAATGTTTGTATGTGCTTGAAATTACAGGGAGGTGACACCTCCATCAATCAACATGTAATATCACATCCCTATTGTGTTTAGTTTTTTTAGTGAGCATGGAGGAAGAGGGGGGGAGTGGGACTGTCATTTTATCACTGTGTATACACCCACATGTGTCACTCTATAGTCATGTGTGCTGCACAGATAAGAAAAAGGAGGAAATTAACAACTAAGAAAAAAAAAGCAACATGCTTAGCGGCTATGGCTGGTCTACACAATCTCATGCTGCAGCGGTGGGGGGCACAGACAAGGTGGGAAGGACAGTGAACAGCAGGATCAACCAGGTTCATTGCAGAATACAGAAAACAAATCCCATAGTGACTGAGTGAGTATGAACAGCATGTCATATAGCATGTACTGACAGATTTTAATGATGTGGGTTTAATGTCACTTTAACTCTTTCAGATCCGTGCTATAGCCAAATGACGGCTACAGCGTGGATCTACTTTGCCGGGAGTACATCAATAGACATCCTCCTCTTTGCACGCTCCCTGCGCTGTTATCACCGAGTCAATGAGACTCAGGTGATCACAGATCGGAGTAAGGGGCCGATCCTGGCCCCTTACCATGTGATCAGCTGTCGGCCAATGGCAGCTGATCACGTGATGTAAACAGAAGATCAGTAATCTGTTTTTTTTCTGACAGCGTGAGGAGAAAATAAAGCCGATAGGTGGCACTTAAGGGTGGCACTGAAGGGCACTGATAGGTGGCACTGATGGGCACTGATAGGTGGCAGTGATTGGCACTGGTAGGTGACACTGATAGGCAGCACTGCTAGGTGGCACTAATTGCTGGCACTTGTGCACTGATCGATCAGTGCACAAGTGCCAGCAATTAGTGCCACCTATCAATGCCCACGAGTGCCACCTATCAATGCCCACCAGTGGTGCCAATCAGTGCCACCTAGCAGTGCTGCTTATCAGTGTCACCTACCAGTGCCAATCACTGCCACCTATCAGTGCCACCTATCAGTGCCCTTCAGTGCCACCCTTAAGTGCCACCTATCAGTGCCACCTCATCAGTGCCCACCAGTGCTGCCTATTAGTGCCCATCAGTGCTGCCTTATCAGTGCCCATCAATGCAGCCTATTGGTGCCTATCAGTGCAGCATTATCAGCGTACATAAATGAGGGAGAAAAATTACCTGCTTGCAAAATTTATTAACAAAATATAAAACGATTTTGTATTTTTTTTTTTATTTTTAAATTTCGGTCTTTTTTAATTTTTTTAACAAAAATAAAAAAAACAGAGGTGATCAAATACCACCAAAAGAAAGCTCTATTTGTGGGGAAAAAATGATAAAAATTTCATTTGGGTACAGTGTTGTATGACCGCGCAAATGTTGTTCAAAGAGTGACAGCGCTAAAAGCTGAACATTGGTCTGGGCAGGAGGGGGGTTTAGGTGCCCAGTAAGCAAGTGGTTAAATCAGGGGTCTTCAAACTATGGTTCGCAAGCCACACCCAGGATCTTTTCAACCACAGTTTGTTTTTCAGTTATAGGTGGATGCGGTTTGGATTACTAGCTGGCTTCCTATATCTCTGGTAATATTTGGTAATAAATGTAATAAATCCTAGCCAATTATATATGCAAGGAAATGGCAGAATCTGGTAGAGATTTCCCTTCATGTCCTGACTTAAAGACTCAAAATGAGTTTAGAGGAAACCTCTGCAGAGTGAGGGTGGATTTTTTTCTCAATAAGTAGAGAGGGTGAACCTCAACAGAGGGGAAACAGATAGCAATACTACTTGTCACAGGATCTAACACTTTGCTACTTGATTCAAAATTAAAGTTAAAAAAAAAGTTGTGTTTTTTTCATGCACTTTATCTATAGTGCCTACACAACAGTGAAATATAGGTTTGGGGTTGAGTTGGGGTAGTTCTAAAACACCCCAGTAAACACAAGAGTTGACTGCAAATAGAACAAAGCTTTTTCTGATCTAGAATGTATTATTAGATACCCTGACTGTCTCTTGATAAATCATAAATATATTTTCCAAATAGTTAAACAATTTTCTATGAGGAGACCCAATCCTTCCTTCTTATGCAGGATGAGATATTACACAGCATAGTCCATTGACCAAGTATTACTGTGGGGCCTAGATGTGGAGCAGACTGATATCTTCCTGCCTATCACCCTGATACCTGCCCATCTATACAGTGGGTTTCCTTAATTTTTAAATACCTATGGTTTCACCCTACAGAACTTGTGACTAAAGCCTTACAGATGTAAAAGCAGCTAATGTGTTTCATTACATTGCCATAAAAATCAGCAATAAATTATCTGTTCTGAGAGGACCTGTCTTTTAACCTACATTTATTATATGTTTCATTATATCTTTAAACTATTAATGTTGTACCATACTTTTTGTTTATAGTGCTATTTTTATATTGTGACATTATTTAATTAAGGTTCAACATGGATTACTGTCAGGGGTCTTATAAAAGGAATTGTTTTAGTTTCTTTGTTATACATGCTGAAATTGGTCTATGTCACCACTGTTCACTGCTTCTTCTCTTTGAAAATGACTTTTTATTAAAATGATTATCCAAAGTAATTAGGTTGGTTGACTATGTGACTGCTCTTGTGTGACTGCCTTTCACAAAGGCCAGTAAGTCAAAAGATCAATATGTCATCATTATAGACCAAGAAATTATAGCATTCAGTAGAAACCCACCAACATCCCGGTATGGAGCTGTGAAGAAAGCAGTGATATTGTAAAATAGAGAAGAGTCTTGTCCATGGCTCAAGAAATGTCAAAGGCAGTGTTAAATGTATTTTTAAAAAGTGTTTTGTATGGTTTCTACCCATTCTTTAAAATGGTTTGAAGGCTTGAGGGTCCATTGTCCTTTGAGTAATTTTTAAGGCCTTTCTCTGTGCTAAGTGACCAAAAGGCGACATAGAAAACTGAGCTATCATTGTTCTTGTTCAACACTGTAACATCTGATTTGAAATGGGGACCTCAGGGCAGTCTTTTTAATGGACTGTTTTTATTTTCTGGCAGCATTTTAATCACTTCTGTGTTCAAAATGGCTGACCAGAATAATGGTCCTCTGTGCTTCTGAGCGGATCACACACTGAAGGTCATTTCACTGAATTCAGCCAAAGATTTCTGTGATGTTCCTGATATAACTTTTCATAGTTTCTCGAGCTAATAGTAGGGACTGCGTCCTATCCCAGGCCAGTTTTCCAAGTGGAAACAAGTTCACAGAGCATCTTTCATGGACAAATTCATGTAAAATGTTATGCTTTATACGTTCATTCAGCGCTAAAACTATTTATTTTTTCAGAGTGGATTTTCAGTAGGTACTGCATAAGTTCATATTGTTATGCGCCTATGCAGACATTTTTGTCAACTTTCTGAACAACATAATAAATGCAGTTCTGTTTATTTTAGTCCATACTCTTTTTTCACATATTTAGAATATATCTGCTTTTAGTTGTCTATTTGTTTCATGTTATTTCACTTATGGTATCTTTGTCAACATATTAAAGAAGAATATGTGTTGTGTTAATAAAGCCTAAATTCAAAAGTTTGCACCCAAGCTTCTGTGCTAGAAACGAATGATTCACCCTTTATGTGCAAATATTACCCTACTAAGCCATACCATCTCATATATCCCTTAAATTACCACATGCTCTCATTTCATTTACATTCCTAGCAGCAAAGAATTCTATAGGGATGCCTTGGCAGTTATTGCTTGCAAATTTTGGTCTTGTCAATGAACAATTGTCTTTGATTATGGTCAGTGAAAAATTAACCAGTGTCCTGCATTATAAACAGATTCAGTTTGAGAATTTGAAAAGATATGCTTGTTGTTTCCTTTTGTTCCCATTACTTGTTTGGCTTTTTTATCACTAGGTGATGTAGAAGTTAACAAAAATGTATGTATACGATATACAGAACTTTTGTAGGTACGTTTTATTTATGGTTTCTCAAGCCCTCACGGTCTTATTTAGAAGGCATGCTTTTACCCAGATTATAATACTATATGTACCAATTGTCACCCTCCATTTTTGTAAAACTTTTCAAAAAACTTTGAAAAAAAAGCATTAACTTCTGTGATAATAAGCTCATTATGCATCGTTTGTTTAGTTTAATTGATAATTGTGCTTTTGCTATGGTTTTTAAATATATCAAGCATTATAAGTCAACTAAATATACAAGCCTGTCTTTGCTCAAATAATGTCTGTATCTCCATCTTGAGCCTTAACATGCTGTCTCATAATATATTTTTAGCACTAAACACAGCAATCTATGAATAACTTTTTTGAAGACTACACTTGGTGGGAAAGTACTTTGCCAAAACAGGAGCACAGCAAGAGGTTAATAAAGTCTTCAGCTTCTCATCCAGCTTTTCATTCACACAGAAATGTTGATGTGTGGGTGTCGACACAATGTGGGAAACTGTTTTCATTGAACAATCAGAATATTTTTTATGGAAGTGAAGAGTTACAAATAATCGTTTCTGTAATGAACAAAAATGGAATAAGATAGCCTTTCTCTGCTCTGACTAAGGCACTATTGTTGTCATCCATTTACTTGGCTGTACTAGAAATATTCCAAACTTGACAAATTTGTATCCTAAGCCTTTGTTCCTCCAACACATGCATTATAGTTTATATAACTAAACCCACGTAACTCTTTCACTCCCAGAGGTTTGTTCAAAAAGTACTTCAATGGATGCTTTCTCTTCATCCACCATGAAAAAAAGTATATTCACAAAAGTTCTGTGTTCAGTTATGCAGATGAGCCTTTTAAACACTGCACCGTTTTATTGTTGAAATTATATTCAAAATATACAATCTTAATTTTTCACAGGGATTTCTGATACCCAAGACTATGCTGCTAGCTGACATGGCAAGGGAATATCAAACTGTAATCATATAACATTTTCAACAAATACAGTAGTTAAAATCAAAAATCAAATCAAAACTTTCAGTGTGGTATTACCACTACAAGCAGCGTTATTCCTTCCATGATGGCAACCTTGCCAGTACTGATCCCTTTCGGGCACTACTGATCCCCTTTTCTATGCTCATCTTATGTGTCTGTTCAGATGAGAGTTTCAGAACTAGGTCAACATAGATTACAGGAAGTTGTAAAGATTTCCTCACTATATAATTATTATGTTTTTAGGGAACTTTAAAGAGGAACTATGACTTTTCCTCCCCAAAACAACAGATGCATTGTGCATGTAAATGAATCACAGCCCCACTGTCATTTTGTGTGTAACTTACCTCCTTTAGCTGTATACAGCAGGTTTCTGTGTCTCAGATGTCACTCTTCCTCCTGACTGAATTTCAAAGTTCCCTGACTTCCTGTTTCCTTATTCCAGTCCTGATACTACATGTCCCATGATCTTTTGAGCCTCTGTAGCTTCAGGGCAGGCTATGGGAGTAATTTTTTTCAGTTCTCGGAGTTGATGTGGGTGTGTCCTAGGGTTAATGCGGGTGTTTCTGGGCCTTCATGTAGGTGCTGAAACTTGTAAATGTGTCATATCTCCTCCTCTGTCATTCCTGTCTTGCAGCATGCCAAATAATGGCTTACTGCAAGACTACAGATGAAGGGCTATAGGAGATTATGAAGATGTTTCCTTCATATCTAAATTCATTACTTCACAGAGAGCAGGGCTCTGAGAGGGTGGGATCTGAGTGGCAGGACTCTCCCTGTTCACACTGGTCAGTAGGGATGAGCCCGATGTTCGAGTCCAACATAAATTGGACTCGAACATTGGGTGTTCGCCTGTTCCCCGAACAGCAAACATTATGCAGTGTTCGCGCCAAATTCGAAAAGCCGCGGAACACTGTTAAAATCTTTGGGTCACTAACATGAAAATCCAAAAGTGCTCATTTTAAAGGTTTATATGCAAGTTATTGCCATAAAAATTGTTTGGGGACCTGGGGACAATGCAAAAAAAGTTTTCAAAACGGTCGTTTTTTCAGGAGCAGTAATTTCAATAATGCTTAAAGTGAAGCAATAAAAATGAAATATTCCTTTAAATATCGTGTCTGGGGGTTGTCCTTAGTATGCCTATAAAGTAGCGCATCTTTCCCATGTTTGACATTTCTAATGGAAATAAAGTCATTTAAAACTGATTGCGGCTGTAATGTATTGTCGGGTCTCGGCAATATAGATAAAAATCATTGAAAAAAACGCCATTGTTCCCCCTCCCAGTCCATTACCAGGCTCTTTGGGTCTGGTATGAATATTAAGGGGAACCCTGCACCCAAATTTAAAAAAAAATGCTTTGGGGTCCCCCCAAAATCCACACCAGGCCTTTCAGGTCTGGTATGGATATTAAGGGGAACCCTGCGCCAATTTTTTTTGTTAAAAATGGTGTAAGGGTCCCCCCAAAATCCATACCAGGCCCCTCAGGTCTGGTATGGTTTTTAAGGGGAACCCTGTGCCAAATTTAAAAAAATGATGTAGGGGTCCCCCCACAATCCGTACCAGACCCTTATCCGGGCACACAACCTGGCAGGCCACAGGAAAAGAGGAGGGGTGACGAAATGGCACCACTCCTCCTGAACCAAACCAGGCCACAGGCCCTCAACATGGGAAGGATGTTTTGGGGTCCCCCAAAACATCTTGTCCCCATGTTGGTGGGCACAAGGGCCTCATCCCCACAACCCTTGCCCGATGGTTGTGAGAGTCTGCGGGCGGGGGGCTTATCGGAATCTGGAAGGGGACCAGACAAGGGGACAAGGGGACCCCCAGATCCCAGCCCCCCTATGTGAATGGGTATCGGGTACATTGTAATCCTACCAATTCACCAAAAAAAGTGTCAAAAATACTAAAAATAACAGGAGACACTTTGGGACAGCACTCGACCGACCGAAAAAAGAAAAAAAAACCCTTCAACAACTCTGCCTCCATGGGAGGCTCCTGCTGACTGACGCTTCTTCCCGATGACAGCTGTTATATAGCTGAGGGCGGGGCCACCCGGTGACGTAAACGCCTTCCTCTGATGTCACGTGGTGTCAGAGGAGTGCGGTGTCACTTGTTTACATCACTGGGTGGCCTCGCCCTCAGCTATATAACAGCTATCATCTTGAAGAAGCGTCAGTCGGCGGGAGCCTCCAATGGAGGCGGAGTTGTTTTTTTTTCTCTTTTCAGTCCGTTGGGCGCTGTCATCAAAGATGGATTTACATTGCGGGACATTTTTATTTATTTTATTTTTTTATTTTTTAATAAAACACTTGTCCCAAAGTGTCTCCTGTAATTTTTACTATTTTTGACAAATTTTTGGTGAATTTGTACCCGATACCCATTCACATAGGGGGCCGGAATCTGGGGTCCCCTTGTTAAGGAGGGCTTCCACATTCTGATAAGCCCCCCGCCCAAAGACCCCCACAGCCACCGGACAAGGGTTGTGGGGATGAGGCCCTTATCCCCATAAACATGGGGACAAGATGTTTTGGGGGACCCCAAAACATCCTCCCCATGTTGAGGGCATGTGGCCTGGTACAGTTCAAGAGGGGGGTGCTCTCTCGTCCCCTCTTTTCCTGTGGCCTGCCAGGTTGCGTGCTCGGATAAGGGTCTGGAATAGATTTTGGGGGGACCCCTACGCCATTTTTTTAAAATTTGGCGCAGGGTTCCCCTTAAAATTCATACCAGACCTGAAGGTCCTGGTATGGATTTTGGGGGGACCCCACGTATTTTTATTTTCTTTAATTTGGGTGCGGGGTTCAAACTTAATATTCATACCAGACCTAAAGGGCCTGGTAATGGACTGGGGGGGGACCCATGCCGTTTTTTTTTCAAATAATTTTTTCTATATTGTCGGAAACCAACAATACATTACAGCCGCGATCAGTTTTAAATGACTTTTTTTTTCCTTTAGAAATGTCATTTTGCTGTGGCACTGCTCTAAACACGGGGAAAATGCACTACTTTACAGGCATACTAAGGATACCCCTCAGGCATGATATTTAAAGGAATATTTCATTTTTATTGTTTCACTTTAAACATTATTAAAATCACTGCTCCTGAAAAACTTCTTTTCCATTGATACATGTCCCCTGGGGCAGGTGCCGGGTCCCCAAACACATTTTATGGCAATAACTTGCATATAAGCCTTTCAAATTAGCACTTTTGATTTTTCATGTTCGTGTCCCATGGACTTTAACGGTGTTCACGTGTTTGTACAAATTTTTTGCCTGTTCGCATGTTCTGGTGCGAACTGAACCGGGGGGTGTTCGGCTCATCCCTACTGGTCAGCGTATTTTACTGGGCAGGACTGAATAACAACTGTTATCCATCCAATACTGCCCAGCAGCAGCACAGCTAGTTTTCAGAACAGGCTATGTATGAAGGTGTCTCCTTCTTGAATAATGTTGTGATCTGTGAGGCGGGACTTGGGAAATTTGGACTTTTCCTGTAGATGTGACTGGGCAGGATTAAATACTAATTAGGATGTATTCAATCCCACCCACTATCAGAGCTGTGAAGGAAGTTACATCATTTGCAGAGTCTGAAAGACTACATGGGAAGTTTTACAGACTCTAGCTGCTGCAGGAAGGGGTTGTGGAAGGTACAGAGTCTATCAGCACGATATACAGAGTATCACATGGTACAAAGCCACAACTAATCCCAGAATATCAGGGGATCTGCAGAAAACAGAGCAGCATGGTACAGAGGTATGATTTATGCTGGGACTGATCATTCTATTCAGTTCTGTGAAAAGAAAGTTGGAATTCAGCTTTAAGGTGGCCCTATACTGAAAAAAAGAATATAGACAAAAAGCAAACAGTTTGTAAAAACATATTATAATGTTAAAGAAAAATGTCCTGCACCTGTAAGCATAGGGTCCTTCGGGGAGGTCTGTTACCTTAATATATCAGTCATGTCATCTGTACTGAAGGGGCATTGGAGAATTATATTTAAGCTATGCCATCCTATTAGCAGGTCAATGATCATATCATTTGACAGGGCCACATGACCAATGCTTTGGACCATTATTTTCCTGACACATAAGCGGACTCTTTTGATCATTGTGGCAGCTTGGTACTAATTGTTAATGTATGGAAAAATATTTTTAAATAAAATGTATGGTTGTTTAAGCTTTAAAATACGTTCGAAAAACATAGAGAAATTTAGCATACATGATATTCAATAAAACATTTTCCTGGTATCCACTAGTTTATTAAGATTGGCTATCATGCTACCAAATATTTTACCACTGAGGATATTTGGCTACAATCCTTATCCTGCAGCTCTAGTTCTTGTGTTCAGATCTCTATTTGTACGTTCTGTTCATGTTTGCTTGTATTTCCTCTGGATGCTCAGATTTCCTTTCACAACCCAGAGGACAGGGACTGATGTGAATGGTTCTATGTACTTTGTAAGGCAGTGCTATATAAATATGGGAAATTTGTACTCTGTGAAACATTGCTTTATATGTCAGCACTTTCTAAATTTGGGATGTGAATGCAATCGTTTTAACTTTGACTTTAGATTGTGAGTTTTCTAGCAGTAGCTGGGGTTTTACATCTTCTCCAGTAGCAGTATTTAACCGTTTCAGCCCTGGAAGATTTTTCCCCCTTCCTGACCAGAGCACTTTTTGCGATTCGACACTGCGTCGCTTTAACTGACAATTGCGCGGTCGTGTGACATTGCACCCAAACAAAATTGACGTCCTTTTTTCCTACAAATAGAGCTTTCTTTTGGTGGTATTTGATCACCTCTGCAGTTTTTATTTTTTGCGCTATAAACAAAAAAAGAGCGCCAATTTTGAAAAAAACGCAATATTTTTTACTTTTTGCTATAATAAATATCCCCCCAAAAATATATAAAAAAACTATTTTTTTCCTCAGTTTAGACCGATTATGTATTTTTCTACATATTTTTGGTAAAAATATTGCAATAAGCATATATTGATCGGTTTGCGCAAAAGTTATAGCATCTACAAAATAGAGGATAGTTTTATGGCATTTTTATTATTGTTTTTTATTAGTAATGGCGGCGATCTGCGATTTTTATCATGACTGCGACATTATGGCGGACACAATAGACACTTTTGACACTATTTTGGGACCATTGTTATTTATACAGCGATCAGTGCTATGAAAATGCACTGATTACTGTATAAATGACACTGGCAGGGAAGGAGTTAAACACTAGGGGGTGCTGCAGGGGCTAAGCGTGTCCTAGGGAGTGATTCCAATTGTTGGGGGGATGGGCTACAACTCACATGACAGCGATCTCTGTCATGTCACAAGGCAAAACAGGGAAATGCCTTGTTTACATAGGCACGTGCCCGTTCTGCAGCTTTGTGACGCGATCGCGGAGAGACTGGAGGACATCGAGTCCGCAGGTCCCGCGGGCACAGTCACGCTGTACGCGATGGGCACGCGCACGCCCGCTAACCCCGCCAATTAAAGGGGATGTACAGGTACGCCCATTTGCCCACCGCTGCCATTGTGCCGTCATATATCGGTGTGCAGCGGTCGGCAAGTGGTTAAAGATAAAATACAGCTTGACTGTGGTAAAATAGAATATTCCCATTTTAGTGATCAGATTGCAGACTTACATTTATTACTAATTGTGTTGTTTAGAGGTCATAGGCGATGTTGATGGGCATGCTTAGAAATGTGTCCATAGAAATTTCTTCTTGCTCAGAATTTTTTTAAAAAAAAAAAAACAAGGAATTCCTTTTAGTTATCTGATTCCAAGTTATCCCTGGCCTTTGTGCAATCTGTTCATTTACTATAATTCATGGGTTTGTGTTGTATGCCCTTCAGTACATCAAAGTTCATTATATGCAGGGGCAAATAATAGTGTGCACTGCTGACATTTGTTTATGTGTGCTTTGTGTTGTGTATGCATCTATATATTACATGTATGATATCAAAGCACTTTATTTAATATTTTATTGACTGTCTGCTTGCCCTATCCTGACCTCTCCAAAATCCTAAGCTCCTCTTTCTCTTGAGATGCAATGTCAGTTCTGATTAAACAGCTGAGCGTGAATTCTCCCTCTATATTTCCTGTGAATAAACTTCATCCCAGCAGGCAGACACATTGTGGACATGTGCAGGTTATGTGAATCAAGGGAAGGATGAATGAATGGATTTAAGGTGACCCCTTACAAATGTTTCCTCCAAAAATAAAAATATGTACCTAGTGACTACAATGGGTATTTTCTCCCTAACTATAACTGATATTGAAAGCCAGAGTCAAGTCGTTTGTGGCATGCGTGCTGGAATCAGTGCTGATGAGAAATTACACAACTTTTTGCTTTTACTGCTTGGAAAACCTCAGTCAATAGGTTTTAGGCTGGATTCACACCTATGCATTTTTAGTGCTTTTTGCATTTTGCAGATTTGCACCACAGAACAAGTTCCATAGGAAACCATTTTAAATTGACTGTAGTGCAAATCTGCAAAATGCAAAAAGCACCAAAAATGTATAGGTGTGAATCCAGCCTTAGAGAATCTTATGCTGCTGATGCTGTTTTAATTAGTCGATTCAGGTTTATACACTTGAAAGCTTAGTTAATTAGTAAGAAGTTTTGAATATTTTACACAAATACATTACAATCCTTCTAGCTTCTGTTTCAGCTCGAGCAACAAAGTCAGCTCCGTTAAAGGAAAATGGTATTGTCATGTAACCTAGTTGTAGTGCAATTGTAAGACCTAATTTCATTTGTATAGATAGGTGGATTGTTTTGTCCTTCACGTTTCCATAAAATCAAGTGATGGTAAAATTGCATGGCATTCTACTACTATGTGAGTACAGTTTACCAACTTGTTTAGACTTTTGTAGCTGTGCATTTCATTTCACCGCCTTAAAGTTTAACTTTTAACTTCATTTTTTAAAATTTGCTGCTTTGTCTTTTTTTACAAAAAAAAAAAAAAAAAAAAAAGCTGTCCCCGCTGCTTTACTAACCTTATGCCTTCCCCTTTTCCCCACACTCCAAGCTCCAGCATTATCAAACCCACTTTCTGTGGGCAGAGGTTGTCATGGACATACCTGATGGGGGGCATAAACACACATCCTTGCCTCACAGTGCTTCCGGTCAACTCATTACATGAGGCATTACATTACATGAGAGACAGTCCACCTGCATTGCTGAGGAATAAAAAGGATGTACTCATCAAACTAGCTTGAAGATTGTTGAATTTGGGGGTATGTATTATAAATGTATTTTTAAAAACAAAAGTGTCGGAGAAGGGAGCCAGGGAAATTGGGTGTTGACCGAGTTAAAAAAAAAAAAAACAGATCAACTTTCATCCATTTCACTCAAATACATACACACTGGATATTTTCATATTATTGCTGCTGTCATTCTTGTTGATTCGTTAATTCCAGGGCTGTCCCAGGCTACATTTTTGTCAGCAAAGATGGTTGCCTTAAACTGTAGTGCTGCCTGTATGTGTGTACATGCTTTTATATATACACACCCACACATATACTAAGCCCAGTGGTTCTGAGCCTGTTAAAAGTGCTGACTTTGCATCACTGAACTGTGTTTCCTGGTAGCCGCTGCTCTTGTCATACAGGCAGGTGCAGTGGCCGGCAGTACGGTGCTTAGTGACACTGAACTAACACTTTTAACACCCTCTGCGTCACTGAGGAGGCTTAGCTGCTGCATCTGCCTATGTGGCCACAGGTCCAGCATGGGACTCAGGAACGCTGAGCCTGTGGTTTTAACAGACTAAGAAAGAAGTTCAAAATGTCTGGTATGGACACTCCAGCCTCTGCTGTGCCTTCATGGGTTCCCAGTGCTTGCTTTTTTGCCAGCGTGTAGTTTTTAGGGACATTTTGCGAGTGTTAGTAGTCAGTTCAAACCATTTGCTGGCAAAAATCACATTATGCATGGTTATGACAAGGAAAATTTGCCAAATTTAGAAATTAAAGAATAGCAAAAACTATTAGGCAGAACCTACACCTGAAGACCTCTCATCTTCTAATTGATCAGAGAAGAGAGGTCTACTAAACTGTACTGAACTTTTCACTTTGAAACAGGTAATTTTTCTGATATAACAGTGAAATGATCATTAAAATTTCCGGCATGTTGCCAGTACAGTCTTATTAACTGCACACTATAGTTTGCCATCTGTCCATAAAGCTCAACATTACTGCTCTTCAGCCAGTGGCTTTGTAGCCTCATTTGGCTCTTAGCCTAATATGATATGTTAGTTTTGACCCTTCAAATCTATTCCACAAGTGCTCAGTACCTGACAGAAAGGATATCAATGAAAGTTCAGATTTATGCATGTCATAGTATATCTTCTAATGTTTCATAACTTATCAAAACCATATCTTCAGTTCTAATGAGTGTCAGGAAAATACCCCGGCACCATGGAAAGGCAGATATTGATGTCCAAGAAAAAGATGGGAGTTGTGAAAATTGTGCAACCACTCTCTTCTACTTACCGAATCTAGCTACCTAATCTCATCTTTGGTGTCAGGAAGGCTTCATAGGTGTTCATCTTTCGTTGGCTGAAGCTTTGAATTGTCAAAATGCTGGGTAAGAAAAGTTAAAACGGCCTTATACAGTATGTGGAAGACAGATGCTGTCCAAGGCCCCCACCAGAACTCTGCAGCATTATCACTTCCAAAAAAGCACAAATAAACATAGGTTGCCTAATTGGGCAGAATACTTGTTATCTCTTAGTTGAAACCCAAAACCCCCTCCATACCCTTGAAGCTGAAAGTTTCTGGTGCTGCGGTGGTTAATATGATCAGCTGGACCTGTCACAGGAGTTGTCAGAGTGCAGACTATACCTGCCCCCCCCCCCCCCCCACCTATTCATAGAAGCTGTATTATAGCTTCCATCAATAAAAAATGATCTATGAATGGAGGAGGCAGACCTTTCTTCTGCCAGTCCTCCACTCTTAAATTACTTTTCATTGATGAAAGCTAAAGTACAGCTTCTACGAATGAAGCAAGGGGGTGGAAAGGGCAGGCATAGTCGGCATTCTTAACGAGTGCCTGTGACATCTCCAGCTGATCATGTTAAAGCGCTATTAAACCCAAAACCAAACGTACTGTAATATATTGCAGCTTACCAATCATTAGTTGTGGTGGCCACATTAGTTTTCTTTTTGTAGGCTTTTTTCTCTTTGTTTTCACCTGGTGATCTGGCCGGTACACATCTCTTGTATTAGAGTGCCTCCAATCTGGATGAATGAACACACGAGGCACAGTAGATCGCAGCATTGTCAGTCTGGGTAGAGGGGAGTGTTAAATGTACTAGGATATTTAAATAAACGAACACATTGAAGCCAAACTCCAGCTCACACTTGATTATCAGTTACAGCAGTTTGTTTTCCTTTTGGGATAAAGGTTTTATATGAATAAATAAAAGCTGATCAATGTAAGCATCCCTGTTCGTGTTAAATGGTTTGTCTCATTCCTGTAAACTGATACATCTGGAAAAGAGCTTGTTCTTTTGAAAAAGAACAGACTTCCTGGCCAGATCATCAGCTCAAAACAGAATAAAGAAAGCCTTAAAAAACCAATGCAGCCATCACATCTAAGAACTCGTAAGCTGCAATATATTATTCGTTTTATGCAGCACCGGAAGATTAAAGCTGAGGAGGTATGGGTGGGACCTTGTATTTCAACTAAACAAACAGCCAGCCAGCCAGGGATACTTTAAATTAAATGTAAGTACCATACCTTGTGATAATTTAAAAATAATAATAAAAATACAGCCTTTGGATTTGCCTTTAGTAAACAACCCCCATAGTTTTTAGATAACAATAGGTGTCATGACTTGCTATGATGTGTAAGGAAAGTTACCATGTGCTGAAGTGCTGCAGAACCAACTCCACTGTGTGTTTTACTGAATAACACACTAAAGTCTAATAATAAGCTGTCAGAAAGCGTGCAATGTATAATTCCTAAATCATCTGAAGAAAACTATAGATTAGTCTATCATTCTATGTAACTTGTTCTCTAAACATTTTAATAACTGGAAATATAGCTATATAAGAATATTATAAGAAAACTTAACAGTCTTATTCTTTCTGTCCAATAGAGGTTTTGAATGTATTGGACAATGGCTGTTACTAGATAGCATCTCCCCTCCTTCGTTCTGTTAACAATATGCCCTATTCATCCCTATTCATAAAATGTGGTATGCTGGCGGCTAACGCTTCCATCAAAATCTATTGCATTATGTCTGTGCTGAGCTGTCCTTGTTTTTGCCCCATATTGTCTGCTGTTAATGACAGATAGTGTAGACAATGAGTGTAGCACGCTGTTCTCCTCAGGCAGATGTTATCGTTACAATTTTTTTTGCCTCCAATATGTACATCATAAGTACTTGTTTTTTTTTTTCCTTTTTGTTTGTTCTACCTGCTATGTATTTTATTACATGTACCTAAAGCATTATAATGAAACCGTTGCATTAGACCCAGTGTTTGGCTAGCCATAAACAAGGAGATGCCTCCTTGAGAATGACAGGCTGGTCTATGATATGTTGTGTTGGAGCCTACCCTCTTTTACCCTCTTGACTCCATAAATGTTGGATGTGCTCATTCTCATCATTTTCTAGGGTGCCCCCTTTTTTAGCCATTTCATTATATTATGTTGTCACATGAGGGAGAATTGGGCCATTGATAACAAGCTTAAAGCCTAAACATAAAGAATAATAAAGGAAAAATGCTTGTGATAGAACGTCTAGGGTACCTTTGCTGATCTATCCTAAAAATTGTAGTTAACTGCCTCCATGATCATTAAAGCGGAACTTCGCTCTCACAATCAACATTGATTATTTTTAATCCCTATGCTGCTAGCATTAGTAAATAAATAGGAAAGTATATCATATTTACTTATATAGTCAGGAAAGTAATTTAGTGGGATTTTGTGGGTGCCAGGCAAATAGATTTAGACAAACATCAGAATAAAAAGTATAAATCACATTTTATTAAACATAAACAAAGTTTAAAAATGATGATCGCTGTACCTAATATAGAACAAACGGCAGTACATATCAGATTAGATAATGAATAAGGGGTCACTCAGCACTATAATCCCGACGTGTTTTCCCCATTGGGGCTTCCTCAGGGGATGTTTGTTGAGGGACCAAAATGGATATATCACTGCATGAGATAAAGTACAATTAAGAGCCATCAAAATATTAACAAGGAAAGTATGTTTAAAGAAAAGAGAGAGATGTCAATGACTGTCCAAAGCTGAATTGTTCAGCTGCCAACTATTGAATAGTTACCTGCTGTAAGAGTAGAGCCGGACGTAGGAGAACGGACATTGAGCTGTGCTGGCGAGAGTTGGCCTGGATGGGCCCAAGTAAGGGCCCTGTGACCAGTTTCTGGCACATGAAAGAGAAGTATGAGTGGGATGATAGTGGGGAAATAGAAAGTTAAATGGTGGGGGGAAAAAAGAAGAAAGGGAGGAAGGGAAGGATGGGGAGGAAGGGAAGGATGGGGAGGAAGGGAAGGATGGGGGAAGGGGGGAAGAGGGGGGGAGGGAAAAAAGGGGAGAATGAAGGGGGTGAGGTGTAGGACATGGGGAGGGAGAGGGAAGGAGAGGGCACAGGAAGAAAGGGGGGGAGGGAAGGGGGGAAAAATGGGGGAGGGAGGGAAGGATGGCAGGGAGGGAAGGGAGGGGGAGGGAGGGAAAAAAGGGGAGAAGAGAGGGAGGGAGTGAGGTGTGGGACATGGAGAGGGAGAGGGAAGGAAAGGGCACAGGAAGAAAGAGGGGGCGGGAGTGAAAATGTGAGAGGGAAATGTTCTGGGGTGTGAAAATCACCCTAGGGTGGTAAGTAATGTAAAGACATACAGTGACTATGAGGTGAAAGGTGATAACTAGATTAAATGGGCCAAGGGGAGAGGTACTTACAATTGACCTGGCTAGGGATGGTGGTGCCTTTTCTTTGACACTGTCACCTATCCATACCAACCAGTATATCATATTTACTTGTTTCAACATTTTTTTACATGTCTTTAATTACTTCCTGGTTTGCAGGCCTAGGCAAATGATGTCATGCATCCCAGTAGTCTTAGGGAGAGGAGGATGGGTTTTCTCAACTAAGCACACCCTACTGCCTTCATGCCTGAGGTAAGGGCAGATTACAGGAAGTAAATGTTACATGAATCATCTGCCCTTACTCAAGATGGCCATAGCCAGAAATGATAGGGGGTGTTTTTTAAGGTAATGTTTCAGCAAAGTAAAGCATGGAGATGTGGATGGATGAGGGAGTTTTCTTTCAATATTAAAAATGAACTAAATAGCATTTTTAGTTTGTGGTGCTCAGATGCAGTGTAGTTTTGCTTTAAGAGACAATACTTTAATTTCCACTGACCTGAAACAAGTATGCAAATCAGAAATTCTGACTTTGCTCTGACCTGCTACCTGCCTGTTCTAGATTGGACTGTTCTAGGTTCTGACTTAGTTCTGACCTGCAACATGCTTGTTTTAGGTCGGACTGTTCTAGGTTCTGACTTTGTTCTGACCTGCAACATGCTTGTTCTAGGTCAGACGATTCTAGGTTCTGACTTCGTTCTGACCTGCTACATGTAGCTTGTTCTAGATCGGACTGTTCTAGGTTTTGACTTTGTTCTGACCTTCTACATGCTTGTTCTAGATTGGACTGTTCTAGGTTCTGACTTTGTTCTGACCTGCTACATGCTTGTTCTAGGTCAATCATTCAAGGTTTTCACTAGAGACGGTTCGGAAACTAGCATTTTCACAAGGTGATCATCAAGGACAGCCTTTATTTTATTTTAGTACAGTTGCACTTTAAGCTACATACACACTACATACAAACACTGCAATTACTTATGATGGAATATAACTCCGTTCTTGCAATTTCCGCCACAGAGTAAGCACGTTGCCATAGAGTTGTTTGATCTGTTTGGTAAAACCAGTTGTCAGTACTGTATAACACTTTCCTGAGTGCTCTCTATGCTTATCTGTTTCATATGTCGCTTGATCGGTTTCAGCTGCTTCCATTGTTCATCAGCCATAATGGTTGAGATTTGCAAAGTCACAATAGACTGCCTGTGAAAAATATAAGCAATTTGTTTAATTATGCTTCACATATACAATAACAACACTGCGGCTATTGAAAACTATGCATCTATAAGAGGGAAATGCTGAAAGGCAAATATCAACAGAAGTTACTAAATAAAGAACAGAACATAGGAATAGGGAAAATACAGCATGCCTCTTTTTAAAAACCCTCTGAAGTTAGTAACATCTGTATTAAAGGGACTATGCCACTACAGGCTTGAAAGTAAAATAAAGCCACCTTGTTAAAAAGGATGCTATATACCTACCTTCCCAGTGGCTAGTGTGTTACAATTCCACCACGTTGCGGATTCTGGACACTGCAGGTATCCAATACTTCCGGATGTGTCAATACCTGCTCCTCCCATCACGTTTTGTGCTGCCTCCTTCTGACTCAGTAGTATTCTCTCCTCTTGCCCAGTGAAGCTATAGCACCTAGGTACAGTGTACCAAATTGGTCCCAAAAGAGTAGTGCAAAAATGTGTGAGACAAGAAAGAATTATTTGTGACTCCTTATTCTTATGGCTGACGTGCTCTTTTAAAGTGTTACTAAACCCACAACAGTAAAATCAGTATGTATATGCAGTAAAGCATGCTTGTTATACTCATTGTGGAGCCTAGGGGGTTAATCCTCTGCATTGTGTAAAAAAGGCAGTTTGATCCTGTCTTCTCTGTTCTGCTCCCTTTCGTCCACTGTCCCCAAATCATCTCCTGATAGAACAGAGCCTTGGGGGCAAGCTGCATATGCTCAGTTTGGTGTGTATTGCTAGAGAGTCTTCCTTGTTCTTGGGAGAGTGCATGTGATCAGCACAGGGCAGCCTCATAGGACAATCAGGAAAGAATGAAAACTCCTCCTACAAGACATTGATAGAAGTCACAAGACTGCTCTATCTGCTGATGAGAAAAGGTATAAAGCAGTTTATATTTACTAAAACTATTGCATTTCCATGTTCTGTGTACTGTGGGAGACCGGATATAGTGAATACAAGGTCCTGGGTTTAGTAACACTTTAATTGATGGAGTCAGTTAAAAAAAAATTGTGTTTCCTTTAAACATTATGCATATTGTTGTAACTATATCAGAACGTTGACTTTTTTTCTCTTCGTGTGAATAAGTGCATATATAACTTTTAACTCAATCTGCGGTCTACTTTAAATATCAACCATATCAATTGCACTGCCACGCACACATCCAAAATAGTAAGCAGCTACTAATGCTGTCCAAGTAACAAGGTGTTTGCTATTGTATTCCTTTACACGTTTTCATAGCTTGCCCTCCAGACTATAGGAGATTCAAAGGAATTAACACTTCTATTTTTTCACCCCCATAATGAGGTTTTCACATACACTGTCTACATAGCGAATGCCAACTGGCCTGAAGAGGGATGCATTCTTTTAGGCACATTCGGGTGTCTAGATGTTCTAGACAGTGAAAGGTCCAAGAATCTTGATCTGATTAAGGCAGGGAGAGCTAGGAATGAGAAATATATGACATGAATCAGATTGAAAGTAATATTTCTAGGATTTTGTTACAGCATTGCAGACTAGTTATAGGTTGCTAATTTGGGTGATCTAGTTTTCAAATTTGATAACAGTCGTGCAGGCACGTCTCAGATTATTTTATAACACCTGCGAGTAAAATTTGTTTTATGAACGTTAGGCTGTTACTACAACACTATGTAATTGTCAGATGTAAAATGGTTTTTGCAACTGATTTGTGTCTTCAGCATTATTATTATTATTATACTATTATTATACGAGATTTATATAGCGCCAACAGTTTACGCAGCGCTTTACAATGTATAAGGGGGACAACGCAATTACAGTACAGTTCAATACAAAAGGTACAGGAGGGCCCTGCTCGTAGAGCTTACATTCTAAAGGGAGGGGGTGGTGGTACAAAAGGTAATAGCTTTCAGCATAGCTCTATTGCAAAAAAGGGACATTCTCAAAGCCACTATTTACATAGCCGAATCCCTCAGCTCTTTATGGGGTTGATTTTCTAAAACTGGGTAGTCCAAAATCTGGTGCAGCTGTACATGGTAGCCAATCAGCTTCTAACTTCAGCTTGTTCAATTAAACTTTGGCAATAAAACCTGGAAGCTGATTGGTTACCATGCAGAACTGCACCAGATTTTGCACTCCCCAGTTTTAATAAATTAACCCATATATGTCTGAGATCATTCAGACATTGGGTGTTCTGTTGTGAGGCGGAGACACAAGGCCCATCTTCTTCAATATAAGCTTTCATACTTTACTTGCCACAGCTATGTCAATAGAACAAAAAAAAATGTTTTAAATTGAAGCAGGACGCTTCAATTTAATTGTCTTACTTTTTACCGTAGTATTACTGCTCCCGAGTGCCAGTCCCAATATGCAATACGCTACAGAGAGGACCACTGTAATCTGTGAATAAGCAGCTGCCTCTCTGCAGTGGTCAAACAATCCCCTCGCCACTGAGGGAGCAAGACTTTTGCTGATTGAAGAGCTCTTGCTGTGACTCAGTGTGGGGAAGGGAGAGGGGTCATACCACTGCAACAAGACTGCTTATTCCTCAGAGAAAAGCCGCAGACTTCCCTGCAGTGTGCTACTGGGGCAGATATTTTGGGACTGTCACTGAGAGCAGTTATACTACTTATGCCGCGTACACACAATCAGAATTTCCGTCAGAAAAAACTTGGATGGTTTTTCCGACGGAATTCCGCTCAAGTTTGCCTTGCATACACACGGTCACACAAAAGTTCTCTGAACTCTCGACCGCCAAGAACGCGGTGACGTACAACACTACGAGGAGCCGAGAAAATGAAGTTCAATGCTTCCGAGCATGCATCAAATTGTTTCCAAGTATGCGTGAATTTTTGCGCGTCCGAATTGCATACAGACAAATGCATTTTCGGATAGGAACTTTTCCCGACCCAAGAATAGAGAACATGCTCCCAATCTTTTGCTGGCTGGAATTCTGTCAGCAAAAGACCGATGGAGCATACACACGGTCGCATTTTCCGACCAAAAGCTCTCATCAGAGTTTTGTTGGTGGCATTTCCGATCGTGTGTACGCGGCATTGCAATCAACCTTTTAAAGTATACCTAAAGGCATTTTTTTTTCTTTTAGTTTTGGACAGAGTGGAGAGGGATTAGAACACCTTTTAGGTTTTTTTTTTTTTAATAATGGGAGATTTAGCCTGTCTATGGGTCATTCCTGAAAGTGAAACTGAAAGAAAATCCAAAATTCTGGGTTGTCCTCAGAACAGGAATAGAGAGGAAATTGTCCAATGGGGACACAAATTCTGGTGATACCAGGGATCCCCTCACTTTGGAGGGATTTCCTCTCCACTTCCTGTTTTGACTATGGGACAGAAGTGAAAGTGTTGCTAAACCCAGAATCCTGCATTCAGTATGGGGTCCGTTTATGAAACTGTGAACAGCGGTGATCCTAGCTCATAAAGGTTTATGAAACAGAGATGATCGGGGGAGAACATGTTTGAACATGTTCTCCATCGATGATCTCCGCACACAGAGAATCTGTCATTGACTGACACAGAAACGGACAGTTTATGAAGCTGCGATCTCAGCACTTCACTGGCAATCTGATTCAGAATTCACCCTCCCAGATTCATGAGCTCAGAGGTGGTGAATTGGGGAGTGAAGAGAGAATTCCGGGGGAAGGAGGAAGATTTTTAACTTCCTTCTACCTCGATCAGAGGTATATATATATAGAGGCATATATTTATCTTATTAACATTAACCACGCGTCTGTCCACAAACTGAGCAGTGATAATTTATCACTGCTTAATAAATGGACATCTCAGTGTTTCTGTGAATTTCTGGTACTGTAATCTCATAGAGTCTCATGAGATTCCAGTATCAGGAGGCATCCTCTACTGTTTGAAGCTTTTGTAGATCGCTTCATTTCACAAAAGGAGACGCAATCTACAAAGCTTCATAAACTGGCACACAGAGGAGAGAGATCTCCTCTGAGAATGCTGGAGAATGAAGCAGTGAATAGATTTCACTGCTTCATAAATGGACATCTAGTCTCCCACAGTACACAGAACATGACAGAAAATGTTTTAGCAGATATAAACTGCTAAATACCCTTTTTCATGAGCAGTTAGAGCAGTCTTGTGACATCTATCAGTGTCTGGTTAAAGGTTGTAGGAGGAGGTTTTTTTTTCGGCTTTGACTGTCCTATAAGGACCCCTGACGCTCTGTCGGGATAGTGCTGATTAGCTCTGTGCTGATCATAAGCACTCTCTCAAGAAAAAATAACTCTAGCAATACACAGCAAACTGAGCATGTGCAGCTTGTCCCCTAGCCTCCATTCTGTCAGGAGATGGATTGGGGACAATGAAAGAAGGGGAAGAACAGAAAAGACAGGATCAAACAGCCTTTTTTACACAATGCGGAGGATTAACCCCTTAGGTTCCACAGTGAGTATAACAAGCATGCTTTACTGCATATACAGACTGATTTTACTGTTGTGGGTTTAGTAACACTTGAAGGGAAGTGGGACACAGATGTCAAAAAAAAAAAAAAAATTGACAGGGGTTATACTTACTCAATTAGAAATAAAAAAAAAAGTTTTGCCTTTAGTTCTGCGTTAATCTTCCAGCTAACTATTCAGTATATGTGCATATTTTTTTGTTAAAACTATATTTGGGCTTTTATGACACTCCAGCATACAAGTTTAAGGGCACTTTTACACCGAGGTGCTGGCCGCCTTAGAATTAAAGCGCCGCTAATTTCAGTGGTGCTTTAGCTGCACTTTTCAGCCGCTAGCAGGGCTCTTTAACCCCTGCTAGCGGCCGAAAAAGGATTAAAAGCACAGCTGCTGAAGCGCTTTGCAGGCACTTTGGCAGTGCTGGCCATTGAGTTCAATGGCAGGGGTGGTTTAGGAGCGCTAAATACAGCGCTCTCGCACCGCCCCAAAGATGCTGCTTGCAAGACTTTTCTAACTGTCCTGCAAGTGCAGCGCTCCAGTGTCAAAGCACTCGGGCTTTCATACTGGGACTGCAGAAGAGGCAGTTTACAGGCGCTTTTCAGGCACTATTTTTAGCGCAAAAGCACCTGTAAAACGTCTCAGTGTGAAATAGACCTAAACGCCACACTGATTGACAAAAGACAAGATAAGAACTGGAGCATTCAGCTATGATTCTTTTAAGAACAACACTTGTCATTGTCATATTAAGGAGAGCCATTTGTGCTCTTGAAAATGTGATGTTGTTCACATGTGATCGTCAGCTTCTTTTATTCTAAGCTGTTAAAATAAAACCTGAAAAAAAAAAAGAAGTGTTTTTTTTTTGTGGGCAAGATAAGGGCATCCTTGCATCGGGATGACTATTGAAAGGGTTAAAAATCTGTTTTAATGCAGCTGGGGAAATAGTCCGCTTTTGAGCGTTTTATTATATACACACACACGCTGGTACACCTTTAATCGTTATTTCGGTCAAAGTTCACGCAGTTCCCAGTGACAGTTCCCATCTCCCAAGTCTGCCCACACTGCTCTTTTTCTAGCAGCTCTGGGAGGTAATGAAATTTTGATGAAGAAATTAGGTTGTTGCTCGTCTTGCACCTCCTTGCTCATAGTATTGACAGTACCACTGAACTGCTTGAGGCAGATAGCATCTCGGTGATCGCTGTGCTATCTCAGCTCTCCACTGCTGACAACATCAGAAGTGTTTTAACAGGGTTTTAATGGGCTGGCTCTGCGACTCCTTAGAGGTTTGCAAATAGCTGCCATGAAAAGGCCTTTTCTGCCGCTTTGAGCTGACGTGCCCTCCTTTTCCCTTCCAGCTGCTGTATGTTTGCATGACTGCCATGCTAGTGACAAGCACCTCTAAACTGACCCGAGTCAGGTGCGGAGGCGAAATAGGGGATCACTTAGAGTGCAAAACCGAGATATGGAATTTACAGTGTTATTTATTTCTAATGTAAGATTTCACTTTAGAATTGGGCTTATATTATATGAACTGTCAGATTTACTTGCATTCTGTCGTTCAAGATTAGGGCTCCTGTTTCAGAAAAGAATGCAACAAAAACCACTGGTGTGTAGGAAGCTTCAGCAGCTAATCACAAATCAGCTTTATTAGTTCACAGCAACGTCGGTAGCTGATGGATTATTGGTTAATGGATGTTACTACACGGAAATTCTGTTTATGTTTGCTAATGTGTCAAAACTCATAAGCTTCACGGACACAGCAGGCAAACATGCATGTTGAAAAGCCTGTGTCACTCTTGTGTTTTCAACTCACTGATCTTCAGCTGGACTGTGACCAGAAAAAGAATTTACCTTTTACAGTTTGGTTTTTGTCCAATGCATACACATCCTAGGTTTCTGCTGATAATATAAAACATTTTATATTTTAAAGATTTTTTTTTTTTAAAAACAATTAATAAAGTAAGAGTAACAAGCAATTAAACAGACATTGTACAGCAATGTGTAACATTTGTGGCCACATGCTAGAGAATGTACGTTATTTTTTATTTTAGAAAGGGAGGTCCACACATACTGTACCTATTATGCGTAGTCTTCTTTTTTTTAAATGCCCTTCTCTTCCTGTAGCAGGGGACCCCAAAGCCTCTGTCCCCAACTCACCGTTTGTGTGTGTCTCCTTAGCTATAAAAAAGAATGCATGCATCTAACCCCTTTTTGTGCAGATCTTCCACCCACAGCACATGGAAAAGAGCCTTATTTGTAGGCAAAATACTGTGTAACACTGCAAAATCCTCTGACTCTTTCCTTGATTGTAATAGCAATAAAAGCAATCTTCTAACTCGTTTCTGCTTCCATGGGCCTTAATCATAGCTATGATTAGGGCTCTTTGGGGCAGAGACGCATTAGCAGATTGCTTTTAATGCTACTACTATAAAGGAAATATTCAAGGGATTTTGCTGTACTGGATACGCGCTGGTCTCCTTTGCTAGCTGTAAGCCAAGGGGAAACCAGTGCTTACTTCCTCTCTGAGCTGTGTGCATCCATAGACACACACAGCACTGGCAAGACATGCCCCTGCACCCTCCTTCCAGCAGCTTTTTTTTCATCCTTTGTTGTATCTCTGTGTTTCTGATCTTTTGTAGCCTTTTTGTAACCGCTTTCTGTCTGTTTCCCCAGTGATGGCTGCAATAATCTCCTAGGAAATGTTTCCTGATGATGGCAAACAGTGGACATTGCCTGTATAATGTGTGTTGAAATTGACACTTGTAGCCTGTCACTTATGTGACAGTATAACAATTCGAAAGCATAACTGGGAGACCGGGACTGAGTGTTGTCATTCTATATAGGAAGCATCTGAACAAGGACCTTTATGGCAGGATCACAAAATACTATTTTAAAATGGATTTTTTAATTTCATGCACATGTTAAAGCTTAAATGAAGTTTTAGTGTATTTACATATATTTTAAAGCGGAGTTCCACCCAAAAGGGGAAGCTCCACTTGTTTGCACCCTCCTCCCGCCTCCACTGCCAAATTTGGCACTTTTTGGGGAGTGGGTACCAGGTGTTGACGAATACCCGCTTCCACTTCCTGCTCAGAGCGCCACGGCAAACTGAGCCAGAACTTCAGCCCCCCTGCAGTCTTCTGGGACATATCACAGGTCCCAGAAGACTATGGGATCATTCAAAAGCGACTTGTGCATGCACAGTAGGAAACAGGCTTCACCTTAATAGAGATGCCAGCACCAGCACCCGAAGCCGGTTGAAGAATCAGCTCGGGTGAGGATGTCGCGGGTTATCTGGACAGGTAGGTAGTCTTATATTAAAAGTTAGAAGGTACAGTATTTGTAGCCTGGAGGATATTAGTTATCAGGAAAGGTTGCGAGCACAAAACTTATTCTCTCTGGAGAAGAGACGCTTGAGAGAGGATATGATTTCAATTTATAAATACCGTACTGGTGACCCCACAAAACTTTTTTGTGGAAGGGAGTTTAACAAGACACATGGCCACTCATTAAAATTAGAAGAAAAGAGGTTTAACCTTAAACTACATAGAGGGTTCTTTACTGTAACAGTGGCAAGGATGTGGAATTCCCTTCCACAGATGGTGGTCTCAGTGGGGAGCATCGATATTTAAAAAAACTATTAGATAAGCACCTGAACGACTGCAACATACAGGGATATACACGGTAATACTGACACATAATCACACACATAGGTTGGACTTCTTTTTTTTTTTTAGTAGAGTGAGGAATTTCTAGAACTTTTTACCGGCACCCCTATTTCTTGTATGGGCATCAGAGGGACAGAAAATAAAGGTAATTATCCTTACTAGGGTCACAGACAAGAATAGTAACCCAACAGAAATCCAAAACAAATAGTAGATGGGACATTTTCTTACAGAATGCACTTTTCACTGTTTCTTTCACTGGTGCCTGTTGGACTACAATGTCATATTTAGACAACCTGCAAAAGCTGTGCAATGGGAAAGTGGAGGTAATTAAATGGTTGTCATTACTACAAAGTCTTTCAGACTGTGTATTGTGGCTTCGGTTTGACTTTCAACACTACTTGCACTCTGTACTCAAGTATATACGTGTTCCTCGAAGGTGCACAACTTACAGGTGTGTCAGGTCCTCAGATGATGTCACATTTATATCTATATATGGTCGTCCAGATACTTTTAACGCAGTGGATGCGGTGGATGGCAGGTGGCATTCCATACTAATTGGTGATAACACACAGTTTGATTATTTAACCCTAATGCCTGTTACAATTTATGCTGTGTAAGTGTGGTTTTAAGGGTTGGTCGTCTTGAATAATCTTTTAAAACAGTATCACGCTATGTGGAGCCTTTTTTTACGTGACTAAACCACCCTGGTCAATGAGCTGTTTGAGATAACAGGACCAAATGGGAGACACCTGGTGTGTTCAAGGCTTTTGAATTACATCCCTTTGGTGAGTGTAAACCCCTAGGGGAGTATGTTTTATGTGGCGTGGACTCTGGTGGATGATATATGACTATCAATCATTAAAGAGGAGGTCCGCTGAAAAAAAAAATATTAAAAGCCAGCAGCTACAAATACTGCAGCTGCTGACTTTTAATATATGGACACTTACCTGTCCAGGGAGCCCGCGATGTTGGCAGCCGAAGCCGATCTGTCCTTTGGCTCTCGGCTGCTTCCGCCGCCATCCTCTGTGAGGTAATAAGGGAGTGAAGCCGTGCCTATTGCACATGCGCGAGTGGCGCTGCATGTCCTCTCAGGTCCCTGCTGTGTTCTGGGACCTGTGTGTCTCCCAAAGCACAGCGGGGGAGGATGGGATAGGCGCCGGAAGTGGCATAGATCACCGCAAGCCCCGCGGTGATCTATGCCAGGAAGTGGGAGCAAGTACCTGTTTAAGACAGGTATCTGCTCCCTCCTCCCCCCTGAAAGGTGCCAAATGTGACACTGGAGGGGGGGAGGAATCCAAAAAGTGGAAGTTCCATTTTTGGGTGGAACTCCACTTTAAGTAGAATCCTTCACCTATCAATTGAACTGTCTCATCACCTATCACCATACTACTGATTTCTCATATGTCTTTACATGTGAATGCTGCTCATACTTCATTTATTTGATTGGAGTGCTGCTTTGAGTATTGGAACCTTGTCTATATGGACTAAGGATTTTTTTTTTACTTGCGTATATATTAAGAAACCCCTTCATCAAACCAGGGTGAAAGAAAAGCAAAAATTGTATTCTATGAAGCAGAATATGCATATTTGGGGTCTATGTTACAGAAGTATAAGCACCCCAGATGCATTACGTTTTATGTAGTCTGTGAAATTTTGAGGTCAAAACTCTGATTATTTCACATGCACCCCTTCCTTTACCACATGGAGCATACAAGGCTTTTTTGGAAACCATTTGCAGCTGTATATCCTTAGCATGGTTCACTGGGAGCATAGAAAAAATGAGCTTTCACACACTTTGCTCCTAATAGAAATACCACAAGAAAGCTTATTCCCACAGTAATATGACTTCCACAGGAATAGCTCAGAAAAGTCCTTTCTCTCAGTGTCAATTTTTTCCTGGGAGAATGACTGGAAAACAGTGTAAACAAGGCAGATGATAAAAAATAAGTTCCTTCTGTAAACGTGTAGCTGAGATACCATGTCACGAGCAGTTTTTAGTGTCACTCTGGCCTTTCACATGAGATACTTAAGCAGAGATGTCTGAAGTCATGGCATGTGCTGCTATTCTCTGTGACTGGAAGCTCCATTTACCAGTCGCCCTTTAATTAGTTTAGCCTGTGTAGGCTTACAGAGTCTCATCGCTGTGACATCCTTCTGTACAGTGGATTCCCTTGCTAATTAAACCCCCAGGCCAATTTCGAACAGGGAACATTGCACTATGGGCAGATTTGTCATTTTGTGGTATTTTTGAGGGGTATTTAAATGATTGCATAGATGATACTGGGAAGAGTTACGATTCAAACAGATGAAATGAGTGTTTCATGTTTTACATAATTGTTTTTAAGTCACCTTTAAAATAGATGATGTAGGCACTTAAATTGGGAGATTTACTAAAAGGGCTGCACACAGAATTTGGTGCAGCTGTGCATTGTAACCAATCAGTTTCTAACTTCAGCTAATGGCAACAGCTAGCTGCCATAACCCAGTATCATTTACTGTAGGTGATTCTCTACAAGATAAAAGTGGTCCCAGTGGCAGATTTGCCACGGGATCACTTTTATAGGTGGCGGTAGAGGTGCCCCCCCTCTCCTGCCTCTTCCCAGTCGTTTCCGAGCTTTCTAAAGCCATCGGTAAACCCGGAAGCGGGCGCCCAATGACTAGGCAGAGTGAGAATAAGATGGCCCCCACTCAGCTCTATGCCCTTACGGTTCTTGGGCATATAGATTTTATTTTTATTTTTTTTTAAGTGAAAATGTAAATTTTTTTTCTTTTGTTTTTAAAGGTGAATGAGAGATCTGGGGTCTTTTTTGACCCCAGACCTCACAATAAAGAAGGCCTGTTATGCTTATCTCTATTACAAGGGCTGTTTACAGTGATAAAAAAAGGGACAGTATAAAAAGTTAAATAAATAAGAAAAAAAAATGTAACGCGCCCCATCCCTCTTTGCGCGCATGCAGAAGCAAACACATACGTAAGTCGCGCGACACATGTGAGGTATCACCACAATCGTTAGAACGAGAGAAATAATTCTAGTGCAAGACCTCCTTTGTAACTCTAAACAGGTAAACTAAAAACATTGAAAGCGCTGCCTATGGAGATTTTTAGGTACCGTAGTTTGTCGCCATTCCATGAACATGCGCACTTTTAAAGCGGTTGTATACCACTGGATGTTTTTTGTTTTTTTTTTCCTGCAAGGTAAAGTCATAATGTGCTAGCATGCATCACACACTTGCACATTATGCAAAACTTACCTTAAAACTAAGCTGTTCCAGTGCTGCGATGTCAGCGCTGCAGCCGTTTCCATCTTTACCCGTCTTGCTTCCGGGTTCGTGCGCTTCGGCTCTGTGACTGGCCAGAGCCGCAATGACGTCACTCCCGTGCATACACACAGGAGCTGCCGTTCATGGCACAGGGCTCTGAAGAAACTGCACAGGTAGTCGTTCCTTCAAAGCGCATGCGCCAATGATTTCACTGCCTGCATGTAATGTATATATCTCCTAAGCGGTGTATGTTTAGGAGATATTTACACTACCTATAGGTAAGCCTTATTATAGGCTTACCTATAGGTAAAAGGCAGTAAAGGAAGTTTACTTCCTCTTTTAAAGCATGACATGTTAGGTATCTATACAAAAAAATTGGGGTAACTATTGCGTTTTGTTTCTTTTATTTCCTGAAAATGTATTTAAATTGCATTTGAAAAACTACTGCGCAAATACAGTTTGACATAAAATATTGCAACAATCAGCATTTTATTCTCTAGGGCAGGGGTAGGCAACCCCCCCCCGCCACTGGTGCTGCAAGCGGCATGCGAAGCCTCTTTTGCCGGAACTCAACTACCACCCCATCAGCAGAGCAGCGCAGGGAGATGTCAGTGAGACACTAATGTGTTCCAATTTCAGAATTCCCCACACTGCACCTGCACTAAGGGGGAGGCACTGTGCCCCCAAGCATTGTAAAAGATGGGAAACATTGTTTGGTTCTCTAACTTTGCTGTAGCTGCGATCGTCAGCTTTTGTGATGGGGAAGAGATTGGACGCAGTTCTGCTAGGGGAGCGGTCCCTGTTTCCAGGAGGTGGAGGTCTGTCATTGGCCACTGCTAAAGCCAATCACAGTCCTGCTAGCCCCGCCCACCATCTGGAGGAAGAGGACTCACTTGGTTGCCACTACCAATCTCAGAAAGAAGGGATTTCACTGTGATTGAGAAAACCACAATCAGGTGAGAGTTTGTGGAATTACTGTTGAGCTTCTGGGAACTTTGTTGAAATTATTCCTGAACCTTTGCATCACTTACTACTGAACCCCTGCACTCTGTGTCCCAGTATTCAGTGCAATGAAAATCACACCCAACATTTCCTGTGGTGCAGAACACCACAATTTTTCTCAGCTGCGGGGGCCCAACTTATAATCTTGCACACAGGCCCACTGCTTTCAGAAAATGCCCCTGACCTGAGCTCATCATTGTGCATCCATTCTAGATGCTTGTATGTGACATCACATACATCACATTCATAAATACAAGCACATGGGCTGGATGTGAGAGGTGGATCAGCAGGATGAGTGTGCCAGGGCAGGTAGATGTGTGAGGGCATGTTTAGGGGCGGAATTAGGGTGAGGCAGGGTAGGGATTGGGTGGGGATACTGGTGGCCAGTAACTCTTAAGGCCTGGCTAGTAGCTCAGGACTTGAAATTTTGAGGCCTTCTTTATACTGAATGCATATTTCTCCTCTTCTTGCTAGTTCCACCAGTGTTCCACCCTGTGTGACACTTCAATGCACTCACCATAGGATTGTGACCCTTTAATGAAAAAGAAGATCATAAGTGCTTTATCCAAAGACTCAGACACAATTCCAAATGCTTTGTCAACTGGTAATGCTCCTCTCTGTATACTTCTTCCCTAATGGGACTCACAGCTCCCTCTCAGGAAGTAACTGATGTGCACCAGAAAAAAAATACTATCATAGTGCAGTATTTATTTAAAAAGATAAAAGTTCCCAAATATTGTAAACAATGCACACTCACATTTATTAGTGCCCAGTCTCTCAGCACCAATACACACAGCCAAAGATGGTTGCCGCTGCTCTGCTAGCTGGAGCGTAATTTCTGTGACGTAATTTCCGGAACCGGAAATTAGTCACAGCGGGAGCTGGATATGACAAGCGTGTATCTGCCTCTACATGTTTCGCCATCACAGCGTCTTCAGGAAGCTCCATTCTCTGAGGGGTATACTGCTTTTTTCTTATCCTTGGTACAGATTGACCCCCCCAGCACAGAACCAGCAGTACACATGGGCCCCACTAACACAG
Organism: Lithobates clamitans; assembly: GCA_037952925.1. Classification (NCBI taxonomy): domain Eukaryota; kingdom Metazoa; phylum Chordata; class Amphibia; order Anura; family Ranidae; genus Lithobates; species Lithobates clamitans. The sequence continues at coordinate 5,298,758 of JBBGZY010000240.1, read as the reverse complement.
ACCCTCCAGTATAGATGACCCCTCAGTACAGTCACTCCCTCCCCCAGTACAGAACCCCTCATCAAAGAACCCACAGCACAGACCCTTGAGTACATACTGACCCTCCCACCCCACACACACACTCATAGCACACTTGCACAGTTCCACTTGATACATCCCACCCCCATTCCTAGTACATTGCTCCATCTGCAGGAACAGTTCAGAGTAAGGTGAAGTCTTCCACTCAGCTCTGTCATGTAAATGCAATCAAGGAGGAGCCTCCCCATGGCTGACGCTGTCATAGGAGAAGCAGGACTGGCTTCCTGGGAGTGCTATGACCACCTGACATTTGTTTATAAGAATTTTTGTCTGTACTCAAATATACTAAGTGAACAGTAGTGTATTGGAAGGAGACAAAGCTCATTTACTTGTCTAGTGAACAAGTCCACTCTATAACTAATACATTTCAGTTGATATGTAGGGTCACGCTGAAAAAAATGGCAATTTAGAAAAAATGTCTCCTAAAGCATGTATTTAACAACCACTAAATGTATGTAGTATAATATATGCATGTGAAATGTATTGATGTTTTTTCCAAAAAATATGTTGTGACTTTCTAGGAATAGTAAGCTTAGTTTTCTGTACAAGCTCTTTTTTCTCAAGCCTTGTGCAGGTCTTGTCCCTGATGTCCTTTGACAGCTCTTTGGTCTTGCACATGATGGTGGGTTTGAATGGAAAAAAGAGATTATGTGGGCAGGTGTCATTTATACACATAATGAATTGTCATTAGTAGCACCTTCTTAAAATGGTAGGGCTAATCTTTGTACTACATGAGCACATTATAGTTGGTTGGTAGGAGATCAAATACTTATTTTACTCGCTGAACTGCAACTCAATGTATAGAATTTGTATCATGTTTTTTTTCTGGATTTTTGGTTGATATTCTGTCTCTATCATTTAAAATACAACTATGATAACAATTATAGACCCTTAATTTTTTTGTAAGTGAACAAACTTACACAATCTGCAGGGGATCAAATAACTGTTTTTGCCACTGTATATCCAATTGTAATAGAGGGATGGGGCGGGATCCAGGTTCAGCCAAACGTGTTTTAAGAATGAAAGTCCACTTTAAGTAAGCACTCTCCCAAAGACCCTGTACAGTGCTTGCTAGGAACTGCTTTTAGTGGAGAACTATAACAAAGAGAACTTTCAAATTTTGGCATGGTTGCAATATTTGTTAGATAACTTTGGCAGCTCACTGATTGGTTTCACTTCTCTGGAATCACTTGGTAGTTTGTAAAGTACATAAAAACAAACAGCAGAAAGAATACAAATATATGGAAAAGGCAAAAGTACTACTAAGCTTTTGTATAAATTGTGCAAGGGTAGAAATATAGAAGCAAGCGCCTTGTTTTTCTTTTGTTGGACTGCTTTGAATTTCCTAGTCTGTGTTAGGAGACTCATTTTGAACTGTGGATGGTTTGGCACAAGTTACTGGTGATATGATGTAATTAAAGACGAGGCTAGTAAACTGCAGGTCTTGTGGTGTGAGACCGAAACTGCAAGTCAGCATAATCCATATTTAAACGTAAAATCTGGTTAAAGTACATTGACGCTCATGGAATACAACACTTAGCATATGCAAGGATGGGTAGAAAGTGCCAGACATCTCCTTTCTATGAAAACATTTTCTATAAATATGTAAAAGGCACTACAACTTCACTTTCTAGCATTTTATATACCATACAAGGCTTTACAAAATGTGTACTTAGCATATACTGTAATATATATATCTATATATATATATAGATATAGATATATCTATATATATCTATATACATATATATATATATATATATATATATATATATATATATATATATAGATATATAGATATATAGATATATATAGATATATATATATTTAGTCATATTTGAGGTATTATCAGGATACTGGCTTTTTGGAACAACATAGTGCTTTATTTAACACAAAAGGCTTGATTCCCGCATACAACCATCCTCATCCACAAAATAAACTCAAATGCTCATTTTTGCATTATGGTTCTAATCACAGGAAAATAAATATGCTTACTCTAGCCAGAAAAACTGCAGTCGAACAGAGTCCAAACACAAAGGCACCACATGACCCAGCCTGCAGTGGAGCTTTTTGACATGGGTATCCAAATCAAAAAGGTGCAGCATTCACCAACCCTCCCATCACTCTTTCTCCCTCCTTTCTACCTCCTAATTCTGTATTAGCCCACTCACTAATTAACCCTTCTACCTGAAGAAGAAAGAAAGGAGATATACATACTTGCTGTCTATAACATATCCCTTTTGGCCAGTGCAATAGTGTGTCCACACAACAGGAGGTTGTCAACAGTTCATCTACTATATACCAGAATCCTAGACAATTAATTAGAGATATAAAATAGCAACATTAACAGCAACAGTTTCTAGCATGCCATGCCCTTTATCTAGTTCTATATTTTGTGCATATGTGCATGGTTTTCATTCACATGAGTAATAAGGGTGTGCCAAGGGTCGTAGCTATCTGTGAAGCTGCATTCTTGGTAATCTGCCCAAGGCACACCTCCCCTGCACTATTGCCTCCAGCTCAAATGTCTTTGAAACAGAGACAGTTGGGATTGTTGTAACCTAAGTTACTGTATTGATGCGTTTTTTCATCCTATTTGTAACTAAAGATCTTAGTATAAGCAGCATGTTAGGTATTTGTAGTACCAATGCCCATTTTGTTTTTTTGTTTCATAAAGCGGTGTTCCAGACGCAAAAATTTTTTTTAAAAGTCAGCAGCTACAAACACTGTAGCTGCTGACTTTCAATAAGGACACTTGCCTGTCCAGGCAGCCCGCGATGTTGGCCCCCCGAGGCTGATCTGTCCATCGGCTCGGGTGTAGGCATTACCATTGTAACTAAGGGAAACCGGCAGTCGAGCCAGCAGGCTTCACCGCCGGTTTCCTACTGCGCATGCGCGAGTCGCTCGCGTTTTCTGAATGGCCGGTCAACTTCTGGGACACACACAGGTCCCAGAAGGCAAAGGGGTAAAGGAGGAAATGACACCGTGGGCCGTGGCCAGGGTAGGAAGGAAGTACATACACTCAGTACTTCACATAAGGTAAGTAAAATTATTATTATTTTTTTTTAAAGTGGTGGAAGGGTGGTCATTCCTTTAAGAACAAGTTGTAAAATAGGGTGGAACTCCGCTTTAAGGCTACACAATAAGATGTTGGAAGAAACTGAGTTTTTGCAACTTCTAGATTCACTTTTGACAACTCATCTACCTTCAGAAAATCGCAACATAGCATATATGTATAATTGTGTATGGGATAAGGCAAATGATTAACCATTTATTTTAGTTTTTTTGTCTTATTTTTTCTGCTGCCCGGCTTAGGTTACCCTCTTGTAAATTGACCAGAAGCACTAAATGGGTATGGGGTTTAGAAGCTGAAGAGAGGAGTCATAAGGTCTTCACGGTTTAAAAAATGAAACATTTCCCCTTTCTCAGCAAGTTCTTGATTGGTGAACTCTTTACACTAGTTGTAGCTTCTCATTTAGAGTGAACATTGTAAAGCCTTCAGTCTCTTGGTTTTACTCAAGAATATACATGTAATATGTATGTCCTAAAAGTGCAGCGCTAAATAAAATTACCATGTGCAAAACACCATATATGACATAGTGCAAAACCTTTGAAGTGAACAGGAAAAATCCAATCAATATATTATTCAGTCCAAAAATGTCCTTATATTTTATGCAGTGCTTTGAAGGATAGCACTGGCTGTAGTGGAGCGATTTACAGCCAGCAGCATTTTTTGTTTTATATGTAAGTGCACTGATTTTAAAATAAAACGGTTGAGACCATATTATACTATGAGGAGTCTCCATGTTTTTTACCTATTTTAACTCTGAGGATTCATCCATCCATCCATCCCATCTGACACGGTGAGCTGGATCATCTTGTCACCATAAGGGGAACACAGTGAGGCTGGCGGTTGAACATTTCCGGATTTCCATCTGATGAGCAGAGATCCCAATAAGCGGTGAATGATCTTCTTGAGTAAGGAAGATCGTCGGTGATCTGGTAAGCCCCCATCTGATTTATGGTGAAGGTTTCACAACGGTGAATGTCTGAGCACTGCGCCATTAGGATCGATCTATCCAGTGTGGGACACTGGCATGCATGAATTGTTTGCACAGGAGCACTTTAGTGATCAATTTATGAACTTTGCACTTTATGAATATAATATATTTTGCACTTTTGCATAAGAACATTTTTGGATTGAATAATATTTTGATTGGATTTTCTGTTCACTTCAAAGGTTTTGCACTATTTCATTTATGGTACTTTGCACATGGTAATTTTATTTAGCGCTGCACTATTAGGACATACATTTTTGATTGACCAGGTATTTAGGTTTTAGTGCACAGCTGCTGTATTTACTCTTGATAACACACTAGCGTGGATTTTTTTCTATATTATACACGCAATATGATTAGGAACAAAATATATGGAGCGCAAGGTCTAGATCTTCTTTTCTATGCATGTATTGCACTGGCCAAACTATGACGTCATATTCTTGAACTTTTCCCCAACTTTTAACAACCTCTGTAACTGGCAGGGGCAAAAAGGGGGTTTAATGTAGGGTATTACATTTGAGTTTAAGATAAATTAGGGTTAGGGTTGTAGGCTTAAATTAAAGAGTTGGGTTAGGCGTTGGGTTTAGGTTAAATGTCCACTTTAAAGGTTTAAGGTTAAGAGACATTTTAATGGTCTGGTTAAGTGTAAAGCTGACAACACTTCTGATTTTACAGCCTCTTTTAGATGTTAAGTTGTTGAGTGTAATGTTTCACCTTTGTATTCCTTTACACTCCATTTCCATAATTTGTACCAATTTGTACCCCTTGATGGTGGTGGGATAAAGGGTGTAAGAGGCGAAGGGGCGAAAAGTGGCATGTGTAGCGCTTTGCGCTGAATCGTGGGTTTGGTCATATTGCTTTAGAAGTAGGATGAGCTTTAAGGTTTATGGTTTCTCTGCTCTGGGTCAAAAGTGTGTAACACGCAGAGTGCAGGGTCAGGAGTGTGTAACGCAAGAGTGCAAGGGTCAGGAATAAGCAACACACAGATTGTAGGGTTGCAGGGGTTGAAAGTAGGTAAAGCACAGAGTACCTCCCAAGCAACAATCTTCCCCTTCTCCCAAAACAACCCAACCACCCCCATGATATAAAAAAAACACATAAAAAATATTAAATATAGTGAGCAATGACAGAGATAGGAAGCCTGTACTTATTGCAAGGCTAGTGCAAATCCAATAATCAGTGGCAAGGATCAGTGGGAGCTGTCTGCTTCTTTTGGGTGGCACGTGTTCCAGTACTGGAGTAGGAGAGAGCACAGCTGTCCTCCTCTCTCGACTTTGGCACTGCTGTCACTAACCGCTTCACTTTGACACTGCTGGTGTTTGCAGTGTCACTGTATGTGCTGTTATTAAATTGTTAACCCTTACCCCCGGGGAGGGGGTACACATAAATCAAGTTGGGTACCAAAGATTTAGTGTGTGTGCCTGTCATGTCATGCTGAATGTAAATTGAACAGATTACTACATAGTAGTTAAATCTAAAAAGAGATTGCAAAATATGATTGTAACATACTCAATATCTTTATCATTTCACAAGTTTAAAGTTCTTTAGATACATGAATAATGTGCACATGCAGATATCTGGCAACTGGATACATACTGGCTGACAGGGAATATATTTGTTACAAATTAAGCAAACTGTAGTTTGGTAAGTAGATGCTTAGTTCATAACTGGGTGCCCCAGTGATCTGTTATTGGTTTGATTCTTTTTATTTTTATGATTTAGTAGATGAACTGAAAAGTAAAATGCTCAGATTTTCAGGTTATCTAGTTATAGAATCAAAGTATATTTCTCCTAAAAGATTTAGACCTAATGGCAAGTGAGTTTTCTATTTTCAAATTTGCAGGGAATGCAACTGATCCTTTGTGTGAATGTGCAATCAGAAATTAACATTTACTTTACTGGGGTTTGGCTTTCTCTTCCTGCATAATCTAAAACTCTAAAGTTATAATATCATCTTAATCCAAGGATTTATCAGACTGTGATTTGGGCTTTGCACTCACAAGCTCCAAATGGGAGCACTCATTGTTTATTCCTGGTGTGCTCCTAGTCCCCCTTGGTGCTTAGTGCAAAAGATTTGTATTGACTCAAACAGCTAAGTACAGATGAGAATGTAAAACTGTTTGCTTTTTATTGGGTTGCATCACGTAAAAATGACAGCATACTGTAGAGCCTGTAGCAGGCCCAATTAACTTGTATTGTTAACCCTTGGAGGCTCTTTCTCAAGGTGAGTGAAAAAAAGGAGGGAAAGTGTTACTGGTTGTTTTTAGTGATTATAATTGCTACTCATTTTAAAATGATAGAGCATTAAACACTCATTTTTTAAGCACTTTCAGCAGCTGAGTTGATGACTTATTAAAGAGTATACAGCTTCTGTATCTGTAATCCTTACCTATATTCCACTTTGAGCTGGTGCCCTGATCACTGCCCAAGATTTCCTGTTTCAGGGTGGCTCCTTTCTTTTGCAATATCCTATGGAGCCGCCCTTGCATGCATGGACTAAAGCCTTGTCTTCCTATACTGTGTGCATCAATATAAGCACATACCTCCGAAGCTTAGGAGGGCAAGGCACTCCCTGCTCATCCCTCACCCTTCCTTCCTCAAACCAAAGCCAGTACACACACCCAAAAAATCAGCTGGTTTAGCAGGAACCGGACGACTTTTGGTCCATGTATACAGCTGTCTGTTCTGCAGAAGTCAGTCTGACGACTGGCTTCTGTCACATTGGCATGCTGGAAAGCCAACATTCATTCAGTGCTCACATCTAACGGCTGCGAATACTGATAAGTGTATTCTGGCTAAAGATGGAAACTGATTTTTTTTTAGCTCATATAAGGAATTTATCACAAATCTCTCTCTCCCTCTCTCACTTGCAAGTTCCCTTGGAAGTACAAGCTCTGGAGAAGATCCCCTTGCAAAGTAAAATTTCACTTGCAAAGTGAACAGTCTATTTGCCTTTAGTAAATCAAACCCCAATGCATATACCATATTAATCATATATCAATACCAATGTCTATGGAGCTCTATAAATTAGTTTATAGTGATCTGGATAATTTAGTACATGGAAATACAGTAAAAAAAAACACTATTTATTTTTGTGACAGGTGAAACTAGGGTGCGGAAAGGGGATGGAATGAGTATTGAGGTTAGGAGGACCTAGATATTTTTTAAGAAAAAATTGTAGACTTAGGCCTGACTGCAGATATTTTTATATTTATATATCTCAAGCTTTCAAATGTAGAATGTTTAATAACCAATGTGAACCAGTGCAAATTCTACCTGTAGTTCAATTACATTTGGACACATTTTACCTACCTTTAAAAGCCCCCCTCCTAAATGTATCCAATCCAAAATTAGGCTCTATTAGATTTAGCTATTTAAATCTGTGGTATTTGCTCAGTGGTGTTCATAGCAAATATTCTGCTGCCACCTACCTGTTCTGAAGTCACTATTCTCAGTCTATTATTATGGACCAAAATACAGGCAGTAAAGGCAATTCTATTTTGTAAGTGCTTGAATGGAGTTGGAAAAACTAAGACTGTGTATAAAAAGCAAATCATAATTTTTATGTCAAAGATTTAAATGATTCATATCCTATGTAATCTGTTTCTTGCAAGTTTTATTCTACTACCGGTTCACTATGGTACATTTGCCTGCAGATGAATGAATGTAAAGGAGCAAAATAGGATGTGTTCAGCTTGTCCATAGCACTCCAGTGGTGAGCAGTACATGTCATTATCACATTATTTAGAGAATGGATGGTTTGGGAGAGTAAGGTTTATTCTTTCCCAGGATTCTGTAGATGGCTAGACTTTTAGTACTTACAGGAATTACAGTTCTTGTCACATACATTTTTTAGACATAAAGGAACTCATGCTGCTAAGTATCATGTTCTCAGCTGGACTTGTGTGGCTAAATCTTTGAAACATATTTCTGTAACTCCGGGAGTTTTCTCTAAAGCTTGATTTAAAGCTTTCCTAGTTTTCAACTACTATTAAATATGATGGCAAATTTTCTGTGGTTTCCAAAATATGTTATTCTGAAGTGTTTAGGCTTTATTTTAAGTTACATTTCCCACTGATTTTTTTTTTCCTAAACATTCAAATTTAAATTTGTAGAGTGTCAGAATCACTCACAAGTATCAAGAGCTGTATTGTTGGGTAGCAGTGTTAGAAATGTAGTCTTTTTGGGTAACTGAATAATTTGAATTTTAACTTAAAGCGGAGTTCCAACGACATTTTTGAATTTTTCTTTTCTAATGCCTAACTCACGATCATAACATATACTAATGCCACTCACGATTATAGTTAATTTTGCCACTAGATTGAAGATTTTATATAAATAAATACCTTATATTTTGGTGTCTTGGCCGTTCCCATATTGCTTGTAGGCATGTGAAGCCCACAAGCATTATCTTCCGGGATACGGTGCAGCTGAGTGACCAGCATGCACCACCTGTTCTCGCACACGCGCAGTATGAAAGCCTGGCAGCGGCGTAAACTTCTCATCTTTTGCCTCACAACAGGCGGCGTTGTTGGAAGTGCCCGCCCCGTTGCGATGGCAATGAAGATATCTTGCGATGGAATCTCGCGATGCTGAGCAGCGGCGGTCCACACTGACTCCTGGGAATTATGACACCAAGCTCCTAGGAGACAGTGCGCCGCAGGAAATGATGGGATTAGCCGCGGGTAGGAGAAAGAGGAAGTAAAATTGAACAGCTTCCAATCATGGTAAGCTGACTGAAAAAATAAATAAATAAATAAATAACGATCAATGAAGAAAATATTGCCATTTATATAAAGATTAAGATAAAAAAAGTGGGTGGAACTCTGCTTTATATGTGGACATTACAAAAAGACTTCACTAGTCATTTGTGAAAAAAGAAGGTAGTTCCTGCACTTCCTTGGTCACCAGTATGCTTGTTTTTGCTGGTCCCCTGGCACCTATAAGCTATTTTAATTATATTGAAGTTCCATCATTTGAGCAGCATTTTACTTTTACTCTGTGATAAACACAGATAGATGTACCCTCTTGTCAAAGTAGAAGCCCAAAATTATAATAACAAGCTTCAGGGAGTTGAAAAGGGAAAAGGGAAGTGAGCAAGGCATTTCCAGCTTTGTCGAATGATAGACAACTGCCAACTGCCTTGTGCAATATCTTTGAAGTAATGCTAAATATTTTTCAAAAGCCATTTCTGCAAACCAAATGTGGATATCCTTCAGTGGACAAGGTGTCAGCAGCATTAGCTTCATAAAAAGGAGGGCTCATGGGGAAGGGGATTTATTTCTCAACATTATTACCAAGGATGTTGAAAAACCAGATTTAAAACAGAATTTGTTTTTTTAAAGCTAGCTAGTATGATCAAGAAACCAAACATGCCAAAAGCCATCCATTGGGGATTGTGCAGATCTGCTGAATATAATACTATTTAATTGTTTCGTTTGTTTGAAAAAAAAGCTGATAAAAGTAACATTTGTCTGTTATAACGAGTTCCACGAGTGTTATTTTACATAACCACTGGATGATTTCACAGTGAAACCTGTGGTCTGGTCTATGCCAAAGACAAAGCATTTTGGCCCTTGCAAGAGAAACAGCTGCTTTGAACATTGTCAGTTTCTATTAGCCAGTTTAGCAGCAGACAGCAAAATCTCCTAACTCTGAGCTGTAGTCTTCGTAGGAACTAAAGGGTTAACCAAAGCATTCTTATGAACTTTTGTTTTAGTACAATTTAAATTGATGTTCTGATTTTTCTATGAAAGTCACTCCTAGCATTATAATCCAATGTCCTTCTTCTATTGGCTTTCACAGACCAGTTGTTTGCTGTTATATGGAATTATTAGAAATATTGTGAAAGTCACTAGAGGGTTATACATATTATTTGGTTTATCCTGTAAATGAACACTATTATAATGTGTCCAAGGATTGTCACTAAAACATTTGCACTTTAAGCACTTGCCAAGTGGTGAAATTTGATATACATGGTTTCCTTTGACTCAAAAAACAAGGAGGATATAAAAAGTATTTTTCTCCCAGAATAATAAAAAATGGTTTTATTAGCCTGGCAAGTAGCTTACAGCACACACTATGAACCTACCACCTGAGACCACACCTCCAGACCTCCAGTGTGTGGGAGGTGTGGTCTGAGGTGTAAGGTTTGAAGTGTGTGCTGTCCGTCTCCTTGAGTTCAAGTACAGAGTGGAGTGAGAACTTGATCCAGGGCTTTGGCACCCAGTCAGTTTGCAAGGTTGAAGGGGACGAGGGCAAATTTGAAAGTGGTGGGACAAACTGTGATTTTCTAATGGTAATTTTCCTAGTTGCCCTTTAACAAAAATAAATAACTAAGGCAGGTCATATTTGCGTAATTGAGTAAATTAGGCTACATAAATGAGCATCATAGTTTATTTATACCAATCACACTAATGCTGGAGCTGTCTCTTGCAGAATCTTAGTTGCCATGCGTCATTCATTCCACTTTCTATGGGCCCAGAGTTTTAAGGCTCCATGTCCTGTCCTGGACCAAAAGGAAGTTAGTTTGTGGTGTTGCTTTCTGCTGTATTTATCAATTGCCCACTCCTGGAGTAAGAAGAGGAGTCTTGACATCATCAAACCTGGCCAGATACCTGTATAGGTTTTTTTCTTTTTACAGCTGTGGAAACTGGCAGGGGTGAGGGAAACTGGTGAAAAAGAGCTGGGCTTTAAGAACAAAGCAGAATCTATAATGTCTCTAGCCAGGTAATGAAGGGTAGACCCCAACTGGCTACAGGCAATGCACATATTTTACTTTCAGACACTCTGTTCAGTGGGAACTCTGTACTGTTATACATTCCGTACAGTTACTCAGATATATTTTAGGATCTCTTCCCATGGATAATATCTATAAAAGCCCCGTGCTCATAAACTTACAGTGCTTCTTTGTTTTCTGGAGGTCCTCATCACATGCTTCCACTTTTTAAGACACATTTATTTTTAAACAAATGCGAATGGATCTTATTAAGATTAATTAGGTTTCCCGTGAACTTATGAATACTCATAATACATTTATGGAACTTGAAGCATCATGTGTACCAAGTACTTTTGTCTTTCAATTTTAGCGTTAAGAGGAAAATGAGTGTCACAACTCTCTGATTTAATTTAATCTTTTTGAGGTTTTGGTTTTATCTCTTATCTTGTGCTGATGTTTGTATGGCTGTATTTTTTATGTAATGTTTACTGTACACCTGTTAATACAAGTCTGCATATTACAGACTGATTTTCAGTTGGCATTGCTGCACATTTCATTTGACCTTCTTTTTTTTTTTTGCATGTGTGCTCTGACACTGTAACCTTAAGTATGCACAATATAACTTTGTCTCATCTATAAACAAATGACTCTCAAGCTACCCGCTTGTCATTATACTTGCAGGAAATCTGATTTAACTTTCCTGTAGAAGGATTAATAAAATGAGAGGGGGGAAAAAAACACTTTTTGGATGCTAATGGTCAGCAAGTGATTATGACAATGATAATGAAGAGAATGAAGAACAGAGGGAAGGGAGATTTAAGAAAAGCGTGTGGGGTGGGGTGGGGGGGTGATTTCATCAGCTGCGTAGGCATTTTCCACTTTAAGTTTTTCTATAAATATGTCTTATGGATGTTGTTTTACTAGCTTAAAAACATCTAATTGAAACCAGTTGACTAAATCTCCTTGGATCAAGAAGCAGTAATAAGCAAAGGGAGTATCTTATCCTTGCAATCCAGAAATGCTTAGTGACTGGTATACTTGATGCATATGTAATCAGTTTACTTTCAGATCCTCATTTCCTCTAATACCTTAGCTTTTCTAATGTCATAGATAAGCATATTTTACCAGAGATGGAACTGTGAAAAGATTAAATGATGCTTTATTTCTGTACAGTTCTTGCATTATCTTGCACAGACTATATGCTTAACATATTCAGATTCCCAGAGAGGAATGATTACATAGTCTGTTTGGAAAAAAAAACACAAGTCCATCCATTTCAACCAGTAGAAGGGAATGATTAGTTTTTGTTACAAGCTATGACCTGCACACACTCCTTTTCAAAACTTTATTTGCCTCCACTCTTCTATATCTTTCCTGACCTACAATGTTAAACTTTTGCCGCATACACACGATCAGAATTTTGGTCGGAAAAAGGTATGATGGCTTTTCCGACGGGACTCCGCTCAAGCTTGCCTTGCATACACACGGTCACACAAAAGTTCTCTGAACGTTCGACTGTCAAGAACGTGGTGATGTACAACACTACGACGAGCCGAGAAAATGAAGTTCAATGCTTCTGAGCATGTGTCGAATTGTTTCCAAGCATGCGTGATTTTTTGCGCGTCCGAATTGCATACAGACGAACGCATTTTCGGATAGGAACTTTTCCCGACAGAAAAATAGAGAACCTGCTCTCAATCTTTTGCTGGCTAGAATTCCGCCAGCAAAAGTCCGATGGAGGATACACACAGTCGCATTTTCCGACCAAAACCTCTCTTCGGAGTTTTGCTGGCGGCATTTCCGATCGTGTGTACAGGGCATTAGCTGCTGTGCTGTTAAACCATGATGATAATACATACAAGCTGTAAGTGTATAGCCCAACACTCCTAGAGTTCTCATCCTAAATACATACTATGGGTATGGTTTACTCAACTATGCAGGAACACATAGGAACTTGGGGTGCAGAAGAATGGCAGCAGGTGCTCTGGGCTGATGATTTAAAATCTAAAATATTTTGCTGTAGCAGGAGGCAGTTTTTTTTGCCGAAGGGCTAGAGAGCAGTACAATAATCAGTGTCTGCAAACAGTGAAGCATAGTGGAGGTTCTGTGCAAATTTAGGGCTGCATTTCTGCAAATGGAGTTGGAGATGTGGTCAGGAGGTGTCCTCAGTGCTGAAAAATACAGGCAGATACTTATACATTGTACCATACCATCAGGGAGGCATGTGATTGGCCCCAAATTTATTCTGCAACAGGAAAACAACCACAAACATGCAGCCAATGTCATTAAGAACTATTTTCAATGTAAAGAAGAACAAGAAGTCCTGGAAGTGATGGTTTGACCCCCACATATCCCTGATCTCAACATCATTGAATCTTTCTGGGATTACATGAAGAGGCAGAAGGATTTGAGGCTGCCTACATCCACAGAAGAATGATGGTTAGTTTGGAACAACCTACCTGCCGAAATCCTTCAAAAACTGTGTGCAAGTATACCTAGTAGAATTTATGCTGTTTTGAAGGCAAAGGGTGGTCACACCAACTATTGATTTGATTTGGTTTTCTCTTCTGTTCATTTACTTTCCACTTTGTTCATTGATAAAAATAAACTATTAAAACTTCTATTTCCAAAAGCATTCTTATTTACAGCATTTTTTCACACCTGCCTAAAACTTTTGCACAGCAGTGTATATGTACTGTATTTTTCACTCTATAAGACACACCTGACCATAAGACGCACCTAGGTTTTAGAGGGGGAAAACAAGAAAAAAAACAATCTGGACCAAATGGTCTACTGAAATATTTACCAGTGCCCATGAAATGCAGCCTGACCTGTGCAAAGAAATGCAGACTTACCAGTGCCAATAAAATGCAGCCTGACAATTGCCAATAATGCAACCTGACCATTGCCATTATTGCAGCCCAACCTGTGCCATTATTGCAGCCCGACCTGTGCCATTATTGCAGTCTGACCTGTGCCATTATTGCAGCCCGACCTGTGCCATTATTGCAGCCCGACCTGTGCCATTATTGCAGCCCGACCTGTACCATTATTGCAGCCTTACCATTGCCATCGCTTGGGCTGCTCTGTCTTCTATCTCGAAAAGCCGGGAGATCGCCCGACGCTCACGGGAGCATGGGATGTCTTTCCTCCGCTCTCCTGCCTCTCTTCCAGTACCAGGGTTTCGTTAAGAGCCGCAAGGGAGGCAGTTTTGCTGTTTCATTAGGTATATATTTAATTTTATTTGTAAAGCAAAGTTTTTATATGTATAGCAAACACTGGTATAAAACATCAGTTATAAAACCTATAAACCAAACATAAATTGAATAAAATAGACCTAAAACCATTTTAGTTTCCTTTCAAACCGTAGAGCTGTTTTTAATGCAAATCTAAATTTCTGAGCTTTAGGAGGAACTTCTACAAGTAGAGATGGACAGTTCAATTAGATAGATAGAAGCTTACCAAGTAGTTGGTGCATTAATGATATGATGTAACCGTTCTAAACACCATATCAGTCCAGTTGCAGTGTGATATAAATGTTTCAGATGTGCAATCTTTATTCGACTTGTTACATTGCCGATGTGGAATAAATCTTGTGGCATCTAGCTCTATTACTGATGACTGGATCAAATGAATGTAAATATGAAGGAAACTCAAACTCAGAGCAGGAGAAGTCAACACTGGCCTTTGTTATTCTGTGTAGCATGATCAATATCTAGCCGTCACTAAGTTAAAATTGTCTCAGTCAGCAGCAGCAATAGATGTGGTGCCAGTACTCTAGATTTTATTTTACACACATGGATTCTTTTATAGACATTTGCATCTTAATACTTTAATATGTATTGATTCTGAAGCATTATCTGGTATACTACACATAATAAAATGCTCCTTGATGTTCTTAGTGGATCTCTTTCCCTATTTGTATTGATATTCTTAGCAAGCCATTAAACCTACTCTTTAGATATTTCCATACATCTGCTAATGATGGATTGCAAATTATGAATTCACTATTTATATTATAAAATGGAAATGTATGATTATCTAATTTCATTATTCATACTGAAAATAGAGCTGGGTTTCTTGGCAGAAATATACACTATTTTAACATTTTAGTCAGGGCTGGATTTTCATCAATGTAGCCTGTAGGCACACAATCTTTAGTGCTGAAAGCTGCATCTATCTGCTATGATTGTTCTGCTATGTAGACTATTTGATGCATTTACCGATCATAGCCCATTTTACAATATTGTGACAATGTTGGAATAAACTTTGATGACATGATTATTGATAATAAAAAATGTGTGGACAATAAGTGTACGGGGAAAAGCAGCCCTTTGCCTCAGCAGCCTATAGGCATAGGTCTAATCTATCTAATGTTAAATCCACACCTCATCTTAGAATTAAGTAGAATACACAGTTTATGTCAAAATTTGTTTGTTTACCCACTTTAGACCAAACAACATTTTAAAGAAAAACTGTAATGGTGTTGAGTCAATTTAATTGTTTTCCTCCCACTTGGGAAATTTGCTAGTTTGTATTGGTGACCGTTCTCATCAAAACAGAAAGTGAGAGGAAATCCAAAATGTTGGGGTTTTCCCAGAACAAGAGGTGAGGGGACATTTTATAATGGGGACACCTGTTCCCTGGACAACTGCTTAAGAGTGAACTTTCCGCTCACTTTGGGAGATTTCCATTAACCCCCAGTTGGGTCTCTGGGACTGAAAGTGAAATATGTGAATAAAACTTTATATGAATGAAAAATTGTGGAGATAAACTCCTCCATTCAATAGTGGTAAATCCTCTACCAATAGTGAGATACCACTGCACCATGACCCAGTGGTTTTAGAAGCCTTACACCACAGAGCCAGTAAAGCTATATTTTGCTGTGATGATGGCTAAGAAACTTGAAATGGCTGTATACAATTTGTTAATACTGTAATTTTTGCTATATCTGTGTTATACACAAGCAGTTCTGGATGCACTGATGGATAAAGGGGGCACAGAAAAAAAATGACTTTCATGATTCTGCTCAGAACCAATGATAAAACATGTTGGGCAAAACTACACCACAGTGGAATCATGCATTGGTATACATAGAACTGAGAGTGGGATGTGTTGCTCCCTTCATGAGATTATCTTTGTATTTAGTGCTGGGGAGCAATAATGCACTCTAGGTTTTTAAACAGGATTTTACATTTTGTAATTCCTTCTTTAACTCCTTCTTCCATTTGGCCGTATTTAATGTATTATTGGAGTTTGCCCTGTCCCCCCTGGGAGGGGAGTGATGTCAGGATTGAGCAACTGCAATTTGAAATTAGTTTACAATGCTCATGTGACCTACCAATTAGTTTAGGTGGTTATTTTGGATCTGTTAGTTTATTTGTTTTTCTGTAGAGGTGGGGGATTGGACATATTTTTGTGTTTGGAGCACGGATCTAGGGATGAAAACTTGAGATATACCTCTAAGTCTCTTGAGCCTCCCAGATACTTTTGGTGGTTATTTGCTGCCACTACACCTGTCCCAGATCTATTGCAGCCATTCAGCCCCTCCCAGTGGTCACTTGCTGCCACTTACATTTCCCAGACTTCATTGTCAGCTGGGGGCGAACGCGTCCGGCCACACACCCTCCAGCACCTTTGCTAGCTGTGGGATAATGAGTCTAGCCACATGCTCTAAGCTAATGAGTCTAGCCACATGCTCTAAGCTTTGGAATTGGATAGTGGCCCTTTATATACACATCACAAACCCAGGGCTCTTGACTTGTTATAGTTCTTTCAACACCAGCCCTTTGTTCTGTGATCTGGGTTCTGATCCTATGCCTTGCTTCTGAATTATGATCTTGTTCCCGTACCTTGTACCTGTATCTGTTACCTGCACCATATCACTGCTTCTCTGGATTGTAACCTTGACCTGTTAATGGATTATTTTCTTGTTGGCTACCTGTCCTGACATCTACGTTTAACAGGTTCATCTCTTGTCTGCTGCTGGTCGCTTCCTTTTTTCCTCAACCACCATACGTTTATTTCAGCTTGAGGGCTGGCTTGTGACATTCTACAGTCAGACTAAATAGATTAAGTCTTGGGGGAATCCGCATGCCAGTGAAGTCACTGTTTACTATTTACTTTGACTAGAGTGTCTGCATCCGGGTTAGAACCACTGCTGCATTGGTCTACGCCTTTTACAACAAGGTGTTTACATGTCCTCACATCTATCACAAAACCCAAAAACAAACATCTTGGTTTCTGCTTATGGGTAAGTGGGGTGGAGCTATGCAAATCATTCCTTTTTTTGCCACCAGAGCTGCTGATGTATAGCACAGATATAGCCCTCATTTCGAAAAGCCAGTGTTCAAAACATGCATGCGGCTGTTTTAGCCTTATTACCTCTCAACCGTACAAGATATGGCTTTACTGGTTCTATGGTGTAGGGCTTGTGAGTCCAGGGGGGTTGTACAATAAAGCATAACTAAAAAATGAATATTTACCTGTTCAACTGTCTCTCCCTGGTGCCAGCATCTTCTTCTGAGTGTTGGTCTTTGGGCTTCTTTATTGGCTGGCGGAAGATGACATAACTCCTGCACATGCACAGGAGCTAGTCATCACTGCACACAGAGACTGGGCCGGCACAAAACACTAAAATGAAACACTAAAACAAGTAAAACACAATTTTGGCTATTAATGCACTTTAACCAATACCAAAGCATTCAAAGAGAATGATAGATTAGCTAAAAATCCAGCACAACAGTAAACAGCTTATTTCAGGCAGGATTGGGCTCATTAAATAATCAGACTGAGCCATCTAACACGAGATGTGCCATTCAGTTCAATTAGGTTTGAGTTACTGATTTCTGTAAGCAATGGGGTTGATTTACTAAAACTGTGCAAAATCTGGTGCAGCTCTGCATAGAAACCAATTACCTTTCAAGTTTTTTGTTTTTTTTGTCAAAGCTTAATTGACCAAGCTAAAACTAGAAGCCGATTGACTACCATGCACAGCTGCACCAGATTTTTCACTCCAGTTTTAGTTAATCAACCCTAATGTTTTTTGCAAACATATGGTAAAGAGGGAGTGCAAAATATGTCAAAAGGTGACCAGAGCTCCACCTGCTGGCTGATTGATACACCAATTAAACAGTATAAAACAAGTTAAGCTGCAGGAATAATAAGAACACTGGCTTTTAATTTAAAGTTTGCTACACTATTAGGGTATGTATAGCGGGTTAACTAAGAATAATAGCTAAAGTAGAACTAGTAAGTCACAGGCCTACTTTAAAGCAAAGCTTGGTTTTGTCAGCTATTTGGGTTTAGTGGAGATAGGCCCTTAAACCACTGGCTATTAATGGCAGTTACGGTCCTTGTCAGATGCCAAGGGCTGAATCTGTCACTTCTAGTCTTCTTAGTGTCTGTGTAGCGCTTTGAAAGAGCACTCTAAAACACAGTGCAATCACAATTCTTCTGCTGGTTTTCAAATAGTGCTAGGTGCTAGCCATATAACCTTAGCCATACTGTGAGCTTTTTTAGCTGAAACAGTAGAAAAACAAAGTCCGAGGAGTATTTCACAGAAATATGCTTTCTCTCTTTGTCAGAAAAGTGAGATAGAATGTGTTAAGCATTTAGCAGGCAAAAATAACATTTAGAATCCCCATGGGCACTTTAAAATAATCTGCATGTGTGGAAAATATTGCGATATTCAATTGTGTGGTTCAGTCTTGAACTTACAGAGTAGGAAGAAACTGGACATTCAAGTACAGCAAAATATAGTTTAGCATAGAACACTTTAAACAATAAAATAAAATAATGGAATGAATGATTATGGTTTCTACTAATATGTCAATTAATTACTATAGTCTAAGATGGTTCAAAGCCCAGCAAAAGATACGCATTATTAGGAAGGGCCTAATATCCATTATACCATACAGACAAGACAGCTGTGAACACCTTTCTGTGATAAGGGTTGCCTGGTCAGCACTCCTCCCTTTCTTATTAGTTGTAATAGTGCAGCAGTGCCTTTAGTAGTAAATGATGGAATTAATGGTACATGATGGAATTCATGCTGTGCACCCTGTCCAAGGCACTGGCTGGGTTATGGAGGCTTCCACACATTATTGCTGAGCCTGAAGGGTCTTCTGCATATCGCCCAATGTTCTGAGATGGGCAGAAAGAGATCCCTCCTAGAACAAAAAATGTAAGCCTTGCCATCTCCAATTAGAATTTTTAAAAAGAAATAAAAACAATTTTAGTACTTTGTGCACAAAAAACATTACAATAAAGTTCTGTAAAAAAAAAAAAGAAAAGAAAAAAAAAGGTAAACAATTCAATGCATTGGGATTGGTTTATCAAAACTGTGTCTTTGAGTGCACATCAGGGACCGTGCAATCACCTCACTGGTGTGAACAGGCCCTAAGGGTTTTTTACCCACTTTTGTTAGTCATCTGTAAAGTGCAGTATAATGATCTTTGCAGTCAGGGTATAAAGCAATATAAACTTACAGGTTTCTAGCAAACTGTTTTAAAGTGTTGCAGCACCTCAGTAACTCGTCTCTTGTGCTTTCTGTCTCAGAATGGCTCTCCTTCCTGCCTCCAAAATCCTCTCCTGTTCCTCCACCAAGTGAAAAATGTGAAATGGGGGTGGGCAGTGAACCAACCCACTTGTTTCCAGATCAGAATTCAAAGCCTTAACATAGAAGAACACAAATTCTGCCTAGCTATAGCATAGCTCCTTCTGGAGCTTTAATGTCACGAACCGCCATAAACAGAGTGCAAGATATACCCCATCTATGGCTGTTTCCAAGGTCATTGGAGTACAGCTTTAAGTAAGTTCATCTGCAGCTGCATCTAATTGTCTATGTCTTGACCACAATCACCCACTAGTTTACAAATAATGTGCATGTAGGGGATCCACTCTTCTGTCTTTTTTGTGTTTCCTATATTGACCTAATATTTTTATGACTCTGAGCATCATCCTTATATGCTACCACAATAAGGTATCTTTGGAAATGGCAGGAACCAAGATGTAGACAAGAAGTGTCTTCAAATATTTACTGCAGTGACCATTTTACAGACTGCAGACTTGTGGGGGGCTATTGATATTGAAGACCCACGGATGACACCTAACAGCACCTAACCCAAGCTTACTTGTATGGCTGTCAATTGTACAGGAGCCAAAATGTTGTCTCCTGGTCCTTTGCATATTAGAAGAATATGACCTGTGCCTCTAAATGAAAATGAGTTCCAGTGCTGAAAACAAACAGGCAGCTTTTTCTTTTTTTTGTAAATTCTAATAGAAAAAATTACATGGTCTAAATGGTCTCAGCTTGATTTTTCAGTCTTCAGCGTTGCACTCCAGTCCCATTTTGTTTAGTGTGTGTAGAGTGGGGAAAGATTTATTGCTGTATCAATACTAGGGATACTATATGTATCAATACTAGGGATGCAAAACATAAAATACTACTTCACTGCAGATTGATTTCTGAATGAGGGGGGGGCGGGGTTGAGCCTTCAATATAGCCACATGAATATGTTAATGTTGCATTGTGGTAAACGAAAGGGTCTGTATCCCTTTAGAAGATGGAAGGGCCTTAGAGAGGATCTTCCCAAAAATGAAATTCCTGTTGCAGAGGATGCCTGGAATTTGTAGCTCTGTGCAGACTTATAGTGAGCCAATTACACCAGCAGGAGATTCAATTTCTGAGGACTTTGTATATACCAGTGGGGTACAGAACACCTCTAGAGTGCCATATTGCAAGTAGGTGACATTTGAACTTTTTGACAGTTTTAGAAATGTAAAGCAGCAGTTGACTGAGGTGGAGAGTTCATTTTTTATTAACATTAAAGCCCAGTTCCAGCCTTCTCTCCCCTACTTGACAGTACTGCCCCCCGCCCCACCCCAAACCAGAAGCCAGATGTATTTAGGCTGGTGTTGTACCAATGCAGGGTACTCTTCCTATTCCACTTTGCCTCTTTTCCAGTGCTGGACAGTCGTCTGTTCAGCTAAAGTAAAATTTTCTACCTCTCTCTAAAACAAAAATAATGTTTTTGGCTGGAGTCCTACTTTAATGATTTAATACTTGGTGTATAATAGTATAAGCCCTTAGTGTAATACCTTATTTTTTGATTTAGTTGAGTAGGTAGATAATAGGTGTCCAATTGTGAATCTTTGTTTCATTTCTCAACCCTGTGTACATAGTTCAGAATGATTTGAAATGCTCACAACTGCTTAGTCTGCACTGTAAAACAGACAGAAATAGCATGAGTACGCTGTAAGTGTTAAGGGATGAACAAACAAGCTTTTTATAGAATCAAATGTATTATGTATCTTTTGAATTTATTTTATTTAACCTATGTGTGCTTTGCAAGAGGAAATTTTGTGAGAGTGCACACAGCCATGTTCTTCTCAGAAACATGACAATGTCCAAATGTCCATTACAACAATTGTTACATTCACTAAAATGGCATCTGTTAAAATGCTGCAGTGTATTTTTTTTATTTTTTTTTAACCGTGGGTGTCACATAGCTCCCCGTGATGTGTTCTAACCCTGTAACTGAATGTTTCTTTAATTATCTGGCACGCTCTGTTTAAATTTCCTGGTGCTGAAGACTTGTGCAGCCTACCTGGGCGTCTACTTTGGCGGTGAGTGCAGAGAAATCCTGATGCTTGTTACCACATCTTGGCGCCTGCGGTGATGGCATATCCTGCTGCCAGAAGGGGGTCACTTGGCACAAATAAAGTGTGTGGAAGTGTCTGTTCAATAAGTTTAGCTGAAAGGAGGCCAGACCTTCTGTTACTTAGAAATTACTTCTTGTTCCAGGATCCACAGTATGTAAAGAGAACGAGAGCTGTTAAACTCTGTCTGCTAAAGTACTTTTGAGAAGAGAGAGGTGCTGCGACTGTAGACTTGTGGTGATCATAATGCGGAGGAAGGAAAATCTCCTAAATCACTTTATTAGAAGACAACGGCTGTTAAAAAGAAATGTGTTGGTATTAAACCACCGATTAAAAGGCAGCTCCGCTTTCAGTTAAAGTTTTGAGAGAGGTGACTATAGTTTGTAAATGATGCATATCTTCATGTTTCCATTCCTGATCTGCCTCTTATAAGTCCCACTGTGGCAATGTGTTTTTCCTTTGTGGCAGATGTATGGTGGTGGCATTAAAAGAAAAAACACAGAAATTGCCTCTAAACTAACAAAGTAAGTTGAGCCAGTATTTGCAGGCGCACAGATTCTTTTTTTCAGACTTCTATTCGTAACATAAATTAGAATTGCTCTTTATAATAAATTTTAGCTTAATGTTTGACTATAGTTTTTAACTTCAGCTGGAATTCAAATATTTAAATACCTTTTCTATTTGCTGTTTTGATATTTATTAAGTTAATTTGGGATATTACCCAAGTTTACCTTCAACCTCTCTCACCCCCTCTAAAACATGTCCCTGCATTAAGATTTTTTTTCACTTTGCTCCTAGGAAGGAACTTGTCACTCCCTTTCCTTTCATGTGACAGCACCAGGGCTTGCTGATTAACCCAGCATTGTCACATGAGGGTGGGGAAAAACAAGGCTTTTTTCCTGTATTATGATGACTGAACATAATAGGGAGGTGTCAAGGAAACTTACAGTAAGTATGAGCTGCTGAGAAGGGTAGCTTAATGCCGCGTACACACGAGCGGAATTTCCGACAGAAAGAGTCCGATGGGAGCTTTTCATCGTATATTCCGACCGTGTATATGCCCCATTTGACTTTTTCTGTCGAAAATTCAGATGGACTTAGATAGAGAACATGTTCTATATTTTTCCGACAGAACAAACTACTATTGGAAAAAATGCTCGTCTGTATGCTGTTCCGAAGCACCAAAAACGATGCATGCTCTGAAGTCCCATCGTACGTGTTGTACGTCACCGCGTTCTGGATGGTCAGAAATTGGTGTGACCGTGTGTATGCAAGACAGCTTGAGCAGAATTCCGTCGAAACTCCGTCGTAAAAACCTTCAGAGTTTATTCCGACGGCAAAAACGGTCGTGTGCACAGGGCATTAGAGTAGAACATATTGCTTAGCCCTGTGTGTTCAAATCCCAAGTATGATTTAAGATAACTAAATAATTATACACAATGGCAAAGCATTTTTCCCTGTACATAGAAGCATAATTACTATACTATCTGACAACATTGCGTGCTTATTTTGTGTTTAAATGATCTTTTCAGCAGGGAAAATGATAACACTTTACTTTTGTATAAATGTGTCACGTTTCCACGTACCTTATAGATGAGCCCGGTAATGCAGAGCGGCCCCTGATAGAGTAGAAAGGGGACCTAAGAATACAGAATGGAATTAGTGCCTGGCAGGTGGATAGTCAGGAGAGTTGCTCTGGAGTTCCTGATGCTGGTGGGATGAGATGTCGGCACAGCGAGCAGTAGAGGAGCTGGGTCAGCACAGCAGCAGTAGAGGAGCTGGGTTAGCACAGCAGCAGTAGAGGAGCTGAATCAGCACAGCAGCAGTACACAGACAGCGGATCAGTTCTGAGAGATTTGGAGCACAGATAGGCACAGGCACATACAGGTTAGAGAAAGCGGACAGGTGCAGCGGCAGAGGCAGGTCGGGTAGAGGCTTGGCTGGCAATAGACGGACAGCGAGGTAATAAGAGGAGCAGGCAGGATTAAAGTTAGGGACAAGCCAGTGTCGTGTACGGGCAGCAGGCAGGGATATTTAAGGGCAAGCCGGATCAGAACACAGGAACAGGATCTCAAAGCAGGTTACAGGTAGCAGGGGTCACAGGAAGCCGCAGATCAGACAGCACTGACTCTGTTTACAAGCCCAGTTCAAATAGGAGATCTGGTGCCAGGACCCGTGGGCGTGTGCACTCCCGCACGTGCACATGCGTTTGCAGACGTGCACCAGCAGCAAGATTCCTTCTGTAAGACATTTCCTGACAAAATGTTTAAATTTAGCATGCACCATCTAATATGTTTCTAGCTTTAGGCATGCTATAGACATGAGAGGGTGGTCAGAAAATTCAGCTGAAAGATCCTCTAGTAAAAAATCTTCCTGCAAGCATGCACACTCATTTCTATGTGCATAACAGACAACCCTTGTGCCAGCTTTGTGGCACTGAAAACAGTATTGGTTCTTTAGAAAAGTCCATTGCATCAAGCATTTTTTTTCTAGAGACTGGCTGACCAGGGGGTGTCTGCAGATATTACATTGTGGCAATAGACAAACTATTGTTTCCTAATTAAATTGTTCTCCTAAAATTTTTTGGTCATGAGCCTTCAACAGAAGCCGGTCGGCCGGCTTCTGTCGGACTGGCTGCCATACACATGGGCCAAAAGTCAGCTAGTTTCTATTGAACCGGCTGATGTTGCCTGATATTTGGCCCGTGTGTACTAGGCTTAACTTCAGCTATGTAGTGGAAGAGCCTGCCTGATTGCATACAAATGTAAAGTGTTTAGGTTTGAACTCATATTATATGGTTTTGGTAAATCTAAAGGAAAATTCTACAAGAAAATCGTATAATGTATGGCCAGCCTTAGTGGACCGTCCCAAGAGCCTGCATGTTAAATGGTTTGCCTTATAACCAGATCTTGGTACTTGAGGCAAGATGGTTATCTTTCATCATAGCCATATCCTGCCATTTGAAGAAAGATTGTTATCTTGGCTTATAGCTAGATCCTGGCACTTGAGTAAGAGTACTGTAGTTATCTTGCCTCAAAGCTAGATCCTGCCATTTTAGGAAAAATTGTTATCTTGCCTAATAACAGTAGTTGTCCAGAAACTGCCACTTTAGGGAAGATGGATATCTTGGCCTCATGGACAGATTCTGCCACTTCAGGAAAGATGATTATCTTGCCTCATAACAGTAGGACCCCTGAAGCACTGTACAGCAAAATATGTTCCTTTCATGCTTATGATCTGTTAAAGATAGACAAAAAGTTAATAATGTGAAAAAATAAAAACAACAGTAAGGCTTGGGTAGCATTAAGTATAGCACAAGTCCTCAAGCATAACTAGAGCATACTGTAGCCTTTCCATTAATAAGGCAGCAATCACTGAACACCCAATCTTTTAAATACATTTACTCAAATATCTGGGATCTGCCAAGAAAAACATTGTACTTCAAATATAAAGAAAAGAGGAAATAAAAAAGTATGTTTCATATGTTTCTAATCGACTATGTTGAACTGGTGCTTTAACAATTGCTCACTAAAACATTTGACTTTCTCATGTTATTACTATTTTACTTTTTATGTAGTAATAATATAAGGTATTTATAGAGCACTTCTCATTCAAAAAACACTTTACAATTATGCTTATTATTCTCCGGAGCATTCATTCCTGGCCTTCCGGTCTGTGAGGCAGAAAGAAACAATTAGATTATTATTACAAGTTCTCCCAAGTACAAATGGACAAGGTGAGGCACAGGGACATAAACTGCTAAGCTTAAGATCCCATAAGTGGTTATGAATGGAAATTAACCTTTTGTTCCTAAGGCCAACACCTTAACCCTTCTCACACCGTAAGAGGAGCATTATTTAATACTACATATTGCATTCTTGGGGAAAAAATTAAAGGGTTATTGCAGTACACATAACCTTATGTCTCCCTTAATAAACACTTCCTTGTGGTTTTTTGAAACACCTAACAGCTTAAAAACAGATTCCGGTGCATGTTCTCTATCAGAGTCATTTTTTGCATGGAGAGATGTAACCAGGGATTTTTTTTAAGGCAGTTTTAATAATTTGAGCGTTTCATTTGGAAACATATGGAGGAAGAGTACAGGAAAACTTTAATATATGTTTATTAAACTTGTAATGAGAACATCATCATTCTACAGTGTGGGTAGTCATAGCACTTGTTTTAAACCTGTCATGAGAGAAGTATGTGGGCTATCTTTGCTGGCCCTATTCCAAAAATGTAAATTGCCTGACTGTGTGTGGCTTCAACACACAGATTTCCATTATCCAATCATGTGCAAGCAAAAATGCTGTTTTTTTTTTTTAATTTTCCTTGCACTTGATTGGGTATTCTTTACAAATTGAAGCTTCGCTACATTCACTAAACTCTGGGAAAAATTTGTGCAACTGCACTTGCAAGGAGCACAGACTGTTCGTCTTTAATAAATTAACCCCTATAACTTTAAGCCGAAGAGTTTGCAGGCCAGCAATTTCCAAAAAAGTAGACAGCAATGACAACCACCATATTTCTTCCATGAGAAAATCACTATATTTGTGCTGAGCTTTCTATGATTTCACAATTCAATATATATTTATCTTGTCGGTTTTATGTAACTTACTATGAGTAAAGCCTCTTCAGGCTGAAATACGTCTTTGTACTTTTTGTGAAGAAATAAAGAACATTTTTTTTTTTTCTCACCTGGTTGCTGACTTCATCTTGCATATTATTTCTGTTTCCTTCTTTCCTTTGCTGCTCTGGGACAGCTTGGCCACTGTGCTGGGAGCAGAGCAAAGACACCTCAACCACTATGAATGCATATGTGCGGAAGGTGGGCATTAAGGCCCTTCTGCTGCACATATGCATTACATGGTCAGCAAGAGGTTACAGTAGATATATTGCTTTGGGAAAAGCGCTGGTTTACATTTAAGGGCTTGAGCAGTATGGATGTGTCTGATAAGTATTTTAAACAAGTTCATGGTTGCAGCAGCTGTGAGCATATTTCTTTTTTTTACAACTGGCTCCTAGTGCATACCACTGCCCCAAACACCCCCTTCCCGAGCTCTCCTTCTCCTCCTAAGAACCATGGTCCATAACATGTGCCAAAAGGATGGAGATAGAAAGGATATGGAGAAGCTTATGTTCACCAATGTACCTTGCAAAAGTGTGAATTGGAAGTGCTCACACTAAAGCTCCGGGTAAACAGCTGATTGTACAGAAGTCTGTGCTTGATTAGTTGCAGCAGAGGACAGGGAAAACATTTGGGTTCTAATAGATCCCTGATAGCTCTATAAATATGACCTGTGTTTCTGCCTGATGGTATTAGCTCATTTTGATAGCAACAAAATTAAGTAGAAACATTTAAAATAAAATAAATTAAAATAACAAAAAATTGCAAAAGCCTCATGCACACACGTACAGATGCAAATGAGTGCATCGAGTGCACACATGTATGTAAATGATTGTGCCACACGTTTTATATATCATTGCAAACCCTCAAGTGAAAGCAATAATTGTAATACCCAGTACACACGATCGCACATTCCGACAACAAAATCCATGGATTTTTTCCGACAGATGTTGGCTCAAACTTGTCTTGCATACACACGGTCACACAAATGTTGTTGGAAATTCCGAACATCAAGAACTCGGTGACATACAACACGTACGAGGAGACGAGAAAAAGGAAGTTCAATAGCCAGTGCGACTGTTCTGCTTGATTCTGAGCATATGTGGAACTTTGTGCATCGGAATTGTGTACACACGATCTGAATTTACAACAACGGGTTTTGTTGTCGGAAAATTTGAGATCCAGATCTCAAATTTTGTGTGACGGAAATTCAGATGAAAATTGTCCGATGGAGCCTACACACGGTCGGAATTTCCGACAACAAGCTCCCATCAAACATTTTCCGTCGGAAAATCTGACCGTGTGTACGGGGCATAAGTCTGTCATTTACAGTTAACTCTAAACTGATGAGCTCGGAAGGCATTTTGAAATGTCACCTATTGGTAATTTGGGGTACTGTAATGTTTAGTCATTTTGCAAGTTCATGCAGTTTTAAGGTTTAACATATTTGTTATCTGTTTACTCCACACATTCTCATCTTTTATTTTGTACAACAAATTGGGGATTATTTTGTATCTGTGTTTACTAAAATCTGGTTTAATGTATTGATGCACAGATATCATTCTACATAAATTGTAACTACCATATTTTTATTCTACCTCTGTTTTCAGAAAATATTTCATCTTTTGCGGGTTTTAAATAATTTTGTAGCCTAAATTGCTGATTTTAACATGTTTGTTAAAATGGTTAAAGACCATTTTCTCCTTACATCCTATAGGTAGGCACATTTTCATCGCTACTGTCAAGCTGAATGCAGAAATATTAGAAAACAGCCTTTAGTCTAGCAATACATTGTTTAATTTTATAGGAGCCTACATGATCTCTTTATACTTGAAACAACTATCAATCACTGGTTGTTGCCATGTCTATTGGTTTTGAGGGATCTTATCCTGTTAATCAGTACATCTTGTGATGACTGAGGACTAACTAAAACAGTGGGCTATGTCCCCAAAAATGTTTTATTGACTAATAAATCTTCCCAGTATATTAGGACCCTTGCCACTATGATTATATTATAGATCTGTTATACCCCTCTCTTCTCCTGATGAAAGATTTTTCTCAAAAGATGTTAGGTTTCGTTTGATGATCATACCATTCTGACCAATACTGATGATCAGACAGACCAATCTGAACAATTGTTGGCAGTTTTTTTTTCTTGGTGTATCTCAGACAGGCAGTGTATCCTTGATTATCTATTGTAAAGTGTTATTCCTTGTAAAAGTGTTTTATGATTTTATTGACCTATTGGTATTTTACGATGTTTATAATAAAGATTGGATTGGCATTTTCCTTTTAAATGTACATACATGATTCTGCATTAAAGTGGATGTAAACCCCCAATTTTTTTTTTTTTTTATGTCATAATGCAGAGTATAAGATGTCCTATCATTTGAGCCCAGTCTTGCCACAAAGAGTTAATCCAGCTCTGAGCAATCCTCTTATTGTTCCATGAGATAAAACTTGACAAAAAGAGAAAAACTTTGTCAAATCCTCCCCCTTGCTGTGAGTGACAGGTGATTTACATATCTCGTGCACTAGCCTAAGACATGCATTATTTTTTAATTCCCTTCCACTCCTTTCTTCAGCAGCTCTGTAAGGATTGGATGTTCCACACCTCAGCATGATTTGGCATGCTGAAGTCATGTGGTTACTTTCCTGTCTTTTCACTGGATGTTAGAGATCATAGCAGAAGTTCAGTGTAAGAAATACACAGGAGAAAATGCATATTGACAAGGAGAGTGTAGAGGTGGGCGGGGAGTCTACTGACATCACGACTCCACCCACCGAGCTCCAGACAACAGACCCACCCACAGAATCTGCAGTTTTTCGGTTCTCATAACAGACAGAGGGGAGACATTTGACAGGTAGAGATACATGCAGGAGGCATGTATATCCTTATAGATAACCCCTATAGCAGTTAGTTAGGTAGTTAGGTAGTTTAAAAAGGATGACATTGGGTTTACATCCACTTTAAACGTCCCTTTTTTTTTCTCTTTTTGTACATGTTAGGTACCTGGCTTAAAAATATATCAGGGTTGAACATAGACTGTAAGGACACTCATATACGGCCTAGTTTGAGAAAACATTGCACTTGATTTCCACAATAATTTCAAAGATTGGGAACCTATTGGGCCTTACAGGGGTTAAGCACTTGTGACTATTGCTTATTATCATATGCAGAGATTTTCCATTTTATTGCAATATGCAAGCAGTCATCAGTCATTAATTTTTCTGTATAGAAAGGGGAACAAGACGGTCACTGCTTGTGAACTGTATTTACCTGTTGACAGAGTCGAGGAGGACACTGCTGTGTGTTCTTGCAGAGCTGTAATCCGGTCAGTGAAAAGCAGATGTCTCACCACTCATCACATTTGCTGCTCACCTATGCATAGAGGAAAGGCACTTTGTCATTGCAGTTATGGGTTGCTTTGGCTTACAATGATTCAACACAATGCAAAATGTTCATAGGAAACTGTGTGCTGTATGTATTGTATAACATATGTCATACATATGTGACATCACAAGGCAGGGATAAACAAATGGATGAGAAGGTTTGTGTTAATCATCAGTGATGGATACGTATTCCAAAACAAGAGTGAAGTTTTCATATTTTCATAGATAGTGGTTAAGATGACACAGGACTCGTCCAACAGTTGAAGCCACAGCTACAAATAATCCAACTATAGAGTGATGTAAAACCTTCTCATCTCTCCTTAACTTTACTGACTTCTATCCCAAGACAAACTTCCCAGCACCTCCTTTTTGGCATACCATTAATCACAATTAAAGAGGTACTTTTTTCCCACATTCCATCTTTCCCGTTTTCAGAACACTTAGTAATCTAGCTGGCTTCAATTGGTGAAGCAAGATGTTAAAGTGTGTACTAAGGATCAGTTGGGAATTCTGAGGAATTTGCTTCCACGTGAAAAGATTTCCAGATGGAAATGTGCTGCTTGCATGCACATGATTTACTTAACTCATAGCTGAGAAGCACACAGAGAGGATATGGTGACTGGAAGTTACTGAGGGTGTTTTCAAGCCCTCTGGACAAAGTGTCTACAACAAGCCTACTGGTCTTCTTCTGACAGAGAAGGATGTCTTATTTAAAAAAGGCAGCAATAGGCATGTGCAAAGTAAACCCATAACAGCCAATCTGATTTCAGAGTAAGATATGTGAAACATTCATTCTGATTCCAGTTGTCAGTGGTAGCTGTACTTTGTACATTGCAATTTTTTAATCACACATTCCTGAAGATTTGTTAATGGGAACCTAGTGATAAAGTCACAAAACAACTATATTTAAACTATTTTCCTGCAGACAGCATCTTAGAAAAAATGGATCCCACTATAGTTATAGTACATGTCAGTGTACAAAGTGTATCCTAAAATGGTCATTTTGAACTCTGTCAGGGTATTGCTTTTCTTCCTACCTGTTTTTTCATATTTTAACCACTTGACCTCCAGAAGATTTACCCCCCCCCCCCCCCGACCAAGCCATTTTGTTATATGGCACTGCATTACTTTAACTGACAATTGCGCAGTCAAGCGACACTGTACCCAAATAAAATTGGTATCATATTTTTCCCACAAATAGAGCTTTCTTTTGGTGGTGTTTGATCACCACTGCATTTTTTATTTTTTTCACTATAAGCACAAAAAGACTGGCAACTTAAACAAAATAAATAAATACATTCAATTTCTGCTATAAAAATCATCTAATAAAAAAAACTAAAAAAAAATCTAATTTCTTCATAATTTTAGGCCAGTATGTATTCTGCTACATGTTATTGGTAAAAAAAATCCCAATAAGTGTATATTGATTGGTTTATGCGAATGTTATAGCATTTACAAAATATGGGATATGTTTATGGATTTTTTTTTTATACTAGTAATGGTGACAATCAGCGACTTATAGCGGGACTGTAATATTGAGGTGGACAATCGGACACTGACACTTTTGAAACCAGTGACACTAATACAATGATCGGTGCTAAAAATATGCACTGTCATTGTACTAATGACACTGGCTGGGAAGGGGTTAAACATCTAGGGTGATCAAAGGGTTAACTGTGTGCCTAGCGAGTGTTTTTGTGTACTGTGTTAGGTGCTATTACTAAGGCAAGAGATGGCTTTTGTTCACTGCTTTGCATCGGCCCTTGTGTACTAGACTTTAAAGCTGAGGAGGTAAGTACTACACCATGTTGGACATCCTCCAGCCAGGAAATGAGAATAGCTTTATCTGACTTGTTGAAGCATCTAATACACACTCTGAAAATCTCATGATGAGGGAGCAATGCTGCATACGCTATTCAAATGGAAATGCATGAGTTCAAATGGCAAACACAGCTTTTGACAAGAAAAGTCTGTGTTTGACCTGCGTTGCCTTTCAAACTCACCTCAAGACATGCTGAAATGCAGCTAAACACAAAGCAGCTCAAAATCAGTCTCTGAACTGCCATACTAGCAGTGTAATGCTCAAGTTAAAGCCAATAGGGTTTTGCTGACCTATGTTTGATGCATGTTACGCTTTTTTGTCACAAAAATTTATACAAGTTTATCAGGCACATTATTTTCAATAAAAAAAAATAGGGTTGCACCGATATTGTTTTTTTATCGGCGAGTACGAATACCTATACTTTCTGTCAAGTACACGCTGATATCAAGTACCGATACTTTGTGGTGCGATTTGCGTCAACACAAAACAAATTGGCGCAAATCACACTGCAAAGAATTGCATGCTATTTCCATGTGTGTGTGTGTTTATATAGAAGCGCCATCTAGTGGGCAGTTTAGAACTTTTTTATTGGAAAACTGAACAGACTGATGACATTAGGTAAATAGATCACAAGCCCGTGCTGGGAGATGGTAGTGTGCCAGTAAGGCACTGTGACTCATGGGTTCCGTAGATTACTGAGTCTGGTGGAATGAACGGAAATGACAGCTGTAGTCAGGGCTCCTCACCACCGGCCAGGGGAAATGCCAGGAGCAGGCAGAAGTGCTCCACTATGGAGACAGTACTGTGCGGGCAACCAATGAGGATGTCCATTGATCTGGCATCCATTGGGCTCACCGCCCACTCCTAGGAGCTCCAGTTTTCCAATAAATGATTGCTGCTTTAAACTTCTAATCTGTCTCTACCCACTTACTGCAACAGCGCTCCCTCTGCTGAATTTTGTGAGTTCTAAACTGCCCACTAGATGGCGCTTCTATTCACACACACAGGAGCTGTGGAGGGAAATCGCATTTGATTCAGATAGGAATTGCACCATGTTTCTATTCAAATCGCATGCTATTTCTTGCGGTGCGATTTGCGCCCATTCATTTTGTATTGACGCAAAACATACCGCAAAGTATCGGTTTCAGTATCAGGGAGCATTTGGGGCGAGTACCAATACTCACTCAAATGCCTGGTATCGTTGCATTCCTAAAAAATACACTAAAGTTAAATTTTTTGCACAAACACAATATATTACCCACATTTTTGGTAAAATGCAAAAGGCAATGTTGTGCCAAGAAACTAGATACCCAAAATGTCAAGTCTTAATATTGTGAGTGCCTGTGAAATAGCGACAAACTTCAAAGCCTGAAATTTGAATTGGTTATGCTTTAAAAGCTTATACAGGTCTTTTGTTTAGAGTTAGCCATGAATAATGGCCTGAAAATTCATTTTTTCACTCCCACATGTGTATCTATGTTTAACATGTAACTCAATTTACATTTTTGTACAGAGACACCCCTTTATGTGTGCGTTGTACATATATGTGTGGGCGGGGGGCTCAAAACTTTTTGAGGGGGTTTAAATTCTTTGGTGTACCTTTTATATTTACCCTGTACCTTCTCTTTTCTCTTTAACTCTTTAACCACCTGCTATCCGCGCTATGGCCGAATGACAGCCACAGCGCAGACCTGCATTCCCGTCATATGACGGCCTCCCCTGTGCACGCTCCCTGCACGCGCCCTACAGGGCGCGCTGTGATCACCGAGTCACTGAGACTCGGCTGATCACCGATCTGTGTAAGGGGCCGGTCCCGGCCCCTTACCTTGTGATCAGCTGTCAGCCAATGACAGCTGATCACATGATGTAAACAAAAGATCGGTAATCGTTTTTTTTTTTTACTCACGCTGACAGCGCGAGTAGAAAAAAAAGCCGATCACCGGATCAGATGTCAGGGACATCGGTCCCCAAGTGGAAGAGGCACACATCTGCCTCATCAGTTCCACCTAAAAGTGCCACCTAACAGTGCCCAAAAGTGCCACCTAACAGTGCCCACAAGTGCCACCTATAAATGCCAACAAGTGCCACCTATCAATGCCCACAAGTGCCACCTATCAATGCCCACCTGTAGTGCCAATCAGTGCCACCTGGCAGTGCTGCCCATCACTGCCACCCATCAGTGCCCATCACTGCCACCCATCAGTGCCCATCACTGCCGCCTATCAGTGCCCATCACTGCCGCCTCATCAGCGTACATCAATGAAGGAGAAAAATGACCCGTTTTAAATTTTTTAAAACAAAATATAAAATAATTTAAAACATTTTTTTTTTAAAAAATTCAGTTTTTTACATTTTTTTAACAAAAAGTAAAAACCGCAGAGGTGATCAAATACCACCAAAAGAAAGCTCTAATTGTGGTGAAAAAATGATAAAAATTTCATTTGGGTACAGTGTTGTATGACCGCGCAATTGTCATTCAAAGTGCGTCAGCGCTGAAAGCTGAAAATTGGTCTGGATAGGAGGGGGGTTTAAGTGCCCAGTAAGCAAGTGGTTAATGAGACATCAAGAAAAGAAAAACCCCTAATTTTCCCCTGCACTCCACTGAAGCTAATGGAGAGCAAATCATACTCCATTAGCTTCTTCCCTAGTCATAGTTGCCGGGAAAAGTAAAAACAGTAAGTTAAAAAAACTCCTTGTGTCTTTCAGGTTCTTACTAGCTAGGAGAGATCAGTAAACCGGTGTTCACTGGTCTCTCTACCCTCGACCCAGCGACAGCTGCCATGTGGGTCTCAAGCCTATAGGTGGGAAAGTGGGGGGCGTGTGGGTGGTGGAAGTGATTAATTTCATTTGAAAGCCAACAATTGGCTGCAGTTATCTGAAAGCCAACAGTTGCATATGCAGTATATGCATTCCTGGTTCCTGTAGTTCCTGTGTGTAAAACCTCCCACTGCTGCTGATGTGTAAAATATTTTGGTGGCAGAAAAAGGATTAAATGGCAGTGATTGATTCAGCACCTGTGAATATTTGGAGAAAATAACATTCTCTGCTCTATAAATATCACCTTAACCACTTACGGATTACCCGCAATGCACTGCAGATGGGCAGCTCATACAGTCACAGTGACATACTGACACATTGCTGCCTGTTTCTGGGTTTAGGGTGTGCGCATGCGTGCCCCCGCTGACGCGGGTTTGATCAGTGTGAGTTTGTCAGCAGGTCCCGGCCAATGATTCATGTCCAGGAAATATTGATCGGCTGTGTCCTATCACAGCCCAGAGACCTGTGTTAACAATCAACACAGGGCTCTGTACAGAGGGAACGATCTCTCTGTTTCTTATCCCCTCAAAGCAGGGACAAAAATCAAAGAGATATTTAGTAAAAAGCAGCACACATTACACAAATTAACACCTATTAGGCACACATTTAACCCCTTGATTACCCGAGATGTTAACCCCTTCCCAGCCAGTGCCATTAGTACAGTGACAGTGTATTGTATTATCACTGATCACTGTAATAGTGTCACTGGTGATGTCAGTGGCAGTTAGTTAGTTCCCACCCAGTGTCAGTGTCAGATTGCCAACTGCACTCACAGTCACACTATAAGTCTCTGATCACCACCACTAGTAGTATAAAAAAAAATTAAATAAATATTCCAGCATATATACCACAGTTTGTAGATGCTATAACTCACACACAAACCAATCAATATACACTTATTGGTTTTTTTTTTTACCAAAGACGTAGCAGAATACATTTTGGCCTAAATTTTTTAAGTAATTTAATTTTAATTTTTTTTTATTGTATATGTTTTATAGCAGAAAGTAAAAAATATTGTTTTTTTTATTCTAAATGTTTGATATTTTTTGTTCATATAATAAAAATGAAAAACCCAGTTGTGATCAAATACCACCAAAAGAAAGCTCTATCTGTGTGAAAAATAAAATATATCTGTTGTTTGGGTACAGAGCTGCATGACCGCGCAATTACCAGTTAAAGTGGTGCAGCGCTAAATAGAAACAAAAAATTGCCTGCCCATGAAGGGTGCCATCTGGAGCTGCGGTGATTAAGTGTAGTCAGGAATCTGTCCTTTTCCTAAAAAAAAAAATATTTTCAATTTAACAAAGGTTGTATTTATTGTAACAAGCAAGTGTGGCCACTAGAAGATCTACTATGGCCATCATTTTTTCTGATTTAGCATTTAAAAATCATCCTTAATAATATTTACATTTGGCATGTCTCAGTTACAGTATTTAGTAGTTTAGATCCCTGTAAAAGTCAAGGAGAAAGTTCTTGCTAAGGGCCAAAGTTCCATAGGTTCAAATGAACAAGCATTTGGGTATTCACACCTTGATGTCTCAGTGGTAAAACATGAGCCATGCTTTTTACAGGTTTTATTATAAAATCTAAACCTTACAGGGCTCTTGGCAACTAATGGGTTTTGCAGGCAACATTTTACTTCCATGGATGTCCATTAGCAGTTTGAATTTTGGTTAATATTTTTTGGGAAACCTAACTATTATATGCTATTTAGTGCTAGTTAAATAGTTTCAAGAGGTGTTTAGAACAAAGTGGTTTCATTCCGTAACATTTATGGTAATTTTAAAAGGACCTCAAAACATGAAATACATTCAGAGTGCATTGTAAATATTTTTTATATATCATACTAAAATGTATATCACATGTTTTGCATTAACATTCCTTCCCAAGTGTGAATTTACATAGTGTACCTTTCAAGATATTGAGTTCCAAATCTTTTATTTGACCTATAAATGGTAATGATGGCTTTTTTATTCAGAGGCTTTAACGTGAAAACAAAAATTCTTTCCTTTTGTCATAGAACTAAAAATAGCATATGTACAATAGATCATTGCCAGACATGCCGATTAAATATACTGCGTACATATAGTATATAACTCTACTGCAATAGAAAAAGAAGAGTAAGTGGCTCGGTTAGCAGTGGAAAAATAGTGGTGTTGTTCATAACAACCATTTAGATTAATGTTTGAACTTTTGCACTAAAATAATGATTACATTCAAAACCAGCATTGTGGGCTGATTTCTTGAAACCCAACTTTTGAATGATCAAGAACTATTTTTATACATTAGTATTTTTTTTGGGGGGGGGGTAGGTTAAAGAAAATAGTATTGAGAAACATAAGTGGCTGCCATTGTCAGCCTCTCTTCTGTAAATGCTCTTCTTTCTGCATTTAAAAGGATTTAAGAACCTTATGCAAACATATGCAAACTTAGTGTCTATCAAAAATCAAAGCCCTCCAGTCTGAACTTCATCAGGTTCTTGACTGACCCGGAGTGGTGGGCACGGCTTGAATACTCCCTTCCCAACAGAACCCTGGATACTTTGTTCATTTTATCATAAATGTGATATATGTATGCAGCCTATAATATTGTCATCTTGATCTTTCTTAGATTGTGATACAATTTTCCCCGAGGAAGACTCTTTTGAATGCTATATGTTGAAACGCGTTGGAATTCTGCTAATTGACACCACCTCATTGCACTGGTGGTGATTGTATCTTGTAGTAAGATGTATCACTATCTATCATCATTTTTCCATTATCATGCACTGTAATCTTTTTAATATTTAACATTGTGTAGGGTTCTAAAATTATTATGAAAGTTTCATGTATGTATGTCATGAATTTATATCTATATTTGTACCAATAAATTATTTTTTTATTTAAATCCATTGTTACATTGCCTTGAAAACCCCAATTGGAGGTTTATACTTAGTGATTCAATGAAAGGACCTCTGCGCTATTATATAAATATACAAGTGATGGGGAATTGCTGCAAAATCCTGGTGATCACAAATCACCTAATGGTCATAAAGTGGATATAAAATTAGAGGTTTATGCTTGTTTTTCCCAACAGAACCCCTCCCATGAGTGTTGTAGCTGGTAGGCCAGGAAGTATCCCCATACTTGGAACTGCTGTTCTGCCTGTATATTTAGGAAGCTATAGAATCTTCAGTTTAATTGATGGTTTGCCTCTTTTTTTTGGGGTGGGGGGGTTATAAGATCTCTGAAGAGAGAGCAGGGTGGTTTAAAATTATTGTAAACTAAACTTAAAAAATAAAATTATAGACTATTTACTGTTTCTAATAAAGCAGTAAGTGGGCTTTAAAAGGGTCACAGCCATAAGCCCATTCAGCTGTAAAACAAACTGAAAACAAAACAGGCATTCAGGAAAAAGCATGATCGCTCCTGTGCCACTCTATGAAAAGCCATGAGCCACAGATCCCTTTTCACAGACCTAAGCAAGTGTAAACAGCTCTTACTAACCTTTCTAGCTTCTTTTCATGTGAAGTTATATATTTTCAAAGAACTTAACATAAACTCTAAAGTTAGCTCTCAAATTAGAAGCATCTGCTGGCTGTTTGTGTTAGTAGTAGCAGGTTGCCATGATTCTGTTCTGACAGAAAAAACTGTGACCACTAAACATTAATTTTTCTTCAATGCTTATAGATACAGATATGAATGTGGGCTTGTTTTAAAGTGCTTTTGCTGCTTTTGCAGAATCTGTAAGTACTTTGGTGTGTATGATCTGGGCAAAGGTTTGCATTATCTCACCTTTGAGGTACCCATATAGAGAAGATATGCTTTAAAGAGCTGTATATAGTGCTTTGAAAAAATATTCATACCCCTTGAAATTCTCCACATTCTGTCATGTTACAACCAAAAACGTAAATGTATTTTATTGGGATTTTATGTGATAGACCAACACAAAGTGGAAGATAATTGTGAAGTGGAAGGAAAATATTAAATGGTTTTCAAATTTTTTTTATAAATAAATATCTGAAAAGTGTGGCATGCATTTGTATTCAGCCCCCTTTACTCTGATACCCCTAACTCATATCCATTGGAACCAATTGCCTTCAGAAGTCACCCAATCAGTAAAAAGAGTCCACCTGTGTGTAATTTAATCTCAGTATAAATACAGATGTTCTGTGAAGCCCTCAGAGGTTTGTTAGAGAACCTCAGTGAAAAAACAGCATTATCAAGGCCAGGGGACACACCAGACAGGTCAGGGATAAAGTTGTGGAGAAGTTTAAAGCAGAGTTAGGTTATAAAAAATATCCTAAGCTTTGAACATTTCATGGAGCACTGTTCAATCCATCATCCAAAAAGGGAAAGAGTATGACACAACTGCAAACCTACCAAGACATGGCTATCCACCTAAACTGACAGGCCGGGCACGGAGGGCATTAATCAGAGAAGCAGCCAAGAGGCCCATGGTAACTCTGGAGGAGCTGCAGAGATCCACAACTCAGGAGGGAGAATCTGTCCATAGGACAAAAATTAGTCGTGCACTCCACAAATTTAGCCTTTTTATGGAAAAGTGGCAAGAAGAAAAGCCATTGTTGAAAGAAAGCCATAAGAAGTCCCGTTTGCAGTTTGCGAGAAGCCATGTGGGGGACACTGCAAACATGCTGCGAAAGAGGATTCTACAAAGTATTGACTCGGGGGGGGGGCTAAAAACAAATAATGCAACACTTTTCTGATAATTATTTTTAAAAATTTTGAAAACCATTTATCATGTTCTTTCCACTTTACAATGGTGTGCCACTTTGTGTTGGTCTATTACATAAAATCCAAATAAAATACATTTATGTTTTTGGTTGTAACATGACAAAATGTGGAAATGTGGCACTGTATATGCATGTATACTTTGATATGCATATAGAGTCTACTGGGGAGATGGTAGACTAATGCCAGTTTTAGTTAAACTGGACAATATGCTAAAATGTGCAATCAGCAAGATTTGAGCTAGAAATGGTCCCCCCAACAAAAAACAGCACCTTCATACAAATGAATCTTGTCTTCCCAAAGCAAGTTCCTCTTTTAAACCCTAAGACAAGACATGATTTTTATTCATTTGGTTCATAGGGGCTTAAGGGTAACATTGCCAGCACAAACAGTGATGGTGACAGCGGGCTTCAGAGAGTACAGTACTGACATGGGGTTTGAACTAGACGTGCCACATGTTTTATCTGGGTCACTAATTCAGAATGTATTTGGGCGGCACAGTGATGTAGTGGGTAGCTCTCTCACCTAGCAGTAAAACGTGTCGCTGTTTCAAATCCCAACCACGACACTACCTGTCTGGAGTTTGCATATTCTCCCTGTGCCTGCGTGGGTTTCCTCCCACACTCCAAAGACATGCTGGTAGGTTAATTGGCTTCTGTCCAAAATTGGCCCTAGTATATGAATGTGAGTTGGGGACCTTGGATTGTGGGCTCCTTGAGGGTAGGGACCAATGTGAGCGTGCGATGTATGTGTGGAGCACTGTGTAAATTGACAGTGCTTCATGGGTACCTTAAATAAATAATATATAATAGAGGAGTATCTGAAGGAAATACAATGTACAGGGATAGGGACAATTGTAGACACGCACCCACACTCACTCAGGTTCAATTGGATGGACTTGGGTCTTTATTCAACCTTACTAACTATGTAACTATGTATTGAAACATTGTAGATTCATGTAATAATCAAGAAAACCACAGCAGTGGGTCTATAATAGTAATAATAACAATGTTATAATGCTTGGATGAAGTGATTGATTTTATTCCAAAATGCATAAAGATAGTTTAGAAAGTTTATTCTCTCAGGAATGTTTTGCTTCGGGATCATAGAGGTTACAACTGAAATCAGGACCATGTTCTAGGAGAGTCTGTGGCCCCCTTGGCCTTAACATGAAAATGTGATGTAAGCAGGGCCTTTGACATAATAAGAGACTGTGCCATTTGTAATTTTCTGATTTCTTTCCAACTCTCCAAATTGGCAACAAGTCTTGTCCTCTACAGCTCTTGTAGTAGTGATATTCGGCAGGCTTCAATAAAGGGAGTGGTGCTTTATTTCCCCTTGGAAAGAAGTTAAGGCTCTGTGTACAGTCTGGACCTAGATTCCAAGGGGCTTCACAGGGACTTAAGGAGTCATTTTAAGTTTAACACAGGCATATGCAGCCACAAGTTTCCACAAGCCACTTCAACAACCTTATATGCTTATGGGGCCAGGTCAGGTTCACTTTAATAAGCAAAACACAGTATTTTTATATTCGCTTTATTTAATGGTAGTTATGTCTGATTGGTAACAAAATAATCCACAGCTGAAATAGTTCAGTTTTGCCAAGTAAATTGTTTATGTACTGTATATAAATGTGTACATGAGAGAATCACAAAGTAATAAAACAATGATCTATCTTATTTAAGATTTGAAAGGCTCAATGGTAGAAGAGAAATATTTTATTGCACAAAAAACTGCAGTTGCACGGATGTTATTAGTAATGTTTTCAAGGTCTCCTCACTCTGGGCTTTGTGTATGCTCCCCATTGGGTCATTGCTATGATGTAAATTACCATAAAATGCTTTGGTTTCCAGGCCTGAAATTCTCATCAGTCTAGCTCTGGTGTGAAGGAGACAGAAGTGAAGACAGAAGAACACTGTACTTAAATTCTAGTAATTAGAATTGCATTTCCACTTCTAAACCTGTGTGATCATCAGTACTTACAGTACTAACAGGATTCTATGCTACAAAAATAGAAAGCCTTGATATACAGCAGTTCTCTGAGATCAGACCTCTCAGTTTATTTTTATGATGTTGTGCTACATTACACGTGAATGTCACTATTTTGTATTATCATATCAGTCTCTGAGGGCCCTGGTAAAGAGTTTGGTTTTTTATTCAACCACTTCAGCCCTGGAAGGATTTACCTTCTTAATGGCCATTTTTTGCGATACAGCACTGCGTTATTTTAACTGACAATTGCGCAGTCATACGACGTTGTACCCAAACAAAATTGACATCCTTTTTCTCCCACAAATAGAGCTTTCTTTTGGGGGTATTTGATCACCTCTGCGTTTTTTTTTTGCGCTGTAAATGAAAAAAGCCAGCAAATTTTGAAAAAACCCAATATTTTTTACTTTCTGCTATAATACATATCCCAAAAAAATATATATATAAAAAATGTATTCATCAGTTTAGGCCAATATGTATTCTACATATTTTTGGTAAAAAAATCTAATAAACGTATATTGATTTTATTTGCGCAAAAGTTATGGCGTCTACAAAATAGGGGATAGATTTATTGCATTTTTAATTATTTTTATTTTTTTACTAGTAATGGCGGTGATTAGTGATTTTTAGCGGGACTGCGACATTGTGGAGGACAGATCGGACACCTAACTGTAATTTTTTCGTTTTTTGGGAACCAGTAAGATTATTACAGTGATCAGTGCTAAAAATATGCACTGACATTGTACTAAATTATACTGGCAGGGAAGGGGTTAACATCAGGGGCAATCAAGGGGTTAAATGTGTTCCCTGTTTGTGATTAATAACTGTATGGGGGACTGTGTGACCGGGCCAACACACAGATCTGTCTTCTTGCTTAGCAGAAAGACAAATCCCAGTGTCATCCCCTGACAGAACGGAGATCTGCCTTGTTTACTTCAGCAGATCCCCATTCTGTGTCTGCGGGGAATGATCGCGGGTGGCCAGCGGACATCGAGTCCGCCGGACCTGCTGATTGGCTCCCCCCCCCCCCCGCTGGCCCACGGAAGCTAGTGCACGAATCACCATACCGGTACGTCGATTCGCGCAGCCGAGCTACCTTGCCGCAGTACATCTGCGGCAGGTGGTCGGCAAGTGGTTAAAGGGAAACATTTTTAGTTTTTTTCTTTAACGTCTTTATTTTTTTATATATATTAGAAATATTTGTTGTACAAATAAAAGTGAAGTATAGGTATATCATACCTTTTATCACACCAGAAATCCCAGAGAATTGAATTTCTAAAGCAGCCTTTTTGTAACCAGGTTGCTGTAGCACCCGGGTCCTTTCTGGGTTTTTCAGGGGTGCCTTTGCAAAATGCCTGTTACTTGCCCAAAAAATATCAACAAGCTAGTGAGTGGATCAAGCCATGCAGACCAGCCTCTGGCATTGTAACAACCAAAAACATCATCAGTTGATAGAGGATATTAAGTGCCTGCACAGCATTCTTGTTTGCCCCTCCCTTGCCTGACCCTCTCTGTCACCACTGCAGTCACGTTAGCAGAGAGAAGGAGAGAAACTGAGGAAGAAGATAAATGCTAGAATACTACTCAGTACCAGTGTGCAAAGGTGCAGGATTAATTCACCTCTAATGTTGAGAAGACCAAATAGAAATGATTAGCTGCACACCAACATCTGTCCAATAGGTTTATTGAAAGACTGCCACCAGGACTATGACAACGGACCAAAGGGTGACGACGTTTCACACATACATTGTGCTTCTTCAAGAAGCACAATGTATGTGTGAAACGCCGTCTCCCTTTCAAGAAGCACAATATATGTGTGAAAAATCGTAACCCTTTGGTCTGTTGTCATAGTCCTGGTGGCAGTTTTTCAATAAACCTGTTGGATGGCTGTTGGTTTACAGCTAATCATTTCTATTTGGTCTACATGTTCACAGTTGCAAGCCAGAGCTAGCACCCAGCCCTTCCTCTCTGGTAGAATATCATACTCACCTGGAGCAATGATCCATTTCATTGTTCCTGTCTAATATTGGGTAGCCCACACGTGTGGGTGATGTTGTGATATGTAAACTATTAGTTACATTTTTTACATTTTAGAATGGGGTGCCTCAAGACTGTACACAATTTTAAAGGGTGCCTTGACTGAAAAAAGGTTCAGAAACACTGTTCTAAGGAAAACAGCACAGTGGAACCTGTTTTCTTTTAGACTATCTGGGGGAAATGTAATAAAAGGTGTATGAGACAAGTTCTGTCTCAACTGGTGGCGATGCCCATAGCAACCTATCAGTGGATATTTTTTTTTAATGTAAATGCTGATTGGCTGCATTCCAGTTGGGATAAAGTTGAGTCTGAATTGAGTTTGTTTCAGACACTTTATATTATTTCCCCCTCTTGCTCATCCATCTAATTATGGACCTTACTTTGTGCAGTGGTCCAAATGATTTGGTGGAGGGGGATTATGGTGTGGGACTGTTTTTCAGGGGTTGGGCTTGGCTCCTTAGTTCCAGTGAAGGGAACTCTTAAGGTGTCAGCATACCAAGACATTTTGGACAATTTCATGCTCCCAACTTTGTGGGAACAGCTTGGGGATGGCCCCTTCCTGTTCCAACATGACTGCGCACCAGAGCACAAAGCAAGGTCCATAAAGACATGGATGAGCGAATTTGGGGTGGAGGTACTTCAGTGGCCCACACAGAGTCCTGACCTCAACCCAATAG
The DNA here is from genome assembly GCA_037952925.1 of Lithobates clamitans. Classification (NCBI taxonomy): domain Eukaryota; kingdom Metazoa; phylum Chordata; class Amphibia; order Anura; family Ranidae; genus Lithobates; species Lithobates clamitans. The sequence continues at coordinate 5,255,150 of JBBGZY010000240.1, read as the reverse complement.
AACACCTTTTAGATGAATTAGCCAGGCCTTCTTGTCCAACATCAGTGCCTGACCCCATAAATGCGCTTCTGGAAGAATGGTCAAACATGATCCCATAGACACACTCCTAAACCTTGTGCACAGCCTTCCCAGAAGAGTTGAAGCTGTTATAACTGCAAAGGGTGGGCCAACTCAATATTTAACCCTACGGACTAAGACTTGGATGCCATTTCATGTACGTATAAAGGCAGGCGTCCCAATACTTTTGGTAATATAGTGTATGTCGTAATCTTCTCAATATCTACTCAAATATGGGGCTTCAGAAACATGAATAGCTCTAACGAGCAGGGCCCTCTGATTACTCCTGTATTGAATTGTATTGTACTTGTATTGTCTGCCCTAATGTTGTAAAGCGCTGCGTAAACTGTCGGCGCTATATAAATCCTGTATAATAATAATAATAATGAATATGCTATGACTGTATGGAGCAGCTTTGGCACTGGCTACACTTTATGTTTATTTAAACGGAAACTGCAGTTATTTTACAGATAGTGATTTTTTATTGTGACCATATTGTAAGAGAAATAAAAGTAGTGGGCAAGAATATCTGTTGTCATCTCCTAAATGTAATTTTGGAAAAGCAAGCAGTACAACAGTTTACACAGACCTACCATATATATATATATATATATATGACAATTATTTCACAGTGATGATGTGTAAGCTATTATTTGGTCTTCGCTTTGCTGTCAGGTTTGCATTTTATTAAGTACGTTAATAAGTGTTGGATTTCTATTTAAACATATCAAAGGCATTATACCACACACTTGGGAAAAACAATGAAATATGATATATTTAAAAGTTACGTTGGGAGACCTCAGCTATTTCTATCCCTTTCAACGTGCTCCCAACGAAACTCTCTTGACCTTTTCACCTCTCAACTCTACTTGAACTTGGGAAGAAGACTTGCGAATTGCCAAAAAACAAAAAGCAAATAAGGAAAGGCTGATTATATGTTACAGTAACAGTAATATTGTAAAATAATCCTTCTCTTGTGTATGAGTTTCTGCTACTGCAGACGGTGGGGTTATATGCTCACATGACATGCCCAGAGGTTAATACTGGCCTCTACTTTTTTGGTATATATTTAAACAAAGGCTGATTATCCAAACAAGAATTTGGACTGCCTCAGCCGGACCAGTTAAATTATAGTTAGTAAAACTTGGCGCCTTCTGAACATGGAATGTTACAATTACAGTCAGGCCTGCAGTTTCTAGCCAGCCTCACAATATAATAGAACTGTAGATTTGTATCTTTTCTGGACAAATATTAACTGTTTCTTTCGAGACAAGAAAAAAAACCTCACATGATTGTACTATGTACTTGGCTTATGTAATAATAATACAGCATACATTTAAAGGCCCACCATTGTGAACACCATTGTATTTTGATAATTGTATGCAATAAATACACATAATAATAGTGATATTCAACATACATATCTGTTGTTTTTTATTGTCATGCTAATAATTATAGTGACAGGGCTTGGGACAAACTGGTGGTTCAGCAGTTATAGCAACAGATTTTTTTTTTTTTACTTTCAATATTTTTATTAATGATTTAAAATGGTTGTAGTCAGAAGGTTTTTTTATCTTAATGCATTAGGATAAAAAGCCTTCTGTGTGCAGCAGCCCCCCTCAGCCCCTCTAATACTTACCTGGGCCCCATCTCTGTCCAGCGATGTCCACGAGTGTCTCGGCCATCCGAGATTCTCCTTCCTGATTGGTTAAAACACACCAGCAGTGCCATTGGCTCCCACTGCTGTCAATTAAAGTTAGTCAACCGATCAGGAGAGAAAGGGGGCAGGGCCAGTCAGCGGCTCCATGTCTGAATGGACACATGGAACTGTGGACATATGCTTGCTGTGGGGGCACTCGACAGGAGGGAGGGGCCAAGAGCACAGAAGAGGGACCCGAGAAGAGGAGGTTCTGGGCTGCTCTGTGTCAATCCACTGCACAGTGGAGGTAAGTATGACATGTTTGTTATTTCTATTGACAAAAAAATGAGGCTTTACTATCACTTTAACCACTTCAGTACTGGGCACGCTAACCCCCTTCCTGCCTAGGCCAATTTTCAGCTTTCGATGCTGTCACACTTTGAATGACAATTGTGCGGTCATGCATTTTGTTGAGAATGATAGAGCTTTCTTTTGGTGGTGTGTAATCACCACTGGGTTTTTAATTTTTTGAATTTTAAATGAAATTTAATTAAATAATTTTAAATTCATTTAATTTTAAATGAAAAAAACTGAACATTTTGAAAAAAAACATTTTTCTTAGTTTCTGTTACAAAATTTTGTAAATAAGTAATTTCCATCCTTCACTGATGTGCGCTGATGGGCACTGATGAGGCAGCACTGATGGGCACTGTTGAAGAGGCACCAATATGCAGCACTGATAGGCAACACTGATGGGCACTAATGAGCAGCCTTTATGGGCACTGACGGGCACTGATGAGGTGGCACTGATGAGAAAGCACTAATATGCAGCACTGATGGGCACTAATAGGCGGCACTCATATGCAGCACCAATGGGCATTGATAGGTGGCACTGATAGACGGCACTGACAGGCGGCACTGATGAGCAAGCACTCACAGTCATCACTGATAAGCACTGAAATACAGCACTGGTGGGCACTGATAGCACCACTGGTGGGCACTGATTGGCGTAACTGGTGGACATAGGTGGGCATCACTGCTGGGCACAGGAGGGCATCACTGGTGGGCACTGACAGGCATCACTGATGGGGCTGCGCTGATAAAGCACTGATCATCAGTGCAAACCCCCTGTAAGGAGAGCCACTTATCACCTGTCCTCTACTCATGCCCTGTCAGTGTTAATAGAGGAAAGCCAATGACTGGCACCTCCTATTTATACTCTGATCAGCTGTGATTGGTCACAGCAGATCATGTGGTAAAGAGCCTTCGTCATAGGCTCTTTACCGTGATCGGAGATGTGGTGTGTTCGGGCGATACACCGCACCACCAATCACCTCGCTGTGCACCCCACTGGGGGCACACACAAGCGGCTTGTTCTGAAGGTTGTCATATGATGTCCAGTCAGAACAATGGAACCCCCACCCAGCCGTCATTCAGCTATAGGCCGGGCAGGAAGGTGTTAAGATACAATCCAGAATAAAGAAAAAAAATATTGTGACAATCAAAGTCAGCATCGGTATAAAAATAGCCTGTTATTATAACAAGAGTAATAGCTATAGTGACTCAAAAACATAGTAGCTACATAATCCCACTTACTTTACATGAAATAGTGTAGTAGTCACTACATAGCACCTATCTGCAGCAAAAAAAACTGTATCACTATCACCAGATTATACATAGGCCAATAGAAGAAAGAAAGGAAAAAGAGTAGAGAAAATCTGAAAAGAATAAAAAAAAAATAGAAAAAAGAATCCCAGAGGGCTGTGTTGACAACCAGATACGTGGCCCAGGAAGATTAGAGATCGATATGCATATAGCGAGCCCATGTGCTCCAAACCTTTTTAAAATGGTTGCCTGCATCCCAGAGGATGCTGGCAAGTTTTCATGAATCATGTTTCAAAAAACTTTTCACCTCACCTGAGATATGGAAACTGAAGTCTTTTTTCACAATTTGGCTATAGTTAATTTAGTCACCAAGAGAAGAAAAATATCAGTCTTTGGACAATACAGGACACCTTCTCAACTGGCTCATTAAAAAGAGCAACACATACGGATTGTTGTACCAAGACTCCAGTAACCCATCTCAGCAAGGCAAAAACTATTGCAAAATTCCCTAAGTCCAGGGCATTCCCACAATATATTAAATACATAGTGACAGCAACAGTGTTTATCGGCACAGACATTTGTACAGATCAGAAACCAATTCTACCCATACAAGCCAATGCAAGTACAAAATTATCTTACAAGGAGGGCAGAAGCAAGGCCTGTAAAGCATCTTAGAATCATCTCTAACTGATCCCAACTGCAAGCTGAATACACATTACAGCATTTAGCATTTGCACATCCTCACAAGCACGAAAGAGAATTTAAACCATGGGAATAATAATGGTAATAAAGGGTAATTTTTGTAAGATTGCTTCAAGGGTAGTGTCAAGGGATCTCACAACAGCCCCAACCCATGTTGCTGTCACTTGGATCATTGAATAGTTAAAGGCACGTATTAAATTAAATTTATATTCTGAAAATTAATCAAAAAATTTGTGTAATCCAGACCCCTGGAAAACTGTTAAATATTTTCCCCAACAGCTGCCCCCAATGCACTCCCAGCTTCCTGAGGACGCCCTTCTGAGGGTGAAACGCATAGAGGCAGGTCTAAGAATGTCAATGTCAATGTCACATATGGTGACATAATTTCTGGGAGGTAGAGCCCATGCTGGTTCCAGTTTAGGAGCAGTGAGGCTCACCTTTCATTAGTGCTTCGCTGGATATATTGGGTGCTGGGTTGGTACCCCATCATGTGAGTTAAAATCTTTTTTTGGATTTAGTGACTTAATAAACTGGTTGCACTATGATTTCTGCTTTGGATTCTTCTTTTCCCATGTATGAGCTGTAATGAGGTCACAGAGCCAGATGCAGAAAATTTCAATCCTGGTACTAAGTGATGCAAAGTTCTGGTCCTAATACAAAATGGTGGAATCAAAAATGTTCAATTAGGCATGTTTTTGACCTGATATACAGTCTAGAGTCATGAACTTCTGGTGAGATTTCTACTTAAACAGGGCACGTGGGACCACAACACTGTTTTGTAACTGTACAGCACCTGAAGCATTGAACACAAAGTTTGTTTGGCACTTTAGAGCACAAGATAATATTGCTGAACACTATTATTGAAGCACTTTAAATCATTTTGGTATTTGTTCCTATTGGATATGCATGCACGTTTTATACATACTGTACATTTATACGCAGAATTTCAACTTCATTGGTTCACTGTTTGGGGTTTAGCAAGTGCTGCTCATTATATTTATTACATTTGATTATATGCTGAAAAATGTAATATCTTGTGTTATCAACAGCAGTTATGAGAATACATAAAAATTTCATGGCAGCAGCCATTTAAGCAAAAAATCTTAGCTTTTCTTAGTTTGGACACTATAAACTGTGAAGAAGGAACATGAGTTACAGAGATATAGCTTGAACCGGAGCTCCTTCTGGGACCTGGTGAGCTTTATGTGTTACAAAGAATATTCTGACCATCTGTGTAGATGAGGCCTTAACTGTGTGTGCAGTGACTTAGAGGGACTATACATAATGTGCCTGCAACCATCCTCCCTTTTCCCACTCTGTTGTTTTATGCTGCACTTCCTCCAGCGGGCCCATACCTCTGTACAGACTGGAGGTTGGAGGAATAGTTTGCATAAGCCTATAAATTGCACCCACAACACAATGATCATCGGTGGGATGCTTTATTGCAATAAATTAGTAAGTACACATTGATCATGAGTTCTACAGTACATTGCAGCATTTATTAATGTTTTGCAAAAAGGTGTACTTGGCTTTTAATGACACCATACTGTGTACATGTATGAGAATCTTGTTAAAGGATTTACCATGTTTATGTTGAAGTGGGTGATTGAGTTTGGTTTAATGCAGGGGTGAAAATGTAAATGTTTGGTGTCTTTTTCAGAATGGGGGCAAACAACCAGAAGCACCTCACAGATGTTCTTCACCTTCTGCACTCTATCCACAGCTAAGAAAACGTTTGGCTCTATTTCCACTTTAATTGTGGAATTTTTCTTTGTATTATAGTAGCCATTAAATAATATTTTGCCTAGTGAAACAAGGCTTATATTTAAAAACGCAATACAGTGGCAAGCAATCAAAAATTGTTCTATATTGTTTTCACTGTACTAAACTGCTGAAAGCTGAAATGTGACTGCTTGTGATGGGTTACTACTTGTAATTGCTGTTAGCACATCTTATAAATAGTAGACGGCTCTATACTGTGTACCCTGGATCCTCTCCCAGTAAAGAGAGGATAGAGCAAGTGCAGGATACAATATACTCAGGGCTGGCAATAATATAAAAATTCTGTAACCATTTTAGTAGTTCAGATGGTGTTGGTGGATGCTTACTGTCCACGACCCAGGGCAAGAATGCCTTTAATATACTGGCAAGAAGTAATAATAATAGTAATAACATTCACATAGCCTGAAAAGTTCTCCCTACATTGCTATTACTTTTTTCTTAACTTGTAGAAATGTAAAAATAATTTCCTTATGTGTATACATCTATTGTGCAGTTCTGGATGTGTTGATTGTTGGTAATAAAGTTGAAAGGATGAAGCCCTTGGCATGCGGTGTCCCTATGTTTCATGTGGGCAAGAATACTGTCAGCAATTTTTTGATTTCACACATTAGCCTGTCATTTTATGCTAAGCATTTTATCACAGTGCTTCCAAAATATCTGCAGGCCACCTGGATATGTAAGATTCCCTTTTGAACTTAAAGCTATTACTTGTAATTCTGTCTTTGCATGGAGCATGGACATGTGAAAGCATCTGATATACAGTTTCTTCTCTACTTTACTCAGTATTTGCAAAATACAAAATGGTGGCATGCATTTAAAGCGTTTGTTACCCTAATATATATATATATATATATATATATATAGATCCTGTTCCTTTAAAGCTTGTTCAACAGCACAGTGCTTGTGCTGTGTAATTTGGCCAATTCTATCACCTAAAAAACCTGGCTGATCGTGCCTGGCTATGCCGTCCCCCCTGTAAACTGACCACAGTTTATCATGGCTGCTGAGCCCTGACATCATGATCAGTTTACGTGCTTCCATCATCCACAGCTCTACTTTCTCTCCTCTGTCCTCTCTCTCCCCCTCCCTCCCTGTCTGTCAGCTTCTGGGTCAGTGCCCACCCCCTCCCCTCCTGCTGCTGACGTTACTTAAAACGTTTTATACCATTCTCCCTGTTTAATAATCCTGTGTGCTCCTGTGTCTGTGTTTTATAAAAATAAGCTGTTCTTTTACCTGTTTTCAGAGGGGCGCTCATGTGACCAGCCGCCTCTCTCCTACTCTCCTCCTCCCTCCTCGACTGATGTCAGTGGAGATGTCTCGGCCCCGCCCCCTGCAGCTGTCAGACTGGGGGAGCAGAAAGGTAGCGGGTCACATAAGCACCGAGTGGCACTCTGAAAGCTTTTAAAGAACGTTTTATTTTTATGAAACAGACACAGGGGCACACAGGATTGTTAAACAGACAGAATGGTATAAATTGCATATAGTGGCTTAACAACCACATTAAGTAAACCTGTAAGGACAGATATATGGCAGCTGCCATTGCTGACTTGGTGTTTAGAGCAGCTTTATCCTGGCTGATCCTGGCTTCTCTAACTAATGACTGACCTGGAGCAAATATACAGGATGGACTTTTTTGACTTCATGCTCGTTCCAAACCAGTGACCTACTAGGCGGTATGGGAGGGATGATAGTTCTGGAGCTTATACCTTTAAAAGCTAGGGATGGCAACTCTCCTGTACTTGATGGCTGAATTGGCTAAGTCTTTGAACCCAGGGGGGCATATATTTCTGTTGGACTACTCTAGCTACAGTATATATGAAAAAACATGATTTATTCAGACCACAAGTGTCAATCCATAGCTAAAATGTTTGGGGTTGAGTTGATCTTAAACCACTTGCCTACTGAGCACTTCTACCCCCCTCCCACTCAGGCCAATTTTCAGCTTTCAGCGCTGTCACACTTTGAATGACAATTACATAGTTATGCAACACTGTACCTAAATACAAATAGAGCTTTCTTTTGGTGGTATTTAATCGCCACTGTGTTTTTTATTTTTTGCTAAATAAAGGAATAAAGACCAAACATTTTGAAAAAATATATATATATTTTTCTTAGCTTTGGTATAAAATTTTGCAAACAGGTATTTTTTCTCCTTCACTGATGGGCACTGATGGGTTGCACTGATAGTCTCCACTGGTGAGGCGGCACTGGTGGGCATTGATGGGCACTGATAGGCTGCACTGATGAGGTGGCACTGGTGAGGAGGCACTGATGAGGCTGCGCTGATGGGCACTGATAGGTGGCACTTAATGGGCACTGATAGGTGGCACTGATAGATGGCACTAATGGGTACTAATAGGTAGCACTGATGGGCACTGATAGGTGACACTGAAGAGAAGGCACTGATGTGCACTGATTGGCAGCACTGGTGGGCACTAATGGCAGCACTGGTGGGCACTGGCAGCACTGGTGGGCACTGTTGGGACTGCACTGATAATCAGGACACTGATTATCAGTGTACATGCCCCTTTTACAAAAGCTGGTTATCGGCTCTCTTCTCCTCTCCTTGTGCTATCAGCGCCAGGAAAGGAGTGCCAATGACCAGCTTCTGTTTACATCCGTGATCAACTGTGTCCAATAAGTGGTAAAGATTGGCTCTTTACCTCAATCTGTGATCAGCAGTGTCTTCCGGACACTGCGATCACAGAGCACGCCTCCCGATCTGGAGCTGTCATTCAGCTATAGCGTGGTCGACAAGTGGTTAAGGATCAAAATAATATCATCCTCCCTGTAGAAAAGGGAAAAATCCTTCCACCAAACAAACACTAAAGAAGAAATTTCTTGCCGCGGAAAAAGGTTGAAGGTGCATGACAGAGGTAAAGACAGTTTTAATTTGGATAGTTTTGAAAAATCTGCCTGGTAGGGAAAAAAGGGATTGATTTGTCTTCAATGGGTTTAACCACTTGCTTACTGGGCACTTAAACCCCCCTCCTGCTCAGGCCAATTTTCAGCTTTTCACGCTGTCAGCGCGAGGAGAAAAAATAGCCGATTACCGGCTCTGTTGATGTCACATGATCAGCTGCCATTGGCTGACAGCTGATCATGTGGTAAGGGGTCGGGATACTCCGATCTGTGACCAGGCGAGTCTCATAGACTCGCTGATCACAGAGCGAGCGCCCTGCAGGGGGTGGGCAGGCCGCTCGTGCACGGGACGATGTCAATGGACGTAGTCCCGGCAAAGCAGGTCAGCGCTGTAGCCATCATTCAGCTATATCGCGGATCTCTAGAGGTTAAACAAGAAAACATGTTTATAATCAGGAGTAAGTTGTCAATGATGGTATGACTAAGAAATGTCTAGTGTATGCACCCTATTATATGCTGCATTTTTATTTTTTGATACATTGCAGGTTTTTAAACATTCAGATGTCCCTCTTTTGCTGCATTGACAGCAGATATTTTCATTCTTTGAATGTATTTGTAACACAATTTAATTGGCACACCCAACTTGACTACCAACAAAACTAGTTCATATTATTCAGGTAGGCTCACATTTTTACAAAAGACCTTAGAAGTGGGGAATTAGCTTTAGCAAGTAACATCATTTTAATTATCATCATAACACGGGCTGGTAAAAGTTGTTTCTTTGTGAAATAGGGGAAATGAGTTTACCCTTGCTTAGAATAGACTTTAAAGATTTTTAATCAAGATAACAAAACTTCTGAACATGACATCAAGTTTTAAAGAGACCAACCTAAGGAGGAATTGTAGGTTAATGTTTACTTCTTTAACTTCCATTTCATTAGGCAACACATGCTTTTTGAACTTGAAAACTGTTTTCTAAAGAAACATTTAAGCGAGATGTTTCTCTTCATACCTTATATTAAAGTAAATATAAAGGCAATTGTTTTAGCTTTGAATTGAGTAGGAAAGGATTAGAACCTCTGTCAAGTTAATATTGCAGTTTGTGTCACTGTTGGGGAGATTCACAATCTGTTTGTTCCTGTGATCATTGTCACTGGGACAGAAGGAGATGGGAAACTGAAAATGTTAGTGCTGTCCTACAATCAGGACAAATGTTCTGGTAATAATTGTCTAAGATCGAAATATTGCTCACTTTGGGGATTTTTTTTCTTTTACTTCCTTCTGCATCTCCATGACAGGAAGTGAAGGAAAATCTCCCTAGCAGTAATAACCCTTCCCTATAATATTAAAGCTAAAAGAAAATGTTTAACTGTTTTGGCTATATATGCATTTTAAGTTGGTAAAGTATGTATGTTGTATCCAGGAAGCTCTTGTGTATTTTCCAGGGTCATGTAATGTCAGCATGGGTGGGCACTGATTTTCAGCTCTTTAAAGTGACTCTGTCACAAAAAAAATTTTGGACTGCCATTGCATTCTCTCTTTTAAAATTATTTGCTTGATGAATCACAGGCTTATGCCCTGTACACACGATCGGAATTTCCGGCAGAAAAAACTTTGATGGTTTTTCCGATGGAATTCCACTAAAGCTTGCCTTGCATACACACGGTCACACAAAAGTTCTCTGAACTTTCGACCGTCAAGAACGCGGTGACGTACAACACTACGACAAGCCTAGAAAATGTTCAATTCTTCCGAGCATCGGAATTGCATACAGACGATCGCATTTTCGGATAGGAACTTTTTCCGATAGAAAAATAGAGAACCTGCTCTCAATCTTTTGCTGGCTGGAATTCCGCCAGCAGAAGGCCGATGGAGCATATACACGGTCGCATTTCCCGACCAAAAGCTCTCATCGGAGTTTTGCTGGTGGAATTTCTGATCGTGTGTAACAGGAACAGGCATGCTGTAAATGTTTTTTTTTTTTTTTACAAAGGTGTCAGCGTTCCCTATATTTGAACTAGGTCAGAGACTTAAGAAGCATTGAAGCTAAAATATCAGTATGACAACCAAAGAAACAACATCCTGAAAGGAGAGATCAGCAATGGCAAACCCCATACTTTTCCCATGACAGAGTCACTTTAAAACAGCAATCTGAAAGTGCATAAGCCTGAGTGTAGCCTAATTTAGCCTGTTCTTGGGCTTGGCTAAAGTGAATCATTAACCAAAGAGTTTCCAGAACTCTAGAGTGTGATTATGATGTCTGTAATCATGTTGCAGTTTAGGTAAACCCAGTAGAAATTCATCAACCACTATCAGAGATGCCAACTCATCCCTTTAATTAGTGACACATAAGAATTAAAGACATTCTGTGGCATATTAAGTTCAGGTAAAGCACTCACTGCATCTAATTAACCACTAAACCTATGTAACTTAGATGTGTCTGTAATTAAAGGAATGAGTTGGCAACCCTGGTTACTGTACTACTGGCATTGTAATTAATTGCTTTTTCGTAAAAAGTTGCAAATTAAGTATTATTAACCATTATGTCGTGTGGTGGGCTGGTTTTGTTTTTACTAACTGGGAAAAAATTGAAACGACAATACTAATTAGACTTTAGTGAAACATAAACCAAGAAGTCCTAAGCTTTTATACAGTAAAACCATTGAAAAATATGCATACTTTTTTGATGGTGCTGAAATACTATTCTGCATCACCACAGTGTTAGTTTCATAGCATAGTTTATAGATTCATACTATTGCATAATAAAGATAGATCGTTAGATCATCAGTCATTTGGTGATTTTATACAAAATGTGCAATTCGTGTTGCTGAGTACCCTTACTATTTTTAAAGTGGTTAATTTCTGTAAATAAACAGGTTATCTTTTTAATTGGATATGTGTATACATCTGTATATGTATATAGTCACATTCCTCAGTAATATGGCTACGCAGACTATAAATTAAACACAACTAAAATAAAACCACATGCTGTAAAATATGGCACTGCTGAATGGAGTCCAATTCCATTAATTTCAATTTCAATTAAGAGTAAATTATCATGTACGAAAGAAAATAAAAAAATGTTAGGAAACATTCCCATAATTTACAGGACCACATGTGTAATAGAACTATTATGAGTCAGTTTCTCAAATATTCCTTTTGTGAATGTTATAATATAAGTTTAGGATTAGGTTTGGAGTGTCTGATAGTAGAAGTGTAAAGCTAAAAAGATCAGGACTGTATATCTCATTTCTTCTAGAATTGTTTGAGTCTTATCATAGTGTTTGTTACAGTTACACAGTTGGTCCCATTCAGAAATATAAGTTAATATACCATATGATTAAAAAACAGCCCAATTTAGCTTATGTTTTTGGAAAGACAAACATAAAGTGATGATGAATAACATGCTTAGTAAGGTAAGTTCACATTTAATTGGAACTAATGATAGTTGCTGTCAAGCCATTGGATGGTTGGTGTAACAAATATGGAAACTGAAGTACCATACCACTGCTAAGAGGTCCAGATAAAACTTTATTCCGATAACAGTCAAGGAGGCAATTTTAAAAATAGCCAATGCATTTTTAGGTGTCCAAAAGCACCTCCTCCATCAGGCATTGATTGACTACAATATGAACAGACTAGAAGCAAACTGGATGTGTAATTATTTAATTAATCATTTCTTCTAGTGTGATTGCATGGGCCTTTTCAGTAGCTAGTTTAGCAGTCAAATTGGACTGTCCCCCTGACTTTTATTAGAATAAAGTTGTATCTGGACCTCATAGCAGTGGTGGGGCGCTTCAATTTCCATTTTTGTTACATCACTCTACAAACCAAGGAGAACTTGGAGATCCTCTATGACGTAAAAACTGTTTGCCAGGGAACCAGATCATTTACATCAACATAATTGCTTTAAAATAGAATTACCTGTGCAATAACCCCTACAGGTACAGGTCTATTTTTCCACTTCCCTCAAATAATCAAATGGTTGGTGTCATAACTGATTTTTTACATGTGCACCACCTTGGCAACTACAGATTAAGATGGTTAAAGATAGAAGCTTTCTTGGCTGTAAAGGATAGGAGAGTTTAGTTACACTTTACAAAAAGTATGGTGTGGGATTAAATTCACTGTTGGTCAATTTAACGTGCTTCATTCATGGACATCCAAAGTCCATGTTATGTGACAGTATGATATTAATTTCTGGTAGTAAATGTAAAGAATTTTCTGTGGGCATGCCCTCTACCAAGCTTCTGACCAGTGGGCTCACCTTGATTTTATACAACTGATCAACTTGAAAAGAGCTCCTAAGCTACAGTCGCTTGCTTTTCTGGTCTTAGAAAACATTTTGCTTTCAGTGGGTTTCTAAGGCTTGTCTGGCTGTGTTAGGAAAGGTAGATTAGGCCCAATCATGGGTCTTGTTTTGCCTACAGGCACCATCTGATGTTGCCCTTTTGTAATAATTATAGATTTATCAACTGTAAACAAGGAGTCGTGGGGATACTGCTTCATACCTTATGTAAAAAGGGGTATCTCCACAGTGTATACATGTCTGTAAAAATGACTTCCTGTCCACAAATGTCCTATCTTCCATTCTTTTAAATATTTACTAATACCTTAATATGGACTTTATAATAGGGGAACTGTATATTACCAGTAGATAGATAATTGTCAAAAAGTATTTTGCCAATTCTTTCTATAAAAGGTCCACAGTGGATGTTCAAGGTATCACGTGGCCCATGTTTCATGGAACCTTACCTACTCACAAATACTTGAAATTGCTCTGCTCCATCAGTATACCTAATGTCCTGCATATGGTCATCATGGATAGAACGAGAACTACTAAATGCCAAGCAGCAGTCGCAATACACTCATGTGGCTACATCCTAGTTTTGACCTACTTTGCCAGTCATCGTCGGGCTGCACAAAAAATGTATGATTCTGCAGTCATTTGACATTTGCAGTCAAATATATCTATGCTGTACCTAAAAAAGTTTGACATTATTATGTGCATGATCGGGCAGTAGTATAACTTCACACGGTAGTTTTGCAAAAATAAAACTTTTCTTTTTTACATATTTGTTTAATCTGTACTTTTAAATCCACTTTTCTCACATAATGACTTTTGTGCATAACAATAGTTTGCAAACTGTAACATCTTATCATATACTGTTTGAATATGAAATACTTAACATTTTGGTGGAAAAACAAGATGGATCTCCATACTGTAGAGCTTGTGTTTTTGTGACATTATTTTTATGCCCCTATTGATCATTTTACCTTAACTTTGTCTTAAGAAATGACCCTGCTTGGTTCTCCTGGCAAATATAACATAGTAAGTCTGGATAACAGCCAGCTTTATAGCTGGTTCCAACAGGAAATGAAAAGTACAAAAACTGAAGCAAAAGTAGCTCTGTAGCTCTGTAGAGCAGATTCTGTTTGAAGCTGTTAGATGAAAATCTCTTATGACAATAATACAATGTCAGGAATGGAAGGTGAAATCTCTGTCTTGCTTGGAAGGTGTCTAAAATAGTAATGAGAAGGTGAAAATTGTTAAATCTAAGCCATAAACATAGGGTGGCTTTTGATACACTGCAAACAGCAGTACTGTTCCCTACCCCATAGTAGCCAATTATATTTTAGCGAAACATAGTCAGATATTTAATCCTTTCATAACCAGAGGTTATTAAATCCTAGTTACCAAGACTCCATTTAGCAGCATTTATTTGCACTGATTAACTCAATAATAACTTAAGATATTTTTTAATGCATGTTTTAGATGTATTTCCCATGAAACAGATTTCCAAACAAATAAACATTTTAACTTTTTCTTTTACATAATGTAATGGAAGGTGACAGCTGCAACTGACAGATTTGTTTGCAAACCATTACCATGATTGGCTGCCATGAGGTCACATGATTGAGAACCATGTTGACTGATTTCCAATCATTATTGTAAGACCTGCAGCTGTCAATGACACAAGATCATAGAATTAGAAGTATGCAATGGTGAGTACTACTAGTATTTAGATGGATCACAGTTTAATGTTTCTTTGGCACAGAGTAGGTATACACTGAATCCACATTATGGCATGGCTAATTAACTATTTTGTCATCCTCCAGATCCAAGCTCACCATCACTGCTACTGCCATCTTTTTTTAGCACTTCTTCTGAAGTTCTTCTACCTTTAGCCACTGGATGACCATTGATGATGTAATATCAGTACGCTTGGAGCTGAAACTTTTTCTCAGCATCTTACAAATGCTAAGAGAGCAAACCTCCTTTTACTTTTTTTCTCTTACAGCTTTATCAGGGCATGGTTCTATCATCCCTCTGTCTTGCTCCAAAACATCCCAAGGAGGTTTCCTTCTATTGCTAGGATATGTTATACACTATTCAAGTCTATCTCTTGGCTGCAGCCTCCTTGCAACAGTCTGAATCCCTCTGTTTTATTCCTGAAGGTTCCCATAGGGGACAACCATCTTTCAGTTCCTCCCTCACAAGGTGAATTTATAATTTAAGCCTATGACCTCCCTTTCCTGTCAAAGTGCACCCTACTAGATCAGTTAGTGCTTTTTGGGGTTTTCAGCATCAAGTTTCTGTTTTGCAGATTTGCAAGGCTGACACTGGTCTTCTGTTCACACTTTCATTAAGTTTTACCAGGTGGATGTTCAGGTCCCAGCGGATGCCAGCTTTGGTTTTAAGGTTCTTCAGGTGACTCTGTAAACTGTTGTCTCCTTTTTAGATTGTAAGCACTCAAGAGGTGGTACGAGACACTAGGTAGTGTCAATGAGACACTAGCTAATACCTTGTTTTTCCAGAAAAGTCTACTGGTACTTTGCTATGCAGGCCTTGACTCCACCTATATGCAATTTGAGGCCCTGTTCGCTGGCTGGCTTCCAATAACAGCACCTTATTGGCCAGCGAGGCACTCTCATTTATATGGCTGCACAGAGCTTACATCTTCAAGTCATAAAGTGGATGCCTCCAAAGCAAAGTGAAAGTAAATTCAGATCTCAGACATAGAGGAAACTTTTCTGAACAAGAAAAGCAATAATATCTTGTGGAGCTTTCGCTTAGAAAGTATTTTTGTTTGTTTTAGGTAGAGAACATATTGAACAAAGGCCACTATATTAGCTTGTAGCTTTATAGACAAATGAATACCCTAAATATAAAGGTTGCATTTATCAAAGAACAGGATGTCGATTTTCGGAAATTACCTTATGGTTTTATGTCATTTTGGTAGTTTAGATGCA
The DNA here is from genome assembly GCA_037952925.1 of Lithobates clamitans. NCBI lineage: Eukaryota > Metazoa > Chordata > Amphibia > Anura > Ranidae > Lithobates > Lithobates clamitans. The sequence continues at coordinate 5,239,249 of JBBGZY010000240.1, read as the reverse complement.
GTGAGTGTGTAATGGCATTCTCCTTCAAATAAAATGTTTGTTGTAGTAGGATAGAGGAGGTATACAGAAGTGGGGTTAAGTGTAATAGTAATAGGACTTGCCTGTTTTGAGTGGTGGGGTTTGGAACCCAAATGGTAAAGATTTGCTATCTTGTAGGGAATAGCTAGAAATGTTAATTGTGCATAAGCAGCACTCTGAAAAATCTACCCTTTGTCTTGAATTCTTCCTGAAAAATAGCAGTGCACTTCCTGGCTTGTAAGTGAACCTAATCACTTCTGTGCCTGCGGCCTCATAGCTGTATACCTACAGTGGTAGAGAACTGCTGTTCTCAGGAGATTTGGAGTGAGATTTGTTGATGTCGCTACTACTTGATAAGGCTCCATGCACACTGGCTTAAAAATCGCTGCTTCTACAGGAGTTTTGTGTTCTGCCTGTAGAAACAGCTCAATGTTATCCTATGTGTCCATGCACATTAGGACAATTACAGGCATATTCTGAGCTCAGTGTTTAGGCAGGAGAAAAAACCTACTGGTTTGCATTTGTGATTGTTGCTTTGTGGCAGAAAAAACACAAAACTCTCTTAATCTTGTAATTTTGTATGAAAACGGTCTATATGAGCGTTTTCTTCTGCCAAGGAAACTGGCATTTTTTTAAGCCCAGTGTGCATGGAGCCTAATGCCGTGCACACACGAGCAGACTTTTGATGGACTGAACTCCGAAGGACTTTTCGACAGACTTTTGATGGAGTTACCACGGAGTTCCGACGCAACGGACTTGCCTACACATGATCACACCAAAGTCCGATCGTTTCGAACGTGATGACGTACGACCGGACTAGAATAAGGAAGTTCATAGCCTGTAGCCAATAGCTGCCCTTGCGTCCTTTTTTGTCCGTGTGACTAGAATACAGATGAGCAGATTTTTTGATTGGACTCAAGTCCGTCGGAAAGATTTGAAACATGTTCTATTTCTTTTTTTTGTTTAAATCTTTATTTAGGGAAAGCAGATTATACATAAACACAGTGAATCAGACAAGTTCATCAATTTACATCTGTAAACATGTTCTATTTCTAAAGTCCGTCTGATTTTTCGACAGCAAAGGTCAGATGAAGCCCACACACAATCGAATTGTTCGACGGATTCGTTCCGTCGGACCTTTGCTGTCGAAAAGTCCGGTCGTGTGTACACGGCATAACTGTTCTCCCTGCGGGGCAAGGATTTATTTGTTCCTGTGTAACTTATTCTGTGGATCTTTATTATCTCCACCTGTCCTGCTGCTGCTTGTTTATTACTGAATTATGGCCATGAGATCTGGGGATTTGTTCCCGTGACTGCTAGTTTCACAAAATTTGGAGTGATGTCACTCCTGTGCTGCTCACTGTTCTCCTTCAGACAAGCATCTCCCTGTTTCATCCCTTCTGAGGATCTCCTGAGACTTATTTAATATCTGCCCATTAGTCAGTAAATCACCTGTTATCATGGTGTTGACATGAGGCAGAAAAAGCCCTGCTCATCCACCAAGATGGCCTCTTCCATGCAGGAGGTAAGGAATGAGCAAAAATCAACTATAGGGAGCCCATAGACAATACTGGTGAGTAGTTCTTTGCCCTCTGCTTGCCTTTTTGGGAACAGCTTCAACAGTTAAGGTCCTCTTTAATCAGTATAGAGGGCAAGACACAACTTGCCTTTAAAGCCATAATAACTGATAAAAACATAGAGAGTACCTACCTTCCATACCCACTTTGCATGCTTATGATTTTTCCCCACTATGCAAGGTGTTTTCAAAGCAAAGCTGTTTGCCCATACAGGACAAAGCAACAGATTTTCTTTAATGTCCATTCTCAGCAGTAAATACCTTTCTTTCCCTCCATCACTACTCTGTTCAGCCATTGGGATCAAAATAAATACCTGGTACTGGCTGCTACTAAGCAATGATGCTTGTTTCTTTGGTGCCGCATGAGGATGGAGAGATCAGCTCAATGCATGCTCTGATGGAGCTTACACAGGTCTCCATTTCCCTGCTTCTGGTGACTAAACGAAGTGGGGACAAGCAAAATCACATTTTATTTGCTTTAGTTATTTCTGCTCCAAAGTTCCTCATTGTAAATGTATAAAGAAAGTATAGTTTTATATCAGTGATCTGTGAATGAATCATTTTTTTTCTAATGTAGTTGACCTGGTCACACAGTTTTGCTGGTGAAGATTAGTATTCGAGATAGGAAAGCTTTATCTTGAGATGGTATGTTATTCAGGAAGTTTCTTCACTAAACATGTTTAAAATAACAAGTTGTGAGCTATTCTTTTGCAGATGTTTTTGTTGTAACGTTGGTTGGACCTCATAGCTTTTCAATGTTGATATTTCCAGATGCAGTTATAATAAACACCGTCATATTTGGCTGAGTTGTAGTTTAATTTTTAACAGGATATTATTTATAACTGTAAAATAGCTTATTTTGTTTTGTAAGAATTCCTTATAAAAAACAGGTCATCGTTTTTTTTAGGATGCTGTTGCAAATTACGCACACACTAAAAATATATGTACACTTTTACATCTATGAATTACTTTGGTGAGCACATGGTGAGCCTTTGCTTCCCTAGACTGAACTTAATACACCATGTGGATTTTTACATCTAAAAGAGATTGGTTGGACTTAAATAATCCTTCTAATGTGTATTTATATCTGAAAAACCTTGTTCCTTTGTATAATTTGGACTTACATTTGTTTATAGGGACAGCTATATTTACTTATTTTATATGCAGGCTCTGCTTCCTAATTTTCAATGATACACAATAGCTACACTTTACTGCTTTTTCTCACAATGCAACCTATAAGTTGGGTGACTCATTGGAAGCAATAAACCTCCAGTGGCTGATTTATTATGTCAACAGTCATCAGGTAGATTGACTAAAAGAGGTGTAATAAAATGCAGAGCTCTCTCTAGTGGCTAATTTTCAGATCTCTGTATTTCATTCAAAATATGGAAGTGAAAGTATAAAAAAAAAACAAGAAAGTTATAAAAGAAAAGTACATTGAATTACAGCTTTACTCAATCACTAAAATCTAATGTAACATTTAACATCGTAAAGTGTTTTAAAAAGGCTCTTTATGATTTTTTTTAAAGTCTGCAGCTTTCATTAAAGTGATTGTAAAGGCACATGCATATGCATGAAGGTAAAACACCTTCTGTGTTCAGCAGCGTCTTCAGAGCCCCTCTCGATCCATTGATGTCTACGAGAACCTTGGCTCTCCGGGGACTCACACTTCTGATTGGCTTTTGGCAGCCAATGGCTCCTGCTGTTGAGCAAATCAGGAGATAGAGGGGACGGGGCCAAGCCACGGCTCCGTATGTGAATGGACACACAAAGCCACAGCTCGGGAACTCGGTAGGAAGGAGGGGCCAGGAGTGCCAGCGTGGGACCCGAGAAGAGGAGAATTCAGGTTGCCTTGTGCAAAACCACTGCACAGAGCAGATAAGTATAACATCTTAGTTATTTTAATCTAAAAAAAAATGGGTTTAGTAACACTTTAAAATTATACCTGGTGATTTAATCATGAGGGTCATTGCTCACATACTGTCTCCTAATTGTGCTACTGCATTGTCACCTTATCACATGCACCACTAAGCTGTGACTAGAAGCAGCTATTCCAGCACACATTGAACAGGCATAGTCCACTGTTGTCACTATCAAAAAAGCTGGTCCACAGCAACATTATACACCTGACGCTGGATTGAATACCATTTTTTGATTATTATTTTTACTATTATACAGGGTTTATATAGTGGCAATCATTTGTGCAGAACTTTACAAAATAAAGGGAGGCAGTACAGTTACCAAACAATTCAAGACAAGAGGGTTTTGTGAGCCCTGCTCATGATAGCTTAAAAATTAAAAGGGAGGGACAGGTGATACAAAAGGCAATAGCTGTGAGCGGATTACCTCTATTCTTGTTTTGGCATGATATATCAAAATACAGATATATCATATTTTCTTGCTTAGACTTGACAAGTTGGGTACCTTGAGGATTTTCCACTGCCTATGTCCTTACTATCTGCTTGTGTTCCTTAATGGCTATATTGAGGCCTTTTGGACTGGGTTTATAGTTTTCATCAATAAGTGTTTATTTATATTATTATGATAGGTCCTTACATTGTGCAATATGCCTATGTTTGTATTATAATTATATGTTATACTCCCATGTTTCTTGTTTCTCATACAAGTGTGAGTTTTGCCTCACTTTTATTTTTATTTACTTTTTTTCATTTTTGGTGTCTTAATAATTCTGGCCCTAATTTTTGCTCACTCTTAGCTGTTTGGTGTGTCGCAGTGAACATTGCCAGTATTTATTTGACAATATTTTTTTTTTAAAGTTTTTTTCCCCTTTCTAGTAACTCTTTGTTTGCTTGTGGTTGTAATTATTAATTTGCTTAGGCAACAGGCCATTGCTATTGATTTGCCAATGCCTCCTTTGGCCCACTATGTTATGGTGTTTGGCTGCTTAGATACAGCAACCCGTTTGTAGCTCAGATCTCAATTCCAGGGGAAGTGGGAGTGGCTTAAACTTGGATGCAGGAGGGTTACTATCTTCTTGTTACTACTCTTCAAGTCAATACAAAAGCACAAATGGTGCCAGTTTGCATACATTTTTATAGTGGTGATCGCAATTAATTTCTGTATGATCTATTTGATTCAAGTGATACATACATCTCTGAAAAGAATGTGCGGTTTGTGTTTATTGTATAACTATTGGAGCCCTGCTTTGCTCTTGGGTGTATTCCAGAAACACATTTTCCATCATATAATGCAGGAATCTGCTACATATTTGCCCTTCCTTTACCCCTTGGCGTCTGCACTATAGCGAAATGACGGCCACAGCACAGACCTGAATTTCCGGGAGGCCATCATATGACGTCCTCCCCTTTGCACGCTCCCTGTGCCCGCCCTGTGATCACCGAGTCACTGAGACTCGGGTGATCACAGATCCGAGTAAGGGGCCGATCCTGGACCCTTACCACGTGATCAGCTGTCAGCCAGTGCCACCTAGCAGTGCTGCCTATCAGTGTAACCAACCAGTGCCGATCAGTGCCCATTATTGCCACCCATCAGTGCCCATCACTGCCACCTATCGGTGCCCATCAGTGGCGCCTCATCAGTGTACATCAATGAAGGAGAAAAATTACCTGTTTGCAAATTTTATAACAATATATAAATAAATATAACAAAAAAATTGGTCTTTTTTCAATTATTTTAACAAAAAATTAAAACCGCAGAGGTGATCAAATACCACCAAAAGAAATCTCTTTTTGTGGGAAAAAATAATACAAATTTCATTTGGGTACAGTGTTGTATGACTGCGCAATTGTCATTCAAAGTGCATCAACGCTGAAAGCTGAAAATTGGTCTGGACAGGAGGGGGGTTTAAGTGCCCAGTAAGTGGTTGAAAGGAGTGACTTGTGGTGTTGTATATTTTTTCTTTTTTTCTTTTTGTAGAGAGGTTAATATTACATACCTAATAAAAATATTTGATGTTTACTATCTCCATCCAGCAAGTAAGGCTTCATTCTCCTTTTCACATTTTTGGTAAGAAATGGACTTAGGGAAACATGGAGACTGCCATTGATGTCATTCGAAAAATGCCAAATTGTCATCCTCATCCTCAGATTTCATTGCCCACTGAGCCACTCAAAATGAGGAGTAGGCATCACTCTGGCTTTTTTATGTATACAGTACTTGTTCCAGGTCAGTGACTTGGAGGATATCAAAGTCAGAAGATCAATGTGACAGCAAAGTAACCAGCAATGTCAAAAGAAGGTTAGAAATAATAAATACTATATTGTAGCACAAGTTTGTTTTAATTGCTCTGCTGAAAAAATGTGTTTATAGAGCCTATTAGTAGAGATGGCCTCAGGCGTGTTTGGGATTTTAGTCCCAAATGTCTCACTGCCTGTGATTAGCGGTGTGCAGTGTCAGCTTCCTGGCGGTATCGAGCAGGTGGTTTGGGACTAGGATCCCAAACACACCCGACCCCATCACTACTTATTAGCTAAAGAACAAATTCAACACACAACGGCTTTCAAGGAGTGCCTGTATGCAGGGAGACAACAGTTGGAGAGACTTTGCCATGTCTTTAGAAAATCCAGGGATTTTCTGCAAAATCTGTTTGTGAGCACCTTGTGTGTATTTGTAAAATAAAAACAAATCACTTTATATTTGTTTTCAATAATATTGATCCTATGTGACTATATTTGATAATGTATTAAACGATGAAGCCTTACTGTAAATATGTTTTGGAGGAGCCTCTAATTGAATTAGTGAACTAACACCTAGTACCGACAGAAGAGAATTGCAGCAAAAAGAACAGATTTCGCAAAGCTGATTTTTACAGTGGGGTCCTTGTAAGTACTTAACTTAGCATATCAGATAACTTATTCATAGTATACACAACTAAAGCATTAGTGTCAGGTACAGTTGTTCAGTAATGGCAAGATCATTCATATGAATTATAATTTAATCAATGCGATAGGGGGGATTTATTAAAACTGGTGCACACAGAATCTAGTGCAGCTGTGCATTTTAACCAATCAGATTCTAGGTTTGAGCCCCCGTTCACATCGGCCTGATTTGACATGCAATTTGACAGGTCAAATCGCATGTCAAATTGGAGCCTATTGCCTAAAATAGGTGCGTCTCAATTGGTGCAAAGCCGACTTTTTCCAAAAGTTGTTCCTGCACTGCTACTTCGGGGGCGATTTCAATAGACATCTGTGCATGAACCCACATAGAAGTCTTTCAAGTCGCCTCCGAAGTCGGACTGAAATGCGGCTTTGAAATCATGCTAGTTCAGATGAACTCGCACAATTTCAAAACCGTGTTCAGTGTGAACGAGGGCTTATTGTGAAATCTTAATTGAACGAGCTGAAGTTAGAATCTGATTGGTTACTATGCACATTTGCACCAGATTCTGCGTGCTCCAGTTTTGGGTTGGGTTCACTTATACACAGGGACAGTTTCTGTGCAGAGTCCGGTGCGGTTTGCATTCAGCGGTGCAGGTGCAAATTTGACACCTAAATTGCACCTGAATCGGACTGAAAAACGCACAGGACACTTTTTTTATTTTGCACCACAAGAGGCCAACATGCTTTATATGTGAACCTGCTCAATTCAAAGCTGATCTCTAACGTTTCACATGTTATGCAAATCGGGTGCGGTTCAAAATACATTCGATTAGCATATATGTGAACTGAGCCTTAGTAAATCTCCCCCATTGTGTTATTTTCATTATTGAAAAGATATAACAAATTTAGTAACATGTATTAAGTATAAATGTTTTAATAATTTTCTTTGATATTTTACATTAAAGTGTTACTAAACCCAGGACCCTGCATTCACAATACCTGGTCAACCGCAGTACACAGAACATGGAAATGCAATTATTTTAGTAAATATAAACTGCTAAATACCTTTTCTCATCAGCAGTTAGAGCAGTCTTGTGACTTCTATCAGTGACCAGCCAATCACTGGTTAAAGCTTGTAGGAGGAGTTTTCTGACTGTGCTATCAGACTGCAAGAACCCTGACCCTCTGCATGGACTGTGCTGATTGGCCCTGCGCTGATCACATGCATCCTCCCAAGAAAAAAGAAAACCTCTCTAGCAAAACACGCCAAACTGAGCATGTGCAGCCTGACTCCGTAGACTCTGTGTTATCAGGAAATTGTTAGGAGTCAGTGGAAGGAAGGGAGGAACAGAGAGGACAGGATCAAGCAGCCTTTCTACACAATGCAGTGAGTTTAAAAAGCATGCTTTACTGCATATACAGACTGATTTTACTGTTGCGGGTTTAGTAACACTTTAGGTTAAGGAACTGATGTTTTATATTTTTCAATTATTTATAGAAATGTTTATTTAACAAATAAGCTATGCTTTCTGGCAGAATCTGCTATTTTTTGTCTATTTTTGAAGTTGATGGAAGGGGGATGTAAAGAAAGGAAAGGGGAAGGAGTGCTGACTCAGCATCAAAAGGCTGTGTAATATGAAATGTTTGCTCCATTCTCAAAAGAAGTATAGAAGACAGATTTGCTATAATTAAGAATTGTGAAATAAAGTGGATGTAAACCCACTCTCATCCTTTCTAAACTACTGCCATAGTGGTTATCTATAAGGATATACATGCCTCCTGCATGTATCCTTACCTATCAACTGTCTTCCCTCTGTCTGTTATGAGATACGAAAAACTGCAGATTCTGTGGGTAGGTCTGTTGTCCGGAGCTCGGTGAATGGAGTTGTGATGTCAGTAGACTCCCCGCCGACCTCTACACTCCCCTTGTCAACATGCATTTTCTCCTGTGTATTTCTTTCCCTGAACTTCTGCTATGATCACTAACATCCAGTCAAAACACAGAAAAGTCACCACATGACCTCAGCATGCCCAATCATGCTGAGGTGTGGAGCAGCTAATCCTGTTAGAGCTGAAGAAGAAAGGAGGAGGGGTTCTGAAGTACACAGAATGCCTCTCTCAGGCTCGTGCATGAGATATGTAAATCACCTGTCACTCACAGCAAGGGGAAAGAAATGACTCCTATTTCTATGTGTGTCAGTTGTTATCTCACTGAAAAAAGATAAGAGGACTACTCAGAGCTGGATTAACTCTTCGTGGCAAGACTGGGCACAGATGACATGAAATCCTATACTGTACAAGGTGCAAGCCTTAATTAAAAACCTTTTTTTTTTGGTGTACATCCACTTTAATCCTTATCACTAATGTAGTAGAAAAGGAATCATTATAGAAAAAATCTATCCTGCCTCCCCCTATCAATTGTACTTTTATTTTCTCCATCAGCTCATCCCCACAGTTATTACCTTTTGTAACACATGACCCTCTCTTTTAGATTGTAAGTTCAAATGAGCAAGGCCCTCTGATTCCTCCTGTATTGAATTGTGTTGTACTGTCTGCGCGCATGTTGTAAAGAGCTGCGCAAACAATTGCCGTTATATAAATCCTGCATAATAATAATAATAATATTGATAACTAAAATGACTCATGTTAAAGCAGTTCCTTATGCCTGTCTATAACTTGTTAAATTTTAGCTATGGAGATATTGGGGGGATAACTGTCTTTTATTTTAAAGCTTACTTGCAAGTTATTGGGTAGTTTCAGATCCTAAAAATTGGTGATTTTCAGCTAAAGCAGCAATATGGCAGTTCTGCAGTCTTGGAAATACCACACATCTTGAGAGGAGCATTAAATCTGTTCATAAATAAAGCTGTGCTGAGTGCTGGGTCACGTATCAAGTGACATAAAGCAGCATTCTGTCACTTTTCTCTCCATTGCCTTCCTATTGAAAGCCCATTTGTTGATACCGTTTTAGGTCACAGCTTGTGTATGAATCTGTTAAATATCATGCTCATATAACCCTCTAAACTGGCTCCCAAAGGAGGAAACACTTGTGGATTATTTCAGTCAACAGGAACTGTTCAATCATACCAAGTTAGCATGGAGGTCACTCTTCACTGACACTGCTAGACATATTTTTCTTAATGCTTTTCTAAACTTGCACTGAAGTTCAGTATATTATTTGTTTCTTTTAGACATCCGTTATTTTGGACAAATGGGAATCTAAAATTCCACTAAAAAGTTTGCATGTCAAACAAATGGTGGATCTCACCCAGCTATGATTCTCTGCAGGCATTACTTTACAAGGTGCCAAGTAATGGTATTATGAAAGCTACCAGGCGTGAATTTCAGTTGTGTATTTTTTTATCATTTTAAGAGCATTCACAGTTGAAAAGTCTTATAGAAATGCAATATATATACTAATATATGTTTACAGATACATGTAGTGATCATATATTGATGTATTATTAAGGGTTTAAAGGAGAAAGTGGAAGACACTTTGATTTTCAGCAATGAAAAACAATGCTTTATCAAACACACTGACTCATTACAGATAGTCAGATCTAGAGCTTCTCCAGAGATCAACTCCGAATTTGCTTTGTTAAAATGTCTTTGTAACTGACTTTACAACTTTTGTTTTGGATTACTGTAAATGTGGTGATATCAAATAGTAATAACACCATTTTTTTGTCTTCCTCCAATTACCTGTAATTCACGAGGGGTCCATACACTGACAATAACCTTCCAGGTGTGCCTACTGCCAATATCACCGTAGGCCGTAGCCTGCTCACTGCTCCATCTGTGCCCCTCCCACATGGACAGCAGATTACCCAACCCACTTCTCTCACTCTTTCTAGGCCTCCTTGGACATAACCCAGAAGTTCCCAGTACTGAGCAGCCAGATCCAGCTGCCTGCATCCCAAATTACCTGGACCTTGCTGCTGCACATCTGGCCTAGAATCCTCTGCACTCTTGATCATCCAATATTAACCTCCTTTCCTTTCTAAAGTATTTAGACTTTTATACTTTTACAGTTTGTATGGCCATTCCCGATTTCTATGTTTAAACGGCTCTCATCATGATTAGGGTTTGCAACTGAATTACTCTGTCCAAGGGCCTCCTATTCTGCACAGAGGACAAGCGACTCTCCCTCTTCACGTTAGCTCCATCAAGGCATGCCTAATAACCCCTGGAGTGAGCATAGCCAATGTTGCCACACTCTGGCGGGGGAACCCAGAAACCAACTATATGGTAACTTTATTTTTGCCAGTTTCCTGGAGAGCCCCTAACATGACCTCTCACTCTTCAGGTCTCTGCTGAACTGCTTACATCACTCCCAATGACATGCGTTGACAAAATAAAAAATAGCTTTTTGACAGGGTGAGATTTGCTTTTTTGCTCAAAAGATCTAAAAAGTACTTTCATGTGTTTTCCCCAGTTTTGTTTTAGACTTTTCTTGTCCTATGACTAGTAAGTGAGGTGTGCAAAAGAGATTTTCCACTTTTAACAAAAGAAGGGGCCCTTTTACAATTACTGCAATTTATTTGGCAAAGAAAGTTGCATATCAGAAGAACCCAGGGTGGGAAAATAAACAATGAGGTGAATTTCTTTTTCACATTTTAGATTGATATTCAGTTAGATAGTTGATTTTGGCTGTAGGGCGTACTTTGTGTTTTATAAATTCTTGTCTTAAGGTAAACCTGTCTTTGCAAAACTATAACAACCGACTTTACTGCACATTTAGTCTTGGTAAGTAAAGCACCAACACATTAATAACCCTTGAGGTTTATTGCAAATACTGAAATTAGTTGTTTGGTTAGCATTTAAATATGTCACTTTTCTACATTAACTAGCCTATATACGGTTTTCTAATAGAGGAATACGCAGTGCTACAATGCTGCTAAAGGTTATATTGATGTTTTACATGGGAATGTGTGCGCAAATTGATAGGGCATATTTAGGTTAAGGAGTTCCATATTCACAGCATACACTTTTCTTTTGATAACATCAGCATTGTAATTGCAATATAAATGATACTTATATTTGACAATCTAAGTTCAGCTTACTTGAAAAATCTCTTTTCATATTTTGTTTGCTGCCTGTCTGCTGGCCATCTCTTTTCACCATGTCCCGGATTCCCTGCATGCTCTACAGCTTCACCTTTGCTCATTCTTTTGGGTTACTTTAGATTTATAAGGACTAGATATCCCAGTGTACCTTGCCACCTCATGCAGTGATTCATGTACTGATTCTGCCTTATTAACCACTTACCGACCAGCCATCGCATCTATACTGTGGCAGGTTGGCTCGGCTGCGTAAATCGTCGTGGGTGTACGCCAGCGGGGGAGCCAATTAGCGGAATATAAAAATAAAATCAATAAAATCAAACTTGGGACCCACTTTCCAGATATTGGAAGTGCAATATATATTAAATACCACCAATTTGTCCAATGGACGGGATACCTCCAGAGCTATGGGGGATCAATGTAAGAGCAACAGTGATGAGACAAAGGAATGTCTCCAAAAAGATAGCAAATATGAGGATCAACCACGGTGTATTAGAAAATTAAAAACCTTTATTCATATATCAGCAAAAGGGTTAAAACACTAGGGGTGAAGATTACACCTAACTAGTGCAAACAACCCCCCAGTGCATTTAGAAACACATACAAAAATTGACAACATTGTCACAATATGGCACCAAACAAAAACCACACACACATGCGTAATCAGCATGGAAAAACTGGGACTGCTTGGGGGAGTTAAAATACTTGACCGTCTACACCTAGCATGTCCATAATTAGGGCTTGTGCAATAATGGTATAAATAGATTTGGTTAGACGGGTATATGAGTCACTCCTTATGGCACAAAAATAGGGAATCCTGGACCGTTATGCTGGTTTAATATATTAGCGTGTAGCATATGGGCTGTGATATGAATTTGCCAATGTCCATGCAAAAGAGGAGAATGTGGCTATTGGTAAAAAAAAATACTATAAATGCCTTGTTAATCTTCACAGTTCAAAAAATAAATGGTATCGCATATCTCAAAGAGCTCAGTTGAAGAGTATGTCAAGGACAAGATTATTAGATTTTGCCAAAAGGCTCTCACCACTCCATGGAAATGAATTGAAATGACGAAGATATGTAATCCGTCTTACTTCATGGATGCTGCAGTCAGCATTTTTTGGTGAGTCCTTGAGATATACTCATGGTGTTATGTCGGCTCGATGCCCGGTAACAGCTAGATGCTAGGCATCCGGTCAGACGTAGATACATCGGGTCAGGCGATCCGTAGGTTGGTGTGCTATGAGTTCATTCAGTTGATCCATGTAAAAGGGGCGGCTCAAGGTTGCGTGCACCTGTTGAAACGCATGGTGGAGCGCAGGGTAGAGGTGGTGTGCCTACGTCAACGCGTTTCGCAGACACATGACCGCTTCGTCAGGACGTATGATGTTCAGTAACCACGTCTTTTTAAAAGGCAATTACCCAATTATCTTCATTTACATCAGGACTTCATTATAGGGCCATCTTGTGGTGACAAATCATATTGTAATATTAAAAATACAGGAGGGATGAGGCGAGATTGCATATGCATAACAGACTCAGTCTTCCTATATATAAATCATTATAAGTCACGTATATGCACAGGATAAGGTTGTGAATATGATGTCCCAGGGAGAGTACAGTGCGATCACTTTCTGGGAAGAATTATTATTACTTGGACTTAGTACACCAAATTTGAGAAGCAGTTTAGGGCTCAAGGAAGATTTTATGGCTCAACTCATTATTAAGTCCTTTAGGCTGCAGACTATCTAACCTAAATATCCCAGATTTTTCTTTCCTTAGTAACACCATGTCATAGTCCCCTCTACGGTCTGTTACATTTAGGGCAAAGAAGCTCTTAACCTTCAGACCAGTGGATTGCCCACCATGACATTCCAAGAAATGTTGTGCTATGGGGGTTTCTTCTTTTTGCTTAAAGCGGGGGTCCACCCACACCGCCAAAAAAAAAATATTAAAAGCCAGCAGCTACAAATACTGCAGCTGCTGACTTTTAATACAGGGCCACTTACCTGTCCCAGGGTCCAGCGATGTCGGCAGGCGACGCCGAGAACCCGCTCAGTTCTCCGCAGCTGCCACCACCATCCTAGGTGAGGGAATCAGGAAGTGAAGCATTGCGGCTTCACTTCCTGGTTCCCTACTGCGCATGCGCGAGTCACGCTGCGCATCCTAAGTGGTCCCCGCTCTCTCCTGGGAGCTGTGTGTTTCCCAGGATACAGCGCGAAGGGACGGGAAGAGGCATAGACTTCCATGGGAGTCTATGCCAGAAGTTGGTGCAAATACCTGTCTTAGACAGGTATCTGCACCCCCCTCCCCCTGAAAGGTGCCAAATGTGACACCGGAGGGGGGAGGGTTCCAAAAAGCAGAAGTTCCATTTTTGTGTGGAACTCCGCTTTAATGCTTTTTAGGTGTTCACTGAATCTGACACGAAGTTGACGTTTGGTTTTTCCTACATCTTTTGAACAGGCACTCTACAATATAGTGGACTCGCGTTGTAGCACAGTTAATTAACTGATCTCATATTCACAACATCTGTCAGAGACGGTGAAGACCTTTGAGCGTTCAATGTAGCTACACATCCCACAGTGCCCACAGGGGTACATACCAGTCAACCTAGAAAGGTCCATGAGCCAACTTCTATTGGGTGGGCTAATGTACTCTGATTGAACAAGTGCATCATCAAGATTCCTAGCATGCTTTGGGGCCCCACATGGAGCCAACAATGGCCTCCATGCCCTTTGAATATACTAGTATGTGCCAGTGGTTCTGTAAGATCCTACTTATCTGGTCCCGCTGTACACCATACTTTGTAATTAGTCTCACTGGGCCCTCTGGTGTATCAGTGTTTTTTCCTTGGGTACTTAAAAGATCTACTCTGGTTTTCTGCCCAACAATTCGTTTAGCCCTTCTGAGGGCACAATGAAAATAGCCTCTTTTCCTGAAGCTTCTGTAAAGTTGGTCAGCCTCACATCTACAATCATCCTCTGTGGAACAATTCCGCCGCATCCTGAGGACCTGTCCCACTGGGATTCCCCGAATCAGTAGTTTTGGATGGTAACTGTCCACGGAGACGAGGTTATTGGCCACTGTTACCTTTCTATAGGTTTTGGTTATCTATTTACCAATCTCCAATCTAATGGAGAGGTCAAGGAATGTTCTTCCATGAATTGGGTCAATTCTGTCATAGATTCCTCCTATATCATAAGTACATTGTTGATGTACCTTAGCCAGGTGCAAGCATGGCCAAGGTACATCGACAAGGCGTACACCACCTCTTCCTCCCACCATTCCAAATGGAGGCATGCATAGGCTGGCGCCCAGGTGGCACCCATCGAGGTGCCTTGTATTTGTTAATAGTTAAGGCCCATAAACTGAAAGAGACTGTTTTTCAAGGCCATATCGAGGAGTTCAATGATAAACTCATTTTGCGCCCCCATAGTGGGGAACTTTTTATCCAGAAAGTGATATACTGCAGATACCCCACTCATGTGGTATAGACGTGTATAATGACTCAACATCAATACCAACTAGAAGAACCTCACCGGCGAAGGTTTGATCCTTAATTTTGTTGAGAACCAGTATCTCTCACATATGAGGGTATTGTGCATACTAGACCCTTTATAAGAGAATTAATGTATTTACTGGTTCGTTCTAATGGGCCTGATGTCCGCCGGCCGTCCGCGATAATTTCCCACAGTGACAGAACGAGGATCTGCCATAGTAAACAAGGCAGATCTCCGTTCTGTCAGGGGATGACACACAGATCCTGTCTTTCTGTTATGCAGGAAGACGGATCTGTGTGTTGTTCCAGGCAGCCCATCCCCCCACACAGTTAGAAACACACTGAGGGAACACATTTAACCCCTTGTTAGTCCCTTCCCTGCCAGTGCTATTAGTACAAAGTCAGTGCATATTTTTAGCACTGATCACTGTAATAATTTCACTGGTTCCCAAAAAAGTGTAAAAAATGTCAATTAGGTGTCCAATCTGTCCGCCACAATGTCGCAGTCCTGCTAAAAAATCACTGATCCCCGCCATTACTAGTAAAAAAAAAAATGTCTAAAAATTCCATAAATCTAACCCCCTATTTTGTAGGCAAACCAATCAATATATACTTATTGGAGGTTTTTTTTTACCAAAAATATGTAGCAGAATACAAATTGGCCTGAATTGATGAAGAAATTAGATTTTTTAAATTTTTTTTTATTGGGTGTGTTTTATGGCAGAAAATAAAAAATGTATATTTTTTTCAAAATTGTCAGTATTTTTTTTGTTTATAGCACAAAAATAAAACCGCATAAGGTGATCAAATACCACCAAAAGAAAGCTCTATTTGTGGGAAAAAAAGCACATCAATTCTATTTGGGTACATTATTGCATGACCGTGCAATTGTCAGCTAAATTAACGCAGTGCCGTATCGCAAAAAATGGCCTGGTCATTAAGGGAGAAAATCCTTCCGGGGCTGATTTAGTTAAAGTCCTCCTCTCAGCTCCTGTGTAGTTCAGAAGGCAGATTCTGTCAAATGTGTGACACAGCAGTGTATAATTACTGGGAAATAAATGTGTGGGATTCAGAATAATAGGAGTAAGCTAGAAATTGTTGAAATTTGTAGACTGTCAAAATGATTATATGTTTTTAAATTTTTGTATAATACATATCTATCTGCAGTCAGGAAAGGACAGGGGCCGGAGAGGTAAAGCACTCTGGCAGTTGTCCATTCCTGCGTGAATACAGCCTAGTAGTTTTCTGTAATATGCTTCATTTGAATTGTCCAGGCTTGGGGCAAGTTTACTTTAAGAAAGTAATGAAATAAAATGATATTACCCATGAGTAATCCTCTGCATGTTCCAGTTTTATTTTTTATACATGGAAAAATGTAATAGAGATATTAAAAATAAGTCCTGTGACGTTGAGTTGATTATAGGTTAATCTGCAGATTTTTAGCAAAGGACCAGATACTACTGTAGGTACATCTAGTACCTAAAATATTTCACATACAATTAAATCTTGGAGAACTACAGATTGAGCATGTCTCGAGTTTCTGACCTTCTCTTGAACAATGAGTTTTGACTTTACTAAGAGCACAAAATGAAAGGTATGAGAATCAAAATAATTGTATTATTGATATTGGTTAATGAAAAACAACATAGAATAGATAAAACTTTGCAGACACACAAAGACCTCCTCTTTTTATGGGGCTAAAAAACCTAAAGACTTGGACCATGAAAGGGTATGTGATATAATACTGTCATGTTTTGCAGTCACTTCATAGTCCTCTTGCACCCAATTGAGAGACATGCGATACAATGAGAGCTGGTCATTTAAAAGGTGTGCCCACAAGATTACCCTAGCCCAGTGATGGCAAACCTTGGCACTCCAGATGTTTTGGAACTACATTTCCCATGATGCTCAACTGCACTGCAGAGTGCACGAGCATCGTGGGAAATGTAGTTCCAAAACACCTGGGGTGCCAAGGTTCGCCATCACTGCCCTAGCCTGTTGCAGATGGCTGGAGGGAGAGCATGCTTTTACTGTTGATGATATACTCCACACTTTTCTGGAACCATTTTATAGTAAATGCCTTGTCTATTAAACCTCCTTTAAAAAAAAAGTATGGACAATCCCCCTCACAAACTAAATGTCCCCTGCTCCTCTATCTCTACAATCACAAAGGGAAGTGTCGTTCTGTTACAGCTCTATCAAGATGTTGGTTGTTTTCAGCTCTTTTATGCCACGTACACACGATTGGAAATTCCACCAGCAAAACTCTGATGAGAGCTTTTTGACGGAAAATGTGACCGTGTATATGCTCCATCGGTCTTTTGCTGGCAGAATTCCAGCCAGCAAAAGATTGGGAGCATGTTCTCTATTTTTTGGTCGGGAAAAGTTCCTATCCGAAAATGCGATCGTCTGTACAAATTTTGCAAAATTCCTACGCATGCTCAGAAACAATTTGACGCATGCTCAGAAGCATTGAACTTCATTTTCTCGGCTCGTCGTAGTGTTGTACGCCACCGCGTTCTTGACAGTCGAAAGTTCAGAGAACTTTTGTGTGACCGTGTGTATGCACGGTAAGCTTGAGCGGAATTCCCTCGGAAAAACCATCCAAGTTTTTTCCGACGGAAAATCCGCTCATGTGTACGGGTCATTAGGCGTGGCCCATTTCCAGCCCTGTTCACTCACTGCTCGTTACAGCTCATTCCAGCCTCGTTCCATCTCTTCCTGCCCTGCTATAGCACAAGATTTCCGTTTGACTCTTTTGGTTGTTCAGCCCTGGTTTTCCAACATGCTCAGCACATGCTAACAACGTTGGGAGTGACCTGGGGGGTATTTACCTACCTTTGAACAGAGCTACAATATAGTACTGAACCATGTTTCTTGTTGGTCCTGATCTGAATTGCCTGACCCTTCTCTCATCTTCTGCCTTGTCTTCTACTTTCTGCATTGCCAATATGGACTGTTTGCCTATTCTCTGTTTTTTATCTGCCAAGATCCTGTGGTTCATCCAGACTATGCTTTGGTCCCCTATCTCCTGCACCATAGCCTCCTTGTCCCTACTCACCCTTTAGTGGGGCACTCCAGAGGATCACCATCAGCTACCAGCAAAACCCATCTCCACCATCAGGAGCTTTGGTGAAAAGCGTTTGGTGGTTAGACTCCACACCTCAGGTAAGCCTGCATTCCCTGCCAGGGGGTGTAGTCATATTACTTTCAATCTCAGGGTGCACAACATGGTCTTCATATGTGTGGTAAAGCCTCTGACTGTACCTAACAAATGATGCTAGGTGGGCCGAGTTAAAAAATTACAATCCAGCATATAAAGGCATTTGCTTAGAGATGACAGACTTTTTCTCATCATACTGCCTAGACATTGTGTAAAGTACAACTCAGCATGCATTCCTTCTGGGATTTATATGAATAAAGAAATACAGCGCTGCATATGGTGTAGGTAAACAGCAGCCAACACAGCTATAGACCCAAGCAATAAGTGTAAATGTGAAAGTGTAGCGCTATAAAACTTAAACAGACTGAAAAATGAAAAAAAAAAATGAGTGTCTTAAACCTGCATTGAAAAAATAATAAACAATAAAAGTGAAATATATAAAAATATAATAAAATGGAAATCTCAGTGAGAAAATTTACACTATAGGAATTCCTATAGATATGGTGTGATCATATCTTGTGCAAAATGTATTGTGCAAATTATACAATACATTAAATATGTGTAGAACTGGTGAGACAATGTTGATTAAGAAGAGAAATCACCAAAGTGAATAAAATATCAAACTAAAAATATAAATATATAAGCAGCAGTCCAAAGACAAATCGGTAAAAACCAATATAAATTAAAGTCCAAAAATACACATATAGGTAAAGCCACGGAAATCTATATAGATGTTAGAGACCACCAACATTGCAGAGAAGGTTGGAATGGTGAAGAGGCCGCCACCAAGGGTCTTAGGGGGCTTACCAGATGTTGTTGACTTGAGGAGACTTATGCCACCCAAGTCACAAAGGCTTTGAGACCAACTGGTGAAAAGGGTACATCTCCTTAAACAGCCACAATGGATCCCAGGTCAGGGCGGCAGCTTGGGACCCACGGTCACCAGCGACGGCACAAGAATAGTATTCCAATAGGGGGCCACAAATGGGTGTTCACATACCATGCAAGAAATGAATAGAAAACTCACATAGCGTAATAACGTAAACACTAGTTTATTAAAAATATAGGAAACAGACTCACATATTTGTAGATCATCAAGGGCATGTAAAAGCAAGTAGCGGTAATTGTAATGGGTCCATCCAACGCATTTCTGCTAAAAAGCCATCACTCTATAGAGTTTGTACACTCATCAATCAAAACTAAGTTAGCAGTAGTATTGGGTAGCCAATACACAGAACATAAAGAGCTTCTTACTTGATCATATGGAAATTATCTGAGCCCAATCTAGCATTGAAACCTTCTGGAGCATATGAACTGCACCCTATAGTACCTGAACACTCTAATTTTAGAAAAACAGTTGTGACAAGTGAGGATTAATGGGAGAACAGTGGTAGGTTTCAAGGACAGTGAAGCCCTTTCAAAGTTGTGGACCCCCATGTTGTTAGACTTGATGCCATTTAGAGAAGCCCAGAAATTACAATGGAATTTGCTGGTGGGACACAAAAGTTAATAATTATTGCAAAAGACTATGGACATGGGTAAAAATTGGCTGGGTGGGGGTGCTGGGAGGTTTACTAGCAGATGTTCTGGGAAATAAAGTAGGTAACTGACAGTGTAATTTGATGTGATTTCTTTTAATATTTCCTATGAAAATCCATTAACCAAATTGATACCTATTATAAAGTGCATCAGAATTGAATTAAAATACAACAAATAATTGCAAATAAATGGAAACTACAAAATAATTAAAACTGCATAGTATAATTACAGACAGACAAATAGTAACACAGTGTACTAAATGATATCCTACAAGGCTGGCTGAAACATAAAGCAATAACAAATGATAAAACATAAATGGCACTTTAGAATAATAGACAATGGAAGTTTATAAGTAACTGAATCAAACTGATAAATATCATGGATACATGCCGCTTGCATTGAGTACCGTGGAATAACTTTGGATCTCTATTGCAACAATGTATAATGAAAATAGATAAACTAAAAATACTGAGGGGAACTATTCAGAATATATCTGAGCAGCAAAGTTACTCAAAGGAGGTGTATGATAAACATATGGGCAATTATTAGGACTTGAGGCTGACACAACCACAGGAAGTTATTCTAAATTGAGAACAATGAAGTAAAATATAATTATATTAGGACCAAAGTAATGCAAGATGTGCAGAAAAAGTTCAGAAATAAAGTATAGCTTACTTCTTGCTGTGTAAAAATTATAACAAGGATTAGAGGATCAGCAAAACATCTCGTTTTGCTGAGTATATGGGCACCAGAATGAGGATGGAGTAGGACTGGGACTTAAACTGAGGGTCTGGGAGGGAGGGGATAGTAATGAGTCACAGGAGGATGATATCAGAATAGTGGAAAGGAGAGGGCCGAGAACCAAAAGTGCTGGGAGGAGTTTGAGTGTTTGAAAAATAACAGAACACTGAATGGGGAGATG
Organism: Lithobates clamitans; assembly: GCA_037952925.1. NCBI lineage: Eukaryota > Metazoa > Chordata > Amphibia > Anura > Ranidae > Lithobates > Lithobates clamitans. The sequence continues at coordinate 5,218,666 of JBBGZY010000240.1, read as the reverse complement.
AGATCATGTGACCATAGGAAAGTATGATGATAAATTGAGCTGGACACTGGCAGAACAAAGTGAAATAAGCGCTATGTGTGGAAAATAATAGTGGAGGAGTAAAAAAAGTAGAAAAAGTTAAAAAGTAAGGGAAAATGGAAAGAGCAAGGGAAGGTACAGGAATAGATGGACGGAGGAAGAAGTGTACAGAAGAGGCCCATGGTAACTCTGGACAACTATTAGTCGAGCTCTCCACAAATCGGGCCTTTATGGAAGAGTGGCAAGAAGAAAGCCATAAGAAGTCCCGTTTGCAGTTTGCGAGAAGCCATGTGGGGGACACAGCAAACATGTGGAAGAAGGTGCTCTGGTCAGATCAGAAATTTTACTTTTTTGCCTAAAATCAAAATGCTATGTGTGGCAGAAAACTAACACTGCACATCAACCTGAACACACCATCCCCACCGTAAAAGATGATGGTGGCAGCATCATGTTGTGGGGATGCTTTTCCTCAGCAGGGACAGGGAAGGTGATCAGAGTTAATGGGAAAGTGGATGGAGCCACATACAGGGCAATCTTAGAAGAAAACCTGTTAGAGTCTGCAAAAGACTTGAGACTGGAGCAGAAGTTCACCTTCCAGCAGGACAACGACCCTAACTAATACAGCCAAAGCTACAATGGAATGGTTTAGATCAAAACATATTCATGTGTTAGAATGGCCCAGTCAAAGTCCAGACCTAAATTCAATTGAGAATCTGTCTGAAAATTGCTGTTCACAGATGCTCTCAATCCAATTTGACAGAGCTTGAGCTATTTTGCAGAGAAGAATGGGCAAAAATTTCACTCTTTAGATGTACAAAGCTGGTAGAGACATACCCAAAAAGACTTGCAGCTGTAATTGCAGCGAAAGGTGGTTCAACAAAGTATTGACTCAGGGGGGGCTGAATACAAATCCACGCCACACTTTTCAAATATTTATTTGTAAAAAATTTGAAAACCATTTATCATTTTCCTTCCACTTCACAATTATGTCCCACTTTGTGTTGGTCTATCACAAAAAAATTCCTACAAAATATATTTACGTTTTTGGTTGTAACATGACAAAATGTGGAAAACTTCAAGGGGTGTGAATACTTTTTCAAGGCACTTTAACAAGTACGGGGAAAGAAAATATGTTATGAATTAGTAAACCTTTATTTAAAAAAAAAAATTGGGAGCAAAAAATACAGCTTAAGCCGGTCATAGACCATTCAAATTTCAGCCGATTCAGCAGGGACCGGCTGGGATTCGACTCACGTGTGGGCAGGTTGATTGTACCCAATTTGAGGTACAACCAGGCTTTCTGATTTTCATGTGATTATTGTGCCGGGAGAACCCAGTCAGTGTTGATGGGGGAATCAAACGATTTTCTTTCCTGCAACTAAAGAAAATCCCTCCATCTCTGGCTGGCTTTAGTGTCACTTCAACTCCTAGTAATGTGTTTATCCATGACAATATGATACTACTCCTATGTGTGCTGTTCTATCACCATGGAAAATTTAAGGTAACTATTTACCAAACTGCTGCATGATCAGAGCAATTTTATGCAGTTGTGTGGACAGTCTATAGCACGGATCTTCAAACTACGGCCCTCCAGCTGTTGCAGAACTACACGTCCCAAACTCTGACATTCATAGACATGACTAGGCATGATCGGAACTGTAGTTCCGGAAAAACTGGAGGGCCATAGTTTGGAGACCCCTGCTCTATAGAAATAAAAGCATTAGAGTTATTCTTTCAGAATGTAATTTTGTTGAGTGAGACTGTCTCGTAAATAATCAGTTTTTATTTGCTCATTTTGCAAAGATAAGTTTGGACCTCTCTTCACATTGTATAATGAGTTTGCCTAATGAGAGTCCCGAATCTGTTTGATACCCCATCATCCAAAGGGTCTCATATGTCCTAATGGATTCATCATAGATCTTCATTTGTGGACCCATTTATTTTAGCAAGTCATTGATAACAATATTTGGATATAGAAGCTCTTTCCACTTACAAAACCAGTTCATGGAATGGGACCCCTGGCGTCTGGATGTTGGATCCACTTGGACAAAAATGTCTTTGATTTGCATTGTTTAGAATATAAACTACATTATCCTGAATACTAAAAATGTCAGTATGTCATATTTTATACATACCTAGATATAGGGTTTACTAGATTTTCCATTGCCAGTACTTTCTCTAATTTCCAGATCTCAAATCTTTATTGCTAAAACAATTTTTCCATGGCAACACAATTCCAGCAATACACCAGCATTCATTATTAATCTGTCACTTGCATGTGCCTGGCTCTGACAGCATTGATTTTTTTTCTATGGTGCCTCCACTGTTCATGACACTGTAGACATATATACAAGTCTGGAGAGATTCCTGTGCTTCAGGTAGCAAGTTTATGGTCAGATGTTTAAACTAGCTACCATCATCCATTTACTTGGACCAAACAGGGAAGAAAAATTGGGAGTGTTACAGCTGAGCTTCCCAGCAAAAGTAGCATGTTTATCTTCTCACTGCTCTTATAAACGCTTGTCTGACCTTTGCACATTCATGATGAATGTAGAAAGTTGTTATGTATTAGGAACTAATTTGATCACGCACATTTATCATCCACCAAGTTATGGTATAAATATATACATTAGTATTATACTTATATTTATATCCTGTGACCGAGTCATTTGGGGAGGTAAATCAGTGCTAAATTTGTGGGCTGTATTAGCTGGATAAAGTCCAGTTAGCAGATTTTATTTGACAAAAACAAAGTCTTTTCATTTTTTATAATTTGTTTTACAGAAAAAAGAAAGAACAACAAGTACAGAACAAAATAAAGTGACATTACAATACATTACAGATGAAATGTGGTCTATGACCAATTTGTTAAACACATTTCATATGAAAACTGCCAACATAGCCATGAAGCACAGCAAAGTTATATTCAGTGTAAATACTTGTGATGAATGTTATATGTATGAATGAGAGATGCATACAATAAAAGATTGTAATTTTAATACGTAGTCTGATTGTGTTACCAATCATGCATAGCAGTAGCAAGAAATAGTGGATATTATGTGGTGCAGTTAATATATCTACCCTAAGAGCCTTTTTCGGTCATGACCCTTCGACAGAAGCTGGCCAAACGGCTGGCTTCTGTCGGACCGGTTGGCATACACATGGGCTGAATGCCGGCTGTGTTTCTATTGAACCGGCCGATGCTGCCCGACATTCAGCCTGTGTGTACTAGATTTAAGTCATGGGGTGAAAGAGTAGGGTCATTAAAGTGGACGTCTAGGCTAGAGCTAACTAAGCTTACAACTGCACTCACTCTCTTTCTAACAACTATACTAACTAACTGTAAAAGGAAAATGCATATACCCACCTATTATTGGGGTGCTCTGGTCTGGTCAAATGATCTCCCCAGTGGCTGGCGTCAGGGGAGAGAAGAGAGCTCTGACAACGGATGGAATGCTTGGGCGGTGATGTCCCCCATAGGCTAAATTTAGGGCATATGTTATCGGTGCTCCCTCCTCTCCTCTAAGCCGCTGCCAGCTGAAAGAGAAGAGCCGATCACGTCACCAGACCAAAGTGTCCTGAGAATAGGTAAGTATAATCATATTCCTTCTTCAGCATTGCTAGTATAGGTGTTATAAGGGAATGGGAGCAGTTGTAAGCTTAATTAGTTAGCCTGAAACTCCACTTTAGCAATCTATACCACATTATCTCAAATGTTTGGGAACTACCTTTGTGGATACAAGCTGAACTTTCAAAGGATTTCAGTCGGATTGAGTTTACCTTGTTTATCCAAAGATTTTAATAGTCATTTTAGGTTTACAATTGCAGAATGCGTTGCCTGATTTTTTAACAATAAAAAAGAAAGTTCAGAATATCTGATGCATTTAACTTGTTTTCACGTTCTTTAATAATTCATAATGCACTACTTTGTATGCTAATACATTTTTAAAGTAGTACAAGGACACATAGATAGTGGAACTTTCTGATTTCCTGCAACAGTGATAGTCTGGGGACTTTGTACATGGATTTGTTTAAGAAAACCATTCTTGGGCAATGGCAAATTTACTGATGGAATATGAAAATCTGAAGCTCTAGGTTTCTGTGTATCACATAGATCAGAAGATGGAATCAGAAGTTTCTACATATTCAAAAGCGCTTTGACTAAAATGTATCAAATACCTTTCTAGGTGCCTCCCATGGTTTTATCATGTTTAAAGGGTAAATCCACTTTCGTGGGGGGAAAAAATAGCAAATAAAGAAAAAATAATATAGCGCATTTAATTACGACACTATTCATATTGTAATTGAATGTTATTAAAAAGGACATTTCCTTTTCAATCTGCAGCCACTGTAATTTTATGAGAATGCATTGCAATATGGCTACCTGGAGTTGTTCTGTACACAGCGTGTGTGCTGACCACCCCCCAGAAACATAATTTCCTGCAGCTGCACACCTGACAGTTAATTATGAAACCACTCCCATTAGACCCATTTAGAACAGAGGCACAGAGAAATACAGAGGGATTTCTTCAGACTAACAAAAGGTAGGAATCTGCAACAAAGTTTGTTATAATCCTTGCAATGTACATAGATCACCCAGAGGGGAATGTTTTTTTCTTGCCAAAAGTGGAGTTATGCTTTAATCTCTGAAACAGTTTAGCTCCATGCAATTAGATCTTTAGTAGGAATCTGTTTGAAGGGAAGGGCTTTGTTCCCCTTCCAACCAATCTGCATCTCTTTTTGATTTTGTCCTACTTCATGAGAAACCTACAAGCAAGAATTTAATTCAGTGATTTTGAAAAAGACAGAACACTTCTTTATTAAAGCGAGTGAATACTGTTAGATGTTTTTGTGCAATATACCCAATATCTGGTATGAAAAATAGCTTGAGAACTTTTTCTTCTGCATATGATATTTTAACATACTGTATATACAGTACAGTCAGGTCCATAAATATTGCGACATAATTCTAATCTTTTTGGCTCTATACACCACTAAAATGGATTTGAAATGAAACAAACAAGATGTCCTTTAACTGCAGACGTTCAGCTTTAATTTGAGGGTATTTACATCCAAATCAGGTGAACGGTGTAGGAATTACAACAGTTTGTATATGTGCCTCCCACTTTTTAAGGGACCAAAAGTAATGTGACAGATTAACAATCATCCATCAAACTTTCACTTTTTAATACTTGGTTGCAAATCCTTTGCAGTCAATTACAGCTTGAAGTCTGGAACGCATAGACATTACCAGACTCTGGGTTTCATCCCTGGTGATGCTCTGCCAGGCCTCTACTGCAACTGTCTTCAGTTCCTGCTTGTTCTTGGGGCATTTTCCCTTCAGTTTTGTCTTCAGCAAGTGAAATGCATGCTCAATCAGATTCAGTTCAGGTGATTGACTTGGCCATTGCATAACATTCCACTTCTTTCCCTTAAAAAACTCTTTTTTTGCTTTCGCAGTATGCTTCGGGTCATTGTCCATCTGCACTGTGAAGCACCGTCCAATGAGTTCTGAAGCATTTTGCTGAATATGAGCAGATAATATTGCCCAAAACACTTCAGAATTCATCCTGCTGCTTTTGTCAGCAGTCACATCATCAATAAATACCAGAGAACCAGTTCCATTGGCAGCCATACATGCCCACGCCATGACACTACCACCACCATGCTTCACTGATGAGGTGGAATGCTTTGGATCATAAGCAGTTCCTTTCCTTCTCCATACTCTTCTCTTCCCATCACTCTGGTACAAGTTGATCTTGGTTTCATCTGTCCATAGGATGTTGTTCCAGAACTGTAAAGGCTTTTTTAGATGTTGTTTGGCAAACTCTAATCTGGCCTTCCTGTTTTTGAGGCTCACCAATGGTTTACATCTTGTGGTGAACCCTCTGTATTCACTCTGGTGAAGTCTTCTCTCGATTGTTGACTTTGACACACATACACCTACCTCCTGGAGAGTGTTCTTGATCTGGCCAACTGTTGTGCAGGGTGTTTTTTTCACCAGGGAAAGAATTCTTTGGTCATCCACCACAGTTGTTTTCCGTGGTCTTCTGGGTCTTTTGGTGTTGCTGAGCTCACCAGTGCGTTCTTTCTTTTTAAGGATGTTTCAAACAGTTGATTTGGCCACACCTAATGTTTTTGCTATCCCCCTGATGGGTTTGTTTTGTTTTTTCAGCCTAATGATGGCTTGCTTCATTGATAGTGACAGCTCTTAGGATCTCATATTGAGAGAGAGACAGCAACAGATTCCAAATGCAAATAGCACAATTGAAATGAACTCTGGACCTTTTATCTGCTCCTTGTAAATTGGATAATGAGGGAATAACACACATCTGGCCATGGAACAGCTGAGCAGCCAATTGTCCCATTACTTTTGGTCCCTTAAAAAGTGGGAGGCACATATACAAACTGTTGTAATTCCTACACCGTTCACCTGATTTGGATGTAAATACCCTCAAATTAAAGCTGAAAGTCTGCAGTTAAATCACATCTTGTTTGTTTCATTTCAAATCCATTGTGGTGGTGTATAGAGCCAAAAAGATTAGAATTGTGTCGATGTCCCAATATTTATGGACCTGTCTGTATATACAGTGGGTAAAATAAGTATTGAACAATGTGACAGACTCACCCGGGACAGAGGCTTTTGGAGGGGACTAAATGCTAGCCTCTTGCCTAACGACTATGGGCCCTGGCATTTGACGGAGCTACAAGCATTTAGGAAGATATTCTGTTATGTAGTGCAAAAGGACATTATTAAGAAGGCCATGATGTTCTCTGGCAGCTTGGGACTCAGTGGACAGATGTATGTGAAAAGAATGCTGATTAATGAGATCTGGAAAGCCCCGGTCTTTCACCCAATAGTTTATTGTGCTCATTAACACACCTTTGTCTCCTAGCAAACTATTGGGGGGTGTGTTTATACTTATATGTATTGTATGTTGAGTGAGGAGACAGCAAGTCTACCCTGAAAGGTCATATCTCTGAGTCACCAAGTCTCGGTAAATGATTAGATAGCTAGCTCATGTTAATTAGGTTTCTGGTTACAGGTGTATTGTTAGAGTAATATGAGCAGGAGGGGGGAACCTCCTCTTCAACTGTATATAAGACTGGTGTTGTCTGGTTCTTGGGGGTTACTATAGCCAGATCCATTGGTCTCATGTTCCAGGACTTAGGAAGCGATATACTGACGGAAGCACTCAAGCGGAGTGTGGGACGTTCTGTTACATTAGTGGCAGGAGTGGGATGCTTAAAGCATGTTGTTACCAACATGTGGTGAATATTTCATAACAATTGCACCTTTAGAATAATATTTACCTAGAAAAATGGTAACGTGTTCAATACTTATTTTACTCGCTGTGTATATATATATATTAGTTAGGGGTTCACTCCAAGTGTAGAACTTTAAGGACACCACCACTCGCTTTTCTCCATTTCAGGGCTGGTTTTGCCCACTTTTATTTAAAAAGAAAGTTCAAAACAAAGACAGTAGATTTCCCTCGCTGGGGTATTTAGCATTTCAGTCCTGCCACCGAAATAAACAATATTCAGCCCTCCTGGCTTATAAACGCAGCTCTCCTGCTCAGGCCTTATGCTTTAGGCCTTGGCCTGTCTCCCACAGACTGGACACTCAGCACCTCCGTGCTTATCGCTAACAGCCTCATGCTGCACTGGCTCCCACCTCTCATCTAGATGGAGCCCTCCTGACTCCTGTGCCCAGGCCTCCTGTCTGCGGGGTGGAGTCGTCTCCAACTGGGAGCCTAGAGCCTTGGTCTGTTCATTACTTAAAGCCCAGAACACAGCTGACCAATTAGTGCACTGGCTGTTCACTAGACCTGGACCCTGGCAGGGTACCGCCCTGCTACACACCAACCCATTCTCTTTCACTTGGCACCTCTGTGCCAGCTCTCACCCACAAGGGCCAAACCCAATCTTATCAGGTGACTTTCCCTGTGCCCCCCTGCTACACTGCCTTGGGTACTACAAAGACACCCCCGTGACTTTTTACGGGTGCGCTTCCAAAAGCGCCATCTGCCTGTTTTCCTTGGGGCCACCCTTTTAAATAGTATAGCAATAGACTTTTATTTGGGAAGCAAACCCTTTTACTGACACCTTATTAAGCTTTGGGTTATTTCACTCCTGAACCTGTAGGGGGCCTCCATCTACTGCACTGTCAACCTCTGCTGTGCCTGTCATATCATTACACATCTCATTATATTTATCAGGGTTATCAGCAACCATTTCAACTTGACCCTCTGGTCTACCAATATTTGCGTTGTCACCCAAAGTAACATCAGCATTTACCAGTGCCTTGCATTTTTCCTCAATGTCAGAAATATCCACACATGTTTCAGGACTAATTTCCCCAGTGTCCTGCAAGGCAGTGTCTGGTGGGGAATTGCACATATCACTTAAACTACACTGTGGCAATACATTTTCAACCACACCATGTTGCAGTACCCCACCCTCACCACTGAGAGCAGATGGAGCATCATTCCAGACATCAACCTTTACATTTTCATTGCCAAACTGCATTAACCCATTATCACCATGAGCATTTTCACACACTTCAGTTTTGGCACTTAACTTCTCATCACAGATGAACTTACTTGATTGCAGGGATCTCAGATTGTCCCCTAAGCACTCCTCCACCAACTGTCAGGGGTTCACTCTAAGTGTAGAACTTTGAGGACACCACAGCTCGCTTTTCTCCATTTTCAGGGCTGGTTTTGCACAATTTTATTAAAAAAGAAAGTTCAAAACAAACACAGTCGATTTCCCTCGCAGGGGTATTCAGCATACCCCTGCGTCTGTCTGCAGGGTGGAGTGGTCTCCAACTGGGAGCCTAGAGCCTTGGTCTGGCCATTACGTAAAGCCCAGAACACAGCTGACCAATCCGTGTACTGGCTGTTGTTCACTAGACCTGGACATATATATATGTTTTTTTTTTATCTCTAATTTCTTTTAATAATACAGTTAATAAGGAAAATGTTAATAGTTTATCTTTACACAATGAGCTAATAATCGTTTACAGGCATATTTTGTCACAGCAAAGACCACTAAATAGCTCGTAAGTAAACACGACAGTGACAAAGAACTATTGTTTGGTATGATGAAGTCTTCACACATTTTCCAGATATTAAAAATGGATGTGTTTTATCCGGAACTATTGTCTGTTAAAGGAGTTGGCTAAATGTCACTGCTGCATTTTTATATTTATGTAATCTGTGCTCCTGCTGTGAGAAGTAGAACTTGCGTGGGTGTATAACAATGTAACTGAACAGAGCCTTTTATCAATTAACAACAGTATTCTTAGTGGCAGCTTTCAGTTTTATGTTAAACATTTGTAATCACTGCCTTGGTTGGGTGACAGTAATAGCAAAACTAGGGAAAACGAATGTATATGCTCTGCCATTAACCCTTAAATACGGCCATTAACCCCAAAGTAAAAATTATATTTATGTAAAAATGTTGTACAAAACTTGAGACATTTAGTACTGTATTTACTGTCAAATTAGACTGCTCATCTTCAGTTTTCCTTTTTAATTTTACAGATTAGTTACTGATCTTAAAGCCTAGGGCTGGTCATACATTATACAGTTTTCTTATTCAGTTTCTTTTAGATTTACCTTCAACTATAAAGTGCAAGTGCCTGCCTGATTACATACAAATTGAAAGTGTTTAGGTTTGACCTCATAATATATGGTTTTGGAAAATCTTAGCCCTGGTTCACGCTGGAGCATTTTGACATGCAATTTGACATGTTAAATTGCATGTCAAATCAGCGGCAATTGCCATCAATGGCACCGCCCTAATCGGTGCAACGCTGCAACTGCGGCGCTGCACCGATTTCAAAAAGTCGTTTCTGTACTACTTTTTGCGATTTTGGGCTGCGATTTACATTGACATCTGTGCAGAAACCTGCACAGATGTCTCTGAAATCGTGGCCGAAATCGGGACTGACATGCGGGAGTGAAATCGTGCGAGTTCAGCTGAACTTGCTTCATTCCCGCAGCTCAGTGTGAACCAAGTTTAGCCAAACCTAAAAAAAAATCAGCAAAAGGGAGTACTTACAATCAATGTGAGGTATTCCTTGTGCTGATGGCTGCTGCTTTATTTGAAGACATCTCAACACCTTCTATTTCTGCAACAGTAATCTTCTATTTCTGTGGGGGTTAATAGAGCTATGGGGCCTGTGACAGGCACTCATCAAGAGTGCCAATTATGCTCTCCCTTTCTTCCCTCCTCCCTTATCCAAAGAAACCATACTTCAGTTCCATGAATGAAAAGCGCTCTATGAATGGAGGAGCTGAATCTTTCATTCATCACCTATCCTGCATTCATACAAAGCTTTTCATTCATTCATTGAAGTGCTTTTCCCTTAAAGTTCAACCTAAGTCACAACTTTTTTTTTTTAAAGTGAAGTGTTCGATTCCAAAAAAACAAACACACATACTCACCTAGGTGAATGCAGCCTCTGTCCAGTGATGCATCTGTCCCCCGCTGCCTCTACACCAAGAAAAGTGATTAAAGACTGCTAATCGCTCAGTTCTCAGTCTTCAGTAAACAGTGGAGTGCTGGCCTATGGAATGGGCGGGAGAAGCAGGCTCAGGCTCTTAGTGGTACACTTAAAGGCTGAGCCAGCTGCCCCTAAGGTATCTGGGTGGATCCTCTCAAAAAAGTTGGGGTCCCTCCAGAGCCTGGACCAGCTGAGTATTGTCAGATAACATCAGATTTGTGGCATCAGACCCAATTTTCACTAAATCTGGGTCACAGGAGGACAGAACCAAGTACACTACTGTGACCTTCACTCCATTGTTTATAATCACTAGATTACATTTATTAAAAACGAACCTAGAAGGCCTGATTTCCTACCTGAAATTGTGGTCTCATGAGCGATTGGATCCCAAATCTTCTTTCCTTTGGACTGCAGTGTGGGAGAGACCCGCTACCAGTTTCTACATCGCTTTCTCGTGTTATAAACACTTGCTATTGGCTGTCCGTCACAGGGGTTCTCCTAGATTGGTGTTATCATCATATCAGCATTACATGAGTGGCAGCAACAAGACCAGTCAGCAGACCTGGATGCAGCTTCCAATCATCTGTCTCAACATTTGTTGGGGTGCAGGGGATCTCACGTGATGGTGGGCCTGTTATAATAAAACGGTGACTTTATTGTTTATTTTTTTATTGTGAATCGGTAGCAGTAGATGGTTCAGGACAGATTGTGTTTTGTTTTTTTTTGCCTGGAGATGGGCTTTCAGTATTCCAAAGCATGTAATCACCCACCGCCCACCGCCATTGATTCTGCCATTACTGTGAATTCATTTTCCTGAGAAAATCAAAATTATTACTTTGAAAAATGACAACACATTTCAAATAAATTATAGCAAATCTTTTATACATTAAGTGGTATTTCATTTTCAAGATGTTTTTACTTTGCATAGTTCACCAAAACTATGTCAATTGACAACAATTCAGTTAGTATAAAATCAGGTAGTCCCCTGCTCTACATTGTTCATGATAAATCTAAAACTTTACACAGCAATTGGCTTATAGATTAAAGAGTAAACAGAGATTTCAGAAATGATTTTGTTTTGTCAAATAATTGCTGCATTTGACAACTCTTAATCTACTTTTTCGCACTGTCATGCCCAAGGTGGATCTGGAGGAGCTGTGCAAATGTTCAGCCAAATAAGCAGACAAAATGAGTGGTACTTTTGAAGCTATATATCATATTGACTAGCAGTACATAAGAAAATGACACAAATTGCTTAATAAAAATATTTTTCATTACAGGTCTTGATAATTGCTGTCCAATGATAGAAGTGGGCAGTTGAGTAAAGAGTCACTTTTCTGTGATAAATATGATATCAATAGGGACTTCCATTACATCTTCACTAGTTGAAAAGTTAGGAAGACCAAATAAATTTGACTTGTTGAACAACATACATGCATTTACTTTTTGTGAATTGACCTCCCCATCGTATTCACCCTAGAAAAAACGTGTCTAGAAAAAAGGAAAGGCTCCAGTATTTTGCTTGCATCACTGACCAGAACATCTAAGGAGAGTAGTTTGTTTAAATGCCCACTCTTTTATTATAGTCCTATCACAAATAGTTCATGACTATTGAATCATGTGGGGCGTTGAATACCAAGTTTGTTTTCCAGTAAAGTGACTCAAAGCAGCAGATAAAAGCAAATGCTAGTATGTCATTCCCTTTATGGTGAAGATATGGTACTGGTGTTAGTAATTTCCTAACTGATTCTGCAAATTCTCCTCTATTATCACATATTGAAGTCTGTGTGAACAAGGCTTAAGGTTACCCATAGACAGTGGTCTGAAGAAAGGTGTGTTTTCAAGATTAACATTCTTTCACCTAAGGGTCCATGCACACTAGCTTCAAAATCGATCCTTGTACAGGAGTTTTGTGTTCTGTGAGGTGGAGTAGTTAGGGAAAGGCAAGTACATAGTGCCGGGGAGTAGAGATGTTAAAACTAAAATGTGTTGCCTTGCCTTGCCTTATATGGTTAAAACGCAAGTCTGCTTTAACCTCTTTACGACCGCCCCATAGCAGATTTACTGCTACAGGGTGGCCGCTCTGTGCAGAATCACGTGTATATATATATGCTCCCACTGTGATTTTACACAGCAGGAGCCGATCAGCGGGTCCCGCGGACCGGTGGATTGTTCGGTACTTGGACAGAATGACAGTCTGCCTATGTAAACAAGGCAGACTGTCATTCCATGAGTACAGAAGACATGGATCCTATGTTCCTGTGAAGCAGGAGCACCGAACCCATGTCTTCAAGTAGTAAAATCACATCCCCCACAGTTAAACGCTCCCTAGGTACACAGTTAACACTTTGATCGCTCCTGATGTTAACCACTTCCCTGCCAGTGACAGTGCATATGTTTAGCACTGATCTGTAATAATGTCACTGGTTCCCCAAAAAAGTGTCAGGTGTGCGATTTGTCTGCCGCAATATCGAAGTCCCGCTATAAGTTGCGGATCGCCGCCATTACTAGTAAAAAATAAAAAAATAAATGCGTAGCAAAATACATATTGTCCAAAATTTATGAAGAAATTTGATTTTTTACATTTTTTTATTGGATGTGTTTTAGAGCAGAAAGTAAAAAACTATTGCTTTTTTTCAAAATTTTCGGTCGTTCTAGGGCAAAAAATAAAAACCACAGCGATGATCAAATACCACTAAAAGAATACTACATTTGTGGGGAAAAAAGGACAATCTTATTTGGATACAGTGTCACATGACTGCACAATTGTCAGTTAAAACAACGCAGTGCCATATCGCAAAAAGTGGCCTGGTCAGAAAGAGGGGTAAACCTTCCGGAGCTGAAGTGGTTAATATAGTTGAATGATCATATTAGGTATACATGTACATTTTAGGTACCTGAAAACAAGAGCATCATTTGTAGAAATACTGTATTTATTGGCGCTTAACACGCACTTTTTCCCCCTTAAAATCAGGGGAAAATCGTGTGTGCGTGTTATGCCCCGAACGGCTGCCCTGGAGGGGAAGGAGGGAACGAGCGCCTCCGAAATAGAGCCGAATCTCCCGTGTACTCGGCTCTGCTCTCAGTCACGCCCAATCCCGCCTCCTAGCATTGACGTCTTGCCATTGGACCTGTGTTATGTCCATCATAAGAGCCGGGCCAAGGGGCGGGACTGGGCAGGACTGCGAGCCAAGCCGAGTACACAGGAGATCCGACTCAGTTTATTTAGGTAATAACAATGCTGCAGATGCGCACTGATCATGCTGCAGAGAGGGGCAAGACTGCAGTTGGGCACGAGTCATGCTGCAATGATGGGCAAGGCTCCAGATGCGCACTAATCTGACTGCAATGATGGGCAAGGCTACAATGATGGGCAAGGCTGCAGATGAAAACTGATCATGCTGCAATGATGGGCAATGCTGCAGATGGACACTGATCATTCTGCAATGATAAGCAAGGTTGCAATGATGGGCACTGATCAGGCTGCAATGATGAGCAATGGCGAGGCTGCAGATGGGCACTGATGAAGCTGCATTGATGGGCACTGGCCATTATTTTGCTTCAAAGTAGTTTATTTAGAAAAAAAGTTTTTTTCTTGAAACTTCCCTCTTAAATTGAAGGTGCGTGTTATACGCCGATAAATACGGTAATTGTCACAAGTCACTGCTTTAAATCCATGGCCAGTCTGAGGACATTGCTAAGCTATCTGAAACACTATTAAATGAACAGTAGCTGATTGAGTCATAAATGAAAGGTGTTCTTAGTTCTAAACCGCAATATAAATTCTCTGAATGATATAGATTAGAAATAACCACAGGCTTAAATCAACTAACATCAGAGCAATATATCATTTTTAAAAGGAAACGTTTGTGTATATGTATATATATATAGCCCTGCATGCACCTGGCATCTGCATTTACATTTAGAAAAAAAAAAATGAACATAGGAAAGAGCCTTAATTCCTTCCATAATCCGTGTAGAGCAACTTCTTAAAAATGTGAGTTTTTTTTTTTTCTACCAGTGTTAGCATTTTCTTTGTTTAAATAGGTGTATTTTTCTGTGTAGTTTAACTTACTCTGGAGTAAGATGGAGTGGAGAGCGTAAGAAAAAAAAGTCTGTTCGGAAGGCAGCTTGTGATGCCATAGCGAGCACAGTAGGCGGTCACATATCAGAAATCATGCAGACGAGCCTTCCAATAATTGTACTTTAGGAAAAAAAGAGCCATAAAAATAGCTGAGATCATTCAGCAGTTATCAAGAAACAGATTCTGCAGTTTTATAACACTGTGCACTAAAAGTATATGCACTCTTAAAAGGCAATTAAAACGTATACTTAAAAACTATAAAACATTTTCTTTTCATCTGGAACATTGAGGGCAGATTACTACACATTAATAACGTTTTGTTTAGAGTTCAGTTTCTGATGGCTTCCAAATGCAGTCTGTGTAGATTAACCAGAAGGAGTCCAGTTCTCTTTTAAGAGAGCTTGTAAAGGAAAGCAGTGTGGTAAGATTGTTATGAAAAGCTAGTGTATTTAGGAAATAGCACTTAGCAGGGTCTCTCTGAATGTCTGCCAGGTCAGGAAGCTGAAGTGCAAGGCTTGGCCCTCATTCAGGCCCCCCAGTCCCGGCTCCTTGACCACACAGTACGTCAGGATCATGTCACAGACAAGCCAGGGGAGAGCTGCCACGCCTATGGACCAGCTTGGCACACACATTTTCACATAACCCAGTGATCCAGAAAAGAGGGAGTCAGGCACATCAGGGCCAAAGACATGTTACTTTTTAAAATAGAAAGTCATAAATAATATTAAAACAAAGTATGGGAACTGGGTTGTTTGCACTTAGTGCCACTTTTCCTTTGTAGCTCTGATGTACATTTTGGGATATTGAAGTCTTGCATATATTTTACAGAGTATCACTGGATTTGAAATGCTTTGTTATCAGTTTGGGGAATCATTGTTCTTTTTGAATGAAACGCTATGGTAGATTGCGCTAAACCACAAATAAATGTTTATGAGGCCCAGCAGTTGATCTTGCGTTAATTTTACTACACCCATCTGGGCTATACATGACTATCAGGCCAAAATCAGAGTTAGGTATAGCTAACCTAAGGTGCAATAATAATAATCACTGCAATTGTGATTATTAAATGCAATGTTACCAGTGTCCACTGATAACAGCCAGCAGGCCATTTGCCTTGCTAGTTCGAACACTTTTACCTTAAGGCTGGCCATACATGATTCAAATCTCGAACCGACCGAGATTTGAACCATCAATGGGCAGGCTGAATGTACCCAGTTGATGGATCGATCAACTTGGGTACAACCAGCCTGCCGGATTACTACAAGCAGTTGCTATAGCCTCTACCAATAATCACCGTCTTCTCCTGCCTCCCCCCCCTGCCGGTAGCAGACAATAGCTCAGCAGAAGGGATTCCCTTGTCAGCGCTGTCTGTGTTGATGGGGGAATCGTGCAAATTTTGCACAGTGTACTGCCTGCCTAACTGCTTTCTAGAACTCAGATCTAGCTTTTTGTCTGCTTATTTCAACACAGTACATTATTTGTTTTCATTTTGGGCTTAAAAATGCCTACAAAAAAACTACTGAAGCAGTTGCTGGAGGACCTATTGACATAGTGTATCTGTGCCTTTCAAGTGTAATGTAAATATTTCTTTGTGGGATGCCTATCACTTTCTCCTCAAACTACAGCAAGCAGCCACTCTGAAGGCCCCATTGCCAACAATAAACAGCAATTTAAAAATTTTGACACTCAAGAAAATGCTGATGTGGGAATGGGCATCACGTACCTGGTAGCAGAGCCTGATATGATGAGGAAGGCCTCTCTTACACCTTTGACTCTGGGCCCCTGACAGGAGACGCAGGAGTACAGAGTGGCACGAGTGCCTGTATGTCTTTCTAGCAACAGGGCAGATGTCCACGCTGGGCAGAAAAAGTGGTCAGATGGCTTCAGCAAGTAGGCGAGCAGGTGGGCAGCTGGTACTGGCGACAGCAGGCAGAGTCAGGCAGGCCAGGACATACACAGACAGGATGGATCGGGCCCAGGCAGTAGCATGATCAGTAAAGCACAAGCCAATAAAGCAGACAGAAGTGGAGGTCAGGGGACAAGCCAAGATCGATGCAGGTGGAGTTCAGAGAATGGGCAAGACAAGCCAGGTCAGCAACTGGAAGCAGTATACTGATTGAAAGGGTCACAGGTTACACAGGCTGAAGACAAAGCAGCACTGATCCTGAGCACTGGCCGAGTTTAAATAGCCCGTGCTGCTTGGACACATCAAGGGTTCACGTGTTCAGGTCTGAACTCTATAGGGATCTTGGGCCCTTTTTCTATAACTTGCAGTTTGTCAGTTTGGCTTGAGTTTAGATTCTTACATTTGGAAGAAAAGTTTTAACTTTGGTTCACATTTATACATTTAGACCTTGCAGCAAATATGCCTTTTGTTGGTAAGCTCAGACCCAGTTAGACTCTGAAACAGATTTTCACAATTCAAGGTGAAGTATACTAAGAAAAGAGATGTAAAACTTATAATGAGAAGAAGAGGGGGGGGGGGAAGGGGGAAAATAGGCAAAGCCCCTCCTCAAATAATTGGGACTTTAGAGGAAAAGACTGAGTCTCGTAGGTGAGAATCAAACAAGCTTGATAAAATTTAACAATATTTATTGAAATATAATAAAAAGTAGTATTGTCAATACATATACAAACATATGACCATCCAGTAGTAGAGTCCAGAATTCGTACGTGACTAAAGCCAACATGTTTCGCAAAAGAATTTTCACTTCATCAGGGCTAGACACGATGCAATTGATTCATTTAAACTATGTAAATAATGAACAGTCTCAGATTATACAGTGGTCGTACAAAACATCAGATCATAACGATAGAAGAACATCAATCATATGAAATTATTGCTCACCTACTGTTAAAATTTCAAAGGAATAAGGCTATTACCACCATTCACTAGACATCAACCGCTGAACCAACCAGCACGGACTGTCTCTGGGTGCCAGATCCCATGCAGACAATACCGGTAGGGGGCCTGGACCACACACTTGGGGCAATATAGGCTGGTAACCCGTACTGAAACAAAGACGGGAAACCCATAAATTCCACTAGTTCAAAATCAATCATAAATAATACTACAATGACCATTGATGGTCAGACACATAGGAAAGTTTCATATGACGCCCACAAGGATACATTGTTCATAGGGTATATTAAACCATGTATAATATTTTAGAAAGTCCAAAAGGTATGTGATTATTAAAAATGCGGGACACATCCCACCAATGCATTGCTTAGGATATGTAAATCTTTATTTTAAGGGGAAACGTTTGTTTCATTTGTAATAAAAGGCCAGTGAGGGTGTCATACCCTTTTGTAATAACAGGCCAATGAACATTGTTTCATCTGTAATAAGGGGCCAATGAGGATGTCATACCTGTATCCATAATAGACCAGTATAACTATGCCTGTAATTACCACACATTGGAGAGGACTTCATAGCAATTTCTGCTGTGTCTCTGTTATTAAAGGTGAAGAGAAATCTCCCTGATGGTACACAGAACAAAATAAAATGACAGGGGCCATTAACCTTCCATAATCTATCCCAAAAAAGTTTGGGTATTACATGCACTTTACTGACCTCTTCTGACTTACTTTATCTGCATAGTTGTTTTTGGTCTTAGAAGGTACTCAAGTCAACTAGCATTTTCAGATAGGGATGAGAAAATTGCAGCCTCCATTTTTTGTTTTCATGTCAGGGTTACTTTAAGAAATTTCCAAAATGTCTAAAGGCTAGGAGCTCAAGTGCTGTCTCGAGCTACTGACGCCTAGGAATTTTCTCAAGATGGCCTTCGCAGTCATGAATGTTCTTTAATAAATAATATACTCATTATTCTCAAGCTGTGTTCCAACATTCAGTTATTTTAATGATACCCTAAATCATGTCTGAAGATTTCCAGTCTTCAGCAGCCAGACCTCAATTGAGACAAACTGAGGTGTTTATCTTGATTCATATGCTCTTGTGTGTTGGATATTTGGTAAATTGTTTAATTATATCTGTCCAGTCATTTCCTTTTGCCACAGTATTCCATTCACAAAAAGTTTGTCTGATTTATGAACATGGTATTTTAGGTCTGTGCGGTACAATAATATGTTTACTTATTTTCTTACAGAATAAAAGAGGAATTTTAACAGCAATAATGATCAAGGGTTATTTCAGCCCTTTTATATTAAGCCAAGCTGTCATTAGGGATCATTTTGGTCACCAGTAAGGATACAGCATGTCTTATCCTAACTTGGCAAACAGCAGTGTACTTGGTTAAGGTTGGATACATTTAACAGACAGAATTTGGATTTCAAAAACCTCTGCTCTTAATAAATTTCTATAAAAATAAATTGCTGTAAACTGCGGAAAATGCATCTAAATTGTTTATGATTAGAAATGATCGTTTTGACCAAAGTACAGTTGATTCCTTTCAGAAAATGTTTCTAATAACATCTTTGTTAGTTTAAAATGCATCTTGTAATATAGTGAAGATTCTTCATCTGAAAGTTTTGTGTGGTTATTGCTCAAGATTCATGTAGATTCAGCCTGGCCCAATGAACATGAACGGGAAGATTGTTTAATATGCATATTGCAGATCAAATCAAAACAATATTATATGCATATTGCCAGGTCAAATAAAAATAATAATATTTATTACATGTAAGATAATATTACCTTTTATGACAAGGATCGCATTATATCAGAATTCTAAGCTAAAGCATTTGTGTAATCTTTTGGTAGCTGTTCACATCCAGACCTTTTTTTTCCCTCTGCCCCCCCAACATACAGTATCTCACAAAAGTGAGTACACCCCTCACATTTTTGTAAATATTTTATTATATCTTTTCATGTGACAACACTGAAGAAATGACACTTTGCTACAATGTAAAGTAGTGAGTGTACAGCTTGTATAACAGTGTACATTTGCTGTCCCCTCAAAATAACTCAACACACAGCCATTAATGTCTAAACTGCTGGCAACAAAAGTGAGTACACTCCTAAGTGAAAATGTCCAAATTGGGCCCAAGTAGCCATTTTCCCTCCCCGGTGTCATGTGACTCGTTAGTGTTACAAGGTCTCAGGTGTGAATGGGGAGCAGGTGTGTTAAATTTGGTGTTATCGCTCTCACTCTCTCTGGTCAACATGACACCTGATGGCAAAGAACTCTCTGAGGATCTAAAAAAAAGAATTGTTGCTCTCCATAAAGATAAAGAAATGAAGATATAGAATATGGATATATGAAAAGAACCCACACTCTGGAATCCGTCCAAATTCTTTATTAAGTATAGAGTAACTGCTAACTGCAGTAAGGCTCGATTCACACTAACGCGTTTTTTGATGCATTTTGCATTTTGCAGAAATGCAGGGAATTTTTTTAACATGTGTTCCTATGGAACATGCTCACATCAATGCATTTTTGTGCCTCTGCATTTTTGGAAAGGGTTGGGAACTTTTTTTATGCAAAATGCAGCGTTTTGCATGTAATAGAATTCAATGGACCCATATCCAAAACGCAAGTACCGCGTTTTTGCCGCGATTTGCATTTTTTTTTTCATTTCTTTTTTTTTACTGTATATAGCTGGTTGCTAAGCAACCACAGTGTAAAAAAATGAAAAAAAAAACGCAAAACGCAAATCCCGGCAAAAACGCGCCAAATACGCATGGTCAGAAACGCGGCAAGCACAGCAAAAAGCACTGCAGAAACGCTCAAAAGCAACATGCATAGATGTGAATCGAGCCTTACTCTGTACTTGGTGATTCTCGAATAAAGAATTTGGACGGATTCCAGAGTGCGGGTTCTTTCCATATATGCTCAGTCCATTTAATATTGTTTCCTATGGGTCACATTCACGTTTGTGCATTTTATGGAAAGGGCCAGGAACTTTT
Organism: Lithobates clamitans; assembly: GCA_037952925.1. Classification (NCBI taxonomy): domain Eukaryota; kingdom Metazoa; phylum Chordata; class Amphibia; order Anura; family Ranidae; genus Lithobates; species Lithobates clamitans. Next base: position 5,198,179 of record JBBGZY010000240.1, on the reverse strand, counting down.
TTCTGGTTTTTGGTTCCATAGACTTTAATGGATCAAAAATGTGTATTGAAAAACACAAAATGCATCTGGAATATGCAAACTGCAACCTGCATAGGTGTGAACCAGGCCTAAAACCTAGTTGAAGTCAAATTATTACTGTCAAATAGACATGGTCCTGTAGCTTCTGTTTTAGTAGTCTTTCTTACACTTTCTTGTTTAATGCCTGGTTCACACCTATGCATTTTTTTGTGTGCTTTCAGTTTTGCAGAAACACACTACATTCCATTTAACATGTTTTCCTTTGCGGCTTGTTCACATCTGTGCATTTTATGGAAAGAGCCAGGACCAGCAGGTTGTGTTTTTGGTTCCATAGACTTCAATAGATCAAAAACATGTATTGAAAAACGCAAAATGCATCTGGAATATGCATCAACTGCAACCTGCGTAGGTGTGAACCAGGCCTAAGATTTGTGCGGGGGGTTCAGTTATGGCTGGTAGTCCAATAGGCACCAGAGTTAGCGCTACTACACTCAATTATCAGCACTTGGCAACAGAGCTGGTCTGACACACCCTCTTTCTTTCTCTGCAATACAAGTCTTAAGCCCGGTACACACCCAGGAGGCTGAACGGAAAAAAACAAATAACAAAGGAGCTTGCAAAGAGCTCACTGTATTAGCTATGCGATGTTAGTACAGTGATATCCCTGCTGAGCTATTGTGTTCTGACCCGGGGACTGCCCCCACCCCGCCAGAACACTCCGGTCAGCTCTCGCAGCTATTGGCTGTGAGCTCTGATCGGATGCTGATCGGCTGCTGTTTTTCCAACATGCCTCTGGTGAATCTTTTCCCTGAGACAGAGAGTGTAATTCAACATTGTTCAGTTTTCAGTGAGATGTCTCTGAAAAAAAAATAAACCTGGCAGAGATAATAATAATTTCCTACTCTATCCAAAACAAAAGCTAGTTTTTATATAGATCACAGAGAACAAACATAAGTGAGATCTCTCATTTATATCATTATATTGGATCTGTGTTGTCTATAGACTTCTCACATTGGTGAAAAGTTTGCATTTAAATGTATTACCTTGACTGCCTTATTTCAGTCTACTTCATGATCCAATATACCATTGGTACTCAAGAAATAGTGAAACTTACTACTAATGCTACTGCATTAAATTTTTTAAATGCAATTTAATTGATGTGATTTGCCTAAACATGGGCATATATAAAAATAAATGTCATGTTGCTGGATTATTTCTCAGTTAAAGGAAAAAAAGCTACAATGAGAAAATGTTATACTATACTCTGCCACTGTTGTTTCCCTTGGGATTTCCAATGGGAGACAAGCAGGCTGACAAGTCTCTTCCTGTTGTAGGTCAGAGCTTAAAGGAACTCAGTCATCTTCCCACCAACTCTCCTGAAACTCACGGTTAAAATTAGATGCTGGGTGAACTTTTGTAGCTCAATTTGGAACACTTCAGAAATAAAGTATAAGAAACAGATTTTTTTTTCTCACAGTATGCTTTCCCTTCAGTTCTGTGTGAGAAGAAAACTAAGCAGCTTGCTAGTAGGTTGAATTGCTTCTGTAGTGACCTTAAGTAATCTTGGAACACCATGTTTGACTTTTATAACCATTGCTCACTATGGTAAATTTCATGATTTATTGAATATGAAATGGCTTTTCAGTCAAGTCATTAACTAAAATTGCACTTATACTTTAACAACTGTTTTGTAAAAAGAAACACGTCTTTTAATGCCCCCCACGCACTAAGACTGGGTTCACACCTCTGACAGATGTGGCTTGCAGCAGGGGTCTGGTGCTTCCTTGTTCTCCGTTTCATCCCTGTTCTCCGTTTCAGGGATGAATCAGGGCCGAATGTTTGCCTGAATTCGGCCCTGAAACGGGGCCAAAGATGCACGTTCCAGTGCAAGCCGCACTCTTTCCCTCCACTACCCCACTCTCTATTCCCCTACCATCATCCCACTCATACTTCTCTCTCATGTGGTAGACACTGCTCCCACGGCCCATATCTGGGCCCATCTAGGCCAACCTTTTCCAGCACAGCGCAGTGTCTGTTCTCCTAGTCCGGCTCTACTCCTACAGCAGGTAACTATCCAATGGCTGGCAGTTGAATTATTCTGCTTTGGACAGTCGTTGACATCTTTTCTTAAACATACCTTTCTTGTTGTATTCTGTTTTTGATGGCTCTTAATTGTACTTTATCTTATGCAGTGACATATCCATTTCGGTCCCTCAACAAACATCCGATGAGGAAGCCCCAGCGGGCGAAACATGTCGGAATTTTAGTGCTGAGTGACCCCTTATTCATTATCTAATCTGATATGTACTGCCGTTTGTTCTATTTATGTACAGCCAGCATAATTTTTAAACTTTGTTTATGTTTAATAAAATGTGATTTATATTTTTTTACTCCAATGTTTGTCTAAATCTATTTGCCTGGCACCCACAAAATCCCACTAAATTACTTTCCGGACTATATATGTTATTCAGGTATGGTGGTGCCTTTTTTTTGACACTGTCACCTATCCATACCAATCAGTAACATCATGTGGAGCTTATACAAGGTTAGGACTGCAGGTGCTGGGAAGGTGAATATCAGTGGGAAACCCAGCCAATACAAACCCTGTTCAATAAAATGTAATCCATTGTATTGAAATGTTGTACAAACTTTGCTTCAGCAGACCTAATTGCTTGAATTAATTGTAAAGCCAAGTTATGCTATAAAGATTTCCCATTAGCTAAATGTGCACCTTTAAATAATCAGTCTTGCTTACATCTTTTTTTGCATCCTGAAAGATGAAGGTCATGTGATCCCTTTTCCTAACTCAGCACATCCCAGACCTGCAGGTGGGTGTGTCCACACCGATGGGCATGTGCACCACTTCTGGAAGTGATGTTTGCTGCCAAGCATCAGCGTTTACAAGGTAAGCAAATGCAAGCACATGACGGCAAACGTCACTTCCGCAAATTATGTGTATGCCTATTGATGTGGACACACCCACCTACGGGTCTGTGATGCACTGAGCTAGGAAAAGCGATCACATGATCTGCAAGGCTGGGAAAGCCGCTGTCAATTAAAAGAGCAGGGATGAGCGGGGGCGTGGCTACACACACAGATGTGTGCTTGCACAGCCTGCCTGTATCTAAGAACGGGGTGACATGAGACGGAAACTGACCACGCTACGATGGATCAACTTCCATGCTTAGCATGGTCAGTTTTTAGCCATTAAGTGGGGAACTGGCAGGATCATCCAGGTAATACAGAAAGAATACCAGCACATATAAAAGTACAGCTATGTGTCAAGCTTCAGATCTAAGAAATAAGTGTATGCCTAAACAAATAAATTCAGGGGGTTTTACCATGGCTTTTCTTTATCAGACAGAGCATGAATGGCTTATCTGTCGGTCCTTTGTCAAGTTTCTATTGCCTTGTTTTTTCATTTTGGGAGGTCTCCTCTCCTTTTCTGTCCAAAGAAGAAGTGATGGGAATACTATCCTGCAAATATACAGGCTGAGAAAGCAAAAAGCCATGTTTAGTAGCATGAAAAGGGTTGCTCCGGACAGTGTGATTATTGCTGTACATGCCTTCATGTCCCAGTGACATTAATCACAGGAAGTGGAGGAAAATCTCCCCAGTGGAGTTACAGACAGAAATACAAATCTAAATCATGTTCACCATATCTCACGTGGTGAACACATACACATCTTGGTAACATCTAAGTAATACAGGCATTGCTTACCCTAATCTATTTGTCACTTTTGGCATCACTCAAAGCTGATACATTAAAGTGCATGTTCAGCCAAAACTTTTTAGGTTTTGTGGTAAGGATTAGAAACCCTATCAGGTTTTTACTGTTATACAAGAAATTTTTCAGGACTTAGCTATTACTAGGACAATGGTTTTACCAGACGGGAAATAATTCCCCTTATTTCCTAGCTGGTGAAACCATTGTCATGGTGAGAACTAAGTCATGGAAATTTTTTTAGCCATCAACACAGACAAAATTAGAATAAAGCAGTTAAAACCTTTCTATCACTTCCTATCTGGTAAAACTGTTTTCCGCGGGACAGAAAGTAAGATAAAATCTCTAACGGAGTCACAGAAGGCAGTAAAAAAACAGACAGGGTTTCTAATCCGTCCCCACTGTATCCAAAAATTAAAATACTGTATTCTCTAGACATACCATTTAAATCGTAACTCTAGCCAATATGTTGCTGCCTAATTAGTGCTTTACTGATCATTTTTGTTCAATATCCAGGTGATGCTATTTGCACTCATTGCTGGGTTTGTAATTATTATTCTTAAAAATGTGAAGTTTCTTTTTGATAGTAGCAATGTTCATCAGAAACAAGAGAGGTAGTTACGGCATTAGGTCTAAAGTCAGTTATTAAGGCATTTAAACTGATATTGTAACATATTGCAGAGTACCTTCATACCTTACATGTGTTTGAATATTAAGTATATTATAGCAGGACTTGCATTTATTCAGCAGCCGCCCTTTGTTAGGATCAAATAAGTAAATGAAATATAATAGGCCTGTGCTGTGCCCAGAGAAAAGTCAAACGGCACATAAAGTCTAGGGGTTAACTAGGGAAATTCACTCATTCAACTTTATGTGACGTGAATTATTAACTGTCATTTCTAAAATTAGCTAGGGCCTGCTTTGGTAGAGGCATGCCAACACAGGACACCCGAGACCCCATGTACAGTAAAGGTGGAGGGGTGTTCTGCTTAGTTTCTCATGCAAGATGAAGTCCCCCCCTTCACCATTTATATGTCAGTTCTACTTGATTACACTTCTGATTCTAGACTCCCAACAGCTTGTAAATGTTTTTATCATTTCTACCCAGAGTGCATAGTGGTGTGTAATGTCAGTACTTGCTTTCCTCTGACCACATCTGTTTCCCGGCCTTGTTACTTTTATGTTATAATGGTCATAAAATCTACAGTATATATGTGTGGTTGTCTGTATGCAGCCCTACATACACATGTATATTTATGAAACCAATGTGCACACAGAAGGCTCTGCTGTGCTGGTAAAATGAATTACTTTTATTGAAATGTTTTCTTAACTGTACCTATTCAGAATTTCTGTAAAACTGATAACAATAATTTGATTTCAGATTCAGACTACTTTATTAAACCCATAGGGAAATTATGTACACTGTTTGCATGTACATCATAAATGACCAATACTTTACATATACCCAGGCATATAGGATTGAGCACATTTATAAGTTAATCCTATGTTTTTGAATAGTTAAAACATATCTGTTTTGTAGCTTTGGATAGCATAAGCAAGGGACAAAGCCCATCAGATTTTATTGCTGTATCTGTGGCGCTCTTTATTAGTCCTGTTAATTATTAGTTCAGCGACCCCCCCCCCCCCCCGCTGAGCTGTTGTGCTCTGACAGGGGGACGACCTGCCCCCTGCCAGAGCACTCCGATCAGCGCTCTCTGCCATTGGCTGAGAGTGCTGATCAGGAGTCGGTCTTATGCTGGTTTTCCAGCATGCGTGTCCGACAGGCCGACACACACACAGGCCGACTGTCGGATATTTTTTTTTTTTAACTGGCCGTTGTCTCCCGACAAAAGCAATCCTCATTCAGGTAGGGCTCAATCACACTAGTGGTTGGGGTTTTTAGCACCCCCCAGCTGCTAGTGTTAACAAACCCAAAATGGGCATCCCAAAATGTTAGTTGTCACCAGAACAAGAATAGAGGGGAAATCCTCCAAAGGAGAATCTTGTTACAATAACTGCTGTCTAAAAGGGGATTCCCCCTCACTTGGGAGAGAGATTCTATTACTTCCTGCTTCCTGGGACTTCCTGGGACAGAAAGTAAAAGAGAATCTTCCTAACTGAATACTGGCAGAAAAATAAATACATAAATAAAAAGAAAATGAGATTACCCCTTCCCTACACTATCCAAAGCTAAAAAAGAAAAAGTTTTAACTTTAATTATACTTTAAAGGGTGTGTATCCTTTTAAAGGAAACATGGATTGAGGGATCATGTGGACTGCTATTATTGATCAGAACATTTTGGGTCATTGACTAAGAACAAGTATTCAAATAAGGGTTCTTGTTTTAGGTTTGTGACTCAAAATACTGAAATCAGAAACAAATAGGCAACTAGCATTTTGAGAGGAAGGACAGCAGTTGCAGTCCACATGTTTCTCTTAGTATAAGTGTAGTTAAAGTGGCCCCACTGGATTTCCTCTTCCCTAAGGCCCGCCATAGATGGTTCGATTCTTGGCCGGTTCAGCAGGAACTGGTTGAGATTCGAACCATGTGTGGGCAGGTTGATTGATCGATTAAGTTGGGTACAACCAGCCTGCTGGATCCACCTGTGATTATCTAGCAGCTGATATAGCCAGTAGCAATAATCACTGTCCTCTCCCGGCGGGGCGGTTTCCACTGCCTGCCCCTGCCCTCCCGCCAGGAGCGGAGAATTGCTCGGCAGGAGGGATTCAGTACTGTCTATGTTTATGGGGAGAATCATTGCTGGAAAGAAATTTGCACCATCTATGGCCTGCCTAATACTGCAGCCAATTTCTAAGTGGACAAACTCTCCACTAATTAGGAGAAAGCACAGTTTTACTGCCTAGCCCCTCCAGCAGTCTCAGAAGGATGGAAACCCTGTGCACGTGTTGAGCCTAGCCACACAGAATAACAGTTGTTTCTGTAGAAGCATTATACCATGATGTTAGTGAGTAACAATATTATATTCTGCCTGCTGGTAACATGCAATGACATTGTTCATGGAATAATGTGAAATTAGCATTTCTTCTTCTAGGGGAGCAGTCAAGAGAATGTAGATAAGCGAGAGGATCCTCCTAAGAGGAAAATCCACCAGAAATAGAAATTTGTAAGGGGTAAGACCTCTTAGGGAGGGTTGAGAGGTAATGATTAGGTCAGTCATTGAAGTGAATTCGCTAATAGCAGGCCAAGAAAGAAGCTTTTAGCATGTACTTTCGTTTGCTATTAATAAATTATATATATATATATATATATATATATATATATATATATATATATATATATATAGATATATACACACACAGTATCTCACAAAATTAAGTACACCCCTCACATTTTTGTAATATTTTATTATAAATATATATATTTATAATTTGTAAACATTTACTCAACTTCTGTTGTATTATTATGTGTGAAAAATTCAATATAGAAAATTAGTTGTACAGTATATTCTCCAAATTATCAAATAAACTTTTTAAATCTTTCCAAAATTAATTTTTATCTGTAGCCAGCCAAATAAGTCAATAAAAGCTGTCATAGTGGTGTTAGAAGCCATAATCCAGATAAAATGGTGCTTATTCATATTATCAAAAGTTAAGAATAGAATACTAGTCAAAATGTACAGAAGGCAGGACTTTTGAGGCACCACAGACACTATTGCATACTTTTTCATAAAATAACATCACTTTCTTTGTGCAAAGGTAAAACATGATCAATGTAAAACAATCCCAAGCCAAGACCAGAGCAAATTAAGACCCCAAAATATTTTTATCGCCCACTGGACTGGAGCACTAATGTATGAAATATAGGGAAAAGGGGGAAAAATGACACCCCCTGATAGCCAACACTTATACACTTCTATAGCGGTTGTGACAGACATTGTCAACTTAACCCGTTTCCTGGATTCTGAACATTCCGCTTCATCACTTATCAGCTCAAGCTTGCCTTGCATACACACGGTCACACAAACGTTCTCTGAACCTTTGACCGTCAAGAATGCGGTGACATACAATACTACGACAAGCCGAGAAAATGAAGTTCAATGCTTCTGAGCATGCGTCAAATTGTTTCCGAGCATGCGTGATTTTTTGCGCATCCGAATTGCATACAGACGAACGCATTTTCGGATAGGAACTTTTTCCGCTCGAAAAATAGAGAACCTGCCAGCAAAAGTCAGATGGAGCATACACACGGTCTGAATTTCTGACCAAAAGCTCACATACGACTTTTTCTGGCATAATTTCTTATTGTGTGTATGGGGCATAAAAATAGTTTTACAATGATAGTTTTCAAACTTTGTACAAATAAGCGATTTGTTCATGAAAAAGTGTGCAATAGGCTGTGATGCCTCAAAAGCCCTGTCTACTGTACATTTTGAATCTAATAATCTATGATTAAAGATGTGGCTCATTTGAAAGAGCCTTTTTTCATAACAGTTAAGAATAGTTGCTGTGTTGTCCCCAGCAGCAAGCCAAATGGCAGACATCATTTTACCTGGAGGTGTGAACATCTTATCTACACTCTTATTGGTTGCTACATCCTTTTTTTTTATTCAGATTTTTTTTATTATATATATGATCCTATTATGTTTAGCTCTCAAACTCAGTTCTTGTCTTATTTCTTCTCAATATGAAGCTATTATGGCATGTCTTTCAACCATCTGGTTACAATCCATGAACAGTGCCAGAATTTCTAGAAATGTTACATATGCAAAGGAAACAGCCGGAAAGAGAGTTGGGTGGTGCTTCTTGACATTTTATTCTTTTGAAGAAGACAGAAAACTGTCTCTTAATTAGTCCTGACGAATATGTGGTTCAGCCTGGCACCATTTTGAAATTGATGTAATGGAATTAGAGGTGAATTTAGATGTGGAATGATGTTGCCTCTAGTCATTGAGTGGAATGTGATTATTTTACACATTCCATGTATTTAAAGCTTTAAAGACATGCTTATCCCTTTCTGTGCTTTGGGTTCTACAGTTTGCAATGATATATAGGTACTTACAGATAGTAACTATCTAATTTAATAGTAGTAATTGCATATCTTCCTATAGGTAGTTCAGTCCTCATAGTTAGGCAGATTAATTCTAAACAGACTTAAACATACCTTTGAAAGTAATTATAAAAATGTCAACTATTTCTGAATATCATAAAAGTACTCAGACCTGTACAAGGGTTAAAGTAGATCTCCTGCCCAAATATTTTTTTTAGTTTTGGTTGACTAGAGATGTTTCAGATTTCCCTCCTTTTTGTCCCAGTAACAATGGTCACTGAGACAGTAGACTCCAATAAAAAAAAAAGTTATGTTCATTGAGTGGGAAAGGGTTAAAACATCTGTCATGCTTTTTTCTTTTTTTTTTTCTTTTTTTTTTTGCTCTCTGTAATTATGCTGGGAAGATCACCTTCATTTCTTTGCTTGTATTTTCTATTCCAGCACTGGTTTCAGGGCTCAATGCATAGCAAGTGTTTGGCAAGAAAGATCTGGGATAAGCATGATTGGTGTATTGTTAAAATAGATTTTGTCTTGTGATTTAGCAGCTGCCATAATAGCTTCCATTACTTTAAAGAAATGCATGCAGTATAGGCCATCTAGTGGTCAGGTTGTAGGATCTGGGTGTTGTAGGTGGGATGGGCTTTGTCCAACTTCAGTGGGAGAGTCCTTCGACTTTTGGAGTAATTGATTGAAAATTTAAATGAGAGCCGAGGATAAATCTTTTGAAAGTACTAACTCAGGGAGTCCCCAGATATTATTTCTCCTGTTCAGATTTTCCAGGTCGTTTAGGTTAGTGGTTCTCAACCTCAGTCCTCAAGTACCCCCAACAGGCCATGGTTGCAGGTTTTCGTGCACAGTTGCTTTAATTCAGAGTCAATGGCTTGGTATTTTGGACAGCTATTTTATCTAAGAGAAATTCCCAAAACATGGCCTGTTGGGGGTACTTGAGGACTGAGGTTGAGAACCACTGGTTTGGTGATAGATGAGGTTTTGAATCTGCACTGTGTGTTCATGAAGCTCAACTTTTCTTGATGCGACTGAATGGTGGAGGAGTCCACTTGGGTGAAACTGGTTTTATTGAGAATGAAATCCTTTTTGTAGGTAGTATCTAGTCTGGGGACATAGTGCTCTATGTCTGACCTAATAGGCAGAGCCCTTATGTAAGTTTTTAGGTCCCAGTCACCCCCAATGTCCGAGGCCATGGTAGGAGTTCTCAGGTTACCCTGAGAGCTAAGTGCAGGGCTCCTTACTGGCAGTGTGGTCGATACTGAGGGCAACTGTGCTGGGGGCTCCTGGGAGAGGGATATAGCGGTCGAGGGGTGGATCAGAACAATTGCATATAAGCCCCACAGAGTCACATACCATATCCACAGGTCCCAGAGAAGGAGCACAGGGAGAGGATGCTGCTAAAGGAGAGGAGAAAGACAGTTCCCCAGTCACATGCTGTCCTTCTGAAAGGTCTACATAAGCCTGTGAGGAGGCTGCTATGGTATCAGGAGCCAAGGCAATGGAGCAAGGCATTTGTAGTGAAGCAAAGTCCTGGTCCTCCATTGGTGTAGGCACTGAGGGAGCCTTAGTGTGGAGCTGGTCTCCTAGGTGGTAGACAATGCGCTGGGATGCAGACCACATGGCCATCACCATGTCTGCCCAGTCTGCTGAGACAGAGAGGTGGCTCCTGGATGAAGGGGGAGCTGATCCCACCTAAATTCTGTTAGGAGAGGGTGCCAAGAGGCTTCAGCTGCTTTCTTTCTTCCCATTTCAACCACCAGGAAATTGCTGTATGCCCTATACCAGGGGTCTCAGACTGGCGGCCCTCCTGCTGTTGCGAAACTACCATGTCCCATGAGGCATTGCAAGGCTGACAGTTACAAGCATGACTCCCACAGGCAGAGGCATGATGGGACTTGTAGTTTTGCGACAGCTGGAGGGCCACCAGTCTGAGATCCCTGCCCTATACGGTGTGTGGAGAGCCGGAGCAGGGATAGAGCAGTGATCCACACTTCCTAAACCATCATCGGCAAACCATGCCCCCCCTCCTTTATTACTTATTTTAGTTACAATGGTCACTTGGTTAGGGTAAACCTCCCCAAAAGAGGTTCAGACTGGAAAAAAAAATCCAACAGAAAAGATCTGTTAAGAATATACTGTAAAATCTTACAAAACTAACTGCCCCATAGATGGCTAGTCTTAAGTTGCCTATAGACTTACATGGGTGGTTGTATTTGCATGAAACTTGATCTTTGATTGGTTACTGTGGGTTACTTCACACAGGTTTCCTTTTACTCTATATATATATATATATATATATATATATATATATATATATATTTTTTAATTTGATTTCTATGTTGCTTTAAATCCCTCTGGAATTCGATTTTAGAAGTAAATTAAGGTTTTTTCCCTCTCCAGTGGTAGTTCCACAAGAGGCTAGGGAGTCTGCATAACGCTCCATCATTATTATTTACTTGGAAAAATATGCAGAGAATTGGAACAGATAAACGCTGACATTGTACAGGATCCTAAGCTTAATTAGGATATATGAAACTTTGAGTAAATAATTTAGGAGACTTAATTGACTTTGATTAAGTGCAAAATAAAATCACACTTGTATTGAAATGGGTGATTTACATTCCAAGGTGTTGTCAGCTAAGTGTGTAGAACCTGATAAGGTATGTTTACCGTAGACCTGTGAACTGTGAAAAGGATTCTTTGAGTCTGTATAGCATCTCAGTGTCATGTTTTGGAGATGAAGACTACAGACATTTTAGTGCCCTTTTTGGAATTAAAATATCAAAATATCATTTTTTTGTAATTTTGCAAGAAAAAAAAGAATAAAAATACAAAAAACTAAAAGCATCAACATGGATGTCACATCCAAAAAAGCCTTGATTCTTTTGATTGCGACTGTTGGCAGATGAATTTCAGCTGTATTTTTGCTGCCATAAGTGATCAAGTTGCTTGATTTGATTTCTTTACACGAATTGCAATGTACATTCACGCACACATGGACAGCACTTCTCATCTTTTAAAATTGTAAAAAAATGTTTTACTAGGTCTATTTTCTCTGAAACTTGTTAAGCCCTATAGGAAGCTGTTACGCCATGTACTTACGGCGGCGTGCTGTCTTATAGCTCTTAACTGGAAAAATAAATCTTCTCCCTCATCAGCTGCACTGTAAGCTAGAATTAAGGATGTGGAACTGATGGAGAAGATGACTACTAAGATCCATGATAGGTTGGAGGCCCATAACCGTGCTTGGGAACTATGGTATCTCCAGGAAGACCCTCCCTGATCCTCCCTGATCCTGATACTTACGGCGGCGTGCTGTCTTATAGCTCTTAACTGGAAAAAGAAATCTTCTCCCTCATCAGCTGCACTGTAAGCTAGAATTAAGGATGTGGAACTGATGGAGAAGATGACTACTAAGATCCATGATAGGTTGGAGGCCCACAACCATGCTTGGGAACTATGGTATCTCCAGGAAGACCCTCCCTTATCCCCCCCCCCCCCCTATTTTTTTTTGGTGTCGTGGTGTTCCATGGCCTTTTTCCCTCTTTTATTACCTTTTTTTTTTCCTTCTCTTCACTCTCTTGGAGTACTCCTCCTTATGTGATTGTGCATATTTCAGATATTTCCTTCTTTTGGCACTATGGCACCTCAGCAATTAGATAATCGTGACTGAAGATTTGCTAATTTAGCTAATTTTGAGACTTCTGATACATATTTGTATTGCAGATTCTATTGTTTTTGTCCTCTGTTCATAGTCTCTCTTTTTTCTGTGCTAAGAGTGCTATTTGCTAGCTGTACACAGGGTGACTGTTTCCTTGATCTTTATTTTCTTTTGTTTATAAAACAAAAAATCAATTAAAAAAAATAATGTTTGATATGCTACTCATTGGAGCTACAGTTCATCCCAAGAAAAATACAATGTACTTATACTTGATGCACAAATACACAAAAGCATGTACTCAATCCCCAACAATATCATGTGTCATATGTAGTTTAACATGAGTACAAGACAGGTATTCTTTTTAATACAACCACACTTATTAGACTTATTATAAAACATATACCATTTTGCTATGGCAGCCATTTCTGCTAGTGTTGATATTTTGAGCATCCATTACTCGTTTCATATTGGCTTATCTTGGCTATGAAGGTAGATTTATCATTCTGCTATTATACTTGCTGTATCATGTATATCTCTGCAGAGAAAATAATAGGCAGTCATCTGAAAATTTCTACTCGTTGAAACTAAATAAGCAGTCAAATTATTACCCTTTCCTACCTCCCAAAATAATGGCAATCACATAAAGTGAAATCCGCGTCCCAGGGTACTTTAGAGTACACAGAAATGCAGGTTAATCAACAGACCTTGTCTTATCATTGTTTAATAGATTAGCATTGATTTATTAAGTCAGAAAGAGTTATCAGTGTCTTGCTCTCATCTCCAGTGGTGTGAAGATACCTGATAAACTTCAAACATAGCACTTCACTGAGTTATCTATTTTTCTTTAATCCATAGACAGTTTGAGGTTTAAGTTTAAGGTCAACTTCTTCATCTGCTCTTTAAATAGAATATTTTAAGAGCAACTCTTTGGTCTTACAATTGTTGCAACTATGCTAAGACATTGCCTTTCCCATTATATTGTGCAAATGCCAGGGATTTTTTCCCCCCATATGTTATCTCTTAACACTGGTAACATCTGAAGTTGTATTACTTTCCTCAATTAAACCATTTTTTTTTTGCTTACTGTGTTTCCTCTAATCTCTGAAAATTAATGTAAGTTGGATTTTTAAGGAGTACCACTCAGCAACAAACTGGTTAAAGGTTTTAGCGTGCAGACTGGCCAGCAGGAGTTGGCGGTGTATAGCAAGGGGGACGCCAGCCTGTCTCCAAACTTTTTAGCCCTCCCCAAGAGCAGAGATGAAGGAAGAACCCACTATAAATCACTGGAGATTAGAGACCCTGTTCTTGCCGACTCTGCAGGGTTGCACTGCTTAATGTCAAAGCCTCACGTATTACTTTAGCAGCTCTCCTTTTCTTTATTAAATCTACTTTGAAATAAAAAATGATGATCTTTCCAGTAAGGGGGAGAATGCCTAAAAGGATTTGCAAACTATCTGTTATGTTACATTTACAGAGACTAATAACTGGCGAGGGAGCCCACTAAAATTTTTGTATCACTCAGTAAACAAGGAAGGCAGGATGTGTAAGGTTTCCCCAGTTGTGGCTCTGTTTTTTAATAGATGACATTCAATAATGCTATTTTGGGAGGATACACTATGCAGTCAGAATAAATTATACACGTGCATATGTATACAGTATTGTGTATTTATGGCCAAAATAATCACAATTACTTTTATTTAGGGAATATTGTTCTTTATATTAAATGATTATTGTTCTTTAAAAAAAAAACAAAAAAAAACAAATACAGTATATTTCTATGAGTTAATGACGAGACATTATTTTTAATAGCTTTTTTATTACCTCCCTACCTCTTGGTGCTTCTGAAAATTGGCACTTTTAAAGTTTGAGTTACTAAAGGCAAATAGGCTGTTCACTTAGCAAGGGGATTTTCCCCAATTTGGTGAAATTCACTAAGTTCTGGGGAAATTCGCTTTGCAAAGCACAACTTCCCTTGTAAAGTGAATAGCATATTTACCTTTAGTAAATCAGCCCCTTTGTGTTTTGCTCTGGCATGTTGGAGTCAGATACAATGTTAACCGCTTGCCGTCCAGCGCACAATGATATACATTGGCACAATGGCATGGCTGCAAATGGGCGTACCTGTACGTCCCTTTTAAATCACGGGCTAGTGGGTGCGCGCCTGCCGTGCGTTGCGTCAGCGTGCCCGCGGGTACGATGTACTCGATGTCTGCCGGTGGCCCGCGATCGTGACACGGAGAGACAGAACAGGGAAATGCCTATGCAAACAAGGCATTTCCCTGTTCTGCCTAGCAACATGACAGGGAGCTACTGCTCCCTGTTATCGAGAGCAGTGATCTCTGTCATGTTCTAGTGAGCCCATCCCCCCTACAGTTAGAACACACTGAGGGAACACATTTAACTCCTTGATCGCCCCCTAGTGTTTAACCCCTTCCCTGCCAGTGACATTTACACAGTAATCAGTGCATTTTTATAGCACTGATCGCTGTTTAAATTTCACTGGTCCCAAAATAGTGTCAAATGCAAAAAAGGTATGTGTGAAAAAGATATATTTAACCACGTCAGCACCGGAAGGATTTACCTTTTTCCTGACCAGAGCATTTTTTGCGATATGGCATTGCGTCGCTTTAACTGACAATTGTGCAGTCGTGAGACGCTGTACCCAAACAAAATTGCCGTCCTTTTTTTCCCACAAATAGATCTGTCTTTTGGTGTTATTTGACAATCCCTGCGGTTTTTATTTTTTGCACTATAAATAAAAGAGCCAAAATTTTGAAAAAAACACAATATTTTGTACTTTTTGCAATAATAAATATCCCCAATTTTTTTTAAAAAAAGCTATTTTTTTCCACTCAGTTTAGGCCGATATGTATTCTTCTACATATTTTTGGTAATAAAAATCGCAATAAGCATATGGTTTGCGCAAAAGTTATAGCGTCTACAAAATAGGGGATAGATTTATGACATTTTTATTATTATTTTTTTTTTTACTAGTAATGGCGGCGATCTGCAATTTTTATCAGGACTGCAACATTATGGAGGACACTTTTGACACATTTTTGAAACCATTGACAATTATACAGTGATCAGTGCTATAAAATGCACTGATTACTGTGTAAATGTCACTGGCAGGGAAGGGGTTAACACTAAGGGGCGATCAAGGAGTTAACTGTGTTCCCTGACTGTGTGTTCTAACTGTAGGGGGAGGGGACTGACTATAGGAGATGACAGATTGCGGTTCCTAGCTATTAGGAACTCACGATATGTGTGTTTACACACACATGTCCCTGTTCTGCCTCACATGCCCGCAACCGCCGGCCATGAGCATTGGCACCCCCGCAATGCAGCGCGCGCGTGTGCCTGCTATCCCGTTTAAAGGAGCTGACATACATCTTCGATGGTTCGCGGAATCGTGCCGACCTTACGCAGTATAATGACGATGGCTGGTCAGCAAGTGGTTAATATGAAAAATAGTCAAGGTTTTAACCTCTCTCTTCAACAGGAACAGGTTCCACTCTCTCTCTCTCGCTCTGTGAATGTATGAGCCTTTGGACCTGTCTACTCCTTCTGGCCTTGCCATCAGGGAGCATTCAGAGAGCCTACTTTTTTTTTTTTTAAATGGCTGCCAGCTGACCTGGGTGCTGGGCTTTAGGATTCCCGGTTCATGCTTGCAGGGCCATCCATGATTCAAATGGGTCTAGTAGGGACCCTAACTCTTGTAGGCCTTCCCTGAGGGATCTCTTCCAGTGATAGAAAGAACTTGTTTTTTCAAAACAAAGAGGTTTTCTAATTTGTTGACAAATTCTTGTATGATGGGGCTAATTCATCCGTTTTGTAACTGAGAAGGAAAGGAAGACCCTTTTGAACCTATGCATACACTGCTTCTGTTGTTGCACTTCTGCTGTTCAGTGCATGTTAGGCTTCTTGCCCTTATCCCCTCATTGAGAGTAACATGTAACCTAGTCGGACTATGTCACCAGACTAGAGGCTAGTGCAGCAATCACAATCTGTGAACGGTACGCCCAAAAAATATAATGTTAATGCAGTAGCAAAGAGAGGTTTTTTTTTTTTGTCTAGTTTGGTACTAAGCAAAAAGCCATCACTATTTATATTGGTCGGCTGTGCAATTATTTCATAGCCCATTATGGCCTGTTGCATAATTTTCATGGTCTATTGTGGTGGTGTATTTGTTGATCTTGTTTTCCATTTTTTGTTGAAGCTTTGTGGAAGATATTGATGCTACATACATTAATAGTTACACTAATGCTACTGTGTCCTCATTTGGTGTCATTTTAAATGCACAACATAATGTATTATTCTATCATTTATTCTGTACGTAATATATATAAAACAGTGCATCATACTTTATGTATCTTATATCCAGGCTAAATCAGTTCTCAGTTACTGTATGTTTGGTAACTAATTGGTGTCTTTTTAAAACAACTCTTCCTCTATTTGCCCATAAAGACTTTTGATCACACTGTGATTTAGTTATTTGTGAACAGCGCCATTACTGTGAATATTTAATTGTAATATAATTAAAAGGAGACAAGCGATTTAAATCAAATCCAAACATAAAATATAGCAGCAGCTCTTCCCACAAATATACTTCTCGTTTGTTAAATTAGCATTACACAGGAGTGAATGGTGAATGAATATGTGACTTATCCATCCACGGCTCTATTTGTGAATTAAGCCAGACATAATTTGCAAGCTCCAATCACTTTAGTCACCAATGATGGCAAAAAAAAAAAATCTTTCATCAGCTTAGATTCTAAATGTTGTGCATATGATCTGCATAGGATGATTTCTTTCTGGTAAATTATCATATTTCTTGGTTTGCGTGTAAACCTTGATATGAATGTTTAATCATAAATGTAAATAGCATGCTGATGTTAGTGTCCATTTATTATCTTCTAGTAAAAAGTTTTTCCTTTTTTTTTAATAGAACATGTTCATTTAGACATGTAACTATTTATTCTGTTGTAAAGGCACAGTGTGTATAAAATATACTTTAAACAATCATAATTGTTACTGATGTGCCCCAGCACACTGTGTAGAAGTTCTATAAAACTTTTCTTTTTATTGGAAGTAATGCATTAAATCTACCTGCATTGTGTGGCATCTGTTTCCCAGTAAGTTTGAGACATTTTGGCCTAAACCTTTTGTTCTGGATTTATCTCTCTCTCAGTCGCATTCATGTTAAAACAATTTTATCTCTGTCAAATTATGGAGCCCTTATGCTGCTTGATGTTGCAGACACGAATAAAACAGTTTCTGGTACTAAATATTAATTCAGAATGTTGACTTTAGCTCTTTCTGGTTTCTTATTCCATATTATTTCGGTAACTAGTTCAAATGAGCTATAATAACATTGTCATATGCAATCAAAACAAAATGGCTCATCCCACAATTCCCTACAGCCCCAAAGAGTAAGGCAAAAAAAGCTTTCTACTGATCAGTAGACATAAATAAATATGTGGTGGAATTTGTAATGTATAATTTGCAGATCTGTATTTATATAGTGGTGACATGGGCTATTTGCACACGTGTCCCTAATAGATGGGGAAGATCGTGTAATGTATCTAGGAGATAACTGCTAATGTGTTTGAATTATCTTCGTGCTATATCTTGCAAATGGTAAACACTACTATTAAATAAGCATATTTTAGCACATATTTCCTTTATGAATGCTAGTAAACATCTTCTCTTACTGCTTCTCTGTCTAAAGTTTCAGCTATTGGTTTCATCTGCTGTGATAGAAGACTTCCAGCATTTTTTGGTCCAATTAAATTAGATAAGAGCAAAAATTTAGAATTTTTGAGCCATGCTCCAAGAAATTGGGCATTACAGAGCAGCTAATGATGCATAATTGTGCAGAATGGTCTTGGAAGCTCCTAGAAGACCTACATTGAGGCCAAAACCCAGCCTAAGCCGCTCTATTTAAAAATTATACCAAGGATAATAAGATAAAAGGGTGGACCTTGGTAGCACTGGCAGCCTATATAAGTGTGCCTAGGCTACAGCTGAAGCACAAGAAATAGCCTTTGGTCTCTTTCTCTTAAAAGCCTTTTGAGAATCCGAACCTCCAAAAATAATTTAATTAAATTCAGTCCAAATCTCATGTCATCTGAAATTTGGGATCAAATCTCCTCAACTTGTCATCCAGTTCTTTAAGATTCTAATCTGTGGTTTTAGATTGAAATGAACCAAAAGCTATACTACTACTTTATTCTTGCGGTGTCAAAGATTTATTTATCACCATAGATCTCAATAATCCTATGGGGGCATGAAGAGACAGCAGTGACATAATCAGCGACGCTTGTTTTAGAATTAAGATGCTCCAGGCACATCAAAATGTGCTTTGTATGAGGGCTGAGCAAATTAAAGTATTTTTTTAAGTAAAAACCTTTTTATTTAGTTTTGAGTAGGGTAGGGAAGTGTTAAATATCTGTCAGATTTTTATCAATATTTGTGCAATTACTGGAGAGATTCAGTGGTGACCACCGTCTTCGGTACGGAAGGTGATGGAAAATCAAAACAGCAGAGTTGTTGTAGGAACAACCCATGAATGAAAAAATCTAATGGGGACTCTTGTTCCAGTGACTGTCTGATGCCCCGTACACACGATAGTGTTTTCCGACGGAAAATGTTTGATAGGAGCTTGTTGTCGGAAATTCCGACCGTGTGTAGGCTCCATCGGACATTTTCCATCGGGATTTCTGTCACACAAAATTTGCGAGCTGGTTCTCAAATTTTCCGACAACAAATTCCGTTGTCGGAAATTCTGATCGTGTGTACACAATTCTGATGCACAAAGTTCCACGCTTGCTCAGAATCAAGCAGAAGAGCAGCACTGGCTATTGAACTTAATTTTTCTTGGCTCGTCATACGTGTTGTACGTCACAGCGTTCTTGACGTTCGGAATATCCGACCAACTTTGTGTGACCGTGTGTATGCAAGACAAGTTTGAGCCAACATCCGTCGGAAAAAAAACATGGATTTTGTTGTCGGAAAATCCTATCGTGTGTACAGGGCATTGGAGGCAAATCTTTCTTGCTTTGAAGAGATTTCTTTCTTACGTCCTGTTATGTCTGGAGTATAGGAAGGGAAATCTTCCTGATAGAATATAGACAACATGAAAAAACTGACAGGGGTTCCTACCCATCCCTACTCTGTGTGAAGCTAAAAATAAGTTCAGGCTTTGCATACACTTTAGGATATATAGGGATATATAAATTAAACTCTTTTAAGCAATAAACTGAATTATTTGCGTAATTGTTGGAGTTTCAGAGTAACAGAAAGAATTGTAAAATATAAGGAAATATAAGCATAATACTGATACTTCTATTACTAAAAATAGAATGTATTAAAAAAAAACCTTTATCTGTTTAAAAAAAAGACATTTATAGAATATATTGTATCTAATTATAAAACAGTATTCCTCACAAAGTGTTTTGCTTGAGAAAGGAAGAGGGAGAGAACATGCATTTAATAACATAGATGCTAATGTAAGGAGCCTTTTTGACTCTAATAAATTTTCAATCCAAATACACTTTAAATATGCAGTTTGCATAAGTGTCCACCCCCTGGGATTTTCCACATTTTGTTGTGTTTCACCCTAGAAATAAAAATAATTTTAATTTGTCATAAATAACACTTTAAAGCTAGAGAAAAAATATTTTTTCGCTCTTTTTTTGTTTATAGCGCAAAAAATAAAAACCGCAGAGGTGATCAAATACCACCAAAAGAAAGCTCTATTTGTGGGGAAAAATTTTGTTTGGGTACATTGTTGCACAACCGTGCAATTGTTAGTTAAAGGGTCTCAGTGCCGTATCGCAAAAAATGGCCTGGTCATTAAGGGGGAAAATCTTCCGGTCTGTAAGTGGTTAAAAAAAAGCCTATGAACCTGACTGGATATGTGGAGAGATTGTAAGCCACTGTGTTGTCAGTTGCCACCACATGTCACTGACCACAAATGCTGTGGGGTAATTATTTCAGGCTAAATTTGCTATTGACCACCAATGCGGGGGGTTCTTATTACAGCCTTTTTCTGTCAATGTTCCCCAATACTAAGGGGGAATTCTTATTACAGCCTAAATGTGTCACTGACTACCAACTCTGTGGGAAAGGAGGTTTCTTATAACAACCTAATCCTGCCCTTAACACCAATGCTGGGGGAGTGTCTTATTACAGTCTAATGCTCAACAAAAATAGCGCCAAACACCTATAGTGCTGGCAATAAGGTGATATATGTAACCTTTGTGGAACGATTGTGTATAAAATTGCAGCGCTAAAAAATGAAATAAAAAGTTTATAAAAGTGCAAACAATCTTCAAATTCTTCCAAAATAGCTGAATGTCTCACTCACCAGAAATCCTGGCTGCTCACTTAAGTGCAGCAATAATACACGTATCCATAACCTTCAGGGTAACTAGAACCCTTTTTATGGTCTTTAGGACTCCTGATATGGCATAGGAAGAAAAAAAGACTATATAGTGTAGTACTGTATGAAATTACCATATGTACCAAAACCATGCATGCAGTGTCACTAACAAAACAGCGTGAGACACGTAAACACCAGTGAGAGCCATCACCACACCAAATGCCACCCATATGTAGTGCACACTCACCCCCACATATGCTGCCCAAACGTTAGGCAGCAATAAGGCTACTGTGAATTAACCATGCAGGCGTCACTATTACTACTATTTATTACTACTATTTATTACTGAAAATAATTTTGGTGTATTGGGGGGGGTGTTAAAAAATGATTCACCATGGGTGCCAGGTATACTAGGTACAGTATGCCACTAGTTAGTTGACTCAAATATATAAAAATATGTGGCGGTGATAGCAGCTGACTCATTAGGGTTGATTTGCTAAAAGGCATATAGGCTGTTCAATTAGCAAAGTGAATTTTCAGTATGTAAGAGAATTTTCCATTAGCTTAGTGAATGAGGTGAAGCTCTGCTGAATTATATCATCCAACCATGTGCAAGCAAAAATAATTTTTTTATTTTTATTTTCATTGCACATAATTGGGTATTCTTTGCAAAGTGAATTACCACCTCATTTACTAAGCAAATTGAAAATTCACTTTGCAAAGTAAACATGCTCTACTGCTTTAGTAAATCAACCCCATTGCGGCAGTGTCTTCACCAGGGTTCTGTTATGCCCCGTACACACAGTCGGATTTTCCAACAGAAAATGTGTGATAGGACCTTGTTGTCGGAAATTCCGACTCTGTGTAGGCTCCATCACACATTTTCCTATCGGATTTTCCGACACACAAAGTTTGAGAGCAGGCTATAAAATTTTCCGACAACAAAATCCGTTGTCGGAATTTCTGATTGTGTGTACACAAATCTGATGCACAAAGTGCCACGCATGCGTAGAATAAATAAAGAGATAAAAGCTATTGGCTACTGCCCCGTTTATAGTCCCGACGCACGTGTTTTACGTCACCACGTTCAGAATGATCGGATTTTCCGTCAACTTTGTGTGACCGTGTGTATGCAAGACAAGTTTGAGCCAACATCCGTTGGAAAAAATCCTAGGATTTTGTTGTCGGAATGTCCGATCAATGTCCGACCGTGTGTACGGGGCATTACAGTGGTTAGGTTAACCAGGCAGGCATTAGCATACCATACAACTGGTCAAGCTTGATAGGTGGATGTTCCCTTTTATTCATTCTATGAGTTCTATATAACATCCATAGCTTACTGTCATGGTTATGCAGATGGAAGTGTGATTCTTTGGGCCAGAGATACTAACAGTCCATTATTGATGTTCCCGTATCCAATGCAAAAGTATTTGTATGGTTTACTATGGATAGTAGATGTACTCTACATGATCCTATGCTGTTTCACCTCATATAATAATTAGAGCAGTGCTTAGTATGTTCCATTATTTGTGGTTGTGGTTATTATTGTGGTGGTACCATTTGTACCAGTTGTATAGTGACACTATTGTTGTCCTGGGGATTGTTGATTTGCTACTTAGTTAGTCTTCAACCATATAACTTTTCCCATGCCCATCCACCCATTTCCAAAGACCACTTTCCACATATTTTAAAGTGGAGGCGGCTGTTCCAGTACACCTATAAGATCGCCTATTTTAGAAAACTAAGCAACTTTCTGGTTTTAGTGATCCTTCACCCTGCCACTAATGGTCATGTCTTTTTTTAAACTTTTTTTAAGTCATATTTTAAGCCCATTCTCAATAATATCTTCATATACAAAAAAGTATCGAAACTCAGTTGCTTTTGCATAGTTCCAGAGTTGTACAGATAAAGTTCAGCATATGGCAATTGTGGGCTCACTTCTCCTGCACTGGCAGGGCTTTTACTTTTATGTCTACTGAATGCATGACTTAAAATTAACTAAGGTCTCAGTTTTTTCTTTAAAAATAACAAACATGTTATACTTACCTGCTCTGTGAAGGGGTTTTGCACAGAGCAACCAAGCTCCTCCTCTTCTTGGGTTCCTCATCTGTGCTTCTGGCCCCTCCCCCCTGTCAAGTGCCCCCACAGCAAGCAGTCTGCTATGGGGGCACCCAAGCCAAGCCACTGTTCTGTGTGTCCATTCAGACATGGAGCTGTGGTTCGGCCTTGCCCCCCTTCTCTCCTCATTGGATCACTGACTTTGATCGACAGCAGCGGGAGCCAATGGCGCCATGCTGCCATCTCAGCCAATGAGTAGGGAGAGTCCCGGCAGCCGAGACACTGCAACATCGCTGGATCGAGCGGGGCTCAGGTCATTTTTTGGGGGGCTGAGGGGGGCTGCTGCTTACCGAAGGTTTTTTAAAAACTTTCTGACTTTACAACCACTTTAATGGATTACATTTAAGTTAATAAATGAAAAATACAATACAGTTAAAGAGAATTTGACATGTAAGGAAAAATGTAATGTGTTTAACCTTTTCTCTGCCAGAGCAATTTTCAATTTTTTAAATTTTTTTGTTAAAATGCATGTTTTGGGCCTAAAGATTAGTTAAACCCCACACATTATATGTTTTCATAAAATAGTGGTAGTTGCATTTTTTTATGTTACATGATATTAGGCTGGACATAGGTGGAGCATTTTTCTTTCCTGCAACCACAGCTTGCAGGAAAGAAAATCACTCAATTCCCCCATCAACACAGTCAGTATTGATGGGGGAATCCCTCCTGCGTAACCATTGTGTTCTCCTAATCAATCAACTTGGGTACATTCAGCCTGCGCATACATGGTTCAAATCTAAGCCGGTTCCTACTGAACCAGCTGAGATTCAGACCGTCTACGGCCAGTTTTAGTGCAACTGTTTATCAAACATATTTTCATTAGAAAATACACAAAAGTAAATTTTAGTGCCCACACCATATATTACCCAATGATTTCTTAAAATATAAAACATGAGATTGCGTCCCATAAATAGATAGTAAACGTGGCAAGCCTTAAAATTTTATGCACCTGTGAAATGGCAACAAATTTCAGTACCCAAAGTTGTCCATGAGTGACACTTTAAAAGTCTTTGTTTAGAGTTAATGGTGAGTGATGGCCCTTGAATTATTGTTTTCACTCTGGGATGCACCAGACCTAATATATGTAACACAAATTACATTTAAGTAAATATGTGCATTTACGTGGCGGCTGGGGGCGTTAAACTTTTTTGTTGTTGCATTTGAATTAATTCTGTTACTTTCAATAATTAAAACGTTTTGGTTTTTTACTTAAATTTATTGCTTTAACATAGAAGGTCCATAGCCCCCAGTAGCATAGTATCTTTAAGGAGAAATCATGGGTATATTAGACCCCTAATGTCACCTATGGACCCTAATGAAAGTGATTAAGCTCCATTCCCAGCCATAGCAGCCAGGTAATGACAGTACTGAAACTTGAAGTTACATGATACAGAGATGTTTGCTGATATCCCTCTGCTTTACTCTGCAACATCTCCATGCCCTGGGCCCACAGTTTGAATAGCAGAGCCTGTGAAACATGGTGGGGGGTTGCATGGGAGGAGTTGTGCGCTATCTTCAGGATAGAAAGTGATTGGGCGACTCATGTTCACCGAAAAGCCAACAGTCACCTTTCCAGATGTAAACAAAGTCCCAGCCATTATAGCACAAGAGAGTGTGTTTAAAAGCCTGTTCTACCACCCACATAAACCTTATGTCGGTGGCAGCAAAATGGTTTATAGAAAATACACTACTGACTTGGGCACATTGGGCACACCCTAATCACTGCGTGTGGTGCCGATTACCCCTATTGCCGGTGCTTCTCCCCATGTTGCACCCCCCCAGCAGTGCTGCTGGCTTCCCTCCTCTCCCCCGGGCTCCTGCAGGGAATGTTTCAGAATGGAGAATGGGGGAAGGGCTGGTAAATATGTTATTTACCGGCCCCTTCCTTTTCTAAATGAACACAGTAAACACACTCACTCACTGTGTTCATTCATAACTGAAGCATAGTCGACTGTGAATGAAAGTTTGTGAATGAACAGGAAGCCACTTAGCACAGAGCCCTATCCTGTTCATTCACTGTCCCGTGCAGCCAAGGCTGCAGAGAAAGGCATGTGTGTTTGAGCTTTGGGGTGCACACCCTAATGCA
The DNA here is from genome assembly GCA_037952925.1 of Lithobates clamitans. Taxonomy (NCBI): domain Eukaryota; kingdom Metazoa; phylum Chordata; class Amphibia; order Anura; family Ranidae; genus Lithobates; species Lithobates clamitans. The sequence goes on along the minus strand of JBBGZY010000240.1, from coordinate 5,173,169 downwards.
GTAGGCTGCGCACACCTATGCTCGGTCACCTTGAACAATTATTAGCCATACTAGGGCAAAGAACAGCTTTCATAGTTTTTAGTGCTATGCTTCTGTCTGCAACAGGTTCTGTGATTTGAAAATAAAGGCAAGAAAACTACTGTTTTTCCACTGCAGGTTACTCTGCAGTATTGGTTTAAAGAGTGAAAGTAATATCCACAATGTTTCAGTCTGTTCAGTCTGTTCTGTGTACAAGCGAGAAATTTGCATTATTGGCCAGATCTAAGAATTTAGCTCATCTTATAGTTTTCTGTTCTGTAGAAACATTTCCAAAGTTCAATATCTGAACTGATTGACTGAAATATTATATATTTTTTCTCGTATAAGTGGGCCTGCATTTTATAATCACCATTTAATTGTTTTTCAAAAACACGCATTATTGAGTCATTGACTTGATTTACTACAGAACCCATGTGAGTTGTCACTGCATTTAAACAAAGCGTCACTCATTTTAGTCACAGAATCCTTCCAGCTGTCAGCTCCAGCCCTGCCTATGAAGCCGAATGTTCACAAGTCAGTCCTAGGGTTCTGCATCTTTGGTGGAGACTTGGAAAGTCTTAACACAAGACAAGAGCAAATCTTCAAAGAAACTTTCAACATATGTGTAACCTTGTACAAAGAGGAAATAATTTATGATGCTGTCTAAGAAAACCAGAGTAAAGTGATGCTCCTTTTTCGCTGCATAGAGCCTTGTCAGTTGTTAAATACACTCATTCCTACTCCACTATATATCTCAATTAACATATCAACGTATTCATTTAAACGTTTGGGGTCATTTAGCTGCAAACAGTAGGCTCTAATTGTTGTACTGTTTTTATGTTTGGAGAAGACTGTTTCCACAGTGGAACATTTATTTGGAAACCTTCAAATTACTAAAGATTGGACTCGGAAATGTTCAAATTTGTTTAAAGAATGTCACTTCACTGCTAACCTGTCTGTTGCGGTATCACGACTAGATCGGATCTGCAACTTTTTCATTGACTGTTAAGAAAGGGCTAAGTAAAAAGATATATAAACACACGTTGTATATTAAAATATGCTACGAAGGGACATATGGGACAACAAATAGGAGATAGAAGAAACTGGAAATAAAAGAAACCAAATTCGTACAAAAACAAATGTAAGATGAAGAACTGAAAAATACATTTAAAACATGCGTTCAAGAATACATTTTATAAACCGCTATAAATATTTCAGATTATATATATTTTCTGCAAAATAATTAAACTAAAATTTACAGCAAAATAATTTAAAAATGAGGTACACGATAAAACAAGGACAATGTAATATAAAAAAAATTGTTTGTCTACATTTCATTTTGTAGGATGTTTTATCTGCAAGTTATTACATTAAAAAAATGCTAGTTAATCAAATACATGCTCTCTGTGGTTATTTTATGTATTAGCAGAGTTAATAATATATCAGAAATGATATTTCATTTTTTTTTTAAATTTATTGAAAAACAAAGACTGCATAAATGTAACGCTAGCTTTATGTTCAGTTGCAGTAACAGTAAAATACAGTGTTAATAAGAACTTGCCTAGGAAGCCGACATGAAACATCTGTTTTATTTTGCATGCGGATTTCAGCTGCCTGTGGTCACTGTATACCAATGTTCTGGGTAAAAGACACAAACGTAGCTGAAAATGGCTTTGAAGTTGGGAAAGTGGCCACTCCTTGCGGAGTGACTCATTTGCATACTGGAGGAAGAAGTGGGGCAGAGGTGTAAGGGTTTTTGCTAGCCAGTACTTAGTTTGTGTGTGGTCCTAAATTATCTTAAAAACGGCCTGACAGTTTCAGTCTAGACCTATATTTAGCACTGTTGGTAGAACTGTAAGCACATGAAAGACGTACCAGATGCTGGCTAATAAACACATTTTTGTTTGCTTCTTCTTAACAAATTACAATAAAGATGCAAAAAGATTGTGTATATCAGGCCCTTCAATTGTTCTTTTAAAGGAATACTACACAGAAAAACATATGTAGGCTGTCATTTCAGATTTGCTTCTGAAAATGCTAGTTGCTTAGATGACCCTCTGACCTTAAATAAAAGTCACTGACCTAAAGTATGCAGATCATAACTTGCTGCATGCTTAGCTTTGGTCAGTGATTCAGAAAGTATTGACGTAAAGACAGCCAGGTAACTGGCATCTTCAGAAGAAGATCAGCAATGGCAATCTGCAAATATCTCTAACCTCAATAAGTTATAATATGATTTAACTGTCCAGGTGCTTACCATCAATTAGTGTTTTACAGAAATCCCAGAGAAAAAAGCTGTATACAGGCAGTCCCCGGAATTACAAACAAGATTTCTGTAGGTAGGTGTAGGTTTGTTCCTAATCTAGGCCATACATGGGTCGAATTGCGAACAAATTATCTTTGGAAAAACAGAAATTTTGGGAGTTTTGTGATCCGAAGGTGCCACCATTGATTTTGAAATTCGACCAACCAAGCCGTCAATTTCACCTCATGTTGTTACAGAAAATTATTTTGGTGGCCGGGAATCTTTTTTTCTTTCCAGGTCACAGCTCATGCGCATTTCTTTTTCGATTATATTTCTCGCACAATTCTCCCTTCATTGATTAGAAATTTGTTGGTTTTTCCAAAATTTTCCAACATGCCCAATTCCTCAAATCAATGGCCGCACGAAAATCGGCCGTTGCTGCGCACCACTAATGGTGCGAAATTCGAATAACAATTTTTTGTTTAGATTTTCAAAAGAAAATTCTTTTGGAAGGCGACCCATGTATGGCCAGCCTAAGTTGAATTTGTATGTAAATTGGAATAGGTGCATTTTTTAAGTCCAGCCAAAAAATTAATGTTGGTTTTGCTGTCTGTGCCCCTGTCCAGAAGATTTAAGCTCACTTTCTGTCCCTGTGACAATTAGATTTTGAAAATTTTGGGTTGTTGTTGGGTAGTTGCTTCAGTGGAGACACCTTTTTCCCATGATAAGTCTTTTGGGAGTGAATTTATCTTCCTAGAGGTAGATTTCCTCTCCCTTCCTGTTCTCTCCTTCCATATGAGTCGCATGTAAGTCAGATGTTTGTATCTTGGGAACTGCCTGTAAGTGCAGAATAAATTAGAATCCATGTTGCTGATGTTGCACCAGTTCAGGGTGAATTCTCTCTTACTCATTATGTGAAAATAAAGGTACATGATAATACAATACACGTCTCTAACTAATCTTTTACCACTTCCATCAGCTCATTCCCCACAGTTACAACCTTTTGAACCACCTGCCCCACCCTATTAGATTGTAAGCTCTTCTGAGGGCCCTCTTAATCCTCTTGTATTTTATTGTATTATAACTGTATTGTCTCCCTTTTATATTGTAAAGCACTGCGTAAACTGTTGGTGCTATATAAATCCTGTATAATAATAATACATAATGGGGTTGATTTACTAAAGGCAAAACAACTGTGCACTTTGCAAGTGCAGTTGTTTAAGAGCTTAATAAATTATATAAAGCTTCACGTCACTTCACAATGAATTTCCAACAACATGCAAGGAAAAGTAATAAAACAGCATTTTTGCTTGCACATGATTGGATGGTGGAATTCAGCAGGGCCCCTCTTCATTTACTAAGCTCTGGAACAACTGCACATGCAGATGCAACTGCATTTAGTAAATCAACCCCCAAAGTGAAATAATTCCTAGCATCTAATCATTGTTGTGGGTATACAAAAATAAGAATTGGTTTTGAAACCTTGGCCCAACAATTTCCCCAAAATCAGGCAGCAGCAAGATTTTTTGGAGACCTAAAATAGGAAAACAGCACCAGCGTTGACATAAAGCCTTGATATTGACAAACCTGGCCCCAAAACAATTGCCATGCATGTACTGGTCATGCTGATGTGTCATTCTGAGATCTATGGACTTCTGTGATTTTCAGTCCTTCAACAGCAGACATGATCAAAGTGGGGCATCAGTGAGTCTTCAAAATGCTGTGCACATAAAGATTTTATCATTTGTAGACTGTACAGTTGCACTCTGCGATGGCATTTGCTCCAGACCTTGGTAAATGAGGTGACGCTTCACTTTGAGAAGAATAACCAATCACATGCAAGGAAAAAAAAATTGTTATTGCACATGATTGGATGATAGAAGTCAGCAGAGCTTCCCCTTATTTATTAAGTTCTGGAGCAAATGCCCTTTCAGAGTGCAACTGCACTTGCAAAGTGCACAGTCTTTTGCTTTGGTAAATCAACCCTTTTGTGTCCCTGTGGCTAACAAGTTTTAAAGTGGAACTAAACTGTTTCTGAGCGTGACAAACTGAAAACACTATTTATTTGTTTCTAATGTTCTAAGCAAACTCACCTATTCATCCATATCTCTGCGCTTTATTTTGAGGAGAAATCACTTTGAACCCCCCCCCCCACCATTACTAGCTGCGGCCATCTTGAGTAAGGGCAGATAATTAATGTAGCATTTCCTTCCAGGAATCCATTTGTCCTTAGCTCAGGCATGGAGTCAGGAGGGTGTGCTTAGCTGAGTAAATCCCTACTCACCTCCTCCAGATGAAAGAAAAAATGTCCATGAAAACTCTTGGGATGTATGACATCATTTTGTCCTAGGCCAAAAACGATGAAGGAACTGAAGAAATATAAAGTTTAAAACAAACAAATATAATACACTTTCCTATTTACTAGGGATAGAGAGTTTAGTTCTGCTTTATTTGGTTGTTTTGTCTAAAGAGGTTTTAGGTTGAGGAATACATACCTTATTCCGAGCTCCCCCAGGCTTCCGCCAAACCATAAGACTAGTCCCACAGACCTTCTCCTCTTCGCTAGTCTTGTGGTTGTAGCCTCTCTGACATCTTGCATTGTATGTGAGACTGTTGAGGACCCATACACATTCTGTGAGTAGGGAATAGTGCAAGGTGCCAGGGGAGCAAAATAATAACGTATTCCTGCTTATTCCTTGCCCCCCAGAGAAAATAAGCCATTAAGCCATACTATCTGGGGGCTTTAATAGGTCCATCAACCAAAACTGCTATTTTACTTTTATGGTAAAGCCTAAGTTTAGTAAAAAAAAATCTAATCGCCCCCTACGCCTGGTGCAGCGAGGGTTGTTAGAGACAAGGGAGGTGTAATTTGCAGTCATCAAGAGTGTCAATTATGCCTGGATATTTATTATTTCTTTTCATGTGACAACACTGAAGAAATGATACTTTTATACAATGTAAAGTAGTGAGTGTACAGCTTGTATACCTGTGTAAATTTGCTGTCCCCTCAAAATAACTCAACACACAGCCATTAATGTCTAAACCGCTGGCAACAAAAGTGAGTACACCCCTAAATGAAAATGTCCAAATTGGGCCCAAAGCGTCAATAATTTGTGTGGCCACCATTATTTTCCATCACTTAACCCTCTTGGGCATGGAGTTCACAGGTTGCCACTGGAGTCCTCTTCCACTCCTCCATGACGACATCAAGGAGCTGGTGGATGTTAGAGACCTTGAGCTCCTCCACCTTCCGTTTGAGGATACGCCACAGATGCTCAATAGGGTTTAGGTCTGGAAACATGTTTGGCCATTCCATCACCTTTACCCTTAGCTTCTTTAGCAAGGCAGTGGTCGTCTTGGAAGTGTGTTTGGTGTCGTTATCATGTTGAAATACTGCCCTGCGGCCCAGTCTCCAAAGGGAGGGAATCATGCTCTTCTTCAGTATGTCACAGTAAATGTTGGCATTCATGGTTCCCTCAATGAACTGTAGTTCCCCAGTCAGCAGCACTCATGTAGCCCCAGACTGTGACACTCCCACCACCATGCTTGACTGTAGGCAAGACACACTTGTCTTTGTACTCCTCACCTGGTTGCCGCCACACATGCTTGACACCATCTGAACCAAATAAGTTTATCTTGGTCTCATCACACCACAGGACATGGTTCCAGTAATCCATGTCCTTGTCTGCTTGTCTTCAGCAAACTGCAGGCTTTCTTGTGCATCATCTTTAAAAGAGGCTTCCTTCTGGGATGACAGCCATGCAGACCAATTTGATGCAGTGTGCAGCGTATGGTCTGAGCACTGACAGGCTGACCCCCCACCCCTTCAACCTCTGCAGCAATGCTGACAGCACTCATACATCTATTTCCCAAAGATAACCTCTGGATATGAGGCTGAGCACGTGCACTCAACTTCTTTGGTCGACCATGGCGAGGCCTGTTCTGAGTGGAACCTGTCCTGTTAAACTGCTGTATGGTCTTGGCCACCGTGCTGCAGCTCAGTTTTAGGGTCTTGCCAATCTTATAGCCTAAGCCATCTTTATGTAGAGCAGCAATTCTTTTTTTCAGATCCTCAAAGAGTTTTTTGCCATGAGGTGCCATGTTGAACTTTCAGTAACCAGTATGAGAAAGTGAGAACAATAACACCAAATTTAACACACCTGCTCTCCATTCAGACCTGAGACACTAACCAGACACATGACACTGGGGAGGGAAAATGGATAATTGGGCCCAATTTGGACGTTTTCACTTAGAGGTGTACTCACTTTTATTGCCAGCGGTTTAACCATTAATGGCTGTACACTCACTACTTTACATTGTAGCAAAGTGTAATTTCTCCAGTGTTGTCACATGAAAAGATATAAGAAAATATTTACAAAAATGTGATGGGTGTACTCACTTTTGTGAGATACTGTATATATTGTACATTCACATCAGTCCCTGCCCTCAAGGAGCTTACAATCTAAGGTCTCTAACTTACATTCATACATAAACATATTAGTACTAATTTAGACAGCAGCCAAATAACCTACCAACATGTCTTTGGAGTGTGGGAAGTACCCAGAGGAAACCCACGCAGGCACAGGGAGAACATGCAAACTCTGTGCAGGTAGTGCCATGGTTGGGAGTCAAACCGACAACCCTAGTGCTACTAGGCAGAAGTGCTAACCACTTAGTCACTGTGCTGCCCTAATGTAACACAAAATGATCAGTAGGAACATACAGATCCCCCAGAGGGACATGAAGAAAGTTGGAATTATGGCAGAGGGTTCTTTTCTGTTGACTTATCAAAAAGTTATATAAGAAGGCAAGGGCTGACACAGCTCAGCAGGTGCCACATATAACTGAATTTTACTTTTAGGTAGACATCTCTTTACAATGGTATGCACTAGAAAGTAGCAACGTAGACACATATATGTCAGTGTGATGTTTTTGTGCCCTCCTACTTTACATTATTTTGAAGTTTATTGCAGGGTTTGAAACATGCAGTCATTTAATATGTAGTATAATTTACTAACTTTGTTGCTAACATTGTTTTTTAACTGGCTCAATGTAGATGATCCTTTGTTAGGCCTTCCCAAGTTGACCTAGTCAATTCAGCTTTCATTTTCACTTGAGTCTGGCATTCTTGTTAACAATCTGAGAAAAGTAAAAGTATACATGGAGCAGATGGGAAATAAAAGTATCATGTAGTGATACTCTTAAGTCTAGTCAACTGGAATTCATGAGCATACCTTGAAAACGCAAAGCCAGTACTGTAGGGTAAAGTTAATTTTCCCAATGATTTTACAAGCTGGAGATCCCACCATAAAGTCATTTTATTTTCAGCTTTTGATTGGCTCTTGAGAAGTTGTTGGTGAACCCTGTACAATTCTCCACCCTGATACGATTGTATCTGCTGCTCCTTTTATAACGTTGTTCTCTGCTAGTAAAACTTTGACTCCTGCTCTTAGCGTTATTCATACTGACATTCTACACTGTTACAATCTTGTAAGAGGCTGAAACAGTTTTTATATTTTTGTTACTTGAAAACTGTGATGTTGGCAATTTTTATATTAGTATTTTAGGAACTGTAAATTATTGTGTAGGCTAGATGTTTCGCTTAGTTTACAGAATCTTTAGATTCCAACCACTAGCTATTTTAGAAGTCATGAATTTTCAAACGAAGCAATATTTCTGACCACACCAAAGAAGACCGAACTTATAAATGGAAATGCACAGTTCACTGTGTCACAGCAATAAAGGTGGTCCCGTCCAGCTGTTTGTGAATGCATAGTGTTGCTAATTATTTTTTCTGGAGAAAGCACTTATGCAGAACAAAGACAACGTAGTAAAAGTATTTTCCCCAACCTTAAACGGGATAAGTACAATTATTATTTAGTTTAGTCATCTGCAACCAATACAGTATAGCAACACAGTTGTGTAAACCAAAACATACCATTTGGTATATATTCGTATTTGGTATATTTTACTTTACTTGTCTTTCAACAGCTACTTTATACAGTTCTATACCCCATAGTTTCTGCTTGATATAAGAAAAAAATTGCTGGGGCCCACTCTAGCTTTGTGACGCTTCTCTTGGTTAATAAGGAACCCTCTCTTAGGCCTCATACACACATATGTTTGCAGGCATTATATAGAAATTCTTGCCATTTTCCCCACACCCAAGGTTCTACAGGTGGGGTATACAGCTGGCCAAAGAGTTGAATGGTTGTACACCCTTATAGTTGTGTAAACAATGCTTCTGTGCATGGACCTGTGCATGTGCATACAACTTATTTTCAGAAAGCAAAGCAATACTTTATTCAAATAGTTAACAATCTTCACATATTTTATGTTTGTTGAGGTTCTGTTGTCCCCACATAACTATGTTGAGGTTTCACCGCTGACCAAAATGTTTATGTAATTGGCACTAACCATAGATTTAATAAAAACATGCAAGCCGCAATCAATATGCTCATGTATGTGAGCCAGGGCAAGGTCCTTTGACACCCAAGGCAAGATGCCCAGGGTCTTCCCCTCCCTGATCTTAGGCAGATGGTGCTTGCACATCCATTTGTATAGTCACTGGCCCTAAGCTTACCACCCTTTTTGGTTCATGGAAAATCAAATAAGATAGCAAGAGGTGTTTTAATCATGATGAGCATAGGAAAACAAAGGGGGGGGGGTATTTACATTACGGTAACTAAAATCTGTTCTTCCATCTGGGACCTAAATTAAAGTGCACATTTTATTTTGCAACGTATCCCTTTTATAAAGGCATTAAAATTATATTTCTGATGCCAAGCTTTTTTTTGTAATGCAGCATTACATAAAATGATTGAACACAAACCAATTGCTAAATTTTTGTTTAAAAATAGTTTTTTTCTTTACAATTTACATGGAGCACTAATTTATGAATAAAGACTTCAACCTACATAAATGAATAGAGAGCAAGACTCTGCTGTCACTTTGAATGCCAGCTTGCTGCACCCTGTGTCAGGAGTGCTGTCAGCACTCCTGATATGGAGTGGGGCTAGCTGAAGCCCTGGAGAGAGCTGTTCTTCCAGCGTATCACCTTGAAACAACCCACGCTCACACACAATATACATGCTCAGGTTGGCAGGTATTAACAATAACTGGAAAATGGATCTGAACATCATACACAAGACTCATTTCGGTTTCTAGTGAGAAAAAGGACTGAGTATGAAAAATTAATTTTTTTAGGTTTTTGCTATTCCATAAAAGCTGATATCTAATGTAAATGCATCTAAAAACAGGTGCTTGTATGTAGGAGACGTTATTATTCAGAGATTATTCAACATATTAGAGATGTCCATATATAATAAAGACCACTTCTGAAGGTAACAAGTGCTTGTAAAGTATTAAGGAATTGAAATAGAAAGTAGTGTAAGACAATATTGTTTTAACACACAGGAAATGCCAAAAGGGTGTTCTTATTGTGAGTCCCTGCCATGTGCAAAGAACTCCCTTCTGCCTGGTGTGCTACTGGTGTTTTAGAGCGAATGTCTCAAATTTTTCTCTGTGCTTTAGGACAACAGATATAAGTCTCTAAAGAGGCTGTTGTAATTAATATTTTTAGGGCTTGACTCTGTAAATTTGTTTAATACAAGCTCAGCATGTTTGGTAGTCTATAGACTAATTGGTTGTAACCCATTCAGGGCAAAGTAACAGGTTCACATGATAGTCATCCCTCTGTTGTACATGCTCTCCCCTTTACCCATTTGCACAGCTAGTACCCTTTGAAATTACTAAGACTTCCAGGTATAGATCATCTTCTATTTGACGACCTCCCACTAATTCCACTATGAATTGCTCAGTGCCCAAGCAGCCAATCATTATGCCCATGTACTGTCACATTGGTAGTGTAGAGAGGTCCTTAGTTCTATATAAGCTCTGACACTAAGGCTGGCCATACACGGAGCAAATTTCTTTCCAGCGAAAGAAATTTGCAGGATTACCCCATCAACACAGACAGTGTTGATGGGGGAATCCCTACTGCGGGGCTATTATCTTCTCTCAGCAGGGGGCGTAGAAAGCCATCCCCATCGGGAGAAGACAGTGATTATTGCTATTGGCTATAGCTGCCTCTTGCGATAATCATAAGCGAATCCTGCAGGCTGGTTGATCAATCAATCAACTTGGTACTTTCAGCCTGCCTATTAATGGTTAGAATCTCGGTGGGTTTCTGCTGAACTGGCCGAGATTTGAAACATGTATGACCTGCCTTACTCACTGCTCTGGTAAGGGTTGGGGCAGTGTGAGGAAAGTCTACAGCAGAGGATGGGAAATATAAACAGAAACTGTTATTTTATCTTGAATGGGCAAGGTGGATATTCTTCAAATTTTTCTTGTCAACAGTCATAGTTATGACATCGAATGTATCAAATCTCATATTTAGAAATAAAGAAAAATATCTAGATTATTCCCCTTATTTAATATAAAATGACAACTCTTAAAAATAAATTATGTTTTGTAACTTTTTCCTTTTAATAAACTGTAGCAGCATATGTGTATGCATTCCAAAACGTTTTCTATATGGTACCCAGTAGTTGGGTAGAAATATTTACTATAGCAGTCCATTAATGGCCACTGATGTATGTAGGTTGATTTTAGTGAAGTCAGTTAGTGGATGATGTTTGTAGATGATCCTGGTTTGCGGTCATTCAGTGACAAACCCATAAGTAGCTGTCTGAATCAGTAGCTTTTTAAAATGAACTCGTTTTAAGTAGGTCAGAGATTAGTGACCATAACAACAGTGTCCATCTTGTTGAAATCAGTAGCATTGTCCCTGCTGGTATTTCCAGCCGCTGTTGCCTTTTGCATTATGCATTAAGACGGTTGCACCCTTGTCTGTGTTTACATATCTTAAATGGTATTTGAAACGATGCTTACATACAGACTCTGTTCAGATTTCATGAGCGGTAATATGTATTCAGGACAGTTTACAATTTCTGTAAGTGAAGTGAAGCTCTTGAAGTGCTGGCATTTAGACTGCCATTATTTATCTAGGATGCTGCTTTCTTAACTCACATTCAGGCTTATTTAATACAATGACGCACAATGATAAAAGCAGTAACCCGCAATGACCACTTCAGGCAAAACTTTTCATTTTTCTGACTGCTATAAATGTCTAAACGTTGAGTGCTAAGGGTTACTGTGTTTGGCATTGATCCATAACAGTTCTAAAAGTTCTGTAACCCATACTAACCAATCAGCAATCATCTTTCAGTCATCTGACCACTGGAAAAATATAACAGTTTTGGTTGCTATGGGTTACTGTGCTTTGTGTATTATAGCTACTATGCACTGGCCTGTTAGATAAGTTTGATTTAAGTGGCGAAAACCCAGTGAGGCAGGATCATTACATTTGCTAATTAATTTTAGTCCATTAAGCACAGCAGTGCTAAAATGCTGGTTGGATTGTAGTCAATTTTTGCATTTTATTTTTCATTGTGAATTATATTAAATTCTGAAAGATTTATGCATCCTAAGTTTTTAATCTTTGCCCAACATTGCGCATTCCTTGTTCATAGAGTTGCATAGAGCTTTAAAGTGAATTCTATATTAGTGAATAAGATTAAACAAAGTGAAAGTTCAGTTTGCAAGGAATACCCAATTATGTACAAGGAAAGTTAAAAAAAAAAGTTTTACTTGAATGTGATTGGATGATGGAAGCCAGTACAACCTAGCTAAGCTAAATAAATTAGCTCTTTGCTTGGGCAATTTTCACTTAGCTTAGTGAATATGGCGAAACTGTGCTGACTTCAATCATACAATTACGTGTAAAATGAAAATCTTGTTTTTACATTTCCCTTGCAAATGATTGGGTATTCTTTGCAAACTGAATTTTCACTTTGGTAAGTGAAAGTTTAGCTGTTTAAAAAAATAATTGAACATTCTCTTTGAATGTAAAAATTCCTCTCCCTTTATAAACTAGGGGCAATACATTATTCTTGCAACAAGAATGCTACAAAAGATTGCATCTGCTGCATCACTTGTGCTGTGAAAATCACAAAATGCAACATTAGTAATCCTCTAAGCTTTTTGTGGCAATGCTTGACTGTTATAACATTAACTTGATTCACCTTTTGCTGAAAATGTAATTGGTTCCATTAAATGTTATTATTCACAAAGAAGTCTTTTGTCCTTTGTTACAAATAATTGCATATGTGTCTGTTCTCTTGCTCATCGCAGATCACTAAGTGCCACGAGATATTTAAACATGATTTAGGTGATTTTTAAAATTAAACATCTGAAGCTTTTTCTGTTTATGGCATTTTAGGGTAAATATCAAAAGTGTGCAATATACAAAAACATCTTATGTTTCTTGTGTCACAGAGCAAAGGTGGTGGCACCGTGTAGTGACCTTACCACCAGTTTAGGGGCTACAGATTCACACAAAAATTTGGGGAAGCGTTGGGGGCATGTTACCTTGTACTAAAATCTACATGGGGGCATTTAAAGCTAAATCTCCTAATGCCCTGTACACACGAGCGAACTTTTTCGACCGGACTGGTCTGACGGACCCAATCCAGTGGACAATCCGACCGTGTGTGGGCTTCAGCGGACTGTTTCTGTCGAAAATCTGACGGACTTTAGATTTGGAACATGTATCAAATCTTTATGTCGGAACTCCGCCGGACCCAGTTCCTATTGAGAAATCCGCTCGTCTGTATGCTAGTCTGCCGGATGAAAACCGATGCTGGGGCAGCTATTGGCTACTGGCTATCAACTTCCTTATTTTAGTCTGGTCGTACGTCGAAAGTCCGTCAGAAAGACTGTTGGACCTTTGTTGCCGAAAAGTCCGCCCGTGTGTACAGGGCATTAGTGTACATGATAAAAAATGAGAGACTGGTCTTCTGTCCTAGACTACACAGTGTAGTTGATTTACTAAAACTGGAGAGTGCAAAATCTGGTGCATATAAACCAGTGATGGTGAACCTTGGCACCCAGATGTTTTGGAACTACATTTCCCATGATGCTCCACTACAATGCAGAGTGCATGAGCATCATGGAAAATGTAGTTCCAAAACATCTGGGGTGCCAAGGTTCGCCATCACTGATATAAACCAATCAGGTTCCAGGTATTTTAGTCATAGCTTAATTAAACAAGTTGAAGTTGGAAGCTGATTGGCTACCATGCACAGCTGCACCAGATTTTGCACGCTTCAGTTTTAGTAAATTACCCCACTAAAACAGGATTATTGAAGGCAAAATCTAGATCAGTGTTTCTCAACCTTTTTTTCAGTCAAGTTACACTTTAAAATTCTAGACAATCCCAAGGCACCCTTAAAAATTATGGACAGTCTCGAGACACTCCACTCTAGATAGTAAAATAACTATTCTAATAGCTTTACAAAATGCAGCAACATCCACACTCAGGACACCCTATAATAGAGGTGATTTATTCTTCCAAAGCAAATACACTTTTGCACACTGGTACTGACTAGTATTCCAATGTTTCTCTTCTCCCTCAATTTCTCTCCATCAGTCAGCTAAGGTCACCTCAGTGCTGAGGGAAAGGGGCACAGGAGGGTCAAGCAAGGATGCTGTGGAGGCAACAGACATTCTCTTTAACTGATGACACCTTTGGTTGTTAGGATGCCAGTGTCTAAAAAGTCATAATGGTGGGAAAGGGGTGGGCAGCCAATACGAGGTGGTAGGGCATGTCCAAGGGATATTTGCCATACTAGTGGACACAATTGTACATTGTGAGTATTCTATAAATGTGCCATGGTATATTTCCTTGCATCTGTCATATACACTTATTGAATAAACGTTGAACACTACAAGTACTTGATTGTACCATTGTGCATCTAGATTATTGCACCCTGCTCTGTTCTCCCATGAAGAAGGAATTTTATATATTCTGAAACGTGTTGGGATCTCTCATGTGACAACTATTCACGGCTAGGTCACATACCCTACATCAGTATAATGTACTGTTGTCATTTTGATTTTAAATTGTACTTAATGTGATTGCAAATCTTTGGATTACGTTTTTACTGTCTGTGAATAATGTTTTCTGATTTTACTGTATTGCACATCTATACTGTCTCTATATCTGCCTTCAAAGTCCCAACGAGGTTATACATTTTTGTATTTTTTTTTTGTTTTTTCATTGACATAGAGTTATGTGGCAGGAATTATACAGACTTGTACAGCACTAGGCTAGCATTTCACAATATTGCATTACATTGTAACATTGATGCTTTGTAAAAATGTGATACAATAATTAGCGAACAGCTGCAAGTGTAATGGCCCGTACACACGATCCGAATATCGTACAAAAACTCTCATCCGAGGAAGAATCGTACCGTAATTTTTGGATCATGTATACAATACATTCGAGAGCTGATCACCACAGTTCATCTGATATTATTAGATCGAACAAGCATGAAAATTTTCCTTGTACGGTATCAGATCGTACGATTTTTATTTAGTCAGTACAATTGTTGTCCGAAAATACAATACAAATACATTACAACACATGACATCACTTCCGATTTTTTTTTCTGTCGTACGAGAATTTTCGTGACTTTAGTTACCTATTCAATTTCTACTTGCGACTATTAAGCGAAAGAATTCGTACGATCTGTCGTACGATATTCGGATCGTGTGTACGGGCCATTAGTGCTCTTTTTTTAGTGATCAGTTATATGTAAGGCAAGAACCAATGTGGTTGTATCTTCACCATGACACTATTGCATCTATGCCTATCATTAAGATATTCGCAGTCAGAAACTGACGTCATTTACATATGCTGTGTAATCGCAGTTTGTCCTTGTTTGTTTTGTAATTGATCTTTAAACATATTACTATTTCGACTACTGAACCGTTATCTCACTGGGCAAAAGATCTTCTCATCTGGTGAAATGTGATTGTTCATAATACACACGAGCAGAATGTCTGACGGAAAAAGTCTGACGGGAGCTTTTCATTGTATATTCCGATCATGTGTATGCCTCATCTGACTTTTTACGGCGAAAATTCTGACGGACCTAGAAAGAGAACATGTTCTAAATATTTCCGATGGAACCAACTCCTGTCGGAAAAACCGCTCGTCTGTATGCTGTAACGACGTACCAAAAACGACGCATGCTCTGAACCAAGTACAAGATGGAAGCTATTGGCTACTGGCTATTGAACTTCCTTTTCCTAGTCCCGTCGTACGTGTTGTACGTCACCGCGTTCTGGACGGTCGAACTTTGGTGTGATCACGTGTACGCAAGACAGTTTCAGCAGAATTCCGTCGGAACTCCGTCGGAAAAACCTTCAGAATTTATTCCGACGGGAAAACCGGTCGTGTGTACAGGGCATAAGCCTTTTAGCCTAACTTTCTTTAGCTTTGCCTTTCAGATATATATTTTTTTTTTAGTGTGCTTGTTCATTATTTTAAATTATAATATTTTCCTACAAGACCACTAACCATAAAACATAATAGTAATAACTACTTATGTTTACAACTATGTGTAATTACCCACAAGTGCACAGAAACTGAGATAGTTGACAACTGTGTAACTATACTTTGCCACATTTGCTCTATGCGAGCTTTTTTTTTCTGATGACATATAGGAAGCTAACTGTGTAATTAAAAATACCTTATTACCTAATGATTTTGTGTAAATATTCTTGAATGTAGTAAAACACGTTTACGTAATGCAGTTTATGAAGCCATATAATTAATGGTCAGGTGCCCTTTACGATATGTTTCTCCTTTTTTTTTTTGTGCTGTGAAATGTTGATAACTACGCTAGTATGAAATACAATGAAATGGTATAGTGAAAGAGCACAGACAGATTCTCCTATACAAGCCTCTTCCACTTGATCTCTGACAATGCTCAGTAGTGATAGGTCTGCTGATCCTGAATAAGGAGCATTGTCCATGTGTCTGTGTCCATAATGGGACTAATGACAACTTTGTGAGAGCAGTCAAATGCATCTGACATTGATAGGTATAATAATAGTGATAGTTTTGATAAACAAGGGGATAATGCTCTTGGAATATCTATTTTAAGTTATCAAGGAACACAAGAATCACTGTGAAGATGCTTTCAGTTCTTGTGATCGGGGTCTGTGAACTCTGCCCTTAGATATGACCTGGGTTATCTGAAAAATTCTTTAGTTCTCTGGGTCTGTGCAATGTACAATCATGTTCTGTGTCTTTCTTCCCACCGAATGGGATTACCTTTACCTTCAGGTAGTAAAAAAAAACCTCATTATGTTGCTGCAATTTGCATTTGCAAAATGGATTACGGGATACATATTAATACATTATCTCTTACAGAGAATGATTGCTCTCTTTGTCAGGTCATGTTAAAATAACAGAATCAGTTTTTGTTTAGGTTATAGCAGAGTTGTTGGGGAAATTACTGGTGTATAATAGCTTACCTAAGTAATTATTAAAGTGGGGCACAGAGTCCTGATGATAGTGACACACATTGAACTTTGTGTATAATGGGCTTTCTGTTTAAATGAATGTATCTTAGCTGCTGCAGATCTGTCCTTGTTTTAAGATCGCGTCTTTCCATAACCAACTTAGGACCTATTTTTGTTTACACTTCTGGATCAACTCAAGCCCAACCATTTTTATGCAGTGGACCCCGATACTCATAATATACTTGCTTTTTTTCTTTTTATTTGTGTTGCAATACCAGGTTTCACCAGCAGAAGGTGTTGCATGTGAATTTTTTGCTTACAACTTCCAATTCTGGTAAAACCTTGGACGATCTGTCTGTGTTAAAGGAAATACAGTGGTACCTTGGATTACAAGCATAATTCATTCCAGCAGAATGCTTGTAATCCACAGCACTCGTATATCAAAGCGAGTTTCCCCATAGGAGTCAATAGAATCTCAGATAATTCGTTCCACAGTGACTGCTATTGTATGCAGTACCGCATGTGGCCAGAGGTGGGGGGGGCACTGGAGACACTTGGAAATACGCGGAGAACGCTTGGATGCACTTGGAGACACTCGGAGAGACTCAGGGATACTCGGCAACAGAGTGTTTCCGTGTGCCACCGATGGGCTCTGAGTGCATCCGAGCAGCTCCAAATGTCACTGGCGCCCCTGCACCTCTGGCCAAATGTGGTACTGCACACCCCATTGGCTTGAATCCTGCTTGTCTTGTGAGACAACACTCGCAAACCGAGTCAGAATAAAAAAAAAATAATGGCTTGTATTGTGAAATGCTCATAAACTGCGTTACTCTCAATCTGAGGTATTACTGTACACTATATTGTCAAAAGTATTGGGACGCCTGCCTTTACAAGCACATGAACTTTAATGGCGTCTTAGTCTGAAGGTTTAATATTGCAGCTTTAACTCTTCTGGGAAGGCTGTCCACAAGGTTTAGGAGTGTGTCTATTGGAATTTTTGGCCATTCTTCCAGAAGCATATTTGTGAGGTCAGGCACTGATGTTGTCTCCGCTCTAATTCATCCCAAAAGTGTTCTATCGGGTTGAGGTCAGTCAAGTTCCTCCACCCCAAAACTCTCTCATCCATGTCTTTATGGACCTTGCTTTGTGCACTGGTGTGCAGTCATGTTGGAAGAGGAAGGGGCCATCCCCAAACTGTTCCCCAAAAAAAGTTGGAAGCATGAAACGGTCCAAAATGTCTTGGTATGCTGACAATTAAGAGTTCCCTTCACTGGAACTAAGGGGCCAAGCCCAACCCCTGAAAAACAACCTCACACCATAATCCCCCTCCACCAAATGATTTGGACCAGTGCACAAAGCAAGGTCCATAAAGACATGGATGAGCGAGTTTGGGGTGGAGGAACTTGACTGGCCTGCACAGAGTCCTGACCTCAACAAGATAGAACATCTTTGGGATGAATAAGAGCGGAGTCTGCGAGCTAGACCTTCTCGTCCAACATCAGTGCCTGACCTCACAAATGCGCTTTTGGAAGAATGGTCAAACATTCCCATAGACACACTCCTAAACCTTATGGACAGCCTTCCCAGAAGAGTTGAAGCTGTTATAGCTGTAAAGGGTGGGCTAACTCAATATTGAACCCTATGGACTAAGAATGGGATGCCATTAAAGCTCATGTGTATGTAAAGGCATGTGTCCCAATACTTTTGACAATATAGTGTATGTTCATAGAGTATATGGAGCCTGCTATTGCTGAACATGGCTATCATGCTTTTCCAGTGGTGTTGATACTTTCTGAGACACTGACCAGACATATTCTGAGTTTTTACTAACTTTCTAATCTGCTAACTTGTTCCAGGCCAATAACAGTACCAAACTCAGAGACAGCCAGGGAACTAGCATTCTTAAACTAGCCATACGCCTAGCTCTGTCGTCAACCTCCTGCCAGGCATCCCTTGATTGAAAAAATTGAAGGAGCCGGGTGTAAAGTTCCCCAATCAGATGTAGACACTGATTGGTTATTTTGACAGCTAGCAGGCTAGTTATCAGAATACAATAGCCACAGCAGATTTGTCTGTACAGCATGTATGGATAAATTTGTTATATTATTTATGTTTAGCCTGCAGGTCATTTATATGTGTAAGGGCAGCTTTAGGAGGTCGACAGTGGCAAACCTAAATGTTTCTGACAGTACAAATAAGACCAGTTTTTTTAAATGGTAACTCCACTTTCGTGGGGGGAAAAAAATAGCAAATAAAGAAAAAATAATATAGTGCATATGATTGCGACACTAATCATTTTGTAATTGGATGTTATTAAAAGTTACCTTTCCTTTTCAATCTACAGCCAATTTAATTTTCTGAGAATACATTGCAATGTGGCTACATGGAGTTGTTCTGTACACAGAATGTGTACTGACCACCCCCCAGAAACATCATTTCCTGCTTGTGTGATTGGCTTACCAATTTTCCCAGAAGTCTGCCTAAGATACAAGTCAGATTTCAGGCATCCCCTGCAACAGAAATGTCATTTTTAGAGAGAAACTTTCAATAGGAACACATCTAAAGGGATGCAGGCCCAGCAGATTTCCTCATTAGTGCCCTGCAGGTGCCACAGCTGACAGATAATTATGAAACCACTCCCCTTAGACTCACTCAGTACAGAGGCAGAGAGAAACACACATGGATTTCTTCAGAATAACAAAAGATAGGAATCTGCAACAAAGGTTGTTATAATCCTTGCAATGTACATCGATCACCCAGAGGGGAATGTTTTTTTGCTCAACAAAAGTGGAGTTACGTGTTAAAGATTAGGATGAAAATTGATTATTTGAAAAAAATAACAGCTTAAACTTCTTTTTTTTTCTGAAAAAACCCCTCCTGGCCACTTGCATTTTAAATCTATTGTGGGCTTACCAATCGTTAAATGTGGTGGCTGCATTTGTTTTCTTTTTTCATTCTCTTTCCCTATTTTTTCACCTGTTATCTGGCCAGTAACACACCTCCTGTATTAGAGAGCCTCCACTCTGGATGAAAGAGCACAGGGGCACCTTTGAAAAGCAGTGTTAATTGGGGGGGGGGGGGGGGGGGTGTTAAGCCTCGTACACACAATCAGATTATCTGACAAATTTTCATCCGATTTTTGTTGCATGCCAGTCTCGTATTGAACGTGAAAGTAAACATATGAAAATTCTCGTACGACTTCAGAAGTGATGTAATGTGTTGACTAGTTTTGTATGTGTTCTTTCATTTCTGAGCATGCGTAGTCTTACTCTTGTGATTTTTTTCGGACAAAAACTGTACTAATCAACCTCCCTGGCGGTTTTCCTGAGTGTGGCTCGAGGTTAAATTTCAGCACCATTAGCGGTAACCCCGAGCCACACTCTAGATTACATTGCAGGATCCTGGTGCGGTATACTTACCTTGTCCCCAGGATCCTGCGATGTCCCCCCGCTGTGTCTGCGGGCTCTGTCCTCCAAAATTTTACTTCAGATTTTCGTATCGTGTGTAAGGGCCTTTAGGAGTATTAGCAGATTTTGATACACTAACAAATTGAAGCCAAACTCCAGTTAACACTTTTGAAGCATTTTTTTTTAAACCAATGCAGCCACCACATCTAGGAATTGGTAAGCTGCAATATAATAAATGTTTGCATTGTTTTGGTTTAATACCACTTTTAAGGCTTTTAGAAAATGCAAGTGCACATTCCTAGATGCTGCTTCTTGTATTGAAGCTTACACATGGATTACAAGCACATCCTGTTACCTGTAGACACTGCCTGCTAAGTAGGAGGGACTTTACTGCTATTGTCACACGATCTTACATTGATACAGCGATTAATCCGATCTGATTCAAATTGCATGCATAGACACAAGGCCACTTCCATCACTTAAAGTTCAAATAAAATCACATACACATATGTTAAATGTATTTTTTAATAAATGAGTATAATTTTTACTTTATTCCCTATTCCATTGCAACACTGACTGTTGGAGCTTACAGCTACACGAATGTTAATCGGCTGCCTACATACGTGGACCTGTAATTATAAGTATTTTCTTCATCTGCTCTCCAGATGATCCACTTGCCTCTGACAGTTTTGACAAATCAGATTATTAAATCCGTAATTATACCTCAGGAGTCACAGAGCAATGTGTTCTCTTTTTGTCTTTACATTTTATGTAGTCATTTCATTATTAGAGGTAAATACTGCATGTACTTAGAAGCGTAACAGCTGGTCTTATGTGAGAAGACAATCCACAGATTAACTTGCCAAATGTATTACCAGTTCATTTCTCTAGAATGAGAACCTAAGGGTATTTTAATAGAGATTTGACCTTGATCACGCATGGGGAAAAATGCCCTCGCTTTTTTTTTTTTTTTTTAAGTGTAACCTGCGAATTAAAGCACGCCAGGTCATGTGCTAAGCACACACAGATTGCAGCTTGGCTATTTGTTACTCTGTTGTAATAATGGTGCAGCTTCAAGCAAAATAACTAAACATATATAGACACTTGCCTATTTTTAATTTTTTTTACAATTAAGGTTTCCTAATACTTTGTTATAGGTATTAATGCCAGCTGTAGCGCTGGAGGCATCTTATCTTATTTGTGTGCAGTGATAAATTACTTATCTACAACTGCCACTACTTTTTATTTCTACCAGTTTACACAGGATTTCTTTTCTGCTTTCTTCAGCTTTTATAGTTTAGCTCTGTTCCTCAAAGGTAAAGAGATTTATTTTTTGTGCTTTGTAATGCCGCGTACACACGAGCGGACTTTACGGCAGACTTTGCCCGGCGGACGGGATTTGGTTGGACAATTCGATCATGTGTGGGCTCCAGCGGACTTTGTTTTCTCAAAAGTTGGACGGATTTGAAACATGTTTTAAATTAATCCGTTGAAATCGAGTCCGGTCGAAAAGTCCACCGTCTGTATGCTAGTTCGACGGACAAAAAGCCACGCTAGGGCAGCTATTGGCTACTGGCTATGAACTTCCTTGTTTTAGTCCGGTCCTACGTCATCACGTATGAATTCCACGGACTTTGGTGGATTGTGTGTAGGCAAGTCCGTTCATTCAGAAAGTCCATAGTAAAGTACGTCGAAAAATCCGCCGGGCAAAGTCTGCCGTAAAGTCCGCTCGTGTGTACGCGGCATTAGTGTGCTTGGTATGCATGCAATACATTATATTGAAGAGCGCTCAAGAAGAAGCACTAAAATTGCCACTTTTAGGCTACTTTCACACTGAGGCGCTTTACAGGCGCTATAACGCTAAAAATAGCGCCTGCAAAGCACCTGTAAAGAGCCTCTCCTCTCACTCCAATGTGTGAGCCTGAGTGCTTTCACACTGGAGCGGTGCGCTGGCAGGACGGTAAAAAAAGTCCTGCAAGCCACATCATTGCAATGCTGTAGGAGCAGTGTATACACACCTCCTAAAGCCCCCTGTCCATTGAAATCAGTGGGCAGCGCCGGCAGTTTTAACCCTTTCGGCCACTAGTGGGGGTTAAAAGCGTCACACTAGCGGCCGAAAACCTCTGCAAAAATGACGGTAAAGCACCGCTAAAAATAGCGCTGCTTTACCACCAATGCCCCCAACTCCCCAGTGTGAAAGTAGCCTTAGAGCCCTTTCACACTGAAGCAGTTTTCAGTGGTTTTAGCACTAGAAATAGTGCCTGTAAAGCGCCTGAAAACTGCCTCCCATACCGCCCGAATGTGAAAGCCAGAGTGCGAGTAGAGGGAGAGCAATAATTCTAGCCCTAGACCTCCTCTGTAACTCAAAACATGCAACCTGTAGAATTTTTTAAACATCACCTATGGAGATTTTTAAGGGTAAAAGTTTGTCGCCATTCCACGAGCTGGCGCAATTTTGAAGCGTGACATGTTGGGTACTGGGTATTTACTCAGGGTAACATTATTAAAACTGGGCTAACTTTACTGTTGTCTTATTTTTTAATTCAAAAAAGTGTATTTTTTCTAAAAAAAAGTGTGCTTGTAAGACCGCTGCACAAATACGGTGTGACAGAAAGTATTGCAACGACTGCCATTTTATTCTCTAGGGTGTTAGAAAAAAAATGTATAATGTTTGGGGGTTCTAAGTAATTTTCTAGCAAAAAAAACTGTTTTTAACTTGTAAATAACAAATCTCAAAAAAGAGGCTCAGTCCTTAAGTGGTTAAACAGCGGTAAAGTGCCGCTAAAATGAGAGCCGCCTTACCGCTAATGCATGGGTTGCCCCAGTACGAAAGGTGTCCTAAGCCGGCCATAGACGGTGCGCTTATCTTTCCTGCAACCACACTGCCTGTGTTGATGGGGGAATCCCTCCGATGAAGCTATTGAGTTCTCCCAGCGTTGAATGGGTGGGATAGCCTCACCGGCCAGATGAACACACAGTGATTATTGCTAGCAGCTATAGCTGCTGGCAATAATGGCATGAAAAATCCAACAGGCTGGTTGTACCCAAGGTTATCAATCAATCAACTTGGGTACAACCAGCCTGCCCATACCTGATTCGTGTCCCAGTCGGTTCTTGCTGAACCTACCAAGATTCAAACCCTCTATGACTGGCTTTACTGTAGAAAAAGGGGCTCTAGCTACCTCAAATGCCAATCATGGGACTCAATGCCAGATCATTGGTCATGTGATCATAGTTGAAGTTAGGGAACTGCTTAGTAAAGTGGTGCTGAAGTGTAGCCAGTCAGTTGTAAGCTGACTGACTGCTGCGATAGAAGGAAGCTTCTCAACCACTTTCCGAATTTCTGTTGTCCAAGTAAAAAAAAATCAAGCTAAACCTAACCTAACTGGTTAGTGAGTTTAGAAGAGTTTAACAGTGTTTGGAGTTTATTTCATTGGCCATAATTTTATAATAAAGAAATAAACACTGAAGCGCTAAACGTGCCAAGAGTTTGAGAGTTTAACAATGTTCAGCGTTTTTTGTGGTCAGAATTCCCACTCCTGAACATGATTCTAGATCAGTGTTTCTCAATTGCAGTCCTCAAGGTGCACCAACAGGTCATGTTTTCAGGATTTCCCTTAGATGAAACAGCTGTGGTAATTACTAAGGCAGTGAAACTGATCAAATTACCTGTGCAAAATAATGGAAAGCCTGAAAACATGACCTGTTGGTGCGCCTTGAGGACTGGAGTTGAGAAACACTGTTCTAGGACATATAGCCTATAAACTCCCCTGCTGATAAACTGCTAAAAGAGGGAAGTTTCATGGCAGAAAAAATGTGCGTTTAAGGCCTCATGCACACTGGACGTTATAAAAACGTCAGTAGCATCAGCTGTAGAAAGCTGTAGGTGCAGAATGAGTTTTGCAGTAGCATTTTTTACCTGTTGCGTTTCTTAGCTTTTTTAAACAAAACTATCATCCCACAAAAGCTTATGGCTCAAAAAACGCTGATAAACATCAAATAGCCACGTTTTTTTCCGTGTTTTTAAGCTTTTATCAGAGTTAGTGCGTTTTTACAGCTGAGAATCTCTTAAAACCCACTAGTTCTGGGGGTTTTTCCAGCCAGAAAACCACCTGCCAAAAAACGCAGATAACGGCCTATGTGTGCATGGACACATAGGATTACATGCTGGGGAGTTTACTGGCTGACGAAAAAAACACCTGTAGCCAAAACAGCAGCTGTAAAAATGTTCAGTGTGTATGATGCCTTCTCCTCATTACCCAAGCTTTTCTATTCCTACAATGAACTTGGAAACAACATAACCTTTTTAAGGAATAACTGTCAAGTAGCTTGCAGTTGCTTGTTTACACATATGTAGTAAAATCAAATGACATACCAGGACCAGCAAACCTATGTTATCATTCACTATGCAAATCACCCACTTTTGTATGCATGGGGAATCTGAAAGTAAATTAATCTGCTTATAAAGCATGAATAGCTTTAAATGTTTAATGTGCAAAAAGTGATGGCAGAAAAAGACTTAATTGTAGTCAAGGTCGAGAAGGCATATATAATGTTTGTTACAAATCTAAATGATAGCATTTGATAGAGAGTTTCTTATTTATTGAGGTTTTTGTTAGCTAAAGCCTGATACTCACGCTTTGATTTTCGGAGGACAGAACGTCGAATTTTTGTGGTATGCTAGTCTCATGTCGAAAGTGAAGAGGTTACTAACAATACAGAATACAACGTCAGAAGTGACGTAACGTGTTGCATAGTTTTGTTTGTACTCTTTCGTTCCTGAGCATGCGTAGTCTTGCTTTTACGATTTTTTTCGTATGAAAACCATACTGAAGAAACGAAAATCAGATGTTGAGTTCAAATCCGACAAAAATGTTTTGGTCTGCACAGCCAGCTTTTGTCTGACGAAAAAGTGAAATCGGCTGTCGAAAGCACCGTGCTAACGGTAAGATTTGCGGATGATCGGTCGTCATAACACAATTTACGTCTGAAAATCAAAGCGTGTTTACGGGTCTTTGATCTATATAATGATGATTTTGCTAGATACCTCTATAAAACGCCTTTTTATTGCGAACTCCATAACTATCATTGGTTAATAGTAGGTATGCTTTTAAAATAATGTGTACTATCCACTGACACAGAGTTTGAGGAAGTTTCAGGTTTATTTGTAGTAATCTGGCTTGGTATGTATTTATCCAACCTGTTCAAATCTATTTTAGGTTCTCCTTTTTTGTCTTCTGGTTTGTTTGTTTTTTAGTAGCTTTCCACTTTTCACTAAATCTTCTTATTGTTGTTCTTCTGCTCTTCTTTATCTCTTCCTTTTTTTTTTACCTTTTCCTTCCAATCCCCATGTTGCCTTTTGTGTTAGTTTATCACTCTATTCCATTTTATATAACTATACTTATTTTTGAACTTTGTTTTTCTAAAATTCCTCCTGCTCTCTAGCTCCTTTGTCACCTTCTGCCATGCTCACCTCTGGGACTTTTCCAGAGCCTCTCTCGTCCTATGGAGTTCCCTACAGCAATCTTTCCGATTATCTCCTACTCTGTTTTTAGACGATCCCTGAAAACCCTCCTTTTCAGAGAAGCCTATCCTGCCCACACCTAACAGCTGTACTTTTATTTTCTGCATTAGCTCATCCAGTTATTACCGTTTGTATCCCTCCTAGATTGTAAGTTCTAACGAGCAGGGCCCTCTGATTCCTCCTGTGTTGAATTGTATTGTAAGTGTACTGTCTGCCCTCATGTTGTAAAGCACTGCACAAACTGTTGGCGCTATATAAATCCTGTATAATAATATTAAATAATATGAAAAGAGCTAACTGTTTATTCTGAGCAGGTTTATTTAAATATTGATAGCATTAAAATGGGACAGCAGTCAGCAAAATTTAAACAATAAAAAAGGAAAACGCCACACACCTTTTTTTGTTGGATAAAAGATTGGCCGCGGCTTTTATTATTATTGGCTTTAACAATAAATAAATAAATATCTGTAAATTTATTTTAAAAGACCTGCCATCAGCTCAGCCACTACGACTCGAGCTGGAATATTTTAAAATGTGGTAAATACCCATAACATCAAACATTCTTCATCCAGAAATCACTCAGATAATAGAAAACTGTAGCCCCCCTGGCGGTTTTCCCGAGTGTGGCTCGGGGTTAAAATTCCGTCCCATTAGCGGTAACCCCGAGCTACACTCGGGATCGCATTGCAGAATCCTGGGGCGGTGTTACTTACCTTGTCCCCGGGATCCTGCGATGTCCCCCGCAGTGTCCGAGGGCTCTGTCCTCCGCCCGAAGCCTCTCCGTGCCAGGCTCCGTTCCCTGCGAGCATCGCGACGCACGGGGGCGGAGCCTGGTGGCAAATTCAAAAAACTGTAAAAAGCATAACACATACAGTACTGTAATCTTACAGATTACAGTACTGTATGAAATTATTTCACATCCCTTTTGTCCCCAGTGCTTTGTCCTATGCCCTGCATGCAGTTCTATATTATATATACTGTTCTTTCTAGCTGGAAACTGGAGATTGTCCATAGCAACCAAAAAGTGTCCCTTTATGTCAAAAATGGTTTTAGACCAGCTAGAAAACAGCGATAGTAAATTAGAACACTTGCAGAATTGAGTGATAGTGAATCGTGGGGAAATTTATTTTATTATTATTTTATTTTTATTTTTTTAATTATTTATTTTTATTTATTATATTATAATTTATGTTTTTGTGTTTCAAACTTTATCATACCCGGGATATCTACTAGACTCTTGTTTGGACAGATTTAAGTGTGTTATTGTTAAGAATTACAGACCTACAATATAAAACGCCAAATTTCCATGCAAAATAATTGTACCGCTTTCAGCACCTAAAATCCGAAATAATCATACCGCCAGGGAGGTTAAGAGACCTAGTCATTAAAAAAACTTAGGCACATAAACTGTCCCCCTTAACAAAGGTGACACTGCCACTTAATAATTAGCCATGACGGATAGGGAGGGAGGGAGGAAACACCACAGCTTGTGCTTACTGGAGCCACTGAACCTCAAGGGCTCGGAACCCCCTTTTTATTTCAAATTCTTCCTGCTCTTTTTCCAAACTGCCTGGATACTAGATCACCTGACCTACCCAGGGAAAGGTGATCAATAAAACACATTCCCGCTCTTTTTCCAAACTGCCTGGATACTAGGTGACCTGACCTATCCAGGGAAAGGTGACCAATAGAACACCTTCCCGCATTTGTAGTTAAGGGGATGCTTAAAACTCTGCTGCCGCAGTCCCATGATGGAAGGGGGGATTCAAAACAGTTTTCCCCCTTTTCCCTTCATACTAACTCCAATGCAGAGAGCGATTTCTAATGTCCATAAAATACACTATTGCATTATTGTAAAAATAAATGAGGGAAGTATCAGTACATCTTATTATTTGGTGTAATTTGGGATAGCAAGCTTCAAGCTTTCATCCTCCCCACTCACGTTCTATCATTCCATTCCTCTCCCCCTCTCCTCTTACAAATCAGGATTTAAAAAAAAAAAGATTTATTTATATAGACATTACTGCACTTCCTGTTTTCTCAACTAGGTGAGAATGACATATGCAGTACCAGTAGTCTTCTGGGATACATAAGTCATGCACCCCAGAAGACCGCAAAGTATTCTACTGTGCATGCCCCACTGCATCATCTGGGGGGTAGCTGCAAGAACCTTGAAAAGACAGCCAGCCTCCTGATGATGTCACAGAGGATGATGACAGTGCCAGGCCTGGTCATCCTGGTAACCAGAAAAGTATTTTTTATTGTATGACATGTTAAAAGTATTATGCTGTATAAACATGATTACTGTCATCTTGGAGTAAGCAAAACAAAAATGATCATTGATCATGAATAAAAAAAAAAATTATGGCTGTGACTGACTATTTATATCAACCAGATACATTGATTAGGATGTGGATGAAATGTGTATTTTTGAATAAAATTTTTACTCTGTGGGTTTCCTAATGGTGGCAACATTGCACCATGCCTTTGTAATACACTATAATACCAAAAGTATTGGGACGCCTGCCTTTACACAAACATGAACTTTAATGGCTCCCCAGTCTTAGTCCGTAGGGTTCAATATTGCGTAATATTGAGGCCCACCCTTTGCAGCTATAACAGCTTCAACTCTTCTGGGAAGGCTGTCCACAAGGTTTAGAAGTATGTCTATGACCATTCTTCCAGAAGTGCATTTGTGAGGTCAGGCACTGATATGGACTTTATGTCTTTATGGACCTTGTTTGTGCAGTCATGTTGGAACAGGAAGGGGCCATCCCCAAACTGTTCCCACAAAGTTGGGAGCATGAAATTGTCCAAAATATCTTGGTATGCTGACACCTTCAGACACCTTCACTGGAACTAATGGGCCAAGCCCAACCCCCAAAAAAGCAACCCCCCACCATCCCCTTCCACAAAATGATTTGGACCAGTGCACAAAGCAAGGTCCATAAAGACATGGATGAGCGAGTTTGGGGTGGAGGAACTTGACTTGCCTGCACCTCCTGACCTCAACCCGATAGAACACCTTTGGGATGAATTAGAACAGAGATGCAAGCCAGGCCTTCTCGTTCACATTAGTGCCTGACCTCACAAATGCTCTTCTGCAAGAATGGTTAAACATTCCCATAGACACACTCCTAAACCTTCTAGACAGCCTTCCCAGAAAAGTTGAAGCTGTTAGAGCTGCAAAGGGCGGGCCAACTCAATATTGAACCTTACGGACTAAGACTGGGATGCCATTAAAAATTCATATGTGTGTAAAGGTAGGTGTCCAAATACTTTTGATAATAAAGTGTATGTTGTCACAGGTGCTTGTAACCTCTATTGGAAGCTTGTATGACAGGGTGACAATGCAGAAGGAAAAATGGGATTCAGAATCAGAACATTTTTACATTGTAACAGGAGGTGTCTGAACAAGGACCTTCATAGCAGGATCACAATGTATTATTTTAATGAAAGCTGTAGATTTAAACATTTTGAAAATTACTTTTGAAATTACATTAACATGTTATGGTGTGTATGCAATTTTATTGATTGGATTTACCTATACTGTACTTCTTTCAAGTATACCAACCTTTTTCTGTAATTAGGAATATAGTTTAACTGACCAAAAGTCTCATAAGATTGTGTATTTTAGTTGTTAATATTATTAATATTGTGTGCAAAAGTGGGGCAACTGCTGCTCAAGGGAGCTTTGGTGAGCAAACGTGCAGTGATAAAGGGGACTCTCATCTCTCTGACACATCATCAGTTGCCAGTGTTTGCTTATGACCTGAGTGCCTGTCACTACAAGAAGAGATGTACAGCTACTGAATCTGTATTTCCAGTCTCTGTAAGAGCTGCTTTTAGTCAGAGCTTTGTTAGCGATACCCAGAGTTAAGTATAGTGGAGACTGCCATTTCATGGAATGTTCCTTAAAAGATTTGACCACTTAAAAGAACACTTTCAAAAGACCAAGTTAATTTAACACACACGCCAGCATATCTAGACCATAGCTTCTCTCAGATTGATAGTGTGAACAAAGGCATGTCCATTGAATCATAGGCTAATTTTGTGAAGGATGATTTTGCCACAAGTATCACACTTAAGCTGCTGTTAGAAAAAAAAGTAAGTGATCGGAGGTCCTGTCAAGCTTGTGGTATTGCTCTCATATTTTGACATGGATCTTGAAAAAGCAAAAATCCTGAAAATGTAAAGATTACCTATAGCCAAATTTTTGAAATATAGAGTTGGGAAGGGATGGAGCCCCTGTTTAATGACAAGTAAAAAAAAAAAAAAAGAAACTAAAAGGCGTCACATACTAAAACTTGAGCTCAGATACAATTTCAGACATTTCTTTTTCATTAAAGAGGGGTGTTATTACATTTTTCCTGTTGATGTGGAGATCTTCCAAAATATTATACTGTACAGAGACACATTCCAAAAATGCACACATTTGGGAAAAAGGAAAGAAGTCAAATCAAAGCCTTTACACGTGCTTTGAATGCTTAACTAATACCATGTATGGTTTTAATTATTGAAGTGACTGGAAAGAGACTTCCCAAGCATATTATGTTAAATTAAGTCTATCTGTTTTACTGTAGAATTTGACGTGTCTCACCTATTAATGCAGGATTGTGGATGGATCATGCATTAATAAAACCTCTTTGATACTAATTGTGCTCATTTAGGATGGCCTTTCTTGCCTACTTTTTCCATTTTGGAATTATTTCTCTGTGAAGCTGACTCTTTCTGATGACATCATGGATCTACAGTACAATGAAAGTGATTCTAATCATGCCTTTGTTTCGTACATTGACAATCCACATTAATTAAGCCGCTGGGAATGTTGGAATCTGAAATATGCTCCCTGCTGAGTTGAAATTGGCTTCTTCCTTCTATATACTGCAGAAAGAACTTGATGGTTCCAAAGAAGGAAAAGGTGTTTGTTGATGTTCTAATTCAGTGACAATCCAGGAAAGGTTCCAAATATCACTTTCTGGAGAACAGACAAGAACATCTGTAGGAAATCAGTTCAGAGTTAAATAAGGTTTTCACCATGCTTTCCATGCAGAAAAACAAAATAGTTCAAAAAAATTGTGTCACCTTTTTTAAGGTTAAGTGAACACCAGAATCATCACAGACACGTGTGGATTATCAAAGAATACACACATTAAATAGTTCCCATACTTTAAAGTATGCATCCCAAAAGTTACCATATGGATGATAAAGGGGCTGATTTTACGTACTACTGGAGCATTACAATGAAGATGCTCTGTGATGAACTTTTCCCTTATATTTCCTCATTGCCTGTGCTGGATCAATCCTTGACTGTGAAACAGTTATGGCATGGTGGCAGGACAGAAAGCATAGACAAAGAGATTGATTTCATGCAGTGGAATGTCTCAGTAGGCAGTCAGGAATTGCAGTGTTAATGGTGTAATTACCAGTTATCCAAATCTAATAATTTATCCTTTATTTTTACTGTTTTTGTTTTTTTTGGGGATATAGACTTTTATGAGGAAAAAAACAATATGTGGAGATGGAGAATGGTTGCAATCATGGTTTAAAACACTGTATTACAAACTTTATTGACTGCAGGAGTGCCATCAGCATTAGAAAAAAAGACTGAATATAAGGGTGGGAAAACTCATTAAAATGGGAATAACAACAAAAAGGCAACAGGGAAGGGGAATGGTGAAAAGGGTTTATATTGACTTTGCAAACATACAGTGGCATACTTAGCATATCTGGCACCCTGGGTGATCATTTTTTAAACACCCTCCCCACCACCACCAACAAAAAATGTATTTAGATTAAGTGCTGGGTGGGCCATGCCAAATTGTGGGTGTTGTCAGATTTCTAACTAACAGATATGTACAAATCTCAGAACAATATATTTTTTTAAATGAAACATTTTCATTATATATGCTTTCCTGCACACAGCCTACTTTAAAATGAATTGCAAGAGTGTATATTGTACTTATAGGGCAGTGGTCAGGAGTATGTTATATAAAACCAAGGAAGTATGTTATATAAAAACAGAAGTGTACAACAGTACAGAGGTCAGGAGTTTGTAACACAGAAAATGCATGCCTCTGGAGTGCATAATGCAGAGAATGCAGGGCTCAGGACTGCCTAATACATGGAATGCAAGGCACAAGAATACACAATGCAGAAAATGCATGGTTCAGGAATGTGTAGGGCTCAGGGCAGGGCTCAGGTGTGCGTGATGCAGAAAATGCAGGGGTCAGAAGTGGGGAACGCAGAGAGTACAGAGATAAGGAGTGGGTATCACGCAGATAGCAGAGGTTAGGGTGGGTAACGCACAAACCACTTTACAGAATACAACCAAAAATTGCTCAATCCTTCTATTACAAATCAACCCAAAGTCACCTTCCCAGCCTTCTGTTCCTGCCTAACCCCCAATACAGACCCCTCTCCCCAATGAAGAACCCCACCTTGCAGCCTTGCCCACAGTACAGTCCACCAGTACAGATCTTCCCCCAGTACAGAACCTCCCTCCCTACCTAACGCACAGTACAGACCTTTCTCCCAGCCTAACCCCCAGTATAGACTCTTCTCCCCAGTACAGCCACTCCTCTCAGCCTCAACCCAAAAACAGATCTCACCCCACAGCACAGACCTTCTCCGTCAGATTACTTAAAGCAGCTGCATTTTGGAGTGAGGGAAATTCTCACCTTGGTAATGTCATATAATTAGAGCCAAGGAGGAGCCTCCCTTTGCTCTGGACAATAGCTGTCAGATGGGGAAAAATGGTGCTGTAGTGCTACTACCTTTGGCACTGCAGCACCACATAAAAAAATGTTGGACAGCACCTGCCTTAGTACATCACTGCTAATATGCTGGATGAGCAATTCTCAAGCCACAGCAGACTTCCAAATAAAAAAACATAGAGAATGATCTGACAAATTGGATCAGAATGTTAGCTGCAGTGGAAAGTTGTCCCAAACAACCACCCTTTAATTTTTCGGTAGGTTTGGAGGATATATTATTTTGACAAGGTAGCCTAGCAGAATGGGGTATCAAAATGTTTTGCTCCAAAGGGAGAAAAATTCAAAAATCTAAAATCAGACTGTAGACCACAAATGTGCAGGTCCTCTTGAGCTTGGTCTCAGGGGATTGGAAAAACACCCTTATGCTGGTGTGCAAAGTAGTGGGGAGCACCTAAAGGTTTGGAAGTGGTCTGTCAACTGGTCTTGAATTCTGTGTATTTGAAGACTTAACTGTGGATTATAGGGCTACTTATAAAGTTTATTGATTTTTATTTATAATGCATGGTTATAATTTGTACGGTTGGAGTTTTCTAGTGAATGGAATTATAACCAATATAACCAGTAAAAATCCATTCATGCAGTGTTCATTTTTATTTCCTAATGGGAGGTCAAGAAATATCAACAAATCCCATAGTCAAGATCTCCTAGTGAGACATTAACATTAGGTCCCATACACACATGCATGAAAAGGGGCATCTGGACAATGTACTAGAGCTGAGAAACCATACTGAGCTGGAATCAAAACTATGTTCTATGTTATATGTGAACCAATGAAGGTAATAATGTGACAATACTATTTGTTTTGACTGGCTTCCCTGCACAAGTCCTACCATTCAAAAGAGCTCTGAAGGGGAATCTGGCAAAACAGATATCAATGGATGAGTGCAGGGTGCACTGTGCACCTGCCACTTGTCTGACAGACAATAGACCTCCGGCCTATGATAATGTGTGCTGTCTAATGCAGTCCAATTTAAAATAAACTTCATACATCCAACTTTTTTCATACCTTTTTAAAAACAACTAAACCAATGTGTTTTCATATGACTTTAAATTATTATTTTGTGTGTGTTTTTGGCAAGGTATGTAGCAATAATATATTTTATTGTTTTATTACATTTAATTGTTGAAGTACTTGATGAAGCCTTCAGTAGCAAGTTGCATATTTCAAAGTATTGTTTCTTGGCTTTTAGCGCAGGAAAGAACATTTCAAACAGGTTGATCAATAGCACACAGAACAGTCTGTTTTCTATCAGCGATTCCTCATGAGCTTATTTCACAGATTTATACAATGAAAGATTCTAATCACAAAACCATTCATCTCCTTTATTACTTGGCATTAGATATGTCTGTTGTTTATATTTCAGCTACCATTTTCGTACAGTATATTGAAGTTTTAAGATCGAACTCTTTCAACATTGATAGAAAAAATATTTATTCAGTGGCATTAAGCAGTTTGTTAAAATTTTTGGGGGTTCCTGCTATTGTATCAATAGCATATTACTTATATGATTGGACTTATTGCAGTTGGTCAACAGTGTGTTGTACGTAACGTTGCAGGCAATTTGGGCATGTAAAGGCTTCAGCTGTATGCTGGCATCTAGTTTTGATATGGCTTTGTTAGTCTTCAATGTCTCTGACACATGGAAATGCTTATGAGCAGATTTTTGTTCTGATTAATTATTTTCACTTAGCACCCATTGTATTATATGCATTCAGGTTGAACAGTTTAGGAGCTTTGCATACCAAATGGAAACGTAGTTACGCTGACGCTGATGAATGGTGCTAGCAACTCATAGATTAGTTTTACAGGTATACCAGTAAATAGATCACAGGCCTTCTCTAATCATCACAATGTATTACTTTCAACATTGGAAACTATTTGCAGCTGGCTGAAGTGTGTGCATATTTCTGAATCAGTGACTTGACATTATGATGCATACTTTAAAAATGACTTAAAAAAGTATTCTCTGTGGAAATTACCTTTACTCTGTGCTCATTATTATAGCCATGGATTCAGGTTTTCTGCTGTGGAATCCATAGAAGCCTTACGTAGTGATTCTACCTACTAGCCTTTTGCCTGAGTATTATAGAACATTGCCTACCTTCCCCAACATCTTAGCAGTGTAGAGGAGAATTCATGAACTATGCTTAGCCCTATTTACATTTAAATGGACCTCATAGTTCCAATGCAACTGTGTGTATATACAGTATGTTTATACGTGGCAACATAATCCTGCAAGGTAAGCAGTTGCCTTGAACAAGTCTTATACCTATAAGTTTCTAGCCCTTTTAAGGAGCTTACTTTCATTTAATTCTCCTATATACAGTATATCCCCAACATAGGTGCTGCTATTGATTAGAGTGGGGGCCACACTGCACACTTGCATTTTTTATGTTGCCCGCTGTCTTATGCAAATGTATGCTGAGAGTTAATAACCGAGAACCCTTATTTTGAATGGCTTCCAGTGTTGGTCACCTTATGTGTATCATTTTTAATATATAATGTATTATAATATATAATGTGTGTGTATATGTGTATGTATATACAGTTGTGCTCATGAGTTTACATACCCTGGCAGAATTTATGATGTCTTGGTCATTTTTCAGAGAATATGAATGATAACACAAAAACTTTTTTTTCACTCATGGTTAGTGTTTGGCTGAAGCCATTTATTATCAGTCAACTGTGTTTAATCTTTTTAAATCATAATGAGAACAGAAACTACCCAAATTACCCTGATCAAAAGTTTACATACCCTGGTGATTTTGGCCTGGTAACATGCACACAAGTTGACACAAAGGGGTTTGAATGGCTATTAAAGATAACCATTCTCACCCATGATCCGTTTGCTTGTTATTAGTATGTGTATAAAACGTCAATGAGTTTCTGGACTCCTGACAGACCTTGCAGCTTTCATCCAGTGCTGCACTGACGTTTCTGGATTCTGAGTCATGGGGAAAGCAAAAGAATTGTCAAAGGATCTGCGGGAAAAGGTCATTGAACTGTATAAAACAGGAAAGGGATATAAAAAGATGTCCAAGGAATTGAAAATGCCAATCAGCAGTGTTCAAACTCTAATCAAGAAGTGGAAAATGAGGGGTTCTGTTGAAACCACACCACGATCAGGTAGATCAACTAAAATTTCAGCCACAACTGCCAGGAAAATTGTTTGGGATGCAAAGGAAAACCCACAAATAACTTCAGGTGAAATACAGAACTCTCTGAAAACATGTGGTGTGGCTGTTTCAAAATGCACAATAAGGAGGCACTTGAAGAAAGATGGGCTGCATGGTCGAGTCGCCAGAAGAAAGCCATTACTACGCAAATGCCACAAAGTATCCCACCTACAATATGTCAAACAGCACAGAGACAAGACTCAAACCTTCTGGCACAAAGTTATTTGGAGTGATGAGAGCAAAATTGAGCTTTTTGGCCGCAACCAAAGAGGAGTCCACAAGACCTATAATGAAAGGAACACCATTCCTACTGTGATGTTTTGGGGACGTGTGAGCTACAAAGGCACAGGTAATTTGATCAAAATTTATGCAAGGTGAATGCAGTATGTTTTTCAAAAAATACCGGAAGAACATTTGCAGTCATCAGCCAGGAAGCTATGCATGGGACGTACTTGGACATTCCAACATGACAATGATCCAAAACACAAGGCCAAGTCGACCTGTCATTGGCTGCAGCAGAATAAAGTGAAGGTTCTGGAGTGGCCATCTCAGTCTCCTGACTTCAATATCATTGAGCCACTCTGGGGAGATCTCAAACGTGCAGTTCATGCAAGACAGCCCAGGAATTTACAGGAACTGGAGGCTTTTTGCCAGGAGGAATGGGCAGCTTTAACATGAGAAGATAAAGAGCCTCATCCACAAATACCACAAAAGGCTTCAAGCTGTTATTAATAAATTGTTAAAGGGGGCAATACATGGTATTAAGAACTGGGGTATGTAAACTTTTGATCAGGGTCATTTGGGTAGTTTCTGTTGTGATTATGATTTAAAAAGAGTAAACACAGTTGATTGATAATAAATGGCTTCAACGAAACACTAAACATGAGTGAAAGAAACGTTTTCGTGTGATCATTCATATTCTCTGAAAAATGGCCAAGAAATCATAAATTCTGCCAGGGTATGTAAACTTATGAGCACAACTGTATACTGTGTGTATATATATATATATATATATATATATATATATATATATATATATATATATATATACTAGCATTATATCCAGTCCGTGGTCTTGAGGTACATACCATTGATGCCAGGATGTGGATTGTTTTTAATTTGAGTTGATTTTTTGAATACGTTACATCACTTAAAAAGGAGTATGCTGGTATTTCCTTTGAGGCCACTTCCTGCTTCTTCCTTCTCCATTGTTTGGTGTGTGCATAAATGTGGAGAATCTTCAGATCCCCGTTTATGTGCATAGTGGTCCAACAAAAAAAATGCATGCTGCCATACTTTTTGAAAGCACTGGAAATGAACTCAGTTGTATGAACTAAAATGATTGAAAAACATTGATTTTACTGTGCATGCATTCAGGATGCATTTCAAATGCAACTAATAGCATCTGGTGTGAACAAGTCCTTAGACCAGAAAAAAAAACACTTTAGCATGATGAAGTAGGGTTTTTCAGTGATTTAGCTGTGCTGTCAACAGCATTGCATGGGAAAATTGGTAATGTTGTTAGTAATTTTAGTAGCTCCCCATGTTAAGCAATATTTTAGTTTCTAATTAGACTGGCCTTTTCCTTTTATTTTGAATCTATTCTAAAAAAAAAATATCTATGCAATCTTATAGTATTACCAGTGAAAAATGACTCAGTACTGCTTTATAGTCATGGGAATAGCAAATACAGTTTGTGGGTTTTTATTGCATAGACCATTTCCAAATACATTTCCTAAACAATTTACTTTGGACACTTACACGTCCTTCCCCAGCATGACATAAGACTGAAAGATCCTGACACTGGAGTTTCCCTTTTACAATACTTGTTCTGTGGCTATAGAAGAAAAACAGGTCAATGTGACTTCAGGCAAATATATAGCAATGTTTGGAAATTTCTAAGCGCTGAGCAGTATCAGATGTTTTGCTGGATATTCTTTGCTGTGTTCTCATTTAGTACGCTAAAAGCCCCAAACGCTCTTTAGATGATGATGAATTAGAAACATGCAATTAAGAAATGCTAGAATAACAAATAAAGAGGTCATGAATGGAAATGTTGGCAGTAGATTCTAAGGACTTGCAGGAGTTTACTTGTTTGAAGAACAATACTACAAATATGAAATCAAGCAGTAAAAGAATAATTTCAGTCCACAGCATTGATTGTAAAAATGCCCAGCTGAAAAGCTGGATTTAAATTTAGGCTTGAGAATGACTCACAATGGTGCAGGAAGATTAAAGGCCTACTTTACTCTGATTGAATTAAATATATTTAGAGTGTGCCATAACTCAGAAAAAAATCTAGTGGCTATGTTCAATGGGGAAAGGAAAGGTTCCTGTAATGTGGTTAGAGTACTTAGTCCTCTCCGGAGACACAATGAACATTGATTCTTGCATAAATTTGGTGACAACAACACATAATCCTTGAGTCACATTGAGTCAAATTATGTATACAGTTTGATGAACTATGCTCTTCTTTAAAGCTAAACTTTGGTCAGAAATATTAAAGCACCTTTTTAACCGTCTTATTTTACCTTTCATTGATATTCTTTCTATTTTATGTAGTCAAGCAGCCACTGAGTACTTTATCTGTAAAGATCCCATTGCCAGGGTTCACTGCCCTAATACCCAGTTTATACGACTGGGGCTTCTCTGCTCTCTCCTTAAGCAGGGACATTGGTTGTGTAGTAACTGCCCCTGTGTAGCTTGTTCCTGTTTGTGGCTATATAGTTACGCAGTTACGCCACTGTCTGTAGTGAGAAGTTCTGGGCTACTCAAACTCACGGTCTCTCCTGCCCAACCATGCTGCATTAGTTGACTGACAGCTCATTACACTTCCTACTCATCCACAATTGTAAATGACTACCTGACACAAATGTCGTTTCCTGCCCACAGTCTCACCTGCCACCATCACTAATGTCTCAAAATATTATGAGATTTCAAAGTCCACAGGAGTACCTAGAATGATATCAGGCACCTCAATAATACATTGTTCCAGCAGACATATTTTTTCATTGTGTTAGCAGCAATGAATACTTCATGGAATTTAAAAAACTGATTTCAACAATTGAGTGAAAAAAAAATAGTTTTTCTTGTGCTAGGGGAAATGAATTTTAGAAGAGATTTGAAAGTAATCTTGTAATTCAACATTAAAGTGAAACTAAGAAGGAAATATTGTCCATAAGAGTCTTCTGATAGATCATGTAAGCCATCAGTTTATCAAGAGATTATAACTTTTTTCTTGCTTCCCACTGAGCACAGAAAAATGTTGCATTGATTGTAGCGAAAATGCCACAGTACTATTATAATTTGCATATTCAGATATCGAAGAGTGTATTCATCAGAATAGGTGGTGTTGACTTGAGGTATGCCATAAAAGAGGAACAAATGTATTTTTTCTCCCTTAGCTTAGTGAATGTGGTGAAAATTCACTTTACAAAGAAAGCCTGATCACATGCAGGGAATATTAAAAAAAGTATTTTTGCATACACATAATTGGATGATGGAAGAGAAAATTTCCTTGCAAAGTAAATAGTCTATTTGCCTTTTGAAAAGTTAGCTATGCATTTCCCCATCTTGTGCCTTTGCTTTGCTGCATTCTGCCTACTTCTTTTGCCAGCTCTAATGCTTGTCATGGGTGATCTGTGCACTCATGGAGCTCCTTTGTTTAAAAAACTAAACAGCTTATGGAATGACCCTAACCCAACAGCCAGCTCTGTACAGTGCCATACAGTGCAACTCTAATAAGCCTCTGCCTTAACACCAATGTATGTCCAAGCATTGCCCAAAGTTGCTCTCAAACCTTCTTCTCCTTCTCCAGATCATGCACCAGCATTATTTTTTTTCTTTTATTTTACCTGGTTTCTGTAGCAAGAAACTGTTTTTAGTTTTTCCAGTGATGCCATCACCAGGCTTGTAAAATTCTTGCAAGGAAAGCTGCAAGGAGCTTAGTGTTGTAGGCAGCCCCCAATACTACATCTTTCAAGAGGCCTTTCTTCACAAATAGTGTATGGGTAGTCAAGGCAGAAATATTAT
The DNA here is from genome assembly GCA_037952925.1 of Lithobates clamitans. Lineage (NCBI taxonomy): Eukaryota > Metazoa > Chordata > Amphibia > Anura > Ranidae > Lithobates > Lithobates clamitans. The sequence goes on along the minus strand of JBBGZY010000240.1, from coordinate 5,133,608 downwards.
GTTTCTAAGTAAAAAAAATCTAAGTAAATAAATAGTTGAAAGACATTTATGTGAACTGTTTTACCTGCAAAAGGATTTGTTATTTTTTTTCAGCAACTTGTGATCCAGATACCCCTCAGAGACAGTACAGGTCCTTACTGTCCTCTGTAGTGACAGATGCTGTGCAGCAATTCATTCTCAAAATTCACAGCAAACCCACTGAAGTTTTTGAAGTCATTCTCTAAGCACCCCGGCTCAACCTCACACACCAGCATCTCTAATCTGTAATGTAAATACAGAACAGGTTCTCTGGGAGAAAGAAGCAGAGTGAGCTGAGCTGCTTGGGGAACACCTTGAATGACCTCAGTGCTTTTACTTTGAATCTCGAGGACAAGTTATTTCTCAGTACCCACAGCTATAGAAGTCATTGGGGACTTGTATTAAAGCTAATTTGCTGCTTGTTAACAAGAAAACACTTGAATATCCATAGTGTTGCTACAGGTTAATTTAAGATAAGGCAGTTAGAGGTTTCTGCAGAGGTCGTAATATGACTTAGTGACATACTGTTCTTTCCTAATGTCCTGTATATTTGCTCCTAACTAGCATTTCTGTATCATTTATCTTGTTGGAAAGCTTAAGAGAGCTCTGAAAGTAGTGTATAAAACAACATCCAAGTGTTACATTGGAGAGTGATTTTACTTTATTAGAATTCCAGTTCACTGACATCATTAAAGGTGTTATTTCCTGGAAGATGGCTTGTGCTAAATCATTTTTTCTGCTTTATCATTTCCACAAAAGTGTGTGGTTTGGGAATGTAATAAGGAATAATACAAACTGGCAGAATGAGGACCTTGTGTTTATTAGCTTTAGTTTTCTTGTGTGTTTGTAGTATGTTCATGTTGTCTCACTTACTAACATAATAAAATATCTTAATTAAGTCTTTTTGCTCTCTGTTTATATAGCCTTCTTTACCTAGTACTGTCTCTCAAATGTTAATCCTTCTTGCAGACCTCCTTTAGTAGAGTCTTCAGGAATGCTTAAATGCCTTAATAATGCCCAGTTAAATCCTGGACAATAATGTTGAACCTCACCAAAAGATTAAGATTCCTCACGTCCAGTTTTTGTTTTATTTAAGCTAAGGAGATTTGTTGGGCTGTGCCTTGGACAATACAAACAAGAGCTGTGCTAACTTTATTGAACACCTCTCAAGGCACGAGTAGGTTCTTCTAGTGAAAAGAAAAGCTTTGGGAGGCAGCTTGTAGAGGTTTGTCAATATAGTTCTTGTGTGCATTTAATTTTCTCTGAATTCTTGCTGTTTCTAGTAAACAGCAATCTCCAACCTATGTATATGCCATTATATTCTTAGTTTGTCTGATTCTATAGATAATATTTCATTGTTAATCTTTAAATCAATGGCAACTTAAAAGTGGAAAAAAATATTGCTACACCTTCAGCCCTTTAAAATTAGTAGCGTGATCTGTAAAACTGTTTAAAGGCTAAAATGTATGTATGTATGAATGTGAGTTAGGGACCGTAGATTGTAAGCTCCTTGAGGGTAGGGACAGGGTAGGGACTGATGTGAATGTACAATGTATATGTAAAGCGCTGCGTAAATTGACGGCGCTATATAAGTACCTGAAATAAATAAATAAAATAAATAAAATCATATGTTTCTAAGTATGTTGCTTTTTTCCCTAAATCTGACTATATTCTACTTTGTAAACAAACTGTTTCATGGCAGAGGTTAATCAGGCTTTACCTTACATTTCCTTACATAATACTGCATGTATAGGGCTGTTGTAGTGAATGTATAAAATGTGACAGTAAATTTAAAATCTTTGACTGATCTTTATGGTATGTACTGATTCTGTTTATATATTAATCTGGATAACATTATATCTAGGAGTATTTCACTCCTAGCGCTGTGCCCCAGAGTAGTATCTCTCTCTCTCTCTCTGTCCTCGCTGGACCTAGACACAGCAGCTGGAGCCATTGGCTCCTGCTGCTGTCAATCAAATCCAGTAAAGAGGGAGTGGGGGTCAGGGCCGAGCCACGCTGTGTTTGTCTATAGATAAACAGATTGTGAGCGAGCCCACACATCTGCCCTCATAGCAAGCGGCCATTGCTAAAGGGTAGACATTGCAGAAGAGAAGCAGACAGCTTCTTTCCCTTTTCCAAGATAACAGACTAACCGGAGACTGCACTGCCCACTGTTAACTCTTCTGTGAAAACTGGAAGTTCAGTTTGGCAGCACTGAGAGAGCAGGAGTCAGCAACATTGAAAACATTGCTGGGACAAGAATTTTAAAAAATAGTTAATGTTTATTTTATTGTGTTTAATATGTTACACTAAAAAATGCTCAGAGTTTTATACTACTTAAACTATGTATAGGAATCTCTGTTACCTGCCAACTATTTGAAATTCTATTCCATTGAAATACTTCTATTGATTCCTGCTGTGCAGTGAATTTTGTGAAGTTTTCTATAATTATTCATATCTAAGAGAGCCGTTTGTCTCTTTACAGCATATACTTACAGCAAAGCGAGGTGATGGAGTTGGGGAGTATGGGGCAATTACTGTGTTTCTGCTGATGATGGGTAAAAAATATGTAGCCTGATAACTGTACAAGGAAAATTAAACCTCTTTGGCCATACACGGTGCAAATGTATTTCCTGCAACCACGAATTGCAGGAAAGGAAAGATTTGAACCATTTATGGCCTTCCTTAGCCTCCCATACTGTGTCCTATATTATATAATAAGTAAGTTTAGCTAAATATTTGTCACCACTGATCTCATTGTGTTCATTAAAGCAGAACTCCAGCCAGGATTGCAAAAAAATCCTAAATGCACTACTAAACTGAGAGATCTTCAACAGTGTGTCTTTCTATTTCATAAACTATAGAAGACTTTATGATGTTTATTCCCCTATGTGAAATGATACTACAGGATAATAACTCACCAACCTCCCCACACTTAAATACACATTTCTATATTTCCTTAGTATTTATTTCCTTAGCATTTATTGTCCATGTAACTATGTCTTATGCCACAAGACACCGTTTTCAAAAGCTCTAAGTAAATTAGTCCCTCAAACGAAATAGAGTTAATGCTTAAAATACGTATGCCTCGTAGTAAAACGTATAGGAGTATGTCATAGGATAGGGTATTGAGGAAATTAGAAGAATGCTTTAAACTATTATGGAAACGGAAATTGGATATCCATTGCAGAGATCAGCCTGAAAAGTCACAGGATATTCCTTGTCCAGCTAGACTTAAATTACCTGCTTTCTACAGAGCCTCTTGCATGAAGTTATGTCTTCTGTTTCTGTTTGCCATTTAGCATTGTACAAAGCTTTGCTTCCAGAATCGCATATGTAGCTCGATTCAGAAAGGAAAAAAAAAAAAGTATAGCATCAAAAAGTCTGTGTTGAACTTGTTTCCGCTGAGAACAAGAAAACCCCAGGGAGGAGACCCAGCAGAAAAATATCACAGGAAAAATTAGCCCTTATCCTGCAAGAGCATGGCTATGGCAAGATGGATTCTGTTATTCATGTGTTAAACATATGTAGGTAATCCCTCTACATCTAATTGCTGTGAACCAGGGTTCTTCTGTGCCTTTTAAAAACCATCTTAATGGCATAAAGTGGCGATTCTCTATATATGAGAAATATTTGCCTTGTTCACATGGTGCCAGATAGATAAATTGGCATGGCAGTGTATTTCTGCAACGTGAATATGCTTTTACAAAGGCACCAGTTTATTGTGACTGCTGCTCAGTATGTTATCTCAAGTATATGAAATTCCCTGTAATCTACTAAATAGGCTCCTCTAATTATATTTCTTGTTATGATAATGAAAGTAAAGTTTTCTGGCCTTGAGTTCCAAGACACCAACCTCCACCACTACTTTAAAGTATAACTGTAGGCAAAACATATTTTTATGATGTGGATAGAATGGTGAGGGGTAAACCCCTGTCAGGTTTTTACTGCTGTCTGTATTTTCATTAGGGGGATTTTGTCTCTTCAATTGTCTTCGTCACCAATTTTGCCACTAGAACAGGAATAGAGAGAGGCTCTTCCATCGGCAATGCTGTTTCCCATGACAACTGTCTAACAGGGGATATCCCCAACATTGGAAAGATATCTTCTCACTTCCCAGTGAGGTTACACAACAGGAAGTAAACAGATATCTCCCTAATGAGACATAGTTGGAAAACAAACTGACAGCAGTTTTAACCCCCCCTACTATCTCCAAAATGCAAGCAAAAATGGAAAATTGTATACTCACCTTTCCGTAATTTTCCTTTCCTGACGCATCTGATGGCAGCACACACACTGGGTTGTGACTCTGCCCCCACAACCTGATAGGACTGGTTAGCTATAAGTGTTGAAGAGGAGTCCACTGCTGCATTCTCAGTATCTATTACCTTAGACGGGTGGGTATCTGTGTGCTGCCATGGGATGCATCAGGAAAGGAAAATTACGGAAAGGTGAGTATACAATTTTCCGTTTTCCTGACGCATTATGGCAGCACACACACTGGGAAATAACTAGCTACATGGGTGGGTGCCTTTCAAAAGATTTTTATTTTTATCCACAGGATATGGAAGAATTTGCTTTAATGAGCGATTTTTCAAATTCAACCAACAGTTAACTGAGCCGGGTCTATTCTGTAATGAGACATGAACGTCGTTCTAGAAGAGCAAGTTGCTGCCTTGCATAACGTTTCCGGCGACACTCTACAATATGCTGCCCAAGATGTCGCCACTGCCCTGGTGGAATGAGCCTTCAGGTCTTTGGGTATTGGAAGAAGCTGGATTGCATACGCCCTCTTAATGATCTTTATTAGTCAAGAGGCTATTGTCCTGGACGAAACTGCCTGACCTTTCTTAGTGCCATGCGATATAATTAGCAAGTTTTCTGCTTTTCTGAATGGGTTAGTAACCTCCACATATGAAGAAATAATTGATTTGATATCCAATGGATGTGGATCCCCTTAGCTAGTGAGGAACGCTGGTAAATTGATCTCTGAATTGAAGTGGAAAGCAGATGCCACCTTAGGTATGAATTGCTCAGACGGTCTTAGAACGACTCTATCAGGATAGAAAACTAAATGAGGTTCTTTCATTGATAGTGCTTGCAGTTCGGACACTCTCTTTGCCGAGGTTATTGCAACTAAAAAGGCTAATTTGAGCGTTAAGTCCCATAAGAATATCGACTCCAAAGGAAAAAAGGGTTCTTTTGATAAGGCCTCTAGAACTATTGATAAGTAACATGTTGGGAAGGTCGGCTTTCTAGGTGGTCTTATTTTCAAACATGCTTTTTGAAATTTAATTATGAGGGGATTGAAGGCCCATTTGATTCCCATTATGGCTGATAAGGCAGATATTTGAACCTTTAGGGTACTCAAAATTAGACCTCTTTCCAGGCCTAGTTGTAGAAATTCGAGAATTTGTGACACTGTAGGAGAAAGTGGGTCCTAGGACTGTTGTGCTAATGTAGTGAATTTTTCCCAAATTCTGTTATAAGTACTGTTAGTTGACTTCTTCCTGGCCTGTTGCAAAGTAGCCACCACCCTTAGAAAGCAACCTTGATCTAGTAGCCTCTCCCTTTCAATTTCTAAGCCATTAGGTGTAGTCTTTCTGGTGCCACATCTCCGGGTGCCACCCTGCCTCCGAATGTAATTTACCGCCACCTTATTGTCCATGCGCAACAAAACACTCTTCCCTGCGAGGAATGGTCTGAACGCTAGGAGAGCCTGAAAGGCGGCACTGAGCTCCAAGATGATTGAGACTACGCCCTGGGGGGCGAAAAAACCAATGGTCCTGTACCGCCAATTCCTGGTAATGTGCTCCCCATCACTGGAGACTGGCATCTGACGTAATTATTTCTGCTTGAGAAGGCACAATGTGACAATGAAGTTTTAGGTTGCTGACTTGTGTCCACCACCATGCAGATTGTTTTGCCGATTTTCCGATGAAGACTCGTTGACTCATTGATGTTTCATTCCATTATTTCAGGAATGAGATCTGGAATGTCCTTGTATGCCACTGGGACCACTGAACCATCGGGAAGGTGGCAGACATGGATCCCAATATGCTTAGACATGTCCTGGCAGGTAAGTGTGCTGCTGCCATTAGTCGTCTTATTTTCTAGACTAATGGTCCTATTTTCTCTTGAGGAAGACCCACCGTGTTGGCATTGGTGTCCAATTCTGCTCCTAAAAAGATCATCGATTGGGTTGGCTCCAGACTGCTTTTCTTCCAATTTATTATCCACCCAAATTGTTGTACAATGGAGATTAGTAATCCTCGATGTTGGAGCAGTGATTGCTGGCTGTCGGCCAGGAGGAGAATATCGTCGAGGTAGTGGTGGACCCTCAGTCCTTTCTCTCTCAGATATGCTATCATTGGAAGCAGAATTTTTGTAAACATTCTGGGAGCCGTCGATATTCCAAACGAAAGGCTCTGGAATAGCAAAACGTAGGTTTTTGGTGTATGGGAACATGCAGATAGGCGTCGGATAAATCTATTGACAACATCCAGTCTTTTGTATTGACTGCCTGTAGTATGGAGTGGAGGCTCTCCATTTTGAAAGATTCTACCAGGATCATCCTGTTGAGGTTCTTCAGATCTAGAACCGGTCGCAGGTCCCCTGTCTTTTTCTTTACGAGAAACAGGGGGGAATAAAACCCTTTGCCCTTCTGGTGCTGAGGAACTTCTACTACCGCCTGTTTTTGTAGTAACTCTAGTACATACTTAATTAGGAGTTTTCGTTTTAGTAGAGATGATGGAAGTCGGGTATTTTGGAAGTGATCTCTGGGAACTCTGCCCTTGAATCTCCATTTGTGGCCCTCTTGGATTGTGGATATTGTCCACGGCTCCTTTATGTGGTCTGCCCATACCTGTGTAAATAGCCTGAGCCTGGCTCCCACTAACACGGGCTGGGCGAGCGTGCCATCAAAACGATTTTTGTTGATCCCCTGTACTGGGAGTTTTTGGCTTCTGTGTCCTCAGGAAAGACGATTGGGTATTTCGCCAATATCGCTTAAATTCTTTGGCTGACCTGTATGATCTTGCTTCTCGGTATCTTTCCGGAAGATTGCGTCTAAAAGGTGGGACCTTTTGCTGCTTCGGCCTTCTGTCAGAGGGGATAAGGCTCAATTTTCCACATGTGACCTTTGAGATAGCCAGGTCTAACTCGGGACCAAACAGGTTGGTTCCGTCGTAGGGGATCTTGCACCATTTTGATTTGGAAGTCGTGTCCACAGCTTTAGCCATAGGGCTCTTCTGCACATGACCAACGCCAACATTGCCTCTGCTGCCGATCTTATTATGTCTACCGATGCTTCAGCTACGAAGTCTCCTGCTAGGCTGAGTTCTTGCAGTGCAGATACGATTCTCTCCTGGTCCGCTGCTTCCGATAATAGGTTCTCAACATTGGAGGTCCAGCTGGTAATTGCTCTGCCAACTGCTGCTAGGGAAATAGCTGGCCTGCAGGCACCTCCTGCCGCTGACTAGGCTTTTTTGAGGTCAAGGTAAATTTTCCGGTCTAAAACATCTCTGAAGGTCACTGCAACCTCTATCAGCAGGGTTACGTGTCTAGCCAGCCGCATAAGCGAAGCGTCTACTACAGGTGCCGAGATGAGAGGATTTACTGCTGGTTCTTTTAAAGGATATAGCTTCGCTATCCTATTGTTATTAAATCTTCGAGTTCATCGATAAAGGGGAAGGTCTCTGGGTCCCTTTTTAAATTAGGGAAGTATTTCCTAAGCTTGCGAGGTGTTTCCTTTGGTTCCTCCCAGCCAATCGCCTCCTTTACCGACCTTGCGAAGGGATCTATTAACCTCCCTGGCGGTATGATTATTTCGGATTTTGGGTGCTGAAAGCGGTACAATTACTTTGCATGGAAATTTGGCGTTTTATATTGTAGGCCTGTAATTCTTAACAATAACACACTTAAATCTGTCCACCAAGAGTCTAGTAGATATCCCGGGTATGATGACGTTTGAAACACAAAAACATAAATTATAATTTAATAAATAAATATAAATAATTTTAAAAAATAATAATAATAGAATAAATTTCCCCACGATTCACTATCACTCAATTCTGCAAGTGTTCTAATTTACTATCACTGTTTTCTAGCTGGTCTAAAGCCACTTTTGACGTAAAGGGACACTTTTTAGTTGCTATGGACAATCTCAAGATTCCAGGCAGAAAGAACAGTATATATAATATAAAACTGCATGCAGGGCACTGAACAAAGCACTGGGGACAAAAGGGATGTGAAATAATTTCATACAGTACTGTAATCTGTAAGATTACAATACTGTATGTGTTATGATATTTACTTTTTTTAATTTGCCGCCAGGCTCCGCCCCCGTGCGTCGCAACGCTCACAGGGAACGGAGCCTGGCACAGAGAGGCTTCGGAGGAGGACACAGCTCGCAGACACAGCGGGGGACATCGCAGGATCATGATAACAAGGTAAGTAACACCGCACCAGGATCCTGCAATGTAATCCCGACTGTGGCTCGGGGTTACCGCTAATGGTGCTGAAATTTAACCCCGAGCCATACTCGGGAAAACCGTCAGGGAGGCTACAGAGAAATCGAAACCGACCGACACTGGAGAATCTTCTTCACTTGATGATTCGTCTAATCCTTGCGGAGCACAAGAGATTGTCGTTGATGTGCTTTGAGCTGGTCTAATTGGTTCTGTGGCTGAAACCTGCAGAATTGACTCCTTTAGAGATTCTCTAATTATATTTGATACTTCTAATGCATCCGTCTCTTTTTCCCTGGTTGCTTCCTCAGAGCATGTCTGATCCTGACATCGCAGGATCATGATAACAAGGTAAGTAACACCGCACCAGGATCCTGCAATGTAATCCCGACTGTGGCTCGGGGTTACCGCTAATGGTGCTGAAATTTAACCCCGAGCCACACTCGGGAAAACCGTCAGGGAGGCTACAGAGAAATCGAAACCGACCGACACTGGAGAATCTTCTTCACTTGATGATTCGTCTAATCCTTGCGGAGCGCAAGAGATTGTCGTTGATGTGCTTTGAGCTGGTCTAATTGGTTCTGTGGCTGAAACCTGCAGAATTGACTCCTTTACAGATTCTCTAATTATATTTGACACTTCTAATGCATCCGTCTCTTTTTCCCTGGTTGCTTCCTCAGAGCATGTCTGGCAAGCTAATTTATTAGGGAGGGCTTGTGCACCGCACACCCAGCAGGCATTAGCCGCAGGTCGGGTACGGTGACTATCCTGCGCTCGGTGAGAGGATGATGATTTACTGTGGTGATGGGAGGAGGTTCTTGACCGGCTTCTTCTGGAGTGTAAGTGCCTTGAAGGAGAACGTTCCCTGCGTTTGGAGTGAGATGATCTTGATGACCTGCCAGGGCTATCAGGATAAAGTGATATTAGTGGAATGGCTGTCTTTTTGTCCTCTTCACTACTTACCAAAACATGATGCCTCTTACCTCACTGGCTGTGGATGGTCTGCTGGGGCAGCGGCCTCCATGAGCAACAAATAGAGTGTATCTGGAAAGAGAAGGGTTAATCCTTGTGATGCTCAGTGACAGGATAGGCACACATCCATAAGAGAAACAAAAAGGGGGAGAGCAGCGTCTTACTAGATCAGAAGGCTTAGTAGTACTAGTGGCAGCAGTAAGCAGATGCAGAAATGCAAAGTACAAGCGTGGGTAACCATCTGTAAGGCTGTACAGCATAAGGAACCGTTTTTTAAATAGACCGCCATCGCGGCAGAAGTGACGTAGGTGCCGCGCATGCTTCGCATCACTTCCAGTAGTGCCGCCGAGCCAATCACGGCCGCCATGTTGGAAAGGGCAAGAAGCCCGGAGGACTAGAAGGCTCAGCAGGATGGAGAAAAAAAAGAGAAGATGATGAAATAAAAACGGAGAGTGGCCTAAGAGAAGGCAGGTAAGAGGTAAAGTGGAGGAAAAGATGGAGGCCATTGCAGATTGGTCTAAGCCTGTTTAAGGTTTGTGAAACAGATAATACAACTCCCCTGAGAGTGGGGTCCCCGCATATAGCTCGTTTAGAGACTGTACAGTCAGGGTTTCCAACTGGGAGGCTGAACCTAGCTGGGGCGAAGCGGTAAGAGGCCCGTGCTTTATCCCGTCAGTCCTAACAGGTAAGGAGAAAAAGGAGTGGACTCCCCTTCAACACTTATAGCTAACCAGTCCTATCAGGTTGTGGGGGTGGAGTCACATCCCAGTGTGTGTGCTGCCATGATGCGTCAGAAAATAACATTTTTAGATTCTATAAATGTTAGTATTGTTAATAACCAAACTGTCTTCTTTATATCAATGGACAGTATTTTTGAATGTAGATGTTTACTTAAGGCTTTCACCTGTAGCAGTACTTGACCTTAAAATGTTCACTCTGTCCGTATAAAAGCCATAATTGTGTAGCTAACAATAACAGATAAACATTATGCACAACACCATTCATCTGAAATGCATCTTGTTCACAGGCCATTTGATTTGTAAGCCTTCATCTTATAAATGTAAAGCAGAAGGACACAGCATGCAAATGAGATAAATGCAGTAAATGCTTATTCAGGAGTAGCTTTGATTATACATCATGAGTCTGATGACAAAATAATGCACATTTTAAAAGTCCATCTTTATTTTTCTCTTAACACATGGCAAGACTTTTATGGGCTGCTTTGGGGAATGCAGGAGGCTATAAAGACTACTAAAGCAAAGCTAAAAGATCATAATTTCTCTTCGTGTTATTTGTGTTTTATTGGCAGTGCTGTATTTCTATAATTGAAGCCTGTACCTACCCATCTGATGAAATCTATTATACAGGACATTTTTTTTTTCCTGGCCTAGAATACTGTGACAATCTGTATGTAAGCTGATGTAATTTGACTGTTTTTCTGCTGATAATACTGTATATAAATATCAATATACTATATATATATATATACACACTATATTACCAAAAGTATTGGGACACCTGCCTTTACACACACATGAACTTTAATGGCACCTCAGTCTTAGTCCGTAGGGTTCAATATTGAGTTGGCCCACCCTTTGCAGCTATAACAGCTTCTTCTCTTCTGGGAAGGCTGTCCACAAGGTTTAGGAGTGTGTCTATGGGAATGTTTGACCATTATTCCAGAAGTGCATTTATGAGGTCAGGCACTGATGTTGGACAAGAAGGCCTGGCTCGCAGTCTCTGCTCTAATTCATCCCAAAGGTGTTCTGTCTGGTTGAGGCCAGGACTCTTTGCAGGCCAGTCAAGTTCCTCCACCCCAAACTCGCTCATCCATGTCTTTATAGACCTTGATTTGTTCACTGGTGCGCAGTCATGTTAGAACAGAAAGGGCCAACCCCAAACTGTTCCCACAAAGTGTTGAGCATGAAATTGTCCAAAATGTCTTGGTACGCCTTAAGATTTCCCTTCACTGAAACTTAGGGGCCAAGCCCAACCCCTGAAAAACAACCTCACACCATAATGATTTGGACCAGTGCACAAAGCAAGCATAACAATAGCTGCAAAGGGTGGGCCAACTCTATATTGAACCCTACAGACTAAGACTGGGATGCCATTAAAGTTCATGTGCGTGTAAAGGCAGGTGTCCTAATACTTTTGGTAATATAGTGTGTATATATATTTTTTTTCCACAATGGAGAAACATAACAATCCATCTACAACCCATCTACATAAGGCAGCACTAAAGATCAATAAATATATATATATTCGAAAAAGCTGCCTTTTTTCAAATGTCACCTATAGGCACAAATCTACTGTGCCTATTGGTCTATCCAGCCTTGCTTAAAGGACTTTCCTTAGACACTGCATGAATATTTATTGATATTTAGTGCTGCCTTATGTAGATTGATTATGTTTCTCCATTGTGGAAAAAAAATCAGCTTACAGAACAGATTGTTCACACAATGGAGCTTAATAAGGTGGTGTGGGAATGGTACACCATAGTATATGAAATAAGGCATTGTGGAATAGAGAACCTACATCATGGTATGTGGAATAAGGTGGGCAGAATAGGGAACAAACAGCATGGCTTATGAAATAAGGGGTGCAGAATAGAGAATGTACAGCATGGCATATAGAATAAGATGGTGCACAATAGGGTATGTATAGCATGGCATACAGAAATGGCAGTGTGAAATCAGAAACATACAGCACACCTTATGGAAAAGGGTGGTATGGAATCAAGAATGTATACCAGGGTGAGGTAGTGAGGATTATTTATAAAGAACTTAAAAAATTGCTTACTGTTGCTCAGGCTGGCCCAATCCAGACCTCCATTAGTGTGGGACCCACAGTGTCATCTCACCAACTTGGTGCTGCGACTTATAAACACAGAAGCCAGCAGAGGAAATCTGTCACTACTCGCTTCCTCTCCTGAGCTCTGCATTAGATCACATCATCTGTGGGAGCTGCAGAGGAAGTGAATGGTAGAAGACCTCTTCTGCTGACTTCTCTGTTTACAAATGGCAGTAACAAGTTGGTGAGCTGACGCACCAAGGAGGGTCCTGCACTGATGAAGGTGTGCGTGGAGCCAGGTGAGCAGTTTAACTGCTTCTTGGCAGAACAGGCAGATAGACTGACACTTTTTTTCCTGGGGTCTTATTTCCTTTCCCGGTGCCCATAACACCCGTACGGGTTAGTGTGGCAGTAGTTCTGCATGTGCATACTGGGATAATATCAGGCTGTACAATAAAGGGATGCCGCTTGATAAGTCACTCCCACTTTTGGAGAAATGGACATCTAAAATTACAAGGGATTCCTACAGAATGGGCAAGGCTTGTTATCTACAAAAAGTGTGCTTCAGGCTTTTAGAATGTTCTGGCAACAGAATATACTGTTGTTAAAGATATAGTACAACATGCAGGGGAAGCATTATGTAAATATAATATTTTATAAAGGTGGACTTCTATAACTGGATTTACATTCCTGGGAAAGGTCTAACTAAGTATACTAGACGAACCCCTAGTTACAAACAACCGACTTACAAACGACTCCTACTTACAAACGGAGGGAGACAGCAGGAAGTGAGAGGAAATCTACCCCTAGGAAGGGAAATCCACTCCTGTAAGAGCTATTATGGGGAAAAGGTACCTCCACTGGTGCTTTATCACCAAGGTTTGTTTCCACAACAACCCAAAATTTTCAAAATCCAATTGTCATTGGGACAGAAAGTGAGGTGAAATCTTCTGAACAGGGGCACAGACAGTGAAACAAATGTTACAGGGGTGTTAACCCATCCCTTTGCTATCCAAAAAGCTAAAAAATTGGGTTTTTTTTGGCTGGAGCTATACTTAAAAAATGTACCTGTTCCGACTTACAAACAGATTCAACTTAAGAACAAACCTACAGATCCTATCTTGTTTGTAACTCGGGGGCCCGCCTATACAAATTAAGGTATGGAGGAATAATGCAACTTTTTTTATGGTTTTTGTTAGGTTGTTGGCTATTGATGACCTTATTGAAAATGTTCTAAGGCCTTTCTGGATTGGTATGGATACATTAGGAGTCGAGGAAAATACAGGTTAAATATGAAATTGAGTCTGAATTTCTTGGCCCCAGGAAGTTGCATTTTCTTTTGAAACTTGTTTTTCGACTTTGATTTGTAGACCATTTGTCTCCTTTGCTTTGCAATAAATAGATAGCGACACTCTATATTTTTATGCACCTCAAGCATTACATGTTTGTTAAATTATATGTTTTAGATCACTAGAAAGGTTTCACATCCAATTAGATGCAAAGCATAATGCCAGCAGAGGAACCTATTACTGGTAATGAAATGTAATGTATATGCTTGTAAACAGATAAACACTCAGTCTCCGAGCCTGGCAATTTTCTGTACTTAAAAGGTTTATCCAATTAACCATTTAAACTTTCATTATATTTTGCCATTTGGCTGTAGATTGCTATGCATTGCCCTAAATGATGAACATCAACTGTTTTCTGAACCTAACCTGCCGAAAAGATAAGACAAATGAAAAGGCTGTATTTTTATTCTCAGTGATGTTTAAAGCTTACCTACAGGCAAATATATAAAACATACCAGTTTGTGTAGTTGTGTATTTAAATGCAACTGGTTTAAATATCTAAATTTGAATTTTTATATTGCAATTTTTTGTAGTGAGTCCTGATAGATAGATAGATAATTTTCCAATGTAGGGGTATGTCAAGCATAATAAAATGTTTAGCCACCTGAATTCATACTCTCATACTCCTACAGGTACTCACTCAGGCTTTACCTGGCCCCTAACTTGCAGCTATCGTAGACTTCCCCTGGAGCCAACAATGACACCTTTGTCCATATATTAGAGTGCACTGGCTACAAACATGTTAAAGATTTCTGGAGAATAGAGTGCAGACAGTACCATATATAAGTTGGGAAAATGCAGTCACAGTTTAAAATCCGTTTCTACCAAGTGTGCGATGTTGTGGTATTATTATGATTTGTTTGATTTAGGTTTGACTAGTGTGTATTGTTGTGACGTAGCGGGATTTTATTTTATTCTGAGGACATGAGCACTAGATTACACACAATTATATGCCACTGTTATGACTTTTTTTGGGACATTACTAATGCTTTGACCTCAGATATGAAGGGCTTATTGTTAGCATATTTACTAAAGAATGTTTTTATAGTTGGACAGCTTGGGTAGATTTAAGATTAGAGGACAAGTTTGTCAATATTTTGAATATTTAAAGCCTAGTAAGTATGTGAAACTATTTTATCATTAGAAAATTATGTGATTTTGGTGTTTCCTTGATTAATCTTAGGGGCTCTTGCCAGTAGTTCTGTAGAAGACAAACATAGGTCACAGTGACAGCCATGTTTTAGGGTACCATTTGATCTACCTTGTAACCTCTGTATGTTACCATAATGGGCTTGTTTTCACAATGTTCAGCAGCTACAAATATGTCTCTGTTCATAAATATTTATAGCACTTTGACAACTTAGTGATTACAGAGGTTTCTAAGAACTTGTAAGGTCACAAACTTGCCAGTTTGGGTAATTTGGAGAGACATGTTTTAAGGTAAAAAGGGCTAGGCACCTGTCACTGGACCCATTTTAATGCCTACTGCCCTGTTCTCTGTTAAAACATATTGCAAAACTCTTTAGCTTTTGAAGGCATGTTAACGTAAAATTATAACCAGTGAAACACATATTCAAATGTATTTATCTTGACTATAAAAAGTAAATACAATTGTTCTCATACGGTCATGATAAAGTAACGATAATAGTAACACTGTAGTTAGTAAAAGAAAGAGTTTAATTTAAATATGTATACTAAACCTTATTTGGAATTGGCCTGTAGCACTTAGCACTGCACAATGGTTTGTACACTAGAGCGATGTTAAAATGGAATAAACATTTGCATTTTACCTATACCTACAAAATGCCTATCAATGATATGCATCTGTTTGTAGGTGCTTTACTGTCGAAGATAGCTAAAAGAACATTTCTAGGTAGTATATAGACCTATGTGCACTATACCCGCACTAAAGGATACTGCTTCCTTCCCACTCAGTGCTACTTAACAGTGATTTAGTCAAGTAGACAGATTAATTTTTGCAATTGGAAAAAAAAATCAAGTTGTCCGGATTGTAGGGTATATTTGTGTATTTATTTATAGCTTGGAAAATTTCTGCACAGATTGCCAAACACCCTTATTGTCATGGTTTTTTTGAGGTACTGTAGGTAGAAAGGTTAATGCTGATAATTAGGGAGAAATTTAACCCCTTCCCGCCGACTGTACGCAGATATGCGTACTCGGCTTTCCGGGGTTATACCGGGATGATGCTTGCAGCTGCAGGCATCATTCTGGTACCGTTGTTTAGAGCGGGCGATCGGCTATCCGTATATAACAACCGATGTGGCTAAAAGCCGCTCGGCTGTTATACCGGAGGAGCGGGAGGGGACATCCCCCCTCCAGCCGCCTCCCGCCGCTCTTACAGGGCCTCCCGTGCGATTGGGAGGCCCGGTGTCCAATCGGGTGCCTCCGGCGGCTTTGGGCGGGCTGGAACGAAGCTGTCGGCGGCTTCGTTCCAGCCTTCTCAATGTAAACGTGGAAGCGACGTCATGACGTCACTTCCCGTTTACTCGGCTGCCAATGGCGCCGAATTTAAAAAAATACACAGTATTCAGAATCGCCGTTTTTGGTGATCTGAATACTTTGAAGTGTAAAGGAGGGACGGGGGGTCTTTTAGACCCCCGATCCCTCCATAAAGAGTACCTGTCACAACCTATTACTGTCACAAGGGATGTTTACATTCCTTGTGACAGCAACAAAAGTAAAAAAAAGACATTTTTTTTAAAACACAATTTCTAAGTATAAAAATAAATAAAATAAATAAAAAAAAATAAATTTTTTTTTTTAAAGCGCACCCGTCCCCGCGAGCTCGCGCAGCGAAGAAAACGCATACAGAAGTCGTGCACGCATATGTAAACGGTGTTCAAATCACACATGTGAGGTATCGCCGCGATCGTCAGAGTGAGAGCAATAATTCTAGCCTTAGACCTCCTCTGTAACACTAACCTGGTAACCGTAAAAAAAAATTAAAGCGTCGCCTATGGAAATTCATAGCTACCATAGTTTGTCGCCATTCCACGAGTGCGCGCAATTATAAAGCGTGACATGTTTGGTATCTATTTACTCGGCGTAACATCATCTTTCACATTATACAAAAAATTGGGATAACTTTACTGTTTGGATTTTTTAAAATTCATGGAAGTGTCCCTTTTCCAAAAATTTGCGTTTAAAACACCGCTGCACAAATACCGTGTGATATGAAATATTGCAACAATCTCCATTTTATTCTCTAGATTCTCTGCTAAAAAAATATATATAATATTTGGGGGTTCTAAGTAATTTTCTCGCAAAAAATATGGATTTTAACTTGTAAACACCAAATTTCAAAAATAGGCTTAGTCATGAACGGGATAATCTAAAATTGCCAAAACCAGTTATTAGCATCCCTTGATAATTGCTGACCTGGGCAAGTGCTTGTGTATTCTTGCATCACATCCCTTAACAAATGTGTGTACAAAGTTCTCAGGCTACATTTCACTTTCACTTGCTTTGTTACACTGTATCCAATTTCTTACTTACGTATCAGCAGTATCAACCTGAGAGATAGGTTTGCTTCTGTCTGACGTGATACATGGCTGGTCATGTTATGGTTGCCATACCGTCTTGACCTAGCAAAGATATAGATGAAGTATGCTGTTTTCTCTGTTCCTCCACCAGCTGTTGCAGTAATTACCAGAAAAGTTTCTTAAGTATTTGGGCAGGTGCGGGAAGGTTCAGGTAGCCTTTTTGCATGCTGATGGACAAAATACTTTAAAATGGTCAAATATATTGGCCCCTTTTAAATACAGAAAGAGAATGCATACCTAAGCAGCATATGTCATTTAACCTTAAGACCTTATATTGCCTTAGCCTTTTTAAATACTTAGAACTTAATCCAGCCACAGTTGTTAAAGAAACATCATCTTAACAAGAATCAGTCATGGCTGTCTTCTCTTTTCCTTCATTCAAGGCAAGTTCCAGACGTTCTATAGTGAGTGACCCCCCTCCTTTTGTTATATCTTAGGCTTATTCCTTCCATGTTTGCTTACTGGCTAGCAGGTGAATTGTGGTAAGGCAACCCTTCAGTGCTTCTAAATCTTAGCAAACATTTTCCTTAAGTGTTTACTCAGTAAATGAATTTGCACTTGGAGTTTTTACTTTGTTTGCTGTAAGCAGAAATCTAACTAGTTTAACAAAATTAAATAGACGTAGCAGAAAAATATTTCAGAAAACATAGTAAATGTGATAAATGTAAGTAAAATCAAACAATAACCAGAAAAAGAGTATTTATGGTAAAATAAAATATGTATATATGTAAACAAAGTTTTGCGTCTAATCACTTGCATACATTACTTAAAAAGGTGTTATCCATGTTTTTTCAGGCAAAATAAACTTACCGTGAAGTGCTATGTGCTGTAAAGTATCATAAGAAGCCCATTTTTATACTCATCCTAATGGCACATTTTTCCATTGTAGACTAAAATGGAAGTCACAGAAATCGATACACAGTAGGATAGACTGTGTACTAAGAACCCCTATTTTCCTAGTCTTATCTTGACTTTTTTGGTCACAACAGCTGGACAGGAAGTCTAACTATGGCCATGTAGTTCAGTAGGCACCAGAGTATGGCCCACAGTACTCTATAATGTAACACACCTGTTTAGACACACCCACCCACTTACCTGTAATACAAGACTGTGTGACTATAACTTAGCTCTGCCACCTAGGAGCCCTGCAGATTAACTGAGAGAAAAAGGTATTTAGGGCACATCCTAGCAAAACATGTGGGAGGTATACGACTATAAAGAGATACAAAAAGTGTGATACTTGAATTGGTCTTTAATCTGTCTATTATTAAAATTTGTGTGTATATATATATATATATATATATATATATATATATATATATATATAAGTTTGGTATGAATAAGTCCCCCTGGTGGAACCATTACTGTAAGGTCTTTCTCTCATGGGCGTTAAGTGGAAATAAATGTTTCGATTGTACTAATGGCCATTGCTGATGGCAGTTTTCATTTTTTTTAATATACGTTGGAGCCTATAGAAGCTCAGCTGACTCCAAAGTTATCAGAAACGCTCATATGGAAAAAAGGGTAGGCAAAGGTTATTTTAACATTCCAAGTGCTAGGATTTAAATGAAAGTGGTGATCTCTTTCTTTATGTGATAGAGGCTAATGAGGCAATTGCCATGTTGACATCCAGAATTAAGTATTTTCCCAGACAAGCCTACATGGGAAAAGGAAGATTTTCAGTTGCCCTCTGACATTAGCTCAGCGATTTGTGGATTGCACTTTTGGTGTACTAGCCAATAAATAGAGAACTTTTAGAGGCGCTATTGTCAGAAAGCATGAACCAGACCGAGACAGAAGTACAGTAAAATCACACTTGTTTATTAATAAAAATAAAAAGGTAAATAGAGTAAGCGTAGTCAAAGCATAGCCAGAGTCCAGTAACCGGATCAGGTAGTCAGCCAAGCCAGAGTTCAGTAACCAGATCGGGTAATCAGCCAAGCCAGAGTTCAGTAACCAGATCGGATAATCAGCCAGGCCAGAAGTCTGGGATACAAGTAGAGGAACAGCAAGCAGGATAAGGAGCCAGAAGGGATGTCAGCAAAGCCAGTCTTTAAACAGGAACGCAGGAGATGGTTTCTTGTGATGTGACCAAGGCGAAGGCAGGAATGAAGTGAGCTGAAGATCTTTAAGTAGGCGGGACTGACGAGCAGATCCACAACAGCTGGTTAACTGTGGAAACAGATGAGAGCTGGTAATTAGCTGACAGCTGAGCGGCCAGCTCAGAGAAGGAAGGGCTGAGCCAGCCCTGACAGCTATTCAAATGGATCAAAGTAATATCAACATTTCCGTCATTATGTAGTGCTTGCCACAATTTTGTGCACTAACGAGAGGGATACAATTTTGAAAACTCCCTTGTTCATGGTCTAGAGAATGTTTCTTGGCACTCTGTACAAAGCCCAGATAAAGCTTGCAATGTTAGAGAGAAGTTTGCCAATTACTTTCTGTCACCTGAAGGAAAGCTTGCATGGACATGTTCATATGTTTTGTCATATGGGAACTTATGGTCGCCACCAGCCACATGTAAAAGTGACCGTCTTTATCGGAATTAGCAGACAGTCCAGAAAAAAACAAACTGGCTTACTTCAGCAAACAAACACAAAAGAGACAGCTGGATAAACAAGAGTGAGCAGGTGAACTAAGCTTGGGATTGAGCCATGGTTCAATGGAAAAATGTGATAATGGCTCATTGCCACTCTGCTGATCAAACATGGGGTTTATGGGGTTTTCCCATCTGCTTCAGGGGTTCTATAGAGAAGGTTTTCACAGTTCACCAACCATGGCTTAACCCCAAGCTTAGTTAACCCTGTTCACTCAGGTGTGTCCAGATCTCACTCTCTCTCAGCTAGGTGCCAACTGTTTCCTCCTGCTTTTTTGGACTTTGATGCGCCCAGATTAACCACTTGCTGACCTGCCACAGTACATATACTGCAGCAGGGTGGCACGTGCAGGCACAATCATGTAAGTCATTGTGCCTGCTCTGGTTTAGGAGTTGGCTGCACCCCCCTCCCCATGGCCACAGTGGAATGCGGATCCTGGTACCCGATTATCTTCAGCAGCCAGGGGATCATGTGAATGGCATGCAATTGCATGATCCCAATGTAAACAAAGCTGTTATGAATTCATTCATAACAGCTCTGCTTTCTGTACCAGTGAACCAGTGGTGATTGGCCCACAGCTATCACATGGTACCTGGGCCAATCGCAGCACCCTGCACCATGTGATTAGCTGTAGGCAATCACAGATCACTAGTAACCACAGCTGTCAGGAATGTAACCTATTCATGACAGTTGAAAACATTGCTATTACAGTGATCTACATTGTAACAACAATCAAAGTGTAACAAAAAAAATACATTACCAGAGTAGTTCAGTGTTACTATGGTCACACTGAACTAATCAGATGAATATATGTAAGAAAAAAAATAGTAAAAAAGTAAAGAAAAATTTATATTTTTTTTTTCTCAACAGTGCAAATATCCTTTGTATTTTTTTAAATCTTCACAATGATGCAATGAATACAATTAATGAAACGAAAGAAGCTATGTTTGCTTTGAATACGTAATTGTATTTGAGGAAAAAGCTGGTGGTAAAGTTAAACTAAAGTGCAATAGCCTCAAAAAAGAGAACTAATGGAGACTCTATCTTATGTTGTCACTTAAATTGTGTAATCATGTACAAGTAAATATGTTGTTTGTTACATTTCTTTGGTACATAATTGCAAATTCAAAACAAGTACATACACCAATTACATGTATTTATTCAGCTTGTCATGCAAAATTGTTGAAGAAAGAAATAACATAACACAGCAAAATTGTCAAAAAAGGATTTTATTTTAAGAATATGCAACCCTAATGAAATTGTTTTATATGCTTCCTTTTTGTTTGAACATTTTTACAGCAGATATACAAGTATTTTTTAAAGTAGATAAAATATGCATGTATGCAGACCCACTCTAACATAACCCATAACCATTCTACCAGAACTCATGATTTACTTAAATGCAGAAACATATAAGTAATGGCTGAACCATTCTACCATAACCAGACTCATAAGTTATTGCCCCAGATCCACTTGGCACATTTAATAGTACGTTTTAAGATATGGTAGATATGTCATGGTCATAAGTCACTTCATTGCAGTAGGTTATGAATTATGGTAGAGGGTGAGGTGGTCGGAGTGGCAAGTGGAATGAAAGAACCAACCAACCAACTGTACCAACCAACCAACCAACTGTATCAGGTCAAATGTAGGGGAAACTGTTTTCTCTTGTTGGACTTTTCTTTTGTCATGTATAAAATCCAGTGATGCTGCTCTCATCCTTGTTTTTTCTCTATGATGAGACTCACAGAGATTCTTTCTTATCTCTCCCATTAGAGATTACTACTTACATCTGCTGTGTTTGGGGTTTTTTTTACCAGCTTTTTGATTTTGAATATTTCTGAGCCCCTTTTTTCCTGGGTTATCCACTGGTGCTTGTGGTGCTTGACGGGTACAATGATAACTGATTAGAGGTGATGGTCTCTGCATCTTCCTTGTTCACGCCTAATTACTCCTCTCCATTGGACACATGTATACTGTATTATCTTTACTATCTTCAGGATTTATTGATGTTGTAAACTTTATAAACTGCATATCTTCATGTATTGTCATATACGCCTGATGGAGAGATTTTCGATCATTTTGATCACTTCTTGTCCTTACAGGATGTTTAGGGAAAAATTCCCAACAGCAAATAGCAATAGAACCCAGCAGATGCTAAAATGAAATGAGAAAACACTCATAGTCTAATTTCCATGACACTTGCAAATTCTCAAAGTAGATGTGTGTTTGCGCTTTCTGTACCCCATATCCACTCGGTACATTTAGATCCATTTCAAATCAGACTTCCATCTGGTTTTCACTTTGTTTACTGAACAAAAATGTAATGATTTTAATTATATTTATATTTAAATGTTTTCATGAAACTTAATAAAAAGATAATAGGATCTTAGAAAATAAAAATTAAAAAATGTCTATGTCGAAATCTTTGATATTTCTATATCTATAAATCTTTTGTTAAATGGCTTGTAGTTACTAAATTTTTAAAGTATAATTATAGGTATACACTTAAATAGGTTTTGTAGTTGATATAGATTAATTATTGGTATAAAATTTGTTGAAATATATATTTTTAAATATAGATATACCGTATTTATTGCACATATTTCAATATACATATCAATACATATAACAGAAAAAAGTTTCCAATCAGCAAAATTCGAATAACATAGTATCATACATCATAACATAACTTTAGTCAAAGACATAAATTAGGAGGTTAGTTCCAATCATGTAGTGCTATGCAACGCTTCTGATACAGAGGGTAAGCTATATATTTTTAATATAGATATCAAATGTAAATAAATGATTAGGCTTTATTTACACAAGAACAAGATTTTTTGGAAAAGTAGATTAAAGAAAAAGTAAAAACAGAAACTGACCTTAGTAATTAAATGGCTAGTCAGGGGCACTGTAGTTCAGAGTAGACATTTAAAAATCTTCTTGCTGCATAGCATGTGCTTGCAACAGACACGTGCACAATGCCTGATTTTAATGCTGTCAATGGACAGTGCAGATCACAAGCAAAATGCACAGAGACCATCAAAGTGGCTCTGTGCCTTGTGATCCCTGTGATGACTGATTACAGCGGCCAAAAATATAATCACCCCTAGTGCTTACATCTGAGGGTCCTCCCCTTCCTCTTACAGTTGAAGAAAGGGGGGAGGAGAATTTAATAAATGAAAGCATTCTAGAGAGGAATACAGCAGCAGGTTCAGGCCGGGGATGGTATAATACAAATTGTTCGTGGGATTGTTTTTTAACTATTTCACCATTTCTCTTCCACACCCATTCCCCTATTTATCTCATCTTCATTCTGTCTCTGTAGTGCCTGTATACTAAGGCCTTCACCTCCCTAATCCTGTGTATTAACTCCTTCATGTCCATCCTCCCACTGGATTTGACCTGTACATTCACCCCTTCACCTCCTCCTCCCTCTCTGCATATGACCATGACATTAATTATGGTTTCTATCTAGTCTAGCATCATTAGTAACCCGTATGTTTAAAAAAATGCTGAAAAAAATATGCTGTGTAGTATTGTTGACCACCTAAAAATGCTAGTTTTCTGGTTGTATATCAATTTATTTCTTTGTTACTCTGGTCCAAACAAGCATGGCAGTTTAGGAGAGTGAAGTTACATCCAAAGCTGTGCCCTGGATCAGTGATTGAGATGCTAATGAAGCCTCTTGATAAGCATGGCAGCCAGTAAGCTAGTATTATCAGAAGTACAGTTCAGCATTGGAAGCCTCCATAGCTCCTAGCTTTGTAACACATTGTAGCATTTGTTGTATTTCCATTTTGACAACTTCAGTTTAACCACCTCAATACCAGCATGCTTTTTCATTTCCAAAAATCCGATCACCTTGGGGTCGCTACTTTCCAAAAATAAGGCATTTTAGGGGGTGTCCGCACTGTCATTAAATGTGTATTTGATAGATTTATAACAGAAAGTAGGGGAAACTGTTTTGTTTTTTGTTTTTTTTAAACATTTGATCTCTAGGCCTGGATCACACTATTGCAGGTTTGCGGCCCGCGTTTTGCGCATGCTCGGCAGCCCATTTATTTGAATGGTCTGCCATGCCTGTGTTTCCCATAGATAGCAAACAATTGAGCTGCAAGTTTGAAAATGACTTGCTAAGCAATTGCTAGACTTGCCAGGCTTCACAAGTTTGTTGCACAATTGCAGCAAGTCCACATTGCATGACTCCAGATCAACTTTCTTTGCAAAGGTTCTGCATTTCTGCTGCAAGTTCTGGTTCAGTCATGTTGTGCAATAGTCATCCCACCACAGGGGGTCACTGTGATTTGCGCATGCTCTTGCTGTAGACTCACCACTGCAAGTTTGCTCTTGCTAAAGACTTGCCACATAAATTTGCTACAAGTTTCAAAATTGTCAACTAGAACTTGTCCTTCAAGTGCTCTGCAATTGTACAATTTGCTAGTGAAAATGTGCAGTAAGTTAACAAGATTTACAATTCAACACAGCCCTAAATGTATGGCAAGTTATCCTTGCTATCTGGGGTGTTTCATGACCCAGTAACTTCCAGTCAAACAAACACAGTGCTGAAAACTGAAAATGGTCTGAAAGGGAAGGGTGTGTAACATGATGGTATTGGGTTGGTTAAGTTTTTAGAAAGATGGATACAGAGGGATCATAGAGCACAGTCTGCTGCTCTACTGCATGAAAAAGTGCAGTCGCATTAATTGCACCCATGGTGTACTGCAGTCATATAACCAGTAAATAACTGCTGTGACTCCTCTATCACCTGCTCTAACATTTCCCAGTCATTGCTGGGATAAAGAGTCTGTCCCCAATGCTCCTCAAACAGGTTCAAAAGGGGTGTGTTTACAGTGCACTTCTACTGATATGAATTACTGTATAGTGTATGGCAAGTGTTGCGAGTTACCAACGTCTGCAAAACATTGCTGTCCAGATCAAAATCAATGCAATACAATGTGAAGTGACACAAATGTGATGAGATTTTTACATGTGTACTACCCAGTCTGCTGTCAATGTAAAACTCAGTCAAAGCGTTTATAGAGCTTCAGTAATGCAGATCAAATGCCTGTTCATTACCCTTGTGTAAATGAGGCTTTAAAGTTAGAAATACTTGTAGGACACTAAGGTTGGCTTTGTGTTCTGGGCTACATCTATGAATAAATCACCCCTTCTGAGTAAAGTGACTTTTTAATACTAATTTCTATGAAATTATTGTTTATTATCAAGCATATCTTTGGCCTAGAGGCAGCCTTAGGTAGAGCTGTTATGCTTTTATTTTCTTAATTCACTTCAGAGGCAATACTGATTCATATTTTTCACTTGTTCCACTTATGCACCCTCTTACATATAGGAAATCATAGTTGCAATCCTATTTTGCCTTTACTCTGTTTTGTTTTCCTAAGAATGTAAGTATAATTAATCCACAGTATGATCAGCATTTAGTATGGCATTTAGATAGATGACGAGCTAAGGGGACAGGGCAGGCTTTGACCATTTGAACTTGAAACCCCCCGAGAGCTTTTTATTCTAATAAAACAGCAAAATATTGGTTATGTGACACCCTTGCATCAAACTCTATCACATTAAGGAAACCTTAGAACTCGGGTCTGCAGTCTGGCCTGATACATTACAATTCATCTGGGAGGCTTAGGAGGAATAATTACATCTATGTATTTATTCTACTGTCAGAATGTTGACACTAGTTTCATAGTGTCTGTGTCATTGAGAGTCATAATTAAATAACATGTCAAATGTATTGATTATGTGTATAAGGATCTGTTTGATACATCTAGAAGGCCTTTTGTCTTGGCGAGCTAGCAAAGATTTAAATTGTAAAGTTTGCCAAATGCATCAGCTCTGTGTTTAGAATGTGTTGTTCTTACAAGAAAGGCCAATTTTCTCATCCCTTGCCAGTCTGACATTGAATAGAATATTATTTTGTTATTCCAAGACCATAATGTATCTATTTAAAAACGTGCATTTAGAGACACAGGCAGCCAAGTATGCATCAATCTAATTTTTTCAATAAATTTCAAGGAAGACCCTAGCCCTCCCTCCTCCCAAGTCCCTCAGTTGGCCCTTTAATGTGATGGATGGCTCCATTGACAAAATGCTTGTACAGTGGTAGAAGGCATGGTCAAGTTTGTGATGGTTTCAACACAGTGTAGCTTTAGCCCATACATTTTTATCATCATATTCTGGATCTATATCAGGAGTAGCCAAGTCTAAAACCAGCCTCCCCTTCTCCTGTGCCCTCTGGAATGCCCGCTCTGTCTGTTACAAACTCACCGCCCTCCACGACCACTTTATCACAAGTTCCTTTAACCTACTTGCCATTACTGAAACCTGGCTTTATGAATCTGACACTACTTCTCCTGCTTCCCCCTCCCATGGTGGCCTTCTTTGGACTCACTCCTCCAGACCAAAAGGACAGAAAGGAGGTGGAGTGGGAATCCTTCTAGCCCCATGCAGCACCTATCAGGTACTTCATCCACTCCCTCTCTGACACTCTGCTCTTTTGAGGCACATTGTATTCATCCATTTTCTGCTGTTTCTCTGCTGTCATCTACCACCCCCCTGGACTGGTATCACCCTTCCTTCATGACTTCTCTGCCTCACAACCCTACTTTCTCTCTTCTGAAATCCCCACAATCATTCTCGGCGACTTCAACATCCCTGTTAATGCTAACACTACTACTTCTAAACATCTCAGTCTAACCTCATCTCTTGACCAGAAGCAATGAATACAGGCTCCTACTCACTCCAATGGCCACACCCCTGACCTAGTCTTCTCTTATCTGTGCACTTCCTGCAACCTCTCTAAAAATCCTCTCCCACTCTCTGATCACCACCTTTATTAGTTTCACTCTCTCCTGGTCTTCCACCTCCTCTCCCTCAAACCGCCTAACAGTTACCTGTAGAAACCTTCAACCCTTCTCTTCTCTACTCTGCTATTGATCACTTCTATGACAAAATATAACCCCTGTCTTGCCCCAACCTAGCCACTTTCGTCTACAACAGCTCACTGTCACCCTCGCTCGACAAGCTCGTCCCCCCCACTACACGCAAAATCAGGCCCTGACCACTACAACCCTGGCAAACAGACAACACCAGAAGTCTCAGAAAATGTAGCTGCGCTCTTGAGCGTCTGTGGCATAAGACTAAGTTCCAGGAAGACTTCGACTAATATAAATCTGCCCTCCAAAATACTATTGCTGCCCCCACACTGCCAAACAGACCTATTTTATCACGCTTATTAGCACATTATCATCCAGTTCCCGGCAACTCTTCTCGACCTTTAACACTCTACTCCGTCCTCCACTGCCTTCACCCTCTAACTTACTCACTGCCCAGGAGATTGCCAATCACTTCAAAAATAAGATTGATACAATTCATGAGGAGATCTCCAATGCGCAGAAACCTCCCCAACTCAACACCCAATGTCCACAGGTACAATCATTACTTCCCTCATTCAACCCTGCTAGTATTAACAAGGTTGCTAAACTTTTATCTAACACCCATCTAACCACCTGCCCCCTGGATCCTGCTCCCTCGCAAATGCTACGCTCACCCTCTGTATCAATTCTACACTCTCTAACTCACATTTTCAATTTCTCCCTCTCTTCTGGCATCTTCCCAAACTCTCTAAATCATGCGCTAGTCACCCCTATCCTTAAAAAGCCCTCACTGGACCCCACCAATCTTAACAACCTACACCCCATGTCCTTACACCCCTTCTCCTTTAAACGCCTTAAAAGATTGGTCTACAACCGACTGAGCGACCATCTGACCATGATCAAACTTCTTGATCCCCTTCAGTCTGGATTTCGCCATCAACACTCCACGGAAACTGCTCATTTTAAATTTGCAAATGACTTACTAATGGCTAAAACCAATGGATACTATTCTGTACTACTTTTCCTGGACCACCTGACCACCCCCTCCTCAAAAAAAAACTCACCGCTCCTTTAGTGTCACTTACAACTCTACTTCCTCCTCTCCTCCTCCTTTCTCCGTCCGTGTCCTCCCAGATTCTGTTCTTGGACCTCTCCTTTTCTCAGTCTACACCACCTCCCTGGGTCAGTTGATTGCCTCCCATGGCTTTCAATATCATCTCTATGCCTATGACACCCAAATCTATCTCTCCACCCTCAGCTCTCTTCATCTGTCTCCTCATGCATCACCAACTTACTAACAGACATATCAGCCTGGATGTCACATCACTTCCTCAAGCTCAATGTATCCAAAACCAAGCTCATAATATTTCCTCCCCCACGTGCCACTTCCCCTGATTTCTCTGTCAAAATCACCAGCTCAACTATCAACCCATCCCCCCACGCCAAGGTCCTAGGTGTAATCCTGGACTCTGAACTATCATTTCGGCCCCACATCCAATCGCTATCCAAAGCTTGCCGCCTCAATCTCTGCAACATCTCCAAGATACGCCCCTTCCTAACGAATGTCACCACAAAGCTTCTAATCCACTCTCCGGTCATCTCTCGCCTTGGCTACTGCAACTCCCTCCTCATTGGCTTACCTCTAAATAGGCTATCCCACCTTCATTCCATCATGAATGCTGCTGCCAGGCTCATCCACCTTACAAACCACTCTGCGTCTGCTACACCAATCTGCCAATCCCTCCATTGGCTGCCACTTAACCAACAAATTCAATTCAAGATACTAACAATAACTTACAAAGCCATCCACAACCTGGCCCCCAGCTACATTACTAACCTGATCTCAAAATACCAACCAACTCGTTCTCCTCGCTCCTCCAAAGACCTCCTGCTCTCAAAAACTCCCTTGTCACCTCATACAATTCTCGCATCCAGGACTTCTCCAGAGCCTCTCCCATCCTCTGGACTGCTCTACCCCAATCTGACTTTCTCCTACTTTGTCCACTTTCAGACGATCCCTAAAAACTCATCTCTTCAGAGAAGCCTATTTGGCCCCCACCTAACAACTGTACATTTATTTTCTCCATCAGCTCATCCCCGCAGTTATTACCTCTTGTTTCTCTTGACCCTCCCTCTTAGATTTTAAGCTCTAACGAGCAAGGCTCTCTGACATCTCTGGTATAAAAGTGTATTGTATTTGTACTGTCTACCCTCACATTGTAAAGCGCTGTGTAAACTGTGCTATATAAATCCTGTATAATAATGATAATAATAATAATCCTGTTTTTGAAAAATAATCCTTTATTAATCCTAATCTATAAAGTGGGATTGTTTTTCTGCCCCAGTCCACATACCTGCAATGATGGTGTAATTATCTCACAGCTGGACCCCCTATCTTTGTGCATAGTGAAGAGGGAACATACAGTGGGTATAGAAAAAAAATCACCCCCTTAAAAATAATCACATTTAGTGGCTTTGCAGTCTGAAATGAAGACAGACACAGTTTTTGTTTTATCCAGCTGTATTTACTAGTGCAACTTATTACATCCAAGTGAATGATATAACACCAACATGTCAGATTTTTTTTTTTTAATTCAAACACAGAATCACTGAGTTGGAAAAAGAATCACCCCCCCTCATGTCAGTATTTTGTTGAATCACATTTTTTTAAATTACAGCCTTTAGTCTGTTGGGATATGTCTCTACTAACATTGCACATCTAGGCTTTGCAATATTTGCCCACTCTACTTTGCAGAACAGCAGAACCTGTATGCTTTACTGTAGGAATTATGTTATTTGGCTGGTGAGCTGTATTGGATTTCCGCCAGACATATTGTTTTGTGTTGAGGCCAAATAATTCATATTTAGTCTCATCTGACCAGAATACCTTTTTTTCATGTGGCCTCAGAATCTTTAAGGTGCATTTAAGTTGGTCACATGAGACTAAAGTTGAATTTTTTGGCTTCAACACCAAACAATATGTCTGGCGGAAATCCAATACAGCTCACCATCCAAATAACATCATTCCTACAGTAAAGCATGGGGGGTGGTAATATCCTGTTCTGGGGGTGTTTCTGTGCAGCAGGGACTGGAGCACTTGTCAGGATAGAAGAAAAATGGATGGGGCAGATTACCATGAAATTCTTGAGGAAAATCTACTGCCCTCTGCCAGAAAGTTGTCAGTGAGAAGAAGGTTTACCTTCCAAGCACACAGCAAAAATGAATAACACGGAGGTTGAATGAGGAAAAAGGAGAATGTCCTTGCATGGCCTAGTCAGAGCCCAGACTTAAACCCCATTGAAAATCTGTACAATGACTTAAAGACTGCAGCCCACAAATAGTCACCATCAAATTTAACTGAACTTGAGCGGTTCTGCAAAACATATCCCAACAGACTAAATGCTGTAATTTAAGCAACATGTGGTCCAACAAAATACATAAGGGAGTGATCCTTTTTCCAACTCGGTGATTCTGTTTTTGAATTTTCTTTATTTTTTCTGATATGTTGGTGTCATATCTTTCACTTGGATGTTATAAGTTGCACTGAGTAAATACAGCTGGATAAAACAAAAACTGTGTCTGTCTTAATTTCAGGCTGCAAAGCAACAAAAAATGTGCTTATTTTAAGGGGGGGGTGATTCTGTTCTATACCCACTGTAAGTCCTTTATTTTGCTTTCTGTTAGTTGCAGCAATTGGGCAGATCTGGGATTTAAGGTGTGTATGTCTCTTTCTTAGAATCCTCAAGTAATATGAAGCCTGCATGTGATTCAACTTAGTAGCAACCACAAAGTCCCTTTAAACAAAGCATCAAAAGTGAACAAGCTTTAAAATCCCTACTAATGGTAGCTACAAGACATCTTAGCCCAGGCCCAGGGGAAGCCTTTCGTTTTTCCACTGGTGTCACTGTGTTAAGACTAATGACCCCCCAGTGCAAATTAATCAAATATAATCCAATAACATCAGCATTATGACTGTTCCACAATCATTCCATTTGCAGGCTGTCATTGCTGACCTAGTCTTGAAAATACTATTTGTCTGGCTGTCATTTGCCTTTTCGGTGACTTTCCTTATCTGCATACTTGTTTCAGGTCACTAACTTAGAAAGTATTGATGCAAGAGGGTCAGTACAACAGCCAGACAATGAATACGGGCAGCAATGACAGTCTTCTCTCATTACAAGGTTACTTTAAGCCATACAAAACCTAGTTATTGAACACAACCCTTCAATCTGTCAAGACCTTGCGGAAACTGCATACTGTGTGTCCAACAGAACGTCTGGTTTTATATTTATATCTGTACTGTCCACAGAGCATGCAACAGCATCTGTACTGTGAGCTTAGAATAATTCTTTGTTTGGAACGTGTGCATTATATTATTAGTTGACTTAGTGAACAAGAAACAGAATTCTTGGGTGAATGGAAGTTATCATCCAGTGATTTTCTTTTTGCTATTTTATCCTCAGTCCCCAAATAACTTCTTACATCAGGGTAAAAGCAGGGAATGTGATGAAACTGACAGGGCTGAAAAAATCAATAGCACATATGTCTAAATGATACCTTCTCTTCCAGATCAATTATAATGTGAAAAGAATCAGATTGCTCAGGATTCAACATGCACTACTTCCAAGCCTTAATGTAATGTAAAGAATGTTGCAGCTGAGGTAGAAACGTGCTCGTATATAGTACATCCTGTCACCCACTTGAGTGTGTTTTGTAAGAACATCAGCTACAAAGAAACTACTTAGCTTTTCTAGCCAAACATGTGATTGGTGACTGGCTAACCAAATGTACGCTGTTTGCCTTGTAAATGGGGCAAGAAGGTTTCTTCCCTGAGCCATAGTATGTCTTAGTATTAAAATCCAAAGTAACAGACTTCAGTTTAATGAGCTTTGTAAATCTGACCTAAAAAGTGTCGCTGGGAGTCTTTGAAATGAGTTTCCTTCAACTTCCCCTGAGCTGATTGTGTGTTTTAGGAGAGGTTAAATGGGTTAAGATTCTTAGCTGTTCTAAAGCCATAGGAGTGATTCCTCATTAATCTTTTTCACCCCCTAAGACATCATCTCCAGATCAAGGCGGATTTACTGCATAAGATAACATACTCAGCAATGGGACACAGCTTCTGAAAGGACAAAAGGGTGACAGTGTAGGAAAGAATAAGATGTACTATAGTACGTGCATGTAAATATGTGTATATTTATTTCATTTTTATTATTTCTATGCCTATGCATTCTTGTAGTTGGCGTGTCTTTCCAGTGTTTTCCGGACTTGCTTATGTAATGCATGTGTTGTGTGCAATAGCTTTGATTACATTGACTTAATTAAAAAAAAAAAAAAAACTCTATTTATTATTTGGTTAATCTATCCAGTAGGCATATCTATTAACTAGTGTGGCTAGTGTGTGTTCATTAGGATTAACTGAAATATACATAATATGTATAAGACATAGCTGGGTAAAGCTGCCTATTGTAAATAATGAAATCATTTTTAATTGTACTAGAACACAAATAATTACGCTGTTAGTCCAAACAGAAAACAAGCTTCCCTTATTAAAGTGGATCTGCACTATGCCTGGACTAGTCAAAGTAATTGATTTTCCTATATTTGTTAGCAGGAGTCAATACTTACCTTTCCCACATTCTCCATGCTCCATCTGCTGCTGAAGAGCCTGACAATTGCAGTGGTTCGGTCTGGTGACTGACCAATCAGGCACTGAGCACTGCACTGTGCAGGGTGGAGGATCATTTGTTCCCCTTAAAGTGTATCTATCAGCAAAAAAAATTATATATGTAACAAAAAGCTCATGCAATCACAATGTGCTCAACAAATTACAAGTGCAAGTGCTCTGTATAGAAAATCCTACCTGTGGACCCTGCCAGAAACCATAACTGGATGTCACTTCCTTTCACAGGGTGATAACCCTGCGATTGAAATTGCAGTTAGAGTTGTCTCCCCAGCATCTGCTATATGGTACTAAACGGGGAACCTCGGGGCAGTGTTCCCAACCAAGGGGACTTTTAGAGCCTGCATTTTAGCTTTAGGAGCATATTAAGGAAAGGTAAACTCGCCATGTGGACTTCAATATAAGGGAGTAATCATCTACCTGAAGTGCAGTGTGGTATCACAGGTAAAGGTAACATACGCTCAGATAAGCTTGTTACTTTGCTTAGTGTGGGCAAAATACTGGTTCGCTTTAAAACTGCAGTATATACAGTGCCTTAAAAAATATATTTAAATACTGTAGTTGTTCAGCAGAACAATTTTTTACCATTCAGTGGTATAGTACATAAAGTAGTATGTTTCATGAGTGTGTCACAGTGCAGGTTAAAGTTTTAGTCTAATATTAAATTCACTTCGGGATCGGAGTTTGAATAGCTGTCTCTAGTGTCTAGCATAAGACAGTGCCCAGAGCTGTGAACTGCATGCAGCTTTCTCCACAATCAGAAATTTAGAGAAAGTGCCAAAACTGTTAACTTTTCTATATAGGTTACTTGCTAATGGCAGCATGATTTATAAAGTAAATATGTGACGTGCGCGTCATTTAAGCGCCTTTTTTTCTACATGGTGAGAATATTTTTCTGATGAAGAAACAGAATATACACACACATATATATATATATATATATATATATATATATATATATATATAAACATTAACATCTTATAGATGTATGATGTTCTACAGCTGCTACTATCTCCTATAGCACAGAATTTGCCAAAGCTGTGTTAACATTTAGGATATCTTGTAGGACTACGGCTCTGTTCAGTGTAAATGGGGAGACTGTGAATAGAAGGCTTGGGTGATGGCAAGTGTCTTATCAGCGCAAGATGGAGAAGGTCAAAACAGATAATCGTGACAATTTGATCTCAGAACCTTTCTCTGGGAAGTCTAATTTTAGTTAGTGAAAGGCATCTTCAATGGAGACCCTGGAGCAATTCACACACAGACCACCCTGGTAACCTTAACCTAACCCTAGAGATAAAGGTTGGCTTATTGTGTTCTTGTTCATATCTTTGTTTTTTGCTTACCACGGGATGCTTGTTATAGTAAAACAGATAAAGGCTATGACGAAAAACACAACAAAAATGTGTTTTGGGGCCTCATCTTATGGGAAGACTTGTGATTTCGGAAAACCAAATCGTCAATTGCTCCTATTGTAAGTCTAAATTTCTAAATAAACAAGAGGTCATATTCCTATACAATATCACATTTTTTCATTTTTTGAAAGAAGATGCCTGTTATGTCCTGGCGTCTACAATGACGTTTAAATTCTGTATTGCATTTAGGAAGATTCACATGCAAAGTGACCAAAAACCCAATAATTAAGCCCCGTGAATTTCTGAAAAACAGCCATTTCAGTGGGAAAAAAATGCATGCTGTTTAAGGGGTTATCGTGATTCTAACAACCATATATTTTGAAACACTTATAAAATAAATACCTAAATAAGGCCACTCCCCTTTATCCTGTTGTTGGGTAGCAGGTCTAAAGCCTGAATCAGGGGTTTTAAAAAAAAAAGCGTGCTTCTAAAATTGGTTAGCATTTCACAAACTGTACTTTCTGGTTCAATCATGATGATGGACCCATGCATGAGTCACCATGACTGCGCTTGGACACAGACTCATTATGTTTTTTCCCTGATCTTGAAGGACTTTAAAGCAGGGACCAAATTATCTAGGGTGTCTGGTTTAGGAGATCAGCGACTTCAAGAAGATCTTAATTGGTTATAAGTAAAGATTTAAACACCTTGGCTTTTTTTCTTCATTAAGTACACCATTAATCTGTAAAGATTATAGTTATCGTTAACCCTTATAAAATGTAGTCTGTAGAGTTTGTGTTTCACATACACCAACAATATTTCTAATTCCAGGGTAAATATTTTTCTGATTGAAGGATCGGATTGTCCGCAAACATTATTAAAGTAAAGTCACATTTGTATAGTCACTAAACTCATAAGGGACATTACAGTTAACAACTATTTTCAGCTGTGAATAGCTTTCATAAAAGCAATGAAAAGCACTATTTTATAACGTGTCCTACATTACTGATTAATATTACGTATTTATATACACTGAGCAAAATTATAAACGCAACACTTTTGTGTTTGCACCTATTTATCATGAGCTGAATGCAAATATCTTCAACTTTTTCTATGTACACAAAAGGCCTATTTCTCACAAATCTGTCTGTGTTAGTGAGCACTTCTCCTTTTCCGAGATAGTCCATCCACCTCACAGGTGTGGCAT
The DNA here is from genome assembly GCA_037952925.1 of Lithobates clamitans. Classification (NCBI taxonomy): domain Eukaryota; kingdom Metazoa; phylum Chordata; class Amphibia; order Anura; family Ranidae; genus Lithobates; species Lithobates clamitans. The sequence goes on along the minus strand of JBBGZY010000240.1, from coordinate 5,098,704 downwards.
ATCAAGATGCTGATTAGACAGCATAATTATTACACAGGTGTGCCTTAGGCTGGTCACAATAAAAGGACCTCCACATCCAGCATCTTCCCCTCCAAGATCGTCTGTGACCAGCCACCCGGACAGCTGCTCCAACAATCGTTTTGCATAACCAAAGAATTTCTGCACAAACTGTCAGAAACCATCTCAGGGAAGCTCATCTGCATGCTCATCATCCTCATCGGGGTCTTGACCTGACTGCAGTTCATCGTCGTAACCGACTTGAGTGGGCAAATGCTCACATTTGATGGCATCTGGCACTTTGGAGAGGTGTTCTCTTCACGGATGAATCCCAGTTTTCACTGTACAGGGCAGATGGCAGACAGCGTGAACGGCTTCATGTGGGTGAGCAGTTTTCTGATGTCAACATTGGGGATCAAGTGGCCCATGGTGGCGGTGGGGTTATGGTATGGGCAGGCATATGCTATCGACAACAAGCACAGGTGCATTTTATGGATGGCATTTTGAATGCACAGAGATACCGTGATGAGATCCTGAGGTCCATTGTTGTGCCATTCATCCACGGCCATCACCTCATGTTGCAGCATGATAAGGCAAGGATCTGTACACAATTCCTGGAAGCCGAAAACATCCCAGTTCTTCCATGGCCAGCATACTCACCAGACATGTCACCCATTGAGCATGTTTGGGATGCTCTGGATTGGCATATATGACAGCGTGTTTCAGTTCCTGCCAATATTCAGCAACTTCGCACAGCCATGAAGAGGAATGGACTAACATTCCACAGGCCACAATCAACAACCTGATCAACTCTATGCAAAGGAGATGTGCTGCACTGCGTGAGGCAAATGGTGGTCACGCCAGATACTGACTGGTTTTTGGATCCCCCTGACCCCCCCCCCCCCATACAGTAAAACTGCACATTTTAGAGTGGCTTTTTATTGTGGCCAGCCTAAGGCACACTTGTGCAATAATCATGCTGTCTAATCAGCATCTTGATATGCCACACCTGTGAGGTGGATGGATTATCTCGGCAAAGGAGAAGTGCTCACTAACACAGATTTAGACAGATTTGTGAACAATATTTCAGAGCAATAGGCCTTTTGTGTACATAGAAAAAGTCATAAATCTTTGAATTCAGCTCATGATCAATTGGTTGCAAACACAAAAGTGTTGCGTTTTATACTTTTGCTTAGTTTAGATAACTTATTGTTGACTGGTTTATCCTTAAGGTAGTTAACACTGAATGATTAAACTGACCTCAGTTTTAACATGCATTGGGGTGACACCATGCACCCAGTTTATATGCAAATTATACTTCTTTAAAAATCTAGTAAACCTAGCACAGGCTACTTTATATGAAAGAGTAATACCATTCACACATACATTATGTATGCACATATTCTTCGACCCACATAAGATGAGATGTTTTATTGATGCTGTGTTGAGTACAGAATTATCAGTAACGTATAGTAAAACCTGTCCAATGTACATCTAAAAGGACCTTATCATTGCATAGAAAAATTTTGATCCCCACAACACCATCGTTATGTTTTTGCTCCAGAAACTTTAGTTATCAGTGGTAACTCAGTTGTAAAAAGCAGTAATGGTGTGTAATGTCTTTGTCAAATGCTCCTAAATACTGCCAAGAGGTCACCTGTGTGCATTGAAATAATGCTGCTCACAACACTAACTTTATCTTTAGTAAATTTAGCTATCCTTAGGTGTTAACTTATTAAGTTATATTAACTGCTCTTACATAAACATTTTACATATATATACTGTATATATACAGTATATACACACACTACACTTTAAATGCATTTGATTCAAAGTTTTACTTGTAGTAGGCCTACGGCAAGTTCTCTTTGGGATAAAGTCATTGTTTTTTTTTCACAAAAGCGAACCTGAGTGTGTAAGAATTTGTCTGGTACAGGTTTTTCCTTTTTTTAATTGTTTGTAATCTGGCTCTTTCTCTTGCTGAGGCATCTGCCTGGTTACCAATACTCTTAACTACTAATTTATGTTGCAATTGGCACCCGACCTCGAATGACACATGTAAGACTCTTATACAGATAATCCTCTCTTCATCTTGAGAATTATGTCGCTATAGAAGGGTCAGTGGTGTGAGATGGCACAGCTTGAGGTGCGAACTGCAGCAACAGCTAACACACTTTACCTAGCTGATACTGTGAATCCCTTAACTGGCTGATCAGGGGTTTTAAATAGAGTCCCTTCTGTTTTCACCCTAAGAAGGACTTCTTACCAACATATCAGCTTGTGGTCATTTTTTTTTTAGCTGCCTTATCTACATAAATTTATTTTTTTAATGCATTTAGTTACTCCAGAGTACTAAGAATTACCCAACCAATACATAGTGAAATCATGAACATGCTTATTTTTATCTACTTGATTAACAGCATACCGTGGCTACATATACCTGCTAACATGTTAAAACTATTTCTGTGTAGACAGCACAATATAGTCCTAGTCTGCAATTTTAGCAAATGTACTTCTTTGTATTTAATTAAAAAAAAAAAATTAAATATGAACTTGCAGCACAGTGGCTTAGTGGTTTGCACTTTTGCCTTGCAGCACTAGGATCATCAATTTAAATCCCAACCATGACACTACATGCATAGAGATTGCATGTTCTCCTTGTGCTTGTGTTGGCTAAAATTAGCCCCAGTATATGTGTATATGCACATGAGAAAGGGATCTAAAGCTGGGTACACACTAGAAGTTTTTTTTTTTTTCATTAAACCCAATGGGCCGAACTAAAAAAAAACAAAAAACTAGAGATCACTGTTCCAACACAAACTATGGAACTATGGAACAGACAGCTGTACACACTGGCCAAAAGTCATCCGGTTCCTGCTGAACCAACCAATTTCGGCTGATTTTCGGTGTGTGTACAGTTATTTAGACTGTAAGCTCCTTGAGGACAGGGGCTGATGTGAATGTACAATATATGTAAAGTGCTCCAAAAAAATAATATATCACTGAAGGCAACTATAACCTGTTCAAAAAGTCATATTTTTTGTAATTATTTTGCCACTGATTTGCCCTGTTCCATATTTGCAATTGTTTTTACAACACAACTGATCATCCCTTTGCTTGGATTATCTAACGCACAAAATGATATATAATAAAATAATACGGCCTGTTGCATATTTATAGCATTATACATTTGCACTTATTGCTCTAAAAACAAACATTTAGAGGTTAACGTTCATGTTTTCAAATATTTTATTTAAATTTACCATAAACATAACATGTTCAGAAGAATCTGCATTTTTTTACATGCTCTTCAAAAAGGTATTTCAAAGAATTTTTTTTCTTTGCTTCTATAATATATACTGTCATTTCTTTTCATAGGGTTATTATCCCCATGCCTAATCCATAGTCTAGAGAACCAGGGCTTCTGATTTTGGGGCTTATTTCCCTTAAAGTGATTGTATACTTCAGACATGTAATATGAACAAAGCATATCACTTTATAAGGTATATTTGTCTCAATCAAGAGCACTAGGTGTCATTTCTGTCTGCTGTCTCCTTCCTCTGCTATCAGCATGAGTAACTTCTAATGAGTTTTCCTGACACCAAGAGAAAGATGGTGACAGGGGAGGAAGCTCCAGCTGATTGGCAGCCTCAGCTCTGTTCCCGTGTTAAGGGGGGGCTGCCCCTTCCCTCCAATTAGCTCTCAGAGCTCTCCTCACTGATGTAACTTTAGTTCTCCGCCCCCTTCTTTTCATAGCTGAGAGATCCTATGTAATTTCTGCACTTTAAATGGATGTATGGGAAAGACGGCTCCAGATAAACAGGTACAGCTTATGTAGGAGGATTTTTTCCATCTCTGTGTATTACCAGGCCACTGGTCACTTCACTGGGTGTATGTAAGGTTTTACAACCCCTTTAAGTCAACCACTCTCACAAGACCTCATAGCATATCTACTTTTCCTGTGCTACGCTTTGATCTAGTTTTACCTTGGTACTGGGGCCTAACTTTCCTTGTCTTCATGGATAAGTTCCATCAGCTGCTATTTTACTGTCCAATGTGACCGTCTCATTAATCAATGAGGGCAAAGTATTGGCAATTGGTGGCTTTATAATTGGCTTCTTTTCAGTGTAAACAAGTTGGTTTCTGAAACTTCTGGGGAGGGGGGGAGACGGTAGTGGCATCTCTACCTGGTCTCAGTACCCTCAAAATAGCAGTGTATTTTGAAGTGTATCTACAACTTTATTGATAGGTTTGGATAGAGTGGAAAATAGCTCGAACTCCTGCCAGGTTTTTATTGCTTCAATTTATGACTGTCGCAGAGATCAACTCTCACTATTTGCTCTGTTGATCACTGTTATTGGGGCATAAAGTGATGGGAAACCAGAAGAGTCCTCTGTTCTGGTGACAACTGTCCAAGAAGGAATATCCTCATGTCCTGGAAAGAGTTTTCTGAGATCCTGGTGTGTTTGTAGGAAAGCAAGCGAAGGGAAATCTCCCCAATGTGATACTAACAACAACAAAAAACTAGACATGTATTTGAACCTTTCCCTCCTATTTTAAAAACTGAAATTGAGTTTTTTTTTTCTATAGATACACGTTAAAGCAGTATTAAACCCAAAGCCAAACATGGATTATATTGCAGCTCACCAATCATTAGATGTGGTGACTGTATCAATTTTATTTTCTTTGGCTATTTATCCCTCTGTTTTCACCTGGTCATCTGGCCAGTAATACATCTCCTGTAACACAACTCTAGAGGATTGAGAATAGGAGGCATAACAGAAAGCAACATTGTCAGTCTGGGGGGGGGGGGGGGGTGTTAAATGTAGTAGCAGATTTAGGACCACTAACAAATTGAAGCCAAACTTCAGCTCATGCTTAATATGCAGTTACAGCAAACAGTTTTTTTTTCCTTTTGTGATAAAGGTTTTGCACAAATAAGTAAAAGCTGATCACTTTAATCACAAATGCCAGTGTATTTTGTCTCATCTATGTAAACTGATACATTCTGCTGGAGAGCTTGTGCTGTAAAAAAACAACAGACTTGCTGGCTGTATTACTAGATGAAAATAGAAGATACAAAGGCTAAAAAAGAAAACAAATAAAGCCATCACATCTAAGAATTTATACGTTGCAGTATAATAATGGTTAGCTTTTGGATTAAATACTGCTTTAAAGGGGTTGTAAAGGTAAACATTTTTTCACCTTAATGCATTATATGCATTTAGGTGAAAAAACTTTTGACAATACCGCCGCCCCCAGCCCCCCCATTTTACTTACCTGACACCTCGAAACGCCGCTGCTCGCTCCCGTCATCTCTATTGCAGCTCAGCCTGGTCACTGATTGGCTACAGTGGATGGATTGAAAGCAGCGCAGCCATTGGCTCACGCTGCTGTCAATCACATCCAATGACGCGGCGCGCCGGGGGGCAGGGCCGAGTGATACAGTGAGCGGCTACAGCCGCCGGCTGTATCACGGGAGCGCGCCCACAAGAACCAACCACCATGCGAGGGAGCTCGCATTAAGGTGGTTCATTCTTGCGGGGAGGAGCTGAAACAGCCACCGAGGGACCCCAGAAGACCAGGTTCGGGGCCACTCTGTGCAGAACGAGCTGCACAGTGAAGGTAAGTATAACATGTTTGTTATTTAAAAAAAAAAAAAAATTACCTTTACAACCCCTTTAAGGCAAATTTGATGAGCTTGTGATGTAGTATGCGCTGATTCTGGCAATATATTTTAGGCCCTTAAATTGTACAAGTAGAGTTACTAGTAGATCATGAATTTGTGAATTTGTGTTGTCTCTGTTTTGTTAATACACACACAAAAAAAAAAAATATATTGATCTGCATTGGCCAACCTTGTGTAGTGCCAGGTCGAGTCTTGTCTGATTGACTTTATAGCATTTGTGGCCTGATACTGTCGTTTCAAGGGTTTATAATTCTAGATATTTATTTTAGCCACCATGTTTTGTACGTTTCTTGCTCCTATTTGCTGCTGAGGCACAGTCTTCATACGCTGCCCAGAATTTCATCCATAAGACTTTCCTCTACAGTGAATGAATGATGAGACAGCTATAGGGGCTGCTGATAGATAAGGAATGAGGCAAAAGTGGTATTTTGAGCTGAGGGTACAAAAGGCTTTCTTTTCTGCATACATATGAGTATTAGAGTTTTTATATATGAGTACAGCATATAGCAGAGGAATGTAAACATCAGCATAAAATACATTTATATAACATGGTTTCCATAAACATCTTATTGTAACGACATCAGAAACAGTAAACCAATGTACTCTTTGGCATAAAAATATATAGCATTACATTAGGAAGCACAAATACTAGGAATTAATGTGCAAAATAGCTTTTATGGCACAGCCTGGTGTCATGTGGACTGACTCATTCCACATGGAAGATAAAATAGCTATACACATATTAATCCACTGTGCACAAATACACTGATATCTTTCAAGCTTGAAGAAGCATCCATATCATAAATGAATCTCTGTGATGCTGTGGATGGAGATACATCATTTTTTATACTCTTTGATAAATAAGCACCATGTGATAACAGTTAATTGTTAAAGATCCCTTCGGGGCGTGTCCAAGATGGCGACCGGAGCGGACGTGTGGTGAGAGAGCTCCGCTGCCTTCCCGACCTACTGCTCTGTTTCCCTGCAGACTCTTCCACCTAACTGCCCTAAAAACAGCTGCAATCTGCTGCGGAGGTGGGTGAGACGGAGGGGGAGAGGCAACGTCGCACCCCACGAACCCGACAGAGGACACCTGAGACCCGCTGTGGTCGCGCCTGCTGATAGGCCTGCAAATCCTCCTCCCGGCCTGACGGCCTGTACATGTGCTGGGAGTGTTCCGTTACTTGCCTGATCTACGGCCCTGCTTCCTTGCGGGGGGGTTCTTGCGACTGGCCGCCCCGGGACAGCCGAGATTCACTGCGGAGGTGGGTGAGACAGGGGAGGAGAGCCAGAGTCGCACCCCACGAACCCTACAGAGGGCACCTGAGACCCGCTGTGGTCGCGACTGCTGCTAGGCCTGCAGATCCTCCTCCTGGCCTGGCGGCCTGTACTCCTACAGATCTCGGGCTCGGATCGCTTAGCAGATAACAGCGATATACAGCGGCGGAAGACAGGACATAGAGGCAAACAATATTACTCACCCCACAGACCCCTTGATGCTCACCTGAATCCTGCTGAGACTCTCCGTGCTGCTAGGCCTGAAGCCTGCTCCCGGCCTGAATTCCTGTGTCCCTGCGGACTGGTGGCGCAGTCTATTCTGACCACAGCATCAATCAAAAACGGTGGAAGGTAGGGAGAGCCTAATATACACCCCATAGACCCCTCACTTGGGCCCCGCTGCCGCTTATCCTCTCTGTAGGCCCCAAACCCTATATATTACAGCCCGATTCCTATACGCGGCCCCCACAAGCCGAGGTAGGGGTGGAGGGAGGTATGACCAGAGGGAAGAGTGCTATATCAGCCCGCAAGCCCCAAAAAAGTGCCCCGAATACCCCCGCACGGTCCTCACGCCCCGCCAAAGGATCCACGATGGCGACACAGGCGGAGGATATGGAGCAGGCCCCTCCAGAAGGAGAACAGGAGCAATCCAACTTTGAGGCGCTCATGCAGGCCATCACCAACTGCCAAACCACTCTCACTGGGAAAATTGAGCGAGTGCAGTTGGATATTAGCCTCATAAGGCGAGACATGGACACATTCAGGACCCGCCTTACTGAGGCTGAACGCCGCGTGGGAAACGCAGAAGATGTGCTCCAAGATCATACAGTCACACTTCGTACGTTACAGACAAAAATCAAATCCCTAGAAACTCGGGCAGAAGATGCCGAAAACAGAAACAGAAGGAACAATCTCCGAATAGTGGGTCTCCCGGAGGGGTCGGAGGGTACTGAGCCCACTTCGTTTACGGAAAAACTCCTGCGTGAACTGCTACCCCAAGCGGCATTTTCAGATGTCTTTGTAGTGGAGAGGGCACATAGAATGCCTGCTACCCGGGGGCCCCCGGGAGCTCCTCCACGCACATTCATCCTGAAATTATTGAACTTTAGAGATCGTGACCTTGTCCTCCGTGAATCAAGGAAGATTGACCAGCTGCGATACGAGGGGGCTAAATTAATGATCTTTCCGGACTTTTCAGTTGATACCCAAAAGCAACGACGCTCATTTGATCAAGTTAAACTGAACCTACGCAACAAGAAAATAAAATACAGTATGCTGTTCCCGGCGAGGCTAAGGGTCCAAGATGGAGAGAAGGTGCGCTTCTTTACCTCCCCTGAAGAGGCGTCCCAATGGCTGGAAACCATACAGAGACACTAATGAGCTGCCTCAGTCACAAGCTTGCAAAGAATGCTGCGGCCAGAGAAGGCGCGAGATAGAGCATCGTTGCTGCTCGTTTTCAGCAAGCGAACCCTCTGATCGCACCACCGAGGAGGTTTGTTAAAGATAACAAGTTCAAGATATGTGCCCCCGGAGGAATGTGTTTATTTCTCCGGGTGAAGTTGACTCTCATATTCTGCAGGGAACGGTTATCCTACAACAGCAAGGGGAGGCTCGGTCCCCTTCTTGCACATTTCCCCAATTGGCAGTTGCCATGACGGTTTCTGGGGGTAAAGCACGCCGAAGTTTGGGGGGTGGTGCGGGGTGGGGGGGGGGGGGATGGATGGAGAGCACAGATTACTGCTCCGAATTGGGACTTTTAACTTTTTTTTCCTTTTTTTTTTCTTTTTTTTGCTGCTACATATACTCAATATGCTGTCTTACTATATATTGTGTCGGAAAACAGGTCTGTTCACAGATTGGTCCACCAGGTGCTATTAGAAGTCTAAAATCTAATCATATGGGTATAAGATGTATGCTATTGTCACTTTTATCTTTCCTCTTTGAGCTTACAGTGACCCCGAAGGGGATTGGCTACCAACCTGCCTTTATATTTTATACAGCGAATTAATGTCGTCACTGACAGTACTGTCGTGGAATGTTAGGGGGCTGAATTCCAAAATCAAACGATCTCTGGTTTTCAACTTTCTGAAAAAATATAACCCGCATATATGTGTGTTTCAGGAGACTCACCTGGTGGGGGGCAGGACGCTGGCACTACGGAAGGCGTGGGTGGGTGCATATTACCACTCGACCTATTCCTCTTATTCCCGAGGTGTCAGCGTCCTGGTCCACAAGTCGGTAGGGTTTACACTGTTAGATCTTCATCTGGATCCAGATGGAAGATACGTGGCTATGCATGCAATGTGTGATAGAATAGAGTTACTAATAGTAGGTATATATATCCCCCCCCCTGCCACGGTAGAGATCCTCAAGAAAATCACTCCAATAATAGCTCAATACCCATCAGCTGGGGTAGTTTTGGCTGGAGATTTTAACATGACCCCAAGCCCAGACCTGGATAGGATGGGCGTAGGACCATCCGGGGTGACCCCCTTGACACTATGGGCTGACAATTATGGATTTACAGATGTCTGGAGGATGAGGCATCCGGACGAGAGGCAGTACACATGCCACTCCACGACGCATGCAACATTCTCTAGAATAGATCTGATATACTCCTCTGGTTCTCTCCTCCCCAGGGTACTTGAGGTGGATATTCTGCCTCGGGGTATTTCGGACCACGCTCCCGTCTTATTAAAATTACAGACAGACTCCCCTGTGGGCAACGCCCTTTGGCGACTCTCAGGACTTTGGATTACGGATGAGAGGGTGGTCCCCCTGGTAGAGGGGGAGTTAGGGGTCTATTGGACGATCAATGAGGGTACGGTCTCTCCCCCTACGCTTTGGGATGCCTTCAAGGCCTATACCAGAGGACAATATCAAACAGCAATTGGGAGGGTTAGGAAAGATACCCGGTTGGCATTGGAAGAAGCTGAGAGAAAGGTACTCCTTCTGGAAAATGAATATGTACATACCCAAAACGTATTAACATATGATGCTATGCAATCATTACATAGAGAGATCTCTCTTTTGCGGGTTGAGACCACTAGGAAACAGCTGTTGGCTCAATCGCAGAGGATTTTCGAACAGGGAGAGAAGACAGGTAGAATGCTAGCCTGGTTAGCCAAGGAGCGTTCCTCTTCCATACACATAGCCCATATTAAGGATGACGGAGGTGTGACTCACTCGGACCCCAGAGATATAAATAGGCAATTTACACAATACTATCGACAGTTATACACCTCTAGGGTCTCCTCTACTGAGGAAGATATGGCTGAATTCTTAGACCAGATTGACTTCCCCCAACTAACTACAGAGGCCAAAAACAAATTAGAGGAACCAATCACTCTTAAAGAGGTCCAAATAGCAGTGGCATCTCTCCAGTCGGCAAAAACCCCAGGCCCTGACGGCTTACCTGCAGAATTCTATAAGGCAAATAAGGAACTTATTAACCCTATATTTCATAGACTCCTCCTCACAATGTTAAAAGAGGGTGCCCTCCCTCCCTCAATGTCGGAGGCGGTGATTGTAGTGATAGCCAAACCCAACAAAGACCCCGCGTTGTGCTCATCGTACCGCCCCATATCACTTTTAAATGTGGATGCTAAAATAACTACCAAAATCCTAGCAAACAGACTTAACTCGGTTATTCTATCTATTGTAAATGGCGACCAGACGGGCTTCATGCCAGGTAAGGGCACGGACATAAACTTACGTAGATTGTACACTAACATCTCACACGCAGAGAAGTCCCAGTCCCCGGGTGTGGTGGCCTCCCTCGATGCCGAAAAGGCCTTCGATTCGGTAGAATGGAGGTTCCTGTGGCTTGTACTACAGCGATTTAATTTTGGCCCCCGATTCATCTCATGGATAAAATTGCTATACACGCACCCCACAGCAAGAGTCCGAACGAATGGATTACTCTCCCCCCCGTTTCCTTTAGAGAGAGGGACCAGGCAGGGGTGTCCACTGTCCCCGGGTCTCTTTGCTCTAGCCATTGAGCCTCTAGCTATTTTGCTCAGAATGTCCCCGCAGGTTGGGGGCATAAAAGTTGGTCCGCTGAATGAGAGGCTTTCGCTATATGCCGATGATGCGTTGCTGTATCTTCCAGATGCGTCGGCATCGTTGAGGGCAGCCCTTGACATCATCGACCGATATGGCTCCTTCTCAGGCATTCGGATCAACTGGACTAAGTCCACCATATTCTCGCTGTCTCCGGTGGTGCCAGATGTAGACCCCTCAAGCCCTCTGATTATGGTTTCTAGGTTTAGATACTTGGGGATTGAGATCCAGAGAGAACCACACATGTACCTAATAGACAATGTGTATCCAATACTACACCAGCTTACTACTCGATGTCAGGCTTGGAAGACCCTTCCGCTATCACCAGTAGGTAGGGTTAACCTTTTAAAAATGACATTTCTTCCCAAATTTCTATACGTATTCCGAAACACCCCAGTCCCTATCCCCAAATCTTTCTTTGACAAGCTGGATCGGGTTGTTACTTCATTTGTATGGGGGGGATCTGCCCCTAGAGTGGCACGGTCCACCCTTCAGCTCCCCTTAACGCTGGGAGGCTTGGCACTCCCTTGCTTTAGGAAATATTACTGGGCGGCAGTAATAGTTACTGTTCGATGGTGGTTCTCCCAGCCGAAATCTAATCCCTCACTCAATCTTGAGGCAGCAATAATGGGATCATACTCAGCTTTGAGTAATCTGGTCTTTAGGGGAGTTAAGACATGCAGGGAAGTGACAACTCCGATGCGAACAACGGTCGCAGTATGGGATCAACTGTCAAAAAAGATTGCAAAACCTAACACTATCTCTCCTTACACACCGCTGTGGGGCAACCCTAAACTAAAGCATCTCCAGACGGTCCCAGAACCAGCCCTATGGGCGGGATATGGAATTAAAATAATGCAGCAGGTGTGGTCTGAGGATGGAGTCATCCCGTATGACACCCTAAAAAATAATTTCCAACTCCCCTCAAAAATGTTTTTTCGCTATTTACAACTGCGACATGCAGTTCGGGCCCAATATCCAGGTGGTGTTACTTTGCAGTCACATGGGGTAGAAAAGCTTCTCATATCTAAGCATCTGGACCGTACCCTGTCATCCCTATACAATCAAATCCTCACTGAGGGGCAGATTGGGGGGATGGGCTTGTACGATAAGTGGAGGGGAGACGTTCCAGACTTGGCGCCAGATGACTGGGAGGAGGGCTTGCAGCAGTACATTCCCCTTATGATCTCGGCTAAAGATAGATTCATTCAGCTCAAGTTTATTCATAGAGTGTACTACACGCCACAGAGACTAGCTAGAATATACCCGACACAAACAGACAGATGCCCGAAATGTAAGGGGGAGCTGGGTACATTTATACATGTAGTTTGGGAATGCCCGCTTATACAAAAATTCTGGACAGAGGTGGTAGAAGTGATTAATACAATAGGTAACCTAAATATTCAGAGAAACCCGATTATTTTACTCCTTGGGGTATGTGACAATGTTATACCTAATATGCACAAAAGGCTGTTTGTGTTCTATGCCTCATTTTATGCCAGGAAGGCTATCCTCTCTAGGTGGAAACAGTCTGATCCCCCCACGCTAACTCAATGGAAAGATATGATAAATTCTGTTCTACCGCTCTATAAAGTCACGTATATCAACCGTAAATGCCCCCAGAAGTTCTTCAAGATCTGGGGAGCCTGGACCAAACAGTAGTAAGGTTCAACGGTGATCTATCCAGCCTGGATTGATCGCCTATTTCCTGGTGCCCCCCTTCCCCCCCCCCCCCCCTTTTTTTTTTTTTTTTTTTTTTTTTTTTTTTTTCTCCCGTTGCCCCCCCCTCCCCTCTCCTGCTCCTTATTAACAGACCTATCAGTATTTAATGAGGGAATGATATGTTAAGCAGCTAATATCCTGATTGCCTACAGAAGTTTAAAATGGTATAGAGGTAAACCTGGATAAATTGATATGATTGATAAGAGAATTCCTTCCTCCAGATGGGAGGATACTTAACGCAATAATAACACAGTAAGATGTATAACCTGATTGTGCACTGTATGACTGGAAAACATGTAACTACTGATATAAGTATATATGAAATATGTAGCAACTTTATGTTTTTTTTGTAAATATGTTTGTATGATGAATCATCTCCGGCTGGAGACAAATAAAAACTTTTCTGTTTAAAGATCCCTTCAATGGGTATTCTCTTTGTGATGATGGATAAATATAAACCTGGAGTTCTTCGTATCCTTCACCACCACATGGCATTGAAGTGCATTCATGCCGCTCATGACAGCACATAGTAAGGATTTAACTTTGCCAGCAAAGCCAATATCTTCTAAAACTAACTTTCATAAACAGGCGATATAAGTTTCAGATAGTCTGCCAGTTGGTGTAAACACCACTAAATGTCTGCAGCCCTTCTTGCATGGATAGACATCTTGTTAATGATGAAGGAAGAAGTCGAGGTATGCTGAAAACAAAGAAAAACTCTTGAAAGAACTATGATTTTCATAGTAACAGACATGGCTAAGCCTTGTCATGCTAATATTTGCTTACAGATGCTTAAAGACTTTGAAGCAAAACAGAACATTCAGCCGGAAGAAGAGCAAAAAAAAGAGGGAAATTAATTTCTTCTGTTTTAGCAACTCTCTGTAGTATTTCCAAGTGTTAACAAACCTATTTTAGGCTCTGAGATCGTAATTTATAAGCTTCTATTACAGTTCCAGAACTGATCTTTGCTTTGCCTATGTGGCTTAGCCATTGCTAGGTATATGCATGTGTGCCCCTTGTTTATACTTTTAGCCATGTATCCAGTGGCAGTGCGTCCATAAGGGCGCATGGGCGCCACCCCCTCTCTCCTGCCACCCCCTCTATCACCAATAGATAGATTCATGCATTGCATGAATCTACCTATGGCCGCCGCTGCCACCCCCTATTCAGGCGCCCGAATAACAGCGGCGGGGGGTGTTTTTGAAGCACCTGATTAGAGCCATAGGGTCTAATAGGTTTCAATAAAAGTGACTCAGCTGTGTTAGAAAAGCGAAAGAATATTCACTTTCCTAACACTAAACCACCTCTCCGCCAATCAGGTACTCGGGTCTGTTACCTGTCACCTGATTGGCTGAAACGACAGGCGCTGCTATTGAACACCTATCAGGAGGAGAGGATGGGAGATGAGGATGTCAGGAGACGCATGAAGGACCCCGCTCGTCGCTGTCACCCACTGCACCACCAAGACAGGGTAAGTGATGGGAGACGGGGGTCACACTAGGGGCATTCAAGGGCACACTGGCAGCATTTAATGGGCACACTGGCAGCTTATGATGGGCACACTGGCAGCATTTGATGGGCACACTGGCAGCATATGATGGGCACATTGGCAGCGTTTGGCACAGTGGCAAGGTTTGGCACAGTGGCAGCATTTGATGGGCACAGTGGCAGCGTTTGATGGGCACAGTGGCAGCATTTGATGGGCACAGTGGCAGCATTTGGCACAGTGGCAAGGTTTGGCACAGTGGCAGCATTTGATGGGCACAGTGGCAGCATTTGATGGGCAAAGTGGCAGCATTTGATGGGCACAGTGGCAGCATTTGATGGCACAGTGGCAGCGTTTGATGGCACAGTGGCACTGTTTGGCACAGTGGCTGCCATTGATGACACAGTGGCAGCATTTCAGGGCACAGTGGCAGCATTTAATGGCACAGTGACAGTGTTTGATGGCACAGTGGCAGCATTTGGCACAGTGGCAGCGTTTGATGGGCACAGTGGCACCGTTTGGCACAGTGACAGCATTTGAGGGCACAGTGGCAGCGTTTGATGGCACAGTGGCAGCGTTTGATGGCACAGTGGCTGCAATTGATGATTTTTTTTCCAAAAATATTTGCGCCCCCCCCAAAAAAAAAAATTTTTGAGCACCAGCTGGCACTGCATGTATCAGCAATTTCACATCCTTAGTATGCCAGAATGTTACCTGCACCAAGTGCATGTATATGCAAGTGTGCTCTTTCTAATCTATACGTTTAGCCATGTATTAGCACATCTGCATGCTTTGCATACCTACACCAAGTTCCTCTATAAATTGCAGTCTTTGATGAATAAGAAAAAGTGATAATCATTGAGAATGAAAGCAGGTGTTAAGAAGGCAAACAGTGCCCATCTGGCATTGTGAAGTATGTAAAGCTAAAGTGAAATCTTTCACTTTCTTTCAGATTCCATCAGGCCTCATATTCTCTAAGCTGCTAGAAAAAAGAAAACAAACCAATAAAAGCCAAATCGTTCTTGGGCTTTAAAAAGCTATTGTTAGGAGTTTTGTGAGGGTACTGTGTAAAAATGTGTGAGTTTAAGGATACCATGAGTGAAAGCAGACTTAAGTCCTATATCACCTGGGACACTTAGAGGCTTGCTTGCTCCGTATGGTTAACTCTTTCCTCTAAGTTAGAAGGTTGCAAGCTTTCCTGCGACGTGACTGCAGTTAAAGATAATCTTTATTAGGCAATGAAAACAAACTAAGGCAAGGGACGAGGTGTAATAACTTAAGATATATGTGCATATACTTTCCATTACACTCCTTCTCTCTACATTCCCCTACCTCAGAGCACTTATGACTTTGGTGATGAATTGGTCAGCAGGGGATTGTAGGAAAGGTATGGGAAATTACCATATTGTCTACATAACTTTTACCTTGGCTTGGAATATTTTGGGTATTTGTATAGAGTCTCTATAATTTCTGCTCATATTAGGTAACCTTGGAAATAATCAAATCTTAACAAAAAATATAGTGTTTATGTAGATCACTTGCTTTTTGTTCTGGGGCTCTATACTGGGTCAGTCTGTGTTCTACTTCGCAGGTGTGTAAAAGAAGTGCAAAACATTTATAAGGTATAATAACACCAAATGTAAAGACAACATTTGTGGTAAAGTGCCAAAATACTTTTGCCAATATAGTGTATTTCAGTTAAAGTGATTTGTTGCCTAAATAAAAGTGTGAACTAAAGCTGTTTCTGGAAAGAAGATTGTAAAACCTTGCCTCTCCTGCTACCCACACCCCTGAATGCTGCTCAGTTGAAAAGAAATCCTTCTTTAAAGTCTACAGAAACCAGCATTTATGGTAGTGTCGATCTACTGTGTCCCCCGTTGTTCTCAGTGGCTTCTTCTGCCAACCGTTATGGCACTACTGTGTCCTGTACCGACATAGAGATCAGCAGGAATGTCCAAGGTACATATAGACTTGACAGGAAGATATTTCATTAATGGAGCAGTGTGATCAGCGGGATAGGTAAGTATCTTCTTTCAATGTACAGCCTTTTATGAATCTCTAATGTTCCTAATTGTTGTCTTCTCTAAATTTGTCTGCCGTGAGGATTTTTTAGAAAATGAATCAAAACTTAATTTAATGATATTTTTATACCATGAGAAATCATATTTTCTTCTTCTACCATACTAGGTATGGATGCTGGATGTGATGCTAGTTTTGTGGCATTGTTCAGACCAGTCAAATCTGAGCATTTATCCATGTAGCCATGTTCATTTGTCCACAGAACGTTTGCTTTTTTCTTAGCTTGTAATTGTAGGGTGTTTTACCTCATCAAAATATAAGTTGTTTTGGTGTTGTTAGACTTTTACCTCATCATAAGTTGGCTAGTTGTTTTGGTGTTTTCAGACTTCAAAAGGATGTCATTCAGAAACATAGATTGTTAGGTTGTTCCATACACATACGTAAACGGTATGAAATAGTGTGTCCTCCATACACATCTTAAAGTAAACCTGTCTGTACATTTCACTAGCAGAGCTTGACCCCCTGTGCACAGTGAAAGCCTTGCTAATCTGCAATGTAAGGGTAAACAAAATGTGTTGCTACAGCACTATTAGCGCAAGTATAATATGTCAGTTTGGACTCTAGATTGAAGCCTTCAACTCCACTGCTGACTACAGGCTTTGCCCCCCTCCACCTTGCTAACCTTCGATGTACAGTCTCATGTGATCTGCTGTACTCGGAGTACATGGAGCCTTGACATCACATGGCAAAGGGGTAACTGCCGATACTAATAAAAACAAAGTTTGCTGCATCAGAGTGATTAAGAATTTTATTTTTTTTAAATACATTTTGTTTATAGTACAAAAAGAAAAGCATACATCTTACTCCTAAAACATACACAAGGACATGACGCTCGGGGAACGGCTGGGGGGGGGGGGAGACTAGGGTGTCCCAGCAAACCCCTTTCTCCTTCTTTAACCACTTGCCGACCGCCGCACGACGATGTACGTCGACAAAGCGGCACGGGCAGGCAAAAGGGCTTACCTGTACGTCCCTGCCTGCCCGCGGGTGGGGGGTCCGATCGGACCCCCCCCCGGTGCCTGCGGCGGTCGGCAAATGTCCCCCGGCGATCGGTGGTGAGGGGGAGGCCATCCATTCGTGGCCCCCCCCTCGCGATCGCTCCCAGCCAATGGGATCATTTCCCTGCCTCTGTATTGTACACAGAGGCAGAGGAAATGATGTCATCTCTCCTCGGCTCTGTATTTTCCGTTCCGGGCCGAGGAGAGAAGACTGAACTGTGAGTGCACCAAACACACACACACAGTAGAACATGCCAGGCACACATTTCACCCCGATCCCCCCCCCGATCGCCCCCCGATCCCCCCCCGATCACCCCCCCCCTGTCACAAACTGACACCAAGCAGGTTTTTTTTTTTTTTTTTTTTTTTTTTTCTGATTACTGTATTGGTGTCAGTTTGTGTCAGTTAGTGTGTTAGGGCAGTGAGTCTTAGGCCCCCTTTAGGTCTAGGGTACCCCCCTAACCCCCCTAATAAAGTTTTAACCCCTTGATCACCCCCTGTCACCAGTGTTGCTAAGCGATCATTTTTCTGATTGCTGTATTAGTGTCGCTGGTGACGCTAGTTAGGGACGTAAATATTTAGGTTCGCCGTCAGCGTTTTATAGCGACAGGGACCCCCCTATACTACCTAATAAATGTTTTAACCCCTTGATTGCCCCCTAGTTAACCCTTTCACCACTGATCACCGTATAACTGTTACGGGTGACGCTGGTTAGTTCGTTTATTTTTTATAGTGTCAGGGCACCCGCCGTTTATTACCGAATAAAGGTTTAGCCCCCCGATCGCCCGGCGGTGATATGCGTCGCCCCAGGCAGCGTCAGATTAGCGCCAGTACCGCTAACACCCACGCACGCAGCATGCGCCTCCCTTAGTGGTATAGTATCTGATCGGATCAATATCTGATCCGATCAGATCTATACTAGCGTCCCCAGCAGTTTAGGGTTCCCAAAAACGCAGTGTTAGCGGGATCAGCCCAGATACCCGCTAGCACCTGCGTTTTGTCCCTCCGCCCGGCCCAGCCCAGCCCACCCAAGTGCAGTATTGATCGATCACTGACACTTACAAAACACTAAACGCATAACTGCAGCGTTCGCAGAGTCAGGCCTGATCCCTGCGATCGCTAACAGTTTTTTTGGTAGCGTTTTAGTGAGCTGGCAAGCACCAGCCCCAGGCAGCGTCAGGTTAGCGCCAGTACCGCTAACACCCACGCACGCACCGTACACCTCCCTTAGTGGTATAGTATCTGAACGCATCAATATCTGATCCGATCAGATCTATACTAGTGTCCCCAGCAGTTTAGGGTTCCCAAAAACGCAGTGTTAGCGGGATCAGCCCAGATACCTGCTAGCACCTGCGTTTTGCCCCTCCGCCCGGCCCAGCCCAGCCGACCCAAGTGCAGTATCGATCGATCACTGACACTTACAAAACACTAAACGCATAACTGCAGCGTTCGCAGAGTCAGGCCTGATCCCTGCGATCGCTAACAGTTTTTTTGGTAGCGTTTTGGTGAACTGGCAAGCACCAGCCCCAGGCAGCGTCAGGTTAGCGCCAGTACCGCTAACACCCACGCACGCACCGTACACCTCCCTTAGTGGTATAGTATCTGATCGGATCAATACCTGATCCGATCAGATCTATACTGGCGTCCCCAGCAGTTTAGGGTTCCCAAAAACGCAGTGTTAGCGTGATCAGCCCAGATACCTGCTAGCACCTGCGTTTTGCCCCTCCGCCCAGCCCAGCCCACCCAAGTGCAGTATCGATCGATCACTGTCACTTACAAAACACTAAACGCATAACTGCAGCGTTCGCAGAGTCAGGCCTGATCCCTGCGATCGCTAACAGTTTTTTTGGTAGCGTTTTGGTGAACTGGCAAGCGCCAGCGGCCTAGTACACCCCGGTCGTAGTCAAACCAGCACTGCAGTAACACTTGGTGACGTGGCGAGTCCCATAAGTGCAGTTCAAGCTGGTGAGGTGGCAAGCACAAGTAGTGTCCCGCTGCCACCAAAAAGACAACCACAGGCCCGTCGTGCCCATAGTGCCCTTCCTGCTGCATTCGCCAATCCTAATTGGGAACCCACCGCTTCTGCAGCGCCCATACTTCCCCCATTCACATCCCCAACCAAATGCAGTCGGCTGCATGAGAGGCAATTTCTTTATGTCCTCCCGAGTACCCCTACCCAACGAACCCCCCAAAAAAGATGTTGTGTCTGCAGCAAGTGCGGATATAGGCGTGACACCCGCTATTATTGTCCCTCCTGTCCTGACAATCCTGGTCTTTGCATTGGTGAATGTTTTGAACGCTACCATGCACTAGTTGACTATTAGCGTAGCGTACAGCATTGCACAGACTAGGCACACTTTCACAGGGTCTCCCAAGATGCCATCGCATTTTGAGAGACCCGAACCTGGAACCGGTTACCATTATAAAAGTTAGTTACAAAAAAAGTGTAAAAAAAAAAAAAAACACAAACAAAAATATAAAATAAAAAAAAAATAGTTGGCGTTTTATTGTTCTCTCTCTCTCTATTCTCTCTCTATTGTTCTGCTCTTTTTTACTGTATTCTATTCTGCAATGTTTTATTGTTATTGTTATTGTTATTGTTATTATGTTTTATCATGTTTGTTTTTCAGGTATGCAATTTTTTATACCTTACCGTTTACTGTGCTTTATTGTTAACCATTTTTTTGTCTTCAGGTACGCCATTCACGACTTTGAGTGGTTATACCAGAATGATGCCTGCAGGTTTAGGTATCATCTTGGTATCATTCTTTTCAGCCAGCGGTCAGCTTTCATGTAAAAGCAATCCTAGCGGCTAATTAGCCTCTAGACTGCTTTTACAAGCAGTCGGAGGGAATGCCCCCCCCCCCAACGTCTTCCGTGTTTTTCTCTGGCTCTCCTGTCTCAACAGGGAACCTGAGAATGCAGCCGGTGATTCAGCCAGCTGATCATAGAGCTGATCAGAGACCAGAGTGGCTCCAAACATCTCTATGGCCTAAGAAACCGGAAGCTACGAGCATTTTATGACTTAGATTTCGCCGGATGTAAACAGCGCCATTGGGAAATTGGGAAAGCATTTTATCACACCGATCTTGGCGTGGTCAGATGCTTTGAGGGCAGTGGAGAAATCTAGGGTCTAATAGACCCCAATTTTTGCAAAAAAGAGTACCTGTCACTACCTATTGCTATGATAGGGGATATTTACATTCCCCGAGATAACAATAAAAATGATTTAAAAAAAAAAAAATGAAAGGAACAGTTTAAAAATAAGATAAAAAAATAATAATAATAATGAAAAAAAAAAAAAAAAAAAAAAAAAAAAGCACCCCTGTCCCCCCTGCTCTCGCGCTAAGGCGAACGCAAGCGTCGGTCTGGCGTCAAACGTAAACAGCAATTGCACCATGCATGTGAGGTATCACCGCGAAGGCCAGATCGAGGGCAGTAATTTTAGCAGTAGACCTCCTCTGTAAATCTAAAGTGGTAACCTGTAAAGGCTTTTAAAGGCTTTTAAAAATGTATTTAGTTTGTCGCCACTGCACGTTTGTGCGCAATTTTAAAGCATGTCATGTTTGGTATCCATGTACTCGGCCTAAGATCATCTTTTTTATTTCACCAAACATTTGGGCAATATAGTGTGTTTTAGTGCATTAAAATGTAAAAAAGTGTGTTTTTCCCCAAAAAATGCGTTTGAAAAATCGCTGCGCAAATACTGTGTGAAAAAAAAAAATGAAACACCCACCATTTTCATCTGTAGGGCATTTGCTTTAAAAAAAAAAATAATGTTTGGGGGTTCAAAGTAATTTTCTTGCAAAAAAAAAATATTTTTTTATGTAAACAATAAGTGTCAGAAAGGGCTTTGTCTTCAAGTGGTTAGAAGAGTGGGTGATGTGTGACATAAGCTTCTAGATGTTGTGCATAAAATGCCAGGACAGTTCAAACCCCCCCCAAATGACCCCATTTTGGAAAGTAGACACCCCAAGCTATTTGCTGAGAGGCATGTCGAGTCCATGGAATATTTTATATTGTGACACAAGTTGCGGGAAAGAGACAATTTTTTATTTTTTTTATTTTTTTTTGCGCAAAGTTGTCACTAAATGATATTTTGCTCAAACATGCCATGGGAATATGTGAAATTACACCCCAAAATACATTCTGCTGCTTCTCCTGAGTACGGGGATACCACATGTGTGAGACTTTTTGGGAGCCTAGCCGCGTACGGGACCCCAAAAACCAATCACTGCCTTCAGGCTTTCTAAGGCCGTAAATTTTTGATTTCACTCTTCACTGCCTATCACAGTTTCGGAGGCCATGGAATGCCCAGGTGGCAAAAAACCCCCCCAAATGACCCTATTTTGGAAAGTAGACACCCCAAGCTATTTCTTGAGTGGTATAGTGAGTATTTTGCAGACCTCAGTTTTTGTCACAAAGTTTTGAAAATTGAAAAAAGAAAAAAAAAAATTTTTTTTCTCGTCTTTCTTTATTTTCAAAAACAAATGAGAGCTGCAAAATACTCACCATGCCTCTCAGCAAATAGCTTGGGGTGTCTACTTTCCAAAATGGGGTCATTTGGGGGGGGGTTTGTGCCACCTGGGCATTCCATGGCCTCCGAAACTGTGATAGGCAGTGAGGAGTAAAATCAAAAATGTACGCCCTTAGAAATCCTGAAGGCAGTGATTGGTTTTCGGGGCCCCGTACGCGGCTAGGCTCCCAAAAAGTCTCACACATGTGGTATCCCCGTACTCAGGAGAAGCAGCTAAATGTATTTTGGGGTGCAATTCCACATATGCCCATGGCCTGTGTGAGCAATATATCATTTAGTGACAACTTTGTGCAAAAAAAAAAAAAAAAAAAAAAATTTGTCACTTTCCCGCAACTTGTGTCAAAATATAAAACATTCCATGGACTCAACATGCCTCAAAGCAAATAGCTTGGGGTGTCTACTTTCCAAAATGGGGTCATTTGGGGGGGTTTTATGCCATCTGGGCATTTTATGGCCTTCAAAACTGTGATAGGTAGTGAGGAGTAAAATCAAAAATGTACGCCCTTAGAAATCCTGAAGGCAGTGATTGGTTTTCGGGGCCCCGTACGCGGCTAGGCTCCCAAAAAGTCCCACACATGTGGTATCCCCATACTCGGGAGAAGCAGCTAAATGTATTTTGGGGTGCAATTCCACATATGCCCATGGCCTGTGTGAGCAATATATCATTTAGTGACAACTTTTTGTAATTTTTTTTTTTTTTTTGTCATTATTCAATCACTTGGGACAAAAAAAATGAATATTCAATGGGCTCAACATGCCTCTCAGCAAATTCCTTGGGGTGTCTACTTTCCAAAATGGGGTCATTTGTGGGGGTTTTGTACTGCCCTGCCATTTTAGCACCTCAAGAAACGACATAGGCAGTCATAAATTAAAGGCTGTGTAAATTCCAGAAAATGTACCCTAGTTTGTAGGCGCTATAACTTTTGCGCAAACCAATAAATATACACTTATTGACATTTTTTTTACCAAAGACATGTGGCCGAATACATTTTGGCCTAAATGTATGACTAAAATTGAGTTTATTGGATTTTTTTTAGAACAAAAAGTAGAAAATATCATTTTTTTTCAAAATTTTCGGTCTTTTTCCGTGTATAGCGCAAAAAATAAAAACGGCAGAGGTGATCAAATATCATCAAAAGAAAGCTCTATTTGTGAGAAGAAAAGGACGCAAATTTCGTTTGGGTAGAGCATTGCATGACCGCGCAATTAGCAGTTAAAGCGACGCAGTGCTGAATTGTAAAAAGTGCTCTGGTCAGGAAGGGGGTAAAACCTTCCGGGGCTGAAGTGGTTAATTCAACCCTTGCTACTTGTTGTCCTTTTACTTTATAACCACTTTCTTCCACTCCATGCCCTATGACATCTTTGTCCCCCTTGCACTTTATCTAACGTTTTGGGTTTCTCTCCTATTCTCCACTGTCATTCCCTAGTCTCCCCCACCCCTCTTTACTATCTAAAGAACCAATTCCACGCCTCCTCTCTCAATCTTATACAGTGCTATATAAATAATCATTCTACATATATACAGTATATGTGTAATTGTGCCCAACAAGATATTATTTTTCTTTTGTGCATACACTCCACATGCATATTTAACAAAAAAAAAAACCTTTCTGGTGCAGTGGACAGGTTTGCTTTAAAATCTTACTGTGTAAAGAGAAAACGACTCATACTGATGTAATCATTGTTTTTTTTATATGTCTACCTGGTGTTTGATTTTATAATGTCAATTACATATATCTTCTCTTACAGCATATAAATACATCCCAGAAAACAATAAATAGTGTTATTTTCAGAGACATGTTTGCAATGATTGGGCCTGTGTTGAGATTAAAGTAAAACTAAACCCACCCATTTTGCAGTTTCCCAAAACATTTACATTCACAGCATGCCTTGAACAACAACTGTTATGCCCCGTACACACGGTCGGACTTTGTTCGGACATTTCGACAACAAAATCCTAGGATTTTTTCTGACGGATGTTGGCTCAAACTTGTCTTGCATACACACGGTCACACAAAGTTGTCGGAAAATCCGATCGTTCTGAACGCGGTGACGTAAAACACGTACGTCGGGACTATAAACGGGGCAGCGGCCAATAGCTTTCATCTCTTTATTTATTCTGAGCATGTGTGGCACTTTGTCCGTCGGATTTGTGTACACACGATCGGAATTTCCGACAACGGATTTTGTTGTCGGAAAATTTTATCTCCTGCTGTCCAACTTTGTGTGTCGGAAAATCCGATGGAAAATGTGTGATGGAGCCTACACACGGTCGGAATTTCCGACAACAAAGTCCTATCACACATTTTCCGTCGGAAAATCCGACCGTGTGTACGGGGCATTACAGTTACTAGTGTGCTTTTGTTAGCTTTACAGTTACTAGTGTGCTTTTGTTAGCTACCAACCAAACTGTCAAGCCATCAAATGGTTGGTGTCATAGCTGATCACATGTGCAGTATCGTGGCAAATGCAGATAAAACAGAGGCTAAGATGTCAGCTTTCTTGGCTGTAAAAGTTCAGTTCTGTTTTAACAATGGAGCGCTTCTAAACACTGCAAGCACTTTCTATGCCTTACAGAAAATTTCCACCATGTAAATCTCTGTGTGAACATGCACTGATCGTTTCCTCACCCTATCTCCAGAGAAGGTACTGTATGTTGTCTGTCTACCACATACATTTTTCCCTATTTGTCTGTGTCTCTATAAAAACCACTGGTCAGGGAGTACCTGGAAAAATATTGAACAAGTCTAAAGCCACGTACACACGATCGGATTTTCCGATGGGAAATGTTGGATGTCAGGCTGTTGGCAACAAATGTTGGCTAGCATGTCTTCAGATTTTCCGCCAACAAATGTGTGTTGTCGGATTTTCCGAGCGTGTGTACACAAGTCCGTCGGACAAAAGTCCAAAGTACAAACACGCATGCTCGGAAGCAGAAGCAGTCGGTCTTGTAAACTAGCGTTTGTAATGGGGAATCAACATTCGTGACGTGGCAAATTATGAAATCTCCAAATGCAGCGCACAATTCTCTTCTTCTTTAATGGGATAATAATGAAGCTGCTTTGCTGATGATACTGATGGAGTTATTGCAAACAAATTTTCAAAGGCTTTTTTTTTCTAGTGATATCAAGAATAATATTATTATGTTTTTTTTTTTTATGTTGGCAAGTTACCGCAACACCATTATCCCGTAGTTTTTAGGAACAAAGCTACAACTATGTTGGTGTCGCTTGTCAATTTTACATCGTATTTTTTAAAATGTAACTGCCTACTGCCAAACTGTCATTTGAAGTAAAACACATAGCCAAGTATTATTCACCACAATTTTTTTATTGTGCATTAAAAAAAAGAAAAAAAACTAGACATGCTATCTGCCAATAGCACCTAACCAAAAAGTGCATTCTATACATCCAAAAATATAGAAAATATACCAAATCAAATCATTATTCAACCAAAAAAATAATGTCAAAGCAAAACTCCAAGGCCAATAATAAATAACACGTTATCTGCTCCGATTCCGCAACATGTCTGGTTGACGAATGGTCGTTCAGAAACAAACTGAAAAGCGCTAAATGAAAAACGGGAGAAGAAAAGCGCGAATCAACACTTACCAAACTTCTACTAACACAAAAACACAGAAGGAGCCGAAAGTGTGGCGCTAAATAGCTGAAAAACCACGTAGTACGCCTAGTACATCACTACGTTCGTAATTGTTGGCCAACATTTGTATGCAAGACAAGTTTGAGCCAACGCCCTTCAGACAAAATTCCACGGTTTTGTTGTTGGAAAGTCCAATCATGTATATGGGGCTTTAATGTAGAATAGAGAAGTAGTTTAAACAAAGTGTTTTGTCCCATTATTGAGCTATTTGGCTATCTGAATTTAAAGACGATGGACTTGATGTATAGCAGTAATATTGGCTTGAGAATTTGCTAGCAATAGACGTGTCAAAAATGTGATCTCATCACACATTGGACCAATTTACAGGTGTAAGCATTAATTGTTTTCACAGACAAGCGTAACAGAATAAATCTTGGTTTTCTTACATATTTAACTAAAGCCTCTTAAAATAGCATTGCAGTAAGTAAGTGGCTTTCAATCCTTTGTTTGGGTACTTGTCAGTTGATTGGCATGTGAAACTATTTGCTGCCGGGCTGAACTTTTTAGTTATCCTGTAATTGTAGAGAACATTCTTTATTGGCAATGAAATGATTAATTGTTGAGTCTTTATTACCAAGTAAAGCTGTGAGATTTTTTAATTTATATCTGAGTAGAGTTGTACAGTATCCATACACACTATTTACTGTACTGAATGCTATGGTTATATATTGTTTATACTGCTTGAAAATATTTCATCTTGAAGCTTATAAAACAAAAATCACATGTAAACTTCCCAGGGCTATTAAAAGGCTTGATTTAATAGATCTACTTAAAAACAAACTGGTTGCTTAGTTATCTTGATATTTGAGACTTTGCTTGTAAAATTACCACCATAAGAGCAATTTTGATATCCCAGTGTTGTCTTAGAAACTTAGCTCATTTAAAACAGGCAGCAAAATAAATCTGAATATTTATTAAAATGCAGCTCCAGACACGTGATATGAGCCAGTGAACTGCCATAGCTTACAGCAAGAATGAAAGTTAAAGGGTAGCTCCAGTTTCTTGGAGAAAAAATAAAATAGCGTATACAATTGCGACACAAGTCATATTGTAATTGAATGTTATTAAAAATAATCTTTCCTATTCAATCTGCAGCTCTGTAATTTTCTGTAAAATGCAATGCAATATGGCTATCTGGAGGTGTTCTGTACACAGAATGTGTACATAACGCCCCCCAGAAACATCATTTCCTGCTTGTGTGATTGGCTCACTAATTTCCCCAGAAGTCTGCATTAAGATACAAATCAGATTTCAGGCATCCCCTGCAACAAAAATCAAATTTTTGGTGAGATACTTCCAATAGGAAATCACATCTAAAGGGATGCAGGCCCAGCAGCTTTCCTCATTAGAGCTTTGCAGGTGCACAGCTGGTTGATAATTATGAAACCACTCCCCTTAGACTCACAGTGCACATGGGCACAGACAAACACACAGGGATTTCTTCAGAGTAACGAAAGATAGGAATCTGCAACAAAGTGTGATAAAATCTTTGCAATGTACATAGATCCCCCAGAGGGGATTGTTTTTTTCTCAACAAAAGTAGAGTTACGCTTTAAGGTTGAACTCTAGGCATAATAAAATTGAAAAGCAAGACTTCACTCCATAGAGATCCCACTGGTATGTTAATTATGTGTAGCTCGCTTTTGACATAGTCCCTGTCCTTAGGCCAAACCCCATGTTTCACCAATGCTAGGGCTTAATCATAGAGGTAATATATAAAAGCCAGACATTAAGGGGAAAGAAATTGCTGCAACTCTGTATCCATTAATACATCATGAAATGTATTTTTAGATTTCAATCTGTTTATTACATTTTAAAGAGGGGAATTTATATAGTTCAAGACAGAACACATGATCATCGAAACATTAGTAGGGTTTCCAGATAGAAGTAGTCAAGAAAAGTTATGTACAATACCCATATAAACATTGACAGAGGTTATAAATAAAGTAATAGTGATAGTGTAACCCCACATAAAACCAGTGTCATAAACATAGTGGCCTTGAATGCTATATATTTCCTATCAGAAATGTGTTTTTTTAAAGTGATTGTAAAGTCTATTTTGTTTTAATAATAAACATGTTATACTTACCTGCTCTGTGCAATAAAATTGCACAGAGTACCTCCGATCCTCCTATTCTGCTATCGCCCGCTGGTTCTCCTGGCTGCTCCTGGCTGCTCCGCCTCTTCTCAGGGTGCCACTATAGGAAGCCATCGCCTATTGTGGCACACCTGCGGGCCCAATCCCAAGCAGCACTGTCTGTGTCCATAGACACAGACAGTGCGACTTGGCCTTCCCCCCTTCAAAGGAAATGACTGACAGCAAAGCCTGTGAGAGTTGACAGAGCCACTAAAGACGGGCATGGGTGAGTGAGGGCTCAGGTAAGCATAATAGAGGGGGGGCAATATTACTATCTAAACATTTTTTACCTTACACACCTGCATTAAATACTTTATACAGTATGAGGCAGAAATTGTTACACTTAGCCTTTCCAAAAGAAGAGTGTGTTATACCTCATTAGGTGTAATTTTATCTACACAGCAAGCTTACATCTTCAGTTCTTTATAACTGGGCAATTAGGCTAAACACTAGTGCTGAAGTTTGCAATCAAATCGGTTTCCCATTTTCTTCAAGTACTTGGTTAAAATAAAAGCAAACAGTCATATGTAACTGCACATCGCATTACCATTAAAATGTGGAATCTGTATTGTTCAGTATAAATAATGGTATTAATAATAATAATAGTAAAAAAAAACTTTGTCAGAGCTAAGATTAGGAGAAAATAAGGATCAGATGTAAAAGCAGCATTGCAAGACTGCATTTTGTATTTAGCACAATGCAGAATGCAGTCTTTCTGTCTTTGAAACCTAATGTGATAACACATAAAATGAAAAATAAAAATGCAAGGATCAAAGTACTATATAATTTGGTGTAGAAAGTTGAGTTGTTGAAATCTGGGAAGCACATGTGTGCTTATTGAAATACATGTACAAAAATCAGAAGCTTACAACATGTTCACTGTTGTGACTCGGTGTTCGGTACAGTCCCCTTCCTTACGATCAATACTAACAGGCCATACTTACCATAAAGTGAAAATAGGTATGACAGTTTTTTGATATACTGTAGGTTTTCTCTCTTCTTATTTTCCTTCTTTTTACTTACCTATCCATTTTTCTATATAATCAGGTTTTATTGAAGTGAAAACAATACAGAAATATTATGCTGGTAAAAAAAGGAGAGCATTGATACAATGAGAAAACACAGGCATTGTATAACATACCAGAAAAGCTCAAAAGAGCAAGAAATCCAAATGTAGAAATACATTCAGCAAAGAGGAAAACCCTTCATACAAAAAAGTGTGCCCACAAAACAGTGCATGATGTAAAGAGAATGCTAAATCAAATTGGGTCATGTACAATACCATTCACAATCCTAGGAATGTGTAACAGAACCAATGTTAACCTATCTAAAGTCCTATTAGTCTAAATTCTGGGATGCGGATATTAAATAAAAAAAATAAATAAATAACCAGTCCAGGTGAGTAAAATGAGCAGGGTTGCTTCATGACATAGAACTAAATGTTTAAGCAATATTTCAGCAGAATAATACATCCAACCCATCCAAACATCCCTAAATTTGTCCTGTTGGTTTTTAAACATGTGTGTCCAGCGTTCTGCTTCCATTATATTGTTCACCTCCTGTTTCCAATTGGTCAGTGAAGGATTTCTAGTTTGTTTCCATTAAGGATTTTGCTGCAGTTAACAAGTCTGAGGGTCATTTTCTGGATCCACAGGGTGATTGCTTCCCAGAAGGGTACAGTCACATGGCAGGACCACCATAAGTGAAGGAAAGTCCCTTGTTGGCCACAACCTAGCCAGCATTGATCATCTGCATGTGGAAACAACTGGGCCAGGTGGGAGGGGGTTTTACACCACCCCGTTGAGAAATTTAGTCAGCTCTTAGAAGCCAGTACTAATGGAAGATGCGTGAGTCCGTTTAACTATTTTCCTCAATTTGAGAGGGGGTAAATTTCAATCCAAGTTCCTTTTCCCATTCCCTAATGTAATACGGAGTAGAGGCTGAGTGTGTGCTAAGGACAAGCTTGTACATATGGGAGAGGAGATTCCTGGAGTTTGGGAGTTGTACACACATAGACTCAAATGGGGGAAGAGTGTCCGTGGTTCACAACTTAGATACCAGTTTAGTAAAGAAATCCAGCATTTCTCGGTATCTCCATTCTGCTAACGGAAAGTTCCCATAAGAAGACTGTAGTAAGGAGTAGAACCATGGGGGGCGAATTTAGCACAGGATGTGTCACCATCAGTTTCCCAAGAACCGAAAAAACAAGATTTTCTCCTGCTGTAAACCAGAGAAAGCCCCCTTATGCCGTGTACACACGACCGGACTTTTCATCGGATTGAACCCCAGAGGACTTTTCGACGGAGTTCCAACGAAACGGACTTGCCTACACATGATCACATCAAAGTCCGATCATTTCGAACGTACGACCGGACTAGAATAAGGAAGTTCATAGCCAGTAGCTAATAGCTGCCCTTGCGTCCTTTTTTGTCCGTCGGACTAGCATACAGACAAACGGATTTTTCGATCGGACTCGAGTCCGTCGGAAAGATTTGAAACATGTTCTATTTCTAAAGTCCGACAGATTTTTCAACAGAAAAGGTCCGATGAAGCCCACACACGATCGAATTGTCAGACGGATTCGTTCCGTCGGACCAGTTCGGTCGAAAAGTCCGGTCATGTGTACACGGCATAAGGGTGCTAAAGAAGATGTCTTGGATGCATATTGGCCTGTCGCATTCAGTCTGTCCCAAACCATCAACTTATTCCTAGTCAGGAGATCGCCACACTAAAATTGGATGTGTTATTACGGTGATTTGTAAGGTTTTTTTCGTTCAACCTGCTGGGATGAATGAAAAAAAACTTATCATGTGTACCCAGAATAAATATTTCATGATATGTTTTCTTGGAGTGCTGACCTTTTTAGATTGCTCTACAGCAAATTAGGACAACATGTAGTAATACACTATGCTGTTTTTTAAATTACAGCTTTGATGTTGTGTTTCTGCTTATAACATAGAAAACTGAAATAATCTAATGCATCCATTTTATTTGTATTAAAGAATTTAAGAGGTATGTTGGTACAAGAAATGCAGGATTTCTTTAAAAAGAATATATCCATTAACGAGCAGTTGATAATAAAGTAATGTAACCCTAACTACTAGGGATGGGCCGAACAGACCCCTGTTTGGTTCGCACCAGACTTCCGCACACCGCGAAAGTTCGGACCCGAATACCGAACCCCAATAAAGTCAATGAGACCCGAACATCAAAAATCAAAAGTGCCCATTTTAAAGGCTTATATGCAAGTAATTGGGCATACAATGGTTAAAGGGGGTCTGGGTCCTGCCCTGGGGGACATGTACCAATAAAAAAAAAGTTGAAAAAAACATCATTTTTAAATGAGCAGTGATTTTTTATTTTTAAAGTGAAAGCATAAAAAAAATTCCTTACAATATAGTGCATGGAGGGTCCCCTTAGTCTACCTGTAAAGTGGCAGATCTGTATAATGTATAGAATCTGCTGCAGCAACAATTGCATTTATAAAGCCAAAAAAATGACATTTTTCCTGCAAGCTGCCTTTATTTTGCTCAGCAACAGCTGGGGACCCAGTGTGAATGATGAGGTCACAATTTAGTGCACTGGGAACAAGATTACAGATTTTTTGGATACATTCTGGTGTCACTTTGACTTTGGATAGAAGTAACGGGTACATAAAAATTGGTCTTTGAGTGTCGGTGGCGCCTTCCCACTGTAACCCTATAGAGGTAATCTTGATGAAAGCAAGAATTGGCTTTGCTGTAAAAAATTGCAATGATATGCACCTGTCAAACAGGTGCAGAAAAATTGGTCTTTGGGTGTCTGTGGTGCCTTCCCACCGTAACCCTATAGAGGTACTCTTGATGAAAGCAAGAATTGGCCTTGCTGTAAAAAATTGCAATGATATGCACCTGTCAAACAGGTGCAGAAAAATTGGTCTTTGGGTGTCTGTGGTGCCTTCTCACCGTAACCCTATAGAGGTACTCTTGATGAAAGCAAGAATTGGCCTTGCTGTAAAAATTGCAATGATATGCACCTGTCAAACAGGTGCAGAAAAATTGGTCTTTGGGCATCTATGGTGCCTTCCCACCGTAAACCTATAGAGGTACTCTTGATGAAAGCAAGAATTGGCCTGTAAAAAAATGGTCTTTGGGTGTTAATTGTGCCCATGAAACCTATACCAAAAACATTCTTCCAGATGAAATGATTAAACACCCTCAAAGCTAGGCAGCTTCTGCAGAGATTCCACATCCCAAAAAGACTTAATCGGTGACATCGGCATCAGGGGCTTCATAGCTGGTAATCCAGGACTGATTCATTATTATAAAAGTCAAACAGTCCACAGAGTCTGTGGACAGACACGTTCTATGATCAGTAACAAAACCTTCTGCAGCACTGAATGCCCGTTCTGAAAGCATGCTGGATGCAGGGCAGCCCAACAACTCAAAAGCATACTGGGCAAGTTCTGGCCAGTGGTCTATTTTCATGACCCAGTAAGTCAGTGGATCGTCAGCTGGAAAGCTCTCTATCTCTGTTTTGGCTCCGGTAATCGTCGACCATGGGATGCAGACGCTGCAGATGGGATGTGGAAGCTGACTGCCCTGGGCGACGAGGACTAAAAAAATTCCAAAATGCCTCACTTAGGCATACACCTTCTCCAACGCTCCTCTTGACCAACAGAAGACTCAAAACGACGTTTTCCAGCACACTGTAACCTACTGGAGTCAATAAAATCCTCTTTAACGTGTCCTCAAGAGATTTTATCTTCTGCACTCTCTGTGGGGACGGGATGAGTTCTGCGACCTTCCCCTTATAATGGTGGTCAAGGAGGGTTGCCAACCAGTATTCATCCTTCTCCTTTATGCCACATATTCTTGGGTCCTTTCAGAGGGTTTGAAGCATGAGGTTGCCCATACGCCTCAAATTTGCAGAGCCTTGAGAAGCAGACTCCTCGGGGTCACTCAGGATGACAGCATCTCTGGAACTTCCTCCTCCCAGCCATGTACTACTCCCAAGGGTCCTGGGGTTGGAAAGCCATCGCTTACAGATTGACGCATGTCTTCCTCTTCTTCGAAGCCTATGAAAGTGCCAGAATCCTCATCCTCCTCCCCTCTCTCCTCTTGTGTGTTCGGTGACATAGGAATGGTGGTGTCATGATAAAGTGGGCCTTAAGAGTAAAGGAAGTCCTCCTGCTGCTCTGCCTCCAGTGCCTTGTCCATAATGCCACGCACAGTCTGCTCCAGCAGGAACATAACAGGGATTGTGTCACTGATGCATGCACTGTCACTGCTCACCATCCTTGTGGCCTCCTCAAATGGTGACAATACAGTGCATGCATCCTTAATGATCAGCCATTGGCGTGGGAAGAAAAGCCGAGGCAGCATCAGCCTGTCGTCACGCACAGGTACTTGTTGACCGCCCTCTGCTGCATGTATAGCCGCTGCAGCATTCCCAAAGTTGAGTTCCACCTAGTGGGCATGTCAAAATCAGGTGGTTTACAGACATGTACCAGACATGGCACATGTGTCAACTTTCCCTGTCTAAAGGCTGACAGGAGGTTTGAGCCATTATCGAACACCACTATTCCTGGCTCCAGCTGGCGTGGTGTGAACCACCTCTGGGCCTGTCCCTACAGAGCTGCAAGAATCTCTGCTCCGGTGCGGTTCCTGTCACCTAAACACACCAGCTGAAACACTGCATGGAACCTTTTAGCCTGACTCTTGGAATAGCCCTTTGAACGCTTAGGGGTACATAGGACATAATGTTCATAGGACAATTCTGCAGAGGAGGGCATGAAGGTGGCGGAGGAGGAGGGGGAGGGGGTAGAGCTCACAGGTATGGCATCATCACCACCAGCTGTATGGAGACATGGGGACACAAAAAACTGCAGCACCGAGCCCTGTCCTGCATCCTTTCAAGTTGCAAGCAGCATTACCCAGTGTGCTGTGAACGAAATACATTGTCCCTGCCCATGCTTGCTGGACCACGAGTCAGCAGTAAGGTGGATTTTATGGCTGACTGCCTTGCCCAAAACATTCCCTTCCATGTGATGGGAGAGAGATGGAACGGCCTTACATGAAAAGTAGTGGTGGCTGGGAACCTACCATTGTGGTACAGCACATTGTGCAAATTCACGGAAGGAGGCAGAATCCACCAGGCTGAAAGGCAGAAGTTGGAGGGCCAACAGCTTTGACAAGCTTGCATTTAGATGCTGGGCATGTGGGTCACAGGGACCGTATTTTTTTCCACTGCAGCAGGTAAATTTGCCAGCTACAGTCTACAGCTGGTGGTGTGCTGCTGGCAGATGTGCTGCTAGGACCTATATGGTGTCCAACTGGCAGTAACGCACACAAAACTATATGGCGATAAACTGGCAGTAACGCACACATGAGTAAATGGTCTTAAACTGGCTGTAACGCACAAAACTATATGGTGTTACACTGGCAGTAATGCACACAGAACTATATGGTGTTAAACTGACAGTAACGCACACAAAACAATATGGTGTTAAACTGGGAGTAACGCACACAAAACAATATGGCGTTAAACTGGCACTAACACACACAGAAGTAAATTAAGTTAAACTGGTAGTAACGCACACAAAACAATATGGCGTTAAACTGGCATTAAGGCACACAGAAGTAAATTACGTTAAACTGGCAGTAACGCAATCAAATAGTCAGTGTTCAACTACACTGACGCTATCTGAACTGTCCCTACTCTAGCTATACACTAATGTCAAGATTACTGACATGGTCTCACTACACTGAAACTATATGAGCTGTCCCTACTCCACACTAATGTATTTGTGAATGACACACTACAGTGAAACTATCATCATTATAACAAATTCAATAATGGAGTTTTAAAAATGTTTGGATTTTGTTTTCTTTTACGACTAAATAGATAGCATGGTATAAATTTGATTTAGGCAATCAGTCGGCCTTTTGAGGTCAGGAAGGATTTCTCTGCCCCCTACTCTTTTGGGGAGTTTTGTGATTCCTTCCTTTGGACCAAAACAACTTTTTTAACCTAAACATGTACTGTATGTAGCTGGTTACTTAAGTTATTTAAAAAAAAAAAAATAATATCTGCCTGGAAATCTCCCTCACAATTTTTTTTATCTAAACTCCAAGACGTGCAGTGAGGTCAGTGGCTGGTGAGGGACTGGCTAGTATCAGAGCCAGATACACACAGGTTACATACGCCACGATCGTTAGAGCGAGAGCAATAATTCTAGCACTAGACCTCCTCTCTAACTCTAATCATGTAACCTGTAATCATTTTTACAGCGTCGCCTATGGAGATTTTTAAGTACTGAAGTTTAGCGCCATTCCACAAGTGTGCACAATTTTAAAGCGGGACGTGTTAGGTATCTATTTACCCGGCGTAACATCATCTTTCACATTATACAAGAAAATCGGGTTTAGCAAAAACTTTAGTGTTTGCAAGTTGCAACGACCACGATTTTATTCCCTAGGATATCTGCTAAAACGATATATAGAATGTTTTGGGGTTCTGAGTAATTTTCTAGCAAAAAAAAATGATGATTTTTACATGTAGGAGAGAAGTATCAAAATTGGCCTAGATGGCAAGAGGTTAATTACCATAAGTAAGTAATATAGAAATAATTATTATATATTGTTTTTAAGGTAATTTACTATATTTTCAAAAACTGTACTCAAGCAGGTGGCTTAACGGACAAATTACTGAAGTTTGAAGTTATAACTTCAAACCAGTAATTTCACAGTAAATAGATAAATAATACATGATTATGTTATAACATATAGCATAATAATATTTGATTTATCTTGATTAAAACAGTACCTTTTCAGCAGCAAATTCTCATTCTCCCTCTTAACTGTGTGAGAAAAACATGGGATTATGGGTAAATCGTATACCTAAACCCATGTTTTTTCCTTGTAGTTAAGAGGGCTGGGCTGGAAGGGAGCATTAGTCTTTTAGACACAAGCCCCCTTCTATGACACTGCAGTGAGAGGCATGCCACCACTGCAGCATTTTTATTGGCCTCCTGGGCCAATGGTACTTTACCATTGATCCAAAACTTCAAGCTGTCCATTGAGCTCAGTGCCTCTGACAAGAGGTGAGGAGAGGCACTGTGAGCACATCCTCTCAGTCTGCTGCAAACAGAGTGGGTCAGCTTGTATTTAAACTGGCTGCTCTATATGTAGCTTCTGTGATGTGGTGGGGTAGGACTTTGGCTACCTATCCTCCAAATTTGGGGTCTCTGTGACCCCAGGTCGCTGAGCTAAGACCCTCAAAGCTCATTCCTTTTTTTTTTTAATGTTCATGGCTCTGCCTCACCTGCCTCCCCTTACTGCATGTTCCCGCTAAACACATGCTAGAAGGCCTTGATAAATAGATTTTGGACACCATTTCCTGGTTGGAAAGATATAATATTCTTTAAAAAGGCATGTCTGATATGGATCCCAATATCCTTGTTTAGGAAAGTGAAGACCGTATTTTCTTTGTTTTGTCTGGAAATATAAACCAGGCAATGCCCAATTCCAGAATCTGAGGACAGCCCGGCACGTCCATATACACTACCCATTGGCTTCCTCTTGGCCAACCATACTGATAAGGACCCCATTCACTTCCCCTGGGTGACTGACGTATTCTTAAACTGTACCATTTTATATTCTCTCCTCTAAACCATACTTTATATGCTCACCCCCTGCCTTTATTCAAATTCTTCTGTGAGTGACAAGGCCCAATAAAGACACTTTCTCTCCATGCTCTATCCTTTTTTAGTGAACTTGGCCCAGAATGTATCTCATACCTTCATTCAGAAATGGGGGAAAGACTTGTAGAATAACTTCTTTCCTACTCAAATTGACAAACTGACTCACTTGTCCTACAAAGCCCCCATCAGTAATACTTACTAGGAGGCAGGCTACACACTGCTCACTTGCTGGTATAGGGTTCCCACAACTCTACACTACACATTTCAATTAGTTTCCAACAACTGCTAGAGTTGCGGGCAAGCAGAGGATTCTATCCTTTATGTCTTTTGTAACTGTTCAAAGCTCCTGTCCTTTTGGCAAATAGTTGGACTTATCACACAAAAGTTCAACAATTTCCATATTCCCGCTGACCCAGCATTCTTCCTTCTTCATCACAACACATTCTGAAAAAGACCTACTGTTTAAGAACTCTCTACTCATTCATTTAGTTAAGGCAGACAGTGCATGTATTCCTTCTCTCTGGCGCTGATCAGAGTTTCCTACTATTGCACAGTGGTTCGCCTGGATGCATGACATCAAATTTATGGGGGACCTTACATCCACTATTAAGGGGAAGCCTGGCGATGATCCTGCTAGTGTAAATTTCTCCATGCGCTGGAGTACACCTCCTGTCTGGTGGCATCTTGGAACTAGGATGCCACATTGACACGAGGTATGATTCAATTTCCATTGCACAGCTTGTATCCCCATTTCTATCCTTCTCCCCACCCTCTGTATCTTATTTCCTTCTCCCACTCCTACATTCACTGTGCTCTTCTTATGTTTTGAAGGTTTTGTTTTTTTGTTGTTGTTTACTGTAAGTGGTAAAAATGTGGGTACTCCAGTGAAGCTAATAAAGGAAAAATTTCCATCGGAATGACATCCAGAGCTTTTTTTTTTTTTGAGTAACAGTAGACAATTGATTTGTCTTACAGAATATGTCATAAAATGATAACAAAGCAGTCAATGTAACGACATGTAACTGCTGAACAGTCTGCCTATTAATAAAGAATTCATAAAAGGAATTTTAGGATTTGATATGTTTTGTATAATATATGCACTACTTAGCATATGCATTCTGTAAATTCCCAATACATGTATGTAAGGTATATGTTTATCCATTCATTAAAGTAGATCCAAACCTAATAGTTAAAATCTGATATAAGCTTAAACATATTAAATCCGATATAAGCTTAAACATATATTTCATTATGAAATGACAGTATTTGTAAATCTGCAGCTTTCATTAAAAGGAACACCTGGTTAGTCCTTGTTCAAGCACTTCCTCCTATAGGGTGACAATTGTTGATGCCTTCGGTCTGTTTCATCCTGGCACATGCTTTTTCAGTGGAGACTAAAAGAAGCTGTACCATTCCACATTGCATGAGCATTTCCACTGATAAATGACATCTAGCAGTTATTGGACTGCATATAAGCTAGAAGTGTCTGCTAAGAGACGGAAGGAGAACAGCAGCATTGAGATGCTCCTAAAAATGAATACAAATTTTAAAAAGTTATGTAAAAAAACTAGCAATTGTCAGATTTATATTGCTGTAGAAAATTAAATGTAATTCAACTAAGGTTTACATCTTCTTGCAACTGATAATACATTTATTTTTTCTACATCTATACATCAATAAATCACATTTAACCCTATCTTATTGGACATATTTCCGTTTGCCATCAATGTCATTGTAGATACCAACCCGGCAGTGAAATCCTTCTGGAATTGGTCTTTGCTAAACTCCCGATTCCTAGGTTTGCAAAGCAAACTTCAGCCTTGTACTATTTACCTTGGCAAGTGCTCGGCCAGATTGATGATCTGTAAAGTGGATTTGTTATTTGGCTGTTTGCTTTGGCAGCTCTTAAAAGAAGTTAACTGATTACAGTCCCAGATGTCATTGCATATATTACGGTTCACTATAACTTTTCTTTAAAGTTTTAATTTTCTCAAAAAATAATATAAACCTTTTTTCAAAATTTTTTTAAAGTTTTCATTTTAAATATCATTATTAGACATAGTTGACTCCGTAAGTTCTTATTTTAATCTTTTTGTCTTTGTCAGCTTTGATGGCTAAAAATGAACAGGACGAGTAACAGGATTTCCTTCACACATCATATCTGTGTGGTTACTCTTTTACTTTTTTTCTATATTTACAATTCGTCGTATCGTTTTTTTAAGTTTTACTAGAGTTTGCATTTACTGTTTGTTTTATGCAAGGTTTTTGGTTATAAACAATGATATAGGTGTGCATTTGTGTATTTGGTCTGTTATTACTAGATCTTCTGGCTTAACTCCTTTTTTTAGCATTGCATTGTCTTTGTAATGTTGCATACACACTAATACTACATAATGCATACTGTACATTTGTGATAGTAACTAGTATCTGGAAAATACATCAAAGTTTCATGTCACGGTTTAGTTTAACAGCAACACAATTATGTTTTCTACGTGTGTGTGTGTGTGTGTATATATATATATATATATATATATATATATATATGACAAAATACTAAAGTATATTTAAATCCAAGAACAAAAATGTATTATATACACCACTACTTAAATGTGGTGTATGCATTAGGCTTTTTTCCCATTTAGTTTGACCTGGTAAACCTGACATTTACACACCTGATTCTAGGGTGACAACGCTCACTTACCATAATGTATCTATGGAGGAACAGCATTGTCACAGTAGAACAGAACACCTCCTTTCCCTCTTCTCTATAACACAGGGTGAAGCTTGGTACACACTAGTAGTTTTATTTTCGTTCAACCCAGCGGGCTGAACAAAAGAAAACTGGAGAGATTAGGAGGAGCCACTGTACTAACTATCCGAAGTTAGTACAGCAATCTCCCTTGCTGAGATATTGTGTTCTGACAGGGGGACCTTCATAGCAGAATCACTCCACTCTGTGTTCTTTTAACCACTTGCTCTTCACCGTATGTATGAAAACATCATGGCTTTAAGCAGCTGCAGACATGAGCTTGGTAACATTTTTTACAGCCAATGATCAGCTGTTTAGTAAGAGTGATCTGGTCAGCTGTACAGCCACACAATCACTTTTACTGTAGTAAGAATGCGGCACCCCCCCCCCCCCCTCTCTGCCCGCAGTGGTTCTCGGGTTCTGCAGCTCCTCTGGGAGCCCAGGACCTCAGTAAATGGCCAGAAGTGCAAGCTACAGAAAAGAATGAGGAACACCCCTGACAATGGTTTAATGATTTGCCTGGCTACTACAGCTGAGCAAGAAGAAAATCAAACACAATCTGATAACACAATTAAGAGTACCCCTTCACCTGCTTAAAGCTATTACAAAGGGGGGTTGTTAGCACCCTTGTGGTAGAAATAAAGTTAAATTTGCATAGTTACATAGTTAATCTGGTTGTCCGTCCAGTTCAACCAACAGAGGAAACAAACAAAAAAAAGAGTAAAAAGTTTTAGTAAAATAGTAAGAATTGTTAAAAAAATGTACACGTATCCATGCCTCCCCCTGTGCATACACTTAAAAGTGCGCATAGATCTCGAACATGTGTTTAAACAACAATTGCATGTGGGGGGTATCACCACTTACTTCAGGGAGAAAGCAATAATTCTAGGTCCAGCATTAATGATGACCTCTACACTGTCATCCTGTAAAAGCTTTCAAAGCATCATCTATGAAAAATTTTAGGTACTGTAGTGTTTCATCATTTCACAGGCACACAACATTTTTGACATATTTGGTATCTCTTTACTTGACATAACATCATCTTTACATTTTAACAAAAATTGGGTGATATTTTCTGTTTGTGTGCCCAAAAATTAATTTTAGTGTACTTTTTCCTGAAAATTTGGTTTGATAAACAGCTGTGCAAATGTCGCATGATATAGAAAAATATCAACAGCCACCATTTTATTCTCCAGAGCCTCTGCTTTCAGAAAATATATAATGTTTAGGGGTTCTAATTCAATTTCTAGCACAAAAATGCTGATTTAGCGGATGTAAAATTCAAAAATTGCTCTGGACATCTAGTGATTAATGAAAGATGCCTAATTTAGCGTCTTGCTGCATAATTCAGCATATTGAAAATTAGGCTTTAAATTGCATTAACTTGTTTGTAAAAATGCTTTGTATTTTTAGAGATTATTTCTACTACATCATAAGAAAAACACTAAAAATTTAGCATTAAAATTACCGTAATTAAAGGGGTTGTAAAGGTAAAAGTTTTTTCACCTCAATGCATTCTATGCATTAAGGTGAAAAAACATCAGAAATTACCGCCCCCCCCCAGCCCCCGGTTTTACTTACCTGACCCCTCGAAAGTCCCGCGCTCGCCCCCGACATCCTCTTTGCCGCTCAGCCTGGCCGTTGATTGGTTACAGTGGATGGATTGAAAGCAGCGCAGCCATTGGCTTGCGGTGCTGTCAATCACATCCAATGACGCGTCGTGCCGGGGGGCGGGGCCAAGTGTTACAGTGAGCAGCTATGGCCCCTGGCTGTATCACGGGAGTGCGCCCGCAAGCACTCAACACCATGTGAGGGAGCTTGCATGAAGGTGTTAAGTCCTTGTGGGGGGGGGGAGCCGAGACAGCTGCCGAGGGACCCCAGAAGACCAGGTTTGGGCCACTCTGTGCAAAACGAGCTGCACAGTGGAGGTAAGTATAACATGTTTGTTATTAAAAAAAAAAAAAAAAAATTATCTTTAGTGATCCTTTAAGGCTGGGTTTCCCCACATCCAATTCGCATGAGAGGAGAGTTTGACCAGCTCTCAATGGAGCCAGTTCACACATCTCCGTAGCGGCAACGTAGCGCATTGCAGAAGGGTCCTGTGTGTCTTTTGCTCTGTTTCAGGTCTGAATTCAGGGGAAAAATTCAGACCTAAAACTGTAAATGGGGATGCATCAGACCCCCTGCTGCGAGCCGCGCCACAGATGGTGTGAACCCAGCTGTTATGGATATGCAGTAATGATTGTCAGTTTACCTCTCCATGTGTTCAGCTTAAGAGGCCAGCCACTCTCACCTGACTGCTTAAATAATCTCTCCTCAAAACATGGCTCCACCCCAGCCCCTATCAGGGAACTTTATATTAACCTGTGCACTGCAAGCCAGCCCTGCTGATCAATATTGTGTGTTTGGCTTTCTTGTGCTACTTGTGTGTTCTACGTCTGATTCCAGTTGGATTGTTCTTGACTATCCTTACCTGCTTGTTGTCCCAACCTTTGGCTATCTCCTGACTATCCTTACCTGCTTGTTGTCCCGACCTTTGGCTATCTCCTGACTATCCTTACCTGCTTGTTGTCCCAACTTTTGGCTGTCTCCTGACTATCCTTACCTGCTTGTTGCACCGACCTTTGACTATCTCCTTACTATAATTACCTGCTTGTTGTCCCGACTTTTGGCTGTCTCCTGACTATCCTTACCTGCTTGTTGCACCGACCTTTGGCTATCTCCTTACTATCCTTTGTTGTCGCAGTCTGCTGCTTCCTCTCTATCTCCCTGTAGTCTACCGTGAGCGTGAGCTGGGAGGCCCAAGGGGTCGCAACCTGAAGCCAGACTGCAGCTAAATCCATCTCCACCACTAGGGGCTCTGGTGAACACCCGCTGGCTCTTAGATTCCTTGCCCTGGGAAATCTCATGCTCTAGCTCCCATTGTCATCCGTGTTGGGTTGGTACTACAGAGTACCTGCTCTGCTCTAATGGGGTGCATCTGTCAACTGGACTCAGGTGACCTGACACAGCCTAAATGTACAAAGGCAAATCTCAAATAATGATATGCCAACATGTTTTTACTTTTTTCTCAGTTGTTTTATAGAAACACTTGCCTTGTATTTAAAACTTTGAATGTACATAGTTAGATAGTTTGTCATGATAAAAAAAAAAATCACATGGCCTTCAAGTTCAGCCAAAAAAATAAAAAAATAAACCAATTGTACATATACATTTTTTTTGACACATTGAAGGGAATAACAGCTTTGAATGTGGTGAATAGGGTCTCATTCACATGGGCACTGAGGCCCAGTCTGAGGCTGGGTTCACACTATTGCTTTTAGGATGCGGGTTTTCCCGCATCCAATTTGCAAAAGCAGGAAATTTTGACCAGCTCTCTATGGAGCCGGTTCACATTTCTCTGCTGCGGCTCCGGTGCGATTTTGCACAGGAGCCTTGTGCGTCTTTTGGTCCATTTTAGGTCCAAATTCAGCCAAGATCAGACCTGAAATGGTGAATGGGGGCGC
This sequence comes from Lithobates clamitans, assembly GCA_037952925.1. Taxonomy (NCBI): domain Eukaryota; kingdom Metazoa; phylum Chordata; class Amphibia; order Anura; family Ranidae; genus Lithobates; species Lithobates clamitans. The sequence goes on along the minus strand of JBBGZY010000240.1, from coordinate 5,056,121 downwards.
ACTGGACCACTGCTGTGAGCCACATGCAAAGATAGTGTGAACCCAGCCTCAGTGAACCCCAAATGTTGGATTAATAGTACTATACAATGCATAATTGGCTTACAGTGCTGCCTCTTCCTCTCCCAGTGTGTTCTACAAGGGATTACAGAAAGGTAATAAAAGGATAGATTCAGGTGCAACACTTTTTGAAGCAAATTTATATATTTACATATGGATAAGCAAACAATGTACTAAATTAGAAGACAGGCAAAGTTAACTTATATTGTATTCCATTTTGCCGAAGGTGAAAGTATTTCACCCAGTGCAAACGTCATAAAGAGCAAATATGGATTTTTGAGTGCTAGCTACAACCTGATCTGTGGCTCTCTGCAGGCCATAATTTCAGTTAAAGTATAACTAAAGGCAAAACTTTTTTTTTCTTTTTAGTTTTGAATAGAGCGCAGAAGGATTATAACACCTGGCAGTTTTTTGTTGCTGTCTGTGCCCCCATTAAGGAAATTCATCCCCTCTATTTGTCCTGTTTACCATAATCATTGACAGTGAAAGCAAAAGAAAATGCCCAATTTTGGGTTATCCCCAATTGTGCCACTATTTCTGGTTACCTAGGGGTTCCCTTAATTTGCAAGGATTTCACTGGGACAGGAAATGAAGGGAAATCTCTGCAATGGGATACAGATGATGAAAGATGATGATGAAGATGATGTCAGGGAAAGGGACACATTTAAAGCCAGGCCCATCCTAGATACTGATTCTGCTACTCCCGTTGCAATACCATCTAGAACAATAAATTAATATCTTTGCTTCAGGCGACATTGACCATGATGATGTGTGGAGACTGCATATGTAAAGCAAATAAAATTCCATCTGCTGTTTTGAATTCTGATTTTATTTATATTTTATTATATCTTTTCATGTGACAACACTGAAGAAATGACACTTTGCTACTATGTAAAGTAGTGAGTGTACAGCTTGTATATCAGTGTAAATTTGCTTTCCCCTCAAAAGAATTCAACACACAGCCATTAATGTTTAAACTTCTGGCAACAAAAGTGAGTACATCCCTAAGTGAAAATGTCCAAATTGGGCCCAATTAGCCCATTTCCCTCCCCGGTGTCATGTGACTCGTTACTGTTACAAGGTCTCAGGTGTGAATGGGGAGCAGGTGTGTTAAATATCATGTTATCGCTCTCACGCTCATACTGGTCACTGGAAGTTCAACATGGCACCTCATGGCAAAGAACTCTCTGAGGATCTGAAAAAAAGAATTGTTGCTTTACATAAAGATGGCCTAGGATATAAGAAGATTGCCAAGACCCTGAAACTGAGCTGCAGCACGGTGGCCAAGACCATACAGCAGTTTAACAGAACAGGTTCCACTCAGAACAGGCCTCGCCGTGGTCGACCAAAGAAGTTGAGTGCAAGTGCTCAGCGACATATCCAGAGGTTGTCTTTGCGAAATAGACGTATGAGTGCTACCAGCAATGCTGCAGGGGTGGGGGGTCAGCCTGTAAGTGCTCAAACCATACGCCGCACACTGCATCAAATTGGTCTGCATGGCTGTCGTCCCAGAAGGAAGCCTCTTCTAAAGATGATGTGCAAGAAGCCCGCAAACAGTTTGCTGAAGACAAGCAGGCCAAGGACATGGATTACTGGAACCATGTCCTGTGGTCTGATGAGACCAAAATAAACGTCTTTGGTTCAGATGGTGACAAGCGTGTGTGGTGGAAATCAGGTGAGGAGTACTAAAACAAGCATGGTGGTGGGAGTGTCATGGTCTGGGGCTACATGAGTGCTGACAGCACTGGGGAGCTCCAGTTCATTGAGGGAACCATGAATGCCAACATGTACTGTGACATACTGAAGAAGAGCATGAGTCCCTCCCTTCAGAGACTGGGCCGCAGGGCAGTATTCCAACATGAGAATGACCCCAAATACACCTCCAAGATGACCACTGCTTTGCTAAAGAAGCTGAGGGTAAAGATGATGGACTGGCCAAGCATGTCTCCCGACCTAAACCCCATTGAGCATCTGTGGGACATCCTCAAACAGAAGGTGGAGGAGCGCAAGGTCTCTAACACCCACCAGCTCCGTGATGTCGTCATGGAGGAGTGGAAGAGGACTCCAGTGGCAACCTGTTAAGCTCTGCTGTGAAACTCCATGCCCAGGAGGGTTAAGGCAGTGCTGGAAAATAATGGTATACACACAAAATATCGACACCTTGGGCCCAATTTGGACATTTTCACTTAGGGATCTACTCACTTTTGTTGCCAGCGGTTTAGTCATTATTGGCTGTGTGTTGAGTTATTTTGAGGGGTCAGCAAATTTACACTGTTATACAAGCTGTACACTCACTACTTTACATTGTAGCAAAGTGTAATTTCTTGTTACATGAAAAGATATGATAAAATATTTACAAAAATGTGAGGGGTGTACTCACTTTTGTGAGATACTGTAAATACTTGAATGCCCATCACCTAGCCACAGGTTCATAAAAAAAAAACACAAAAAAACAAACATTTAAATAACTTTATTTAGTGGTTGTTTTTTTTTCTATTCTATTTTTAATAGTACTGGCGATGTTTTTTTATTGTTTTCTCCTGTGATCAAATTTGGTATAATTCTCTGTGTGGTCCATAAATATTTTCCAGTTCTTTGCTGTAATAATCAAATTGAGTAGATTAAAGAAATATGATGCTGCCAAATGCTTTTTTTTTTCACAGCCTGTGGATGTGTGACAGTATCTCACTTTGTGTGAAGGGTTGTGTGGGTCCATGATGGTCCTATATTTTACATTTCAGCTCTTCCTGTTGTGTTGTGGTTAGAGTGTCTTTGTCATGACCTGCTGGTAATGAGTATACCAGATGGAACTGTTTCTACATCTTTTGAATCATTTCTAAACATTTTTTAAATCAACTCCACAGATGTGTTTTGTTCAAAGCAAACTTGTGAGAATCAAATTATACTTAAGATTTCACAAATGACTCATAATACCACATTCACTGAACATTTTGTGTTTAATAGCTTGAATGGCCTATGCAGTGGCTGGTGAATATGTAATTATGTGTTTAGTACAATGTAGCTGTTAGTAATGTAGTTGTTTTAACATGTGATGTTCAATGTTTTACTAGAATCAGTGATGTCAAAACAAGCACAATTTTTCCATTAGGCTGTGTTCACACAGGTGGCAGTTTCTACTGTTGGTGCCACCTGTAAAACTCAACAAGCTGAGTTGAATTTGCTGCAGCATGTTTACGAGCCCCTCCATCTCCCTTGTCAGACTTTTGGTGGTGGTTGAGGGGGCGATAAAAATGTGGCCAAACTGCTGTGTGAATAAGAACTTATGCTGGATAATATTTTTTATTATTAATTTTATTTAAAGCCCCTCCCCCAAAAAAATACTCTAGTTGTTGGGTCGCCCCACACTGCAAGGGTTAAATGCTTGTTAGGTAAACGAATAAGCTGTAACACTTACCTTATTCATAATCACAATAGGTCGGTCCACTCATCTACTCTTGCTTATATGCTACAAGGTGCTGGCCCAGCTCGTAGCTGGCAGCTCTCCAAATGTTTGTTTTTTTCAACCGACACTCTCCACTCACCACCTCTCCTTATAGCGGAACGCCACCCAAAAAGGAAAGTTCCGCTTTAAGTTTTTGTAGCCGCCAGTTTTACATTTTCAGAAAACTGACTGGAGCTCCTCTTTAACTTCTTTCTTGACTACAAAATGCTTTCAATTGTTGTGCTATTATTCAATATAATCTTGGCAAACATTTCAGAAATATTTTTAGCCTCTCTTCTTTTCTTTCACCTCCTCTCTCGTTTCATTTTTCTCCTCTTGCCCATCTTATTTCCTGTCTTGTCTATCACTCCTTTACTCCACTCGCCTTCTGTCTCTCTTCTCTCCAGTTCACTACTTGACTCTCCTTTGTTGTACTCTCTTCCCTCTCACCCATGGCCTCTTGTCTATTTTCTCTCCACTCATCCCTCCTTTCTTCTGTCCTGTCCCTCCTTTTTGCTCCTTCCTATTTGATCCATTTATTTCCCTCTCACTACTTTACTCCCCTCTGCTCTACTCTCTTCCTTCTCCTCTTCTCTTATCTCTCACATTTCCAGGCCTGGCCTCCCCTCTTCTCCTATGCATTAGGCCGGGCCAAGGCACTGTTCAAATCTTGGCAGGTTCAGCAGGAATCGTCCGAGATTTGAAATGTTAATGGGCAGACTAAATGTACCAATTTGATAGATCGATCAACTTTGGTACAACCAGCATGTCGGATTCACTTATGATTATCCCAAGTGGCTGCTATAGCCGCTAGTGATAATGACTGTCTTGCCCTGCCTGCCGTCGCCCTACCCCTCCCCCCCCCCGATGGGAGAAGACAATGCCTGATTCCCCTGTCAGGACTGTCTGTGTTGATGGGGGAAATTTGCATCATGTATGGCCAGCCTTACTCTCTTCCCTTTACCCTCATCTCTTGCTACTTGTCCATAATCTCTTTACTTGTACCTCTTCTCTCCTGTCCTGTCCTCCCCTCCACTCCTCCCTGTCCACTCTTCGCATCTCTTTTCATCAGTCTCCTCTCCATCATTTTACATTTGAGTTTCCCAATTCTTACAAATGCTTTTGACAGTACAGCAATAACATGCTTCACTTAATATGTATGCATTTTTTTGCAAACATTTGTAAACCTGTACATGCGGTTCCCAAGTTACAAACATCCGACTTACAAACGACTCCTACTTACAAACGGAGGGAGACAGCAGGATGTGAGAGGAAATCTACCCCTAGGAAGGGGAATTCACTCCTGTAAAAGAGTTATCATGGGAAAAAGGTGTTTCCACTGAAGCTTTATTACCAATCCTTGTTTCCACAACAACCTAAAATTTTCAAAATCTATTTGTCACAGGGACAGAAAGTGAGGTGAAGTTTTCTAAACAGGGACACAGACAGAAAAACAAACATTACAGGGGTGCTAACCCTTTCCTGTGCTATCCAAAAAAGGTATTTTTAAAAAATTTTTGTTGGAGTTATGCCGCGTACACACGAGCGGACTTTTCAGCATCAAAGGTCCGACGGTCTTTCCGACGGACATTCGACGGAGTTATGACGGACTTTCGAAGGACCGGACTTGCCCACACACGAACGGACTAAAGTCCGTTCAAAAGTCCGTTGGTTTGAACGTGATGACGTACGAAGGGACTAGGATAAGGAAGTTCATTGCCAGTAGCCAATAGCTGCCCTAGCGTCCTTTTTTGTCCTTAGGACTAGCATACAGACGAACGCATTTTTCGACCAGACTCGAGTCCGTCGGAAAGATTTGAGTCCGTCTGATTTTCGACAGAAAAAGTCCGCTGAAGATCTGATGAAGCCCACACACGGTCGGATTGTCTGACAGATTTGTTCCTTTGGACCAGTCCGGTTGAAAAATCCGCCCATGTGTACGCGGCTTTGAACTTAAAAAATTTACCTGTTCTGACTTGCATACAAATTAACTTATGAAAAAAACCTACAGGACCTTTCTTGTTTGTAACCCGGGGACTGCCTGTACAGAACTGACTGAATTCTACATTCAGTACAGCCATCTTTGTGACAGCTACAGTACTTTAAAACTGTATAAGCACCACATTTGATTGTGACTTGCAATGCTTTAAGGACAGTTTAAGTGCAATTTTGTTTACTTTTGCCAGGAATCACACTTACTATTATATGAGTCAGCCATTCTTGTTGTCTCATTAGTCATTCTGTGTCAACATTAGTTAATGTAGTGATCCTTTAAGTAATGGGAATGTTGTAATAAATGCTTAAGAAGATGTATAGCAACACTTGTACTGTAACTAAAGCTATGTTATGATAGCTTGAAAGATATACCTGTTTAAAATGGAATGCTATGTGTCAACACGCCGTGAAGTTTAAAATAGTTTTTATTTTTTGAATCCTAAGTTATCTCTTTGCTTAGCCAGAGCATATCAATTAATCTGAAAGGTGGCGTCTTTCATCTTTTGGGCCCAAGGCTCTCTGAATGAAAAGTGACAGCACTGCAAATTGCCTTCCAGTATAGTTTTTCCTTTAAGCAACAGGGGCAAATTTTCAATGTCTGAAGTCATTTCTTGTTACAGTTACTGAAGGGAAAAGTACACACCCTGTGAAATTGTAGCAGACCTTTCGACACTCTTGGCTGAATGATCACCACAGCCCTCTTTGCCATGAGTTCAAACCCACATTTAGACCACTAATGCCCTGTGGGGTTTGAATGGTAATTTCATAGCTTTCTATTTCAGCAAAACTGTGCCTAATGAATAAATCCACTTTTATGGATATATTTATTTTCACAAGAGATTTAAATCTATTCAATATCATATTGCCCAGGGATTGGATAAGATGATATGGAAAAGTTGCTGTAGTGCACCCGCTACACCATTCTGTAATGCCAATTCCTTAGTGTCTTGTGCTATATCCCTTCTCCCTTCATTGCTTTGTTTCTGTTCTCCCCCAGCATCCAATACCTTATCACAGTGCCTGATAGCTAGTTACATGCCAATCACAAAAATGACATAAAAAAATTACTTCTCACCAACAATATTGTGGACCTTCCATTGTAATACAATACCTAGGGGTCACTTTGATTAGCAACATTGTATACAATATAAGCAGTTGTTGCAGAAATGTTTGCGTAAAATTAGAAAACAATGTATGTACAGTACCTATCCAAATCTCAAGAGGGCCGTAAAAGAGGCTTTGGGACTTTGTTATACACCACTAATCTAAATAGATCACATCTAATGCCTTAAACTGATTTCAGTAATTAAGTATATGATAAAGATGAGAAAGGGAACTGTTAAGTGATATTACTTTGCATAAATACTGTATGGTTCTGAGTAGACTAAACCTTTTTCTCTGGCATACTATACCTGCATTCAGTTCATTTAATATTGTGGCCGTATCCAATGTAATAATTTGCATGCATAATATCTATTGCAGGTGCTTTTGCAATTAAGTTTTGTATTGTCTGCTGGAAGTGTAGTCATAACAAGTGCATATAAACAGAACACAAACTCAGATCACTGATTTTGTATTAAATACACACTACTTTTTAAAATTGTCAATTACTCTTTTCCCCAAAGGGACATAGACAGTAAAAAGTAAACTGACAGGGATTCTGTCACTTCCCAATTCTATACAAAAATAAAAATGAAAGCATTGGCTATATATCCATTTGGCAACCTATTTATACTGTATGTATACGGCTCTCCTGCACGGGATTGCATACCTAGTATGTGATCCGGCAGTTCCGGGTTGAGGGCGCGCAGGCGCGTCGCCACCAACCTGCTTCTCCTGTGATTAGTCACAGCTGGAGCCAATCAACAGTTATCGCAGATTCGATGTCTGCCAGCATCCGCTGATTATTTGTTACACAAGCCTATGTAATCAAGGCAGATCGCCGTTCTGCCAGCGGGGAAGACATTGATCCTGTGTTCCTGATAAGCAACGACAGGGATCCAAAGCACCTCACATAGTTTAGTAAAGCACAGACTTGGAACACATTTAACCCTTTGATCGCCCATTATGTTAACCCCTTCCCAGTCAGTGTCATTAGTACATTGACAGTGCATATTTTTTTAGCACTGATCACTGTATTGGTGTCACTGGTCCCCCAAAAGTGTCAGTTAGTGTCCCAACTCTCTGCCACAATGTTGCAGTACCGCTATAAGTTGCTGTTCGCCACCATTACTAGTAAAAAATAATTAAATCAAAATTCCATAAAAATATCCCCTATTTTGTAGACGCTATAACGTTTGCGCAAACCAATCAATATACGTTTATTGGGATTTATGTTACCAAAAATATATAGCAGAATACATAATGGCCTAAATTGATGAGAGAATCTAATTTTTTTTTTTTATGTGTTTTATAGCAGAAATGTAAAAACATAGTTGTTTTTTTCAAAATTGTCAGTCTGTTTTTGTCTATAGCGCAAAAAATAAAAACCACAGAGGTAATCATATACCACCTAAAGAAATCTCTATTTCTGGGAAAAAAAGCATACATTTTATTTTGGTATAGTGTCGCACTACCTTGCAATTGCCAGTTAAAGTAACACAGTGCCATGTTGCAAAAAATGGCCTGGTCAGGAAATCTCCTGGAGCTGATGTGGATATGCAAATTAGCGTTAAATATTTTATTGTAAATTTTCAAGGGAGAATAGTCCAAGAGAAAACAAATCAGTGAAGAGTGCAATAAGCATTTGTAAAAGCACAATCCAAGGACATTACTATACATGCAATTTAAGGCATTATTTCTGACATGGTATAGGTTACAGCAATTCAGAAATAAAGACTTTTGCCCTTTAGGATGATTATGAATAAACTGACTACTAACATACATTTAGTTCCATATTACTGCTTTTTTAGACCTAGGTGTCTTGGCTGTTGTGCATAAATGACAGGTCCACTTTAACAAGGCTGTTGCTTACTTACTTGCCTTTGTATATGTGTAAGCCTTTCATGCTTTCTGCTCAGTTTAGTGTGTGCAGGAACGTAAAAGGTGTTTTTAGAGCATGTCTCAGCACCACTTTCAACAGCATTCTTGCATCCCAGCTCTCTAGAATGGCATCAGTTGATATTTATACAGCAGGACACAAATCACTGACTTCTGACCCCATTAAAAAGTGGAAACCACTGGAGAATTCTGTTGCTCTCGACTTATAAAAAGCATAGGGTTTTTCAGGTGTAAGTGTAGAAAAGCAGCTGTTGTTTTCTGGATGCTTCAAATAAACCATATCTTACTGTAACTTCCAATTAAGTGTTAAATTTGTTAGCCACTGTGATTTCCTAAAGACTTTTTATCATTAATTTTTTTCTGCAGGGCTACAAATCTGCAATAAATATTTGTCTTACTCCGTTAAATGGTAATCTTTTTTTCCCAAGCCTTCAAACAAATATCTATAAAAGGTTGCCAAGTATTAACAAGTATTTTTTGTTCGAAATGCAGCTGATATTTAGGCATTAAGAAAGAATTAATAAGCATGTATTGTGGTAAGCTCATAACTACTAAAAACCTGGAGAAGCCTCATGGCTGAACATATATTTGACATAAGGTAGTATTTTTGAGCAACATGGTGGTTTCCAGTTTAGCTCTTCACTGGTTTTGAACTCCTGGTAGTAGCTAGTCCTGAAACTCTGAACCCCTTGGAATATATTACCCAAAAGTTCTAAGTACAACCACACAGTCTCATCTTGCCACCAATTTAAAGTACAATTGAAATGACAGCAATAAATATGACATTATGCAAGTAACCTCCATTTTCATTGTCTCCAGATTCCTGTTACAGCAGTTGTGCAGGGAGTCTAAATGTGAATGTGTGGCTAAAAAGACACAAGAGTTAAGTACACACTAACAGGTTTTTTTCAATAAAAACAACCCGACAGCTCCGGTCAGAGCCCTCGCAGAGCTGCCCTGCTGATCTCCCCCGCTGAGCTGCTGTGTTCTGACAGGGGGACGCTCCTCCCGACCGAAAACTCCGATCAGAATTCTCCACCATTGGCTAAGAGCGCTGATCCAGAGTAGGTCGGATGCTGGTTTTCCAGCATGCTCCTCCGACAGAAGCCGGCCAAACAGCCAGCTTCTGTCGGACCGACTGACAAACACACGGGCTAAATGTCGGATGGTTTTTATTGAACTGGCCGTTGTCTTCCGACCTTCAGCTTGTGTGTATGGGGCTTTAAACCTTGGGCACTCAATAATCAACTCTAAGCAACAGAACAGGTATAACAATCTTCCTCTGGAAAACTGTATCTATTTAAGGTCACTTGTTATGAGGGATATGGCTGTTACTCAGGTTGTCAGCCCTGGAGTACAAGACAGGAATTAGCATTTTTACTGAGAGAAAGGATTTTCGAGGCATTTCTAGGGTACAGTCAATCAAAATTATAACACATGGAAATATAAACTGATAAATGTCATGAAACATCAGTTGGGCTTAATGGGGGCTTTATGTGCAGTAGTGAGTGCAGATTCCCCGACCGGAAGTTTGGGAAAGCGGCACAGAACAAGCTGAAGGCTTGTCATTGGCATAATGTATGAAGCATGACTATGCATTAAAAATCAAAAACACGCATAAACACACTACACAAAACATGCTGAAAGAAACATAATTATGTAGCAGCCTTAGTCTGAACCGTAGTCTCTAAAGAGAGTTTGGATAAACACTACTGTAGATCATGTCTTCTATAACTGTTAACACCAACATATCATCCTCCACCAGTGAAGCACAAGACATCTGATTCCATATACAGTGCCTTGAATAAGTATTCCTACCCCTTGAAATTTTGCACATTTTGTCATGTTACAGCCAAAAACGTAAATGTATTTTATTGGGATAGACCAACGCAAAGTGCCACACAAATTGTGAAGTGAAAGGAAATGATAAATGGTTTTCAAAATGATTTACAAATAAATATGTGAAAAGTGTGACATGCATTTGTATTCAGTCCCACTGAGTCAATACTTTGTAGAATCACCTTTTGATGCAATTACAGTTGCAAGTTTTTTTGAGTATGTCTCTACCAGCTTTACACATCTAGAGAGTGAAAGCTCTGTCAGATTGGATGGAGAGCGTCTATGAACAGCAATTTTCAAGTCTTTCACAGATTCTCAATTGGATTTAGGTCTGGACTTTGACTGTGCCATTCTAACACATGAATATGCTTTGATCTAAACCATTCCATTGTAGCTCTGGCTTTATGTTTAGGGTCCTTGTCCTGCTGGAAGGCGAACCTCCTCCCCAGTCTCAAGTCTTTTGCAGACTCTAACAGGTTTTCTTCTAAGATTGCCCTGTATTTGGCTCCATCCATCTTCCCATCAACTCTGACCAGCTTCCATGTCCCTGCTGAAGAAAAGCATCCCCACAACATGATTCTGCCACCACCATATTTCACTGTGGGGATGGTGTGTTCAGGGCGATGTGCAGTCTCAGTTTTCCACCACACATAGCGTTTTGCTGTTAGGCTAAAAAGGTCAATTTTGGTCTCATCTGACCAGAGAACCTTCTTCCACATGTTTGCTGTGTCGCCCTCGTGGCTTCTTGCAAACTGCAAATGGGACTTCTAATGGCTTTCTTTCAACAATGGCTTTCTTCTTGCCACTCTTCCATAAAGGCCAGATTTGTGGAGTGCACGACTAATAGTTGTCCTGTGGGCAGATTCTGCCACCTGAGCTCTGGATCTCTGCAGCTCCTCCAGAGTTACCATGAGCCTCTTGGCTGCTTCTCTGATTAATGCTCTCCTTGCCTGTCCTATCAGTTTAGGTGGACGGCCATGTCTTGGTAGGTTTGCACTTGTGCCATACTCCGTGAGATGTTCAAAGCTTGGGATATTTCTTTTAACTGTTTAGCTGTTTGTTCACTAAGGTTCTCTAATAAACCTCTGAGGGCTTCACAGAACAGCTGTATTTTTACTGAGATTAAATTACACACAAGTGGACTCTAATTACTAATTACATGACTTCTGAAGACAATTGGTTCCACTAGATTTTAGTTAGGGTATCAGAGTAAAGGGGGCTGAATACAAATGCATGCCACACTTTTCAGATATTTATTTGCAAAAAAAAATTGAAAACCGTTAATCATTTTTCTTCCACTTCACAACACAAAATCCCAATAAAATACATTTATGTTTTTGGTTGTAACATGACAAAATGTGGAAAACTTCCAGGGGTATGAATACTTTTTCAAGCCACTGTAACTAGGCTCTACTTGTGCATACATTTTGCTGAAAGTTAGTCTACTTGAGTTAGAGGCTTTTCTGCTTCCAGAAGAATGGCATTTTTTCTGAGACAATGAGAAATGTATCACTGGAGATTGTGGATATGAAGTATTATAACTTAAAGAGGAACTTTAGTCAGAAAATGTAGTCTATATTGATTACTTCAGGCTGACCCCTTTTGCAGGTATATCTATGTAAAACATTAAAAATAAGTGCCTATACTGTTTAAAATTTAATAATGCACTGGGGTTAATTTACTAAACCTGAAGAGTGCGAAATCTGGTGCAGCTCTCCATAGAAACCAATCAGCTTCCAGGTTATTTTTTTTGTCAAAGCTTAATTGAACAAGCTGATTGGCTGCCATGCACAGCTGCACCCGATTTTGCACCCTCCAGCTTTAGAAAATCAACCCTACTGTCTCACCCTGCTCTGTACATGCTCAGTTGCTCTCTATTCTCTGCACTGTGGCTAAAATCAGAGCCACTAGAAGCTGATCAGTTGACAGTTTTAAGATGTACTGTTGCTGAATGGGGAAGGAAGCAACAGAAATTACATAGACTGTGCTGAGGAAATAGATTATGGAGGAAGAAAATACAAGCAGGAGAGGTGACAGTACAAACTGTGCTGCCAGGGAGGTACAAAAGAATTAAACCTACAAGGTTAGTGTTTATTTCTTTTGTCCCTGATGTTCTCCCCCCCCCCCCCAATTGGGCAGATCTGTGAACTTGTAAAGCCTCTGTCAGCCTTCCTCTTTAACTGAGCCAAGACATACAGTCAAAGCTGGAGATGTATATATTTTAATTTAATGCCATGTACACACGGGCGGACTTTTGAGCATCAAACGTCCAACGGTCTTTCCGATGGACTTTCGATGGAGTTACGACGGACTTGCGAACGACCGAATTTGCACATACATGAACGGACTAAAGTCAGTTCGAAAGTCCTAAAGTCCGTTCGAAAGTCCAGTCGTTTGAACGTGATGATGTACGACGGACTAGAATAAGGAAGTTCATAGCCAGAAGCCAATAGCTTCCCTTGCGCCGTTTTTTTGTCCATCGGACTAGCATACAGACGAACGGATTTTTCGATCGGTCTCAAGTCCGTCGGAAAGATTTGAAACATGTTCTAAAACTAAAGTCCGTCTGATTTTTGACAGAAAAAGTCCGCTGAAGGTCCGATGAAGCCCACACATGATCGGATTGTCCGACGGATTTGTTCCGTCGGAAAGTCTGCCCGTGTGTACATGGCATATGAAAGTGACCTATACATTTTGAGACCAAGGAAAGGGGAAGAGTTTCCAATAGGGTGACTGCTCTGGGCGATGCTGGAGGCAATTTGTAGCGCACACTAATTTTGGTAGCATATTATTAATATGGAACGTATGTTCTTTTGTTAAAGTACATTAAAGTGATTGTAAATCCTTACATGTACCCACTGAAGTGATTGGTCTCAGGAGATACACAGAGATGAAACAAATCCTCCTACATCAATCTTAGCTCTACATTAATTCAAAGTGCAGAATTTATATAGGATCTCTCCGTTCTGAAAAGCAGGGGGCAGATAACTGAGGTTACATCAGTGAGGAGAGCGCTGAGAGCTGATTGGAGGGAAAGGACACACCCTCCTTCACACAGGAACAATCAGCGGGAGGGCCCTCCTCTGTCACCATTTTTTTTCTCCTGGTGTCAAAAAAACATGTCAGAAGTGATTCATGCTTACACTGTAGCACAGAAACGAAGCAGCATACAGAAATTACACTTAATTCTCTGGATTAAGACAAGCACACACTAAAGAGAGATATGCTTTGTTCATTTTTCATGTCTGTGGTTTACAATTACTTTAAATATTACCAAACTGTTTTGGGCCTTCTATCCTTTACAGCCAAGGAAGCTGCCATCTTAGTTTCTGTTTCATCTGTAGTTGCCATGGGGCTGCACATGTGATCAGCTATGACACCAGCAATTTGATGGATTGACAGTTCAGTTGAGAAATTACATAATCACAATAGTAATTGTAATAGCTATTCAAGGCATCACTTGAATGTAACTGTTTTGGGAAACATGAATTGGTGGGTTTACACCTGCTTTGACAATAAATGTATGAATGATGTGGTAGTGAAACTGATTAATTCAACTCATAACTGACCTTATGGAAGACGTAATGCTTATGTTCTGCATACCATTGGGTTTGTATATGTGTTCAATCACCCACATTTATAACTTGCTTTATCTTCACCTAAAAAATTATATGTGTTAGTAAATTTATGAATAAGGATAAATATTAAATTACACCATCATGGCAGATGAAACTTTTTTTTTTTTACATTGATACCAATAGTTGTGCATTGGGTCATTGGGAATCAATTTAATCGTATTGTCTAATCCTATTGTTTCCATAAAGTCAGTTACCCACTGTATTGCGCATACTGCTTTGCACTACACTTGGTGCCCATGAATATAACTTTCATGGGTGAATGTAAAATGGTGAAGGTAGACTCTTATCTGAATAGTAGCTCTCTCTTGGAATTTCCTTCAGCCATAGACTGTTTAGAGGATGACAGAGAGATGAGTTAAGTGATTGAAAGCCGTAGGCCAGGACGTGTCAAATGCAATAACTTCTTCACTCAATCATCTCACCTTCCGATGCCACTCTGCCTTATGCAGACACCAGATGCCTGATGAATAATGTAAGAGACAAGGGCAAAACCACTTTGATCTGTGCAAAGGAAAACTTTGGACAGTGTGGATTGGTCTAGTATTCACAGTTTTTTTTTTTTATTGCAATGTTCTTCTGGCACCATCCAAAGTTAATACCCTGTGGATTTTGATTCTTAAAGTAGTGCATTTAGTGTTTATCATGGCTGATTTAGATAACTTACATCCTCTGACTTGCCATCTGAAAAAAAAAGATAAAAATAGAGAACCTGCAGCTTTGCAGCTTTACCTGTCAAAATCACTGTGCAGACACCTTGTCAGAGTGTAAAACCAGAGATGTGAGAGCTAAAGGTTCTGAACAAGGGCATTCAAAGCACTTAGGGTACAGTGGCTTTAAATTTACCTTACTTTTCTGGGATTTGCTGTGGGAGCTTTTTGTCTGAACTGCATTAAAAAATAAAAACTTTATACATGAGTAACGAACTACCACCTGCTAGTCCTGGGAGAATATATGTTCTATAAATGTATAAACATTCTTTAGCCATATTATTATACAGAATTTATATAGCGCTGACAGTTTATGCAGCGCTTTACAACATAAGGGCAGGCGTTACAATTACAATACGGTTGAATGCAGGAGAAATCAGAGAGCGCTGCTCGTTAGAGCTTACAATCTAAGAGGGAGAGTCAGGAGATACAAAAGGTAATAACTGTGGTGGATGGCCTGATGGAGAAAATAAATGTACAGTTGTTAGGTGGGGCAGGATAGGCCTCTCTGAAGAGATGAGTTTTCAGGGATTGTGTGAAAGTGGACAGAGGAGGAGATAGTCGGACAGATTGGGGTAGGGAGTTTCAGAGGATGGGAGAGGCTGGAGGCGAGCATGAGATGAGGTGACATGGGAACTAGAGAGCAGGAGGTCTTGGGAGGAAGGAAGTAAACAATTTGGTTGGTATTTTGAGACTAGGTTAGTGATGTAGCTGGGGGCAAAGTTGTGGATGGCTTTGTAAGTTGTTGTTAGTATCTTGAATTTAGTTTGTTGGGTGAGCAGAGGCCAGTGGAGGGATTGGCAGCAAGGGGTAGCAAACACTAAGTGGTTTGTAATGTGGATGAGCCTGGCAGCAGCATTCATGATGGACTGAAGGGGGGGATAACCTATGTAAGGGTAAGCCAATGAGGAGGGAATTGCAGTAGTGGAGGCAGGAGATGACCAGTGAGTGAATTAGAATCTTTGTGTTGTCATTGGTTAGGAAGGGGCATATCTTGGAGATGTTGCAATGGTTGAGGCAGCAAGCTTTGGACAGTGAATGGATGTGGTGCCGATAGATCTGAGTCCAGGATTACACCTAGAATCTTGACGTGCAGGGATGAGTTGATAGTTGAGCTGTTGATTTTGACAGAGAAAACATGGGAAGAGTCTTGTGGGGGAGTAAATATTATGAGCTTGGTTTTGAATAGATTGAGTTTGAGGAATCCAGGCTATGTCTGTTAGGAAATGTGTCATGTGTGAGGAGACTGATGGAGTGAGCTGAGGGGCAAAGAGATAGATTTGGGTGTAATCAGCAAAGAAATGGTATTAAAAGCCATGGGTGGCAATCAAATGACCCAGGGAGGAGGTGTAGATTGAGAATAGGAGAGGTTCAAGAACAAAACCTTGGGGAACCCTGACAGAGAAAGGAAGAGGAGAAGAGGGAGTGAATTGTAAGTGACACTGAAGGTGTGGCGGGATAGGTAGGATGAGAACCAGTGAAGAGTACAGCCGCGGAGACCAATTGAGTGGAGTTTTTTAGGAGGGGTGGTTCACTGTGTCAAAGAGAGCAGAGAGGTCCAGGAGTAGGAGTACAGAATAGTGTCCATTGGTTTTAGCCTTTAGTAGATTGTTTATGAGTTTAAGGAGAGAAGTTTCCATGGAGTGTTGAGGGCAAAATCCGGACTGAAGGGTATCAAGAAGTTTGTTCTCAGTCAGATTGGCGCTCAGTCAGTTGTAGAGCAGACATTTAAGGAGTTTTGAGGAAAAGTGGAGCAAGGAGATGGGACATAGGTTAAGATTGGTGGGGTCCAATGAGGTCTTTTTAAGGATGGGGGTAACTAGTGCATGTTTTAGAGAGTTGGGGAAGATGCCAGAAGAGAGAGAGAGATTGAAGATGTGAGTTAGAGAGTGCAGAATAGAGCCATAGGGTGATCATAGCATTTGCGAGGGAACAGGGGGCAGGTGGTTAGGTGGGCGTTAGAAAAAAGTTTAGCAACCTGGTCAATAGTAGCAAGGTTGAATGATGGAAGTAATGAATGCACCTGTGAACATGGGGTGTTAAGTGGGGAAGGAATTTGCGCATTTGAGATCTCCTCACGAATTGTATCAATCTTTTTTTTTGAAGTGATTAGATATTTAAATGAACTTTAAAACTTTCATGATTTTTTTATTTGCAGTATTACTTTTGGAACAAAATGGATAATTGCTAACTTTTTTTTTCCTTAATGCACACACCATGCACGCATGCACAGAATCTGTCTCTCGGCTTCCTCTGTATATACCTGTGAATGGGAGCCACAGTCAATAAAGAATAGCCGATGGTGTTGATTGAATTTATCCATTGCAGTGACTGGATTTGCTGATGAATATGATGAAAAAAAATTTAGTTACACTTTAACATTTGGGTTTAGATACACTCTAAAAAGGAATTCCAGTAAAATTATTCAGCTATACTATCTATCTATAAATCATTTTCTTCATAGCTTTTGCCCTATGAGAGTCACCCATGCATTCTAGTTGTTTTGACCTGCAACATAGGGCTACATTTTCTAAGCCTACTATTTCCTATACGTAGCCAGCCTCACTTCCTCGCACACATCTGAAATGTATGTGCATCTTACACTTTCCTTACCAGCCCACAGTGTCTTCTTTGTGCAGTGTTGTCTTTATATCTTATAGAATTGTTATTAAGTAAACTTAGGTTATGATTGATTCATATCTGTCATGGCTCCCGGTGCCATATCCTCTCTCTTCACCAAAGTCTTTTGGCTGCTATACGGTATGGACTTGTTCTTGGTCTAAACCCCATATTAAAGGGCCTGTTTACACTATGGTGTTAAATGCATTGGTTCATTTAAATGGTACCCTAAAGCACCTTGCCAATGCACTAATGCATGTTGATGTATTGCTGCACGTTACTCTGCAATAGGCTTCTCTCAGGAGTTGCATCTCACCAATGCATTTAACAGGTGTTACTGCACATTACCACAACACTATACAGTAAGTCCCCTACTTACGAAGAGTTTCGTTCTGGGAGCTCGTTCGTAAGGCCAACTTGTTTTTAAGTCCAACAAAGTTCAGTGTTTGCAGACAAAGTGTGTTCTGACGGGGGGAGTCCACCTGTCAGAACACAATAGCACAGCTGGGGAGATCGCTGCAACAACATTGCTTGTGTTGGTACTGCGATTCATCAGTTTTTTTTTCATTAAGCCTGCTGGGTTGAATGAAAATAAACTGTGCAAACACATGTTTGCATCTTTAAAAGTTTGCAACTTGAAGGTTCGTATGTAGGGGACTTACTGTAGTGTAAACAGGCCATAAAACTAACCTTTTTACCCCAATCTGCTACATCCTAACCTAAAGTAAACATTATTAGATTTCTTACCTTTTAGGAACCTCCAGGTACTGCTGGGCCAGTACCTCTCCAAAATTTCCTGAACACAGCGGCAGCAAAAGCTAGTTCTATGTGAGGCAAGAGCCTACACATAGATCCCATCCACGTCACAGCTGCACTTGGGTTACTTTAGGCTATGGAGCAGCAAAACAGGGGGGTGGATAGATGAAGTTTAGTGCTGGGTCTATCATAATTGTACAAAATTAGGTCTAGGTCTAGGTCAAAATTAGACACAGGGAGTTATACAAAAGTGCTATGAAAATAATTCTCACGTACATTCACTATATGCACAGCATTGCTTTCTTTTCTTTGTAGAACATTCATCTTCCTTGGGTGCAATCCACCTTGTCAAAAAAATGACAACCCTTCAAAAAGTTAAGCCAAAGCAGATAACTCTTTATGGAAGCTTTGTCCCGTCTTTTCTCCTGTCCTCAAACCCCCGATGTCTGGTGTTTATAGTCTAGTGTTTAGTGTGATTGGCGGAAGATGATGTGTCAGCTGGAAACAATGATGTAATCCACTGGAGGAATAGGAGTCTAATGTACTGTTATTCCTGCAATAAGGAAATTATTTTTACATCAGTGTTATCTGATCAAAATAGTACTTGGTGTTGCTCAAGCCTTTTGGGTAATTGAAAGGTTTGTTTGGCTGAGCTGTGTTTCTTTTGTTTCTGTTACAGTTCATACATGCTCTGGGAGTTAACATTATCTCTGCTCACTTGGGTATTGTTTTATGAAATTGTGTTCTGATCTTGCTTCTTGACATTTATATGAAAATGGGCAATATATTAAACTAATTCATAACTGGCCTATCATTTGGGTCATGAAGTTAGAATACTATTTTTCTTTCCACTTAATATAAATCAATTGAAATTTGACCAAGCAACAACTTGGCAAAAGATGAAGTAGTCCTCTTCGTCTCTGCTGTCTTCGGAGTGTTTAACTTTATTTTTAATCTCAGTAACACAAAATAGGGTTAAAAACAATGATTTTTCTGCATATTGGTAAGCACCAATGAGGCTGACTCAGCAGAGATAAGATTAAACATTTTCTTTAAAGCCAAATTCTGATGTGAAGCTAGATTAAAGCATAACTGCACTTTATATAAAAATTATAGATTGGTACTTTTCCCTGCAGGCTCTGAAAAATGGCAATATAATAGGTTACATTTTCTTACACAAAGCCCTATTTCCCGCAATAATGCCGGCAGCCTCCTGGCCTGAAATCCTTCCTGCAGTGTGCTGAAAAATCTAATCCTGGCAAACAGATTGCTCATGCGGCTGAATGCTAAATTGGTTTCTGGTCTTCAAACAGCTAGGCCACAACAGGATTCCCCCTCCTGAAAAAGTAAACTATCATGTTAGGTTACAATAGGCTGCAGGCACAAGCTCAATTGGTACCAATAAACCTGCTTCCTGCAAAGAACAATGTAACTACTCACTTTTCCCATTGTGTGCTGCTTACACTGTTGTGAGCAAGAGGAATTGCCAACTGAGGTTTCTTCAAAAACGGGCACATTCGGAAGTGTTGATCTGTTTCCTTACTTTGCCCTCCCAGTAAACCCTACCTCACTAAAAGGACACAGTTGGTGATTCCTCTTTATCATTCTAGCATTTGGTGTATGGACAGAGGATGGAGTGGGTATTTGATATATTCTTTGCAGGAAACAGGATTATTGGTACTTTACTTTAATATTTTACCTCTTTGAGTGAATAATTCTATTTCTGACTCTTTTCCTATACTGAGGGGTACTAGACAAGGATGCCCTCTGTCGCCACTGCTGTTCGCATTGGCGATAGAACCCTTAGCAGCATTAATAAGGTCTAGTTCCATTGCAGGCTTGATGATTGGGGGTCTGCAGGAGAAGGTGTCCCTCTATTCAGATGATACGCTCATATATCTAGCTGAGCCCCAATTCTGCCTCCCAACTCTACTGAGTATTATCCGGGACTTCGGTCACTTCTCTGGTTTTCAAGTCAACTTGGAAAAATCCCTTATCTTTATGTTGGATCAGACAGCCTCGATCACCCTCCTGCCCTTCAAACATTGTTACGAGTTTCTGCTTTTTGGGGTTTATAATACAGTAGCCTGTTTCTCTATATATAAGAATAATTTAGACCCTCTCATTAGTAAACTTAAAAGTACTTTAAAAATGTGGTCCAATCTCCCTTTGACACTACTGGGGGGGGGGTAAATATTTTTAAAATGATATTTCTGCCATGCTTCCGCTACATACTGAGTAATTCCCCTCTATATATTCCTAAGTGCAGGTTTCAGGAGATTGACTCTATCATTACTACTTTTATTTGGGGAGGACGGGTGCGGTCCGAATTGCCAAAGATACGCTGCAATTGCCTGTTCTGGAGGGAGGCCTAGCACTCCCTAATCTTCAAACTTACTGTGTGGCCTCTCAACTGTGGGCACACATGCCCATTGGTGGTTCTACCCTGAAGTCAATAATGCTGCCACAGCTCTGGAAGCAGCTATTCTTACTTCCTATGAATCCCTACAAAATTTGATCCATCATCAATCCATGAGGGGTAGGGATAGTACGAGTGTTCTGTCTGTGACACTACGGATATTTAAACCCTCAAAATTGCTACCAACAAGTGCAGCCAATATACATTCACCTAATGCTCCACTATGGAACAATCCTTGTCTGCGGGAGTTTTTCCATTGAACGGATGGAATGTTTTGGTTCAGACAGGGGGCAAATTTAATTTCCCACTTGTTTCTTGACAATGCTTTTCGATCCTTTGAAGAATTTGGTAGAGACTTTGGTTTTCCACCTACAGCTTACTTTCGTTTTCCTCAGTTACGACATACTGCTGCTGCACAATTCGGCCTCCATAATATAGATATACAACCCTCCCCACTAGAACGCCTATTATCTGAACCTCCTCATTTGAAATTGATTTCTACATATTACTCGTCTCTTCTACACTCTACAACTAACAGAGCTAGTCTTACGGAGCTTAAATGGCGCACTGATATACCGAAATTAACAGAGGATATCTGGCAGGAAATCCTCTCTCTCCAGGTCTCGACAGTTATCTCCTCTCGTAACAAAGTCATACAAACCAAATTGTTATACAGGTCCTATTATACTCCATGTCTTCTTTTTCGTCTGAACAGATTATCATCTGCTGTCTGTTCTAGATGTACTTTCGCTAATGGTACATTCTATCATATGATGTGGAAGTGCCTGCCGATCAGAAAGTTCTGGTCGGAGGTCACTGCTTCCATTAGTTCTATTACCCAAATACCCAATGTATGTAACCCCTTTAGGTGCTTACTGAGCTACATCAATGATCAGTGTCTATCTAAAAGTATGCAGATCTTTTTACGAATAGTATTGTTCTATGCAAAGAAATCCATACCCATGCAATGGAAGCCAACGACCCTGCCCACTATAGCCTTCTGGCTTACTATCATTAATCAGGCACTTCCAGTATACAAACTGACGTATGAGGCTAGGGGATGCCCTCGTAATATGGGATTTATGGGTGAATTCAGATTAAACTATACCGTCTACTACCTAATTTATTGCCTAGAAATGTAGATCCATACTAAATTCTTCCTTATTTTCTGTCAATTAACTATGTTTCAGTGTGTCATTGTCCTGATCAATGGACTTATCTACATTTGATTGAGTTACAGATGTATAATTGTCACTTTTATATTGATTCATGTATGTTAAATAGATACGTTGTAGATTTTGCACAGTATTTGCTTGTGTTTTCTTTTTTTATGTAATCTTTATTTATGACAATAAAAGAAAGACAAAACATGCAGATACACATAACAACCAATGTTTCAAACCTTCTATAAGGAAGGATTCAGATACAGAAAACAATTCAAACAGTAATCCGTCATGAATGTCCTTCCAGTGCTATACTAACTGTCCCCAGAGGGGGGATGTGCAACTCCCCTAGTATAGGGGCCACCTAGGCTTGTGGCAGTGTAGGTAGGCAAGTACATATTGTTTCCCAAAACAGGTGATTATTCAAGCTGTCTGGATTCACGAAAAAGCCTACTCCCGCATGTCCCCAGTGGAGAGGACAAGCAAGAGAAGGGCAACACACCAGTATGTGGCCCGTCTCCCCTACGTCAAGGAGAGGAGGCAGCCCACACCATAGATAGTGAATCCAGTCCCAGTACTGCGCCTAATATCCACTAGGAAACATGGTCCAAGCAACCTTGTGTGAATCCAAAACATAACACAAAAAACAGAAAAGGTAAAACGAATGGTGGGGGTAAGAGGAAAAAAAAAGGGGGGGAGGGAGGAGGGAACTCTCCCCCCATGGCATGCACCCACGCTCCTACCTCCTAATATCTGTGATGGCTCCCAACCGACGATCTGCCACTTAACTGGGACAAAGGCGTTTTGGGAGTGGCGGGCCTGTCAGCACCAAGGTATCCTAGGGGGTTGAACTGTGTTGACACATGCGTCCCCCAAGGGAGGGTTCAGCGAGCTCCAACAAGGCAATATCTAGGCTGGAGGTGACAAACCCCCCACCGGATGTGTGTTGTAGCCAGGGTGCCCAGATAGAGTCAAACCTCTCCCTAGTGCCCCCGGAGGTAGCCACCCAATCGTCCGCTTCCCTAGTCTCCCTCACCTTCCCAGTCCATTCCTCCCTATTGGGTACATGCGTCTGCTTCCAACAAATAGGGAGCAGGCGCTTGGCGGCATTCAAGAAGTGTGGCAATGCACTCTTCCTATTTTGGCTGACTGCTATGTATTGTCCCTGTGAAGGGTTCTATGTTGGATTTTAACGATTTACAATAAAGATGCCTTTCTTCAGAATGCAGCAGTCCAGGATTTCTTCATTGCTCTAACTTGTGGATAGCTATGGCCGTCCCTTTAGCCTTAGGAACTGTAGAAGTGCTTAAAAAACACAGATTAAATAAGTGGGTGGGTAGTTTAGGAGTGGACTGGGAGGTAAAGTGTGTCTCCTTTAAAAATAGCACCGCATGCCAGGAGCACCCCGAGCCTAAAGGGGAACGCTTTCATCAATCTCCTGTGGCAGACGGGCCGGGCGAGGCGCGACGTCTGTTGCCCCTAGAGAGACTTTTGCCTCGTACATTTTTTCCATGGCTGCGGCAGGGAAAGAGCAGGCAAGTCCGGGTTTCCCTGCTAATTCGGGAAGTCCACATCACCAAGCTTCAAAGCAGAGAGGAAGTGTGGTAAATCATCCTTGTTGTGCAGTGTAACTTGTCGCCCCTCTCTCAGCACTTGCAGGCTAAAGGGGAACCCCCAGCGGTAGGTGAGACCCGCATCTTGAATTTCCGTAAGCAAAGGGCGCAGTGCTCTATGTTGCATGAGTGTGTGCCTGGAGAGATCTTGATAGAAAAAAGTTTTGCCCCGTCAAAGTATGGTTTGTTCTTCATTTTTTGCATTATGCGATCTTTCAACGTATACTTATGAAGCTTACAGATAATGTCCCAAGGGGCTTCAGGGTCCAGTGAAGGCGGTTTCAGTGCTCTGTGTGCCCAATCGATCACTATCGAGGCAGTATCTGGCAGCCCCAGTATTTCCCTAAACACCCCAACCAGCGATGGAACTATGTCCTTAGGTACAGTGGCCTCTGGCAAGCTGCAGATGCGTATGTTAGCTCGCCTGCTGAGATTCTCAAAATCATCCAGCTGGGATATCAGGGCCTCCATTTTGTGATCTTGTGCTGTGCACTTCTCCTGCAGCAGAGCAATGTGAGGCAGGGTGTCATCAAGGTGCTGTTCTAGGGTCTCCAGCCTACCCCCCAGGTGTGTGGTGTCTGCTTTAAGCTGAGCAATGTCCTGGGTGAAAGCCTTTTCAATTCTGGCTGTGAAGCGCTCTAGGTCCTTCCTGGTGGGGAGAGACCAAATATGGCATTTCAGTTCTCCATCCCCCATTAAGTCTGCAGCATCAGGGCCCTGTTCTAGAGAGGATGCGGAGCCAGGAGGAGCAGGGGGAGCCGAGACACTCACTGAACGCTGCGCCAGGATCGGGGACTGGAGCCGTGTGTGGGGCCTTCTTCTCCGCCGTCATCTTGGGCCCTCCCTTCCCGGACCGGCGGGTCTCCGTGAAGTATGTGTCCAGCGGACCCAGCCGTGTCCGATCCATCCTCGGCAGCTGGGAGTGTGCCTGCAAACAGGGCGACATGTGTGGGGTCGGTATCGGCTGCATTGCCCCCAGGTAAGCCGTCAGTAGCTGCGATGTAAGAGGAGCTGAGGGAAGACACGTTCTCACTCCTCCATAGCCTAGCCACGCCCCCCTGCTTGTGTTTTCTTGTACTTGTTGTTTGTGTACAATAAAATTACACCCTTTAAAAAAAAATTTTTTTTTACCTCTTTAGAGGGTTCTTGTACGAGCAAAGGTACTTCAGAAATCTCTTAAATTTTTGTCATTCTACTGTTGCTGAGAAATTAACCGCAAAAAGTCAATGGTTTTAGAGCATTTTAATTAAATACATTCAATTGGTAGCCAATCAGCTGCAGGTACGCAACACAGAAGTCCTAGCATTATTAAAAAGACATAGAGTAGACTAAAATTTGTTGGTAAACAGTAGTACAATGAACACTGGCAGACAGATTGTCAGGGTAGCTTGACAACCATAATTTCCAGAAAGCAGTCATTAAAGACATTTTACTCATTTCTGTAATATTATGTTTTTTTTTCAGAGGGGCTGTGGTGGACTTAACTTCCAACTTAGTAACGAAATAAAAAAAATATTTTTATCAGTGAGGCAAATTCCTAAAAAATGTAAGTGGTGCATTGACTTATGCATTATGGTCTTATGCTTAGACCATGCCCTATACTAGAGCTAAGTTGTTGAGCGCTGCATAAACGTTTGGAGCTATAAAAAACCTGTATAATAATAATAAGTATACACAGATATGATGAAGTCTAAATTTGATTATGTAATATATTTGAATGAAATTGGAATCAATAACACAGTGGCCAATTCTCCTCTGCTCACCTCCTCGCAGTTACTAAGCCTCTCACAACAATAAAGCTCCCACTCTTTTACAGCGCTCTCCCCCTCCTCTGTACTGTTTACAGCTCTACCCATATCTCCTCTGTGTCTGGCTACCTCTTTTGTTTGCTGTGCCACCTTCTCTGCCAGCTAGGAGGTCAACCAATGCACTCTCAAACATGCAATTTCACACTGTAGTCCTATGAGAAGCCAAAAGCCACAGATTAAGTATATGAAAATCTTTATAAAACTCAACATGTTAAAATAATTTAAATTGGATGTAAACCCTTACATATACCCAGTGAAGTGACTGGCCTCAGATGATACACAGAGATGAAACACAACCTCCTACATAAGGTGTACCTGTTTATTGGCAGCCTTCTCTTCTCTACATCCATTCACTGTCCAGAATTTTTAAAGTTTGCCTTAGCTGTCACAAAACAGGGAGCAAACAGCTGAAATTACACACTGCAGAGCTCAGTGAGGAGAGCTGTGAGAGCTGATTGGAAGGAAGGAACACACACCCTCACACAGCACACTGGAAGTAGAATTGAGGCTTTCAATCACAGGCTGTGTGCTGAAGGTCCCTCCCCTGTTACCATTTTACCTCTTGGTGTTAGGAAAACTTGCGAGAGGTGACTGCAGATAGCAGAGGAACAGGGCAGCAGACTGAAATGATACTTAGCACTCTGGATTGAGACATGCACACACTTTACAGGGATATGCTTTGTTCATGCTTTATGTTAGAGCTTTACAATCACTTTAGAAAGACATCTTCACTTATTTTTAAATCTGCAGCTTCCAGAAAAATAATATCTGGTGACCTTGCATGAAGGTGCTTGTTCAGAACTTGCTCAGTCCCTACCTCTGTCTCCCGTTTGTGCTTTGCGTTGTCACCCTGTCACATGGGCTTCCAGTGGAGACTACAAGTGGCCATTTCAACACACATCATAAATGTATATTCACTGTTGTAAACACCAGGACTTCCCACCCTGACAAATGCCATGCATTTATCATTAGGGTGCATGCACGTAGCAAGGATGTGGCTGCAAACAAAGGGTAAAAAAAGCTGAAAGCAAGTATTTTATTTTAAAATGTTATTAATAAAGGTAAAAATACTTTAGCAAGACTAAATGTCAACTTAATTTGGGACAAATATAGGGGCTTTTCTGAACGTACCATGTTTAATAAATTTTAGAATCTAATTTATGGATTGTACTTGCTGCACAATATTACTCTATAAATGAATTAACTGCAACCTTTCAATTACCTACTTTGTGCAAGTTAAAATAAGTATGTTATATATACATCATTACAGTGCTTATGGTATTTTTGTATACTTCATTGTAAACATTCAAGAATATAAAAATACCTGAAAGATAAATGCCTACATCAATTGTTAACAACATTTTCTACCCCTTAAATATTTTATTACATAATTTGGATTATACCCAAATATATTAAATATAGTATCATATTATATTTTTATATATGTGTCTATCATATGACTTTCTTGTTCTTTTGTGTATACATTTTTTTCCTTTACAGTATCCTGTAACTGGCTACATGCCCAGGCAGAGTGTAGAGTTTTTACAATACACCATCTAGGTAAAGTGAATTCACATGTAACCAGATGTAATCCATAGCACAGCAGCTACCACAAACGTCCATGAAACAAGACAAATCCAATTTAGTGTCTCTGAGAAATTCAATCTTCTGCTTTTGTACACTCTAGAACTCTTGCACTGTCAGATCTCCCTGGCTTGTGGGTAAACGTGATACCCTGTGTTGATCTGCTATGTATCCAGTCTACGTTTACATGTGTATGTTAAAACCACAGGGCTCCTATTTACACTGCTGGAGTTTTCGGATGTCCCAAGTGTCGAAATCCTATACACTCTTAAATTATGTCTTCCAAGAAATCCTTTTCCATACACTAGCTTGTGATAATCATGTGGCACGGCAGGTGAAGGAATTCACTGTTTGAATTTAGCAGACCTCCTTGTCAGTGCAGGTAAGTTAGACATAGAGTTAAACATAACCAATGAAACTGGAGTCCCCTGGTCTGTCTAAAGAACTTAAACGCTGGCAATCTGAAAATAACAATATTTGATATCTAAAGCTTTGATGTAGACTTTCATGATGCAGTTCAACCTATAACTCACACTATGAAGTCTATATAATTTATATTAAATTAAGAGCTCACTTTCCCTAAGGATAAAATTCAGTAAGTTGCAAGAACCACACTCAGCTGTTGCCAGCCATCAAGCCATGTTATACCAAATGTAATTTTACATCATAACTCATTGGTGTGTTGTGAAAACTAGTGTTCTAGTCAATGGCAGAACTACCACCATTGCAGCCCACATGGCTGCTATGGAGCCCAGGGATGAGGAGCAGTGGGCACTTCTGTATTTAAACTGGGCATACACACCAGCTTGTGACAGTTCACCTGATTGCACCCAATTGCATACGCACCATCACTTGTAAACGCAGAGGCATCAAAAGAATTTACATCTGATAATACTCCCCTTCCACCAGACTGACAATGCTGCTGTCCAAATGTGCTCATTATGCTCATTCATCCAGAGTGGTGACACTCTAATACAGTAGGTGTCTGGAACCATGAATCAGACTGAGACAGAAGTGCAGTAAAAACCACACTTTTTAATAAAGTGGTAAAATGTTACAAACAGAGCAAACGTAGTCAAAACACAGCCAGGGTTCGGTAACCAGAGCAGGTAGTCGTAGCAAGCCGGTGAATCAGGATTACAGAGATCAGTGTAGTAGAGGCAGTAAACAGGATCAGGAATCAGAAGGGAAGTCAGCCAGGCAAAAGTCTTTAACAGGAAAACACAGCTGTGAGTATCCAGATATGTTGACCAGGCGAAGGCACAGGAGATCTGATCCAGGCAGTTTAAATAGCCAGCAGGGCTCACTGACAAGCAGGAAATGAAGACCAGGTGAGTCACTGTGGAATAAGTTACTTGCAATTAACCAACAGCTGAGCATGGAGCTCTGGGAAGAAAGGGCTGAGCCCAGCCCTGACAAGGAGGTGTGTTACTGGCTGGATGACCAGGGGAAAGCAGCCTAAAAAAGAAAATCAATGCAGCCACCACATATAATGATTGGTAAGCTGCAATATAATACATTTTTGGTTTTGGGTCTAATGCTGCTTTCAGCTAAATCGACCATGCATGATCATTATGAAAAAAAATGTATATAAAAAAGGTTTATTTGAGGGTCAGATTTCTTGACTGAGGTCTCATGTCCATAGCTAGCTTTTAAATGTGTTGTCTCTACAATGTCCATAAACATAATTATACACTACAGGTCATCCACAATACCAATAGCAACAACAATATTTTTTTAAATAACATATTAAGCTGATTATCATTTTTTCTGGCATTGTAGGTAGTAGCTGGCGATGTTTTGGTATTTTTGTGTGGTAATTTCTAGGGGGAGGATCAGTGATAACCACTAATTGCTGACTTACTAGAAGCAGGTAGAAAGGAAGGGCTAGCTTTTATAGCCTCTAGTGGTCATTTACAAGAATGCATGTTCTGATAAGTCACTTGCTTTCCCTTAGGTTGCAGCATTGTACTCTTAGGAAAGGAATGGGATGGGAACAAAAGACATGCACTCCACTAACCCACTTGATGGGAGGAAGAAATGTGACTATGGAACTAGAACAGATAAACCAGTGTTGTGGAAGATATGTATAGTACAGATGGTATTCATAGACTGCAAAGGTTGTGATAATAGTATACAACTAACCAAAGTTTGATTCATTTCATAACCCATGTAGAGTGAAACGTCCTAGATAACAGATCTGCCACAGCAGGGACAGCCACTATGTAAGTTGATTGCTACAGCAGTGAGTTAGAATACATGAAAACAGCTGCAGTACAGATGTAACAAAGCTGTATTTTGAGTCTGTGAGTAAATGTTGACAGTGGAAATCACATTTGCTTGTCGGGAGATTTGCTACATTTTATCCGAGTCATCCGTGAAGCCTCTGTCACTCAAGAAGTCATTGTGATTTTAAATTATGGATGCAGCTATACCATCATCTTTCATTTCTGTGCTTTGACTGAAGCCATGTTAATGAATGATCTGTGTATTAATCAAGAGTTATATGAAAAACAGGAAATCGGACATAGATTATCATAAGCTGTAAGGACATGCTTTACATTATGTTTCACTTATCTATTTTCCATAGAGACTAGTGATATTTCCCATAGAAAATCAATTGGGTAGAGTGGATTGGTGGTTTATATGTTTTCTTTTTGTCATGCAGTGAGATGTTGAGCTTGGGTTTCCTGGTATTAATGCCATCATTTTTAAAAGGAATTTTTCATTGTTTTGTAATGTTTCTTTGTAAAACTGAGGTCCTGAGTTTGATTTGAACAAGACCAGGATCTGTGTGCATTATGTTCTCCCTGTGTTTTCTGGGTTTCGTGCAAATATTACAGTTTCCTTTTACAGTTAAAAAACATGCCACTAGTTAAACTGGCTTTTTGGTAAGTTGGATACTGTAGTTGTATATAAGAGAGGAATATATGGGTCTAGGCAGATGTTTTCTGCTGACTTACTGCTTTTTGTTTGGATGACAGTTTTCATTATGACAGGTCGACTAACGTACTTGATAACGGTTTCCCCCAAAAGTGGTTCACTCTGCCCCCATAGACATGAAATTGTTGCTGAAAATTACTACGTATTGTAAGTGAAATCTTATGTGTATGGTCAGCTGAACCCAAGAACAAAAATGTAAACAATGCAGCTTACCAGTCTGGAGACGTGGTGCTTGCATGCATTTACTTTTTCTGGCTTAAAATTGTTTCAGCAAGCACAGAAAAATACATGCTAATCTTGTCAGTAATGCAGTGTCTGTGTTGCTTCCTGTGAATTAAATTGATGTATCAAAAAAAAAATATTTTCTTTACAAGCCTGCCTTTCCTAAACTACAAATATCTCGCTCCTGTAATGTATTAGAGATGAAATGAGGAAGATTGGTTTGCATAGATACAGTGGAGTGAGTAAAGCCGCGTACACACAAGCAGAATGTCCAACAGAAAAAGTCAGACTGAAGCTTTTCATTGTCTATTCCGATCGTGTGTGTGCCTCATCAGACTTTTTTTTTTTAAATTCTGATGGACCTAGAAATAAAACATGTTCTAAATATTTCTGATGGAACCAATTCCTATCGGGAAAATCGATCGTCTGTATGCTGTTCCGATGGACCAAAAATGACGCTTGCTCTGAAGCAAGTACGAGACGGAAGCTGTTGGCTACTGGCTATTGAACTTCCTTTTTCTAGTCCAGTCATACGTGCTGTACGTCACCGCGTTCTGGACGGTCAGACTTTGGTCGGACTTTGGGTTGACCGTGTGTAGTCAAGACCGCTCGAATGTAATTCTGTCGGCATGCCATCAGAGAAACATTCGGAGTTTATTCCGACAGCAAAAACGTTCGTGTGTACGTGGCATAAGTGTATCCACTCTAGGGCATCAGGTGTGTTATTCCCGGGATTACCATGTAATACCACTACATAATAAGCTACTATATATTTTTTGTTTTTGGGTTTAGATAAGCTTTAAGAGCATTATTCAAGCTTTCTCCTGTGTACTATTGAGAACTGACCAGTGACCACAAAATTATCCATATACCTAATTAATAACTATTTTCACCCAGTAAGCACAATCTATATTTGTTATGTTATGAGCATGTGTTTATACATTTTTTTTAAAATGCTGGATCTTTGCAAAAGTTGTGTTCTAATTATATTATATTAACATTTCTTTGATTCTTCTTTAGTATAAGTGGTGGTTTACACTCAACACTTTTTTGTTCTATATGACACACTCTTACAAGTGAATACCAAAAATATATTTCTTTGCTTCTATAATCTTCTAGATAGGGATGTCTTCATATGTTGACCCGCATGCTTAGGGAGCAGAGTAAGAGGTCATCCATAATCTAAAAGGACAAGAGGGGCATGCCTTTGTAAGGAGCATATCAAGTTTCACATCTGAAACTCAGCAATGATAAATTTGATTGATGAAGAACCATCCACACTGATTTATGAAAACACATTCCCATAGTTTGCAAAGTTCAGGCTTCAAAAGTTTCTGACACTGCAAAAAAAAAAAAAAGAGATATTTACATGTAGTAAGAGTCCAACTTGACATATTGCTTGTCTGTGGAGGTTAGATGGCGTCTGCATAAAGACAGTATTATTTCAACATTAGCTTTGTCTCCTGTGAACTTTTTCCACGACAATTTGATCGTTTCTTGGGCAAAATATTTTATCAGTTCTTAAAAGTTACTTATACAGATAATTTCTATAAATCATTGAGTTTCATTAATTACCAATACAGTTATTCTTCATATATTTAGATTTGCATTTTTTCCTTTACCATCTTTTGTTATTGCTGTTAAAATATTGTAACTATATGCATGGCTAATTTTAACAAGAGGTATTAAGTGTATATGAAGTTGGGTGCAGTGCTATCCCATTGTTAACTTAATAAATACATGTAAAGTGCAACATCTGTATTATTAGTCAGGTAAATATCCAATGAACAAGCAATGTCTCTTTAAGGTGAATCCAAGAGTGTAAAATATCATTTGCTGTCCATATATCTTCTTATTCCAAAGTTCTATATTCCTCTTGCATTAAAATTCCCATCCCATTTCTCCACACTGTGTTTTCCTCTTTCTTGCAAATTGTGTATATCCTCAGTCTTCACATCATATCCCTTTGGAAAGATGCTCACCCTTAGTAATGGACCATAACTAAACGTATAGTAAGAAGGGTATTGCCACAAGAGTTGACTAAAGATGTTAGAATACCGGGTACCATCGTCCTATATTGATATGTTGAGAGGAGAATAGGGGGAGAAAAGCAAGGGCTACTGCAATTGAGCCCTACCTCCCCATAAGGGGATTATTGGACTATAGTGGTACCCAATTAGAACATGAAACATGAATAAAATTTCAATTTATTAAATTACAAAATAGTAAAAACATGTATACAGTGTACAACAAAACAACTTGGGGATTTTTGTAGCAAGGGACATACATTAAGTTAACACTAAGTACAGCCCACATATAAACTTGAAGGCACAATGATGTATTAAAGGACGTTTGACCTCAACAGTTTCGCGCCCAGCGCCGCTTCTTCAGGAGGCATCCAAATATAACATCTAAGAAAATAAATAATCACAATTATGTTCAAAGAAAACAGAGTATAGTAGTACATGGTAATAAAACATAATATTGGAGTGGTTGCATGTTGTAAAGATACACTCACCAATAGCTGCCCCAGTAAGCAAGGAACGGCAATATTGAGACGACGGCAATATTGAGACGCCCGAATCGGGCGTTCCCCCTGGGGGCGGACATGGGGGGCTGAGTGAGGCGGACTATTATTTAAAGAAATATAATATATGTTGGTTCGGGAAATAAATTGTCTTGGAACATACACCACCCAAGTGCATGGGGATAGAGGAGATGAAAAGAAAAAAAGAGGAGAGGAAGGGAGAGGAAATGGGAGGAGGGAGGAAAGAAAAAGAAAAAAATGAATATAAATGGGGGGGGGAGGAAAAGGGGAGGAAGAAGAGGGGGGAAAAGAAGAGAAAGAGACGGGGCGGAGGGAGGGGGGGAAAGAAGGAAAGGGGAGAAAGGGAAAGGAAGGGGGGAGGGCAGGAAAGGAAGGTTTGATTGATGTTTTGATCCTTCTCCAGGATCCAGAATGTGGTAATACAACTTCATGGTGATCCTCTTGGTAATCATAAATGCAGGATCTCACAAAAGTGAGTACACCCCCCACATTTTTGTAAATATTTTATTACATCTTTTCATGTGACAACACAGAAGAAATGACACTTTGCTACAATGTAAAGTAGTGAGTGTACAGCTTGTATAACAGTGTAAATTTGTTGTCCTCTTAAAATAACTGAACACACAGCCATTAATGTCTAAACCACTGCCAACAAAAGTGAGTACACCCCTGAGTTAAAATGTCCAAATTGGGCCCAAAGTGTCAATATTTGGTGTGGCCACCATTATTTTCCAGCACAGCCTTAACCCTCTTGGGCATGGAGTTCACCAGAACTTCACAGGTTGAGACTGGAGTCCTCTTCCACTCCTCCATGACGACATCATGGAGCTGGTGAATGTTAGAGACCTTGCGCTCCTCCACCTTCCATTTGAGGATGCCCAACAGATGCTCAATAGGATTTAGGTCTGGAGACATGCTTAGCCAGTCCATCACCTTTACCCTCAGCATCTTTAGCAAGGCAGTGGTCATCATGGAGGTGTGTTTGGGGTCGTTATCATGTTGGAATACTGCCCTGTGGTCCAGTCTCTGAAGGGAGGGGATCATGCTCTGCTTCAGTATGTCACAGTACATGTTGGCATTTATGGTTCCCTCAATGAACTGTAGCTCCCCAGTGCTGGCAGCACTCCTGCAGCCCCAGACCATGACACTCCCACCACCATGCTTGACTGTAAGCAAGACACTCTTGTCTTTGTACTCCTCACACTCTTGACACCATCTGAACCAAATAAGTTTATCTTGGTCTCATCAGACTACAGGACATTGTTCCAGTAATCCATGTAGTTAGTCTGCTTGTCTTCAACATACTGTTTGTGGGTTTTCTTGTGCATCATCTTTAGAAGAGACTTCCTTCTGGGACGACAGCCATGCAGACCAATTTGATGCAGTGTGTGACATATGGTCTGAGCACTGACAGGCTGACCCCCACCCCTTCCACCTCTGCAGCAAAGCTTGCAGCACTCATACGTCTATTTCC
Source organism: Lithobates clamitans (assembly GCA_037952925.1). NCBI lineage: Eukaryota > Metazoa > Chordata > Amphibia > Anura > Ranidae > Lithobates > Lithobates clamitans. The sequence goes on along the minus strand of JBBGZY010000240.1, from coordinate 5,022,294 downwards.
CAAAGACAACCTCCGGATATGTCGCTGAACAGGGGCACTAAACTTCTTTGGTTGACCATGGAGAGGCCTGTTCTGAGTGGAACCTGTCCTGTTAAACCACTGTATCGCCTTGGTCACCATGCTGCAGCTCAGTTTCAGGGTCTGGGCAATCTTCTTATAGCCTAGGCCATCTTTATGTAGAGCAAGAATTCTTTTTTTCAGATCCTTAGAGAGTACTTTGCCATTATTATTATTATTATTATTATTATTATTATTATTTCAGGTACTTATATAGCACCATCAATTTACACAACGCTTTACATATACATTGTACATTCACATCAGTCCCTACCCTCAAGGAGCTTACAATCTAAGGTCCCTAACTCACATTCATACATACTAGGGACAATTTAGACAGGATCAAATTAACCTACCAGCATGTCTTTGGAGTCCATGAGATGCCATGTTCAACTTCCAGTGACCAGTATGAGAGAGTGAGAGCGATAACACCCTCCTCCCCATTCACACCTGAGACATTGTAACACTAATGAGTCACTTGACACTGGGGAGGGAAAATGGCTAATAGTGCCCAATTTGGACATTTTTACTTAGGGGTGTACTCACTTTTGTTGCCAGCGGTTTAGACATTAATGGCTGTGTGTTGAGTTATTTTGAGGGGACAGCAAATTTACACTGTTATACAAGCTGTACAATCACTACTTTAGTAGCAAAGTGTCATTTCTTCAGTGTTGTCACATGAAAAGATATAATAAAATATTTACAAAAATGTGAGGGGTGTACTCACTTTTGCGAGATACTGTATATAAAACACATAGGGATTATTAAAACTGAACAGTGCAAAATCTAGTGCAGCTGTGCATGGTAGCCAATCAGCTTCTAACTTCAGCTTGTTCAATGAAGCTTTCACAAAAAAAAATGGAAGCTGAAAGGTTTCTATGCAGAGCTGCACCAGATTTTGCACTCTCCAGTCTTAGTAAATCAACCCCATAGTGTAAAACCATCTAAAAATACACTTTTTAAAAAAGTTAAAACTGTAGCTCCAGTGCATTCCACACTTACACAGTTTATAAACAGCATGAACGTTGATGCATTTCAAAGTCGCACATCCCAGCTCTCTCTGTACTCCAATGACTCTCTATGTGTGTGTCAGAAACCATGAATCAGATTAAGACAGAAGTACAGTTAAATCACACTTGTTTAATAATAAAAGTAAATAGAACAAATGTAGTCATAACAGGGCCAAAGTTCGTTAACCGGAACGGATAGTCAGACAAGCCAGAAAGTCAGGAAGCCAGGGAACAGTGTAGTGGTACAGCAAGCAGGATCTGGAGCCAGAACGAATGTCAGCCAAGCAAGTCTTTAACAGGAACGCATTCTCTGTAATGGTGACCAAGGCAGAGATCATCTGGGCTGAACGGCTTAAGTAGGCAGGACTGATGAGCAGGATATCATCAACAGGTCAGTCACTGTCAAGAGATAGGAGCTGGCAATTAGCCGACAGTTGAGCGGCCAGCTCAAAGTAGGAAGGGCTGAGCCCAGCCCTAACAGTATGCACACCTTCAATGACAGGCTTCTTCCTACGCATTTCATCATCTAAGAACTTCTACCCGGGTAAGTCTTTTGATGAAATGTGTAGAGTAGAGACTGTCCATGGGAATGCAGGCACAAACACAAACAACAGAGTACAAAGAGAGCTGGGATGTGTGGGGTGCACTAGAGATATAAGTACAGGTTTAACTATTGTATTGTTTTGAAATGGTTTAATGCTATGTGTCTTTTATATATGCATTTTTTATGAGCCACAAGAGGATCACTGCTGAGTTGTATTGCCACATTTTGGATCCTGAAGGAGAATCAAAAGCTTAGTTAGGCCGTACTATGCATTTAGTTAGGGTCCATTATTACAGGTCAGCCTATTTTCCAAGAGATAGCATGTGGAGTCTGAGGATATGCACAGTGAGCTGAAAAGAGGAATACACAATCTTGCAATCACTTTTATTAGATGAGAGACTTGATGCATGTGGAATATAGAGCACTAGGATTAGAAGATATATGGACACTGGCTGGTACTTTACACTCTTGGATTCACCCTAAAAAGACACTGCTTGTTTATAGGATACTTACCTGATGGATAACTGAGATATTTTTACACACTGTTAAGGTACTGGGGTTCATTTACTAAAGTTTACTAAAGGTAAATAGAATATACACTTTGCAAGGGAAGTTGCACTTTCTGAGCCTGGCAAATCAGGCGAAGCTCTCTTCACTTCCATCATCCAACCATATGGAAGCAAACAACCTATTTGCTCTTAGTAAATTGACCCCACCAAGTTTAACCTATTCAAAAAATTACAGTTTTTTTAAATTAATTTCATTCTTACAAATTAAGGTAAATAGTGTGACCCATCATTCACCTAGAATGCAATATCTATTGATTTTAAAATATATCATATCGAAACAAAGGGCACGGAAATTAAAGTGTTCACATATAAGGAATGTCCCACTTTATGCTTGTATGCTAATAAAACAAGTAAATATCCTCAACTGATATGCACGTTTACAAAACGGCCTCTCCCACCCTCACTCCTTAACCACTTGAGCCCCGGACCATTATGCTGCCTAAGGACCAGAGGTCTTTTTCCAATTTGGCACTGCGTCGCTTTAACTGCTAATTGCGCGGTCATGCAATGCTGTACCCAAACGAAATTTGCGTCCTTTTCTTCCCACAAATAGAGCTTTCTTTTGATGGTATTTGATCACCTCTGCGGTTTTTATTTTTTGCGCTATAAACGGAAAAAGACCGAAAATTTTGAAAAAAAATGATATTTTCTACTTTTTGTTATAAAAAAAATCCAATAAACTAAATTTTAGTCATACATTTAGGCCAAAATGTATTCGGCCACATGTCTTTGGTAAAAAAAATGTCAATAAGCGTATATTTATTGGTTTGCGCAAAAGTTATAGCGTCTACAAACTAGGGTACATTTTCTGGAATTTACACAGCTTTTAGTTTATGACTGCCTATGTCATTTCTTGAGGTGCTAAAATGGCAGGGCAGTACAAAACCCCCCCAAATGACCCCATTTTGGAAAGTAGACACCCCAAGGAAATTGCTGAGAGGCATGTTGAACCCATTGAATATTTATTTTTTTTGTCCCAAGTGATTGAAAAATGACAAAAAAAAAAAAAAAAAATATTTACAAAAAGTCGTCACTAAATGATATATTGCTCACACAGGCCATGGGCCTATGTGGAATTGCACCCCAAAATACATTTAGCTGCTTCTCCTGAGTATGGGGATACCACATGTGTGGGACTTTTTGGGAGCCTAGCCGCGTACGGGGCCCCGAAAACCAATCACCGCCTTCAGGATTTCTAAGGGTGTAAATTTTTGCTTTCACTCTTCACTGCCTATCACAGTTTCGGAGGCCATGGAATGCCCAGGTGGCACAAAACCCCCCCAAATGACCCCATTTTGGAAAGTAGACACCCCAAGCTATTTGCTGAGAGGCATATTGAGTCCATGGAATATTTTATATTTTGACACAAGTTGCGGGAAAGTGACACTTTTTTTTTTTTTTTTTTTTTTTTCCATAAAGTTGGCACTAAATGATATATTGCTCACACAGGCCATGGGCATATGTGGAATTGCACCCCAAAATACATTTAGCTGCTTCTCCTGAGTATGGGGATACCACATGTGTGGGACTTTTTGGGAGCCTAGCCGCGTACGGGACCCCGAAAACCAATCACCGCCTTCAGGATTTCTAAGGGTGAAAATTTTTGATTTCACTCTTTACTGCCTATCACAGTTTCGGAGGCCATGGAATGCCCAGGTGGCACAAAACCCCCCCAAATGACCCCATTTTGGAAAGTAGACACCCCAAGCTATTTGCTGAAAGGCATGGTGAGTATTTTGCAGCTCTCATTTGTTTTTGAAAATGAAGAAAGACAAGAAAAAACATTTTTTTTTTTCTTTTTTCAATTTTCAAAACTTTGTGACAAAAAGTGAGGTCTGCAAAATACTCACTATACCTCTCAGCAAATAGCTTGGGGTGTCTACTTTCCAAAATGGGGTCATTTGGGGGGGTTTTGTGCCACCTGGGCATTCCATGGCCTCCGAAACTGTGATAGGCAGTGAAGAGTGAAATCAAAAATTCACGCCCTTAGAAAGCCTGAAGGCGGTGCTTGGTTTTCGGGGTCCCGTACGCGGCTAGGCTCCCAAAAAGTCTCACACATGTGGTATCCCCGTACTCAGGAGAAGCAGCAGAATGTATTTTGGGGTGTAATTTCACATATTTCCATGGCATGTTTGAGCAATATATCATTTAGTGACAACTTTGTGCAAAAAAAAAAAAAAAAAAAAACAATTTGTCTCTTTCCCGCAACTTGTGTCGCAATATAAAATATTCCATGGACTCGACATGCCTCTCAGCAAATAGCTTGGGGTGTCTACTTTCCAAAATGGGGTCATTTGGGGGGGTTTTGAACTGTCCTGGCATTTTATGCACAACATTTAGAAGCTTATGTCACACATCACCCACTCTTCTAACCACTTGAAGATAGGGATGAGCCGAACACCCCCCGGTTCGGTTCGCACCAGAACCCGCGAACGGACCGCAAGTTCGCACGAACGTTAGAACCCCATTGACGTCTATGGGACTCGAACGTTCGAAATCAAAAGTGCTCATTTTAAAGGCTAATTTGCATGGTATTGTCCTAAAAAGGGTTTGGGGACCCGGGTCCTACCCCAGGGGACATGTATCAATGCAAAAAAAACTTTTAAAAACGGCCGTTTTTTCGGGAGCAGTGATTTTAATGATGCTTAAAGTAAAAAAAAAAAAGTGAAATATTCCTTTAAATATCGTACCTGGGGGGTGTCTATAGTATGCCTGTAAAGTGACGCGTGTTTCCCATGTTTAGAACAGTCCCTGCACCAAATGTCATTTTTAAAGGAAAAAATCTCATTTAAAACTGCTTGCGGGTTTAATGTCATGTCGGGTCATGGCAATATGGATGAAAATCAGTGAGACAAACGGCATGGGTACCCCCCAGTCCATTACCAGGCCCTTTGGGTCTTGTATGGATATTAAGGGGAACCCCGCACCCAAATTAAAATAAGGAAAGGTCCCTATATACTCTGAACAGCAGTATTCAGGCGGTGCAAACAAGACAGGGACTGTAGGTTTGTTGTTAAGTAGAATCTGTTTGTAATTTTGAACATTTTTAATGTGTTTAGCTCCAGCCAAAAAATCTTTTCTAAGCTTTTTGGAAAACATAGGGAAGGGTTATCACCCCTGTGACATTTGTTTTGCGTCTTTCCTCCTCTTCAGAAGATTTCACCTCACTTTTTTGTCCCAATGAAAAATGTTTTTGGAAAATTTGGGTTTTTTTGTGGAACAAGGATTGGAAAGCATCAGTGGAAAGGAGAAATTGTTTTCCCATATTAACTCTTACAGGAGAGAATTTCCCTTCCTTAGGGGTAGATTTCATCTCACTTCCTGTTGTCTCCTTCCGTTTGCAAGTAGGAGTCGTTTGTAAGTTAGATGTTTGAAAGTAGGGTCCTGCCCTATATACTCAGCAGAAATTTGGGCCTTAGGTGTTGCTGTGGCCAAAACACTGTAAGCCCTCACAGGGCCCTGCTGTGAAATATTAGATCAAGAATTGTAATTACATGCCCCTGTTGAACAGGAGCTGAAAAATTAGGCCTTAGGCACTGGTGCTGGTGCCACAACACTGCAACCCCTCACAGACACTCTAGTTGGAACGCAGGAACGAGCCCTGCTGCAAAGTATTGCATCAAAAATTGTAATTACACGCCCCTGTTAGACAGGGGCAGAAAAATTGGGTCTTAGGCACTGGTGCTGGTGCCACAACACTGCAACCCCTCACAGACACTCTAGTTGAAACGCAGGAACAAGCCCTGCTGCAAAGTATTGCATCAAAAATTGTAATTACACGCCCCTGTTAGACAGGGGCTGAAAAATTGGGTCTTAGGCACTGGTGCTGGTGCCACAACACTGCAACCCCTCACAGACACTCTAGTTGGAATGCAGGAACGAGCCCTGCTGCAAAGTATTACATCAAAAATTGTAATTACACGCCCCTGTTAAACAGGGGCTGAAAAATTGTGCCTTAGGCACTGGTGGTGGCGCCCAGAACCAAAAATGTTCTTACAAGCTATCAGCGTGATGATTGAGGAGGAAGAGGATAATTACTCAGGGATAGTCACTCAGCATCAGCATAGGCAGTCTTTGAAGGGATCTGAGATTTCAAAAAAAATTATTCGGTTACATCTGCATCAGGTGCTTGGTAGCTGGTGGTGATCCAAGACTGATTCATTTTTATGAAGGTCAGCCGATCGACCGAGTCGGTGGACAGACGCACCCTGTGATCGGTTACCACGCCTCCAGCAGCACTGAATGTGCGTTCCGAAAGAACGCTGGATGCAGGACAGGCCAGTAGCTCAATTGCATACTGTGCAAGCTCTGGCCAGTGATCCATCCTCAAGACCCAGTAACCCAGAGGATTTTCGGTGGGAAAGGTGTCCAAGTCTGATCTTGCCCCTAGGTATTCCTGCACCATGTAAAACAGACGCTGGCGATGGTTGCTGGAACCGATCATACCTTGGGGCTGCGGACCAAAAAATTGTCTGAACGCATCGGTCAGACGGCCACCTTCTCCACCGCTCCTTCTTTGACTGACCGAAGCCTCAGCAACACGTTGTCCAGAAACAGGAGTTTGTAACCTCCCAGTCTCTGGGAACGCGTTGCACAGACCTTTCTGCAAGGCCTCCCGAAGATGTTTCATCCTCTGCTCCCTCTGCGATGGCAAGATAAGGTCCGCAACCTTACCCTTGTAACGTGGATCAAGGAGGGTTGCCAGCCAGTATTGGTCCTTCTCCTTGATACCACGAATACGAGGATCCTTACGCAGGCTTTGCAGGATCAGGGAGGCCATGCAGCGTAGGTTTGCTGAGGCATTCGGTCCGGAGTCCTCTGGGTCACTAAGGACAACAACGTCCGCAGCCACCTCCTCCCAGCCACGTACAAGTCCATGTGTTCCTTGGGACTGATCCCTTAAAGACTGCTGATGCTGAGTGCCAGGCTCCACCTCCATACTGACACAATCTTCCTCCTCCTCCTCCTCCTCCTCCTCGTCCTCTTCCTGTGTGATCGGCGGGCACGCAGGAACACTGTCTGGATAAAGGGGGCCTTGAGAGCTAAGGAAGTCCTCCTCTTCCTGCCTCTGTTCTGCCTCAAGTGCCCTGTCCATTATTCCACGCAGCGTGTGCTCCAACAGGTGGACAAGGGGGACAGTGTCACTGATGCATGCACTGTCAGTGCTCACCATCCTCGTGGCCTCCTCGAATGGTGACAGGACAGTGCATGCATCCCTGATCATGGCCCACTGGCGTGGGGAAAAAAAACCAAGGTCCCCTGACCCTGTCCTGGTGCCATAGTCGCACAGGTACTCATTGATGGCCCTCTGCTGCGTGTGCAGCCGCTGCAGCATGGCCAACGTCGAGTTCCACCTGGTGGGCATGTCACAGATTAGGCGGTTCTTGGGCAGGTTAAACTCCTTTTGGAGGTCCGTCAGCCGAGCACTGGCATTATATGACCGGCGGAAATGCACAGAGACTTTCCTGGCCTGCCTCAGGACATCCTGTAAGCCCGGGTACCTGCCCAAGAACCGCTGCACCACCAAGTTAAGGACGTGAGCCAAACAGGGCACATGGGTCAGTTGTCCCTGTCGGAGGGCAGAGAGGAGGTTGGTGCCATTGTCGCAAACCACCATTCCTGCCTTAAGTTGGCGTGGCGTCAACCACCTCTGAACCTGCCCCTGCAGAGCTGACAGAACCTCTGCCCCAGTGTGGCTCCTGTCCCCCAAGCACACCAGCTCAAGCACCGCATGGCATCTTTTGGCCTGCGTACTTGCGTAGCCCCTTGAACGCCTACGGAGCACCGCTGGTTCCGAGGAAGAGGCCATGGAGGAAGAAGAAGAGGAGGGGGTGGAGGAGAGAGGTGTGTCACAATCAGCATTTTGGAGGCGTGGTGGCGGAACAACCTCCAACACTACTGCACCTTGTCCTGCATCCTTCCCAGCTGCCAGCAGAGTCACCCAATGCGCCGTGAAACTTAAGTAACGTCCCTGTCCATGCCTGCTGGACCATGAGTCAGCGGTAATATGCACCTTACCGCTGACCGCCCTGTCCAGCGAGGCATGGACATTGCCTTCCACATGCCGGTAGAGAGCCGGAATCGCCTTCCGTGAGAAAAAGTGGCGTTTGGGTACCTGCCACTAAGGAACCGCACATTCCACAAACTCACGGAAGGGGGCAGAGTCTACCAACTGAAAAGGCAGCAGTTGAAGTGCTAGTAATTTTGCCAAGCTAGCATTCAACCGCTGGGCATGTGGATGGCTGGGAGCAAACTTCTTTCGGCGGTGCAGCAGCTGGGGCAGGGAAATTTGCCTGGTACAATCTGACGCCGGTGTACCAAAAGCAGATTGCCCACAAGTACTTGGCTGTGACACACCTAATTCTACACCTTCATTCCTCTCACTGCAGGTCGCAGAGAGGACTGAAGGTCTAGTGGGGTTGGAAATCTCAGCTGATGAGGAGCAAGGAGAGATCGTCTTTGTTCTTTGGTGTGGGTCTTTTAGATACGCTTGCCAACGAACTGCATGGCAGGTCAACATATGTCTGGTCAAGCATGTGGTACCCAAGCGGGAGATGTTTTGGCCACGCGAGATACGCTTGAGACATATGTTGCAAATAGCAGCGGTGCGATCTGATGCACTCGTCTCAAAAAAGGCCCACACCAAAGAACTTTTTGAATAACGCGCAGAGACTGCAGCGCCCTGCACATGTGGAGCTTTGGGGTGTGATGCAGTCAATGTGCTGCCCTTAGGCTGGCCCCTGGAGGGCATCCTGCCTAGTTGGTGATGTGCCACCTCCTCCTCCTCCTCCTCCTCCTCCTCCTCTCTCCTATCAGGCACCCACGTTGAGTCAGTGACCTCATCATCCCCTCCCTCCTCATCACTGGAGCAAACCTGGCAGTATGCTGCAGCAGGGGGAGCATGACTGCCAGATTGCTGTCCTTCTTGGGCACCCCCTCTGTCCGTGCTCATGTTACTGCCTTCATTGAGCTCAGTATCATCATCAGAGCCTTCCAAACGCTGGGCATCCTCCTGGAGCATGTACCCAACACTGTGGTCAAACAGTTCGAGGGAATCCTCATGAGGACATGGTGGAGCTAGGGAAGGAGTCACTGATGACATTGAGCTGAGGGAAGAGGCCGCTGCTTTGCCAGACAAAGCACCCTGGGCATGGGTGAGAGAGGATGAGGAGGATGAGGACGGCTTGGTCATCCACTCGACCAAGTCTTCCGCATGTTGCGGCTCAACACGGCCAGCTGCCGAAAAAAAGGCCAAGCGTGTCCCATGGCCACGTGCTGATGAGGATGCACCGTCTCCACGACCAGCACTAGACACAGAGCCTGCTTGCCCTCTCTTATTGGCTTGTGACTGTCTGCCTCTCCTTCTTGGCCTTCCAGACATACTAATGGCCTGTAGCTGCACTAAGCTGGGATAGAACACCTGTAATTTTCTTCAGGTAGCTTTATATACTGTAACCAGACAAGCCTGCCTGTCAGTAGGAAGATAACAGGAACGGATCTAGCTGAACACTGTGAGCAGGACGTACTGCACTAAATGTATATAGCAGGAACGGATCTAGCTGAACACTGTGAGCAGGACGCACTGCACTGAATGTAAATACCAGGAACGGATCTAGCTGAACACTGTGAGCAGGACGCACTGCACTGAATGTAAATAGCAAGAACGGATCTAGCTGAACACTGTGAGCAGGACGCACTGCACTGAATGTAAATAGCAGGAACGGATCTAGCTGAACACTGTGAGCAGGACGCACTGCACTGAATGTAAATAGCAGGAACGGATCTAGCTGAACACTGTGAGCAGGACGCACTGCACTGAATGTAAATAGCAGGAACGGATCTAGCTGAACACTGTGAGCAGGACGCACTGCACTAAATGTAAATACCAGGAACGGATCTAGCTGAACACTGTGAGCAGGACGCACTGCACTGAATGTAAATACCAGGAACGGATCTAGCTGAACACTGTGAGCAGGACGCACTGCACTAAATGTAAATACCAGGAACGGATCTAGCTGAACACTGTGAGCAGGACGCACTGCATTGAATGTAAATACCAGGAACGGATCTAGCTGAACACTGTGAGCAGGACGCACTGCACTGAATGTAAATAGTCTAGCTGCCTGACCGTGTACTAATAGGATCAAAAAGAACACCTGTAATTTTCTTAAGGTAGCTTTATATACTGTAACCAGACAAGCCTGCCTGTCAGTAGGAAGATAACAGAAACGGATCTAGCTGAACACTGTGAGCAGGACACACTGTACTAAATGTAAATAGTCTAGCTGCCTGACCGTGGTACTAATAGGATCAAAAAGAACACCTGTAATTTTCTTAAGGTAGCTTTATATACTGTAACCAGACAAGCCTGCCTGTCAGTAGGAAGATAACAGGAACGGATCTAGCTGAACACTGTGAGCAGGACACACTGTACTAAATGTAAATAGTCTAGCTGCCTGACCGTGGTACTAATAGGATCAAAAAGAACACCTGTAATTTTCTTAAGGTAGCTTTATATACTGTAACCAGACAAGCCTGCCTGTCAGTAGGAAGATAACAGGAACGGATCTAGCTGAACACTGTGAGCAGGACACACTGTACTAAATGTAAATAGTCTAGCTGCCTGACCGTGGTACTAATAGGATCAAAAAGAACACCTGTAATTTTCTTAAGGTAGCTTTATATACTGTAACCAGACAAGCCTGCCTGTCAGTAGGAAGATAACAGGAACGGATCTAGCTGAACACTGTGAGCAGGACGTACTGCACTAAATGTATATAGCAGGAACGGATCTAGCTGAACACTGTGAGCAGGACGCACTGCACTGAATGTAAATAGCAGGAACGGATCTAGCTGAACACTGTGAGCAGGACGCACTGCACTGAATGTAAATAGCAGGAACGGATCTAGCTGAACACTGTGAGCAGGACGTACTGCACTAAATGTATATAGCAGGAACGGATCTAGCTGAACACTGTGAGCAGGACGCACTGCACTGAATGTAAATAGCAGGAACGGATCTAGCTGAACACTGTGAGCAGGACGCACTGCACTGAATGTAAATAGCAGGAACGGATCTAGCTGAACACTGTGAGCAGGACGCACTGCACTGAATGTAAATAGCAGGAACCGATCTAGCTGAACACTGTGAGCAGGACGCACTGCACTGAATGTAAATAGCAGGAACGGATCTAGCTGAACACTGTGAGCAGGACGCACTGCACTGAATGTAAATAGCAGGAACGGATCTAGCTGAACACTGTGAGCAGGACGCACTGCACTGAATGTAAATAGCAGGAACGGATCTAGCTGAACACTGTGAGCAGGACGCACTGCACTAAATGTAAATACCAGGAACGGATCTAGCTGAACACTGTGAGCAGGACGCACTGCACTGAATGTAAATAGCAGGAACGGATCTAGCTGAACACTGTGAGCAGGACGCACTGCACTGAATGTAAATAGCAGGAACGGATCTAGCTGAACACTGTGAGCAGGACGCACTGCACTGAATGTAAATAGCAGGAACGGATCTAGCTGAACACTGTGAGCAGGACGCACTGCACTGAATGTAAATAGCAGGAACGGATCTAGCTGAACACTGTGAGCAGGACGCACTGCACTGAATGTAAATAGCAGGAACGGATCTAGCTGAACACTGTGAGCAGGACGCACTGTACTAAATGTAAATACCAGGAACGGATCTAGCTGAACACTGTGAGCAGGACGCACTGCACTGAATGTAAATAGCAGGAACGGATCTAGCTGAACACTGTGAGCAGGACGCACTGCACTGAATGTAAATAGCAGGAACGGATCTAGCTGAACACTGTGAGCAGGACACACTGCACTAAATGTAAATAGTCTAGATAGAAGATAACAGGAACGGATCTAGCTAAACTGAATACAGTGTATATATATATATGCAACACCTGGGATGCATATATATACACAATACACTGTAAGTGCAGCTAACTGACTGACTGTTCTGCCTAATCTATCTAACTCAAATCAAATGACACTGTCTCTCTCTCTCTCTATCTCTCAGCAGCACACCGGAACACACACTACACAGGGCCGCCGTGCAGGCGGCCTTATATAGTGTGGGGTGTGTACTAAATCCCCTGAGCCATAATTGGCCAAAGCCACCCTGGCTTTGGCCAATTACAGCTCTCTCTACTGACGGCGCTGTGATTGGCCAAGCATGCGGGTCATAGTGCATGCTTGGCCAATCATCAGCCAGCAATGCACTGCGATGCCGCAGTGAATTATGGGCCGTGACGCGCCACACGAATTTGGCGCGAACGGCCCATATCGTTCGCAATTCGACGGACGGTCGAACAGCCGATGTTCGAGTCGAACATGGGTTCGACTCGAACACGAAGCTCATCCCTACTTGAAGACAAAGCCCTTTCTGACACTTATTGTTTACATGAAAAAGTTTTTTTTTTTTGCAAAAAAATTACTTTGAACCCCCAAACATTATATATTTTTTTAAAGCAAATGCCCTACAGATTAAAATGGTGGGTGTTTCATTTTTTTTTTCACACAGTAATTGCGCAGCGATTTTTCAAACGCATTTTTTGGGGAAAAAACACACTTTTTTTAATTTTAATGCACTAAAACACGCTATATTGCCCAAATGTTTGATGAAATAAAAAAGATGATCTTAGGCCGAGTACATGGATACCAAACATGACATGCTTTAAAATTGCGCACAAACGTGCAGTGGCAACAAAATAAATACATGTTTAAAAGCCTTCAAAAGCCTTTACAGGTTACCACTTTAGATTTACAGAGGAGGTCTACTGCTAAAATTACTGCACTCGATCTGGCCTTCGCGGTGATACCTCACATGCATGGTGCAATTGCTGTTTACGTTTGACGACAGACCGCCGCTTGCGTTCGCCTTAGCGCGAGAGCAGGGGGCGACAGGGGTGTTTTTTTTTTTGTTTTTTTTTTTCTTTATTATTTTTTTGCTTTTTTAATCTTACTTTTAAACTGTTCCTTTCATATTTTTTTTTTTAATCATTTTTATTGTTATCTCGGGGAATGTAAATATTCCCTATGATAGCAATAGGTAGCGACAGGTACTCTTTTTTGAAAAAATTGTGGTCTATTAGACCCTAGATCTCTCCTCTGCCCTCAAAGCATCTGACCACACCAAGATCGGTGTGATAAAATGCTTCCCCAATTTCCCAATGGCGCTATTTACATCCGGCGAAATCTAAGTCATGAAATACTCGTAGCTTCCGGTTTCTTAGGCCATAGAGATGTTTGGAGCCACTCTGGTCTCTGATCAGCTCTATGGTCAGCTGGCTGAATCACCGGCTGCATTCTCAGGTTCCCTGTTGAGACAGGAGAGCCAGAGAAAAACACGGAAGACGGTGGGGGGGGGGGCATTCCCTCCCACGGCTTGTAAAAGCAGTCTAGAGGCTAATTAGCCACTAGGATTGCTTTTACATGAAAGCCGACCGCTGGCTGAAAAGAATGATACCAAGATCATACCTAAACCTGCAGGCATCATTCTGGTATAACCACTCAAAGTCGTGAATGGCGTACCTGAAGACAAAAAAATGGTTAACAATGGTTAACAATAAAGCACAGTAAAGTGTAAATAATTACACACCTGAAAAACAAACATGATAAAACATAATAACAATAACAATAACAATAAAACATTGCAGAATAGAATACAGTAAAAAAGAGCAGAACAATAGAGAGAGGGAATAGAGAGAGAGAGAACAATAAAACAACAACTATTTTTTTTTATTTCATATTTTTTTTTTTTTTTACACTTTTTTTGTAACTAACTTTTATAACGGTAACCGGTTCCAGGTTCGGGTCTCTCAAAATGCGATGGCATCTTGGGAGACCCTGTGAAATGGCGCCTAGTCTGTGCAATGCTGTACCCTACGCTAATACTCAACTAGTGAATGGTAGCGTTCAAAACATTCACCAATGCAAAGACCAGGATTGTCAGGACAGGAGGGACAATAACTGCGTTTTCGGGAACCCTAAACTGCTGGGGACGCTAGTATAGATCTGATTGGATCAGATATTGATCCGTACAGATACTATACCACTAAGGGAGGCGCATGCTGCGTGCGTGGGTGTTAGCGGTACTGGCGCTAATCTGACGCTTCCTGGGGCGACGCATATCTCCGCCGGGCGATCGGGGGGCTAAACCTTTATTCGGTAATAAACGGCGGGTGCCCTGACACTATAAAAAATAAACAAACTAACCAGCGTCAACCGTAACGGTTATACGGTGATCAGTGGTGAAAGGGTTAACTAGGGGGCAATCAAGGGGTTAAAACATTTATTAGGTAGTATATGGGGGTCCCTGACGCTATAAAACGCTGACGGCGAACCTAAATATTTACCTCACTAACTAGCGTCACCAGCGACACTAATACAGCGATCAGAAAAATGATCGCTTAGCGACACTGGTGACAGGGGGTGATCAAGGGGTTAAAACTTTATTAGGGGGGGTTAGGGGGGTACCCTAGACCTAAAGGGGGGTAATACTAACTGTCCCAACACTGTCACTGTCACAAACTGACACTATGCAGTAATCAGAAAAAAAAAAAAAACTGCTGGTGTCAGTTTGTGACGGGGGGGGGGGGGGTGATTGGGGGGGATCGGGGGGCGATCGGGGGGGGGATCGGGGTGATTTGTGTGCCTGGCATGTTCTACTGTGTGTGTAGTGTTTGTGCACTCACAGTGAAGTCTTCTCTCCTCGGGCCGGAACGGAAATTACCGAGCCGAGGAGAGATGACATCATTTCCTTTGCTGCTGTTTAGCATACAGCAGCAAAGGAATGATTCCATTGGCCGGCGGCGATCGCGAGGGGGGGCCACGAACGGATGGTCTCCCCCTCAACACCGATCGCCACTGGACAAAAGACGACCGCCTCGGGCACCGGGGGGGGGTCCGATCGGACCCCCCACCCGCGGAAGGCAAATCACGTACCCTGTACGTGATTTTGCCTGTCCGTGCCACTTTGCCGACGTACATCGGCGTGAGGCGGTCGTCAAGTGGTTAATGAGTCTGCTCTGTCTCTCACTATTATTTTCAAAAGGATTATGATTGTGGCTTTCTAGAGCATTAGAATTATCTCTAGAGGGAAAGTAAGTACTTTTAGGGTACACTTATAATTATTATGAATTTGCTATGTATTCCTACATAGCTTGTAAATGTTGGGCTGTGTGATATATATAGTTTGGTTCATCTAATGAAGGTGCCATTATCTGATATATGAATGTCTTTGACCTCCATCACCATTCCTAAACCAAGGAACGCAAGACACTCGAAAGCAATATTCATACTGATGTAGTCATTTACCTATTCTTGCTAACATTGCTTCCGCTTAAGATTTTTGCAGGCTATAATCTTCAAAAGATATAATTCAATTATTTATTATGGGAAAGTTCCCCCAAGGAGGGGTTTTTAGGCAGCGAGGTAAATGGATACAATAATTCAAGAAGGTTTTTGTTTAGTGCGTTATTATAAAAGTTTTATTATTCGCATACAAAAGGTTCCATGAGAATTAAAATATGAGCTCTGAGGGGAGGGTACCCACAAAATGCAGATATTGTAATGAACAAAAAATACATAGCATTACATAGATATATTTTAATTTAGTGTCTTAAAAAAAAGAAGGGGTCACTTGAACTTACACCTATAACAGGTATAGAACTATGTTAATAGAATTGGATCATAAAGCTGAATTCTGTGTGCTTAGAAGAATCTAATAAAACGCAATAACAAACTTGGTGCTGTATGCTTCCTTCCATTGATCTGCCTTTTGTTTCATTCCACATTAAGTTTTAATCAAGGTTTAATGACATAGCCTGAAACTTGTAGCCATTAGCCGTGATGAAGATTTAATTGGTAAAGTATGATAAATTAGAATGACCCTATCAAGAGTCATGATTTATTTTCCTTTTCTTATTGTTTTCTATGTACAGTGTCTCCTTCCTTGCAGCCAGACAGAGCAAACCCATTGTGTTTATCTTCCCTATTTTGTTTTATGTCATATTTCCATCAGTTACCATGATCACATGCATTTGATCTTCATGCTAAACCAGAATCTATTGCTTGTGCAATAATTCCATTCTAATTAATATGGTTTGTTTGTATGGCGCCAAAAGAATTCCACATGGCATTCAGTATGAGGAGACATTAATGGAAAAAACAAACATTAGGGCTATTGATTGGTGTCTTCTGATCCAAATGATAGCCTGGGTGAGAAACAATGTCCTCCGCTTTTAAAAGAGTTAGTTATACTACTTATAACAGAGCCACTCAACTGAATATTGCAAAAAAAATTTCCTAAAGCCCCTTGTAGATTGACTAGTCTTGCGGCCAACGTTGAGTTTTGTCTATCCCTGAGGAGTTTGCTGAGTGCCATTGAAGATGTTCCTTCTTACTATTACAGATACATGCCTGTTTATTAATTTTATGAGAAAAGGCAGGCTGTGACATATAGAAACAATCATAAAAAAAAACATGTCTGTCATAAATAAAGCATGTCTGTAATATGTTGATTAAATAGTTCAATACAGGTTATTAGACCATATGCCAAAAACACATGAAACATATAGTGTGATGAAACATAATCAAATTCTTCTAAAATAGTGATGTACTTCACTAGATATCAAGCAAAGTGGAAAGTGTGGAAAGTCCACTACGAACCTGTGGCGTCATCACGCCCACCGATGCCGGCTGTCGGCGAAACTTTGTGTTACTTGACGGCATATGTTTGATTTGAGCAATGTGAGTACCTCTGTTTGTTTTCAACAATAATAGTGCATTAGCAGTATTCACGCTATGTGCGTCCTTTCTTCCTTTCCCTTTATGGCAGCTATCTGAGTCTTTGTTATTCAGGGTTAAGGCAATTATATTGGTGAACATTACATGCTGGGACCCAGTGGACTGTACTTGCTTAGCCTGCTGGCACCAGGAGGTGTCAGTTGTTCAAAATGCATGTTTGATCTCTGTAATTGGGGATCCTAACAATCTGGTAAGAGGCTTTTATTGTGGTGAAGGACACCTGTGTATGGGGAACTTTCCAAACTTTCCATGTGGCTTGATATCTAGTGGAGTGCTTCACTATTCTAACAAGAATTTGATTATTTTTCATCACACTATATGTTTCATCTGTTTGTGGCATATGGACTAATAACCTTTACTGAACTATTTAATTCACTGTTTAAAGGAGTTGTAAAGTGTTAACATGTTTTACCTTCATGCATTCCTTGTATTAAGTTAAAACATTTTTGGGTGTCAGCATCGCCCCCCTTTACTTACCTGAGATCTAATTCGATCCAGCACCGTGCACGTCTGCAGCTATTCTCTCCCCTCACTTCTGGGTCTCGCTGGCTTTGCTGGGGCACCAGGAGCCATTGGCTCCCAGTGCTATCAATCAAAGCCAGTGACAAGGAAGCAGGGGCAGGGCCGAGTCCCGCTATCTGTTTCAATGGACACAGCATAGGGACTCAGGTGTGAGCATGCGCGAGTGTTCCGATGGGAAGCTGCTTCCCTTGGGGGCACTGGCCAGAGAGGAGGGGCTAGGAACGCTGGCGGGTGACCTGAAAAGATGAGGTTCCCATCTGCTCTGTGCGATTCCATTGCACAGAGTAGGTAAGAATAGACATGTTTCTTTTTTTTTTTTTATGTATTTACCTTTACAACCCCTTTAAATATATATCTTGTATACTTATAGTACTGATATAGTACTAATTTTTGCATTGCAACAACAAGCACACCATCATTTGTTTACATAGGTTATCATTACTGTCTTGTATGCGTTGCAGAGCCATTTCTTAATTTCCTGCTGTATCATGTGGACACAGACTGCAATAAAAACGCATTTTTAGTAGAGAAGAGATAGAATCTCTGTCTGGTTTGCACTGCTATCTATGTGCCCATTGAGGAGTGCTGTCTAACTCGCTATATTAGTCCGGAGAACTGTCACTGAGACAGGAACTGAGAATGTATCTCACCAACAAGGACACAGGTAGACCAAGGTTCTAACTCTTCCCCTCCACATGCAAAACTGAACAAAAACAAACTATTGGCTGAAGTGTCACTTTGGATACCCCTCGTATTGCTCCCTTTCTGTTAATTATTTTATAGTCATATATTTTTCTATGTTGTAGTTTTATTGCTTGTCATGTTCTTATTTCCATGGTTTTCCCTCCCTTCTTTTGAGATGAAATAGCCATTTAACTATAAATATCTTTTATGGTAAAAATTATTAGGAGTTCACTTAAAGTGTCAAATAAAAGTCACATTTCCTGCCTAATTGTTGGACCTAAGATCAATTTATTTTCCTTACACTTAGCCACAAATGTTTATGCTACTTGACCTGAGATGCAATGAGCCTTGAGATATTTTAGTAGAGTGATGCCAAAACAATGACGGTGAAAGCCAGTGCCAGAGTGAGCCTTTATTTGCTGGTTTGGAAACACATGTGTACAGCTGCAAACTAGAAAAAGAATTGTACAGGTAAACATAATGATTGCATCCAAACAGATGTCAAGCTACAAAATAGTGACTGGTTTGCATCATTTCGTTGAGAAACCTTGACGTAGGTAAAACTTTAATGGTGCACTAATCCATGTTATTTTAGGATTTGTTTTTAAACACTGGCCAAATCTAAATGTATACACCAATCAGAATTCAGTTTGCATACAGTGAAGATGTCCTTCCTACCTGCCTAAACCAAGGCTTAAAATTCTCTTAGCTTTAACCTGGCAAGCTAGGAACCCAAATTCTTACCCAT
Organism: Lithobates clamitans; assembly: GCA_037952925.1. Taxonomy (NCBI): domain Eukaryota; kingdom Metazoa; phylum Chordata; class Amphibia; order Anura; family Ranidae; genus Lithobates; species Lithobates clamitans. The sequence continues at coordinate 5,003,322 of JBBGZY010000240.1, read as the reverse complement.
GTAAAATTACAGGGCATGTATTCTTAAATTCACCTATTTGAAATGTCTTGCTGTCTCTGTGTTAGCGATGGAGAAGAACTTACACAGAAACAAACAGAAAAGAAGTCCATTGCCAACCATTTAGACTTGATGATCAATCCAAAGCAAGTAGGCAGCATACTATATAGAATTCAAATTGAGTTACCGTATGTGTTTTGTTTTGTTTTTTTTTTGTTTTTTGGCAGGGTTGTCATGTTTGGCTGAATAAAACAATATTAGACATCTGAAAAAAAATGGAAACTGGAAGATTGTTGTACTCCAAAGTCATAATAGTGCAGCATAAACCCCTTCTTAGTATTAACTTTTAGTTATTACTGTCATGACATCTGTGTGACTTTTTAATTTTCCATATCCTTAGGTTGATAGAACTCTACAAGCGCTTCATGTATTTCTGCAAAAAAATCTGCCACACTGCTCTTTGATAAGAATATGGAGAAAAGGTCTAATGTTTAGTAGTGTCAGTGCTTATTTTCAGCGTGTACCATTGCATATTAAACCCAAAACTATGCTTTGATGAAGGCTTCTTAGCCGAAAGGCGTCATCGTAGCCTGTACCCGTTTACCCATGTAACCCAATAAAGGACTTTTATTCAAGAGCATCCGAGTCGCCAGCCCTTTTTTGATTCAAACAAACCCAAAACTATAATGTAATACAATGGGTATAGAAAATAATCACCGCCCATTAAAATAATCACATTTTGATGCTTTGCAGCCTGAAATTAAGACGGACACAATTTTTATTTTATCCAGCTGTATTTTCTAGTACTACCTATAATATCCAAGTGAAAGATATAACACCAAAACAGGATCACCGAGTTGGAAAAGGATCACCCCCTTATTGCAGCCTTTAGTCTGTTTAGATATGTCTCTACTAACTTTGCACATCTAGACTTTGCAATATTTGCCCTCTCTTCTTTGCAGAACTGCGCAAGTTCAGTTAAATTTGATGGTGATCATTTGTGGACTGCAGTCTTCAAGTAATTCCACAGATTTACAATGGGGTTTAAGTCTGAGCTCTGACTAAGCCATGCAAGGACATACACCTTTTTCTCCTTCAACCACTGTGTGGTCATTTTTTCTGTGTGCTTTGAGTCATTGTCATTATGGAAGGTAAACCTTCTTCCCATTGACAACTTTATAGCAGGGGGCAGCAGATTTTCCTCAAGAAGGTTACGGTATTTTGCTCCATTCATTTTAGTATTACCTGACAAGTGCTCCAGTCCCTGCTGCAGAGAAACAACCTCATAACAGGATAATACCATCTCCACACTTTACTGTAGGAATGGTGTTATTTGCATGGTGAGCTCTAATGAATTTCCGCCACACATATCATTTGGTTTTGAGGCCAAATAATTCAAATTTAGTCTCATCTGACCACCTTACACACACCTTGAAGATTCTGAGGCCACTATTGTGAAAAAAAAAAGATTCTGAGGCTACATGGAAAAAGGGGTTATGGTCAGATGAGACTAAAATTAAAATTATTACTAAAATTATTTTGCCTCAAAACTAAACGAAGGAGAAAAAGTTGAATGTCCTTGCATGGCTTAGTAAGAGCCCAGACTTAAACCACATTGAAAATCTGTGGAATGACTTGAAGACTGCAGTCCACAAATGGTCACCATCAAATTTAACTGAACTTGAGCAGTTCTACAAAGAAAAGTGGGCAAATATTGCAAAGTAATATGTAATAATGTGCAAAGTTAGTAGAGACATATCCCAACAAACTAAAGGCTGTAATTAAAGCAAAAGGTGGTTCAACAAAATACTGACATGGGGGAGGTGATCTTTTTTCCAACTCAGTGATTCTGTGATTGAATTTTTTTTCTCTGATGTGTTGGTGTCATATCTTTCACTTTGTTGGATGTTATAAGTTGCACTGGTAAATACAGCTGGATAAAAAAAATGTGTATGTCTTCATTGCAGGCAAAGCAACAAAATGTGATTATTTTCAAGGGGGTGATTATTTTCTATACCCACAGTATATTGCAGCTTACCAATTATTAGATCTGGTGGCTGCATTTGTTTTTGTGAGCTTTATTCTTCTGTTTTCACCTGGTGATCTGACCAGTAACACATCTCCTGTATTAGAGTGCCTCCACTCTAGATGAAGGAGCACAGGGGCACCTTTGGACAGCAGCATTATCAGTCTGGGGGGAGGGGAGTGTTTAATTTATTAGCAGATCTATATACACTAAAAAACTGAAGCCAACTTCCAAATCACACTGCAGTTACACAAGCAGTTACAGCAACAGGTCTTTTTTTTTGGAGTAAAAGGTTTTGCATACATAAATGCAAGCTGATCATTATAAGCACCCCTCTCAGTGGTAATGGTTTGTCTCAACCCCCCAAGTGTTTCATCTGCAGGAGAGCTTGTTTTTTGAAAAATAACAGACTTACTGGCTAGATCACTGGTGAAAAAAGGGAATGAAAGCCAAGACAAAAAACAAATGCAGCCACCACATCTAAAAATTGGTAAGCAGTCATACAATACATGTTTAGTTTTGGGTTTAATACCACCTTAACCTCCTTAGCGGTGTTCCCGAGTGTGGCTCGGGGGGGAATTTTCAGTACCAAAAGCGGTAACCCCGAGCCACACTTGGGATCGTATCACAGGATCCTGGCAAAGTTACTTACTTTGTCCCCAGGATCCTGCGATGTCTCCCCGCTGTGTGTGTAAGCTGTCTCCTCCGCTCGATTCATCACAGTGTCGGACTCCGTTCCCTGAGAACGTTGCGACGCACGGGGAAGGAGCCTGGTGCCAAATTCAAAAAGTGTATACACATTACACATAATGTACACAGTAATATTACAGATTACATTACTGTATCACATTATTTCACATGCTTTTTGTCCCTAGTGGTTTGTCCAGTGCCCTGCATGCAGTTTTTTATTATATATACTGTTCTTTCTGCCTGGAAACTGGAGATTGTCCATAGCAACCAAAAAGTGTCCCTTTACATCAAAAGTGGTTTTAGACCAGCTAGAAAACAGCGATAATAAATTAGAATCACTTGCAGAATTGAGTGATAGTGATTTGTGGGGAAATTCGTCATCAAACACTGAAAGTAATGACAGCGACAATTCTGTAACTGAGCAAATTTCAGAGTTTTTGATTTGATTACATTATTGAATAATGTTTTATTATTGTTATATTATTGTTTGTTATAATTATTTATAGTTATTTATTATATTATAATTTATGATTTCGTGTTTCAAACTTTATCATACCCGGGATGTCTACTAGACTCTTGTTTGGACAGATTTAAGTGTATTATTCCTAAGAATTACAGGCCTACAATATAAAACGCCAAATTTCCATGCAAAACATTGTACTGCTTTAAGCAGTACAATGAGCCAGCGTGTGAAGTACAATTTTCCAATACTTGATTTGGGCTTCAAAATATATTGAATCAGGAATGTCAAGCTCAACTGAAAAGAAAAGTTGCAAGGAGCTGCATTAAATCTACTTTGGACTGCATCTACTTAGTTACAAAACATATTACAACATTTTGGTGATTAACAGAATAAAAAAAAAAAATGTATTCATCAAAATTATTTAAAGGGCAAGGAAACCTTTGTACATAGGGGTTGATTTATTAAAAACAAATAAGCTTTTCACTTTGTGAGGAAGTGTTCCATTATGCATACTACAGCATTTATATATGTATATGCAATGGTGGACGTTTTCAACACATTTTATCATGGGTAAAGTTTTGTGAATGTTGGCTCTAGTTATAAGGCAGAAAGGTGAAAAGAAAGTTCAATATCAAAATCCCATTTATAGCTGTCAGGAAGGTTTCAGCAGTTTGTCAGTAAACACACCCTTATGAGCCTGCACTTTGTCAAAGTTTTGGTAATCCCTTTAATCTGTGCATATACTTAACTAACATTATTCTTTTTTGCCATTCTCCTTCTGGGCATTCGTTTTGCTTTAGAAGGGCATGATAATGTAATACATAGCTAAGCCATTTCCACTCTCTTTCTTCCTAAAAGTGTATTGATGAGCTGCCTATTGACAAATAGGAGTCCCTGCACACAATCCTGAACAGTTCAATAACTTATATAAATAATCATTTTAAAAACATCAGAGAGATTTTTTAGATATTTATATAATTTTTTATATTTTGTTTACTAAAATTTTCATCAAGATTTCTGACTCGTGATTAAACTAAATAATGAAAGAAAGAATAAATGTTTTCCTGAACTAAATAAGGTTTTGGCAGATCCCATTGTGACATCATATTGTGCCATGTGGAAATGTTCTTGTTGTGTAATGACCTATTATACAAAGGCTGTATGGGAATGCATTCAGCCTGTGTTCTAAGCCTAGAGAAGCAAAAATGGGCCACTTTCCTATATTTGGTCCAAGTGTAGTTAGCACAGGACTACATAAGAAAGAAAAAAATGGCCAGGAGCACTTTAGGAGCCAATTTATTTAAAACAGACAAGACAAGTTTATGAACAGACTGGGTACATTTTAGAATGCTGATCACAGAACCCAGTTTTAACATTGTAAAACAAAATGTGTTTTAAAAATCTGATCTCATTGGCAAACATAATACCAGAAACTGAGAACACTGCTAATACATCTGTTGTTGCCCTAGTACTAATATACAACTTGATGGAATCAATCCCTAGTTTTTCCTTGTATTTCAGTATTCTTTGTATTCCAATGTTATATTTTTTGTACTATACTTTTTCTTTTCATATATAATGCTAATCACACTGGAAGACAAATTATAAATGCCAATGGTATCTTAAAAAGGATGCCAGTAAACACACAGGGACAATCAATGAGGCCATGTTAGACCTTAACAGATAAATTGTGTAGATGTTTACTGGGAGAAGGCTTAAAGATAGTTGTTTCTTGGTCTTCTGCAGTGGTCATTGCATTAGCTGGTTCACATATCTCCGCAGTGGCTCCGGTGCGAATTGCACAGTAGCCCTGTGCGTCTTTTGGTCCATTTCAGGTCTGAATTCAGCTGAATTCGGACCTGAAACAGTGAATGGAAACGCACTGGACTCCTGCTGTGAGCCGGAGCGTGCTGCGGTGTGAACCCAGCCTTATAGTATAGTTTTATATAATGTGGATGTAAACCAAAGTAATTTATATTGTACAAGAATTCCATGATACCCAGCTTTGCCAAGCATACCCAGTGAAACCTATTTTACAGTAAATCATTCAATGCAATTTCAAAGCTCTAGGGCCAGGAATTTATTATAAATTGTGGAGTAAAAAATACTTGTAGTTATTGCTAAAATTTGAATAATACACAGAACATGTGTTGCTGCAGTATAGTTGAGTTTTCTACATTAATAAACTTTTATTTGATACCCCATTATCCTCTAACTGGTACTAGTAACACATGTTAATGTATATCCCAACAAAATGTTCCTCAGAATAGGGACATTTATCACTTTATCTCTTTAAGAAGGGGAAAAAAATAAGGGAAGCACTCCCCATAGAGATTACCAACAAGGTCTGGGCTGCAGTCTGTAATGGAAGATAAAAAGGTAAAAAAAACAAGGGAAGCGTCACTTTAACAGGTGACTACTTAAGTACCATTGTACAGGGGTGGGACAATATTATGGAAACACCAGGTAAAAGAACAAAATCATTACCTAATATGGTGTTGGACCGCCTTTGGCATCCAAGACGGTCTATATTCTGCTGGGAATCAACAAATCTAAGTCTTGAATGGTGGATAATGGAATCAGATACCACTCTACATGCAAAAATTGTTCCAGTTCTCGCAGAGAATGGCCAGAGGCGGAAATTGAGCCCATTTTCACCGCTGACTGTTTTAGTGAATTCTGGCTACTGGCACTGTTGGTGTCTTCTGTCTACTGGCTGTGTTAGTGTGTCCTGACTACTGACAGTGTTGGTTTATTCTGACTAATGACAGTGTTGGAGTAATCGGACTACTGACAGTGTTGAAGTATTCTGACTACTGACAGTGTTGAAGTATTCTGACTACTGACAGTTGGTGCCTCTATCCAATGTAGGCTGTGGAAAATGGTATGGATGCCACAGCTATTATATATTTACATAACTCCTCCATCTGCATCCCACTAAAGTATTTTATCAAAATTAACACTATTTCAGGGACCCTAGTTGGACAAAAAATAAATAAACAGGAATAAATGTCAACTCCTACAGTACCCTAAAACTTTGTGCGTTATTGCAGCTCCAAATGGTTGGGTGCATTTTATTGCTCCACTTTTAAATTACTTAACAGTTTTATTCTGATAGACAGTGTTGGTGTATTCCGACTACTGACAGTGTCGGTGTGTTCTGAATCCCCTAACAAGTTTAATGCCACATTTGGACAAACTAAACAATCATTTATTTTAATACAAAATGCTTCAAGTAAGCATTTATAGTTTCTCAGTGCTTTTAGCTGCAATTTTTTTGAATGACTGCAACTGGTGGGGTTGAATCCCCTATCAAGTTCAATGCCACATTGGAAGTAATTAAACAATTATTTATGGAAAGAAAAATGCTGCATTTTTCATTTCTCTGTGCTTTTTTCTGAACCCTCCTATCATATCCTTTATTGCCAAGGAAGCTGCCATCTTAGCCTCTGTTTGATCTGCAGTTGCCATAGTGCTGCACATGTGAGCAGTTATGAAACCAGCCATTTTATAGCTTGTCAGTTTGGATGAGATCACAAGCAAATGTGACAGTTATGATTCACAGCATGCTTTATATAAAACTGTTTTGGGAAATATTTCAGTGGAAGAGTTTAGTTCACCTTTATTTCAGTGACAGGTTCTCTTTCAGCTCAGCTGGTAATGCTGCAGTAGGCCTGTTTGCACTAAACCAATAATAACCTGTTGCCCTTCCCGTGCACATGAAGTAAGTGCCTGAAATCTACTCAAACCACAGAAGGGAGTGTAAAGAGAGCAAAAGATAAAACAAAAGCACGGAGAAGACTTTGTAAATCTCAAGAAGGAAAATCTTTCAATGTGGGTAATCCCTGGAACCCACACATGCATTAACATTCACGCCTCACACGTCGATAGTAAAAAAAATATTTTAGACCTTGAAACACTGGTAACACTTTATTTGTATCTTCTGTGCTTACTGAAGTATCCCAGGAACAAGAGACTGACCCTTTCTAAAGTGTTTGTTCACACATGCAGGGAATCCATGTTTGGCAAAACTTCAAAAAACACGTTCTTTGTTATTCAAAGGTCTACTTGCAAGAGACAAAATAGTTTTGTTTCTTTATCTCTCTTCAGAATAACACAAGTCAAGAAGGCATCTTTCATCAATCTTTTCATTTACTGTCAAGGAATGTGAGAAAATTGTCAGAGTGAACTCCACCTAGACTCCACTTATTTACACAGTTATTTATCCAGGAAGGTGTGAAAAATATTCTGCATGACTGAAAGGATGCTAAACACTGAACATGGCTTTTGTCTAGGTTTTTTTTGTATGGAAACAGCAGAAGAAAAAATGGATCTTGTATTCTTTTGTGCGTCACCGTGTTCTCACTTCACAGATAAACCGTGATTTGTTCAACATTATAGTGATAGATTTAGCCTGTCAAATTAAAAGTCTTTAGAAGTGAGGTAAATCCAGAGAGGTTTTAAATGGCTTAAAGTTTCATTACACTTTTCAGAAAGTTCAGAAGGGGTTGGTGGAAGTTCAAGTGCAGATGTCACACAAGAGTTTGGTTTTTTTTCTGCTGCTGAAGGCTCTGCAGTGCCTGGAATTTGATCTGCAGTAAAGCAAGGGATGCATCAATGTGATTCAACCCAACTGATGAAACTCCGGGGCCCAAAACAAAGCGGAACTGGCCATATAAATCCATGACGGCCTGTGTCTGGTGCTGTGCTCATACCATTCCAAGTTGGAATTATCTGTCCCTCTTTGCTGATGTATGGAGTAACTGGCTGTTCGAGTGTTTATGAACAGTTATCATCCACTACTTTGGATGTTATCAGAGGAAGGGACGCCTGCCGCAGGGCTTGGTCTCTCACCCTTTCTATTACCACCTGTCATTGACGGAGAGTGTGCGGTGAAACTGCACATTCACTGAGTACAAGTGTAGATAGTTTCTGACGGCTGATCAAAGGGGAAAACCAAAGGGGCTGATAACAAGGACATGTTTCATGTACTTTTAACTTTGAGACGCCCAGGCATTTGTACTTTTTTCTGTTGGCTGGCAGAAAAACATTTAGTTACCTACCAGAACAGTAAAAGAATTAAAGGGAAAATTTTTTTGTTAGATCAGTGCAGAAATGTCATCCCGTGTTTTCCCTGAACATAGTTTAACTGAGTATTTTTGCATATAAATTAACATTTATTACATACTGAATATATGTGCCCCAACCCTGGCTTTTCTAGTGATCTTGAGTAGAAGTTAACAAACAGGTTCTAAACAGTGCTTAAAAATTAAAAATTAATTCCAGGTATTTATATTTTATACATAGTTACATTGTTCTAGCTTGGCCAAAATAACCATGTATATACCATATGCCAATGCCCCTGGAAGCTGGAAATCACTGAAGTAGACACCGCTACTGCAGTGATCTCAGCTCAGCATGGTCACCATTCTCAGGTTAGAGAAGTTGGAGAGTTGGGTGACCTCACACTGTGTCCAATCAGGGAACACTTTGCATTCATTCAGAAAATACAGAGCATTCTCTGAATAGCAACTATGCTGAGCACCTGACCGTCTGTGTTCAGCATGCAAGCAGGACTGCCACTTGGCACAGGACAGGAAGTGAAGATCACTGGCGTAGCCATGTCTACTTCAGTAAGTTCCAGCTTCCCAAGGCATTGACCAGGTATGGTATTTTCATAGTTCCATTAGTCCAAGCTGGACCAATGTAATTCTTCTTTAAAGTGGTTGTAAACCCTCACATGTACCCAGTGAAGTGACTAGCATTAGGTGATACTCAGAGATTTAACAAATCCTCCTATACAAGTTGTATATGCAGCCATTTCTTCTGTAGATCATTCTGAAAACACACAAAAGAAAGGATTTCTCCTTAGTTCTAGGAGCAGGGGATGGGGATCTGAAGTCTTCACACAGCTGACAGCTGAGCCTTGATTGGAGAAAAGGGACACAACCCCTTCTCACAGTACAGAGAACTAGCACAGCTGTGGAGAACTAACACTTTAATTCTTGGTGTTGGGAAAAGCAGCCAGAGTCATGCTGATAGCAGAGGAACCAGGCAACAGAGAGAAATGACACTCAGAGATATGGAGAGAGACAAGTAAAGAAGGATGTGCCTTGTTCATATTTCATGTCTGAGGTTTACAACCACTTTAAGGCAATCCTTTCCTCCTCCTTTATTAACAGAAACTGCTGCCATATTTGTACTCTTCATAAACGAAATACTGGTTCGCAATCTGTAAAAAAAAACAAAAAACTCTGCTACATTTTAACCTCCAAGACTGAGTTAATTATCATTTTTGTACCCTGTATGCGAAGTGAAGCTAGGCTGTCAATCACAGCTCAAAAATTAAAGACACCTCCGTCATTTCTGTGGCAGTCACATATCACGCTTTTCTCTTCAGAACAGTAGATGTAACCTCAGTAGCCAAAATGGATAGTTAGAGATGGAAATGAGGGCTTGGTTGATAACTTTTAATAAAAAAGTAGACATTTGCTCTGAAATGGGTGATAAAGGTACAACTATGTTTGCATACTTGTGGAATTGAAAGCTTAATTTTAGGTGAAATCTCCCTTGTTGCCAATATCTCATATAACATTTATATTGACAAACACAGGGAAGAGCTTGGTGCGTAGTAAATGTTACCGGTTCTATCTGAGCTATTTGTACTGGACTTACCAACATTTTTTCTTTTTCATGTTACATGCATGCATACTAAGTCACAAGTAAATCTAGCAGCTACAGGTATTTATTACCTCTCCTAGAGATTACAGTACTCCCTCTGATAATACCTTCATCTGCTTTTCTCTCCAGAAGGGGTCAGCATAATCTTCTGGGAGTGTTAATCTCTTGGTCCACCACTACGCTCAGTGGTTCTTTCCACTGGCCCCCTGTGCCACTGCTATGTACTATAGCTTCCTTAATATTGCATATAAATGTAAAGAAAAATATAAACACTTGAAATGAAAAAATGAATGGATGAATTACCATATTTATCGGCGTATAACATGCACAGGTGCACAGTACACAGCCCCCCTCTCCCCGCACAGTACACAGTCCCCCTCTCTCTGCATAGTACACAGACCCCCATCCAGTATACAGCCTCCCTCTCCCTGCACAGTACACAGCTCCCATCCAGTATACAGCACCCCTCTCCCTGCACAGTACACAACCCCCATACACTATACAGCCCCCTCTCCCTGCACAGTACACAGCCCCCCATCCAGTATACAGCCCCCTCTCCCTGCACAGTACACAGCTCCCATCCAGTATACAGCACCCCTCTCCCTGCACAGTACACAACCCCCATACACTATACAGCCCCCTCTCCCTGCACAGTACACAGCTCCCATCCAGTATACAGCACCCCTCTCCCTGCACAGTACACAACCCCCATACACTATACAGCCCCCTCTCCCTGCACAGTACACAGCCCCCCATCCAGTATACAGCCCCCTCTCCCTGCACAGTACACAGCCCATATCCAGTATACAGCCCCCCTCTCCCTGCACAGTACACATCCCCCTTCTCCCTGCACAGTACATAGCCCCCCCATCCAGCATACAGCCCCCCTCTCCCTGCACAGTACTCCCCCCCATCCAGTACACCGTCCTACATCCAGTAAACAGCCCCCTCTCCCTGCACAGTACACAACCCCTCTACACTATACAGCCCCCTCTCCCTGCACAGTACACAGCCCCCCATCCAGTATACAGCCCCCTCTACCTGCACAGTACACAGCCCCCATCCAGTATACAGCCCCCTCTCCCTGCACAGTTCACATCCCCCTTCTCCCTGCACAGTACATAGCCCCCCCATCCAGTATACAGCCCCCTCTCCATGCACAGTACACCCCCCCCCCATCCAGTACACCACCCCCATCCAGTATACAGCCCCCTCCCCCTGCAAAGTACACAGCCCCCATCTAGTATACAGCTCCCCCTCTCCCTGCACAGTACACAGCCCCCATCCAGTATACAGCTCCCCCTCTCCCTGCACAATACACAGCCCCCATCCAGTATACAGCCCCCCCCATCCAGTATTCAGCCCCCTCCCCCTGCACAGTACACAGCCCCTCTCCCTGCACAGTACACAACCCCTCCATTGAGTATACAGCCCCCCACTCCCTGCACAGTACACAGCCCCCATCCAGTACACAGCACCCCATCCAGTATAAGCCCCCCTCTCTCTGCACAGTACACAGCCCCCCCATCCAGTACACAACCCCAATACAGTATACAGCCCCCTCCCCCAGCAAAGTACACAGCCCCCATCCAGTATACAGCCCCCCTCTCCCTGCACAGTACACATCCCCCTATCCAGTATACAGCCACCTCCCCCTTCACAGTACACAACCCCCCTGCACTCCCAGGAGACCCCAGTTTCCTGGGACAGCGCTGCCAGCATTCACTACAGTTAAGAAAAATTCACTGCCATCCAATTCCACGCTGCTCCTCATGTGTCAGTCCTATTGTAAAATGAAACTTCCATATACCTCAATAGCTCAGTTTTTTTCACTGACCTGGTCACATGACTGCTCTCCTCTGACGTTACATAGATGGTCATGTGAACACTCTCCTCCTCCAATCTAAAGCTACACTTGGAGGAGGAGAGCGGGAGGAGAAGAGCGGCCAGAAAAAAAAGGAGCTATTGAAATATTTACAAGCTTTGTTTTAAAATGACACTGACACAGGAGGAGTGGTGTAGGAGAAGGGGCTGGCAAGTGATTTTTTTTTATCAACTTTAGACTATGTAGGCACCGCTGTCCCAAGGCCAGGAGAGGCGAGGCGGCCGGTCCCCGCCCCCTGTTGGTAAAACATTTTGTCGGCATATAACACGCAGGCACTGTTTACCCTCTGTTTTCAGGGAGAAAAAAGTGATTGTTATACGCCGATAAATACGGTAGGTAAAAACCCTGTCCTACAGAAATTTTTCAAAGGGTGGAATGTATCTGTGTGTGATAATGCACAGACAGTGCTGTAGGAACTGTAAAACAGCCTGATCTGTACTAGTAAAGAGTAAATTAGGGAAGGGACATGGCTGTTCATGTCCACCCATTAATTTACTGGCATCTAATAAAGTGAAAGATAAAAGTACTTTAAAACTTAATAGAATATAAACCATAATTGTGCATTATGCATCCCTGATATAGTCAAGAACAAATACATCCATTTTTACACAAGTGTGTATAAGCATATGCTTATCCTTTTGGTTATTTGGCAGTCTCCACTCTAATTCATCCCAAAAGTGTTCTATCGGGTTGAGGTCAGGACTCTGTGCAGGCCAGTCAAGTACCTCTACCCCAAACTCGCTCATCCATGTCTTTATGGACCTTGATTTGTGCACTGGTTCAAATTGTTTGTTAGAGGGGGGATTATGGTGCAGGGTTGTTTTTCAGGGGTTGGGCTTGGCCCCTTAGTTCTAGTTAACTTTGTGGGAACAGTTTGGGGATGGCCCCTTCTTGTTCCAACATGACTGCGCACCAGTCCACAAAGCAAGTCCATAAAGACATGGATGAGCAAGTTTGGGGTGGAGGAACTTGACTGGCCTGCACAGAGTCCTGACCTCAATCCGATAGAACCTCTTTAGGATGAATTTGAGCCAGGCCTTCTCATCCACATCAATGCCTGAACTCACCAATACGCTTCTTGAAGAATGGTCAAATTGACACACTCCTAAACTTGTGGACAGCCTTCCCAGAAGAGTTGGGCCAACTCATTATTGAACCCTACAGACTAAGACATGGATGCCATTAAAGTTAATATGCGTGTAAAGGCGGGTGTCCCAATACTTTTGGTAGTATAGTGTATATTAACTAGCAACAACAACATGTAGGTTCCCAAAGTATACTTGGAAATTTTTGTAAACTTGTAGCCAAGTTAGGTGTAGCTTAATGTCAAAAGTCACCCAAAGTATCGGAGTTATTTATGAACGTGATTGGTAGGAAACAGAAAGATAATCTTTGAATAATAATTGCAATAAAGACAAAAAAATAAATAAAATTGGTAAGGCCTCATGTACACTGCTGCTGGTAAACGAACATTTAGGAGCAGTTGGGAGTTTTTTTCAACTGCCCCTGAACTCTCCTCTGTTATCTTATCAGTACATGTACACAGGGTCATTTACAATCGTTCTAGGCAGTTGAGTTTAGAGGCATTTTTTGGAACGCAAAAAAATGCGTTCAGAAGCTGAGTTTACAGACATTTCAAGGGCCAAACGCTTCCAAGCACGGCTAAACATGGTTAATCGCATTTAGCCACATTTCGTTTACAGCCATTTTACATTTTTAAGTATTTTTTTTTTAAAAATCTTTTTTTTAAACGCTTACAAACACAGCAAAACTCTGCTAAACGCAGCATGTAAACGCTGCAAAACGGACAGTTTAAATGTGAGTCTGTCAAGTTAAATCGTTCAGGAGAGGTTGTAAAAACGGCCCGTGTACATGAAGCCTTACTGTAATTGGATTTTTTTCCTGTATTATCATTGGTATGAGGGAATAAACGCATACGACTGTTTTGCTATGACAAATCTTATAGTAAATTTGTGAGTGAAACAGGTTGTATCCTGAAACACTGCCTCAACTCTGAAATCAGGAGTATTATCTAGGGGCGCTGATCACCTACCGGGCCCTACTGATCTAATGTATGTTCTATATCCTTTCAACCTAGCATGAGCCATGAGTATGAGCATACACCTACTATTCTATTCTATTTGCATACGTAATTGTGAAATACTGACTAGTGCGCCCCTTCGAATGTTACCATACCTGGTTAGTTTTTTTTTCTTTATTTTGTTATTATTTTCTTTTATCTGTACTGTTTCTACAAAACCTTAATAAACAGAATTGAGAAAAAAAATGTTAGTGAAAGCAGAACTAACCTTGCTTGAGTCCATGCTGCCTTTAGTGTTTGGACTTTACTGTTACAATTACATAGTATATAATTTATATAGTGGATAAACATTCCTGTCTAAAATTATATAGTATAAAATTTATATATTGGATAAACATGCTGCTTGCATATAAATGACTATAGTCGGCTTCCTAAAACAAACCAAATATTTTATCCCATTTATTGCCTCTTGTAATTTTGTCAATAGTTGTTTGTAATCCATCATTTGTAAATACAAACTGTTTTTGCACAGGTTCGTGCACTTATAACAAATTGCAATGCTACCTCTTTTTACATTGTTCATGTAGGATTTAAAATGTTCCATTCATTTCTGGATTTAAATGAGAGGCTTTGTCAACACGAAATGCAGTGACCGTGTGCAAAATGTAGCAAACAATCATATTTCTGTTTACCACATTGAAGAGAATAAAATATGGCTGTGACTGGTTGCCCAAGGTTATTACAATCTCCCTACAGTTTTTGAATTTTGTACTTCTATTTCGTTTAAATATCCCAGTAATTATAATTTCCAGAAACATTGAAAATATATAAAATATACACTGATTATAACCACCCACCATACCATGACCACCCAACTAATATTCATTAGGTCCTCCTTTTTGCCACCAACACAGCCCTGTCCCACTGAGGCATGGACTTTACTAGACCTCTGAAGGTAACCTGTGTTATCTGGCACCATCCTTTAAGTCCTGTAATTTGTTAGGTGGGGCCTCCATGGTTCGGACTTGTTTTTCCAGCACATGCTCGATTGGATTGAGATCTGGAAAATTTGGAGGTCAAGCCAACACCTTGAAGACACTTTCTTCCAGTTCTGATGCTCATGTGCCAATTTGGCTGAGGGCAAATGTCAGCATGGGCAGCCTAACCAGTCTGTGGCTATTGCTGCCCCATACACAACATACTGTGATGCACTGTATGTTCTGACACCTTTCTATTGGAGCCAGATTTAACTTTTTTAGCAATTTTAACTACAGTAGTTCTTCTATTGGATCAGACTACACTAGCAGCCTTCGCTCCCTATGAGCATCAATGCTCCTTGGCTGCCAAAGACCCTGTCACGGGTTCACTGGTTTTCCTTCCTTGGACCACTTTTGATAGGTCCTGACCACTGCAGTCCGGAAACATCCCACAAGGGCTGTAGTTTTGGAGTTGCTCTGAGCCAGTTGTCTAAACATAACAAGTTGGCTCTTGTTAAAGTCACATAGATCTTTACACTTACCCATTTTTTCTGCTTTTTACAAACCAACTTCAGGGACAACATGTTCACTTGCTGCCTAATATATCACACCCACTTTCAGGTGCCATTGTCACGAGATAATCAATGTTATTCACTTTACCTGGCAGTGGTCATAACATTGTAGCTGATCTGTGTATATAGTCAAAGGCAGAACAATTGCTGCTTATAGTTTAGCTATCTTTCCAACTATTATGGGAAATGGGCTATTCTCCAAAGTCCTTAGGGTTGATTCCTAGGGTTTTAGGTTATATATTTTATGCAGGCAATGATGAGATGGGGGCATTGATGAGATAAGCATCTTACACAGGCTATTGAGAAGTGCTCGTATCTCCTGCATGTTGTTGCAGCCATTGTAGAAGTGACCCATATTATAGGCAACTGAATGGGAATAGCATGATTTGCTCAATATACCAAACCCATTCACCTCTGTTACCACTGTGTTACCTCATGACCAAAAATGTTTGTGGCCCCACATGTCAATGCACCTTGTATAAAAATAGTATAATCTACATGATTTAATGAAATTTCAGTTTTGTAGTATGTTGTTTACAAAAAATAGCGAAAAAGACAATTAAACAGGAAGTTACTAACTGCGTCTCAATTGATGTATTTTGTTGCTTTTTGGATGGAATAAACTGTTAAGTAATTTGAATGATTTGGATAATATACAATAAAAATAAACATTTAAATATACTACACTTGTGTTTTAAGAAGGGAGAATAGCAAAAGTAGATTAATCGCTTTTTTTTTAATTCATTCTAGGAGCCTATGATCGTAGCGTCACTCTTCTGGAAGTGTGTGGGAGCTGGCCTGAGAGCTTTGGGTTGCGCCACATCTCTTCCATTGAAAGCACAGATGAAGGTCTCCGTGAGCGACTGGCTGACGCTATGTCCGAGTCCCCAAACCGAGAAGTGGTGGTATCAGGAACAGGTACAAAAAAGAGGTGTGATATGAGGTCCCACAATTCTCTTTGAAATTCTCTTTGTTTTATGTATTGCATTGTTCTTCAGATTTTTAGCTCCATGATTGTGAAGTATGATAATGATGATACAAAGTACTCCTTGATCCTTAAGGCTGGGATCACACTTATGCAAATTAAATGCGGGTTTCCCTGCATCCAATTTGCATGACAAGAGATTGCGACCGACTCTCAATGGACCCGGTTTACGACTGCTGTGGAGCGAATTGCACAGAAGTCCTGTGCATCTTTGGCTACGTTTCAGGTCCGAATTCAGGCAAAAATTCGGGCCCGATTTGTCCCTGAAATGGAGAACAGGAACACACCGGACCCCCGCTGTCAGCCGCATCTGTTTTAAGTGTGAACCCCGCCTAAAGCATGTCTGTACTTTACCTATTCAGAGTAAAGCAACAGGTTTCCACCTGCCGACCAAGCATTTTCTGGCATTTTTTTGTTTACAAGTTTAAACCAGTATTATTTTGCTAAAAATTACTTAGAAACCCCAAACAGTACCCCATAACAGTTTCTAAGTAATTTTTAGCAAAATAATTTTAAAGTGTGACCGTCTCTAATATATATATATATATATATATATATATATATATATATATATATATTTTTTAGAGACGTATTTGAGCAGCGTTTTTTTAAACACAATTATTTTGGAAAAGTACACTTTAATGAATTTTAATGCAAAAAAACACAATATATAACTTTATTTGTTGGTAAAATATAAAAGATAATGTTACCCCAAGTAAATAGATACCTAACATGTCACACTTTAAAATTGTGAATGCTCGTGGAATGGCGACAAACTACGATATCTAAACATCTCTGTAGCCAACACTTTAAAAATGTTTACAGGTTACCTGTTTAGAGTTACAGAGGAGGTCTAGTGCTAGAATTATTGCTCTCGCTCTAACATTTGCGGTGATACCTCATGTGTGGTGCGTACCCCATTTATATATGCGTGCACGACTTACGTATGTGTTCGCATCTGCACACAATCACAGAGGGATGGGGGAGCTTTAAAACATTTTTTCTTATTTATTTTATTTTTTATTTTTACACCGTCTCCTTAATTTGTTTTAATCACATATGTTCCTATTGCAAGGAATGTAAGCATCCCTTGTAATACAAGTAAAGTCTTTATGGCTCTGTGGACATATGTCCTCTTGCTGCTTGGGTCTGCATATTAATGTCTATGCATGCATAGTAATGTATGTGAAGGTTGTAAGGGGGAGAAATCCAGTCCATCTGGATATATATCAGTGGAAAAAAATGTGTTTTTTTTAACCTTGTTTGTTAACTTGCACCCTCTTGAATAATAGTCCTTGGGTGTTTGCAGCCACCCGTAAATTCAACCATCTTTTTGTGTTTATGGATTTGTTTACTAAATAGGAAAACTTACACAACAGGGAAATTACCATTCCTATGTATGTCTGCTGGTGTAGTCACTTCTACCAAAGTATTATGTCCTTTAAATCAGCGGTAGGCAACCTCGGCACTCCAGCTGTGGTGAAACTACAAATCCCATCATGCCTCTGCCTTTAATAGTCATGTCTGTGATTGTCAGGGTGTTGGGACTTGTAGTTTCACCACAGCTGGAGGGCCAAGGTTGCCTACCCCTGCTTTAAAGCATCAGTGGATGGATACACAGTAGCAGGGTATGTAGAACATGAACAGGCTGATCACATGTATACATCTACTGAAGTATATGGCAAATACCTAGGTTTCCTTTTATAGTTTGCTAACGTTTATGTTGCTGACATGCAGTATTTCGGTTTTCATTTTGCAAGTAGTTGGCACATAGTGATGCCATCATGGGCATCTAAGCTGCCACCACATAAAAGGGCTGATGGAAATGCAAGGAATGTTGTAGACATTAGCAGTAGGGTTGTGAAATAAATTCACATTA
The DNA here is from genome assembly GCA_037952925.1 of Lithobates clamitans. Lineage (NCBI taxonomy): Eukaryota > Metazoa > Chordata > Amphibia > Anura > Ranidae > Lithobates > Lithobates clamitans. The sequence continues at coordinate 4,985,126 of JBBGZY010000240.1, read as the reverse complement.
TGCTCTCTGTGGTCTGTGCATCTCCTGAACTCCTCTTGGCTCTTTAATCCCAATGTAATCCATCTCTGAAATGTTCAGTTATATAGAAAAATAATCTCATTTGTTTTCATAGATCTAATAAGCTGACCTCCCCACAAGAGGTTAAGAGATGTTAGAGACACTTATATATGTTGTGCTTCTCGATTCTTGTAGAGAAGCTTGCTTTCACTTTGTTATATCAGACAACATTTTCCATGACACTGAAGACCTATGCTACTATCACCACTGATTTACATATCCTTCCAATCTCATTTTTTGTGTAAGTATTTAGTGATTGCTTACATTTAATAATTAAGATTGATTCTTACAGCTCACAGCAAGTTAGATAAAATCTCAACTGCAGTGTGGTACAGTGCTGCACAAACTTATTATAAAATAATAATAATAGTAATAATAATATCCATTACATTAGCTATCAGTTTTAGTTGAAACACATATTTGTATATTATTTTCCACTGCGTGAAGTTGGAATGAAAGTGTAATTCAAAACACCCTTTTCTGTTGGTTTTGAGTGGTAGATATTAAAAACAAAAGCTGGTTGACAAATTTATTTACTGAATAATTTTTTTTTTCTAAAAATCTATCATCTCCCTTCCATCCCTTTGGCTGTCTGTCTGCCCATCCATCCGTCTGTCTTGATTAAATTTAGTTTTGCCTGACTTGATTCTAAAGCCATGTAATTGCCAGATTTATAGTGTGTCATGTAAGCATGTGTGAAAGGCACAAAGGATAGGTTTGGCATAGAGGATGTGCTGGCAAGGAAACACTTGACATGATTTATGGAGGCTAGATGTTTCTGCCTTAGTTATTTTATTAGCTTGTGTTTGATGGTGTGCCAGAGACCATTGTCTTTATTACTGTCCTATTTTTTCACTCTGTGGTGACAAAATCTATAATTGTCTTTGTTGTTCAGTTGTATTTTATATTTTAATTAGTGTTTTATGATGCTTTGTAGGATTTGTCAAACTGGTGTTGCAATAACATGCTGTATACACCTCTTAAGCCATAAATATGTCTCCATGCTTCCATCATTTATGTTCTGCAGTATGTACGGTATGAGCAGAACTTGATGTTGTGTGCAAATATTCAGACAAAGTCAACTGTATATTGTTTCCTCATAATAATGAACTATCTGAGGGTTTACACACATTAGAATTTTACTTTAATGAAAACAGGTGCCATTTAGGTGTTGTGTTGATAGAAGCCTTGCTTCCATTGTCTGTTGGGGGCATCAGACTTGATTTTTTTTTTTTTGTACAAAGCACTTCAAAAGAACATACTGTAGGTACTGGTTTCAACTAAATTCTAGGCAGCATCTTTACATAGAAAATAATACATAAACCACAAAATAATCCATAGCCTGCCCCGCACTTCATGATACACGGTCATGTCCAGGAATTCAACTTTGTGTCAAGGAAGCAAAAGCTTTTTACTTTTTACTTACAAGGCTGCCAGCACATAGTTTCTCTCTCTGTCTGCAGGTCTCTTCCAGCTTTTTCCAAAAATACTGAGATTCCCTCTGCAAAGGAAGTTGTTTTACCTATAAAGGATCACCACAGCAATACCATTATCAGGCTTTATAAGGCCAGCTTCTATTTTTATAGCTGACCAATAGGAATGAGCTTCGAGTCGAACTCATGTTTGACTTGAACATCGGCTGTTCGCAAGTTCGCCGAACAGCGAACAATTTGGGGTGTCCGCGGCAAATTTGAATGCCGCGGAACACCCTTTAAAAGTCTATGGGAGAAATGAAAAGTGCTAATTTTAAAGGCTTATATTCATGGCATTGTCATAAAAAGTGTTTGGGGACCTGGGTCCTGCCCCAGGGGACATGGATCAATGCAAAAAAAAGTTTTAAAAACGGCCGTTTTTTCGGGAGCAGTGATTTTAATAATGCTTAAAGTGAAACAATAAAAGTGTAATATCCCTTTGAATTTCGTACCTGGGGGGGGTGTCTATAGTATGCCTGTAAAGGGGCGCATGTTTCCCGTGTTTAGAACAGTCTGACAGCAAAATGACATTTCAAAGGAAAAAAAGTCATTTAAAACTACTCGCGGCTATTAATGCATTGCCAGTCCGACAATACACATAGAAGTTCATTGATAAAAACGGCATGGGAATTCCCCACAGGGGAACCCCGAACCAAAATGTAAAAAAAAAAATGATGTGGGGGTCCCCCTAAATTCCATACCAGGCCCTTCAGGTCTGGTATGGATATTAAGGGGAACCCCAGCCAAATTTTTTTTTTAAAAATGACGTGGGGGTCCCCCTAAATTCCATACCAGGCCCTTCAGGTCTGGTATAGATATTAAGGGGAACCCCGGCCAAAATTAAAAGAAAAAAATGGCATGGGTATGAATTTTAAGGGGAATCCCGCGCCAAAATTTTTTTAAAAAACGGCGTGGGGTCCCCCCAATAATCCATACCAGACCCTTATCCGAGCACGCAACCTGGCAGGCCGCAGGAAAAGAGGGGGGACGAGAGAGCGCCCCCCCTTCTGTACCGTACCAGGTCACATGCCCTCAACAATGGGAGGGTGCTTTGGGGTAGCTCCCCAAAACACCTTGTCCCCATGTTGATGAGGACAAGGGCCTCATCCCCACAACCCTGGCCAGTGGTTGTGGGGGTCTGCGGGCGGGGGCTTATCGGAATATGGAAGCCCCCTTTAACAAGGGGGCGTCACCGGGAATGCCACAGGAAAGTCCCGTCAAGTCACCGTGCGTCAGAGAGGGGCAGGGTCACCGGGTGGCCCCGCCCCCTTTATTTAAGAACCGTCAGAAGAGGAGAAGCATCACACAGCAGGAGCCTCCCTCCATGCCATCATGGATGCGGAGCGGCCCGAAAAGAAGATGAAGAGAAGAAGATGAAGACAAGAAGATGAAGACAAGAAGATGAAGAGAAGAGCGGGAGCCTCCCTCCATGCCATCATGGATGCGGAGCGGCCCGAGGAGAAGAAGGGAAGAAGACGCCGACGCCACGGAGGAGATGCTGGATAAGAACACCGGAGGAAGAACCAGAAGAAGAAGAAGATGGAGGAAGAAAACGAAGGAAGATAGTAGATAGAAGAAAGAAGAAGCATTTAAATAAAGGAATTGTCAAAAACTGTCTCTTGTCATTTTTAACAGTTTTTTAGTGAAATGATAGGGGTAAAATACCCCCTTACCATTTCACACAGGGGGGAGGGCCGGGATCTGGGGGTCCCCTTGTTAAAGGGGGCTTCCAGATTCCGATAAGCCCCCCGCCCACAGACCCCCACAACCACCGGCCAGGGTTGTGGGGATGAGGCCCTTGTCCTCATCAACATGGGGACAAGGTGTTTTGGGGGGCTACCCCAAAGCACCCTCCCAATGTTGAGGGCATGTGGCCTGGTACGGTTCGGGGGGGCGCTCTCTCGCTCCCCCTCTTTTCCTGCGGCCTGCCAGGTTGCGTGCTCGGATAAGGGTCTGGTATGGATTTTTGGGGGACCCCACGCCGTTTCTTTTTTAGTTTTGGCGCAGGGTTCCCCTTAAAATCCATACCAGACCTGAAGGGTCTGGTATAGATTTTGAAGGGGACCCCACGCCATTTTTTTTTTGGCCGGGGTCCCCCTTAATATCCATACCAGACCTGAGGGGCCTAGGATGGAATTTAGGGGGACCCCCACGTAATTTTTTTAAAAATTTTGGCCGGGGTTCCCCTTAATATCCATACCAGACCTGAAGGGCCTGGTATGGAATTTAGGGGGACCCCCCACGTCATTTTTTTTTTAAATTTTGGTTCGGGGTTCCCCTGTGGGGAATTCCCATGCCATTTTTATCAATGAACTTCTATGTGTATTGTCGGACCGGCAATTCATTAATAGCCGCGAGTAGTTTTAAATTACTTTTTTTCCTCTGAAATGTAATTTTGCTGTCAGACTGTTCTAAACACAGGAAACATGCGCCCCTTTACAGGCATGCTACAGACACCCCCCAGGTACGAAATTTAAAGGGATTATACACTTTTATTGTGTCACGTTAAGCATTATTAAAATCACTGCTCCCGAAAAAACTGACGTTTTTAAAACTTTTTTTGTATTGATCCATGTCCCCTGGGGCAGGACCCGGGTCCCCAAACACTTTTTATGACAATAACTTGCATATAAGCCTTTAAAATTAGCACTTTTGATCATTCATGTTCGTGTCCCATAGACTTTAACGGTGTTCGCGTGTTCGAACAAATTTTTTGCCTGTTCGCATGTTCTGGTGCAAACCAAACAGGGGGTGTTTGGCTCATCCCTACTGACCAACTTCCTCAGTGCTTCTCCCACAATAGGTAGAAATAAAGAATAGGCTGGTCCTATACTTAAAGTGGTTGTGAAGGCAGAAGGTTTTTTATCTTAATGCATTCTATGCATTAAGATAAAAGAGTCTTCTGTGTGCAGCAGCCCCCCTCCACCCCCCAATACTTACCTGAGCCCATCTCGATCCAGTGATGTTGCACGAGATCCTTGGCTGTCTGGGACTATCCCTCCTCATTGGCTGAGACAGCAGCAAAGCGCCATTGGCTCCCGATGCTGTTAATCAAAGTCATTGAGGAGAGAGAGGGGGTGGGGCCAGGCTGCAGCTCTGTGTCTGAATGGATACGCCAAGCTGTGGCTCCGCTCGGGTGCCCCCATAGCAAGCTACTTACTGTAGGGTACTCAACAGGAGGGAGGGGCCAGAAACACTGAAGAGGCACCCAAGAAGAAGAGGATCTGGTGAAGTATAACATATTTGTTATTTTTAACAAAAAAAACTGAGACTTTAGTATCAATATTAAATAATTTTTGCACCCATCATATAATTCACACTTTTGCACAAATCCTATAAGCACCTAGTGAGCTGTGAGCCAGGAATATCTAAACTTTTAATGGAGACCTGTGGGGAATTGGATTAAAAATTTTAAGGCGGCCAGTCAAACTTTTGTCTATTCTACTAGTGGAAACATTAACATTGCTTATGATGACTGTGTTGTTATTGAGCTACATATACTGTAGATTAACTTAATATGGAAACGTGCACTTTAAAATACTGAAAGTGCCCCTTATACCCTGCAGAAATGTTATAACCTGTTGAAAATATCTTAGAGGACAGTCATTCCCTTTTCTATGGTATCAAAGTAACAAAGTTTTTACTTACATGTATGCATGACACATTCAAAAGAGTGAGCAAGAATCTTATTCAACACATCCTGTACTACCATGTGTGACTCTAGCTTTTCCTCCTAATGCTTGTGTTTTCCATAAGAATGAAGTAAGAGGACAAATCAGGAAAAAGAACAGAGATAGTGATTATTCAACATTAAACTAGCCCTACACTGCATGTCGTGTCAACTTGTCATCTTAAATGATAACTGTTGCTAATGATGCAAGAACTGGTTGCATCACTAATAAATATCTGGCTGTGAATGTGCAATCTTATTCTGTAAGGCATAAAATAAAGCAAACAGTAGCAACAAATCAGAAATTACTGTAATGCCCTGTACACACAAGCGGAATTTCTGTTGGAAAAATCTTGGATGGTTTTTCCGACGGAATTCCGCCCAAGCTTTCCTTGCATACACACGGTCACACAAAAGTTCTCTGAACTTTTGACCGTCAAGAACGCGGTGATGTACAACACTACAACGAGCCGAGAAAATGAAGTTCAATGCTTCCGAGCATGCGTCGAATTGTTTCCGAGCATGCGTGTTTTTTTGCACGTCAGAATTGCATACAGACGAACGGAATTTCCATCAAGAACTTTTTCTGTCGGAAAAAAGAGAACCAGCTCTCAATCTTTTGCTGGTGGAAATTCAGAGAGAAAAAGTTGGATGGAGCATACACACGATCAGAATATCCGACCAAAAGCTCCCATCACACTTTTTTTGATGGAAATTCCACTCGTGTGTGCGGGGCATAAGATTAGGAGCAAATGATAAACTCTAACTGACTCCTATGATTTAGTGAATTTCCAGATTTCAGAGCAAACTTCTTTATTATGGACTTGTGCTGACCAGAGATTAATTTTTTTTTTTTTTTTTCAGCTAGCCACACATGGATCAAAATTTGTCTGTTCTCTGCTGAACCGGCCAATTTGATTAATCTATGACCAGTTTTTTCAGTAGCCAATCAAAGAAACAAACCCCAAAGTGCAAAGTGCTGTAGCTCCTGGCAGCTGGTCAGAACATATTATGGTAATGTCATAGCGGTACAAATTAAATTCTCATTGGTTGCTATGGGAAGTGCTATCTGGTTTTCTACTTGTACTATTTTAGTGAATAAGTACTTCACTATTGTATGGTGGTATCAAAAACGTTTATATCTGATATCTAATTTAAATAAATTGACTTGCATAGTTCTAAGGTGGCACAAGTATAATTTGCAGTTGTGTTTTTTATTTCCTAAAGTTCCTTAAAACTTGTATGGTCATATATGGTGAATTTTAACGAGTGAAAACATTTTATAATCTGCAATTTTTTGAGCTTCATTACAATATGCAATGTAAAGACACATATAGTAGCTAACTGAAAGTCGTCTTACTTTAGTCTGCCTATACTAGACAGTTGAATGCCAATTTCTGATTGGCTGTGGTACCCCATGATTAAAATCAGCCCAGGCTGGTGTATCCACTACTTGGATTAAAACTTTGTGATGATAATTGCTACTGTAGATATATCAGCAGCAGTTGTTCAAGTTATGTTACACAGTGCCCACGTCCTTGGCTGTTCTTAGAGTATTACTCATTTGTGAAAATAAAAATGTGTAACTTGAGGTTATCCTTTCCCAAGCAATTATTATTCCATCATGTAGACTGTTTTACAGGGCTTATGGTATGCAGGTGCTTTATGTAAAAAATACAAGTAATAAGACCAAACCTTTCCACTTGGCATTTTCATTAGTTGAACCAGAGATGTCTTGAGAATAAATATGGATTTTTTTTTTCAAACATGTTTCAGTTTAAAACTGCTGAAGACATTTTTTGTGGATCTTAATTTTTACCACTGAAAAAATATCTGTAAAAATTCCATAGAGATTAGAACAGGATAGTGTTACATCAACGATGAATGAAAAGAAAAATTTTACTTCTAGGTTACAAAAACAGGTTTTAAAATGAATGATATAATAATAATATTAGCTTAGCACACTTCCTGTTCTACTTCCAAAGTGTCAGCTTTGAGCAGAATATGCTACCTAGGTGTTATCTGCTTTGAAAAGAAACAAAATATTCTTACAGTATCTAAACTTTAAAATAGAAAATGATGAAATGATAACTTTCCATTACCTCTCCTAGGTGACTTGATTTCTTTTACATGCATAGAATGATTTTGTTCAGCCTGTAAAAGGAATGTAGTGGATTTCTCCATCTGGATGGATAACTCCCCCAGCTATTGTATTTTGACAGCTGGTACGGTACCTCACTATGATTATCAGCCATTCACAGTGATCACGTGACCACTAAGTCCACCTTCCCTGTTGGCATTAAGACCCATTCAAAAGGCCGCAAAGTGGCAGCAGGAAAGGGGTTAGAGTATATTCCCACTTTTGCTGTCATACTTAAGAGCCCCCCACTTTCTGTTTGTTATATGATCCAATTCACACAACGTATCTAAAATAATTTGCCAGGGACAGTTTTTATTATAAATCCATTAACATACAGTGCAGACCCCAAGCCTTGATGTTCCCAACCCTTTGTTAGAGCAGACAGTGTTCAAATCTAGTTAACAACTAATAATGAAATATGCCAGCACAATATAGACAGGGCTAATTATGATAAACATAACTTCCTACAGCCTCTTCCTTAAAATTACATAGAAGAGAAAGCTATCTAAGGTTTTTCATACATTTTTGAAAGGAAAAAGTAAAGAAGCTTAAAAAGGTAAGTACCAATTTTACAATACTTTTTTTAACCACTTGCCGCCCGCCATATAGCAGAATGACGGCTGCAAAGTGGTTTCAATATCCTGATTGGGCGTCATATGACGTCCTCAGGATATTAAGCCTCTGCGCGCCCCGGGGGCGCTAATCATGGCGATCGTTGTTGCGGGGTGTCAGTCTGACACCCCGCAACACCGATCTAGGTGTCAGAGACTCTTTACCACGTGATCAGCCGTGTCCAATCACGGCTGATCACGATGTAAATAGGAAGAGCCGGTGATCGGCTTTTCCTCTCTCGCGTCTGACAGATGTGAGCAGAGGAGAGCCGATCGGCTGCTCTCCTGACAGGGGGGGTCTGTGCTGATTGTTTATCAGCACAGCCCCCCCTCGGATCCCGCCCAGGACCACCATCATGCCGCCCAGGACCACCAGGATGGCCATCTACACTGGACCGCCAGGTATGCCCCCCTAGACCCCCAGGGAAATACTAATTTGTGCCCAGGCAGCTGCCAATCAATGCCCGGGCAGCTGCCAATCAGTGCCCACTCACAATGCCTACCACTGCCAGTGCCACCGGGGATGCCTATCAGTGCCTCATATCAGTGCCGCGTATCAGTGCCCATCAGTGCCACGTATCAATGCCCATCAGTGCCCATCAGTGCCGCCTATCAGTGCTCATCAGTGCCGCCTATCAGTGCCCATCAGTGCCCATAAGAACCCATCTTTGCAGCATTTCAGTGCCCATCAGTGTCGCCTATCAGTGCCCACCAGTGCCACCCAATGCCACCCATGAGTGCTCATGAGTGCCGCCTATCAATGCCCATCAGTGCTGCATGTCAGTGCCCGCTCATTGGTGCCACCTCATCATTGCCGCCTTATCAGTGCCTGTCAGTGCCGCCTTATCAGTGCCCATCAGTGAAAGAGAAAACTTACTTATTTACAAAATTTTATAACAAAAACAAAAGCAAAACTTTAATTTTTTTCAAACTTTTCAGTCTTTTTTTATTTTATATTATATTATATTATTTTTTTATTTTAATATTTTATTAAAATATGAAAACCACAGAGGTGATGAAATACCACCAAAAGAAAGCTCTATTTGTGGGAGCAAAATGATAAAAACTTAGTTTGGGTACAGTGATGGATGACCGCGCAATTGTCATTCAAAGTGCGACAGCGCTGAAAGCTGAAAATTGGTCTGGGCAGGAAGGTGTGTAAGTGCCCTGTATTGAAGTGGTTAAAGTTATGCTATGTGAATGGTAACATGTAACAAATATAAAGTAGGTGTTATCTAAAATTGGCTGAAAAAATGCAAATACACTTTAGGTAAGCAAAGCTGCCCTTTAAAGGGTCTTTAGAGAAAGGCTTTCTCTTTTTGGCACTCCGATTTATTACATCAGTTGGAAATTAATAGACTGTGTCAGTCCAATAAATTGTCAAATTATAAACTTTTGAAAAAACAGCAATACATTAATAGTTTCTGCTGTTTTATTATATTTTTGTGTAGGCAGTCCATGAGGTGTTTCTTCGTAACGTGAAACCATATAAATATTGGCAAACATTAATCCAGTTATATGATCAATAAAAATCACTCAATGTATTTTTAAAGCCACAAGAATGAACAATCTGTGTTATCTAGAACAACCAATCAACTTCTATGTTTTTTTGTGTAGAAAATATTATTATTATTATTATTATTATACGAGATTTATATAGCGCCAACAGTTTACTCAGCGCTTTACAATGTATAAGGGGGACAACACAATTACAGTACAATACAAAAGGTACAGGAGGGCCCTGCTCGTAGAGCTTACATTCTAAAAGGGAGGGGGTGGTGGTACAAAAGGTAATAGCTGCAAAGAATGATTTGATGGGGGTGGCTCAGGGACAGTTATGTGGGTGTGGGATAGGCTTCCCTGAATAAATGAGTTTTCAAGGATCTCCTAAAGGTGGACAGGGTAGGGGCTGATCGGACATACTGGGGCAGGGAATTCCAGAGGATGGGAGAGGCTCTGGAGAAGTCCTGAAGGCGAGCATGGGAGGAGGTAACAAGGGAGCTAGAGAGCAGGAGGTCCTGGGAGGAGCGGAGGGGGCGATTTGGGTGATATCTGCAGATGAGGTTGGTGATGTAGATGGGGGCGATGTTGTGAATGGCCTTGTATGTTATGGTTAGCATTTTGAATTTTACACGGTGGGGTAGGGGAAGCCAGTGAAGGGATTGGCAGAGAGGAGCAGCAGTCACGGATCGATTAGTGAGGTGTATTAGTCTAGCAGCAGCATTCATAATAGACTGAAGGGGGGATAGCCTGCTTAAGGGTAGGCCATTAAGGAGAGAGTTGCAATAGTCGAGGCGGGAAATAATCAAAGAGTGAATAAGTTGTTTTGTAGTGTCATTAGTCAGAAAGGGTCGAATTTTGGAGATGTTGCGGAGGTTAAGGCGGCAGGATTTAGCCAGTGATTGGATATGGGGGTGAAGGAGAGGTCAGAGTCAAGGATTACACCCAGGACTCTGGCATGTGTGGAGGGACCAATGGTTGTGTTGTTGATATTAATGGTGAAGTCACAGGAGGGGGACCGTGAAGGAGGAAATATAACAAGCTCAGTTTTAGAAAGATTAAGTTTGAGGAAGTGGTGTGACATCCATACCGATATGTCATTCAGCAAGTTTGAGATCCGTGAGGAGATAGTGGGGGTGAGTTGGGGAGTGGAGAGATAGATCTGTGTGTCATCGGCATAGAGATGGTATTGGAAGCCATGGGAGGTGATCAACTGGCCCAGGGAAGAGGTATAGAGTGAGAAAAGGAGAGGCCCAAGGACAGAGCCTTGGGGTACCCCAACAGAAAGAGGAAGGGGAGCGGAGGAGGTGGAGTTGTAAGTGACGCTGAAAGTGCGCTGAGATAGGTAGGAGGAAAACCAGGATAATGCAGAATCACGGAGGCCAAGGGAGTGTAATTTGCTGAGGAGCAGCAGGTGGTCAACTGTGTCAAAGGCAGCAGAGAGGTCTAAAAGTATGAGTATGGAGTAGTGGCCATTGGTTTTGGCAGTTATTAGGTCATTGGTGATTTTTAGTAGGGCAGTTTCAGTCGAATGTTGTAGGCGGAAGCCAGACTGTAGGGGGTCGAGAAGGTTGTTGTCCGTGAGGTAGCGACTCATTTGGTCATGAACAAGGCGTTCGATGAGCTTGGAGGCAAACGGGAGAAGGGAGATAGGTCTTAAGTTATTCAAACAGGTGGGGTCTAGTGAGGGTTTTTTGAGTATGGGGGTAACCAGTGCATGTTTGAATGGGGAAGGAAAGGTGCCGGAGGAGAGGGAGAGGTTGAAGATGTGGGTTAGGGAGTTGAGGATAGAGTGGGAAGGTGGTCGCAGCAATTGAGAGGGGACAGGGTCCAGGGGACATGTAGTGAGGTGTGCCATGGAGAGGAGTTTATCAACTTCTTCTGTGGTAACTGGGCAAAAGGAGGAGAGTATTGAGTGTGGTGTTGGACCTGATATGTTGGGTAGGGGAGGAATTTTAATGCTGGATATCTCCTTGCGAATAGTGTTGATTTTGCTATTGAAGTGGTTGGCAATATGTTGAGCGGTAAGCAAGTTGGTGGGAGGGGGCAGTGGGGGGTGAAGTAAGGAATTAAGGGTAGAAAAGAGTTGACGAGGTTTGGATGAGAGGGTTTTGATGAGAGTGTTGTAATAGGTTTGTTTAGCAGTGTGGAGGCAGGAGTTGTATTTGAGAAGGACAGATTTGTAGAGGGTAAAGTCTTGCAGGGATTTAGATTTACGCCATGCTCGCTCAAGAGCGCGGCTGCGTCTCTTGAGACTTCTGGTGTCGTCTGTTTGCCAGGGTTGTGGCAGATGGGGCCTGGTTCTGCGTGTAGAAAGAGGAGCAAGTACGTCTAGGGAGGATGACAACGTGGTGTTGTAGATGGAAGTGGTTAGGTCTGGGCAGGACAGGGGTGCGATTTTGTCATAAAGGCCATCAGTAGCAGAGTGAAGAAGGGAAGGTTTGAGGTTGCGAAGGTTCCTGCGGGTAGTGGTTTGTGGGTTGGCAGCATGGGATATAGGAGACAAGGAGAGTGTGAAACGGATAAGGTTGTGATCAGAGAGAGGAAAGGGTGCGTTGGAGAGATTGCAGGGAGTGCAGCGATGGGAGAATACAAGGTCAAGAGTGTTGCCGTTGGAGTGAGTGGTGGTTTGTGTCCATTGTGTTAGGTTAAAAGAGGAGGTTAGGTTGAGTAGTTTAGAAGTGGTAGCATTATTAACATTGATTGGAATGTTAAAGTCACCTAGGATGATGGCAGGCACTTCAGATGAGAGAAAATAGGGTAGCCATGCAGAGAAGTCATCCAGAAAGCGTGACACTGGTCCAGGAGGCCGATAAATGACTGCGACCCTCAGACAAGCTGGAGAGAAAAGACGAATGCAGTGCATTTCGAAAGAGCAGGTGGAAAGAGAGGGAGGTGTGGGCAGTACCTGGAAGGTGCATTGAGGGGAGAGGAGAAGTCCGACACCACCTCCTTTTCGTCCACTGGGTCTGGTGGAGTGAGTCCAGAGAAGGCCACTGTGGGACAGTGCAGCTGGAGAGGTAGTATCAAATTCCTGGAGCCAGGTTTCAGTTATAGCAAATAGATCAAGGGATTTGGAGAGGAAAAGGTCATTGACAGAAACTAGTTTGTTGAAGACTGAGCGGGCATTCCAGAGGGCACATGAAAGAGGGGGGCTGACTTGTGGAATCAGGGGAATTGGGATGAGAAGGTTGAAGTTGCGACTACTGTTGGAGGAGGTAGATGGCCGATCTTGGCGTTGGAAATTGGGTGTGGGAGGGCCGGGGTTTGGTGCGATGTCCCCAGACATTAGGAGTAGTAGGAGGGTGAGGGTGGTAAGGCGGGAGTGGGATTTATAGGAGCGCAGATGCTGTGGTGGAATGGACGTGGTGATACTGTGTGGGCTTAGAATGAGCAGGAGGTGGTAAGTGGAGTAATATTGAGTGGGAAGAAGAGAGGGAGATATATAAAGGTTGGGGGCTGGAGAGGGGGGGTAAAGTAATGAGAGTTTGAGGAGAGAGGACGTTATAACAAAGATTAGTGTGAGCATTTTAGAGGGTGGGGACAGGCTAATAGAAGGAAGGCTGAGGAAATTTAGTGAATGAAGTGGAACTTCCTGCAAAATAGCTGTGGAACAATAATGTCTGTACTTACTTTTTTTGTAGCAGTGCCTTAGTCAAAGTGCCCGTGTCCAAGTGCCAAACACTTGTTGCCGGCGTGACACTTTGTGCAAGGAGTGACCAGCCTAAACCCTCGCCAGCCGTCCCAAGAAATGAACTAAATTTATAGTGGCAAGGTGTGGGGGGGAATTCAAAATTATTCAATTAGAAGCTGATAAAACTAAGCTTGTGGGGGGTGGGGTTTTACAACTGGCCTGGACAGATTGCAGTGCAAGAGGGGCAACCGAGTAAGGTTAAATGTTTGGTCTTGTTCAGGGCAGCAGAATACAAAATAAATGACACTTTCAAAAACAAACAAGTATAGGCACTAGTTTCAAATTCTTAGTAAGGCAGAATTAAAGTTCAGTTAGGCAATGTAGTCCAGTGTTTAAGAGAAGAGGGGAGTCTTTGCAGTTACCAGAGGGTATGAAGAGTCAGGTGGGAAATCGCAGACAGGTGGAGCGACTTTTGTGTTGCAGGGAAGAGTAGTTACCAGAGGGTATGAAGAGTCAGGTGGGAAATCGCAGACAGGTGGAGCGACTTTTGTGTTGCAGGGAAGAGTAGTTACCTGAAAGAGTAGAGCAGAGAAGGCATGGTGAGGAGATGGTGAAGATGACAGGTGGTCTTGTTAGAAGACGTGCCCGTGTCCAAGAAAATAAAAGAAAGATATGGAGCATGCATAGCTAGGGACTGTCCCTGATTTGGAGCAATGTCCCTCTGTCCTCCTCATTTGTCCCTCATTTTGGTCTGATCCATATAGTTGTATATAAAATACACTTTTTTATCTTTCAAAAAGTGTTTCCCAGTGCTAAACCTTTCATCCAATTTCTAAATTGCTGCGTTTGTACATTTTAAAAGCCAATATAAAGGAATAGTAGTGGTAATAAAAAAACACTTGTGGATTTAATTAACCTTTTTTTTTGGTTAATTCTACTTTAAGAGGGTTTGACAGGGGGCATGTCCTATGCCTACATACATTTGTTAGTAGGTGTCCCTCATTTCTATCTCAAAATGTTGGGAGATATGAGCAGGTATAGATAGCAGCATGCCTCTTTAAATTAGTAACCCGACAGAGGTTAGTCAGCTACTCAGTGCTCTCTTGCAGAGTTGTCAGCCTAATGCCGGACAAATATGCATCAACTACTTATCCAACTGACTGTTCAATCCATTGGATGTAAAAAAATTTAAAAAAAGCATTGAATACACCGCCAATGATATATTTGCCTGCATCCATGCTAGATTTGAGTAAAATATTCCATGATTGGTTCATCGAACGGTCGAATTAATTGTTTGTGTTCAGTAGAGAAATGTATAGGAATCAGCGTGCTGATGCTCCTTTATTGACCAGTCTTCAGGCTCTAGGAGTAAAGCTGACTAAAGGAACAAAGAGGTTTATTTACTAAAGGCAAATATACTGTGCACTGCAAGTGCAGTTGCGCTAGATCTGAGGGGAGACTCTGAAATGAAGGGAAGCTCTGCTGATTTTTAACATTCAATCATGTGCAATCAAAAATTATTTTTTTATTTTCTTTGCATGTTAGATCTAGAGCTATTACTATTGCCTTTAGTAAATCAACCCCAAAATCTGTCATTGGAAAAGTAAAGGGGTTGCCAATGATGACCTCCTTTTGCTTGTGCTAGTAGACTGGCTGTTACACTAATAAAGCAATAAAAAAAAGGGACTACTATAAAACACAAAAAATCATGAAAGTGATAGCAAATATTGCACATCAAAAAATATGTGAAAATATGAAAATAGAAATAAGTGTCCAATAATCTAAAATAGTCCTTTCAAAAGTCTTCCAATTATCGTGCTCACAAATGTATAGTGACCTGTTAACCTTATACAAGTGCTCCACCACGGTGCGTATAAAATGCATACTCACCAACCACGAGCCTTTCATTTAATAGACCTTAAACATTTGGGATGATAGCTGATAGTATTCCTTAGATCCTAATTCAGGTAGTCTTTCAAGGTCACCATATGGGATCCAAAGCCAGCAAACACTCCAAATATGAATTTCTTACTTACTGTATTTTCTTGATGCTTGTGATGTAGCCAGGGCCTTCCAGTTGCCTGCTTGTAAGGGTATATTATCATTCCAGGGAGTTCTTGGGAGTAGGTGTTTAAGGCCTATTAAAGGCTCACAGTTGGTGTATGTGCATTTTATACACACTGTTGTGGAGCACGTGTTAGATTTGTTAATTATGCCTATTGCTTACAGTAGTGTCAGAAACCATGAATCAGTCTAATAATAATAATAAAAAAGGTAAACAGAGTAAACGTAGTCAAAACATAGCCAGAGTTCAGGAACCAGAATGGATAGTCAGACAAGCCAAAACGTCAGGGAGCCAGAGGTGAGCGTAGTAAAACAGCAAGCAGGATTTGGAGCCAGGAGGAATGTCAGCCAAGCAAGTCTTTAACAGGAACACAGGAGAGCGTCTCTAGATATGTGGCAAAGGCAGAGATCATCTGGGCTGGACGGCTTAAGTAGGCAGGACTGACGAGCAAGATATCATCTACAGGTGAGTCACTGTGGAGAGATAGGAGCTGGCAATTAGCCGACAGCTGAGCGACCAGCTCAGAGAAGGAAGGGCTGAGCCCAGCCCTGACAAGTAGCTCATCAGTTTCTGGATATAAGGAAGACTGCTACATAATTAAATAAGGAATAGTAAGAGCTATTTTGTTTGATTTAACCACTCCGGAAGGTTTACCCCCTTCCTGACCAGGCCATTTTTTTCGACACCGCACTGTATTATTTTAACTGACAATTGCGCAATCGTGCGACGCTGTACTCAAATAAAATTGATGGGGTTTTTTTGCCCACAAATAGAGCTTTCTTTTGGTGGTATTTGATCACCTCTACTGTTCTTATTTTTTGTGCTATAAACAAAAAAAGACCAACAATTTTGAAAAAAAAGAAAAAAATTTAAAAATCTATTTTTTCTTCATCAGTTTAGACCAATATGTATTCTGCTACATGTTTTTGGTAAAAAAAATCCCCATAAGTGTATATATTGGTTGGTTTGCGCAAAAGTTATAGCACCTACAAACCATGGGATATTTTTATGGAATTTAAATGTTTTTATTTATTTTTACTAGTAATGGTGGTGATCAGCGAGGATAGCGGGATTGTGGCGGACAAATCGGACACTAAGTGACACTTTTAGGGGACCAGTGAAACTAATACAGTGATTAGTGCTAAAAAATATGCACTGTCACTGTACTAATGACACTGGCAGGGAAGGGGTAAACATCAGGGGTGATCAAAGGGTTAAATGTGTCCCTAGGGAGTGCTTTCTAACTGTGTGGGGGATGCTTGTACTGTGGGAAGACAGAGATCCGTGTTCCTGCTTAGCAGAAACACAGGATCTCTGTCTTCCCTTGTCACAGAATGGCGATCTGCCTTGCTTACATAGACAGACAGCCATTCTGCCTGTGTCGGGAACGATCGGCGGGTCCTGGCGGACATCAGGTCTGCTGGACCTGCTGATTGGCTCCCGCTGTTTGTCCAGTCCTGCTGTGCCGCAAACCCGGAAGTAAAAATGACGTACAGATACATCATTCTGCCTGTAGGAGCCGCCGCCCCGCAGTACATGTACATGGGGCGGTTGGCAAACATTTAAAAAGCCATATAAACCAATGAACAATCATCTTTCATTTTGCTAGTTCCTTCTTAATAATCAAATGCTAATTTGACTTACTGCCTTGATGCTACCCCATATCCATCATCAGTTCCCTTTGCACTACAATTTGCATGTGGAACATGATACAAGCAACATTTTGTAATAATTTATATTTAATTCATAAGCCTTTGAAATTGTACCCCTATAAACACATATAGCCTCTCTTTATACTTCCTACTAATTATAGAAAATAGGGAAGAATGATTGCTTTGAGGAGGAGAAAGGGAATAAAATAAGTTTCTGTAAATGTTAAAGCAAGTTTTATTATTTTACTGAAATGCACTAAAACAGACTCACATTTCAAAGATTCTGCAATGCAATTAAAAAGGATATTGTACATATGTTTGAAATTAATTTCAATACTAATTCAATCAACATACAGTATTATTTCAAGTGTTTCAAAGGCAATGTGCGAGAGCTAACAGATTTGAATATGGTTCTAATATTTTTGGGTGTGCCAGTAACAGAAACTGTCACATTTTGTTTTTAAACATGTGCATTCTATTATTTTTATGGAAATGCAAGTATAATATATTTATAAGAAAGATGCTAATATATTTAAGCACCTTGTATACATTGTGACGGGTGCAAGGAGTTTTGGAACATGTTTCTGTTCAAAGAAAGCACTGGTTATAGTCAAGCTTTCCAAACAAGGCAAGGTGGAAACTGCCCATACCTATCAATCATATTTTATATTTTATCAGTCTGATTAAAGTGAAATCTGATCGGCTGCTATGCGTTAATGTGCTCATACACAAGCTAAACATCAGGAAATGACCCAATTTGCCTATGCGTGTACAAAGCACTATCCAATGACTTTCCTAATGGAAACGCTGTGCTTCAGTGTTGTCCAGAGGGGACGGCAGATCACCTGTGCAGTAACCATGTGCAGGTTTCCTTTTGTCAGAAGTTGATCCAGAAGTTCTACAGCAATTGTAAATAAATATACAGTATACTTACCTTGACACCGCTATTCCCAGTATTGGATTATTTAAAAGAGAAGTATGGTTTTCTTTTTTTTGGGCTAATCATGCTTACCTAGGCGGATGGAGCATCAGACCAATGCTGCAGCTGCCCCCCGGCGTCTCTGCATGAGAACCGAGCCACTGAACACCGCCGATGGCTCGGCTTTCACTCCTCCCCGAGCAGAGTGATGCTGACTGTCAGCCAGCATTGCTTATGATTTGCTCCTCCACGCTCATTGGAGCGATGAGCTGTGGGGGGGCGGGGAGCAGCCGTCTCATCGGCTCGCTGAGACTGCCATCAATCAAGGCAGCTGGTGGATCCAGACTTGAGAAGTCGGATAACGCACTGCCTCGACTGATGGCAGTGACGTCAGCAGAGACTGGATTTCAGACTGCTCTCTGCTGAAAACAGGTCACAGGAGTGCAAAACGAATTGCACTCCTGTAACCCTTAGGAGAGGCCCAGCCTAAAAAGCTCAACTAACAATGCAGCATTCATTTAGTTTTATGAAACACTGTATGCAGGCCCTCTTCTGCCCTCTTAAAAGGCTTTTGCTGATTTCTTGGCTTCTATCACATTTTAGCAACTTAACTCCTCCCAACAGCATTTGTTGGAAAAAATAGGCGCGTTTCGACCCCACCGGGTCTTCTTCAGAGGATTCGGGTGCTGTAGAGAAGTTTGCTTTTATTGAGATTCATAGATATGACCATAAAATAAAATAAAATATGATAGGTATACATTTATCGGTATAGTTATCAATCACATCGTGTTGAACAATTTCTCCTGAGCCTAAAATTCTCCAAGGTCTCCCCCACTCAGTCCCAGCAGGGGTCCCCGGCCGGCTGGTACACCAACAGAGGGAGCCAAACGAATTGCGTGTCTTACGAGGAGTAACAGAAGTGGATAAAATCCCAAAGCCAGGGAGGGGTGTGAGGGCGAGCGAGCAGCACCTGCAGTCGAAGCATAGAGTAACAGTGCTATCAGTGCATTATATTTAGCACGGATAGAAATATATATGTCATTCCAATCGTTGAGTTTTGGGAGTAATAAGTCTATTTTTAAATTTTTTTTTTTTTACTGTTATCTGTATTTCTAAGGCCAGCAGCATGTAGATATTCACATATTCGTTTGAAGGTAAAAATGAAAGTAGTAGCTGTGAATAGATATAAATATCAGTATGTCAAAGACTGAGTAATAAATGGGTAGTGGTAAGTATGTTGTATTGTGGGATTGGAATGGAAAGAATAGCATGATAAAATGGAACAAGAATAAGAGTATAGAATCAGAAATAAAGAAATGGGAGAAATAGAACGGGGAAGGATAGCAGGGACTCAGACACGTGAGGGATAGGTGGGAGGGACGGAAAGAAGGGGAAAAAAAAAGGGTGGGAGGGGGGCACGGAAGAGTGACAGGAAGGAGGAAAAAGGGACGGGTGGAGGGAGGGAAGGAAGAATGGGGCCAGAAAGAAAGAGCCCCAAAGAAGGATGTTGAAAAACTGAGGATATGATGAAAGGTGAAAAAACAGTGATGTGTGAAAGGATGCAAGTGGGGGAATGGAAGTGTAGAAAGGAAGAGAGCCCAAGAATTGGGAAAAGTGTGAAAATCATGTGAATACAAAGAGTGGGGCCAAAACGAGGCCAAAAAATGCAACGAAAAACGAGAAAAACAAACCAAAACGTGAGAAAGTGAATGAATGGAAAAAGGTGTGAGATGCATCAGTGATGGTATGCTAGCGCCAACAAGCATGAAAAGTGAGTGGTAAATTTGTGTATTCAAAAGAAGAAGAGAAGAAGAATGTTGGAGTTCCACAGTGGTAGGATAGATGTTGAGAGCAGATGGGATTCCAAATTACAAAACAAATTCAACTTAAGAACAAACCTACAGTCCCTGTCTTGTTTGGACCGCCTGTATACTGCTGTTCAGAGTATATAGGGCCTGGGGGCCCCACGCCTTTTCTTTTTTTAATTTAAGTGTGGGGTTCCCCTTAATATCCATACAAGCCCCAAAGGGCCTGGTAATGGGCTGGGGGGTACCCATGCCAATTTTCTCAATAATTTTCACCCATATTGCCGGGCCCCGACATTACATTATGGCCGCAAGCAATTTTAAATGACTTTTATTCCTTTAGAAATTTCATTTTGTGCAGGGACTGTTCTAAACAAAGGAAACATGCGCCACTTTACAGGCATACTATAGTCACCCCCCAGGTACGATATTTAAAGGAATATTTCACTTTTATTTTTTCACTTTAAGCATTATTACAATCACTGCTCCCGAAAAAAAGGCAGTTTTTAAAACTTTTTTTTACATTGATACATGTCCCCTGGGGCAGGACCCAGGTCCCCAAACCCTTAATAGCTTGCATATTAGCCTTTAAAATTTGCACTTTTGATTTTTCACGTTCGGGTCCCATAGACTTTAAAGGTGTTCGAATGTTCGCGCAAACTTTCGGTCCGTTTGCATGTTCTGCCGCAAACCGAACCGGGGGGTGTTCGGCTCATCCCTAGTGGTTAGTAGTCTGCTGTATATGTGGTAGATGGTGTTGTAGGCAATGAAATCATGGCCTTCAGGTTCGGGCAGGGTGGTAGGAAAGGATTGCCCCCTTTGGCAAACTACAGTGGGTATAGAAAATAATTGTGTTGCTTTGCAGCCTGAAATGAAGGCAGAAACAGTTTTTGTATTACTCAGTGCATCCAATTGAAAGTGACATCCAAGTGAAAGTGAATACCGCGCTCAAGAGCAAAAGACTGAAAAAAATATACTACAGCTGCTACAAAAACCAACGAATATCACTGTGGCAAACAACAATAATAAAAAAGTAAAGTGCGCTTGCAGTAAAAATGCATTAATTAGTGATATGAAAGGTGATCATAGGTAATACATATAAAAATGTAAAAAAAAGTGACAAAATAAAAGTGTCAAATAAAAATAAAAATAGAAGTGAATAAAGTTCATAAATACATTAAAAAAAAATTGATACAATAAAAAAGTCCATTCATAGATCAAAACACTTGATGAGGGCAAGAAATTTCCAATGGAGGAAGATCAAGCAACCAAAGTTCATCTACCCTCACCCAAAAAGGAAAGAGAGGGGAAGAGGGAGGTGTAGAGAGGGTCCCCGAATTGGTGGTGAATCCAAAAACGATAAGACTATACCCTTACCAGAAACGGTGGACCTCCTGAAGAGCAAGGTCTTACTTGCAAGCAGATAAAGCCCTCTGCAGGGACAAATGGACCTCCAGTGTATCTGTGTCTTTAAGCGTCCATGGCGTTCCAGTGGCAAGCAGACCCAGAATCCCAATTTTTCTTGTGCTCATCCATAAATCCAGACGTTTCGAAAACGTCTGGATTTATGAACACTTAAAGACACAGACACACTGGAGGTCTTTTTGTCCCTGCAGAGGGGTCTATCTGCTTGCGAGTAAAACCTTGCTCTTCAGGGGGTCCACCGTTTCTGGTAAGGGCATAGTCTTATCGTTTTTGGATTCACCACCAATTCGGGGACCCTCTCTACACCTCCCTCTTCCCCTCTCTTTCCTTTTTGGGTGAGGGTAGATGAACTTTGGTTGCTTGACCTTCCTCCATTGGAATTTGCTTGTTCTCATCAAGTGTTTTGATCTATGAATGGACTTTTTTATTGTATCAATTTTTTTATGTATTTATGAACTTTATTCATTCCTATTTTTATTTTTATTTGTCACTTTTATTTTGTCACTTTTATTTTGTCATTTTTATTTGTCACTTTTTTTTACATTTTCATATGTATTACCTATGATCACCTTTCATGTCACTAATTAATGTTGGAAGGTAAACCTTCTTCCCATTTACAACTTTCTGGCAGAGTGAAGCAGATTTTCCTCAAGAATTTGACGGTATTTTGCCCCATCCATTTTTCCTTTTTGACAAGTGCTTCAGTCCCTGCTGCTGAGAAACTCCCACATAATAGGATATTACCACCTCCATGCTTTACAGTAGGAATGGTGTTATTTGGATAGTGAGCTGTATTGGATTTCCGCCAGACATATCGTTTGGACAACTAATTCTATTTCAGTCTCATCTGACCATAACAGCTTTTTCCATGTGGCCTTAGGCCCGATTCACACCTATGCGGGTTGCAGTTTGCATATTGCAGGTGCATTTTGCATTTTTCAATACACGTTTTTCATCCATTGAAGTCTATGGGACCAAAAACCAGAAAAAAATCCCTGATCCTTTCCATAAAATGGAAATGGATGTGAACTACAGCCATAGGAAACCATGTTAAATGGACTGTAGTGTATTTCTGCAAAATGGAAAATGCACAAAAAAATGCATAGGTGTGAACCAGGCCTCAGAATCTTCAAGGTGCATTTTGGCAAAGCTCAGTCGTGACTGCGTGTGACCTTTCTTGAGAAGTGGCTTTTTTCTTGCAATTGTGGAGAATTTGTGATATTGTTGTCACATGCACACAATGACCACTCTTTGCCATAAATTCCTGCAATTGCTTGAAAGCTGCTGTAGGCCCCTTGGTAGTGTGTCTGTCCAGTTTCCTCCTGGCTCTGTCATCCAGTTTGGAGCGACGTCTTGATCCAAGGAGGGTATGTGTTGTTACAAATACCTTTCACTTCTTAATAATAGACTTCATTGTGTTTCTAGGCATTGATAAAACCTTTGACATTTTTTTGTATCCATCTCCTGACTTGTGCCTGTCCACAACTTTATCCCGGAGATCTTTTGACAGTGCCTCGCCACCCATAGTTGATTGTTTGCTTCAATTGCATTACCAGGGACTGAAATGCTCCAGGAAAGCTATTTTTATGCTGAGCTAATCAAAATGACCACAATTGATCACAGTTGAAAGTCAAATGGCTTTGTGTATTATTGAGAAGGTAATTAGCTACACCTGATTTAGTTTTTAAATCATTTTTAGGAAGGGAGTGATTCTTTTTCCATTTGAGTGATTCTGTTTTTTTTTTTCCTGACTTGTTATATCTTTCATTTTGATGTTACAAGTTGCACTGAAAACCGTGTCTGTCTGTCTTAATTTCAGGCTGCAAAGCAACATGTGATTATTTTCTATACCCACTGTATAGTTTACACTGCAATCTTTTCCAATGCCTAGTTTATTCATAGTCTGTTCACATATCCATGTCCTTGCTTTGAAGATTAAGCACACTCTGGCTTTTACCTATCTTAAAAAAGTACTCTCTTCAGATCCGTATTTTTCAAGAAAACCATTTAATGAGTCATAAAATCTTGGGACTGAGAAAGGCATCACTGGGAGTCCATTACCATACCACTTATTCCAAATATGCCAGAGGAGTTAGTGTACTTGTTCATAAATTACTTAACGTTCCACCCGTTGACCTCAGACTGGATTCGGAGGGCATATATGTACTTATACATGTGTTTAAAGATGCTGTGCACTGGTGATCGTGGGACTGTATTTGCCACCTTCAGCTAACCCCACCATGTTATATGTATAATTGCAATTGGCAATCCTGTTTGGTGCAGTCCATATTCTTTTAATGGGGTGATGGGGGTTTTTAATATACCCCCTTGTCTTCATTTAGAAGGGTTCCATTCCACTAACAGGGCTACATTTCCACAAGGCAATGCTCCACAATACTAATACCAGCGTATCATTCTTTAGAATTGAATTATGAGTAGCCGATTCCTGACCGGTTGATGACTATATACTGCAGCAGAATGGCACCGCTGGGCGAAACCCCCTATGGGTAAGTCGTACACTGTAGGAGCTGCTAGGGGGCTCGCGCACGTGCATGCTGCACCGCCGGCTACCTGTGATCGCGTGCACGAGCCCCAGCATGGGGATTTGTGTGTGTAAACACACAAATCCCTGTTCTGTCAGGGGAGAGGAGACATATTGTTGTTCCTACTAAGTAGGAACAACAATATGTCTCCTCCTCCAGTCAGTCCTATCCCCATACAGTTAGAACACACCTAGGGAACACACATTTAACCCCTTGATTGCCCCCTAGTGTTATCCCCTTCCCTGCCAGTGACATTTACACAATAATCAGTGCATTTTTTTTAGCTCTGATCGCTGTATAAATGTCACTGGTCCCAAAAATGTGTCGCAATGTCGCAGTCCCAATAAAAATTGCAGCTCACCACCATTACTAGTAAAAAAAAAATAAAGAAATAAAAATGCCATAAATCTATCTCCTATTTTGTAGATGATTTAACTTTTGTGCAAACCAATCAATTTACGCTTATTGCGATTTTTTTTACCAAAAATATGTAGAAGAATACATATCGGTCTAAACTGAGGTAGAAAAAAAATAGTTTCTCTTTTTTTGTTTATAGCGCAAAAAATAAAAACCGCAGAGGTGATCAAATACCACCAAAAGAAAGCTCTATTTGTGGGAAAAAAAAGAATGCATATTTTGTTTTGTTACAGTATCGCACGACTGCGCAATTGTCAATTAAAGCGACGCAGTGCCAAATTGTAAAAAGTGCTCTGGTCAGGAAGGGGGTAAAATCTTCCGGGGCTGAAGTGGGTAGTTAGAGACCACCAAATCCATTAATCATTGATTATTTTTCTCCTAGGAGGTCTAATGTATCTTACCAGCCTTCTGGACCTTGTAATATAGCCATGTTAGGCCTCATACACACGAGACGCTGTTAAACGCGCGTTCAGAGGCAGTTGGACACTTTTTTCAACTGCCCCTGAACCCATTCAATGTTATCCTATGTGTCCATGTACACAGTCTTTTTTTTTGGCGTTTTTAGGCAGTTGCGTTTGACCTCTTTTTTTCAGAAGCAAAAAAATAGCTTCAGACGCAAAAGTTTTCCACGTTTCAGACGCCAAATGTGGCTAAACGCGGCTAAACGCCGGTACCATGTTTAGCCGCGTTTGCGTTTATAAGTGTTTTTAAAGGAACATTTTACGACCCGACTTTGGGGCCCCATATCTCAGGGCCACTTAGTGCTAGGAACCCCAAATTTGCAAACACAGTGGAACTAATACTATAACATATCCAAATTTGGGGTTCCTAGCGCCAAGTGGCCTTGAGATATAGGGCTCCAAAGTCAGGTCACAAAATGTCATTCTCTGCTGCAGAAAAGTGCTTGACATTTTGCGACCCGATTTTGGGGCCCCAAATCTCCGGGCCACTTGGTGCTAGGAACCCCAAATTTGGTGTGACTAACACTATAACATATCCAAATTTGGGGTTCCTAGCACCAAGTGGCCCCCAATATGGGGCCCCAAAGTCAGGTCAGAAAATGTCATTCTCTGCTGCAGAAGTGCTTGTAGACACAAACGCAGTTAAATGCGGCATGCAAACGTGGCATGCAAACGCAGCAAAACAGGCATTTCTAAACGCCGGTTTCAGCTTTTAAAAACATTTGTTCAGCAGAGTTTGCATCGGCCTCTCATGTGCATGAGGCCTTAGGTGTCTAACAGAATTATATCTTTTTCTACAATAATGTAACTACTTTTTCTGTTAAGCTTGTTACAGCAAGAATTACCAAACTTAAGTCTGTGAAGTTCAGCTGTAGGTCAGCTTCACAGATGTGTATTCCTTAGACCCCTTTCACATTAGGGCCACGCTGCGTTAGAGGTAAAGCGCTGCTAGTTTTAGCGGCCCTTTATTGACATTTTAGCGGCGCTTTTTGGCCACTAGCGGGGCGCTTTTAACCCCAGCTATTGGCTGAACAAAGGGTTAAAAGCGCCCGTGTTGCGGCGCTGCCAAAGCGCTTTGCAGGCACTTCGGCAGCGCTCCTGGCCCCTTCCTCCTATCAAGTGCCCCCACAGTCAGCAGCTTTATATTGGGGCACTGGAGCCGAGTAACAGCTCAGTGTGTCCATTCAGACACGGAGCCCTGATCCGGCCCCATCTCCTATCTTCCTTGATTGGCTGATTTACTTTGATTGACAGCCACGGGAGCCAATGGCGCTGCTGATGTATCTCAGCCAATCAGAAGGAGTGTCCCGGATGGCTTAGACATTCGTGAACATCGCTGGAGAGAGAAGGGGCTCAGGTAAGTAATTAGGGGGTCCTGGGGAGGCTGCTACACACAAAGGGTTTTTTTATCTTAATGCATGGAATGCATTAAGATAAACCTTCTGCCTTTACATCTACTTTAATTATGTATTACTTTAATTAATTTTTACTGTTGCTTATGTCTGTTTCATACTATCCTTTCTGCAACTATTTCTTACATAATTTTCCTTTTCTTTTTAATAAATGTTATTTTAAATTTTGTTAAGCTGACATGGCAGCAAGTAGTTTTCAAACATAAACAAAAATGCAGCACTCAATGGGACCAGTAGTAAAAAAACTATTGCTGATGGTATAATCAATAAAGTTGATTTATTGGATGCATGCTAAGCATGCATCCAATAAATCAACTTTATTGATTATACCATCAGCAATAGTTTTTTACTATTACTCCCATTGAGTGCTGCATTTTTGTTTATTTTTGTTGTCTACTTTTCTTCCAGAAGTTTGTAGCTGCACTGGTGTCCAGATATTCCTTGCATAATTGTTATGACATGACAAAAGTTTCTGTAAAAATATGTGTCTACCACACTTGTGTGCTTAAAGAGTTAAATGCTCAGTTGGCCTGCCCTAGTGACAGTCACCTCAGTCTGCTGAGGCTTAGATTGTTGACCCATGAGCTGAAAAATATCTGTGCAGAGAGATTTTGACAGTGTGTACAGCACAATACCCAAAGGCAGTTGGATAACTCCCTAGATTTGCAGTTTGCACCTTCCAAGCACCAATACAAACTGATTTCACAAAAGCATCCCCTTATAAAGCCACATAAAATTAGAAAATCACAAAAACAAAGAAGTTTGTGATTGTCTTTATTTGATAAAATTGGATATAAGAAAAAGATGATTTAAGTTCTTTGGGACGAACATTTTGCTGGAAGAGAATTAACCACAACCATATAATATGTTTTGCAAAGACTTCCTGACATTCTTCCCCCTTTTCTATGGTGTCTTAGTTAAACATAAATTTCAGCTTTACAATTACGCTCTTGTGTTACACATGTAAAAGCCATGAGACTTGTATTAATGTAATAAAAAACTGTGAATGTTCCAAGAATCCTAGAGTGCAGTATTATTGTAAATTCCCAGAAGTTGTAAGCATAGTGTAATGTTAAAGCTACACTCCTGTAAGCAGCTAAATACACATTTGTAATTCATATATTTTTTAGCTGTAAGCAGCTAAATACACATTTGTAATTCATATATAGGAACAGTTTTCCTGCCAAAGAAGTTTTAAATCTTGGTCAAGGACTTACTAGCCTACTGACTGAACAGTAGAGGAGCAGCAGTACACTGTTGAGGCCATCCCTCTGCTCAGTCTGCCTTCTGCTTCTGTCAGCATGTTCCCTGTTGACACATTTGCATGCTGCAGAGCTTGACTGGCTCCTAGTGTTGACTTTTTCTCTCCATGTCTGCCGGAGGGCTGCTGTACCGGAGGCTAATATCAAGACACGTTCAGATACTTATATTAATTGTAATTGCATTGAAAAATAAATTAAAAAAGGTTTTAGGTGAATACATTACTTCATTAACCATATTTGTATATCTGCTTGGAGTTCAGCTTTAAAGAGATGCTGTCAAATTCAGTCTGTTCCATTTGAACAAAGTGCTTGTTAAATGCATACATTGGAGTCAAAAATGCAATGTAGAAGAAAGGGCTTCATTTAACCTGCTTTGCCTAAATTTCAAATGTATCTCTATAGGACATGCTATGTACGAAGAAACGCAATGCAAAGCAGGTAAAATGCACCCTCTCAACTGTCATTTACACATTTCCATTAGACACAATGGGAATTTGCTGACTTGTATTTGACAAGCATAAAAAGGCTGAAATTCTGTAATATATCTGTTTATAAGATCTCACTTGTAGCCCAGCAGCTGCAGAGAGAGGCATGGGAGTGCTTGTGTTCTTGCATAGATTGCTGCCTGCTTTTTTAGAACTCTGCTAAATAAATAAAAAACCTTCCAAGAAGATCACTATAGATTTCAAGTAAAAGTGACATTTAAAGGTTCCAATTGACATTGTTATTCTGTACCTATAAAGACCCTGTTTTGTAATAAATCATTTTTTGGAAAGCACAGACCTGAATCCTGAATACTCCTGCCGCCTGCAGCACTCAATGAGAGAACTCATCCCCCGAAATCTTCTAGGAAACCAAAACTTCCCTAAGTGTTGGTTTCTGTGGTCCTCCATAGCTCTCATTGGTTCCTACCTCTAACCTCATGTCACTACTGTAGGCAACAGCCACATGAGATCAAAGCGATGAAGCGGTGAGAGCTGCAGAGGACCTCGCAGATTGACTTTTCCAGAAGTGTCGATTTCCCAGCTGACCTTTCTAAAAGTATTTTATTACATGGCAGGATCTTTTTATTACAGCCTTCAATTATACTAATTTCATATTCGTTCCTGAAACATATTACATATTTATCTATAGATGTATCTACATTTTGCATAAGATAATGTATAATTTATGCTTACTGACTCTAAAGCTGATCCTAACGTTCATTCTGCTTTAATAAACTTGGCAGTCATTAGGAAAGAAAGGTATTGGTAAGAAAGCCACCCATAAGTTTTCCTCTGGAAGCTTCAGGTCTAGGTCACATGTAGTGGAGCTTTGGTGACCACATGTTCAGGTGCTGCCCTTAGTGGAGTTTTAGGTCAAAATGAATGAATACTCTGTCGACACCAACATCCAAAGTGCAGAGGTGCTGAGATTTGTGTGACTAATTGTTGATGTGATCATGATCCACACCTAAAGCTCATTGATATCTGCTTGTTAAAGTTGATGCTAGCCATACACGGCTCAGTTTTTTTTCTTTTAGCATGCTAGACAGCATGGATGGGGGAAGCTCCACTGCTGGCTATAGTGTTTAGCAGCCGTAGCACCCACAGCTGACTGAATACAGTGGAGTTGCCAAAGAATGATGCAGTCACTCTTCTCCCAATGTTTTTCCACTTGGCTCAATCATTTTTTGAATTGACTTTTTCAAACCAGAAGTTGCTTGCAAGGTCGCCCGTAGCTTGGATTTTTCGTGATTTAGCAGTAATGGGCCAGTATTCAAACCATCTATGGTCATGCCTAAGCGTATGATCACTTTTTTTTTTAAGTCACTATACCACACAGAAGCAAAGGCAGTGTCATTGCTAAAACCTCCTGGCACATATTTCAAAATGAATGTTCCACCCAACAACTGCTAGCCATAAACCTATCCTTAACATTGATAGACAAGTGTCTTTTTCTCAACCTAACTATATAACATGGTTTGTCAGTAAGTAGTAATCTTCTAGCAGCTTTAACAGGCTGTGTTTTTTCTGTAGAAAACTGCTAGTAAATATAAGTCAATATCTCTGGTTCTGCTTTGTTTCTGTTTAATAGACTTTGGGCAGTTTAATAAATGTTTCCATTTGTGTGCGTTTGAACTGAATGTTCCAAGATGTGTTGTAAGAGTGCTTTCAGAAGTGAGTACAGCAAAAATTGCTAATAATAGAGTGTACCTGTTGTTCTATCTAGGCATTTTATAGCTTCAGTGGGCATTCTTGAGAGAACACCCTACTTATTTACTAGGAGTTAATGAAATCACTTTGTATGCTGCTTGTTGTAGAGGCCTAACCTATTATCTGCTTGTGAAGGGTCCAGTTTAGTGTTCTGTTTGTTGCAGTGAGCACTTCTAAGTTAAGTATTCATGAAAAACAAAGTGAAGTTTGTAATTCACTGTCAAACATCTTTTGTGGGGTAAAAATGTTTGTTCCCTTTCAGATAGATTTTTACATAAATAAAAATATGATTTAGCAATATCATTCATTTCTAATGAATTCAACTATATGTTAATAAAGTCTGTAAGCGCACAGGGGATGCTTCAAAAATCTAAAGCAAATGACAGGAACAGAACCTGCTGTACTAATATTTTTGTCAGACTAAAAAGCTGCATGATCCATAGTGATAGTCAGGTCTGGTCAATTCAGACATTTGTCACCAGACAAACATCAGCTCAGTTCTCATTAAAATACATCAGTTATAACAACCATTCAATAGCTAAGTGGCTGTCAGCCTTGGAAAAGTCTAGGCCATTCACGCGAGTTGCTGTGGATACCAAGCACTAGAATGCGGAGTGTTCCAGCATCTGGCAATGTGACAGGCACCATCAGGTGGAGTGTTCATCTTCTAGATCGTGCCTGTATAGTCCTGGCTGTGTTATCATTGAGAGGAGCTGTATACAACATGGAGTTGGAGATGAAGGTGAGTGCCTCTGAACAGGAATGATAGGGCACCACTGACTACTAACACAGGGGTATCACTTTCACTGACACAGAGGCATGATTGACTGCTGACACAGGGGGCACCAACATCTCTAGTCTCTGACCATTTTCTGCAGCTTATGCCTTATGTACAGTATGTGCACTGTGTTGCAGGTCATTTTTTAAATGAAACGCTAATGTGTTTTTTTAACATGGTAATACATGTTACAGGATTCATAGGAATAAATGAAAACACATGTCTATGCATGCCCATCGTATCAAAAACTGAAAAGTTTCCATTATCCTTGTTAAAAATGTAACATGCTTATTGTCCATTGGCAAACACAGGATTGTAAAATGGTCTGCACCACTTATGCTGAAGCCTATGGGCGTTTTAGACACTGGCAACAAGAAAAAATGTAACCAGACCTAGGAGGTTGGACACTTTTTCCTTAGCTCTGCTGTGGAAAAAGACTACTTCACATTTTTTAGCATTCTTTTCTTCTATTAACATAGTCGTTCTTTTGTGAATGATTTTTGTTTGATAACTTCAATCCAATTTCAAATATGCTGTTTGAGCTGGTCTCTTCATAGCAGCTTTTTGGGTTGGCTAATCCTCAGTACTTCCTGGGAGGCAGTGCCTGAACCCTGCTGAACTGAACATTGTGGGACTGCACTGGAATGTGACCTTCAGGTGCTGAGCTCTGCCAGTGAGGACCTTTGGGTACTGTGTTAGCTGCAGAGTACTCTCAAGGATAAGAACTGTGGTACAGTTTATGCTGTGACTCAGTATCTAAGAACTTACTTAGTGATTAAACCAAGCACTAAGCTCTGCCAGTGGTGTTGCCCAGACCCTGTGCACTGCGTCAGTCAGCTGAAGAGCATTGTCTTCAGGTCTACAGCCATTGCACAGCCTATGGCATGATTTCATCTCTAACAAAATATTTCCTAGTACAGTCTTTGTGCTTAACTCTTAGTTTTTTCATCTGCACTGCTTTGCAAAGCCCATATAGCAGCCTAGTAAAGCCATGGTTTCTTAACCTATCAACCTCCCCTCTGCCAGTGGCACTTTCCAGACATTATGTACTGTGTCAGTTAGTAGCAGAGCTATTTATTCTGCAAGTTCACAGCAGTATCTCAGTGTCTTTAGTATAACCCAGTATTTGAACACTGCTTCATTACTATAGCCTTTAGGTTAACGTATATATGGGTATTACCTCGGCACAGCTGTGGAACTACTAGATACAAGCCATGGCATTAGTTATTGTGGGATTCCTCAGTCTATGACCTTTTTCACAAGACTCTGCTAGTGGCGCTTTCCAGCCACTTCATACTGTGTCAGTTTGTCACAGAGCAATGGAGTCACCTTAGGTGTGCCCATTCTCTAATTAATAACTTATCATTTTAGCATACAGGCTTAAAGTTTTTCCTTAGTGCAGCTTGGAAGCCCCAAATGCAACATGCCACTTCATTACCCAGCCATAGTCATATGACATCCGCAGATGAGATCTCCCATCCTGGGCGGGCGTCATATGATGCCCTCGGGCTTCCGCCGCTACTGCGGGCCCCCGGGGGCTCGCAGCATAGTGATCGGGGATCTGCCGTGTCCCTGGGGACACAGCCGTTTCCCGATGGGGGTAATGAGCGGGTGACGGAGTGTGAGAAGCATCGTGATCGGCTGTATCCAATCACAGCCGGTCACTATGTAGAGCGGCGCGCACTCCGCTCGTGCACGCCCCGGGGCGCATGCAGCGTGGCGATCGGGGGTTGAGGCTTTTCCCTCTGACAAAGCCCAGCCCCAATCAGGGTAAAGAGCCAATGAAATTGGCTCTTTACCACGTGACCGGCTGTGTCCAATCACAGCCGGTCACAAATGTCAACAAACTGGTTGAACTGCTGGGTTCTTCTCCTCATACACCGATCCAGTGTGAGGAGAAGATCAACGAACAGTGAGTTACAGAGATTAGTTACAGTTACAGATTATTCTAGTGTCCAGATTGCGCCCCCTATAAAGAGTACCTGTCACAGGAGTACCTGTGATCACAGTACCTGTCACAGGAGTACCTGTCACTGGAGTACCTGTCACCAGATTACCCGCCATCAGAGTACCCACCATTAGAGTACCTGTCACCAGAGTACCTGCCATCAGAGTAACCGCCATCAGAGTACCTGTCACCAGAGTACCTGTCACCATAGTACCTGTCACAGGAGTACCTGTCACAGGAGTACCTGTCACCACAGTACCTGTCACCACAGTACCTGTCACAGGAGTACCTGTCACCAGATTACCCGCCATCAGAGTACCTGTCACCAGAGTACCTGTTACAGGAGTACATGTCACAGGAGTACCTGTCACCAGATTTCCCGCCATCAGAGTATCTGTCACCACAGTACCTGTCACAAGAGTACCTGTCACCACAGTACCTGTCACAGGAGTACCTGTCACCAGATTACCCGCCATCAGAGTACCTGTCACCAGAATACCTGTCACCAGAGTTCCCGCCATCAGAGTACCCACCATCAGATTACCCGCCATCAGAGTACCTGTCACCAGAGTACCTGCCATCCATCCCGTCAGAGTACCTGTCATCCATCCATCCCGTCTGAGTACCTGTCCCGTGATGCCACCAGCCACTATGTCCAGAAAAGTATACACGCCAGAAGAGGCATATCAAATTCTGAGTCTGACCGATGAGAGCAACGGGGAGCTCTCAACGCCCAGTTCTGATTCTGATTCTGGTTCGGAATATGAGCCCCCCAAAGACAGCATATCAGGATTCGAATCGGAGGAGGAAGCAGTCTGTCCAAAAAGAGGACGGTCTGAACACCAGGCAGCTACCAGCAGTGCCAGCAGCGCTAAACCAAGTACAAGCGCTGCTAGATTCCAGGAGGAAAGGCCCGGTACAAGTGCGGTAATTGCACGCCAAAGAATTAGAGCCCAAACCCAGCTTCTAGATGCCTTGGCAAACCCATTGTGGCTGCCTTCTAGCACAGGGTCAGCCACGATCCCCCCTTTCACAGCACAGCCAGGTGTGCAAGTCAACACAGAAGGTTTTTCCGAAATTGATTTTTTAAATTTATTTTTCACTGACGAATTAGTTCAAGGCATCGTGTACCAAACCAATCTTTTTGCCCAACAATTTATTGAAAACAACCCCAGCTCAAGCTATGCCCGCCCTTTTGAATGGAGACCCCTAACAGTGGAGGAGCTTAAATTGTTTTTAGGCCTAACGCTCAACATGGGGCTTACAAAAAAAAGAAGTGCATAAATATTGGTCGACCAACCCTATCCACCACATGCCAATTTTTTCATCTGTCATGTGCAGGTCCCGATATGAAATTATAAAAAATTATAATGCGCTTCCTGCATTTCACAGTGCCCCCCCCCCCGAAATCACCCAGACTCAGATAAATTATATAAAATTCGCCCTCTAATTGATTTTTTCTCTAAGAGGTTTGCTGAAATGTATATCCCTGACAAGGACATTTCTGTGGACAAATCCTTGGTCCATTTCACAGGCTGGCTGGGAATCAAGCAATATATTCACAGTAAGAGGGCGAGGTACGGATTGAAACTCAACAAGCTCTGTGAAAGTACCACCGGATATGTACACTTATTCCACGTGTACGAAGTCAAAGACTCCCAGCTCCAGCCCCCTGAGTGTCCTTCGTACATGGGAATAAGCGGAAAAATTGTCTGGGAGTTGGCATTCCCACTCCTCCAAAAGGGATATCATATTTACATGGACAACTACTATACCAGTTTTCCCCTTTTTTGCCACCTATACCTAAAAAATACTTTGGCCTGCGGTACAGCAAGGAAAAACAGATAGGGCTTCCCACAGAGTCTAATCACCACAACGCTACAAAGGTGGGAATCAGCAAGCTTGAGGAACGAGGAAGAAGTGTTGGCTGTGAAGTGGAGGGAAAGGAAAGGTGTGCACATCATGTCCACCATCCATGATGTCACCTCGGTGGAACTTCACAGAGGACGCGGTCCCGTTCAAAAGCCTTCCTGTATCATTGAGTACAACAAATTCATGGGGGGTGGATTTAAATGATCAAATGTTGTAGCCCTATTTATCAACACGAACATCCCTCTTCTGGTACAAAAAAGTCACAATTTACTTTTTTCATTTGGCCCTTTTAAATTCTTTCATCACCAAAAATCGACGGAAACACCCAACACCTTCATAATGTTTATTGAAGACATTGTCACTGCCCTGATCTATCAAGTATCCCCCCCAGGAAGCATTCGCTCCGATTGTGTCAGCAGACTACATGAGCGCCATTTTCCGGACCATATTCCACCATCAGGATCCAGAAGATGATGCCAAAAAAATGTTGGGTATGCACCAAAAGAGGAGTTAGGAAAGATACCAGTTTGTATTGTCCCCAATGTCCCTCCCAACCTGGCCTTTGCATCGGAGAATGCTTCAGACACTATCACACTCTTGTAAATTATTAGCCCATATTTCCAATAGACTGCCATTTCCCCGTTTTCAATTTCTGTCCTGAATATTTCCCTGGTGCCTCAACCAACCATATCATTGTCTTCCAACTGACCCTGGCCAGTTTCTCGACTATGCCTCTCCCTGCCTTCTGCATTGTTTGTCCGCCATGTTTCTGCCTTTCACGTGAACTGACCCTGGACTGTATCAACTATGCCTCTGCCTACCGTCTATTTCTGCCTTTTACCTGCACTGACCTCGGGCTGTTGACCATGTTTTTGCCTGCCCCTTGGCCTGATCTTTCACCCTGCTACACAGGGGTCTCACATATGTGAGGGGCTCCAGAATAGTGTTCTGAGTTGAGAAAAACAGCTTTTGATTTTCTGTGTTCCCAGAACAGGGTCTAGTTGCCCGGAGGCTTCAAAGCAATTTGGGTGGGAGAAGCCTCTACCCCTGTCCCCATTCTTTCCTGACCAATGCCCTAAGCTTGATGGTCCTGCCTGCTCCCTGGACAAATACTCTGGCTGTGCTGACCATATCTCTGCCTGCTGCATGTACTAACTATGGACAGTACTCCTGCTTGCTGCATGGAAGATCCTTTTGCTGCTGCTGACCATGTCCCTGCCTGCTATCTGGAACAATGCTTTGGCTGTGCTGACAACATCTCTACCTGTACTGACTATTCCTGCCTGTTGCCTGTTTTGCTGTCGCTCTCAACGTTCTTGCCTGCTGCCTGGACCGGTGCTCTCCTCTGTGGACCACTGCACTACTAAAACCGCAGGTAATCTTTTCGTGTCTTTGATTCTCTCACTGAGCTCTGTGTTCTAGTACTTTCCAGACTAGTGCGTCCAGTCTATGCACTCACACTTGTGTGAGAGGAGTTTTTTGGTTGTTATTAGGGTTTATTAGCTTTGTGTGTAAGGCTCACATTTTAATCTTTGACTCTGATTCAGATACTTTACAGCCCTCTCCAGAGGAGCCAGTTTTTTAACAAATCCCCAAATCCTCTGCTTTGCAAGAAAATATTGTTCCTCTCATTCCTCTCATTAATGCAGTACATTCTATCTTGCAAGTATGGGATCAATCTGCTGTTCCAGGCATTGAGTTTAACAGAGCTGTATCCTTAAAGACTTCTCCTGTACATTATATTTGTAAAATCAGACCTTTATAAGGCCTGGAATCTACCTGTAGAGTCATGGGATTCCTCTAATAATGTGGAGAAGTGCTTTCCGTTTCCAAGAGAAATTATTGACAAATGGTCTCACTGTAGATAATTCAGTCATCTCTCCTAATGAACGTGCTACCATACAGGTAGATTGTGCTATTTCCTTTAAGGATGTTACTGATTTTCACATAGACTCTATTCTGAAACATCAGTTTGGGTTTCCAAGTGTAACTGTCTGCCTCATCTTGGTGCAAATTTGTGCATCGGAGGTGTTGGAGTGGAATAACACAAATAAAAGAGACTGTGCCTTTGTAGGGTGGACACTCATCCTCAATGTTTTTGAAAAAATTTCAAAGGCCTTGTGTTTTAGTTGTGATAGTCTCTTATAGCCAACCAGGCTTACTTCTTGCACAAATATAATGTCGATTCACATGCATATGGCACTTTGGCTCCGTACCTTGGAAGTTAATCATGCCCTTAAGGATCATCTAATTTTTTCATCTTTCAAAGGTAAACACATTTTTGGCTCTGGCATTGATCAGAAAGGAATGTACCAACTCCTCATTGCAGAAGGTGCACAGATGACCTTGAGTGGCCTCATTCTGCTTCTGTTTCTAAAGCAGTACTTTGTAGATGTCTTCAGTCTTTTTCGCATTCAGGCTGCAGATCAGGCTGCACAATCCCTTCATGTTTTCTTCTTATTCTTCTGCATAATAGCATACCCTCACTTCCCTGTGGGAAGTTGTCTGTTTTTCTGCTACCACAAGGGTATCTTTTTAGTTTTTTTCATAGCAGTTAGAGTGCTCAGGTTTTCCCCTGCAGCTCATTTTTTCTTACCTTTGGTCGACTATTTATACTAAACATTTTATGGCATATTCACACTCAAGGGTGCACTATCTTGGGAGTTTTATCCCATTTACAGTAAGGGAAAAATGTATTTGATCCCCTGCTGATTTTGTACGTTTGCACACTGACAAGGAATTGATCAGTCTATAATTTTAATGGTAGGTTTATTTTAACAGTAAGAGACAGAATAACAACATAAAAATCCGAAAAAACACATTTTAATGATTGAAATAAGTATTTGACCGCTTCACAAAACATGACTTAGTACTTGGTGGGAAAACCCTCGTTGGCAATCACAGAGGTCAGACGTTTCTTGTAGTTGGCCACCAGGTTTGCACACATCTCAGGAGGAATTTTGTCCCACTCCTCTTTGCAGATCCTCTCCAAGTCTATAAGGTTTCAAGGCTGATGTTAGGTAACTCGAACCTTCCAAGACCTTAACGTGCTTCTTCTTGAGCTACTCCTTTGTTCCCTTGGTCATGTGTTTTGGGTCATTGTCATGCTGGAATACCCATCCACGACCCATTTTCAATGCCCTGGCTGAGGGAAGGAGGTTCTCACCCAAGATCTGACGGTGCATGGCCCCGTCCATCATCTCTTTGATGCGGTGAAGTTGTCCTGACCCCTTAGCAGAAACCCCCCCCCCCCCAAGCATAATGTTTTCACCTCCATGTTTGATGGTGGGGATGGTGTTCTTGGGGTCAAAGCAGCATTCCTCCTCCTTCAAACATGGAGAGTTGGGTTGATGCCAAAGAGCTTGATTTCATCTGACCACAACACTTTTACCCAGTTCTCCTCTGAATCATTTAGATGTTCATTAGCAAACTACAGACCGGCCTGTACATGTGCTTTCTTGAGCGGCAGGATTTCAGTCCTTCGCGGCGTATTGTGTTACCAATTGTTTCTTGGTGACTATGGTACCAGCTGCCTTGAGATTATTGACAAGATTCTCCCGTGTAGTTCTGGTCTGATTCCTCACCATTCTAACAATCATTGAAACTCCACGAGGTGAGATCTTGCATTGAGCCCCAGACTGAGGGAGATTGACAGTTATTTTGTGTTTCTTCCATTTGCAAATAATCACACCAACTGTTGTCACCCTCTCACCCAGCTGCTTGGCGATGGTCTTGTAGCCCATTCCAGCCTTGTGTAGGTCTACGATCTTGTCCCTGACATCCTTGGACAGCTCTTTGGTCTTGGCCATGGTGGAGAGTTTGGAATCTGATTGATTCCTTCTGTGAATAGGTGTCTTTTATACAGGTAACAAGCTGAGATTAGGAGCACTCCATTTAAGAGAGTGCTTCTAATCTCAGCTCATTACCTGTATAGGTAGACACCTGGGAGCCAGAAATCTTGCTGATTGATAGGGGACCAAATACTTATTTCACTCATTAAAATGCAAATCAATTTCTAACTTTTATGAAATGCGTTTTTCTGAATATATTTATTAGTATTCTGTCTCTCACTATTAAAATAAACCCACAATGAAAATTATAGACTGATCATTTCTTTGTCAGTGGGCAAACGTACAAAATCAGCAGGGGATCAAATACTTTTTTCCTCACTGTAATTCTGTAGTAACCTTTTGCTGTGGAGTCTCCTTCTCCCATTGTGGAGTATGTACACTTTCTATTGCTTGACCTTCTTAATGCTCTTACCTTCCCTGAGGAATTATAGGTCTCCATATAACTAAAGGAATAATTTTTTCCCACTCATCCTTAACCTGAAGATGATACTTGGTTCATCAGTTCACATAGCACTGTGCTGAAGAATGGATGTCCTGCACCCCAGCAATTCCTGCAAAAATCTTTTGATAGTTTGGAAATGCTTCCTTTATAGTTCCCTTTAAGTTTGCAAAGGTAACTCTTTCTTTTGGAGATGTGACCTTCTTCTGTGAGGTACCAACTAGACTTTACTATTATTATTATCATGCAGGATTTATATAGCACCAACAGTTTGCCCAGTGCTTTACAACATAATCGCAGACAGTACAAGTACAATACAGTGTAATACCATAGGAATCAGTGGGCCCTGCTTGATAGAGCTTACAATCTAAGAGGAAGGGTCAAGAGATACAATAACTGTGGGGGATAGGCTGATGGAGAAAATAAATGTACAGTTGTTAGGTGGGGGCAGGATAGGCCTTTCTGAAGAGATGGGTTTTCAGGGATCATCGAAAAGCGGGATTGGGGTAGGGAGTTCCAGAGGATGGGATAGGCTCTGGAGAAGTCCTGGAGGTGACAAGGAAGCTAGAGAGATAGATTTGGGTGTCATCAGTATAGAAGTGGTATTAAAAACCATGGGAGGCAGTTAACTAACCTAGTTTCTTGTACTTACTTTGCAAGTGAATTTTTCCTTGACTTAAGCCTGGTACACACTAAAGGTTTTTTTTTGTGCAACCCCATGGCTGTGGGCCCCGTGGTGGTCCTACGCACTCCCTAATCTACATTCAACTAGTCTAGGACTCTGAATTCAATTTGACCTCGTCTCCAGCCTGAGGGACCCCCTTCTCCCACTTCCTCTCTGTTTCTGGGCCTCTTGCCCACAGCTTTGTTCTACACTTACCACCCCCCTTCCCCCCCCCACCCACTGTTGTGCGTGTTTTTGTTTCTTTCTTTCTGTTTGTTTCTTTTTGTTTCGTTTTGTGTTTTTTTTTTACTTTGTTTTCCTCTTCCCCATTCTGCGGATAACTCCGCTCCCCCTTGCCTGCCTTAGCCCCTTGGTTTTAAGGCTCGGGCATAGAGCACTGACCCCCGGCCCTGGCTGGAGGGTCGCTGTCAGTTTATAATCTATACCCTCATAATATATGTCTTATTATATACTTTTACGGGAACTTCTTTCTTATGTTTTATGTCCATATCCCCTGCATGGGAATTTGTTATCTGGTTTTCCCTTTTTCATATCCCAATAAAAACATTGTACCAGAATTAGGAGGGACTTGCTGAGCCTACTCCAGTGTAAGTCTGTTGCCTCTCTCCCAGTAACATAATAGGGTCCCGCCGAGCATCTAGCACAAACATCATGCTTGCACTTATTAAGTCTTCACTTCCCGTACCCCGTGACCAGGCCATAGATCTCTGTAACGCAGGCTCCGATCCGGTTGCTACTGGAAACTGACCTCTAGGGAGGGAGCCAGACATCAACCCCCTTGAGGACCTGTCACCTTTTCAGGTACCACACCTAATGACTGGTCGCTTTGTGCGTTGAATTTGTACTTGGTTACTCTTACTACCCTGGTTCTTTAGATTTGCCAAAAACCACATGTACCTCTTAGAATAACTTCAGACCAGGCTCAGAACATTAATGTACTTTACTGAACAAGTGTAACATAATAGTTCAATATGAACAACGTCCTTGCCCTACCATAACTGTGTTAGTGTGGCTACCCAGGCATACCTCTGTGAGGGGAGAGTCCATTATGGCATTGTCCATGGCTTCAAAAGTCCCGGTGTCTTCAGCAGACTGCAAGGTGTGGCAGCCATAATACTACGAGTGGAACAGAACCAACCAGTTCAACTTGGAAGCCCGTGGATGTCAGCCTTCCCCCTTTTTATAGTGGGCTGGCTAGGACCAAAAAAGCTGGGAACTGGGATTACAACAGTTAACCCTTTCCCAGCATGGGCCAGCCACTAAATTACTGGAACCAACACATTTCTACCTGCTTACAAGTAGACTTGAAATAATGTTTTACAATAAGTACAAAAATCTTGTTATAGTGAGTTCTTTCATAGTAATGGAATATTATAACATATAGAAAAATAAGGCAGGTTACTCCACACCTGAAATTTTGTCCCTCTAGGCCTGGGTGTGCATTGTGTGTTCATAAAGTCAGATTGCTGTAATGTATGCATACTTAGGGGTTTATTTATAAAGTAGTAAATGTGACTATTACTGTCATTACTGTCATTTTTTAGGCATGAACCTGGAAAATTCACCTGCAGAGAATGTTTGCTGTATTTTAGATTCACTGCATTGTAGATGTGCCTCTGGTGTCATATGAACATAGGATCTTGGGTACAAAAATGGTGCCATTCTCAGAACAGTATATTTCAGGAATGGCCACCTGTGATTTAAAATGTCATGAAAAAAATAGGACAAAGAGCTTGAAATAAAATCAGATCATTGAGAACTGTAGCCAAGTATTAGACAGCTTGATGTATTATGGAAATATATGTAACTGCTGTTTTATGTGAAAAGAAAAATACACATAAATTACATGTGCAAACTGCAATGAATAAGCACAAGGACACAGTGGGTAAAAAATAACACCAATAAATAACATCTAAAAATAAGATTCTTTTATGCTCAAAATGTCTCCTGTTTCAGTTAAAAACTTGAGGGGAAATCATTAGTCAAATAATCTCCAGACCTATGACACTTAGACCCTAGATACTACATTGTGTATTATTGGCAAAGCTCTACCTGGAATATGGGGCTAGGCACATATCCCTGTGTTAGATGCTTGATTTAACGCTGCATTCCATTGGAAAGTAAAATGTTTTGACCAGTAAGTAAAATACCATACAGAGGAGTAAAATTATGTATCCTCGTGGGTGAGCACACATTTTTTATTACCCACTATATCTTTACAGAACACTAGTTTATGTCTGATTGAAGGATTTGTCTGGAAACAAAAATACTCTTCAATGTATGGTATATTCACTTATACTGGTTTGTTCTATTGAGCCTGTGAAATGCATTTTCTTGGTAAAGATGCAATTTCAATTGATTGATCATATGTTAGGAACTTCCATAGAAAACCTTTCTGTTCTACAAAGCCTCATCAATAGGTCTGTTCAGACATGAGTTGAAAATAAGGGCTAATGGTAACCTTTTCGTACACAGGATTATATTTGGAGACTTTGAATGTGCATTAGCAGCAGTTGCTTTGCACTCTGCACGCCTTTGTACTCCCTGGTCCTACTGGCAAAAAGAAAAGTGGTGCAGATTGTAAACTGGGACACTTTTTTTAAAACAGCCTTTTTAAATGCTACAAATACTGGTAGAACAATTTATAAGTGCAAAGATTAAAACCTTAGTACCTACTATTATTGGTCCATAGTGCCATCATATTTTCATCACAGTATGATTTTACTAGGTTATTTATAGAGGGTCATAACTTCCATGCCCTTTTTGCCTCTTCTTCTTTTGTGAAGGTCACAATATCTTTATTATTGGCTCCATTCAGCTCCATTCCCAGAGAGTGAACCAAGAATGTACTGTACATTACACTGCACATGTACAGTGCTAAGTTTTTAAGACTTCTACTTGAAGACTTTTCAGTGATTTTCTTTGTTTTTAAATAGTAATTTTAAAGTGCTCTACTTGGTGTAAATAATCATCATTAACAAAATGTGTTTCTTTGTACAATATAATATAATAGACTACTGTATCACGGGGGCAGCCATTTTTACTTATGCATGCTCTGTCTCTGATTTGCAGTGATACACAATTGTCTCTTTTTTTGGTCCTTTTGACACCTAAATCTGTTCGGAGGACCCGTTAAAAACCAATACAATATTTGCTACTGCTCTATAATTACAAAAAAAGTATGGATAAAAAATGAATAAAGGAAAAAAAGTCTATAAAAAAGAAGCCTATTGCAGCCACCATACCCAAGGACTGGCAAGCTGCAATAAATTACATGTTTTTGATCCAATTTAACTGTGCTTTAAAGGATATCTATGGTTACAACATACACTTAAACTTTATAACATCAGCATTCTAATAACAATACTGTACAAGCAATTGTTATTTTTGACAATCAAATACCGGTATACACTTACTTGAACAATTTTCTTTCATGTTGTGATTGCTGCCTGTCTGCTGGTGATCTTTTTCACAATTTCTTGGACTCCCCATGTAGTGTTCATCCTCGAAGCGGCCGCTGAGAATGACACAGGTTCCCCTACAATAGTTTAGAGTCTGCCATCCACAACCATAGTTCCACACACACCAACAATACAGGCTCAGTATAGGGCATGTATTTATAGAATTTATTGCTGAATAACTTGAAACAGGAGAGGGGTTCAGGGATTTCAGGATACTCCAACACAACAGTAGCAATCAATAGCAGGGCAAACGTCTTAGTATAAAATCCCTATAATAGCAGGCACACACAGCTGACTGCCAGCCGGCTTCCACAGGTAAACTCTTAGTGAGGGAGATAAAAGATCTTGCTCCAGACCAGGACTTCAGAACAGTGCCCTCCATTCATCAGTAATCTTCTCCAGGTCCTCAGCCCAGTTTTTGCTGAGGCCCAAACTGCAACACTTTTCTCTCAATAGCTGCCTCCCAGGGGCAGCAGCCTCTGGAGAACTGGAACCCTCCTAGCAGAGGAAGAACACTCTGGAAAGGCCTCCCAAACATTTATTACCTCCCAGCCACCTTCTAGATGCCCCCTTCAAGGGATTGGTTAAGGCATGATATTCAAAACTGGATATTTGACACTCCCTGCCTTATATTCTAAAAGCTTCTCACAGAAGCAGGTAGGAGAAATCAAACACCCAGCTTTGGAAACCCTGATCAGACAAAAAAATAATAAATGGCTGCTCCACTGGCTGCAGTGAATCCAACAACTAAATTTAGCCTAACAGATAATGAGAGGAGGGTGCTACACTCGCATGCTTTGCAGTGTCTCCTCTGCTGTTTACGTTTGATTTCCAAGCACTACATATTCCATGGTTACTTGCTGTCAGCAAGCAGTGATTCCTGTACCTCCTGAAACTCCCCCTTTCAGCACTTCTGTAGTTCAGAATGCAGGCTCTGTGAAATGTGTGATACAGCAGTGCATTGTGAATACCTGCCACAGAATTCATGGAGGTAAATTGTTGGGGACCTTCACAGAGTAATGCCCTGTACACACAAAAAAGTTTGATCGGATTGTGTTGTTGGAAATTCCGATCGTGTGTGGGCTCCATCGGACTTTTTCCGTCTAAATTTCCGACACACAAAGTTTGAGAGCAAACATTCCTGGGAAGGAGGTAGGAGGATCGAGGACCATCAGCTTATGTCCTATCGTGGATTCTCTGGGGATCTTCTAAGCCTGTATTGACCCCCCTGAGTAAGGGCGGTCGCAGGCTTTTTGGTAAGCCTCCATTTTTCTTACACTTTGTTTTTAGACACCCTGTTGGTAGAAGAGCTAACAAATCACATTCTTAGATTGTAAGCTCTAACGAGCAGGGCCCTCTGATTTCTACTGTATTAAAGTGTATTGTATTTGTACTGTCTACCCTCAAGTTGCAAAGCACTGTGAAAAAGGTTGCCACTATATAAATCCTGTATACTAATAATTATTTGAGGAAATATATCAAAACTGGAACAGACAGAATCTGGAGCAGCTGTGCATGGCAACCAATCAACTTCTATCTTCAGCTTGTTCAGTTAAACTTTGAAAATTAAAGCTAGAAGTTAATTGGTTGCCATTATGTTTAAGCCTGTTATAATTTAAAGACTGACTTGAAACTTAAGTATTTCTGACCCTGTTCAGGCCAGATGCTTACTGA
Organism: Lithobates clamitans; assembly: GCA_037952925.1. Lineage (NCBI taxonomy): Eukaryota > Metazoa > Chordata > Amphibia > Anura > Ranidae > Lithobates > Lithobates clamitans. The sequence continues at coordinate 4,941,178 of JBBGZY010000240.1, read as the reverse complement.
CAAAAATATTCAGATTTGACTACATATGTGTATGGCCAAATATCTTTAAGATTGGGCCAAACATGTGTTAAGCTGGAAGGTCTGATTTTTCCATGGCTAGTTTTATTATTGTTGCTTTTAAAGACTCACAAATCATGTGGATTATTATCTAAAAACAAAAGAAGCGTTGTTTTTAGGGGAAATAAGCAGGATCCCTAGCCACACTTTTACTGCACGTTGGACACATATTCAGAACTGTTTGAAAGTATTCTGACCAAAGGCCCTAGATAGCAACTGCTTCCAGGCTAATCACTTAAACAGCCAACAGACATGTACTGTACACTGTTCTGCCATCTGCCAATTCTCACTCATTATTGTAGAGTTATGACTGCTTCAAGATACATTCCAATTATTTCTTTAGCTACTAGCTCACTTTGTCTATATCCACAATTACATGTATAGAAGCTGTGGATTAGTCATTGTTATACAAAGAATAAATCAGGATCATCCATGTTATATGGCATATAATGAGTTTGTTACTCAGTTATTTTAATAAAAATAGTAATGCGTCATAGGCTTCACTTGGTATTTAAAAACTCACATAGAAAAATCCTTCTTATAGTGTTAGAGACATTTGCCAAAATTAAAGCTTTTGGTATTTGTATGCTTCTAAGTGGCAGAAAAAGGTGCACAATTCTGAGTTTTAATGAAGTTGTGGGCACTATCTTTAGCATGATGGATCCGAACCAGGTAAAAATCAGATCCGAACCAGGTAAAAAAAAATATATATCTTCCATGACGCAATAGGAATCACCTCTTTTCTTCTTCTTTATGGGCTTTGATAACAGCATGACATAGAGAATTAAGTTCACGGGGATACAAATACCAACCTAAGTATGAAGGTATTGGGTATAGATGATCAACTAATTTGGTCTGCGTATAAATGGTTTTATGTAATAATTTTATCTTCTCTTCAGTTAAAAACAATATTCAGCTTTTTAGTAAGAGCACTCAATATTTTAGAAATAATATTGTTCCAAGTGCATCTGCTGTGTCTGCTTTTATGTGTGTTACGGTTTAGGGGGCTTCACCTTGAAGTCTCTCAAGTTCTTTTCTTTCATGCTTTGTGCCTCTTTTTAGGGTCACTCTACCTATTACTCGCAGGAGGCTTTGACTGATCCATGAGTAGAAGAATCCACCACATTTTGGTGAGGTGTGTCACATTTACTTTGACCCTGTTGGTAGTATTATGCCCTGGAGCATCAGAAATAAAGAGCCTTCCTGTTTGGGAGTAATACTATAGGTTATGCTGGTTCACCAAGCATTTTTTATTGTCCTAGTGCATAAGGTGTTTCGGTTTTTAGAGCATGCGCTACGGATGCAGATCTTTACTGCTGAAAACCTTTTTGAGGCTAAAACATACCCCACATATACATAGGGATCTGTGCATTGAGGTGTGGGTTTTAGTGTCACCTTTCATGGGAAATAAGTGGAAGGCACTGATTGCTTACTTATATAACAAAAAAAGTGCAGCGCTGCACTTTTTTTGTTATATATTTGCCTTTTGCCTACTATCTGGGTTATAGTGCATAGCTGCTGTATGTTATTGTGGTTCGTTTTTAGCGCAGATATTTCTTTTATTTTTTTACTGATTGCTTACTTTTGGTAATCTAAGCCAAGGAAGCAAAATAATCAACCTTGTACATTGTATTCATTACCTATCTTGTTCCATTGTACTTGAAGAGTAATCTATACCCCATTTGGAATATTTATATTTTTTTGTCCAATACTGTGATAAACCAAAATTGGAACATTTGAAGCACAGTACAATTTAAAACCATTGCAAACGTAATAGGTAAAGAGGTGTTTTCACTGCCCCTCTTCCCACACACTGAAAAACACAGTCCTCTAGTAAACAACAGGGAAATTGCAGCTATTTGTTGCTTAGGTTACTTGAAGGACTGGAGTCTGACAACCTTAAACCACCTCCTGGGTTCGTACACTCTGTCTTTGTTGGCTGTCATTTGCTATTTTTGGAATAAAATCGTTGGAACGTTCCTGTGGTGTGCAGCCGTTCTTTTCTTCCTATTGATCATCGGTGGCGAGCCATGGCTTGCACCCAGCACATCCGGACTGTAGTGACTGCTCACCTGGAATGGCGTCTTCCTTGTTTGAATCTTCAACCTTAAATCAGACCTTACCTGAAAAAAACATAGAAGATGCTGACTTTTCATTCTGCAATTCCTTAGTTTAATATTTTAAACTGGCCATACATGGATCGAAATTTGTCTAGTTCAGCAGGGACCTGACAAATTTTGATCCATGTATAGGCACCCTGGTTGATCTATCGATCGACTTGTGTACAACCAGCTTGTCGATTATAGCCACCGGCCATAGCCGGCAACACTACTAATTCTCTTCTCACCGGCCACTTTAATAAGTACACCTATTCAATTGCTTCTTAACACAAATTGCTAATCAGCCAATCACATGGCAGCAACTAGGCCTCTAGGCATCTAGGCGTGGTGAAGACGACTTGGTGAAGTTCAAACCGAGCATCAGGATGGAAAATAAAGGGGATTTAAGTGACTTTGAACGTGGCACGGTTTTTATGTGCCAGACGGCTGGTCTGAGTATTTCAAAAACTGCCGATCTACTGGGATTATCACGCACATCCATCTCTAGGGTTTACACAGAATTTCCTGAAAAAAAGGAAATATCCAATGAGCAGCAGTTGTGTGGACGAAAATGCCTTGTTAATGCCAGAGGTCAGAGGAGAATGGGGACACTGGTTTAGATGATAGAAAGGCAACAGTAACTCAAAAACCTACTCATTACAATCAAGGTATGCAGAATACCATCCATGAATGCACAGCACATTGAACTTTGAAGCAGATGGGCTAAAACAGCAGAAGACCATACCATGTGCCACTCATGTCAGCTAAGCTAAGACAGGAAACTGAGGCTACAATTCACACAGGCTCACCAAAAATAGAAGATTGGAAAAACATTGCCTGGTCTGATGATTCTAAATTTCAGCTGTGACATTCAGAGCAAATAACATGAAAGCATGGATCCATCCTGCCTTGTATTAATGGTTCAGGCTGGTGGAGGTGGTGTAAAGACATGGGGGATATTTTCTTGGCACACTTTGGGCCCTTTAGTACAAATTGAGCATCGTTTAAATGCCTCGGTCTGCCTAAGTATTGTTACTGACCATGTCATCCCTTTATGACTACAGTGTACCCATCGTCTGATGGCTAATTCCAAGAGGATAATGCACCATCATCCCAAACTGGTTTCTAGAACATGACAATAGGTTCACTGTATTCCGATGGTCTCCACAGTCACCAGATCTCAATCCAATAGAGCACCTTTGGGATGTGGTGGAACAGGAGATTTGCATCGTGGATGTGCAGCCAATAAATCTGTAGCAATGGCGTGATGTTATCATGTCAATATGGACCAAAATCTCTGAGGAATCTTTCCAACACCTTGTTGGATCTATGCCACAAAGAATTAAGGCAGTTCTGAAAGGGGGTCCAACCCAGTACTAGCAAGGTGTATCTAATAAAGTGGCGGGCGAATGTATATATAAATGCGAAGTCCACTAAAAGTCTTTATAAACAAAGAAAAAAATGTGATGTGTATTCTTAAACACTGCATGTTCCCATAGCAAAAGAACTTGTGCTCCAGTCCACAGAAAAAACTCTGCACTCACCAGATAGATTTGACTTCTTATTGCCACAAGAAAGTCAAATAACGCTTGTTGGTATACCCATATACCACCGAGCCACCAACTAGGGAACCAGGGACACTGAACATCTCTCCACAGGAGCTTTACACCACTGAACCACTGGATAAGAGCCTAGAGCACCACACGCCCCTTCAGGGATATTATAGCCAGTATCTCCACCTTTGATTTCTCCTTGTTCCTATATGATCCTCTTGGGTACATCAGATACTTATGCAGGAATGTATAAAAAGGAGGGGAAGCCTCCCAGAGTATAACACCTTTTTTTATTTTATGCCACAAAATATATCAAGTAATGCACTTACTCATTGTATTATTAGATAGAAACCACTATACAAAGAAAGTGCCATTGGTCCCCAATGTGCGTTCCAGCAAGACTGGAAGTGACATGCAAGAAGTTTCTCCCTATGGGTTTCACCATTGCCATGCATCATCCTCATGAGCAGCTGCAGGAAAGAAAATCACTTGATTCTCCCATCACCACACTGATGGGGGAATCCCTTCCATGGAGCTATTGTGTTCTCCTGGTGGGGGAGTGCGGGGAGTAGTCCCTGCTGGGAGAACACAATGTATATTGCTAGTGGCTATAGCCGCTGCCAGTAATCGCTTGCTAAAAAATTACATGCTGGTTATACCCAAATTGATCGATGGATCAACTTGGGTACAATAAGCCTGTCCATAGATGGTTTGAATTTAGAACAGTCTTTACTGAACCGGCCTAGATTCGAACCATCTATGGCCAGCTTTATACCACTGCTGTGAGTGTAGACATTGTTAATTGACCAGTGATTGTTTTCTTTGTTAAAAATAGTAGAGCCAGCAATTAAACACATGCTCCTCTCTTTGTAAATCTCAAGATCGTCATAAGTCATAAGGAGGTGATAGAAACCATAATATTCTATGCTTCTGTCAGGAACCATGAAACAGACAGAGACAGAAAATGCAGTAAAAAAACACACCTTTTAGTAAAATGGTAAAAATGGTAAAAATGGTACAACTGGTAAATGTAGTCAAAAAGCGGTGGTTTCAGTGGGGAACATCAGTTTCCAAAAAACTATTAGATAAGCACCTGAACGACCACAACATACAGGGATATACAATGTAGTACTTACATATAATCACACACTTGGGTTGGACTTGGCGGACTTGTGTCTCTTTTCAACCTCACCTACTATGTAACTATGTAACTATGTATAGCCAAGGTTTGGTAGCAAAATCGGGTAGTCAGAACAAGCCAGGAAATCAGGAAGCCAGAGATCAGCGTAGTCAGAGACAGAATCAGGAACCAGAAGGGATGTCAGCCAGGCAAGCCTTCAACAGGAACACAGCAAAGAGTCTCTAGATATGTCGACCAGGCAAAGGAATTTGAAGAAATGAACCAGGCAGTTTAAATAGCCAGAAGGGGCTGGCTGTGGGCTTGACTGACGAGCAAGAGATGATCAACAGGTGAGCCACTGTGGAACGATGAGTACTGGCAATTAACAGCTGAGCAACCTAAACACAGAGAAGGAAGGGCTGAGAGCCCAGCCCTGACAGCTTCTTTGTGTAAAGGTATCCATAGACATGAAGTAATAAAAAGTTCAGCTGGACCAGGTGACAATCTCATGTCTATGTGGTACTCACAGAAACCATTAGGGGAAATAATTCACATTGAATTAACATAGAGCAACAGATTTACCATATTATGTCACAAAAAGGTTACCCAGAGCTAACATACAAATATATTTACATACATATGCTGTATCAAATATTAATCACAAGAACAAGAGCACAAGAATACTAATTTACTCTTTAAAAATTTTCTATACGGGCCCCATAGCTGGGCTGTGATTAGCTATGGCCTAGCCCCACCTCCTGGAATAGGGAAGAGGAGGAGGAGGTGAGTGGTCAAAACTGCAGAACAGTGAGTAACATGAGTCCAGGGAGAGGGAGAACAACAATAAGCTGTGTAGGGGAGAGCTCTCTGACTGTGCTGTGAGACAGAAGGTCATTTACAACTGACCTCTGCACTCACTACTGACTTCTGAAATTTGTGTCACTACTGACTTCTGAAATTTGTTTCACTACTGACCTCTGAACTCAACTTCACTTACTACTGACCTCTGCATTCTGCATCACTACTGCCCTATGAACTCTACATCACTTAATGACCCTTGAACTCTGCTTTACTTACTACTGACCCCTAAACTCTGTAGTAAGTGATGCAAATTTCAGAGGTCAGTAGTGTTCAGAGGTCAGTAGTTACCCAAAGGTCAGTAGTGATGCAGAGTTCAGAAATCAGTGGTAAGTGATGCGGAGTACAAGGAGAATAGTAATAAGTCACATAGAGTTCAGAGGTCAGTAGTAAGTGCCACCGAATTCAAGGGTCAAGAGTAAATTATGCAGAGTTCCCAGGTCAGTAGTGACACAGAGTGACACAGAGTGCAGAGGTTAGTAGTAAGTGAAGCTGAGTTCAGAGGTCAGTAATAAGTAATGCACAGATCAGTAGTAGGTGATGCAGAGGTCAGGGGAGAGTAGAAAGCGAGTCATTTACTACTGACCCTGATGATGTGCCCCAAAGTCTAATGTTGGGCCCTGGACCCTCGAATGTACTTTTACTGATACTGTGCTCTACATTCCCTATTTAAAACTGTCTTATTCTATACTATGTAAATCAACTCAAACTCTATTTACCTACACTTCTTTAATTCATGCCTAATATTCAGTGCAATTAGAAACACATCCACTGTTTGCTGCTGCATGTTGTGTGCACCACATTTTCTTGTTTGCAAGCAGGGGGGGCAAATTTATATTCTTGCACACATGCCTTCTGCTTTCAGAAAACACCTCTTATAGCATCACTGTATACACAAGTACAGCAGCACACAGCCATTGTTGTCAATGACATACAACTACAGTTACAGTGAGTGGGTTCGGCCACCGTGTGTTTAAGAGGCTTAGCTGCTCATTCCTCTCAAAGGAATTAGGAAAAAACTGCACCACCAATCTTAAATACGACCTATAGCCTTGTTAAGTATGGCCCTGCGCGTTTCATCATCAACATCCTTGAGGACATCAATGATAAAAACACGTAGGGTGGGCCAGGACGTTTGTCATCACCAGACACGTCGAGATCGTACTCGCGGCTCAGTTTTCTGGAGACGATCGAACCAAAAGCTGTACAAACACGTGTTGGTGAAGACATCGGGAGATGTGAGTGGCTTTTTTGTGACTTTTAATAAATCAGGATTTTTAACGATTTTATGCTATGGGAGTTTCTTCTTTCTTTCTCCTTCATGTGATTATGGTGTTCATGGGGGCACCTACTGTCTCATTACCTGTAAGAGTACCAAACAGCAGATGTGGAGTGGTCATGGTCTCTGTGGCAAAAAGAGCTAAAGCTTGTTTATAATCTGACCAGCAACTTGTTCTGGTGAGTTTATCTAATGATACTGATGGTGAAGCACATGGTGTTTTGAAGCACACCATTTAAATCAGATTGAGAAGTTTCATCACGGTTGAAGAGCACATTAATTAGCGGCTTGTGGGACTTGTTATTTATCACTTTCCTGCATGAAATAGATGGACTTTTAAACTGAACACTTTAACTTTTGTTTTTTACACTTTGTTCTTTGTCAGCACATGGCACTTGCACTTTATCTTATATGAAATAAGCAATATTGATTGTTTTTGAAAATTTACACTGTACAGTAGGAGATATATTATATGAATATTTGCACATGAAATAAGTAACATTGAATAGTTTGTATATATTTTGCGCAATGTTTAGGTGGAATACTTTAGCAGGTTTGCACATTTAGGGATTTGCACTGTCCTTTTTTCATTATAGAGTTTCTTCTCAGCAAATATGTCTAGCTGAGTTACACCATCTTATATAGCAACTTTGAGCAGAGTAAGACTGGCCATATACGCATGGGCGTAGCATAAGGGGTTGCAGGGGTCACAATCGCAACCCCGCCCCTATCTCCAGGGGGCCCTGCAGCTTCCCTCTCATATTATCATATCCTCCACAAAGTCCAGCTCCGATCTGCCCTAGGGTCCCACAGCCACGCTCCAATACCGGGCTTCCACTTTGCCTTCCACAGTCCACACCCCTTTGTTCTCATTGGCTTGGGAGAAGTTGTGAGCCATTTCTTGAATGGATAGGAGTACGGGGTGAGAACAGCCCGGGGTGAGAACAGCCCAGGATGAGGAAGTGTCTGTGCTGTGTGCTGGCAACATGGAATGGTAACCAAACGCAGCGAGTTAAGAGGAGAAAAGTGCTGTCCTGTAGCCACGATGGGACGGATGTTACTGGTGAGATAAGACACCGCTCAGTGTCTCCTAGTCACCAGCTGAGATTCTTTGTACCCCCCACTCGGAGATGTCTGCTTACCCCACTTCCCTGACAACTGGGGAAAAGACACACCTGCCTCCCCCAACACCTGCCAACACTGACTAAGAAACCTTCATAAATTGCTTTAAAAAATCCCTTAACATCTCCTGAGGGGCCCCTCAGGGGCCTCAGGCTTCAGATTTTGTGTCACATGGCTTTGCCCCCCCATACCTAAGTTGCCCCCCCAAAGTCCCCTGACCACCCCCTCCACCCTGGATGCTATGCCCAGCTGGTGAGCTCCTTTCCCATTATGGCACTCTATACTGTTCCTCCTCCGCGGGGCTGAAATCACATTCCTTTACAACACAGCCAGTCACTGCAACTACACTGCTGTTCCGACCTGAGAATTTCACAGGTCAGAACAGCAACATAAAAGGCAGATACAACCTGTGGAGGGTGACAGACTGTGTGTAAAGGAATGTGATTCCAGCCCTGTGTAGTGTGTGTGTGGGGGGGGGGAGCTGTATACAGTACTGGGATGGGAAAGCAGTTCTGCCAAGTGACCTGCTAGGGGCCTCTGTCCTCTGATTCTCCAGCGCTGATCCCTGTCCTCTGATTCTTCAGCTGTGATCCCTGTCCTCTGATGCAAGGAGGAACTCTGGGAACTCAAAACTCTTAAGCCACTTTGAGTATCTTGGCATGCGGTGGGTGTATCTGTACGCACGGTGGAAGTGGTGAGTGGTGGGGGGGGGCATGCCAACTTTTGCATCCGGTCCCACAAGCTTTAAGCTACACCTCTGCATATACAGATCATGTTCTGGTGACAACTCAACAAATTTAGATATTTCCATTCTTTCTTTATTGGTGACAATGGTCACAATCACAGAAAATAAAATTAAATCTCCCTAAGGAGGAAGAAGGATGTCACATCCAACAGTAAAAACCTGAGAGAGGTTTTAACTTTTCATCACCCTAAAAAACTAGAAATAAGTTTTGACTAGGGTTTTCCAAAGGAAAATGCATGCTTGTGGGTGTGAAAAAAAACACTTGCAGGACATTAAATTCTAGTGCAGTCGCATGCATAAAATTTGTCACTATCTTATATAGCTATAAAAAATCTAGGAACAGTGACATGGCAGGAAGTATTATCTATATTAGTATTAATTAACTGTTGTACGGATTATTAGCTATGACAGTTTTTGGTGAGGCTTATCTCACAGCAACATGCAGCCTAACATAGGTTACCCTAAATAGCTCAAAAATAACACTATGAAATATGTCGTGTCTATAAAGAATGGTGGTTTGTGAGACACATGCCTTAACAAATATGATCTATTTTGGGCGATATTTCTTCATTAGCAGCAGCTGTGTTCAGTGCCATGTGCTTCAAGTGTATAAGCTCAGTAGCATGAAAAGGAATGGCTGTTTATTTTCAGGCAGACAACACGAAGGAATTGAGCCATGTAGGCTGCTTCACAATGAATATTCAGTTGTGTCTGACATCTTTGGAAGATACGTGAACACTTTCTAAAAGCCGAGCGTGACAGGTCCCCGGGTTGTAACGCAGGCCTCTCAGGAAGTCTTAGAGCAGAGCTGACTGATAATGTAAAAATGCTCCCCCTCCTTTGACAGTCCAAATGTTTCAATCATTTAAGGAGAAACATTGTTGCATTGTGGCTCTTAAGTGAACAAGAGTCTCTTTGATTTCTGCAGAGAGAGTGAGAGGGGGGGGGAATGAAAAAGAAAGGGATAGAAGTCAAATTTTGGATTGTGCTGTTTAGAGCAGGGAGGTCACAAGGCCTTAATGCATTTAGCATTGACTGCCCCCTCTTGTAGTGCGTCTATTAGTCAGTAATTTGATTTGTACCTATTCATTTGCAGTCCCTGCAGCAGCTCTGAGCTGGCCCCATGTATAATTGGTGCTGTCTCTATTTTTACTTCATTAGATTAGCCCTGACTCCTGGCCACTTGTTGTCTGCGCTTGTCTGCCCATTTATACAACCTAATGTAACACAAAATTCATTACTGATCACATTACTTTCAACTCTGAAGCCAGTCTTGTGATAAACATTTTCTTAACCGTTTAAAAGCCAGCCTTCACCGGACCCAGACAAAAGACAAAGGCACATCAAGCAGAGATGAGACAATCAATAGTTTAATAATGCTAAGTAGATACAAATGCAATGGCACATAACAAATTAGACCGCTGAGATTTCTGTGCAGCTGGACGCCATAGAATGGTAAAGAGTTGCAGTGATCTAGATTTGTTGCATTAATAAACTTTTGTCGTTTAAGATGGAGAAACTCACAGACTTCTAGTCAAGGTCAAAGTATATTTCTTTCAATAAAAAAAAAAAAGGAAATCATAGTTTGCAACGTAGTTGCTGAATATATGTAAAAACTACACAAAATGATCTGCTCTACAGATCCAGAAGCTATTGAGATGCATTTGTAGTACATAAGAAGAAACTCAAAACACACACAAGTCTGTCAAAAACAAGGTTGACAGTCTGTGACCGAATCCTGTGGCTGCCATATGCTAGATAAAGTTTCCACCCAATACATTCAGCTTTATCCCTTGTTCTTTGCTGCTGAACCTGGCACCAAGCAGGTGACCAGAAGAAACAGAGATAAGATCTTGAGAAATACAAGACTAAACCATTGCAGCAATGTGCCAACTAACTTCTTCATTAAGCAGATGCATTATTGATCAGCTGTAGAGTAGCCTATTATATTACATTTTTAGAGCGCATCATCTTACTGATGCTGTGTATGTATTTTCAAACATCACCAGCTTTTTTTGTTTACTTGAAGAACAGTGTTATAGCTAGATAGGTAGTTTTAAAAAACCCGCTACTAAACGCAATGTTTGGCTCTTGCCAAATGGGCTGAAAGTCCTGAACAAGCAAAGTTCAATTCAAACCTGTGTTCAGACTGATCTGGGAACTCATCCCTACCCAGGACATAAAGCAGTGATGGCAGTGAATGGCTAAAGTACACCCATGCTCCAACCAGGGGCAGATCCAGAGCCTAGTCTCGGGAGGGGCACTGCCAGAAAATACGTTTTTTTGGGGGGTAAATTTATCGAGGAAATGGCTGGTGTTAGCGATTCAATCATCACGGTACCATGGTTGTTATGGTGTCAAGATGATTGAAGCGCATTATTACTATAATAACATTGTTATAAAAAATGAAATGGTTCAACTCACCATAATGCACAATCAGTGGGAGCCCCGAGCGCGTCACTTGCCATGTCGCCTGTCACCAAATGCAGATTGTCACTTGCCACGTCACCTGTCACCAGATGCAAATTGTCACTTGCCACGTCCCATGCCACACGTTGCAGATTGTCACTTGCCACATCCCATGCCACACGTTGCGGATTGTCACTTGCCACGTCCCATGCCACACGTTGCAGATTGTCACTTGCCACGTTGCCTGTCACCAGATGCAGATTGTCACTTGCCATGTCACCTGTCACCAGATGCAGATTGTCACTTGCAATGTCACCTGTCACCAGATGCAGATTGTCACTTGCCACGTCACGTGTCACCAGATGCAAATTGTCACTTGCCACGTCCCATGCCACACGTTGCAGATTGTCACTTGCCACATCCCATGCCACACGTTGCGGATTGTCACTTGCCACGTTGCCTGTCACCAGATGCAGATTGTCACTTGCCATGTCACCTGTCACCAGATGCAGATTGTCACTTGCCACGTCCCATGCCACACGTTGCAGATTGTCACTTGCCACGTCACTTGCCACATCCCATGCCACACATTGCAGATTGTCACTTGCCACTTCTAATGCCACACGTTGCAGATTGTCACTTGCCACGTCACTTGCCACATCCCATGCCACACATTGCAGATTGTCACTTGCCACTTCTAATGGCACACGTTGCAGATTGTCACTTGCCACATCCCATGCCACACGTTACAGATTGTCGCTTGCCATGTCCCATGCCACACGTTGCAGATTGTCACTTGCCACATCCCATGCCACACGTTGCAGATTGTCACTTGCCACGTCCCATGCCACACGTTGCAGATTGTCACTTGCCACACATTGTGGATTGTCACTTGCCACGTCCCATGCCACACTTTGCGGATTGTCACTTGCCACGTTGCCTGTCACCAGATGCAGATTGTCACTTGCCACGTCACCTGTCACAAGATGCAGATTGTCACTTGCCACGTCCCATGCCACACGTTGCAGATTGTCACTTGCTACGTCACTTGCCACGTCCCATGCCACACGTTGCAGATTGTCACTTGCCACATCCCATGCCACATGTTGCAGATTGTCACTTGCCACGTCCCATGCCACACGTTGCAGATTTTCACTTGCCACACGTTGCGGATTGTCACTTGCCACGTCCCATGCCACACATTGCAGATTGTCGCTTGCCACGTCCCATGCCACACGTTTCAGATTGTCACTTGCCACATCCCATGCCACACGTTGCAGATTGTCACTTGCCACGTCCCATGCCACGCGTTGCGGATTGTCACTTGCCTGCTATTATTGTCTCTTGCTGTGTCCCAGAGTCAGGCAGCAGATTACCAGTCAAGCAGCAGAGAGATGATGTAATCATCTGTGGCTGCCTGCACACTGCACAGTGAGGGCACAATTTCAGGGATGCAGTGCCGGCACCGGGTGGTGAGAGATGATGTCATATCTCTGCTCCCCCGCCCACCGGCTCCCTGATTGGCCACCAGCTCGCTCACACACTGTCACTGAGCCGCACAGCTGCTCACCAAACGAGCCGCCCAGCCCACCCACGGAGCCGCGCGCTGTCTCTCACCAACGGACCCGCCCGTGCTCTCAGCCATGGAGCCACCCGCCGGCTCTCTCACCCACGGCGACGCCTGCCCGCCCATTCACTCACCCGCATTCTCGGAGGGGCCAATTGCCCCATTGCCCCCCCTGGATCCGCTCCTGGCTCCACCTGCAGACAATATTCACTGAAATTTGTCATTCCTATAAAAGCACTTCAATACCCAGGGTGCAAGCTTTGTTGAATTACATTTCTTACTTTTTGGGCTATTGTATTATATTTGTGTTACATGCAAATATTTATTCTTAATGTGGCAATACATATGTGGAGCACATGACCCAATTCAGACAGTCAAACAAGGCAGTCTTTGGCATGTTTTATGCAATGATGGCTAAATCTGACTCATCCATAGCTTTGGTACCTGCCGCAAACCACCAGATTGCAAAGGGTAGTAGCAGACTGTGTACACACGTCAATGGGTTCATAATATTTGTAGACCATGGAAAAAAGAAAGGCTCACCCAAGGACCAGTTGTTGTCAGATTTGGCCTAAAATGGTTGCCTGTAGCTGTAGTAAAATATATTTTTGAAATAATAATTGTGGACTTTGAAAATAGACAACTTCATTTTAACAGCAAACTTTGTAGAACATTGTATTTTATCCAGCTGTAGCTAATGATATTAGTTTGCAAGGGAATGCCTTAAGGGGGGCTGAAATATCAGCAAACAATCATTTATTTTCTGAAGATGTTGAGTATGCAGCTTTAAGAATTTTGTAAGACTTTAATTAAAAGAGAGCTAATACCATGTAAAACAAATACATGTTCTTCCTAACACAATATAGCATTTTAACATCCCTAAAGAAATCTGGTGGAATGTATTTACTGATTGCTTGAGAGCGCTCAGCAAGCATCCTTGTACTCTTTGTTCCAAACCAGCATTATCTTGCTGTCTTCACATTTTATTTGTGTTGGTGGCTTTCAGGTGGTAAACTACCATAGAAGTGTGAGTGTATAAATGTGGTAGCTTTGTTTTTTAATTATACTTTACAAGCTCTCAGATAAGGGAAATTTTTTGTAAACATAATTAAAGGTTCCCACAGACATACAGGCACTATCCAACCTCTCTCGGACACTTGAGTGTGCCGACAGGGTGCTAAACACAGACCTATTCAGAAGAGTAGGCAAGGTGCATTGCAGACACCTCCAGCACATCATGGGAAAACAACAGTATTGAGACAAGTTTGTCTATTGCCCTTAATAGACCTCAGTTGGGGCTGGTTGGCCATACGCTTGGCAATTTATTGAACTTTTTAATTTAATTTCTTGCTGAAACAGCAAAGCATTTAAAGACATACTGTAAAATACATAGATTTTGCTTGACTGCAAAGAGGTCGGATCAAAATTGGGATTGAAAAAGGGAAAATCTGAATGCTTTCAACAAAACTTGCCCCATTTTTTTTCCTTTATTGATGCCATTTCAATTCTATCTTTCAATAAACTGAGCTAAAACTGTCAATTTATTGTCCAACCACATTCTGGTCAATGAAACTCGTGGGTGGTAGATTTTGGTCTCTTGCAAGTACTTGTGATCAGATTTGTGAATCCCGGTGTCTTGAAAGTGGTTGAAGTGAACTGAAAAACATGTATATTTCTGGCTTAAGGCTCGTACACACTATAAGTAAATCGGGCGAACGTCCGAGGTACGATCGTGCGATTTTCTGATAGTGTGTACACAACTTTCGACAGCCGATTCTGGCCTTTCAAGCTAAAATTTTCAAAGGGATATACTCCAAAATCTTTCATGTACGGGAACAGAACGAATGATTTATGTTTAATGTGTACCATTTTCGTAGGAATTTTGTATGAAAGACTGCACATGATCAGAAACAATAAACAACAAGCCTTTGTCGTATGAGAATTTTCAGACATTATTTCCTTCCACGGTTCCGACTTGCTGTGAAACCACGAGGAAAATCGGACGATCGTTCACCTGATTTCGTATAGTGTGTACCCCACTTTAGAGCCATACACAGACATTTATTATTAAATACTTACAAGTTAGGATGCCATTTCCAATTGAAACACTTTTGAGACTTTCTCACCATTAAGGTGTAATGCAGAGTTGCAATATTCAGGTAGTGTAGAGACACACTGCTGAGTAGACATGTGCATTCATTTTCGTCCGTTCGACATAGAGAGAAAAGATTCAACATAGAGAGAAAAAATTCGACATTATAGAGACAATAGCAAAAAAGGTTGAATGTGCCTAAACTAACTCTATTAGTCCAAGATTATTCGACATAGAGAGAAAAGATTCAACATGAAGATTCGACGAAGCAGTCCCTGCGAGCGGATATTTATGGTCAAATGCTCTGCCCATAGGCTATAGAAGAATTCTAATGTTGGTTGACTAGTAATAATAATTAATAAATATAATTATTGCTAGGGTCATACAACATTAGAATTCTACTATAGCTTGTAGGTGGAACATTCGACCAGAAATGTTCGATTGCGGCGTTGTACAGTTTAGCTGCTCCGTCGAATCTCCTTAGAACAATCGACAGACACCATGAGCCTTCAATGACAGATTCAACCTTAATTATTTCGGATTTTCGAACGAATGCATTTTTTAACGAAACAAAATACACAACAACGAATTTCGGGAGTAACTAAATAAATGTATTTTTCGGACGAAAACAAAATTCCCAAACAAAATATTTCAGTGTGCACATGTCTACTGCTGAGTAGTAATGGGCATTAGCAGGCTTTGGACGCTTCCATTTGCAGAGATTTTCCAATGTGGGAGAATTTCTTCTGCCTATAAGTATTCATTTCATCATATATGTAGGTTTATATGTAGGCTCGGACTAGCCCACTGGAACGCCTACCATTGGAGTTGCCAACTTCATAGTGAATGCCCCAGGTCCCAAGGCCAAAAACTTCCTGCTATTTTAAATTTGCTGCTGTTGCACCACCTCCACAGCAGCTGCCAGTGTCTGCCCCACCGCTTTTCAGACCTCAGATCAAGCAGGTGTTGGTGCCAAAAAGTGGCAGGAAGCTTTCGGGACAGAGAGCCAGCATTCAGAAGGAATTGAGTTTGTGGATTGAGGAATGCTTCCTTCTAAGCTATTGTATTTTGACAGAGGGGCAACTTCCCTGCTGTCAGAATACAATGATCAGAGTTGCCGGCTATAGCTGGTGGCACTGTTCATTTGGCAAAACCCCAGCAGGCTAGATAGATCGACTTGTGCACAACCATCCTGCTCATACATGGACCAGATGAATTTCGATCAATGTATTGTCAGATTTTTTCTGTATGCTGTACCGTACATTTCCTATCCCACACTCAGTAACACAATGCAAATGTTTAACCACTTCGTATGCCATACGTCAGTAGTGGGAGCTTTTACACATGCCTCCTATGTGAACGCAATAAATAGTGAAAAAAAATTGTAAAAAAAGTTAAGGTGCACCTAAGCACTTAGGAATTGCCCCCCAAAATGTTGATTCTTCCCCGCCTCCATGTACATGCACATAAACGCACACGTCAGGCGCACCTATGTACAAAAACATTGACTACATTTTACCGCACACACCAAAGTAAGAGCAATAGTTTTAGGGCCGGTATTCATGGTTAACCCTAAACTGATGAGCTTTTAAAATGTTGCCTGTGGAATATTGTGGATATCAAAATTTGTCGCTGATGCATGCACAATTTTAAGTCTTGACTTGTGTATCTATTTACTGAGCACAACCTCATCCTTTATATTTTACAAAAAAAAGGGGTAATATATTGCACGTATGTATACTAAAATTTACTTTAGTGTGCTTTTTACTGAAAGTTTGCACTTAGTAAAGCGCTAATATTGAGTGACATTGGAACTACAATAATATTACTCTCCAGTGTTTCTGCAGAAACTATATGCTATTTGGGGATTTTAACTAATCCTCTATCAAAAATTATTTGTGCAAAAAAAAAAAAAAAGACTCTGGCAGCAAAAAGGCTAAAGCCAGCCCAAGACACAAATGGGGTTAGATATAATGTAGACCCCCTCAACATCCCTAGACCAGTGGAACATCCCTGGTATTGGATAAAAATCACATGGATTGAAAAAGAAGGGACTTGCATAGCGTAATATTGCATTCACTCTTTATTAAAATTGTAATAAAAACTACTCACAAACATAGAGAATAAAAGAGCATCTATACATCATCCAAATTCGCTACTTCGTCAGGCTCAAACAATAGTATTGGCAGCACTGACGGAATAACGATTTTGGATGCTTCCTAATCCGATTCTAGGTTTTATTGTCAAAGCTTCACTGAACAAGCTGAAGTTAGAAGTATATTGGTTAATATGCACAGCTGCACCAGATTCTGTGTGCTCCAGTTTTAGTAAAAATTCCCCCAATATATTGCAGTATCATGATATAATGGACTATGTCGGCATTGTATAATGAGTAGGCCTTTGACCTTCAAATTATGTTCTAAAACACATCAACATTTCTTCATCCACTCACAATAGTCCGAACCCACTATTAGCACTGAAACATTGGTCGGCTCCAGGAACCCAGTCTGACTCTGCTTCTATGTACAAAATTAACCAATATATTTGGTGGGTTTCTCACTTAAACTAAAGCAGGGAAAGCCATGCCAACTTTAGCTGCACGGCGGGTTGAAGGATAGCTGGCATCTCTCATCTCACTTGATAATGGATTAGAGATTATCCTTCCACATCCTCACATTGTGGTCTACACATATATTGTATTGCAATCTTATTACTAAATGACTACATAAAATAAAATTATTAAAATAGAAAAATACAGTTTTATTTTCTTACAATTCATTATTAAACATTGTATTATTCATTTATTATCTGTTAATGTGTTAGTATAAAGTTATAGTCATGCAACATAAAAAAAAACAAATGCAGCTACTGGTGCATTGTAGAGCCAGTTAAAACTAGTGAAGATCTCACCAAAACCCTTTACTAATTATTAATGAATTATCACGTGCAGTATCTTAACTACTCAGTAGTTTAGACTCTTAATTATAGAAAGAGATGCTAATCTGATGGCAATCTAGCCCACAGAAGCCTAGGCATTTTGTCAGAGTCTGCATCTGATATACATGTCTTGCAGCAGTAAACAGCATTGATTACCCGCAGGGATAAACAGTTAATTTATAAAAGTATTAGATCAAAGTAAAATATATGCATTGTACTAAATATTGGGCTTAAAGGAGCATGTCCCTGCATCAGTGTGGGGGAAAACATTCCTCAGCATCAGTAAGATTTAGCTCCAATTGGAGAGTTCTCCAAAGACTCAGTCCACTCATTAGAATACCTTTTAGGGCTCTTTCCAACTTTTATTTATCCAAATGTCAAAGTACAACAGTGTTGTACCTTTGCAGAGTTTGATTAGCATGGATACAAACACAAATGTCTTTCAGCCTCCATACTGTTTTGGCACACAGCTGTATATTACTACTTAGGACAGAGCTGCCCTTATCTCTGCCTCTTTGCTGAATGGGTCGTCTGCTCACATAAAGACTGCTACTTGCTTGACTCAGACACGCTGATCTGTTCAGACACGGACAACCTCTGTCCCATCACAATCTACAGCTCTGGTTTGGAGGCCTATCTGTATAGGCCAGGCAGGCCTGGACACATTCCCTACAAATGTTAAGCTTCAAGCTGTTCTTGCAGCATCAGAGCTCCGAATAGCATTGCGTTCATACAGTGGAACGGGAAAGTCTTCTGCTCCAGACTCCCTTTGCTGTCATGTGATGTATTTGCACTGATCAGATTTCTGGCCTCTTGGTAACACTGGAACAATTGTTTCAGCTCTCTATGCCAAGGCATAAGGTAAATCCATGGGACCCCAGGATATAAATTTAGATCAAATCCTTGACGCTTTGTAAGTGTTTCTTGACAAGCGTCTCGGACACGCCCAATAACGTTTTGAAAACATGTATTTATACCATGTTTGTATTTTCAGAAAGTTGCTACATGTCCCCGATGAAGAATTTTATGTACTTTTGTCGAAACGCGTCGGACTTTGCAACTATGTATCACCTAGAGCTATGTTATTTATCTCTCTGTTGAACTTAGCTGTATTTGCTACTTTCTGATACTTTCTTATGCTATTCTATGTATCTTCATGCATTAACTTTAAGCAATTTGTTTGGATCCATATGATCACTGTTTTTAGATATTTTTGTATCAATAATATATGTTTTTTATAAAATCTGTTTACATTGCCTTAAAAATGCCATTAGCATTCCAGGACTACAAGGAATGCAATAAGAAATGTAAAATTAAAATCAGGACGGCTAAAAATTATTACGAGAGATATGTAGTGGCAGAGAGTAAAAATGACCCAACAGTTTTTAGATATATTAACAGTAAAAAGACAAAATTGGAGCACATTGTACACTTAATAGATAATGATGGGAAGATAGTTACAGATGACACAAAGAAGGCAACTGTACTAAATGTCTTCTTTTCCACAGTTTTTACGCAGGAAAAAGAAGGGTTTACCGACAGCGACTGTAGTGTCAGTAACACAACACATGACATACCCACGTGGCTAACAGAGGCTGGAGTCAATGAAAGACTCAATAAACTTAACATAAATAAATCACCAGGACCGGATGACTTACACCCGAGAGTCCTCAGAGAACTCAGTCAAGTTAGAGCCAGGCCATTATTCCTGATCTTTGTAGACAGCATAATGACAGGATTTTAACCAGCTGATTGGAGAAAAGCCAACGTGGTACCAATATTCAAAAACGGGCAGAGACATATTCCTGGGGGTTATAAGCCAGTCATTAGTGGCTTATATCATTAGTGGTAATCAGCATGGGTTTAAGAGGACGTTCCTGCCAGACCAATCTGCTAACATTGTATGAGGAAGCGAGCAGCTATCTAGATATGGGGAGGGCTGTGAATGTGGTGTATCTGGACTTTGCAAAAGCATTTGATACAGTCCCCCATAAATGCTTAATTTACAAGCTGAGGTCTGTAGACTTGGATCATAGGGTTTGTGCTTGAGTAAAAAAATGGATCCAAAGGGTAGTGATAAATAACATAGTGAGTGGGGTACCCCAGGGTCCTGTTTTGGGACCAATTCTATTCAACACATTCATAAATGATAAAAAGTATGGGATAACTAGTTCAGTCTCAGTTTTTGCGGACGACACAAAGATAAGCAGAGTAATAAACTCTCATCAGGACATAGAAATTTAGCAGAATTACCTGAATAAAATAAAGGTGTCGGCAGACAAATGGCAAATGAGGTTTAATGTGGAGAAATGTAAAATAATGCACTTGGGGTCAAAAAACATAAACAAAAAAATATTCACTAGGTGGAGAACCTCTGGGAGAATCAAGGATGGAGAAGGATCTAGTGGTCCTAATAGATGACAGATTGAGCAACAGCATGCAGTGCCAAGCTGCAGCTACCAAAGCAGGCAGAATATTAGCATTCATAAAAAAGGGATATACTCCAGGGACAAAACTATAATCCTGCCACTTTATAAAGCTCTGGTTAGGCCTCATCCGGAGTTTTCCGTCCAGTTCTTGTCACCAGTCCTCCGAAAGGATGTGCTGGAGCTGGAGAGAGTCCAAAAGAAGGCAACGAAACTAACAAGGGGACTGGAGGACCTCAATTACAAGGAACAGCTGCAAACACTAAATTTATTCTCACTGGAGATGAGACGCTTGAAAGGGGACATAATAGCAATCTACAAATATCTCAGTGGGAATCCCAGCATAGTAAATAAACTATTCAGTCCTAGGGAGTGTAAAAGGACACGGGGGCTCATATTGAGACTGGAGAAGAAGCGGGTTAACCTTAAACTGCGTAGGGGGTATTTCACTGTCAGGGCAATAAGGATGTGGAACTCTCTCCCACAATTGGAGGTTGCTGTGGGGAGTATGGATACTTTTAAAAGACTCTCATGTCGCGTACACAGGATGACTTTCAAGGTTGACACCTGCCCAAGCCACTGGAAGCTGGCCTAGTGGTGAAAAAATATATAAATCTGTGCCTGTTTCTTTCTTGCAGCCTGTAACAACTTTCAAGGTCTTTCTGCTCAGCTATCAAGTATGTAACTTAAGCCCTGTACACGGGCCAAATTTTGGGAGACATCGGCCAGTTCAATAAAAACAGGCCGACATTCGGCCTGTGTGTAGGTCAGCTGGTCCGCCAGAAGCAAGCTGTTTGGTCGGCTTCTGTCAGACGAGCATGTTGGAATGCCAGCAGCCGACCAGGTCCAGATCAGCACTATCAGCCAATGGCTGCAAACTCTGACCAAGGTGTTCTGGCGGGGGGGGGCCTCGGTGTCCCCCTGTCAGAACATAACAGCTCAGCGGGGGAGATCGCTGTACTGACGTTGGATCATTAGTTCAGTGGCTCAAACCGGAGCTGTCAATTTTTTTTTTCGATCAACCCAGCACGAATAAAAACTTCTGTCGAGCAGATACAGCCATAGTTGGATTGAAATTTGACTGGTCCCCGCCGAACCTGCTGAAATTCTATCAATCTATGGCCAGCTTTACAGTTGCAAGCAGTGCACCCATGTAAGCAAACACGACACCTACCCATCTCATGCTTTATTCCTAGTATTCCTATAGTTACTGCAGAAAGGCATTTGATTCACTGCAAAATCTACTGATCAATTTTAAAAGGTGTCCGATTTGTATAAATTGTAGGGCATCTCTGCTTCAGTGAAAAAACTCATGTGTATTTTAAGTAATGACATGTCTTTATGTCACTACTATAAGGCTTTGGCTTTAATGGAAACAAAATATCTTGTGAATGCTTCTGCTTTGCTATTAGGAGACAAATTACATTTTCATCTTAAAATAAAAAACAGATGACTCTTAGAAAGCCTGAGCAGGCATTCTGTAAGTGAGAATTTATCTTATGATCTGGGTAAACAATGTCTCATCATTTAACAGTTATTATAAATAATGACTTTTTAAGCGCTTTTTTGGGAGCTTATAGGCTCCACATAGCTGTGTCATAAGAGCAGCTCTGAAAGGGAGGATTCAGTGACATCTTGCAGGCATCCGGCCATAGACAGTATACATCCCGAACTGTTTGTGCCGTCACTGTACTGTGCTTTCTGTGCCTGCCTCTTATGGTTCCAGGAAGTTGAATCAGGTTGTATGTAAAGAAAGAACACTTATGTGTACTTATAGCTGCCAATCTGAAAGAAAAAGTAAATATGTATGCATTAATTTTTTTTCAATGACATCAACAAATCATTTCTAGGAATGAAGTACAAATCATAGACCAGGTTAATAGTTTCTAATAACATATATTATATCATGAAATCACTTGACATTTTACATCAGTAGCAGTATACAGTGCATACAGTAAAACAGCTTGTAACAACAGATTGTTTGATATAAGTATTGCAGTTAAAAATTTGTTTCTGACAGCAGTTAAGCGTACTAAATAGGTAAATGAATCAATATCACATAATTTTTATTAAAAATATACAGTTCTGTCGAGAAAGCTCATCAAATCTGACCAAAATCAAGCCTTAAGCTGGCCATTCATTTCTTTCAGCCAGCTGGCTGAACTAAAAAGCCTGAGCCCTGATGAATTGAAATTTGTCTGGTTGTTGCTGAACTGCCCAAATTTCGATCCATGTAAAGCCAGGTTTACTTAAGCCAGCCATAGATAGTTTGAATCATAGATGGGCAAGTGATTGATCGACTTAGGTACAGCCAGTCTGCCAGATTTTCCATGCAATTATTGCTAGTGGCTATTATAGTTGTCCCTGCCTGTTCTCCCTGCAGAGATTATTTCCCCCACTGGGAGAACACAATAGCTCCGCGGGAGGGATTCCCCTGTCAGAACTGTCTATGTTGATGGGGCAGCAACCAAATTTCTTTCCTGCAAAATTTGCTCCGTCTAAGGCCGGCCTTAGTTGCACTGAAAACAATCATTTTCAGTTAAAAGAACAATTATTATCCCAATTGTGACAAATCATGGTAATGTATGGGCAGTATAATCTTCTGTTGAGTTTGTAGAAGTCTCAAAGACAAATCTGTATTCAGAAGAAATAGTGACTTTAACAGAAACTTGAGAGAAAGAAGATTTTCTTTACTGTTCTAAATGATGATGATGACCTCATTCCTGTATTTTAATTCTGGCACCCAACCCATATTACCTGGTAAGACAGTTCCACCTACAAGAATTTACCCTTTTCTTTAAAGTGGAATTAAACCAATATTTTGAAACCGCTAACAGGCAGGGTTTTCATGACAGAAGAGATCCTATATTGGTCTCTTCTGTCATAAATGCTTTTCCTGGCTTACCATCGGTAATGTACACTGAGCCTTGCGTGCATGGGCAACTCAGAGTACATTTACTGCATTACTCTTCCCACGGGAGTGATGTCATTATGGACCAGCCATTCAAGAGGCCGAATGAACCCAGAAGGAAGACTAGAAGAAGATGGAAGTGCTTGAGTGCTGACAGCTCAACGCTGGATGGCTTAGTTTAACAGGTAAGTCAGTCATAATGTGCTAATATGCTGTGCATGACACGAAATGACAAATCAATGTTGGTTGCTTTAAAAAAAGTGGGGTGGGTTTATTAAAACTGGAGTGTGCAAAATCAGGTGCAGCTCTGCATAGAAACCTATTAGCTTCCTTTTTTTTTGGTCAAAGCTTAATTGAAAAAGCTTACGTTAGAGGTAGATTGGCTACCATGCACAGTTGCACCAGATTTTGCACTCTCCAGTTTTAGTAAATCAACCCCATTGTGTTCTCTGTGAGTAAATACCTGTCCATTACCATCAGTCACACTGCCATAGTACAGACTTCTTACACTCAGTGCTAGAATCTCACTTGACTATTATGACTATAGTCAATATACACTTGACTTAGACTTGTTTTAAAAAATAGAAATATATTTTTATTTCATATACAGTATATATATATATATATATATATATATATATATATATATATATATATATATATATATTTGAAATAAAAATGAATATGCAATTAAGTGGCCTATTAATATAATATTTTTAGGTTGTTGAATGTATCTTGTTTCTCTACAAATTTGGCAGTCAATCACCCAAAGTGTTTAAAAAAGAGATTATATATCTCTTGTAGTTTTGTTGCCAAATGTGTCAAGCTAAAGTCATAAATGCAGCCAAGACACAAAATGTGCTACTTTTCTTGGTCTGTCACCAGCAGACAGTGACAGGGTCAAGCTGTGTAGTATTTTAACTAATTTTTGCTTGCTTTCTATTGCACTGCAACCCATAAAGGGCATTGACCGCCTGATCCTATTTTTGGGAACAATTTTCTTTTTTGCAAATATAATGTTTATGGCTAAGGGTCACCAATTCTATGTAGACTATTATAATGGCTTCAACATTCCTGTGGTTAATTTATGCAGTCTTTAACCACTTGCTTACTGGGCACTTAAACCCCCCTCCTGCCCAGACCAATTTTCAGCTTTCAGCGCTGTCACACTTTGAATGACAATTGCGCGGTCATACAACACTGTACCCAAATGAAATTTTTATCATTTTTTTCCCACAAATAGAGCTTTCTTTTGGTGGTATTTAATCACAGCTGGGGTTTTTATTTTTTGCTAAACAAACAAAAAAAGATGGAAAATTTTGAAAAAAAAAAAAATCATGTTTAATAGTTTGTTATAAAATTTTGCAAACAGGTAATTTTTCTCCTTCATTGATATGCACTGATGAGGCGGCACTGGTGGGCACTGATAGGCTGCACTGATGGGCACGGATAGGCACAGATAAGGCGGCACTGATAGGCACAGTTAAGGTGGCACTGATAGGCACAGTTAAGGCGGCACTGATGGGGACAGATAAGGCGGCACTGATGGGGACAGATAAGGCGGTACTGATGGGCACGGATGGGCGGCACAGATGGGCGGCACAGATGGGTGGCACGGATAGGTGGCACGGATAGGTGGCACAGATAGGTGGCACAGATAGGTGGCACAGATAGGTGGCACGGATGGGGGGCACTGATGGGCGGCACTGATGGGGGGCACTGATGGGTGGCACTGATGGGCAGTGATGGGCGGCACTGATGGGCACTTATGGGCACTGGTAGGTGACACTGATGGGCACTGATAGGTTGCACTGATGTGGGTGCTGATGGGTGGCACTGATGTGGGTGCTGATGGGTGGCACTGATGGGTGGCACTGTGGGCACTGATGGATGGCACTGTGGGCACTAATGGGTGGCACTGTGGGCACTGATGGGTGGCGCTGATTGATGGCACTGTGGGCACTGATGGGTTAATCTGGTGGGCACTGGTAGGCAGCACTGCTGCCTATTGCTTTGTGTTATAAGATCGCCGTGATCGGGACTGATGTCCCGATCACGGCCGCCGGTGATCGGGGTTTTTTTTTCCCTCCTCACGCTGTCAGCGCGAGGAGGAAAAATAGCCGATTACCGACTCTGTTTACATCACATGATCAGCTGTCAATGGCTGACAGCTGATCATGTGGTAAGGGGTTGGGACCAACCCCTTACTCTGATCTGTGATCAGGCGAGTTTCATAGACTCGCTGATCACCGAGCGTGCCGCGCGCGCCCTGCAGGGGGCGCGCAGGCCGCTCGTGCACGGGACGACGTCAATAGACGTCGTCCCGGCAATTTAGATCCGCGCTGTTGCCGTCATTTGGCAATGGCCTGGATCTGAAGCGGTTAAATTCAAACTGTCAGTGTTCTACCAATAGTGCTGCTGTTCTTGTCTTTTGCTGTCATGATGGTTTGATCCTTATAAAGCAATGGAGGAAATAGCGTGTTAGCATTTCCTCATACATAGGAAAAGAAACCAAGTATTTCTACCAGGATTCAAAAGGTGGCTACTTCTGTAACAGAAAATCTAAATCAGGTTGGTTCTATTAAAATAGCAAAATTTATTTAGCACACTAATGCCAATTTAGGCACAGGCTCCCAAAATTTAAGGGTACACATAGTATAAAAGTGCATACAACTTCACGCATCAAACTTTCCGGGTTCCCTCCATAGGAGGGATCACCCCAAAAGAAATCGATGCTTGTGGGCACACAAAGAATGAGAACAACACATATATGACAATACACATACAATTAAACAAAAAACCCCCACACAAAAACACACAGAAAGTCCGGACACCAGCTTATTCATATTCACAGGGAAACTGCCATGCAATAAAATCGCATTGATTTAAAAAAAATATATGTATTAGAAAAGGTTTTGCATGGAAATTTTCTTTCAAACTGACAAATGGCATATAATCATGGGCAGTGTGATAGCTTGGGATGACGGTATCAAATCGCTTTCAAAGCTATCATACGATAATCTGATAGTTAGTACACAGCTCTTGAGAGCCGATCACGACAGTTCATGAAAAGTTATCCAAAGGAACAAACACAAAATCTTTTCTAGTACGATACCAGAATGAACAACTTTCGTTTAATCAGTACAGTATTTGTCCAAAAAAAATTGGAAGACCAAGACAATGCATACTCAGAAATGAAAGAATACAATACGGCACATTACATTACTTCCGAAGTTGTATTCTGTCGTACAAGAATTTTCATAACTTTAGTAACCTATTGGTTTTCAATATGAGACTAGCATGCAAAAAAAAAAAACAGACGAAAAAAACAGACGATCATTCGTCTGATATTTTCATTGTGTGTAGGAGGCTTGAAACAATCTCTGGGGAAAACAAACATACACAGCAATAGTAATTAAACATGGGTAGTTAGTGAGATAAGGCAGGGGGAGGGCCCTAGACTGGAAGGGGGAGTAACAGTCACAGAGGTGAGGATGGTCATAAAACTGAAAGAAATATTCCAACAACCCCCAATACTGGCTTTCAGGCAACTAAACTAATCAGAAGGAAACTTCATACTGATTATGAAGTCACAAGTAAAGGAACCAAACCCTGCAACAAAAAATGCCAAATCAGTCCATTAAAAAGTGTAACACACACAAAAGGGACCTTCAATATAACAGGATCATACACCTGTACCTCCAGTACAGGCATTACATGCACGGATACTTGGAAACACGCTCTACTAACTGTGAGTCGGCTATATGCCAAGATAACACAAACTACAGCTGTCACAGTTACTGCCATGGAATTTATGTGCACAGGAAGAAAATACAGTATAGCTATCGGCCAGGAGGAATGAAGCTGAAGGGTGTTACTACCCCTGCCTGAGAACTTTATTTCCACTGGTCTGGTCGGCTGTTACAGCCTAGCATCTGTGCCATTCACTCCCTGACCCCCCCACTACAGTCCCTGACCCCCCTCTACAGCCCCTGACACCCCCACTACAATCCCTGACCCCCCGCTAGAATCCCTGACCCCCTCTACAGCCCCTGACACCCCCACTACAATCCCTGACCCCCTGCTAGAATCCCTGACCCCCCTCTACAGCCCCTGACACCCCTACTACAGCCCCTGACACCCCATGGTATTGCTTCACTTTAAGTACATTTTCGTTTTACATACATGCTCTGTTCCCATTGTGTACTTAAAACTGGGGTATGCCTGTAATGTTGTGCACCTCATCCAATGCAAAAAATGCAACAAAGAATCTTAAGTTGGCAAAACAGGACAGAAATTGATTTCTGCGCATCTGTGGGACATAATTTCTCACAACCAGACTACATCATGGAAAACATGAATGTTTTGTTTCTTAAAGGGAACTTCAAAACTACTCAGGAAAGGGAAACATTTAAACTAAGATGATATGATAATTCCATTTGATACAAAATATAATAGACTCAATGTGGACCTCGGTTTTCTAAATCATTATTCAACAGTTTTACAACCATCCTCTCAGTTTATAGCCAGCTACCCAAGTTTAATTAATATTGCTGTGTATGTTTGTTTGTGCCTTTTTTTTCCTTCAGAGATTGTCTTACTTACTTACCATTCTGCTAAAACTTGGTTTATAATTACTGCATAGACCACGAAGTAGGAGGTGCACCCCAAAAGTTTGTCCTGAAAATGTGGGTGTTAGTGCAAATAAAAAAGTATTATGGACAGTACTTCAGTGCTCTTTTTGCAATTGCACTAATACAGCTGCAATCATCCTAAGCGCAGGAATTAGAGCTTGGAGAAACTGATGCCAATAGGCACTGCATAGAGATCTCATTGCTCAACATTTTAGGGTACCCATTAATGCTTGCACAGGGTCAAGGGTCTACAATCTGCTTAGAGGAACAGGAAGATCATTTCACCTTTAACTTCACAACAGGGCCTGCTCTCATACAATCACTATAAGCCATTTGGATGCTTTTAAAGGGCCATTCACCATTAGGAGGTTGTTATTAAAGGGCCACCAGCAACATACTGTAGCTGCTCTTAGAAAACCTGGGATAATTTGCTTTGTTGAGTATTCTGTGCTCTGAGCCCTTGCTCCAGAATTTATTGTGTGAATAAATTATGGAAAATAATAAAGTGACTGGTGGCCAACCATCTTTGGCACCCTACCATAAGCCAAGAATTGTACCCTGAGAAGTTAAATGCTAGCCTGCCATATCCTAATCTTGGAAGTAATCCCATCCAGAGATAAACAGTGCCAGGTGCGTGTGTTGCTGCAGTGCTACTGTAAAACATTGATGTTTTTGCTCCAATCTGGAAGCCAGTTGTTAAGAAGTAGTCAAAGCAGCCTGTTCTGCAGGTATGTAAATGTAGTTTTACAGATTCAAGTGGCCCAAAACCTGTGTTTCTGTTTTGGGTAGATGCAGTCTGCTTTAATTAGCTCTTGGCTTCTAATATTGCTGAGGTATTCTGGTGACATCATGACCTCTGCACTTGATTTCCTTGTTGTGTCCATTTGGAGGAGCACACTGCAGACAACCTGTGACCAGATGTTGCCATTTTAGACTGCCAAGCATATGGACATCTTGGGTATATAATTGTAATTTCAAATAAAATTTGAAATTGGAAAAATTATCTTTTTATAATTATCTTTATTTCAGTTACAGTATACAGGTTATCTGCAGAAAACCTCTTAAAATATTCCTGCCTTTTGTTGAGGGATGGATTATTTTTGACCGAAATCTGCTTGTGAACTGCATCTCCCACTGACTTCCTCCTGTCAAACATCCTTTGATTGAAAAATTGAAAGAGCCAGGAGGAAAATTGTTGCCAATCAGTGCCTTCTCTGATGTTAGTCTCTTCCTTAACCACTTCAGCCATGGAAGATTTGGCTGCTCAATGACCAGAGCACTTTTTGCGATACGGCGCTGCGTTGTTTTAACTGACAATTGCGCAGTTGTGTGGCACTGTACCCAAACAAAATTTATGTCCTTTTTTCCCACAAATAGAGCTTTCTTTTGGTGGCATTTGATCATCTTTGCAGTTGTTGTTTTTTTGCGCTATAAACAAAAAAAGAGCGACAATTTTGAAAAAAACACAATATTTTGTGTTTTGTTTTATTTACTTTTGCTATAATAAATACCTCCAAATTTTTTTTTTAATAAAAGCAAATTTTTTTCTCAGTTTAGGCCAATATGCATTCTTCTACATATTTTTGGTAATAAAAATCACAGTAAGCATATATTGATTGGTTTGCACAAAACATATAGCGTCTAAAAATAGGGGATAGATTTATGGCATTTTTATTATTATTATTTTTTTTACTAGTAATGGCGGCGATCTGCGATTTTTATCGTGACTGCGACATTATGGCAGACACATCGGACACTTTTGACACATGTATTGGGACGATTGACAGTTATACAGCGATCAGTGCTATACAAATGCACTGATTACTGTATAAATGTCACTGGCAGGGAAGGGGTTAACACTAGGGGGCGATAAAGGGGTTAACTGTGTTCCCTGACTGTGTGTTCTAACTGTAGGGAGAGGGGACTGACTATAGGAGATGACAGACTGTGGTTCCTAGCTATTAGGAACTCACAATCTGCATCTCCTTTCAGAACAGAACAGGGATTTGTGTGTTTACAAGCGCACTTCCATGTTCTGCCTCTCGTGCCCACGTCCGCCAGTCACGAGCATTGGCACCCCTGCAGTGCAGTGGACGCTTGCGCACACCTGCTATCTCGCTTAAAGGAGCCGGCGTACAGCTACGACGGCTCATGGGATTGTGACGACCTGCCGCAGTATAATGACGGCAGCTGGTCGGCAAGTGGTTAATATGTATTTGGAGATTAGATGTTGCAGGTCATTTTTACACAATACAGTCGCTACCACAATATATTATATTTGTATAAAATGACAGGACAGGTTTTCTCAGCCCCAGCGTGAACTATAACCATGTGCTTCTGCTTCCTGGGTTGTGGAGACTGCCACATGATAGTAATTAGATCTACTTTCCTCTAGTCACACTGACAAGTCTCAATCCTCTGTAAGGACCCTTGTATCCTTAATCCCACGGGCGTCTTCCCTGCAATCTGTTTACAGGCCTCTTTAAAGGACAGTTCCGAAATAAATTTCATGTAACACAGACACTAAAGTCTGGAAAATAAAAAAAGGGAATTTGACGTTAGTCAAGGTTGAGAGCTTTAGTGCCATGAAAAGTGACTGACGTGTGAAAAGGAGCTACAATTAGTTCTTTCCCCCAGCACTTTCATTCAGTCAAGGGTCACTCCTTCAGTAAGCTGAGACCTTGAGCATAATGTGTTGTGACATTTGGAGATGATGAAGAATAATTCCTATATTCCAAGTTGCTGCTGCTTCTCTACTAACCCTGACACATCAGGCTGGCTGTCATTGTATCATCTTTCTGCCACGATGTACAGGAGTTTGTGCAATTCTCAGTAGGTAGAGTAAAGGGTCATCTCTTCCAGCAAATGGTTTTTAAGGATATTTTTGAAATGGTGCTTAACAGTCCACTGAAGGGGAAGTCAAACAGAGAGAAAGGAAAAACCATTAAACGAAATAATCCACTAGAGATGGGATTTTTTTAGAGCAGACATAAAGAAAATACCAGGATTTAGAATCGGCCACTTTGGTAAGAGCACAAATAAGAAACACAGCATAATTTATGAGTGTTCTGGGCAAAAGATGACTATATAGATTTTCTTAAGGCATTGAATTAATGTGCCATAAAAATGCTTTAACATTTATACTTTTAACATTTATACTTGGCATAGCTTTATACAATGTGTCTTAGTTTCAACTATTACAAGATTTTTTTAAGTCAAAATGATAAAAAAAAAAAAAGAAACAAGATCTCAGTGACCAAATAAGCACATGCTGTATTGTTTAGGGTACCTTTGTGTAAGGTGCAGGTATGTTCAGAAATGATTTACTTGGTGTTGCTGATTTGCCTGGTAAATACATAGGGGAAATAGATTCATCTACCCATAGCAATAGTTTTTCCTCTATCTATAGCTCTTATCAAATCAGTAGCATTACTAGGGTTCTAAAAGACCTGGAGCGCTCTCAGAAACGTGTGGTCAGAATAAAGATGTGGTTTAAAAGAGTTTGGATAAATAGTGCTTAAAATGTCTAAATTTAAACATCTTTCAGCAACTATACTCTTTTGCTGTACCTGTATGTCTCTATCATTGGAATACAACCTAAAGCCTCTGCACATGCATATTTCAGAAAAAAACATTTGAAGATTTTAAATGAAACAGTTGCATTATATAATGGTTTACACATATATACAGTATCTCACAAAAGTGAGTACACTCCTCACATTTTTGTAAATATTTTATTATATCTTTTCATGTGACAACACTGAGGAAATGACACTTTTCTTACGATTTAAAGTAGTGAGTGTACAGCTTGTACATTTGCTGTCCCCTCAAAATAACTTAACACACAGCCATTAATGTCTAAACAGCTGGCAACAAAAGTGAGTACACCCCTAAGTGAAAATGTCCAAATTCGACCCAATTAGCCATTTTCCCTCCCCGATGTCATGTGACTCGTTAATGTTACAAGGTCTCAGGTGTGAATGGGGAGCAGATGTGTTAAATTTGGTGTTATCACTCTCACTCTCTCATACTGGTAACTGGAAGTTCAACATGGCACCTCATGGCAAAGAACTCTTTGAGGATCTGAAAAAAAGAATTGTTGTGCTACATAAAGATGGCCTAGGCTATAAGAAGATTGGCAAGACCCTGAAACCGAGCTGCAGCACGGTGGAAAAGACCATACAGCAAATTAACAGCACAGGTTCTACTCAGAACAGGCCTCGCCATGGTCGACCAAAGAAGTTGAGTGCATGTCCTTAGCATCATATTGTCAGGGCTGGGCTTAGCCCTTCCTTCTCAAAGCTGGCCGCTCAGCTGTTGGTTAATTGCCAGCTCATTTCTCTCCACAGTGACTCACCTGTTGATTATATCCTGCTCGTCAGTCCTGCCTACTTAAGCCGTCCAGGCCAGATGATCTCTGCCTTCACCTTGGTCACATCTCTAGAGACGCTCTCCTGTGTTCCTGGTCATGACTTGCTTGGCTGACATTCTTTCTGGCTCCAGATCCTGCTTTCTCTTCTACTACAATCATCTCTGGCTCCCTGACGTTTTGGCTTGTCTGACTATCCATTCCGGTTCCTGAACTCTGGCTATGTTTTGACTATGTTTACTCTGTTTACCTTTTTATTATTATTATTATTAAACAAGTGTGATTTAACTGCATTTCTGTCTCAGTCTGATTCATGGTTTCTGACACATATCCAGAGGTTGTCTTTGGGAAATAGACATATGAGTGCTGCCAGCATTGCTGCAGAGGTTGAAGGGGTGGGGGTCAGCCTGTCAGGCATTAAACCATACACCACACACTGCATTAAATTGGTCTGCATGGCTGTCATCCCAGAAGGAAGCTTCTTCTAAAGATGATGCACAAGAAAGCCTGCAAACAGTTTGCTGAAGACAAGCAGACTAAGGACATGGATTACTGGAACCATGTCCTGTGGTCTGATGAGACCAAGATAAATGTATTTGGTTCAGATGGTGTCAAGCATGTGTGGCGGCAACCAGGTGAGGAGTACAAAGACCAGTGTGTCTTGCCTACAGTCAAGCATGGTGGTGGGAGTGTCATGGCCTGGGGCTGCATGAGTGCTGCTGGCATTGGGGAGCTACAATTCATTGAGGGAACCATGAATGCCAACATGTACTGTGACATACTGAAGCAGAGCATGATCCCCTCCCTTCGGAGACTGGGCCGAAGGGCAGTATTCGAACATTAAAGTGAAGTAACCCATTCAAGAGTTGACACAGCTGCACACCCCAAAATGCATTGCAAAATTAGTGGAAAAGTTTCCCCGGGGGGGCTTTAAAGCAGCAAAATATTTTTGAAACAATGTTTAGTAACCATGTTTGGTAAAAATATTGTTTAATTCGGACATAGAATGCATTACATAGGTACAATCAATATCACATAAAATTCCAGTATTCGAACATTATAATGACAGCAAACACACCTCCAAGATGACCACTGCCTTGCTAAAGAAGCTGAGGGTAAAGGTGATGTCTGGCCAATAGGGATGGGCCAAACACTCCCCTGTTCGGTTCGCATCCAGAACATGCGAACAGGCAATAAATTCGTTTGAACATGCAAACACCGTTAAAGTCTATGGGACATGACAAATCCGAAGTGCTAATTTTAAAGGTTACTATGCATGTTATTGTCATAAAAAGTGTTTGGGGACCCGGGTCCTGCCCCAGGGGACATGTATCAATGCAAAAAAAGTTTTAAAAACTGACGTTTTTTCAGGAGCAGTGATTTTAATAATGCTTAAAGTGAAACAATAAAAGTGAAATATTCCTTTAAATTTCGTACCTGGGGGGTGTCTATAGTATACCTGTAAAGTAGCGCATGTTTCCCATGTTTATAACAGTCTCTGCACAAAGTGACATTTCTAAAGGAAAAAAAGTCATTTAAAACTACTCGCGGCTGTAATGAATTGTTGGGTCCGGCAATACAGATAAAAGTCATTGAAAAATAAAAAAAAATGCGTGGGGGTCCCCCAAAATTCTATTACCAGGCCCTTCAGGTCTGGTATGGAAATTAAGGGGAACTCCGTGCAATAATTTAAAAGAAAATGGCGTGGGGTTCCCCCCAAAAATCCATACCAGACCCTTATCCGAGCACGCAACCTGGCAGGCTGCAGGAAAAGAGGGGGGACGAGAGAGCGGCCCCCCTCCTGAACCGTACAAGGCCACATGCCCTCAACATGGGGAGGATGTCCCCATGTTGATGGGGACAAGGGCCTCATCCCCACAACGCTTGCCCGGTGGTTGTGGGCGTCTGCGGGCGGGGGGCTTATCGGAATCTGGAAGCCCCCTTTACCAAAGGGGACACCCAGGTCCCGGCCCCCCCATGTGAATTGGTTAGGGGTACATTGTACCCCTACCATTTCACAAAAAGAAAGTGTCAAAATGTTAAAAACCACAGGAGACAGCTTGGGACAAGTCCTTTAATAAAAATAAAAAAATCAAAAAGAGATTCCAGCGATGTAATCCAATAAATCCATGCTCCTACTCCAGCGATGTAATCCAATTCTCGATCTCCAGCGATGGATGATCTCCAGCGACCCCACCCCCCTCTGATGCAACGCAGGTTTCCCGTTGCATCAGAGGGGGCGGGGTCACCCGTACACGTCACTGGGGAACCCCGACGTTTCCCCTTGTTAGAGGGGGCGGGGTCACGTGACAGGTGGCCCCGCCCTCAGCTACATAAGAGCTGTCAAGCTAGCACCGCGTCATTGGCTGGATCCCTCCGGTGGAGGCAGGATCCTGTGCATGTTCCTCGCTGGAGTCGCTGGAGATCATCCATCGCTGGAGATCGAGAATTGGATTACATCACTGGAGTAGGAGCATGGATTTATTGGATTACATCGCTGGAATCTCTTTTTTATTTTTTATTTTTTTATTTTTAATAAAGGACTTGTCCCAAGCCATCTCCTGTGGTTTTTAACATTTTAACATTACTTTTTGTGAAATGGTAGGGGTACAATGTACCCCTTACCAATTCACACAGGGGGGGCCAGGATCTGGGTGTCCCCTTTGTTAAAGGGGGCTTCCAGATTCCGATAAGCCCCCCGCCCGCAGACGCCCACAACCACCGGGCAAGGGTTGTGGGGATGAGGCCCTTGTTCCCATCAACATGGGGACATCCTCCCCATGTTGAGGGCATGTGGCCTGGTACGGTTCAGGAGGGGGGAGCTCTCTCGTCCCTCCTCTTTTCCTGCGGCCTGCCAGGTTGCGTGCTTGGATAAGGGTCCGGTGTGGATTTTTAGGGGAACCCCACTCCATTTTTTTTTAATTTAGGCGCGGAGTTCCCCTTAATATCCATACCAGACCTGAAGGGCCTGGTAATGGAATTTTGGGGGACCCCCACGCATTTTCTTTTTCTATTTTTCAATGACTTTCAATAACTTTTATTGCCGGACCCGACAATTCATTACAGTTGCGAGTAGTTTTAAATGACTTTTTTTCCTTTAGAGACGTCATTTTGTGCAGAGACTGATATAAACACGGGAAACATGCGCTACTTTACAGGCATACTATAGACACCCCCAGGTACAAAATTTAAAGCAATATTTCACTTTTATTGTTTCACTTTAAGCATTATTAAAATCACTGCTCCCGAAAAAACGGATGTTTTTAAAACTTTTTTTTGCATTGATACATGTCCCCTGAGGCAGGACCCGGGTCCCCAAACACTTTTTATGACAATAACATACATATTAACCTTTAAAATTAGCACTTTAGATTTCTCCCATAGATTTTTAATGTGTGTTCCGTGGCTTTTCGATTTTGCCGCGAACACCCCAAATTGTTTGCTGTTCGGCGAACGGGCGAACAGCCAATGTTCGAGTCGAACTCATGTTCAACTCAAACAGATAGCCCATCCCTACTGGCCAAGAATGTCTCCAGACCTAAACCCTATTGAGCATCTGTGGGGCATCCTCAAACGGAAGGTGGAGGAGCGCAAGGTCTCTAACAATCACCAGCTCTGTGATGTTGTCATGGAGGAGTGGAAGAGCAACCTGGGAAGCTCTGGTGAACTCCATGCCCAAGAGGGTTAAGGCAGTGCTGGAAAAAAAATGGTGGTCACACAAAATATTGACACTTCGGGCCCAATTTGGACATTTTCACTTAGGGGTGTACTCACTTTTGTTGCCAGTGGTTTAGACAATAATGGCTGTGTGTTAAGTTATTTTGAGGGGACAGAAAATTGACACTGTTATACAAGCTGTACACTCACTACTTTACATTGTAGCAAAGGGTCATTTCTTCAGTGTTGTCACATGAAAAGATAGAATAAAATATTTACAAAAATGTGAAGGGGTTATGGTCTGACAAAGTCCAATTGCTTTATCATTCACATAGGGCAGAGCTAACGAGATCAGCATTTTACGCTGTGTTTTGTTTGTTCCTCTAAGCCCATGCTTTAATTTATGTACTTGATGTAATTTATTTATTTGAGTGTTTAATGCTGAAGTGATCAGGGAGATTTGCAGCAGTTAGTGATCACTCATTGGATCCAATGGGGTTGATTTACTAATGCTGGAGAATGCAGATGTGCATAGTAGCCAACCAGCTTCCAACTTCAGCTTATTCAATTTAGCTTTGACAAAAAAACCTGGAAGCTGATGGTTTCTATGCAGAGTTACACCAGATTTTGGTCTCTCAAGTTTTAGTAAATCATTCCCTATATCTTCATCTCTTCTCTCCATGTCCTCCTCTTTTAGCAAAACTGCTACAGTTGCTGCAACTGCTGAAAGCAGGAAAAGCAGACATCTCTTTGATTGCTCCTACATGCACCGATACACACCATAAAGATTTCAGGAAGCAGATCTCACAAGGTGATGACTAATAATGTCGCAACATAAATTGTTTGTTATTGCCAACATCCAAAGCGCATGATGCATTAAAAACATGCATCAACATAGTCAAAACGTGCTTTATAAAAATTGCTACAAATTTCATAAAAACAAAAATGCAAAAATGTAAACTTAGCCTTAGTGTATAGGTTTCCA
The DNA here is from genome assembly GCA_037952925.1 of Lithobates clamitans. Taxonomy (NCBI): domain Eukaryota; kingdom Metazoa; phylum Chordata; class Amphibia; order Anura; family Ranidae; genus Lithobates; species Lithobates clamitans. The sequence goes on along the minus strand of JBBGZY010000240.1, from coordinate 4,904,358 downwards.
TATTAACACATTTTATACAGTATATTATTATTATTATACAGGATTTATATAGCGCCGACAGTTTACGCAGCACTTTACAACATGAGGGCAGACAGTACAAGTACAATACAATTCAATACAGGAGGAATCAGAGGGCCCTGCTCATTAGAGCTTACAATCTAGGAGGGAGGGTCAAGTTATACAAAAGGGTAATAGCTGTGGGGGATAAGCTAATGGAGAAAATAGTGCAGTTGTTAAATGGAGGCAGGATAGGCTTCTCTGAAGAGGAAAGTTTTCAGGGATCGCCTAAAAGTGGATAAATTTGGAGACAGTCTGACAGATTGGGGTAGGGAATTCCAGAGGATGGGCGAGGCTTGGGAGAAGTCCTGGAGGCGGATATGGGAGGAGGTGATGAGGGAGCTAGAGAGCAGGAGGTCTTGGGAGGAACGGAGAGGACGATTAGGTTGGTATTTTGAGACTAGGTTAGAGATGTAGCTGAGGGCAGAGTTGTGGATGGCTTTGTAACTTAATGTTAGTATTTTGAATTTAATCCGTTGGGCAAGTATCAGCCAATGCAGGGATTGGCAGAGAGGGGTAGCAGACACTGTGTGGTTTGTAAGGTGGATAAGTCTGGCAGCAGTATTCATGATGGACTGAAGGTGGGATAGTCTATTTAAAGGTAAGTCAATGAGGAGGGAGTTAGGGAATGTCCTGCTGCGATGTCGTCACTTCCGGATTAAAGTTCAGCATGCTTCTTCCTCAGGCTCTGATGGGGCCATCTTGGAAGTGGTATATATTATGCTCCCAGTCACATGATAAGCCAGAGATAAACCACATTGAGCACGAATGGAGATCAGGCTTGTTCAATTAGCACAATCAAAACAAATATAGACAACTATCATCTATGCTAAAATGAACTGGTGATGAAATGAGACTATGATGGAAAATTGTTAAATGACAGGTGGTGAAAAAAACAAAAACATGATAAATGAAGTATAAAGTATAAAAGGTAATAATGGAAAAAACGGAACACTTATGCCTCGTACACACGGTCGGATTTTCCGATGGAAAATGTGTGATAGAACCTTGTTGTCGGAAATTCCGACCGTGTGTGGGCTCCATCACACATTTTCCATCGGAATTTCCGACACACAAAGTTTGAGAGCAGGATATAAAATTTTCCGACAACAAAATCCGTTGTCGGAAATTCCGATCGTGTGTACACACATCCTACCGACAAAGTGCCACGCATGCTCAGAATAAATAAAGAGATGAAAGCTTTTGGCCCCATTTATAGTCCTGACGTACGTGTTTTACGTCACCACGTTCAGAATGATCGGATTTTCCGACAACTTTGTGTGACCGTGTGTATGCAAGACAAGTTTGAGCCAACATCCGTCGGAAAAAATCCATGGATTTTGTTGACGGAATGTCCGAACAAAGTCCGACCGTGTGTACGGGGCATTAGAATGATAAAATAAGAGAAACGAAGCTATAGTAATTCCATCGATGCATCGATCGATGACAGGAAATGTGTATGGGAAAAGGGAAAATTTATTCCTAATATGACTGTATGAAAGTGGCCAATCGTTGAAGATGGATAAGGTATAGAGAAGGGGAAAAGAAACTACAAAAATAAAAATAAAGATAAAAATAAATGAAAAATAAAGATGAAAAAATAAATAAAATAAAATAAAAATTGATAATGAAAAAAATAAATAAATAAAAATAAGAATCAAAATAAAAATAAAAATAAGAATAAAATTAAAAATAAAAATAAAAATAAAGACAAAAGTAAATGGAAAAAAATAAAATAAAGTAAAATAAATTAAAATAAAAATAAAATTTAAAATAGAAATAGATAAAGATAAAAAAAATAAAAATGGAACTAAAAATAAAATTGAAAATCATAATAATAAATAATATAGATGAAAGACATGAAATTGCTCGTAAAAGTAAAGGACTGAGTGAATTGGACTGAACATCAAATTGTCATTTATATAGATGTGAATACTGACGCATGTGTACACATGTATGTGTAGTGGTGCATACATGTGTGTGGAGGTGCAGATGCATGGGCACCGACTAGCAATTTCACGTCTTTCATCTTTATTCTTTATTATTATGATTTTTATTTTTATTTCCATTTTTATTTGTATTTTTAAAATAATAATAATATTGGATAGTTAGTACAGAAAGCTCCCCGTTTGTTTTTTGTTTTTTTCGTTCAGCCCGCTGGGTTGAACAAAAAAAAATGATATTGTGTACTAGGCCTAAAGTGTAAGTAAACCCCTATATCTCTCATATGCAAACCTAGGTGTATGCCTATGTGTGTAACAAAAAAATCACACAAAAAATATATATAAATATACTCTATATGTATACACTAATAACACAGAAATGTGAAGTATGATACCACAATAATCCCGAAAAACCCCAAATTGCATAAATCATAAGTGAACCACCAAATATGTGTCCAATAAATTATAAGCTAAAATTACAATAAAAAACCTTGGTGCATTCAGTTCTAATATTTCTGCATATACTATAAAGTAAAAAATATCTATTGTGCATCAACAATACGTATTCAATAGAAATTGTAAAAAAGATATTGAATTCAATACGTAAAAACAATAAAAACAATAAAAATAATCAATAAGTGTAATTGTATGAACAAAGTGAGTTCAGTGCATTGGAAAATAAAAAAGTCAATATGTAGATACGTGGATCGCAATTAAGTGAAGTGGCAAAAAAATATAACTCCAATAGAGGTAGTAGTAGCAAGTTCACTGTCACTTTTCACCGCTTCGTTGCCAGTGAGGTTTACACTGATTCTCCGCTCATTTCCATGCCATATAAAATATAAAGAGAGACAGATCCATTGCGCAATGATCTCAGCAAGATGTAATAAAATGCAAGGATACTAGGCTGTACTCACATATCCCCTGCTCAAAGGATTGCATATGGATTGTAATGATCAGCTGCATATAGCTCTGTATACCGGGCTTCTCGTTCGCCGCCAATGCTCACACACAGCTGTTACTAGCAGTGTCACAGGCTCCTCCTCCCGACGCGTTGCATCACCGTCACATGACTTTATCAAAATAAATAAAGTCACGTGACGGTGACGCAACGCAGCAATTGCAGCTATATTATTTGGTTATCTCTCAGTATCACATATATTTTGGTTATTTATTCACGTCAGCGCTTGAGCACTCCTTTTTAAACCCCTATATCGTTTTCAGCCAAGGAAGCTGTCATTTTGGCCTCTGTTTAATCTACAACAGCCATGATGCTGCACATTTGATCAGTTATGACACTAGCCATTGGATGGTTTGACAGTTTGGTTAAGAGCACAACCAATGGGAATGTGTTACATTTCCGGCACGTGCCGTAAATGAAACTGTTTTTTGGATGGGTTTACTTTCACTTTAAGGAAAGACAAGGAAGAATAGCAGGGTTTTCAAATCCCCAGACCACTGCACCAGCTGCATGGTCACTGACAGCTAATCACCCACAGAGGTAAGTGCAGCATGGACAGGAGGGGTGTAAGGTGTTAGCTCACCTTTTACATTTGTTTTTTAAAAATTGAACGCACACTTTAAGATATATTCACAAAACAGCTTTAGGATGCGTTAGTTTACGCCACAACCCACTGTGCTGAAAAAAAGTACACTTTTGTGTTATATTTTGTTGAAATTGTGCTGGCTAAGGCTGCACCTAGTGTGAATAAGTCCTTAGGGATTCACTCTTATAACTACTGCTAAAACTACCATTGCCTTTACTAAAAGTAACAATACCTGCAGTAATAGCAGTATTCCAGCACAAAAAAAGATACAGTAACACTAATGCTTGTAATGTGAAACAAAAATGATAACAAAACCAACACAAAGCGAAATGCATATGATACTGTTTGAATTTTAAGTGTAAATTAACTGCCACGCTGCAAATATGAATTTTAAATTAGGGAAACAATGCCTAGGCATTAGGAAGTAGAAGAGCACCTGAGTGTATCAATATATCTGTGCACAAATTACACAAGTTCAGATAGAAAATAGGAAATATTTTACCTAAAAAATTGTTGACTACACACTAGGTCCATTTCTGTTATACGTGTCTCGTAATTCCAGTATGACAGCAATTACATTTTCTGTAAGCAAAGACTCCAGTTCATTTCAGTACTGCAACCTGATGCCAGACAGAGCTGTCACTCCAATGGATTAGGGGATTTTCCTGAAGAGAAGGGGTTAAGAAAAACCCCTTCTAATTTTTATGATTGGGACACTCTTTTTGTCCGGTCAACAATTACAAGGGAAACGAGTAAACATTGAAGGAGTTTAAAATCCTAATGATGTTTGATTGGACTTGTATTCTATTCTGTCTTAGTAGAGATGGCTGCATAGCAAGTAAAAGCTCTGACGTGAGACATTTAACCAAAGCCAGCTGTGTACTGCAGGAGATGAAAGCACAAAATCAGACAGGATAAGTACAGTATTAGTGTGGGATACGCCACTTATTGCTGATTTAAATTACTGTTTTCACTTCCTGAACTTATGGGAGACTAGGGATGTGAAACAAAAAAAAAAAAAAAACAACTAAAGAAGCTTATGCATGGTCGGTTTTGCAGAACAGGCTGGAAGACAATTTTATTGTCTATGACTAAAACCAATGTTTTCGAACTTCAGTCTGCATAGCATCTAGCATGATGCCTCTTCAATAGTCAACATCCACAAGCCACATTTCTCCCGGTGACATTCTGTAGATGTGGTAAATGTTGTGTTTCTGTAGGTGTGAATACCAAAAAGTCCTTGTCGATGAGGTCATTTTCTAAATGGAGTGCAAGTTTAATTCCAGTAGAGGACCTTATTCCACTGCAAACGGCTTCGGCACTCTTCTCTGCTTTTGCAAACAGACACTAACAGGGGGATTCATGTTCCAACACAAACTCTGTTAGTAGCAGAAAATCATATGAGTCACTAGGTGTTACAACACTGTGTTCCATTCATAAACCAACCTGGAATGCCACATCTATGGAATGCATCCGTACTAGAGGGGTATCGCTTACACAGCCTGCCACTTTGATTTGGCCGATTTTAGGCAAGAATTAAATTTAAGAACAAGAGTGTGTCTGGAGGGAGCAAATTAATCCTGCTTTGCGATGAGTGTGTTCTGAACAGTAACTCCACTGTAGAACATATTGTGAATAGTGGCAAGTACCATATTATGGTTATTCACAAAAAGCTCCAGGTGAATCAGATAATATCCTTAGATCCTGTCCCATTGAATAAAAGGGCAGGATACTTCATTTGGAGCGTTCAGTAAATTTTAAAGTCTCTATGAATAAATTCTCAACGTCGCTGTATACAGAAACTAGTTTTAAAAAAAAGCTGTACATGGTATTGTTCAAAATCAATCCTTGAGCTCCAATCATTGACTTTGCCAAGTCTGGTAGATAATGAAGATTATGAGGCTGATTTACGAGATAGGTTGGGCTTTTTCACTCAATAAATTGCAAATGTGCTCAATTTAAATAGTCATGTTCAAAATAAAATGACATAAAATAAATGGACAGGAATTTGCTTTTCATATGATTATATAATTGAAGTGAATCTTCCCTCAATTTATTGAGTGAAGATTATAAACTCCTTTAGTAAATTGGCCTCAATGTCATCAGTTGGTGGCACGCAGAACAGCATACTCAAATAAGTGCTAGAGATTCTTAGATTTGTGTGTAGTCAGATGAAGGATAACTACAAACAAGATTGATAACTCTTGTGAGGCAGCTCCCATACAAGGCTTCCCTTGATGGTTACCCAACAGTAGCTCAAACTGTAGAAATACAGAAAGAAGCACCAGAAAAAGGAGCTCCATTGCTGCTCAGCAACTTCTGTCAAGTTGTTACGCCATGAAGAGAGTTCAATACAGGTTTTCATATATAGATCTGTGAATTCACTGTTTTCTCTTAATCCATCTGAATTTTATCCGGTGTTGAGCCGTGATGAAGGGGGAAGTGATGTTGCCGCTGAAACACGTTTGCTGTTTTCATGGCTTTTTACCAACAATTAAAATGATCTTGCACTCTATTTTCCAATTATTGTCTGGTGCTCCTTTCTGTATCTCTATCAGTCTGTGGCAGGCAGAAGAAAGCCTGCCTTAGGTCTCCTCTCCACCAGTGATTACACTAAAGCTGGCTATGGATGGTTCTTTTTTTTTTTTGTTCAGCCAGTGGGCTAAATAAAATAAAATGAACAGATTCCTCCATCCACACATGAGATGATGGAGGAATCCCCCGCACTGAGATATTGTATGTGAATACACTGAAAACCAACTTCTGTCAAACAGGGGTGTCCACTTATGGATGAAAATTCCACTGGTTCCTGCTGGACCAGCTGAATTTCCATCCATCTTTGGCCAACTTAAAAAATCATAAGTTTGTTGCTAGTCACAAGTCCGACATTTGTGAACACAGCCAACAACTGCACAGGCACTAGGGTTTACATGACTGTGTCACCTTTGAGCTAGCATCTCAGTCGAGAAAGTAGATGCTGACCATGAATAATTCCAGAGCAAAGACATGAAGACATTGTCACAGGAGTACTGTGATGTCTGTAAAAGATAATATATACTTTTAAATGTTACACTTGGGCAGTGTATGCATGCACTTAACTTGAAAAAAATTACTTATACTAAGTCTACTTTAAATCAACTTTTTCATGTATTTGTATTAAATAAAACTGAACAAATTTTAAAGTGGAACTCCAGGAAAAAATATATATTTTTGAAGTTTGCTGGGTCCAGCATAGTTAACTATAATTCTTGCTATAATGTGTTTGAAGGGCTGCTGAGGATGCCAGAAAATTATTTGTATTATGCCAGAAACCACTGTCAGCTTTGCTCTTCTGACTTAGCTTCTATGAATTCCACTGCTCAAACAGTGATGATAGTGGGTAGCTCACTCTTTACCTCATTTATTCAGAATACAAGATGTTCTGTGAATGGAGAAAGGGAGGGGTTTAGGAACTTCAGAATCTTGGCTTACCCATTTAGAGAAAGTCTTGTATTCAGTGAAAAGTTGAAGAGTGATTGACCCCATATCATCACTGTATGAGTGGCAGATCTCTCAGCACACAGTCAGAAGATTAAAGCTGGCAGTAAATCCAGCATGAATAAACCTAGGATTTTTAGCAGCCCTCTCCGTACATATTTACCAAGTATTAGAGGTAACTAAGCTGGACCCAGCAAATTACAAAAAATAGTTTATGCCTACATTTCCAATTTAAAGTTACTGGTTATATACTATAGCATGCTCGTAATTAATTAGGCATTTTTAGATGCTCAAAGCATTTTGTCTAGTAAAAGGATGTCAGCAGGCTAAAGCAACAGTTGGAGTGGCTGTGTTGTAGTCATGAGTAAACTGCACAGCAAACCATAAGTTTGTCTCAGAAAATTGGCCATGTTGAAAATATTTGTCCAAAAGCACATTGGTGTCAACACTCACTGAGCGTGCATGTGTGTGGGAACACTCGATGAAGGAATGTGGCTTTGACCATCACACTGTTCTTAATGAAGTGGGGAGTGATGCACACAACCTTGACTTCAGTGAAGGCTGCACTTTACAGTTCCAATTTAAAGCCAGATCCACGTTTTACGTTTGCTCCCCTTGTTGAAACAATAACTAAAGGATATTAAAAACACCTGTGAGGGGACGAAAATTAGGCAGGCCATAGATGGTGCAAATTTCTTTCCTGCAATCACAGGTTGCTCACAGGGGAATTTCTCCTGCTGAACAATTGTCTAGGGGCAGGTGGGGGAAGTCGTCCTGCCGGGAGAAGACAGTGATTATTGCTATAGGAGCCGCTAGCGATAATTGCAAGGGAATCCGGCAGGCTGGTTGTACCCAAGTTAATCGATCAACTTGGAACATTCAGCCTGCCCACACACAAATCGAATCTCGGTCGGTTCCCGCTGAACTGGCCGAGATTGGAGCCATCCTGGCCTTAGATATACTCAACTTCCCTCCGACTTCCGTAGTGCAGGGAATGGTATTGCCATCCATGACAAGATCCCTGAGAATGCTAAGTAATCCAATTCATGTGATAAAATGCTGTATTGCTGGCAGCATCTCTTCAGTGAGATTTGGGCTATTTTACACTCCACAGATCTTGACGGAAGGATGAAGAAGGCACCCTTGCCTAGGCAGCACAGGCAGAAACCAGGGGAGAAGGTGAGTATATGATCTTTTTTTCCCTTTGTGGGTGTTTATTTTTTTCTACTTTTAGCCAATGTTTCAGGACAGTTGGGGGTGAAGTTAAAGCTAAACGCCAGTCATAGAAATATTGAAATATATTCCTCAACAGTCATAAAGAATATAAATCCACTTTGAGTGCATTAAATGCCTTGCACATGTACTGTATATAGCCTGTGCAGAGAGCTGTGATAGGGTCCCAACCCACTACATGCTGCCTGCAGAAAACAACAGGAGGGGCCAATATAAGACCAGTCACCATGCACAAGAAGGGAGGGCACCAGTGACTGATTTATATTACACACTCCTGCACAAAGGCAAAGTTTCATGTTGGAATACTGTACGAATCTGGAAGAAATACATAAAGCACACTAAGATTTAAGTAGAGTGCCTTGAAAAAGTATTCATACCCTTTGACATGTTCCACATTTTGTCATATTACAACCAAAAATGTAAATGTATTTTATTGGCATTTTATGTAATAGACCAACACAAAGTGGCACATAATTGTGAAGTGGAAGGAAAATGATAAATGGTTTTCAAAATTTACAAATAAATATGTGAAAAGTGTGGAATGCATTTGTATTCAGCTCTCTTTACTCTGATACCCCTAACTAAAATCTAGTGAAACCAATTGCCTTCAGAAGTCACCTAATTAGTAAATAGAGTACACCTGTGTCTAATTTAATCTCAGTATAAATACAGCTGTTCTGTAAAGCCTTCCGAGGTTTGTTAGTGAACAAAAAGCATCCTGAAGGCCGAGAACACAGGTCAGGGATAAAGTTGTGGAGAAGTTTAAAGCAGGGTTAGGTTATAAAAAAAATATCCCAAGCTTTGAACATCTCACGGAGAACTGTTCAATCCATCATCCGAAAATGGAAAGAGTATGGCACTGCAAACCTAACAAGAAATGGCCATCCACCTAAACTAACAGGATGAGCAAAGAGAGCATTAATCAGAGAAGCAGCCAAGAGGCCCATGATAACTCTGGAGGAGCTGCAGAGATCCACAGCTCAGGTGAGAGAATCTGTCCACAGGACGACTATTAGTTGTGCACTCCACAAATCTGGCCTTTGTGGAAGAGTGGCAAGAAGAAGGCCATTGTTGAAAGAAAGCCAAAGAAGTCCTGTTTGCAGTTTGCAAGAAGCCATGTGGGGGACACAGCAGACAAGTGGAAGAAGGTGCTCTGCTCGGATGAGACCAAAATTGAACTTTTTGGCCTAAAAACAAAACGCTATGTGTGGTGGAAAACTAACACCGCACATCACCCTGAATACACCATCACCACGTGAAACATGTTGGTGGCAGCATCATGTTGTGGGGATGCTTTTCTTCAGCAGGGACAGGGAAGCTAGTCAGTGTTGATGGGAAGATGGATGGAGCCAAATACAGGGCAATCTTGGAAGAAAACCTGTTAGAGTCAGCAAAAGACTTGAGACTGGGTCGGAGGTTCACCTTTCAGCAGGACAACGACCCTAAACATACAGCCAGAGCTACAATGGAATGGTTTAGATCAAAGCATATTCATGTGTTCTAATGGCCCAGTCAAAGTCCTCTCCTAAATCCAATTGAGAATCTGTGACAAGACTTGAAAATTGCTGTTCACAGACGCTCTCCATCCAATCTGACAGAGCTTGAGCTATTTTGGAAATAAGCAAAAATTTCACTCTCTAGATGTGCAAAGCTGGTAGAGACATACCCAAAAAGACTTGCAGCTGTAATTGCAGCAAAAGGTGGTTCTACAAAGTATTGACTCAGTGGGACTGAATACAAATGCACCCCACACTTTTCACATATTTATTTGTAAAAAAAATTAAAAATCATTTTCCTTCCACCTCACAATTATGTGCCACTTTGTGTTGGTCTCAAGAGGCACAAATACTTTTTCAAGGCACTGTATATATATATATATATATATATATATATATATATATATATATATATATATATATATATATATATAGCGCTGCTCAAATTGTTGGCGGTATATAAATCCTGAATAATAATAATAAGTAAAATACACATGACACTTGTATTCAGACAGCATTTGTTGTCCTATAGTAATATTAATACTTTGTTGATGAATATACATATACAGTATGTACATATGGATTTCAGACTTTGAGTAATGTGTGTGAAGTGTGAATATAACATTAAACTATATAGTAGGTGGTGCTGTGTATGTGAGTGCAGGCAAGTGCCAAACGTTTGTGTGGAATTGGTGAGAACAATTTGTGTTGTTGATGAGTGCAGATGTGTGCAGGGTCAGCTAATGCAGTAGTGCCCTGAGCTGTAGTGGCAGCAAACATGGTTCTGCTTGTCATGTGTAGTTCAGCCTAGCGCGATGAGGCAGCAGCAGCAAGCAGGGTCTTACACAATGGTGCAGTGGCGGTGACCAAGGTCTTGTGCGGTAGTGAAGTGACAGCAAGTAGGTTCCTGCCAAAAGTGTCAATTAGGCAAATGGCAGAATGCACTCAAACATTTAGCAAAGCATTCACCTACAGGATCTAAATGTATGTATTGCTAAATGTTAATGTGCATTGCGCCATTTGGATAAATGCGCACTGTGAAGACTTCTGAAGGCAAAGGGATTGGTAACCCTTCTGAATACACTCATGTCGTGGCTCCCTACTATGTGTGCAGGACACGTGCTGTGGGGCCTCATGTCAAGCTGCGGGTGGGACATGTGTCGAATCACTCCATTGCACACTTTTTGTGGACATGCACAAGTAAAAGTGCCCTCCACTGCAATTGCTACAGAAAGCTTCCACCTGTGCATGTCTGGGCTGCTTTTGTTTAGCAGTCAGCACAAGAATTTATTCATTAAGTACACTTTCTATACTATAATAAACAGATAAATGTTTGAAGTCGGTGATATCATATGAATACAATGCTTAAAAACAGCGGATTCGTGAGAGCAGAATTTTATTTGCAATACAACGTTACAGTTGACCTGAGCAGGTGAAAATGTATGCCACGTACACATGATTGGAAATTCCGCCAGCAAAACTCCAATGAGAGCTTTATGTCGGAAAATGTGACCGTGTGTATGCTCCATCTGTCTTTTGCTGGCGGAATTCCAGCCAGCAAAAGATTGAGAGCATGTTCTCTATTTTTCGGTCGGGAAAAGTTCCTATCCGAAAATGCGATCGTCTCTACAAATTCCGATGTGCAAAATTCCTACGCATGCTCGGAAACAATTCAACGCATGCTCAGAAGCATTGAACTTCATTTTCTCGGCTCATTGTAGTGTTGTACATCACCGCGTTCTTGACGGTTGAAAGTTCAGAGAACTTTTGTGTGACCGTGTGTATGCAAGGAAAGCTTGAGCGGAATTCAGTCGGAAAAACCATCCAAGTTTTTTCCGACGGAAAATCCGCTCGTGTGTACGGGGCATAAGGGTGCCATAGGTTTCAGAGGAAGTCTAATCACCCTCAGGCAAAACAATGGTCCACTGGGTGCTTAAACATAAATGTTAAATATGTTTGTTGTTTGGAAGATTGTTACATATTTCATTAACAAGTTTCAGAAATATAAAAAAAATCTAGTGCTTTGTCAGTGAATATATGCAACATATATAGAACCACTACAAAATACTATAAGATAAAACCACAATATGTATTAAAATAAATAAATGATATGAGACAATATTAAAATTGATACAGGGACCCTATGTGTATCTAGTAATGTTGTTCTTATAGCATTTCTACAGTATGTATAGTCATACTGTACAAACCCATGCTTCCCACTATCTACTTTATATTCATATATGTACATGCATGCTAGCATTACTGATAGCAATCTCATTGTTTACTTTGATCACAAAGACCAATTGAACTGCTTGCATTTCCTCTGTATATTTATCCACGCTAAATCAACTATATTTCCTCTGCAGTGGGTTGTAAAATTTGCCAGTTTGCTTGTGAGGAGCATAGAAATTTAGTCTAGTGATCCAATTTCCACAGTATTTAGGTTAGCGATTTTGAAATATTTGAAGGACTGTATAATGATTTTATACCAATTTTATTTGCTTATTATTGTTGTAACTGAAAAGATAACATTTTGCAAGTATGTTTTAATAATTGGGTAAATGTAATCTATGGTGTGTTCATATTTTAGGGTTTTTTTTAGCCTGCTATAGGCTACAACACTTTGAAAAAAAGACAAAAACAAAAGCATAGATACTGTTGTTTACATACTCCAGTGACTCAAGCTGATATTTACTCACAGATGTGAGTCATTGCAGAGCCTACAAGCAGATAGCTCTCCAACCTGTAGTGCATTGGGAACACTTTGTAATGTATTTATTAAAAAATTACTCAAAATCATTAGTTCGCTTTTACCCCTGTGTATTTTCATATGCTACCTTACATTGATAACATTTCATACATGTTTTTTTTTTTTACATGCATCTATTCATTTCCTATGGGTCCTTAATGTGCATCCACACATCGAAAATGCACACGGCTCCCTTTGTCACAATAAAAATTATTTTTTAAGTTAAGTTGAGGAATGCTAACACCTCTGACCATACGAGGAAACTTCTCTAATGAAGTCCTGGATAACAGTAAAACCTGACAGTTGATATAACTAAATTTTTTTTGGATACAGACACACTTTAAAATCATAATATATGGCCGAGAAAGCAGGTAAAAATCACTTCCAGAAATTAGGTTCAAGCTGACTTCACTGTCATAACTTAAAAGAGTACTTACTGAAATCATGTATTGGTTTTTCCCTAAGACTTTTAGCTTAAGTGTATACATTTTTTTATAAGTCTGTATATTTCATTACAATTTCTGAAAATACTAAGTGAAACGCTGCGATTTTTTCCTGTTCAAGAGAGGGAAGTTTATTTTATAATTGCCTGTACAGTCTCCACACAGAAAGAGAGATGGGGAGATTAGACATAATGATTTAAATACCATTATATTTATATTCCATTCAGAATAAATGCTCCGTCTCAAAGCAGAGCAGCCCTGATTGTGATGACTTGAAACACATTACTAAGTAAACGTCAAGCAATGTTACTTTAAGGATTATAAATGTATAACCACTTTCGTCTCTTGCTGTTTGCGTTCTTTGCAATCCACGCCTAGAATTTGTAAAGTGTGAGCAATAAAGCCAGAGACTGAAACAGTTTGCAAGTGGCAAATTGTAGGTGTGACACAATATCCCACGCCCTGGACCAGTGTCTACACTCTTGTCTTTATAGTGGCCTGGAGCCGGGAGTCAACAAATGATCTCTTGATAAGGGTCTATTAGGCGGAAATACTTTCCAAAATGCACATTTCTTGGGAAAAAGAGATTTCCAGTAAGATTAAATATTACCAGTATAAATGTTTGTACACAGGAAATGTGATGTGGCTCCATAAACTTTGAAAGTTAACATTTGCTGAACAGCTAAGTGTGAGTCAGCATGGAACTACTTAAAGGAAATACATAAAATCCTGCAAATACAAAGATTTAAAATAAAACACTTAACATGCATGCATAGCAAAAACTTTTTTTGTGTGTTGAATGGAATGGGGAAGAATTAGAACGGTTTACTTTTTTATCATGGTCTGTATCCCTAATGGGGAGATTCACCCTCTCTATTTGTCCTGGTGACCATTGTTAACGAGGCAAAAAGTGACAGGAAATCAAAATTGTAGCATTGTTACAAAAATGAGAATTTGTACAAAGGGATACTTCTTCTGGTGACAAGTCTAAAGCTAGTCATACTCTAGTAGACTTTTGAATAAACATTTGTTTGAAAATTGTACATTCCATGACTTGACCAATTTAATTTGAAACTACTTCAAAATTTAATTTCATTTGATTTTGGAATTAATGGACCTTCATGACCAAAAACTACATGCATTGTTAGAAATGTGTTATTTTGAGAAAAAAAATCCATTCTGCTCCTTCGAATGTTCTCATCGGTGTGGTCAAAAGTGAACATCGATTTGACCCCCACTAACAATTATAAAACTGAACAAACGTTCTTAAAATGCAAAATTCTGTACAAAATTCGACTGATGTACTGTATGGCCATCTTAAGAGTGGATGTATGTCATTTTTAGAGATTCCCTCTAACTTCCTTTTGAATCTCCAGGACAGGAAGTATGGAAGTAGGGTCAAATCTAAAATAAAAAAAATCAACTGACAGGGATTTTAACCTTTTCCTACGCTATCCAAAAACTAAAGAAGATCATTTTTGCTCTATACACTTTATTAGAAAACATTTTCTACAAACATTATGCAAAGAAAATGGGGAAAAACAAAACAGAGGTGGGAAAGGCATGCACATTAAGTATTTTAACTGGTTCACAACCACCTCACACAGATTTACTGCGGCAGGGCAGCCGCTCTGCGCCAGATCACGTACTAGGTACGTGATCTGGTACTTCCAGGTCTGGGATGCGCATGCACGCACCCCATCGGCGACCTGCTCCCACTGTGATTGGACACAGCGGGAGCCAATCAGCGGGTCCGATCCTTGACGAGAGAGGCAGAATGGCGGTCTGCCTATATAAACAAGGCAAATCACCGTTCTGCTAGTAGGAGAGACAGAGACCTTGTGTTTCTGCTAAGCAGGAACACGGATCTCTGTCTTCTCACAGCCAACCCCCCCCCCCCCACTGTTAGAAAGCACTTCCTCTGAGCACTTTAACCCTTTGATTGCCCCTCATGTTAACCCCTTCCCTGTCAATGTCATTAATACAGTATATTTTTAGCACTGATCACTGTATTGGTGTCACTGGTCCCTAAAAAGTGTCACTTAGTTTCCGATTTGTTCGCCACAATGTCACAGTCCCACTAAAATCACAGACCACCGCCATTACTAGTGAAAAAAAAAAATTCCATAAATCTATCCCATAGTTTGTAGACGCTATAACTTTTGCGCAAACCCAAAGTCAATATACGCTTTTTTTTACCAAAAACATGTAGCAGAGTACATATTGGCCTAAATTTATGAAGAAATTGGATTTTTTACTTTTTTTCTATTGGGTGTGTTTTATAGCAAAAGGTAAAAAATTTATATTTTTTATCAAAATTGTTGTCTTTTTTTTGTTTATAGCGCAAAAAAATAAAAACCGCAGAGGGGATCAAACACCACCAAAAGAAATCTTGTGGGGAAAAAAGGACATCAATTTTATTTGGGTACAGCATCACACGGCCACGTGATTGTCAGTTAAAATAACGCAGTGCTGTATCGCAAAAAATGGCCTGGTCATGAAGGGGGTAAACCTCCGGAGCTGAAGTGGTTGAAGGAATGTAACGTAATGTAATGTAAACGCGCCCTAACGCTCAACAAACGCTACAAAGCCGCGCATAGGGCATTTAGGGATTGTTTGTAACGCTTGTAAAATGCCCCATTCTAAAGCTCATTGATGCCTGTCTGACGCCTAGACTAACGCCATACAAACGTTATAGGAGTGTTTGTTGAGCATCAGAAATTTAGTCAAATGTGAACAAGCCCTAACTGTAAAATACCCATTTTATATTTTAAACCCTTTTAAAGATAGCTATACTTTAAAACAATTCTTAACAATTTTAACAAAAAACAACTTGCTAAGCACCAACATTTTTTTTATATTATTTACTTCATATGAATGTTACGTTCCTCTTTGACTGTGGAGTGGAATGTGGCTTTACACACAAAGGATAGCAGCAGGGAATCCACTGAACTAACATAGAATGCGCTTTTTATACCCTTAGTTTTTGTGTTATGCTCTTGCATGTTATAATTGTCAAATGAAGGTGCAAACTCATCTATATCAGACACAAAAACCATACAGTTGTTATTTTGCAAATAACCCAACTCTTAAATAATCCAGGTATTCCTTTCCATATTAAATTCTTTATATGGCAAATTTATAGGTATCCTATTCTTCCCTGTCTCCTCCTCCACTCGTGGAGGAGAGCCACTCGTTTGTGACCATTCGTAAGCCCTACGGGTCGGTTTGGCTTTCCCTTGAGACATAGGCAGGGATGGCGATGTAATGGAGTCCGGCGCTACAAGCGGGGAATTTTTCTGCTTTTTTCAATGTTTTTAAGATATCTCCGGTTTATATGAGTTCATATGACACCAAGGGTAAATATTTAGCAATCAATACACAATATATATGATATGACAGATTAAGAAGAATATATTATTATCTTTTTCTTTAATGCCCTTACGGAGTTTCAAGGACCCCCTGAGGAAGAATATGACATTATAAACGTCGAAATGCATTGGGGTCTTCTCTATTATTGGCAAGCATCATTATAAACACAAGTGATATTGTGAGGAGTAGTATGATATATGCACCCTTAGTGATTAATTATGTGATAATTTTCTGCCTAATTCATGTATGTACGCATTATGCCTCGTTATGTGTGAAACCGGAGCTCATATTTTTAAACCTCTTGTATTCTTAAACCATGTTTGGAGTATTTGTTAATAAAAACATATTTTTTTACAACAAACCCTTTTGATGATTGCTGCTAAAAAACCCTACGGGGACTTTCCACAACTTTTCTGGTAAAAATTATTTCGGGGGGGGAAGCCACACCAGCCCCTGTTTAACCACTTGCCGACCGCCGCACGACGATGTACGTCGACAGAGCGGCTCGTGCAGGCAAAAGGGCTTACCTGTACGTCCTTACCTGCCCGCAGGTGGGGGGTCCGATCGGGCCCCCCGGTGCCTGCGGCGGTCGGCAAATGTCCCCCGGCGACCGGTGGTGAGGGGGAGGCCATCCATTCGTGGCCCCCCCCTCGCGATCGCTCCCAGCCAATGGGATCATTTCCCTGCCTCTGTATTGTACACAGAGGCAGAGGAAATGATGTCATCTCTCCTCGGCTCGGTATTTTCCGTTCCGGGCCGAGGAGAGAAGACTGTAATGTGAGTGCACCAACACACACACACACAGTAGAACATGCCAGGCACACATTACACCCCGATCCCCCCCCGATCCCCCCCCGATCACCCCCCCCCTGTCACAAACTGACACCAAGCAGGTTTTTTTTTTTTTTTTTTCTGATTACTGTATTGGTGTCAGTTTGTGACAGTTAGTGTGTTAGGGCAGTGAGTGTTAGGCCCCCTTTAGGTCTAGGGTACCCCCCTAACCCCCCCTAATAAAGTTTTAACCCCTTGATTACCCCCCGTCACCAGTGTTGCTAAGCGATCATTTTTCTGATCGCTGTATTAGTGTCGCTGGTGACGGTAGTTAGTGAGGTAAATATTTAGGTTCGCCGTCAGCGTTTTATAGCGACAGGGACCCCCTTATACTATCTAATAAATGTTTTAACCCCTTGATTGCCCCCTAGTTAACCCTTTCACCACTGATCACCGTATAACCGTTACGGGTGACGCTGGTTAGTTCGTTTATTTTTTATAGTGTCAGGGCACCCGCCGTTTATTACCGAATAAAGGTTTAGCCCCCTGATCGCCCGGCGGTGATATGCGTCACCCCAGGCAGCGTCAGATTAGCGCTAGTACCGCTAACACCCACGCACGCAGCATACGCCTCCCTTAGTAGTATAGTATCTGTACGGATCAATATCTGATCCGATCAGATCTATACTAGCGTCCCCAGCAGTTTAGGGTTCCCGAAAACGCAGTGTTAGCAGGATCAGCCCAGATACCTGCCAGCACCTGCGTTTTGTCCCTCCCCCGGCCCAGCCCACCCAAGTGCAGTATCGATCGATCACTGTCACTTACAAAACACTAAACGCATAACTGCAGCATTCGCAGAGTCAGGCCTGATCCCTGCGATTGCTAACAGTTTTTTTGGTAGCGTTTTGGTGAACTGGCAAGCACCAGCCCCAGGCAGCGTCAGGTTAGCGCCAGTACCGCTAACACCCACACACGCACCGTACACCTCCCTTAGTGGTATAGTATCTGAACGGATCAATATCTGATCCGATCAGATCTATACTAGCGTCCCCAGCAGTTTAGGGTTCCCAAACACGCAGTGTTAGTGGGGTCAGCCCAGATACCTGCTAGCACCTGCGTTTTTCCCCTCCGCCCGGCCCAGCCCAGCCCACCCAAGTGCAGTATCAATCGATCACTGTCACTTACAAAACACTAACCGCATAACTGCAGCGTTCGCAGAGTCAGGCCTGATCCCTGCGATCGCTAACAGTTTTTTTGGTAGCGTTTTGGTGAACTGGCCAGCACCAGCCCCAGGCAGCGTCAGATTAGCGCCAGTACCGCTAACACCCACGCACGCAGCATACGCCTCCCTTAGTGGTATAGTATCTGATCGGATCAATATCTGATCTGATCTGATCAGATCTATACTAGCGTCCCCAGCAGTTTAGGGTTCCCACAAACGCAGTGTTAGCGGGATCAGCCCAGATACCTGCTAGCACCTGCGTTTTGCCCCTCCGCCCGGCCCAGCCCAGCCCACCCAAGTGCAGTATCGTTCGATCACTGTCACTTACAAAACACTAAACGCATAACTGCAGCGTTCGCAGAGTCAGGCCTGATCCCTGCGATCGCTAACAGTTTTCTTGGTAGCGTTTTGGTGAACTGGCAAGCACCAGCCCCAGGCAGCGTCAGGTTAGCGCCAGTACCGCTAACACCCACGCACGCACCGTACACCTCCCTTAGTGGTATAGTATCTGATCGGATCAATATCTGATCCGATCAGATCTATACTAGCGTCCCCAGCAGTTTAGGGTTCCCAAACACGCAGTGTTAGCGGGATCAGCCCAGATACCTGTTAGCACCTGCGTTTTGCCCCTCCGCCCGGCCCAGCCCACCCAAGTGCAGTATCGATCGATCACTGTCACTTACAAAACACTAAACGCATAACTGCAGCGTTCGCAGAGTCAGGCCTGATCCCTGCGATCGCTAACAGTTTTTTTGGTAGCGTTTTGGTGAACTGGCAAGCACCAGCCCCAGGCAGCGTCAGCTTAGCGCCAGTAGCACTAACACCCACGCACGCAGCATACGCCTCCCTTAGTGGTATAGTATCTGAACGGATCAATATCTGATCCGATCAGATCTATACTAGCGTCCCCAGCAGTTTAGGGTTCCCAAAAACGCAGTGTTAGCGGGATCAGCCCAGATACCTGCTAGCACCTGCGTTTTGCCCCTCCGCCCGGCCCAGCCCACCCAAGTGCAGTATCGATCGATCACTGACACTTACAAAACACTAAACGCATAACTGCAGCGTTCGCAGAGTCAGGCCTGATCCCTGCGATCGCTAACAGTTTTTTTTGTAGCGTTTTGGTGAACTGGCAAGCACCAGCAGGCTAGTACACCCCGGTCATAGTCAAACCAGCACTGCAGTAACACTTGGTGACGTGGCGAGTCCCATAAGTGCAGTTGAAGCTGGTGAGGTGGCAAGCACAAGTAGTGTCCCGCTGCCACCAAAAAGACAAACACAGGCCCGTCGTGCCCATAGTGCCCTTCCTGCTGCATTCGCCAATCCTAATTGGGAACCCACCGCTTCTGCAGCGCCCGTACTTCCCCCATTCACATCCCCAACCAAATGCAGTCGGCTGCATGAGAGGCATTTTCTTTATGTCCTCCCGAGTACCCCTACCCAACGAACCCCCCAAAAAATATGTTGTGTCTGCAGCAAGCGCGGATATAGGCGTGACACCCGCTATTATTGTCCCTCCTGTCCTGACAATCCTGGTCTTTGCATTGGTGAATGTTTTGAACGCTACCATTCACTAGTTGAGTATTAGCGTAGGGTACAGCATTGCACAGACTAGGCACACTTTCACAGGGTCTCCCAAGATGCCATCGCATTTTGAGAGACCAGAACCTGGAACCGGTTACAGTTATAAAAGTTACAGTTACAAAAAAAAGTGTAAAAAAAAAAAAAAAACACAAACAAAAATATAAAAAAAAAAAAAAAAAGTTAGCGTTTTATTGTTCTCTCTCTCTATTCTCTCTCTATTGTTCTGCTCTTTTTTACTGTATTCTATTCTGCAATGTTTTATTGTTGTTATGTTTTATCATGTTTGCTTTTCAGGTATGCAATTTTTTATACCTTACCGTTTACTGTGCTTTATTGTTAACCATTTTTTTGTCTTCAGGTACGCCATTCACGACTTTGAGTGGTTATACCAGAATGATGCCTGCAGGTTTAGGTATCATCTTGGTATCATTCTTTTCAGCCAGCGGTCGGCTTTCATGTAAAAGCAATCCTAGCAGCTAATTAGCCTCTAGACTGCTTTTACAAGCAGTGGGATGGAATGCCCCCCCCAACGTCTTCCGTGTTTTTCTCTGGCTCTCCTGTCTCAACAGGGAACCTGAAAATGCAGCCGGTGATTCAGCCAGCTGACCATAGAGCTGATCAGAGACCAGAGTGGCTCCAAACATCTCTATGGCCTAAGAAACCAGAAGCTACGAGCATTTTATGACTTAGATTTCGCCGGATGTAAACAGCGCCATTGGGAAATTGGGAAAGCATTTTATCACACCGATCTTGGTGTGGTCAGATGCTTTGAGGGCAGAGGAGAAATCTAGGGTCTAATAGACCCCAATTTTTGCAAAAAAGAGTACCTGTCACTACCTATTGCTATGATAGGGGATATTTACATTCCCTGAGATAACAATAAAAATGATTTAAAAAAAAAAATGAAAGGAACAGTTTAAAAATAAGATAAAAAAATAATATTAATAATGAAAAAAAAAAAAAAGCACCCCTAAGGCGAACACAAGCGTCGGTCTGGCGTCAAATGTAAACAGCAATTGCACCATGCATGTGAGGTATCACCGCGAACGTCAGATTGAGGGCAGTAATTTTAGCAGTAGACCTCCTCTGTAAATCTAAAGTGGTAACCTGTAAAGGCTTTTAAAGGCTTTTAAAAATGTATTTAGTTTGTCGCCACTGCACTTTTGTGCGCAATTTTAAAGCATGTCATGTTTGGTATCCATGTACTCGGCCTAAGATAATCTTTTTTATTTCACCAAACATTTGGGCAATATAGTGTGTTTTAGTGCATTAAAATGTAAAAAAGTGTGTTTTTCCCCCAAAAAATGCATTTGAAAAATCGCTGCGCAAATACTGTGTGAAAAAAAAAATGAAACACTCACCATTTTAATCTGTAGGGCATTTGCTTTAAAAAATATATATAATATTTGGGGGTTCAAAGTAATTTTCTTGCAAAAAAAAATATTTTTTTATGTAAACAATAAGTGTCAGAAAGGGCTTTGTCTTCAAGTGGTTAGAAGAGTGGGTGATGTGTGACATAAGCTTCTAAATGTTGTGCATAAAAAGCCAGGACAGTTCAAACCCCCCCCAAATGACCCCATTTTGGAAAGTAGACACCCCAAGCTATTTGCTGAGAGTCATGTTGAGTCCATGGAATATTTTATATTGTGACACAAGTTGCGGGAAAGAGACAATTTTTTATTTTTTTTATTTTTTTTTTGCGCAAAGTTGTCACTAAATGATATATTGCTCAAACATGCCATGGGAATATGTGAAATTACACCCCAAAATACATTCTGTTGCTTCTCCTGAGTACAGGGATACCACATGTGTGAGACTTTTTGGGAGCCTAGCCGCGTACGGGACCCCGAAAACCAAGCACCGCCTTCAGGCTTTCTAAGGCCGTAAATTTTTGATTTCACTCTTCACTGCCTATCACAGTTTCGGAGGCCCATTTTGGAAAGTAGACACCCCAAGCTATTTCATGAGAGGTATAGTGAGTATTTTGCAGACCTCAGTTTTTGTCACAAAGTTTTGAAAATTAAATCTTTATTTTCAAAAACAAATGAGAGCTGCAAAATACTCACCATTCCTCTCAGCAAATAGCTTGGGGTGTCTACTTTCCAAAATGGAGTCATTTGGGGGGGGGTTTGTGCCATCTGGGCATTTTATGGCCTTCAAAACTGTGATAGGTAGTGAGGAGTAAAATCAAAAATGTACGCCCTTAGAAATCCTGAAGGCAGTGATTGGTTTTCGGGGCCCCGTACGCGGCTAGGCTCCCAAAAAGTCCCACACATGTGGTATCCCCATACTCAGGAGAAGCAGCTAAATGTATTTTGGGGTGCAATTCCACATATGCCCATGGCCTGTGTGAGCAACATATCATTTAGTGACAACTTTTTGTAATTTTTATTTTTTTTGTCATTATTCAATCACTTGGGACAAAAAAAATGAATATTCAATGGGCTCAACATGCCTCTCAGCAAATTCCTTGGGGTGTCTACTTTCCAAAATGGGGTCATTTGTGGGGGTTTTGTACTGCCCTGCCATTTTAGCACCTCAAGAAATGACATAGGCAGTCATAAATTAAAGGCTGTGTAAATTCCAGAAAATGTACCCTAGTTTGTAGGCGCTATAACTTTTGCGCAAACCAATCAATATACACTTATTGACATTTTTTTTACCAAAGACATGTGGCCGAATACATTTTGGCCTGAATGTATGACTAAAATTGAGTTTATTGGATTTTTTTAGAACAAAAAGTAGAAAATATCATTTTTTTTCCAAATTTTCGGTCTTTTTCCGTGTATAGCGCAAAAAATAAAAACGGCAGAGGTGATCAAATATCATCAAAAGAAAGCTCTATTTGTGGGAAGAAAAGGACGCAAATTTCGTTTGGGTACAGCATTGCATGACCGCACAATTAGCAGTTAAAGCGACGCAGTGCCGAATTGTAAAAAGTGCTCTGGTCAGGAAGGGG
This sequence comes from Lithobates clamitans, assembly GCA_037952925.1. Taxonomy (NCBI): domain Eukaryota; kingdom Metazoa; phylum Chordata; class Amphibia; order Anura; family Ranidae; genus Lithobates; species Lithobates clamitans. The sequence goes on along the minus strand of JBBGZY010000240.1, from coordinate 4,881,508 downwards.
GTAAAACCTTCCGGGGCTGAAGTGGTTAAGTGTCAGGTGATGCTAGAGTTTTTTCCTTTCCATAATAAAACATTAGCATACCAAACAAGCCCTCTGGAGACTGAACAGGGTTATTTTAGTACTTACAGTGCCTAACAAGCTTGTCTGTATGTCATTTTTCAACCTGTTTCTCTGTCTCTGTACCTCATCTGCTTTTCTTTGATTTCTAAAAGAACATGCAGATTGTAAGCTCTGTATTATAATGATAATTATTATTATCCTTTGGGTCAAGCTCTAAATTACCTACTTTACTACTGATATCCTGGTGCTGGACATTCCTTATTGATTTAGTAAAGATCACCTGTACATTTTGCTAATCCAGTACCTGTCTTCATATTAAACTAGTATTAAACCTAAAATCAAACATTTATTATATTGCAGCTTACCATTTATTAAATGTGATGGCTGCATTTGTGTTCTTTCTTTCTTCTATTTTCATCTGGTGGTAAGTCTGTTGTTGTAAAAAGAACAAGCTCTCCAGCAGAATGTATCACTTACAGATTTGAGACAAACCATTTATCGCTGACGGGGGGGGCTTACAATGATCAACTTTTATTTATTTATTTATGAAAAACTTTTATCCCAAAAAGAAAAAAAAAATGTTTGCTGTGACTGCTTATAAAGTGTTAGCTGGAGTTTGGCTTCAATATGTAAGCCTATTTAAATCTGTAGGTACACTATATTGCCAAAAGTATTGGGACGCCTGCCTTTACACGCACATGAACTTTAATGGCATCCCAGTCTTAGTCTGTAGGGGTCAAATATTGAGTTGGCCCACCCTTTGCAGCTATAACAGCTTTAACTCTTCTGGGAAGGCTGTCCACAAGGTTGAGCAGTGTGTCTATGGGAATGTTTGACCATTCTTCCAGAAGCACATTTGTGAGGTCAGCATGGACCTTGCTTTGTGCACTGGTCCAGGTCATTTGGTGGAGGGGGGATTATGGTGTGGGGTTGTTTTTCAGGGATTGGGCTTGGCCCCTTAGTTCCAGTAAAGAGAACACTTAAGGCATCAGCATACCAGGACATTTTGGACAATTTGGGAACAGTTTGGGGACAGCCCCTTCCTGTTCCAATGTGACTGTGCACCAGTGCACAAAGCAAGGTCCATAAAGACATGGATGAGCGAGTTTGGGGTGGAGAAACTTGACTGGCCTGCACTTCACCTCAACCCGATAGAACACCTTTGGGATGAATTAGAGCAGAGACTGCGAGCCAGGCCTTCTTGTCCAACATCAGTGCCTGACCTCACAAATGTACTTCTGGAAGAATGGTCAAACATTCCCATAGACACACTACTAAACCTTGTGGACAGCCTTCCCAGAAGAGTTTAAGCTGTTATAACTGCAAAGGGTGGGCCAACTCAATATTGAACCCTGCGGACTAAGACTGGAATGCCATACAGTTCATGTGCGTGTAAAGGCAGGTGTCCCAATACTTTTGACCCCAGACTGACAATGCTTATTTTCAAAGGTGCCCCCCTTGCTCCATTATACAGAGAGGGGACACTGTAATACAGGAGGCGTGGTACTGGCCAGATCACCAGATGAAAACAGAGGGGAAAAAAACTTAAAAAAAAGAAAACAAATGCAGCCCCAGCATTATGAGAAAGCACGTTAGGGGGTCTGAATCAGAAAAAAAAGCACTCTCCTGTGATGGTGAAGGTGAACAGTAACAGCTGGGCCTCACTTAGCAATGTGTTAAACAATGTCCAGGGAGTTTTCCAGTTAGGCTTCATGAGGTATGTAAATGGCCTACACCTATAGCAAGGAGATTGTTCAATTTTGATCAAAGCTGCACACCTTTTTCTTTTTCTACAGATGTCTCTTGTCTGCATAGGCAGATTTTTGGTAGAGTAGTACTGTACACATAAGGGTGGATTTACTAAAGGTAAATAGACTGTACACATTGCAAGTGCAGTTGCACTCATTTTTCCCAGAGCCTAGTAAATGTGGTAAAGCTCAGCTGATTTCCATCATCCAATCATGAATGTTATTTTTTCCTTGCACCTGATTGGGTATTGTTTTCAAAGCGAAGCTTCACCACATTCACTAATTTCTAGGGAAAATGAGTGCAACTGTGCTTGCAAAGTGCACAGTCTAATTGCCTTTAGTAAATCCACCCCATGACTGCAACAAATGTACACTGCTTGCTCCAAATAGAAGTTTAGTTGAACAAAAGAAAACGCTGGTTCCACAAAAGAAAATAAATTGATTTCCCCAGCCACACACTCCATGTGGATGAGGGATTCCCTCCCATAGAGCTATTGAATTCTGACAGTTGGAAGGCCTCCTCCTCGTCAGAATACACTCATTAGAGATTGACTTCTGTACAACCAGCCTGTCCATAGAAACTCCCTACGGAACAGGCCGAATTTCGATCCATTTATAGCTGGCTTAAAGCGGAACTTCACCCAAAAGGGGAAGTTCCACTTGTTTGCATCCTCCCACCCTCCACTGCCACATTTGCCTTTCAGCTCAGATTGCCATAGCTATCTGACCTGGAAGTCTGCCCCTCCTCCTTCCCTGCAGTCTTCTGGAACACATCACAGGTCCCAGAAGGCTACAGAACCATTCGCAATGCACAGCGCGTCTCGCACATGCACAGTATGAAACCGGCTGTGAAGCCACAAGGCTTCACTTCCTGTTTCCCTTACTAGAGATGCTGGCCCCTGCACCCGAAGCCGATTGAAGAATCGGCTCGGGTGAGGACATTGCGGGATCCCTGGACAGGTAAAAGCCAGCAGCTTCAGTATTTGTAGCTACTGACTTTTTTTCGGGGGTGGGGGGAGCCTGTAGCTTCTCTTTAAAAAATTATTTTAGAAAAATAGATTATAGGGCCATTAATTAGTGGGTATATATGGACTATTTTTGTAGAATAAGTATATTGTTTATTGTAACTTTAATGCTGTTTGTTGCAGTGAGAAACGGTTATTCATATTTCTGTCATATATTTATATCCTGTCTTTTTTATTGTATTATTTCAGAACTACAGCGAGACGGAAGCATAGAGACACTAAGTAACAGCTCTGGATCTACCAGTGGTAGCATTCCACGCAACTTTGACGGTTACAGGACGACTCTACCAAGCAACGAAAGTCAACCTCTCAGCCTGTTCCCATCAGGACTTCTATAGCATAAAAAAACTTAACAGAAGAGAAACATTTTCATACTTACTATTCGCATTTTCAAGTAATTGAATGTATAATGTGTTTCCTTCTTCTCTTCAAGCTTTTTCTTATTAGACTGTATATGTTGGAGTTCACCATTTGCATAGAACATTAGGTTGGAAGTAAGAAATGCAGCGCATTCCTTTTAGTCTTTATTTGGCATCAGTGATTAGTTATTAGGATATGCTTTAAACACTATTAGAACTGAGACAATCTAAATGTGACTTCTACCTGCCTGTGTTTTCTGCAGTGGCATGACATACACTGGTGATCCTGGCATATATATTTATTCGGAGATATAATTTAATGGGAAATGCACATTATGTGTGATATTACTGTACTGAATTTAATAGCAAATGCATCAGAATCGTGTGTGTTTAGCTATACAAAGCTGTGCTTTTGATTCCCAGTTGACACACATGGGTGTGACTATTGTGTCTCCATTTTGTTTTATTCATTTTAGATTATCAAGGGGTGAAGTGTTTTTTTTTTTTTTTAAGTAGTAACTCAAATAACTACAAATGAAGCTATTGCCATAACAATCTCTTACACTGATATGCATTCCACCATCAAAGTAAAATCTTAAAATGCTCATATTCTTCCTGGTCTTTTCAGGTACTCAAAGATTAGATTGGGCAATTTTATCTTATACGTAAAGATTTTGCATGGTAAATACAATATTTATGGATGACATACAGTACATACTCTTAATCGTGAAAGTATTAAAGCCAACCGAATGCACACCTCTGATAACTTTGTTTAGTATGAAATATAATTCCTCATTTTAGTTGCAAGAAATTTATTTTTGTGGGATTTCCAGGTATAGATAACATTTCAATTATTACTAGTCACATGGAATCTTTTTTTAACAACATAGGAAATGTAATATGCAAAGAGCTGAGGGGTAAATTGGTGTGTTGTATTAAAATCACATCCTTATGCAGCAAAAGAAAATAAGATAGAACTTCAGTTAAAAGTAGTCTTTTTTTTCTAGTCTTCTATAGGAACGGTTACAACATTTTTAGCTTTTTTTGTAATCTCTGTCCTTGGTGGACAGATCTATTACTGCTTCCTGTATCAAAGACAAAAGAAGATGTGAAAGTAAATCTCCCCAAAGTGAGAGGAACCCCCACCTCTAACAACTCATTAGGCAAGATCCCTCCATTAGGAGATTTTTACCTTTACTTGTCCTTGGTACAACAGCAACCAGAACTAATAGTAAGAGTAAACCTCCCCAACAGCTAGATTGATAGCAATAAAAACCTGACATGGGTTTCAACCCTTCTTGCTCTTACCCTCTCTGAGATATGCATTTTGGGCATGTTACTGAGGGTAACCTACTGCAAAATTATAAATAAGCACAGAAATTTGGATGAATCACTGAATTTTTTGCACTACTAACCATACTATTATAGTAGATCACTCATCCATTTAAATTAATTTGTTCCTAAACATTATAAATGATATGGACTTTGTAATCAAACATTCCCCACAATATCATTAATGTCCTGATACATCTTAGTTAATAATAAATACCCAAGACTTGATGTATAGAATAATAGACTGTTTGGTAGAAGTGATAGTTTTCTTTCCTGGTGGAAGTTAAATTATTTCAGCAACAAGCCAGATTTTTGTTTTCACATTTTAAACTGTACTATAAAATGATACCTGGAATCGGATTGGTTGCTATGAGCAATATCACTGTTTTATATTGCATTTTTCTTTTTGGTTAACTCCAGTTTTTTATCTCGTACATATTAGGTGAAATGGTGTGAAATGCTTTTATTTGTTATGATAAGACAGTGACAGGCCAGAGTATTATGTTTTGGTGAATCAAGACTGGAATGGAATACTGTGGATCCAGAAAAAAGTAAATGACTGAGGAGAATTATAAAGAAACATTTTATTGAATGAAAAACAATTGTTGTACCATGACTAAAGCGTCCCACATCTTTTTTTAAATAGAAGGTTAGCAGAAAGATTGGAGTTTTAGTGATACCCTTTGTATTCTTTATTAGCTTACTTAGATTCTTAAAGATGCAAGCTTTCAGGACCCGTTAGGTTCCTTCTTTAGGCTTTATATAATTGAATATAAAACCTGAAGAACGAACCTAAGGTGCCACAAAAGCTTGCATCTTTTACAATTTAGAAGAGAAACATGTTCAAAGCTTTTTGACCATACTTCTCTTGTGGGCGATAGAAGTACATTTACTTTTGTACTCTTTTGACACAGAGTCATCTGATAGGAGGCTATTGTCCACTATCAGCTGACAGGGCAGAGCCGTGACAGGCTTGGGAAGGATCCTGCATGCTGCTGAGAGCCGGGGCCAGGCATGCCCATGCCAGCCATGCCCGCCCCTTCTCAGCCTGCTACTCCAGTGAGCACTGCAGGATCAGAACAGAGAGCAATGACTGATAGTGACTGCTCTCCCCTCAGAGCAAACTGAGAGCTGAGCAATCAGTGGTTATGTGATCACACAGTTCTTGGTTTTAGAGCCGGCGTGGGACAGCTTCAGCAGTACACAGAGTATAGACGTTTGTTTTTTCATAAGCCTAGCCAGTGAAGGGTATCACTTTAACTGCCTACATTGTTTTCAACAAATACATTTTTATCTTCTCCTTGTGGGTCTATAATCTTTCAGTTGCTTCTAATAACTTTTAATGATGAATGAACCTTCTTCTTATTACAATGAAATAACTGTATTCCATGATAAGGTTAAAAGTGAGAAATCTGAACGTAACAAAACTTTGCATTGTACAAGTAATCTTTTATCTGTGAATAATAAATAAAGAATGAATTTTATGATGACGTAAAACGCCTTTTACAGTTTGTGCTTTGGAATTATTCTATAAAATGCATACTTCTATTTTATGGCCTGTTCACAAATTGGCTTATATCACGAAATATTGGGCATATTTACTTATACAACTAGAACAAACAATTGACTTTTTTATTGATAGAAGCTTTTGCACATTGTGCTTGAGGGAATGAAGAAGCATTTAAAGGATCCTAGGCACTGTGTCAGGCGATCATAAGTGTGCTCTGTACGCACAGGCTATAATAGATAAATCTTCACATTATGGTGTCAGCAGTATCTGTTTATGTTCAAACATAAGGTGTGCAGCATGGCACTGCTTATATTAATGTGTGACTTCTGTCTATAGTCTAAGAACTGACACTTCCTGTGAAGAAACTACATATCCCACAATCCCTGGGTCTCTCAGTCTAGTATTCTACATAGTAATTAAATATGACACAGGCACAAACAGGCAAAACAAAGAAGGGAAGGGATGTATGTCATCTCTTTAGCCTTCCCACATTTTTGATGCAACATAGAGGAAATGAGCAGGCATGCATGAATAGGGACACGCTAGGTGACCGAATACATGGACGTAAGAGAATCAATCAGCCATGACACTACAGCATTTGAGACCATAATTACAAGGTGAGGCAACTGAGTTTCTACAGTGAACCTGTACTTTGCCCAAGTCAAGGCTTTATTGATCATAATGGTACTTGTTGACAAGGGATGAGTTTATGTTCAGGTCGAATATGAGTTCGACTCCAACATTGGCTGTTCACTCGTACATTGAAAACTGAACATTATGGGGCATTCGCGCCAAATTCAAGCACCAAGTGACGCCCCATAATTCACTGCGGGAGCGCAGTGCATTGCTGTATGATAACTGGCCAAAGCATGCACCATGATCTGCATGCTTTGGCCAATCCCAGCGCCCTCAGCTAAGAGAGCCATAATTGGCCAAAGGCAGAGTGCTTTTGGCCAATCATGGCTCAGGGGGACTAAGTCCACGCCCCACACTATATATGGCTGCCTGCACGTCGGCCCCGTGTAGTGTGTTGTTAGCGTGGATGGAGAGAGAGTGTCATTTAGATTGAGCAGCTAGGCAGGTTATTCAGTTAGCTGCAGTGTATTTAATATATATATATATATATATATATACAGCCAGTCTTGTATGTATGTATATATATGTTTTGGACCGAACCAGAACCGTTCGGTACTTTTGTTTCTGTCCCCCTGGCCAAATTAACCTTCAATGTAAAAGTGTGCACACTTGAAGCAAATTACTCACACATACACGAGTTCAGTAGATTGATACTTCTCCTTTATTACTTCCTGGACTCTGGCTAATATACTGTGAGCCAGATATTTTGTTATCAAATCAAATATCAAATAAGACAAGCGTATGCGGACCGCAAGATATACATATTCATTATTGTGACAAAGTTTAAGCTTTTAGCTGGGTTATATCTATATAAGGGAATAGCAAACTATCATAGCTAAATAGGGTGTCTTGTTTCCAGTTCTTGAAAACAGGCGCAATCTCCTTTAACTTGTTCTTAATTCTTGCAGTTCTGTTCCACATGGAGGGAGGGTAAGCTGGCAGACATCTAATTGAATATGGTTAAGGCTGATAGCAGAGGCTGAAGTAAGCACTTATATCTATATGGTTATATTGGAAACAGGCATTTTTTGAAATGGACAAGGACTCCAAAGTTCTTTTTCTCTCCTATTTCTTTATTTCCTTTTAAAATATATTGTCTTGTGTTAGAATACATTGTCTTGTTTTACAATATTATTAATGAATTAACTATTCTATAATTGTAAATGAGCTTCCTTACATTGAATGTATGTTATTATTCAATGTTATCTATACATAATCTTCGTACTCAATAAAACTATTTTGACAAGGAAATAGGCATTTCACCATGACACTCATCCCAAGGTCTGATCAGTTCCAGCGACTATCGCCAGCGTCTGAATTACATGGTGCAGGAATATCTAGGGGCAAGATCAGACTTGGAAACCTTTCCACCAGAACATCCACTGGGTTACTGGGTCTTGAGGATGGACCACTGGCCAGAGCTTGCTCAATATGCAATTAAGCTACTGGCCTGTTCTGCATGCAGTGTTGTTTCTGAACGCACATTCAGTGCTGCTGGAGGCTTTATAACCAATTACAGAGTTTGCCTATCCACAGACTCTGTTGATCGGCTCACATTCATAAAAATGAATCAGTCTTGGATCACCAGCTACCAAGCACCTGATGCTGATGTAACCGATTGATTTTTCTATGGATGTGGGATCCCTTGAAGACTGCATATGCTGAGTGACTAGCCTACTCCTCCTCAATCTTCATGATGATAGCTTTTAATAATATTTTTGGTTCAGGGCACCACCACCACTGCCTAAGGCCCAATTTTTCTACCCCTGTTTAACAGGGGCATGTAATTACAATTTTTGCTTTAATATTTCACAGCAGGGCCCGTTCCTGCTCTCAACAAGAGAATTCTGTGAGGGGTTACAGTGTTGTGGCACCACCCCCACTGCCTAAGGCCCAATTTTTCTGCCCCTGTTTAACAGGGGTGCATAATTACAATTTTTGATCTAATATTTCACAGCAGGGCCCGTTCCTGCGCTCAACAAAAGTATCTGTGAGGTTTTACAGTGTTGTGCCACCACCACCACCGCCTAAGGCCCAATTTTTCTGCCCCTGTTTAACAGGGGCATGTAATTACAATTATTGATATAATTTTTCACAGCAGGGCCCATTCCAGGGCCCACCAGGAGTAACTGTGAGGGCTTACAGTGTTCTGGTACCACCAACACCTAAGGCCCAATTTTCCACAGAGTGTATAGGGCAGGCCGTATAGTATATACAGGCTGTCCCCTATTTTCAAACATCTGACTTACAAATGACTCCTACTTACAAACGGAGGGAGACAACAGGAAGTGAGAGGAAATATACCCCTAGGAAGGGAAAATTTTCTCCTGTAAGAGTTAATATGGAAAAAAGGTGTCTCCACTGATGCTTTATCACCAATCCTAGTTTCCCTAATAATCCAAAATTTTCAAAATCCAATTCTCATTGGGACAGAAAGTGAGGTGAAATCTTCTGAACAGGGCACAGACAGCAAAACAAATGTTACAGGGGTGATAACCCTTCCCTATGTTATCCAAAAAGTTTAAAAATAGATTTTTTGGCTGGAGCTACACTTTAAAAATGAACCTGTTCCAAATTACAAACAGATTCAGCTTAAGAACAAACCTACAGTCCCTATCTTGTTTGTAACACGGGGACGGCCTGTATAGTAATTTGGGTGCGGGGTTCCCCTAAATATCCATACTAGATCCAAAGGGCCTGGTAATGGGCTGGGGGGGACCCATGCCATTTTTCTCAATAATTTTCATCTGTATTGCCGGGACCTGACATTACATTACAGCTGCAAGAAGTTTTGAATGACTTTTATTGGTTTAGAAATGTCATTTTGTGCAGGGACTGTTCTAAACACAGGAAAAATGCGCCACTTTACAGGCATACTATAGTCACTCCCCAGGCATGATATTTAAAGGAATATTTCACTTTTTTTAATAAATTCTTTATTTTGAAAAAGGCATACGGTGGTATAGAGATCAATACAACATTGTTTGTACTGTAGTTCACCTCGAAGGGTCAGACCACGTAAACATACATCATGGTGCAACAGGTAATAAAAGCATATAATCGTTACCCTGGTGGTAGACTTCGGGGTCGAGAAACTAGCTGTATCCCGTATATTTTAGATGGTTCACACCAATTTTTTATAATAGAAAGGGAGGTGAATGTGACCCTAGGGCTAGAAAGAAAGAATGATTAGAGAAAAAAGAAGAGAAGAAGGGGGAGGGGGAGGAGGAAGGAAAAAGGAAAAAGAAGGGAGAGAGAGGAGAGAGGGGGAAAAGGGAGGAGGGGAGGGAAAAAAAGTGATTAGTATAATTTAGCTTAAGTAAGTGGGGAAAGGACCTTCCTCCAGTCCCTCCACCAATGTTCGGGTATTCCTCTCAGGTATCTCTATTCTCAGCAATATTACATCATCAGCACTGCATGCTCCTCCGAGTAGACGAACTCGTGCCAAAAGAACCACTTCTGATGGAACTGCTCTCCGAGTCCCCTCTCTGTGGCCACCAGATCCTCCATTGTCAGAGAGGGTACCTTGGTGGACGTGGTGTTGTTCGCCGCGGTGCGCCGGTGCACGCGTTCCTGCTCGCGCTGGTGTGCGCACTCCTGTGGGCACGGGTGTGCACGATACAATTGGCCCTGGTGTGCGCGCCGATGTTCAGACGCGTGCATGTGTGCGCGCGTTCCTATGGACGCTGGTTCTCATCATCCTGTGGGTGCTGGTGTGTGCGCCGGCGTGCGGGTGCACGCATGTGGGCGTGCGAGGATCTGCGCACCTGTGCGCGTCGGTGCACGTGCACGCGCCGTTTGGCGCCAATCTGCCTATTTAGGTTAGCTGCACACTCTGCTCTGTGCTGCCTGATCAACAACTCCTCCGTGCCTTGTTCCTGTTTCCTGTATCAGTGTTCTGGATCTCCTGACAAACCCGGCTTGTTTTTTGGACTCCTCTGACTTCTGCCCACGCCTGACCTCTGGCTTGTTTGACTCCGCTTCTGCCTGCTCCACTGTACCTCGTTGCCTGCCTGTTGCCGAATCCAGCTAGTATCCTGACCATCCTGCTCTGCTCCTGCTCAGCTCCTGTTTGCCTGTGTTCCAGCTTACACCTTGCTGCTTAAGGACTGCCTACCTACCAGCATCTGGACTCTGTTACCAGGCTCCCATACCACTCAGCACTCCTGTGCTTCCTGTATACTCTATCAGGGGCCGCGAGTCAGACGCGTAAGGGAGACTACCCTCTGCCCAAGTGGACTCACTGGTCAGGTACGTAGAAGTCTGATATCCATTTTGTTAATTTCGGCTACTTTTTTCAACCAGACAGCCACCCCCGGAAGCTCCGTCCGCTTCCAGAACAGGGGAATGCTTCTTTTTGCCGCTGGGATCAAGAGAGGTAGAATGGATTTCTTATAGACCTTGCTCAGGATTTCATGATGGTGTAAGAGAAAGAACGCGGGGGTCCTGGGCAGCTCCCAGTCTGTGAACTTCTGGATAATGCGGTGGACTTCTGTCCAAAAGGGGGCCAGGGAGCGACATGTCCAGAAGACGTGGAGGAGAGACCCTGGTTCCTCCTCACATCTCCAACATAGGCCTGAACTCCGAGAGAACATCCGATGTATCCTGGCTGTGGTGTAATACCACAGAGTTAGGACCTTAAACCCTGCCTCCTGGTGGTTAGCGCGCATGGAGGTCTTACATGTGAAGAGAAACAATCTCTCCACTTGCCTCTTAGTTAGCGTAAGCCCCAAATCTTGTTCCCACTTAGAAATATAGGAGGGTCTGGACCCCTTGGGAGGAGCAATGAGCAATTGGTATGCCAATGACACCGGACTGGCTTTTGTTCCGAGCATAGTAGCTCAAAGGTAGTCAAGGTTCTTCCAAAGGGTGCTGGGGAGGACTGTGATCATACAAAGTGAGCTAGCTGGAGCTTTTGCCAGAAGGACAGGCCCCCCAAGAGAGGGTCTTCCATGATGTTTTCTCTGGACATCCATGTTGCTGATAAAGTGGCAGAGCTGAGATCTTCCGACCTCTTTCAGGTCCTGAAATCTGGGGTCGCTGAGTCCCAGGCTGAAAGCCGGATTTCTAATTACAGGGGTGAGCGGTGAGGGGGTGGGTGCAACTGAATGGTCACGAAAAGCTTTTTGGGCGATCCGCCATGTCTCTCCCACTGTGGGGTGGTCTAAAACCTTGGCTTGGTAGATTCGTCTGACACTAGGGCAGAGCCTCCAGCCCCGTTCTCGTCAGGAGACGTTCCACTTGAACCCATTGTTTAAACCTCTCATGACGGCACCAGTCTAAAATTCTTGTCATATGACATGCCACGTAATAGAGCTTCACGTCAGGTAGAGCCATTCCACCCTGCAGCTTCGGCAGTCATAAAATCGACTGGGCCAAACACGGGGGTTTGTGGGCCCAGATGAACGCAACTAGAACTTGATTCGTCGCTTTAAGGAAGGTGCTTGGGATCCGCACTAGGAGGGCCTGTAATTGATCAGGTAGCCTGGGCATGATGTTCATTTTTATTATGCTACAGCGTCCAACCCAGTAGAACATACCCTTCTGCCAAGACCGCAGGTCTTTTTTTGATGGCCGTCAAAAGGGGGGGAAAGTTGATAGGGAAAATATCCTCCATCCTACTGGGCAGAAGTATGCCCAGGTATTTAATATAGGACCCTGCCCATTTAAAGGGGAAATCCACCCTAAGCAGTGTGTCTAGAGAGGCCGACACGTTCAACGCCTCCGATTTTTGGTAGTTTACCTTGAAGAAGGACAGAGCTCCATAGTTTTCAGTTCTGCCAACAAACACTAATACTTATCTAACTTTCCTAGCACCTACCTAGGAAGGTGTTACATCTGTAAAAAAAAATTAAAAAATGTAAAAGAATAATAAAGAAATCAAATGATAACAAATAATCTCCTGACACCGTTCACTGCCCTACTTACACCAACCTCTGCCCTACTGATTCTGTCCACTACCCTACTGACACCATTCACTGCTATGCTGACTGACACTTTCCACTGCCCTACTGGCACAGTCCACTGCTCTACTGACACTGTCCTCTGCTCTGCTGACTGACACTGTCCACTGTTAAGGTAGGCTAAGTTTATATTTTTATAGTGATGTTTGTTTTATTATATTTTTCTAAGATTTCCAAACTATTTAGCTAGGACTTGCTAGTTAATTTCTTTTTTTTTTTTAAAGGGCCCTGAACCCCGGTGATCTTTGATCTCTTTCATGTTGTTCAGGTAGAGCTCCACCTCTCAAAGATTGCCTAGCCCTGACCTAGAGTGCATAGATGAATCTACATGGTTTGTCTATTAAACTAAACTTGTTATTTTGTTGAATTTCATTCAGGATTTCCTTCTGAACATGGTAACTTCTTGGTTGTATTGCCAACCCTCTAACTTCAAACCTTTCAGACTCACTGACCTAGAACAAAAGAGTAAATCGGGTAAGTCAAAGTCTGAATCCTTGATCTGCATACTTGTTCCAGGCCAATGATTCAAAGTATAGAAGTTAGAGTGTCAGTATGACATCCAGGGAATTGACAGTTTGAGAAGACAGAGGACAATAATAGCAGCCTATATGTACTTCTCATGACAGCTGGACTCACACAAGGAAATCTGACCAAGTAGACGCTATTCTTTATCACTGGTCCTAATTGTATTATCAGCAAGTTACCTGTCCTATTTTTTTCTGATTATAGTGGGAGTAAACTCCCATGCATGAATTTTACCTATAGTTAAGCCTATAATAAGGCTTACCTATAGGTACTAAATGTGCACTGTTTCAGAGATATTTACTGTAGATGCAGCCGGTGACGTCACTGGCGCATGCGCTCCGAAGGAACGGCCACCCGTGCAATTCCTTTAGAGTCCTGTGCTGTAAACGGTGGCTTCTGCGAGCATGCATGGGGGAGTGACGTCATTGCGCCTCTGGCCACCCACACAGCCGGTCCGCAAAAGCAAGACCGGGTGAAGATGGAAGTGCCTTTAGCGGTGACAGTATGCTGCTGGAGGGCTTCAATCTAAGGATAGTTTCATATTATTATTATTTATTATTATTAACGATTTATATAACACCAACAGTTTACACAGCACTTTACAATGTAGATGGGGGACAGCACAATTACAGTACAATACAGAAGGGACAGGAGGGTGCTGCTCGTAGAGCTTACATTCTAAAGGGAGGGGGTGGTGGTACAAAAGGTAAAAGATGCGGGGAATGATTTGATGGGGTTGTTAGGTGGGTGTGAGATAGGCTTCCCTGAATAAGTGAGTTTTTAGGGATCTCCTAAAGGTGGACAGGTTAGGGGCTGATCAGATATACCGGGGCAGGGAATTCCAGAGGATGGGTGAGGCTCTGGAGAAGTCATGAAGACAAGCATGAGAGGTGGTAACAAGGAAGTTAGAGAGCAGGAGGTCCTGGGAGGAGCGGAGGGGACGATTTGGGCGATATCTGCAGATGAGGTTGGTGATGTAGCTGGGGGCGATGTTGTGGATGGCCTTATATGTTGTGGTTAGCATTTTGAATTTTATGCGGTGGGGTAGGGGAAGCCAGTGAAGAGATTGGCAGAGAGGGGCAGCAGTCACAGATTGATTAGTGAGGTGTATTAGTCTAGCAGCAGCATTCATAATAGATTGAAGGGGGATAGCCTGCGTAAGGGTGGGCCATTAAGGAGAGAGTTGCAGTAGTCAAGGCGGGAAATAATCAAGGAGTGAATAAGTTGCTTTGTGGTGTCATTAGTCAGGAAGGGTCGAATTCTGGAGATGATGCAGAGGTTAAGGTGGCAGGATTTAGCCAGTGATTGGATCTGGAGGCTGAAGGAGAGGTCAAAGTCAAGGATTACACCCAGCACTCTGGTATGGAGGGACCATTGGTTGTGCTGTTGATCTTAATGGTAAAGTCATGGGGGGGGCCAGGAAGGAGGAAATATTACAAGCTCAGTTTTAGAAAGATTGAGTTTGAGAAAGTGGTGTGGCATCCATACCGACATGTCATTCAGTAAGTTTGAGATCCGTGAGGAGATCGAGGGGTGAGTTGAGGAGTGGAGAGATAGATCTGGGTGTCATCGGCGTAGAAGTGGTATTGGAAGCCATGGGAGGTTATCAACTGGCCCAAGGAAGAGGTATAGAGTGAGAATAGGAGGGGCCCAAGGACAGATCCTTGGGGTACCCCAACAGAGAGGAAGAGGAGTAGAGGAGATGGAGTTGTAAGTGACACTGAAAGTGCGCTGAGATAAGTAGGAGGAGAACCAGGATAAAGCAGAATCACAAAGGCCAAGGTAGTGTAGTTTTCTGAGGAAGAGCAGGTGGTCAACTGTGTCGAAGGCAGCAGAGAGGTCTAAGAGTATGAGTATGGAGTAATGGCCATTGGTTTTAGCAGTTAGTAAGTCATTGATGAGTTGTAGTAGGGCAGTTTCAGTAGAATGTTGTGGACAGAAGCCGGACTGTAGGGGGTCGAGAAGGTTTTTGTCCGTGAGGTAGCGACTCATTCAGTCATGGACTAGGCGTTCGATGAGCTTGGAGGCAAACGGGAGCAGGGAGATGGGTCTTAAGTTATTCAAACAGGTGGGGTCTAGTTTTTTTCAGTATGGGGCTAACCAGCGCATGTGTGAGCAGGGAAGGGAAGGTGCCGGAGGAGGTACTTCAGAGGAGAGAAAGTAGGGTAGCCATGCAGAGAAGTCATCCAGAAAGCGTGACACTGGTCCAGGATGCATGCAATGCATACTAGCTCATTATGACATTGCCTTGCAGGCAATTAAAAAAGTAATCAGTTTACTACCGCTTTAAGTAGCAAACAATAGAACATTGGCAAACAGTCTTTTTCTTCCCTCTTCTCCTATTCTGCTATGTTTTTTTACTTTTAGTATACAGTTTAGTATTATTGTATGATTGCTCAGAAAGCTCTTGTATTGTGGACAGTCTTTCTCTCAGTGTGACCAACTTTAATCACCACAATACAAATGTTCTAGTGGTTGCTAGTTCAAGGAGGGTTTAAATACTTATGCAACCAACAAATAATTTGTTTTTAATTTAACTTCTGTGTCAGGATAAAAATATTTTGCACATGCAGTATTAAGTATGTTGTGTAAATCAAGTTAAATTAATTTTAATTCCAATACTAAATGTGGAAAAGCTTAACACTTGTAAAAAGCAATGCTCTCATTCCATCTCTGACTGCACATCATTGCCCTGGAGCGGTTTACTGAGAGTGACAATGGACCAAGTTCATGACTGGGAGACAGTTGTCACACTATAATATAAAGTGTCTGAACAAGAATCTTCATGGGGGGGATCACAAGCTTTTCTTTTATTTATTAATATATATACAGTCATGGCCGAAATTGTTGGTACCCCAGAAATCTTTCCAGAAAATCAAGTATTTCTCACAGAAAAGTATTGCAGTAACACATGTTTTGCTATACACATGTGTATTCCCTTTGTGTGTATTGGAACAAAACAAAAAAAGGGAGGAAAAAAAGCAAATTGGACATAATGTCACATAAAATTCCAAAAATGGGCTGGTCAAAATTCTTGGCACCCTTTCAAAATTGTGGATAAATGAGATTGTTTCAAGCATGTGATGCTCCTTTAAACTCACCTGGGGCAAGTAACAGGTGTGGGCAATATAAAAATCACACCTGAAAGCAGATAAAAAGGAGAGAAGTTCACTTAAGCTGGCCATACACCTGCAGATTTTCTATGGTTAGATGGAAAAAGTACAACAGATTTCTCCATGTTCGCTAAACTTAGTGGATGGAGGAAACTCCTACTTTTTCCATCTAACCATATAAAATCTGCAGATAATCTTTAGGTGTATGGCCAGCTTTAGTCTTTGCATTGTATGTCTGTGTGTGCCACACTAAGCATGGACAACAGAAAGAGGAGAAGAGAACTGTCTGAGGACGTGAGAACCATTTTTGTGGGAAAAAAGCAACAATCTCAAGGTTACAAGTCCATCTCCAGAGATCTAGATTTGCCTTTGTCCACAGTGCGCAACATTATCAAGAAGTTTGCAACCCATGGCACTGTAGCTAATCTCTCTGGGCGTGGACGGAAAGGAAAAATTGATGAAAGGTTGCACCGCAGGATAGTCCGGATGGTGGATAAGCAGCCCCAAACAAGTTCCAAAGAAATTCAAGCTGTCCTGCAGGCTCAGGGAGCATCAGTGTCAGCACGAACTGTCCGTCGACATTTAAATGAAATGAAACGCTATGGCAGGAGACCCAGGAGGACCCCAGTGCTGACACAAAGACATAAAAAAGCAAGACTACAGTTTGCCAAAATGTACTTGAGTAAGCCAAAATCCTTCTGGGAAAATGTCTTGTGGACAGATGAGACCAAGATACAGCTTTTTGATAAAGCACGATTCTACTGTTTACCGAAAATGGAATGAGGCCTACAAAGAAAAGAACACAGTACCTACAGTGAAATATGGTGGAGGTTCAATGATGTTTTGGGGTTGTTTTGCTGCCTCTGGTACTGGGTTTCTTGCAAGGCATCATGAAATCTGAGGATTATTAAAGGATTTTGGGTCGCACTGTAGAGCCCAGTGTCAGAAAGCTGGGTTTGCGTCCGAGATCTTGGGTCTTCCAGCAGGACAATGACCCCAAACATACGTCAAAAAGCACCCAGAAATGGATGGCAACAAAGCGCTAGAGAGTTCTAAAGTGGCCAGCAATGAGTCCAGATCTAAATCCCATTGAACACCTGTGGAGAGATCTTAAAACTGCTGTTGGGAAATAAGAGTATAATAATATAATAAGAGAGACCTGGAGCAGTTTGCAAAGGAAACCAAAATTCTGGGTGAGAGGTGTAAGAAGCTTATTGATGGTTATAGGAAGCGACTGATTTCAGTTATTTTTTCCAAAGGGTGTGCAACCAAATATTAAGTTAAGGGTGCCAAGAATTTTTTAAGAATTTTGACCAGCCCATTTTTGGAGTTTTGTGTGACAGTATGCTTTTTTTCCTCCCTTTTTTTGTTTTGTTCTAATACACACAAAGGGAATAAACATGTGTATAGCAAAACGTGTTACTGCAATACTTTTCAGTGAGAAATACTTGATTTTCTGGAAAAATTTCTGGGGTGCCAACAATTTTGGCCATGACTATATATATATATATATATATATATATATATATATATATATATATATATATATACATATATATATACACGGTGGCTTGAAGAAGTATTTATACCCCTTGCAATTTTCCACATTTTGTCATGTTACAATCAAAAACATAAATGTATTTTATTGGGATTTTATGTGATAGACCAACACAAAGTGGCACATAATTGTGAAGTGGAAGGAAAATGATAAATGGTTTTCAAAATGTTTTACAAATAAATATCTGAAAAGTGTGGCGTGCATTTGTGTTCAGCCCCCCTGAGTCAATACATTGTAGAACCACCTTTCGCTGCAATTACAGCTGCAAGTCTTTTTGGGTATGTCTCTACCAGCTTTGCACATCTAGAGAGTGAAATTTTTGCTCGTTCTTCTTTGAAAAATAGCTTAAGCTCTGTCAGATTGGATGGAGAGTGTCTGTGAACAGCCATTTTCAAGTCTTGCCACAAATTCTCAAATAGATTTAGGTCTGGACTTTGACTGGGCCATTCTAACACATGAATATGCTTTGCCACCACCATGTTTTACAGTGGGGATGGTGTGTTCAGGGTGATGTGCAGTGTTAGTTTTCCGCCACACATACTTTTAGGCCAAAAAGGTCAATTTTGGTCTCATCTGACCAGAGCACCTTCTTCCACATGTTTGCTGTGTCCCCCACATGGCTTCTCGCAAACTGAATACGAGACTTCTCATGGCTTTCTTTCAACAATGGCTTTCTTCTTGCCACTCTTCCATAAAGGCCAGATTTGTGGACTGCACGACTAATAGCTATCCTGTGGACAGATTCTCCCACCTGAGCTGTGGATCTCTGTAGCTCCTCCAAAGTTACCATGAGCCACTTGGCTGCTTCTCTGATTAATGTTCTCCTTGCCTGGCCTGTCATTTTAGGTGGATAGCCATGTTTTGGTAGGTTTGCAGTTGTGCCATACTTTTTACGTTTTTGTATGATGGATTGATGTTCTGTGATATGTTCAAAGCTTGGGATATTTTTTTTATAACTTAACCCTGCTTTAAACTTCTCCCCAACTTTATTCCTGACCTGTCTGGTGTGTTCCTTGGCCTTCATGATGCCGTTTGTTCACTAAGGTTCTCTAACAAACCTCTGAGGGCTTCACAGAACAGCTGTATTTATACTGAGATTAACTTTATACACAGGTAGACTCTATTTACTAATTAGGTGACTTCTGAAGGCAATTGGTTCCACTAGATTTTAGTTAGGGGTATCAGTGTAAAGGGGGCAGAATACAAATGCATGCCACACTTTTCAGATATTTATTTGTAAAAAATCTTGAAAACCATTTATCATTTTCCTTCCACTTCACAATTATGTGCCACTTTGTGTTGGTCTATCACATAAAATCCTAATAAATCCCAATGTGATCACCCAAAGCTGACAGGCTATCTCTCAGCCATCGCACATCTACAATAAGCATGTCCACGCACAGCTCTGGCTCTGCTGAACCCACTGAGCTGCAAAAAGGCCCGGTCCAGCGGTAACTGCTCTGCACATCTCAGTCAGAACCCCGCACTCCCAAGGACAAGATGGCATCCGCTCGGACCACAGAAAATAGTTGGCGGTAGACAGCAGTGAGGAATCAGGTGATCCTCCAGCTATGCACTCGGACCCACCGGCTACAGTACTGAAGTCAGTGACCTCTATTGTCCCACTCCCTGACTCGGATCCAGTTCTTATGATCCCTCAGGCCATTGGAGGTTCCGAGGCGTCGGCCCTCCTGTCGGCTTTCCGGGCAGAGTTTGAGTCCTGGGCTGTCAAAATGGAGACCTCGCTCCACAGGGACCTCCACGCCCTCCAACAGCAGGTCTCTGCTACAGGGACTGCAGTGTCTGCCCTGAGTGACACTCAAAACGACCATGCGGCCCATATCACATCCCTTGAACAGGCTTCCAGGGAGCACTTGCACCGCATACGGCAACACCAATTACGCATAGAAGACAGTGAAAATAGGAGCCGCAGGAACAATATTAGGCTGCAAGGCATACCAGAGGCCACAGCTGTCACTCCTATCCTCAATCTAGTCCTGGGGAGAGAGGCTTCAACCCCAATAGAATTGGACAGAGTAGGAGGGCCGAGGAGGGATCGTAGTGACCGCCCAAGCGATGTCCTCTGAAGGGTACATTATTACACCCTTAAAGAAGAACTTATGCACAAGGCATGGCATTTGGGCCCAGTGGACTTTGACGGTTCTGCAATCCATCTCTACCCTCGACCTCTCTCGCAACACTCTCTACATGGGTCGCATGGTCCGCCCGCTACTGGACCTGATATGTCAAGCCAGAGCAACCTACACCTAGGGTCACCCCTTCAGTGTTAAGGTGACCAGGGCTGATCATAAATTTGTCCTATCAGACCCGGATCAACTCCCAGCCTTCTTCCTCTTTCTGGAGCAGGACCCAATAGATGTACCGAACTGTATGGATCCACCAGATGACCACCCCAGGGTACAAACCCGTGACCCTCTCCTTCCAACAACGTAGGTGTCCGAGGTCCAGATCACACTCTACGGGCCCTAGAGTGCATCAGCCTACCTCACCGGAAGATTAAGACAGCTCTAGGTTGCTACATAAAGCCATATCACTACTACAAATATATCCAGCGCCACTCAAGTACACTGCACACTTCTTGTTTCCTGGACAGGTCTGCGTTTGGAGTTGGTTCTACTTTTCCTTTTTGTTCCTGCTGTTTCCAGCCGGATATACTACCAAATGACCATCTCCATACTCAAACACCTCGCAATCCTATGGTGCAATAAAACATCGGGTCTCCTCCCTGCCCTTTGCTGGCATGCTGTTCCTAGCTGGGGTTTGGGAGAAACTATGTGACTTCAGTATTCCTGTTGCCTGATTTGGATAAGCAGTCATTGAGCTTCCACTGTACTTTACTGTACTTGTCAGATCTTTATGTGCTTCCAGAAAGGCCTTATTGATGCTGATCTAGAGATATCCCTCCCATCAATCATATGGTCTGCTGGTCTCATTTTAACCGAGGGGGCCATACTATACCTGAGATTACGCCTCTCCACTGCGGCATCTCACTGGTTAGAGAAGATGTCCCACCTGGGTACAGGCTGAGGGGCTGATGGATTGACTTGCTGGGTCCACGGTCTCTATCCGTTGCCCACGTGGGCTGCTATAGCCCCCCATGTACAGTTTCTCCTGCACCGATTAGTTTAACTCTAAGATATTATTCTATTCTTTTGCCGATTTCAGTATTGTTACTCATGTTTATGTTTCCAGAGTCCCTGTTAGAGTATATGTGTAACATATGCTGGAAATGAATACCTTTCCCCCATGGTGTTACTTCATGGATAGATAATTCCTCTTTGAAAGGGTGGGGGCGATCTTGTTCAGGAATATTTGCCCACCCTCCTTCTATGATGATCCGCTGTGTGTTCTACAATTTAAATGTTGTGTTATATTGATGTTCCTCAATTAAGCTGTCTGTGCCTGTTATGCTACTAGGCTCATGGCTCAAATTCTCCATCTCGACATCCCACCCTCACGAACTGTACCTAAATATGTGATTCTTCACGTTGTGTCTCCTCTCCATGAGCACCTTAGTATTTGTTAGGCTCCTTATTCAGGTGTCCCCCTGCCTAATCCTTGTCCTTGTATATCTCTGCCATCTTATTGGTTTCCCCTTCCCTTCCCCATCCCTATTTTTCTCTCTGCTGTTTATAATTTGATTTTCCTTTCCCATTCCACTATGGCCAACACAGTGATATCTCGTCTGAAATTTTGCTTTTACAATGTAAATGGCCTCAATGTTGCACCGAAAAGAGGGCAAATCCTCTACCAAATGCATAAACAACATGATTCTGGCTAAAATGAGAATCACAATTTTTTTGCTTAGAAGATAGATCACAATTCTCTCATGATTCTCTCACGATTCTCGTGGTGTAACATCATCTTTCACATTAAAACAAAAAAAATTGGGCTAACTTTTTTTTTTATTCATTGAAGTGTATTTTTTCCCAAAAAATTGCATTTGAAAGACCGCTGAGCAAATACAGTATGACATAAAATATTGCAGCAATTGCCATTTTATTCCCTAGGGTCTCTGCTAAAATATATATAATGTTTGGGGGTTCCAAGTAATTTTTTAGAGAAACAAGAAACAAGTGTCAGAAAAAGATTTAGACTTTAAGTGGTTAAACTTCCTGCATTTACACGTTGTTGAAAACTTGGCAGACTGCCTGGATTATTTATTTACACATAAGTTCTATCCCTTTGATCTAAGAAGAAAGTTTAGTTACAATGTTTCAAGTTAAAGACTTGGCAGACTGCCCGGATGCTTTTTTTTGACAGTTGAGTGAGCAAATAAAGTCTCTCCACTTGTTTATATGAAAGAATCGGCAAAATCTGCAGGAGAGATCGTCAGGGGGGGTGAATCGAGACCGCTGGGCAAATACAGTGTGACATAAAATATTGCAGCAATTGCCATTTTATTCCCTAGGGTCTCTGCTAAAATATATATAATGTTTGGGGGTTCCAAGTAATTTTCTAGCAAAAAAATCTAGATTTTAACTTGAGAAACAAGTGTCAGAAAAAGATTTAGACTTTAAGTGGTTAAACTTCCTGCATTTACACGTTGTTGAAAACTTGGCAGACTGCATGGATTATTTATTTACACAAAAGTTCTATCCCTTTGATCTAAGAAGAGAGCTTAGTTATAATATTTCAAGTTAAAGACTTGGCAGACTGCCCAGATGCTTTCTTTTGACAGCTGAGTGAGCAGATAAAGTCTCTCCAATTGTTTATATGAAAGAATAGGCAGAATCTGCAGGAGAGATCGTCAGGGGGGGTGAATTGAGATCGCGATTTTTTAACGATGAATTGTTCAGCTCTAACAACAGGTCAATGTGTTACTACTACAAGAAACTAATTTCCGCTCGGATTCCACCCCCTCCTGTTCCAACAAATACTTTAACAGATGGTTCCACAGTACAAACCCTTCTCAGAAAGCTAAAGGCGTTTCTATTGCCTTGCTTGCCTATTGCTCGGACCCTCAGGGAAAATATGTGTTTTTGAAGTTCTCTTTATGGGGTACGAAATTTACCATCGCCAACCTCTACCTACCGAATGCTAATCAAATATTGTCTGCTCTGCAGTACATGAAGATCTTGTCTGATTTCGCAGAGGGTAAGTCAATCTTAGGTGGGGATTTTTATACCCCCCTTGGACCCGCGCCTAGATTTGTCAACCTCTCGCTCATTCATCTCCTTTACTAAGCTGAGGGCCATCAAACTAGCATTATGACCTCCGCCTAATTGAGATTTGGCGGGTTCTGGTTCCAAAAAATCTCAACTATGCTCATTTTTCACAGGTCCATCACTCTTATTGCCGTAGCGACCATTTTCTCATTGACCATAGCTGTTTGGATTGGCCATCCGAATGCAAAATAGACCCAATGGTTTGGTCTGACCACTCATCTGTCTATCTGACACTATCAATCCCTTCCACTCCAGTGAAGGAATGGACGTGGTGGCTGAATCATTCACTCCTTACAGACCCTGACTGTTCTCAAAAGGTTTCGGAAACCATTTCTAATTTCTTTACAGATCATGCCATGGACACTACCCGGCTACC
The DNA here is from genome assembly GCA_037952925.1 of Lithobates clamitans. Classification (NCBI taxonomy): domain Eukaryota; kingdom Metazoa; phylum Chordata; class Amphibia; order Anura; family Ranidae; genus Lithobates; species Lithobates clamitans. The sequence continues at coordinate 4,858,114 of JBBGZY010000240.1, read as the reverse complement.
TATACAGTGGGAAGCACTTAAAGCTGTCCTGCGAGGAACCTTTATTCAAATAGGGACGCGCTTGAAAAAGGAACGATCGGACATAATAACGTCCGCAATGCAAAAGCTTTGAGATCTTGAAATTCAACATAAACGAGCCCCAGAGTTGGTGACCCTTACAGAGGTCTCAACGGCTCGATCTCAACTCAAGAAACTGTATGAGGCCTCAGCTCATACCTATGCAGACAGGCTTGCCCTACATCAGTATCAATTCCAAGATAAATGCGGTAGACATTTAGCTCGCTCCCTCAACCCAAACACGTCCTCTACATTTATACCTCATATTTGGTCCCCATCTGGGGAAATGATCAGTGAGCCCTCTAAGATATCACAAACATTCAGTGATTTCTACCAATCACTATATAACCTATCACCTGGCGTACCTTCTAGTCCCTCCCCTACCCCTGTGACTGATAGACAGTCTTCTATTGTGGAAACAATGCTTCCTACATTGGACGGCAACACTGTAGAAGAGCTGGAGATGGTAATTACTGAAGATCAGGTCGCAGGAGCGATAGCAGCCACCCCCTCTGGTAAAAGCCCTGGTCCCGATGGCTTTACTCCTAAATTTTATAAAATATTTGCTCCCCTACTGACCCCCTTCTTAACTAAAGTGTTCAATTCCTTATCAAAAGGCTCGGCGTTTCCTCCACAAAAGCTTGAAGCCCACATTGTCCTTATCCAAAAACCAGAGAAGGACCTGACTTTGTGCACAAATCATTCATTGGTGTAGACTTAAAAATATATGCTAAAACCCTAGCCAATAGACTCCAGACGCTGCTACCCCGCCTTATACACCTAGATCAGGTGGGTTTTGTAAGTGGTCACGAGGCAAGAGACAACACGTTGAAGACCCTGCTTCTTACTGATTATGCCTGTTCACATGATGTCTTTCTATGCCTTTTGACAGTCGATGCGGAAAAAGCTATTGATTGGGTCGACTGGCAATTCCTCCAGATGTCTCTAATGCAGATAGGTCTGGGCCCCCATATGCTGTCCCGAATTATGTCTCTTTACTCCTCTCCATCTGTCAGAATTAGGGTGCATGGCTCGTTGTCCCCCACATTCTCTATCCACAATGGGACACGGCAAGGTTTTCCTCTGTTTCCCCTTCTCTATGTCCTTGTCATGGAACACCTAGCAATCGCTTTGCGTAATAACCCCAACATCTCGGGTATCTCAGTAGGTACTGCTCATTCTAAACTGGCTCTTTTTGCCAATAACCTTTTAATGTTTGTGACCCAACCCCATCTATCCCTACCACACATAATGCAGGAATTCAAGAGGTTTGGGAAGATGAGCAACTTCAAAGTGAATCATAATAAGTCAGCAATTATGAATATTTCACTGTCCCAGGAGGTCCTCTGCCAAATTTCAACCAAAATTCCCTTTAAAACGGGTTCCTCTTCCATCCGTTATCTCAGAATCCAAGTGCCTACAGACAGGTCCTAATTGTTCTCCATGAACTTCACTCCCTATCTTCTTAGAGCCAAGACGGATCTCTCAAACTACATGAAGAAACGCCTGTCATGGCTAGGCAGAGTGAATGCTTTAAAATGGACATTCTTCCTTGGTTTCTATATTTGTTCCAGACAATTCTTATCTACATACCCTCCTCATTCTTTAAGAAGCTCCACCAACTGTTTTCCTCCTTTATCTGGAAGGGGGCTCGGTCACGGATATGCTATGAAACACTATCGCTCCCAAAGATTCAGGGAGGAGCTGGAGCTGCAGATGCCTCTATATACAGTGGGGACGGAAAGTATTCAGACCCCCTTAAATTTTTCACTCTTTGTTATATTGCAGCAATTTGCTAAAATCGGTTAAAAAAATTTTTCCCCAATAATGTACGCACAGCACCCCATATTGACAGAAAAACACAGAATTGTTGACATTTTTGCAGATTTATTAAAAAGAAAAACTTAAATATCACATGGTCCTAAGTATTCAGACCCTTTGCTGTGACACTCATATATTTAACTCAGGTGCTGTCCATTTCTTCTGATCATCCTTGAGATGATTCTACACCTTCATTTAAGTCCAGCTGTGTTTGATTATACTGATTGGACTTGATTAGGAAAGCCACACACCTGTCTATATAAGACCTTACAGCTCACAGTGCATGTCAGAGCAAATGAGAATCATGAGGTCAAAGGAACTGCTTGAAGAGCTCAGAGACAGAATTGTGGCAAGGCACAGATCTGGCCAAGGTTACAAATATATTTCTGATGCACTTAAGGTTCCTAAGAGCACAGCGGCCTCCATAATCCTTAAATGGAAGATGTTTGGGACGACCAGAACCCTTCCTAGAGCTGGCCGTCCGGCCAAACTGAGCTATCGGGGGAGAAGAGCATTGGTGAGAGAGGTAAAGAAGAACCCAAAGATCTTTGTGGCTGAACTCTAGAGATGCAGTCGGGAGATGGGAGAAAGTTGTAGAACATCAACTATCACTGCAGCCCTCCACCAGTTGGGACTTTATGGCAGAGTGGCCCGATGGAAGCCTCTCCTCAGTGCAAGACACATGAAAGCACGCATGGAGTTTGCTAAAAAAAAAACACCTGAAGGACTCCAAGATGGTGAGAAAAAAGATTGTCTGGTCTTATGAGACCAAGATAGAACTTTTTGGCCTTTATTCTAAGTGGTATGTGTGGAGAAAACCAGGCACTGCTCATCACCTGTCCAATACAGTCCCAACAGTGAAGCATGGTGGTGGCAGCATCATGCTGTGGGGGTGTTTTTCAGCTGCAGGGACAGGACGACTGGTTGCAATCGAGGGAAAGATGAATGCGGCCAAGTACAGGCATATCCACCAACGTTTACCATCCAACCTGACAGTAGTGGAGAGGATCTACAAGGAGGAATGGCAGAGGATCCCCAAATCCAGATGTGAAAAACTTGTTGCATCTTTCCCAAAAAGACTCATGGCTGTATTAGATCAAAAGGGTGCTTCTACTAAATACTGAGCAAAGGGTCTGAATACTTAGGACCATGTGATATTTCAGTTTTTCTTTTTTAATAAATCTGCAAAAATGTAAACAATTCTGTGTTTTTCTGTCAATATGGGGTGCTGTGTGTACATTAATGAGGAAAAAAATTAACTTAAATGATTTTAGCAAATGCCCGCAATATAACAAAGAGTGAAAAATTTAAGGGGGTCTGAATACTTTCCGTCCCCGCTGTATTATAGAGCAGCATTACTCATGCGTATACTTGACTGGTTCCTCCATTCCTCAACCAAATTATGGGTACAAATAGAGAGCCATCTGAATCCAATAGATCTCAGCGCTTTGACGTGGACGCCTGTTGAATTCCTGAATGGCGGGTTACTCCCAAGCGACCTCACCCAACAAACAATACAAATCTGCAACCGACTGAATTCCTCCAAGGCCATATCTCAACCAAAGGGACCCATGATGCCTCTGTTTGGGACTCCAGCTTTCCCACCAGCCCTACCGGGGTTGAGATTTGGACCTTGGTGTAAGGGGAACCACAGACGACTTGCCCAAGTACTTAGTTCAGACTCTTCTTTGAATATGGAGGTTTCCTCCGGCCCATCCTCTCATACTCCGACACATTGGCTTCAGAGGCAACAAGTGATATGCTACATTCATACCTTAATGTCTTTGCCTGATATACTTACCGATTTAACCAACTTTGAGAACATGTTGCTTCAGGCCAATCCCCCAACGCAAACTGTTTTCCCAACTCTAGTCTCTCATACATATTGCCTCTAATCCCAACCTCCCCCCATACACACAGGCCTGGACGGTAGAATTGGGTCATTCCATTTCACCTATTGACTGGCAGAAGTGCTTCATTCTGACACACAAAATATCCCTAGCCTCTAAAGCACAAGAAAAAGGGTTCAAGATCATCCGTTGGTACAGATACCCCTTGACTTCACACAGGATTAACCCGATGCTCCTGGACACCTGTTGGCGCTGCTTGTTGTCCAGGAGAACTTAACTCCACATCTGGTGGGAATGCCCCCCTGTATTGAAATTCTGGCAAACAATCCTCGATCTGTACAGCAGACTCATGGCAACCTCAATTATACCCTTTCGTGAGGTAGTTTTGTTATCTATGCTCCCTGAACCTCTTAAATTGGTCCAAAAAAGATGTTCAGCACCACTTTCTGGCAGCAGCTAGAACGATAATACCCAGACACTGGAAGTCGATGAGCATGCCTTCCCTGGTGGATTGGGCAATTGAAGTGGACCGAATTAATAGTTTGGAACGACTGTTGTCACAGGAATCGGGTAAAGAGGTGCAATTCTCCAAAACCTGGACCTCGTTGTCTATGTTTCGGTATTCCTCAGAATTTATCTCCTGGGCTGAGGCGGATTCTACCAACGTCGCTGATTAACCTAAGTGGTATTTCCCCTCTCTATATCTACTTACCATACTATCGTAACCCCCTTATTTTCCCCTTCTTTCCCTCTCTCTCTTTTATATATTAAAGTGCTACGCGAACACCCAAACCATAACCTCTAGTCTTGCCAGACAGGAAATCTGTGATCCAAATAGTATACTCCTTTACGAGAAATTGCGCTTAGCAAAATAACAAAAGCCTTATCAAGTTTTCAACAAGTGGGCACCGCTTGTTGAAAAGTAGATAGTGGTGTTCAATGAATCTTAATGTGTTATGCAAGATGTTATAGCTTCTTAGGCTTATGTACCTAACTACTTCCGCTGATGCTAACAAATTCTCTATTCCTTAAGAACATAAGATACTTTACATGTAATATTGTTTATTTCTATCTTTGTATTGTTGAATGATATATTTGTTTAATGTACACTTTTCTTCAAAAAACAAAAGAGTGAACTAAAATACATTTATGTTTTTGGTTGTAACATGACAAAATGTGAAAAATGTGAAGAGGTATGAATACTTTTTCAAGGCACTGTATGTATGTATATATATATATATATATATATATAATGTGTGTGTGTGTGTGTGTGTGTGTGTGTGTGTGTGTGTGTGTGTGTGTGTGTAGCACCCTCTACCTTAGGTAGGTAGGTGCTAGAGTAGTGTTTTCGTTTTTACTGCCAGGTAAATTTAGGCAGGCCTAGCTGTGAGCTAGGCCTGTTTGTTTTTGATCTGGGGGCAGGGGAGTTGTTTTAGTGTAGCAGTAGGTGAGTGACATGTGCCTCAGCTCTCTGGCGCCTCCTCTGTTTCCAGTGAGAAGGTTCTGAAAAAGAGGCAGGGCAGAGGGTTGGAGTGATGTGGGGTGTATTTGGGAGCCCTGACCAATCCCCAACTAGGATTGGCAGGGTGCAGGCCTCCTATATAAACCCATGGTTGGCTTGCTGTGGGAAGAGTTGTCGGGTGGAAGAACTGAATGATGGCGTGTTAGGCTGTGGTGGCCCTTGAGGAACCCCCTTTCTGGGGGCGTGACCTTGGGTCTGGAGCTCGGGAACTGGGAGGGAGCCTCTCTTTACATGGTCATTGAGAGGTGTCCTGGAACAGGAGCAGGAGGAAGACAGCAGGGAGCATGGTCAGGAAAGTCATTAAGGAGGGATCCATGCCGGAGTCGGTAAGTTAGAAGCACAGTGACAAGCTCTGGGAGAGACATGCCAGGATTGGATGTGGAGCCAGAGGGAGAGATTATGGTGCTGTGAAGTCAAGTCGCTGCAGCTAGGAGGGTTGGCATGATTTGCACCAGACTTGCTGGGATCAGTAGTCCACCAAGTATCAGTTAGCACAACTATGCGTTCCATCTAAAATGGTTGCTACCACAGAGGGGACTGCAGACCATGCCTGCAAATGGCTACTAGGAAAATGTTAGGACTTATTCAGAATGAGACTAGCCATGTGCTAATGGTGACAGGAATCTAGAATTGGACAGTAGAGGAAAGCAAGTGATCTCAAGTAGTGTGTTGGAGGAGATGTGAAGTAGCAGAGACTGTCAGTTTAAATTCAACTACCTTTAATTCCACTAAGAAAGATTCATCATTTGGGCATCCCATGTCCCTTTTCCCCATCCAAGTTTAATCCCCTAATAAAAACAACAAAATCGAGCAAGAGACTGTTCATTGACAGGGTAAAGTGTGCCTAAAATGGATGTCTGACCAAGCAGGGTGATATGTGGATGCTGAAACACGCAGCGACCCCACGGGGGCACCGCTACATATATGTAAATTAAAACTACTTTTAAAATTACAAAATACATTAAAGTTTACATATGAGTTAAAAGATTGAGTTTAGGTATATTTTAAGACCATCATTATCATCCAGACCAGCTTACATATTCTTGTTTTTGCAAGTCTGATCGACTCATGAATGTATGGGCGTACAGCCATGCGATCATGAGAGCGACGATAAATGTTCTTTCTGGTTATCAATGTGCACTACATTCTATGCAACCAAAAATGATTTTTTCCCACCTCTTGCTTGTGCACAGAGCTTATTACACCCCCAAGAGGTTGCATAGAATGGGTCGTAGATCAGACGACAAATGCCCCAGATGTCTAGATACGGGCGATCTTATACACATTATGTGGAGATGCCCGAAGCTAGTGAGGTACTGGACCGAGATCCTAAACATCATAGAGGCTAGGATCGGGATAAGGTTGGAGCCCGAGGCTAAAACCTGTGTCCTGGGGCTAACCAAAGAGGATATGGGGGATGGCTACATAAGAATAGCAATTGTACGATGCTTATACCAGGCCAGGAAACTGATCGCAAAAGCATGGCTGTCAACAATGCCCCCTACCCCTGAAGAATGGGTCAGTACCATGAACGTACTAGTGGGAACAGAAAGGACTATATATATTAGAAGGGGAAGCTATGAGAAGTTTATTAGGATTTGGGGTAGGTGGTGTCAAGGAGAGAATAGGGAAACATAAAATCGTATCGAGGAAAGGAAGTTATGCACCAGGAAATAGATTCCAGGGAAAAAGCAGTGCGTACAGTACTCTCATTGGGGTAGTAAGTATTACCAAGCGTAGGTTACGACTATTTCTAAAAATTAGCAACTGGTGGGGAGGAGGGAGGGTGAACAGGGGTGGGGGGAGGGTTTAAGGGAAGAAGGTAGGGTAAGTTATATTTATAATTGATGGTGATTCTGGGAAATATGTATTGTAATATGTGTTTTTTTTCTGTTTGCCTTTTGTTCTTTACCGCGGTTATGATGTATATTGTATAAATTGAAAAACCAATAAAAAAAGATATGATTAAAAAAAAAAAATGATTTTTTCCTTTTTCTCTAGAATTTGCCCATATTTTCATCAGTTTTTAATGTGGGTCAGGGAACTGTAGATTTGCCAAAGCAGATGAGAGTTTCTACTCTACTTGTTTATACAGTATAATGCAGAACTCCAATTCTTAATATAATTCATAACATTTGACATAAATAGTTTTAAACCAAATTCTTCTTTCCCAGGGGCCCATTCACATGTACACACTGTGGTTGCATATGATAAAACACATCATCTTACCATGTATTACTATAATGCACTTCTATAGTCCCAAGCATCACACCTCCAGTGGTACACACACCATAACACACGACAAGTGTTGTGGTGCTCTGCAATTAAAAGAAAGGATCAGATCTGCTCTTTCATGCCCATTTATTGTACTGCTTTCTCACAGTGCACCTTAATGCATGATAGCACGTTGTATTACGCAATGCATATTGTGAATGGGCTCTTAATCTTATATTTTTTGCCCTAACAAATACAAAATGATTGCACGAAGCCGATGTTATGTACAGTGTTGCATACAATATATTGTGCTTGTTTTTAGCACCATGACTGTGGTTAAAACCTTGACGGCCAATATAATGAAATTCCCCAGATGGAAAGAAACACATCCATTACAGAAGATTGGTGGTTTTATGCATCTTTTAGCTGTTGTATGGAAATGAAATAACCAAAACCAGAAGCAGGGCAGGGCATGAATAAGAAGTGCTGCTGAACAACGTTACTTTTATTCAAAATGAGGATAATATTAGCCCGTTTGACTTTCTCCACTGCTTATTTTTTGAATACATCAGTCTGACATGTTGAAATTGATAGAGTTCTAGCTCTCAGGAGCAGTCCTGTTTTTAATAGAAGAGGTATTAAAGTTTACGTTCCAATATTAGAAGTTTGTCGTTTAATGAAATTTCCTCATGCATCAATGGAGTAGGTGTGCTGTGCTTATATTTTACTTAAATATTTGTGTTAGTGCAGTTACTTTAACCATGATTAAAACATACATTTTACTTTCTCAGCTTTCAAGCTGAGAGTAGCTATGAACGATATGCTTTAATGCCATTTTTCTTTTGTTTATTTGTTGTATCAGAATATTTGTGTTGCCTTATCCTTGCGTAGTTGTAAAATTGTAGAAGGTTTTAACATTTCTTCTGTTTGTTTTCATTAGGTTATTTCCTCTGAGTTATTTGAGTTAATGGATAAATGCCATAAGAATTTTTACTTGTATATTGCAGTCTTTTTTTTTTACTTTTAAAGACTCGTTTAAAAACAATATATACTTTTATAGACCCTTTTGTTACATAAATCCCCAAACAGGTTAATAGCAACTTCAGTGCACAAGTGAAATCAATGAACTCCTAATGCTATTCAGGAAATATTGCAGCTGTGTTAAAATCATAAAGTTTAATGTAATCCAGTGCAGCCAGATTTTGGAAAGTACCTACAGGTGCCTCTAGGCAAGGATACAGTAGCTTCAGATGATCCTGTGCTGCAGTGGCATCTATAGCATCAGGCCCCACATTTCCTGTTGAGTGCCCCGGATTCCAAAGGTGATGCGCCCACCCGCTATTTTATTTACAAAAGTCACTGCTATGTACTATGCCAGTGCTCCAAACTTCTTCCTTCCATTTTAGCTGTGGGTAACTTTAACTTGCTTGCCCTTGCTCTGTGAACACTACATATGCATAGCATGCAGCATTACCTGGCTGGTGTTTGCACCATCAAGGAGTTCCTATAGGCTGGGCAACAAGAGTGACATGCATCATTTGCTCTGCCCTAGCTGTGCTTTAGAACCTTGAGAAATCAAGGTGTTTACAATGTTGAAGAACTGGCCTACACATTCACAGGCTCAGGATCTGGTTTTCAAAGTAGAAAAACAGATATATCAACCATGTAGGTTGTGATAGCCTATGCATTTAAAGCATTAAATTTAGATTTATATTGTTAAAAAGTAATAAATATATAGGTACTATATATGTAAAGTGAAACTTGTTTTCTTTTCTTTAGTTTGGGATATAGTAGGGCATGGGTAAAACCGCTCGCTGTCTACATTTAGGGAGATTTGCCCCAAACTTCTGTTTATTGATACAACAGGAAGTGAGGGAAAAATGCTCCAAAGGAACATACATCTCTCTGAAACAGTTTTCATTGTGGTAAGTGTCCCCTTCAGAATATCTTCCCTCGATTTCTGTTTCAGTGACAGCTCAAAACTTTGGATTTTCTCACACTTTCAGTTCCAGTAAAAATGTTCATCTGGATAAATAGAGAGGGTAAATCTCCCCCGCAGGAACACAGAAAAAAATAAATGGAAAGTAAAGGTGTAAGAAGGTGGATCTCTTAAAGCAGCAAGTATTTTTATTCAGGTCTTAAGAAGTGTTAGGTGGTAGCCATAGGCATAACCAGCATTTAGAGTGATCATAGTAATGATTCTTCAGGTTCCCTTCCATTTTATCAGTCTAGATCATGCTTTGTTCTACAATACCAAGCCCTGATAAAGAGACCCTTTGAAGCCCAAAGCACAAGAATCTGATTAATATTAAATCCAGACTGCTCTTGCCAATTTTCTTCTTGCACACCCAGTCTCTACTTGAACAATTAAAACCTGGCAAAGATTATAACTCTCTTTTTATCCAAAAGGAATTGAAATGCCAGGAAATGAAGAGAAGCTAAAGTCCAAATCTGTTCACATGGGCTCATTCACATGGCTAATTTGGGCTGTACGCCATCAAGAATCAGATTTTCTCTAAGGCCAGTATGCACAGGTGTGTGCGATAAGCTGCAGCCACCCACCTATACAAATCAATGACAGGCTGATTGGCGCAGCAACTGTTCACATGTAACCACACCTTCGAGTGGTTACATGCAAATAGGAACAATTAAGACACCAGACCTTTCCTAACAAGGTACCGAGCTCATGCAGACACTAGCATGCAGTTTTCTCATACACACCTCTTATTAAAGGATATGGTTAATAGCAATGTTGCAATGGCAGACAAAACATTAGGAAGGATTCCTGAGGCCTTTTGACACGTAGACATACAGGCGACAGTGACAGGAATCTTTAATTTCAGGCAGGGCACCAAATTCGGAAAAAGTCATAGACAGGGTACAAAAGACCCTTGGTCCCAGAAATGCAGATGCCAATTTTCCTGTAGATGTCCTGTACTGCCTTCATACTTATACAATAAAAGATAAAATACTTTAAAATGTTTGGAGAAGAAACATGTTTAAATTTGATGGCACTCAACTCCACTTATTTCCTGACATTTCAAAGAAACGCCTTCAAATGCGTTGAATTGTGAAACCTTTGACAAGCTCAGAGAACATTGCATATCTTACAAAGAGAGCCATCTGTTCCATTTGTTGACCCACAGGAATATCTGTACTTACGTGTCCTCCTACAAGACCTCCCAGATTTATTTCTGCTTAACCCTCCTCAACTTTAAAATCCCCATCTTTTATCATAACTCTTGTGTTTTGGAGTGCTAGAGGCTTAAATTCTTCAGGAAAAAAAACTTTGTGTTCCTGCAGGAATTGTGGAGAATGTGCACACACATATAGCATTTCTACAGGATACCCACTTTTGCATTGACAAATACCAAAGTTACATAATCACTGTTTCCATATAGTTTTGTCAGGGCTGGGCTTTTAGTAGCTCTCTTCTCTGTGCTCAGGCTGCTCAGCTGTCGGATAATTGTCAGAACTCATTGATTTCTCAGTGGCTCACCTGGTTATCATTATCTGCTCTTCAGTCCCGCCTACAGTAAGCCTCTTCTGGCTATTTAAAATGCCTTGTTCATTCCTTTCCTGCCTTCGCCTGGTCAACATATCTGGAGTTTCTCTGCTGTGTTCCTGTGAAAGACTTTGCCTGTCTGACGTCCCTTCTGCCTCCTGATCCTGTTCTTCTGCCTCCGACTACACTGATCTCTGGTTTCCTGATTACTGGCTTGTCTGACTACCCGCTTTGGCTTCCGATTCTTGGCATATGTTTTGACTAGGTTTACTGATCTGTACCATATTTTACCATCACATTAAAAGGTGCGATTATTACTGCATTTCTGTCTCAGTCTGATTCATGGTTCCTGACAGGTTTACCTTTAAATTCAAATCAAGAAGGACTAACATCCTGCTGCCCAAGATGTCCTGGCAAATCTTGGCCTGAATTTGACTCTGTCAGCAGAAATTTGTTGATCAAAGGCAAACATGTACTTACCAAATCAAATTGACTTCTTGGATATTCCACTGGAGAGACAGGTTTTCAGAAGAGACACCAAGGTTCTTAGTGGTGATGTTAATCTTGTCACGGACCAACTGTGGGATATCTCCATGGGCACTTTTCATTTCTCACTCTCAGCTCAGCTCAACCTCATTGAACAGACCCTCTATGAACATCAATGAATTGATGTCCTGAGAATTATTAACCCACAAGATAGAGACTTTACATTCTATTCTACAATGCATGGAATGTACTCTAGATTCGATTTTGTCTTGATCTGTGACCTAATCTGACATTGGCTCCATTACCCATTCTGCTTAAGCCCTGGTTATTATTACTATTTAGGAAGGTCAGACTTCCCGAATAGTATTAGACACTTAACGAATGTCTACTTCAACCCTTGGAAATCCAGGCCAACCTGGTGAAAGAATTGAATTTTGTACCTCCAATATGGATGCTGTTGAAAACCCCTTGCTCACCTGGGCAGCTCACACATGTTATACTTGTGGTATACTCATAAAACATGAACACTAGAACTAGAGTGCAGATGGCAAACTCCCAACTCCAAGAAATATACTAGTTGGAAACATAAAAAAAAAAATTAAGACACATAGTCTGAATTATCCATCTTTTGGAAAAAGGTACGCCCCCACTCCCTTTACAAAGTTAAAAGGATGCATTTTGATGCACAATAATGTATTTTACAATTGTGGCAATAAATGTAGCCATTCTCTTGCCAACATACTCCAATCTTGAAAAACTTTGTCTTACATACCCACAATATCTTCCCTTTTGGGATCAAGAACCCATACTACACCTGAAATGGTTGACAACTTTGGGTCTTACAATCAGGACCTATAAAACTTTAAAACATCCTTACTGGTTGACCGCAAAAAGCAGAGATGCCTAGTTACGTATATGTTCATATTTGGAAACTGCTTCTTTCTCACACCTTACCAGTGAAGATAAATGTGCAGTTGGATACCCAATATCACTAGGGGCTCATGCACACTGCAGCATAAATAAAGCTGCTTTTACAGGCATTTGAGCTTTTATTTCGCTGCCTAAAAGCTTTAAGAAGCTTGTGCTTTCTTGTGCTCTTTTGCGCGCTTTTAATTAGCTTCTTTGATCTTTTTTGAGCACAAGCGTTTTTTTTTAACAAATTCTCACCTCCATTTTTGTGCTTTTTCAAGCTTATTTGAGCTTTTTCATGCTTCCTCATACTTTTTTGCACGTTTTTGGGTACTTAAGCATCTTTTCTGCTCGGGAGCTCCTCTCAAAAATGCGAGTTTTGTGGAGGGAGGGGGGTTTTCTGCCTGTAAGAGCATATGCCTGTAAACTCCTGAAAATAGTCATAGTGTGCATGGACACATTGGCTAACATGGAGAGAAGTTTCCAGGCAGAAAAAACGAGAGCTTAAAAATGCTTAACAGCCTGTAGGAGCAGCTGATTTTGGCTACTTTGAGCACTCTTTTAGATGCAGTGTGCATGAGCGCTTACTGAACTACAACAGGCAATTGGCAAAACCAATCCTGGGAAAGACTTTTACATCCCAGTTATCTTTGTATTTTTTAATGGTGTTTAAATGATACTAAAGTCTTGTTTTATTTCATTAAAAATAACAGACGTGTCATACTAAACTGCTCTGTGCAATGGTTTTGCACAGAGCAGCCCTGATCCTCCTCTTTTCGGGTCCCTCTTCTGTGTTCCTGGCCCCTCCCTCCTGTTAAGTGCTCCAACAGCAAGCAGCTTGCTATGGAGGCACCCGAGCCACAGCTCCCTGTGTCCATTTAGACATGGAGCCATGGCTCGGCCCGGCCCCGCCCCCTTTCTCTCCTCATTGGCTCACTGACTGTCTCAGCCACTGAGGAGGGGAGTCCTGGACAGCTGAGTCTCTCATGCAACATCGCTGGATCTAGATGGACCTCAGGTAAGTTAATGGGGGAATGGGTGAGCTGCTGCACACAGAAGGTTTTTTTATCTTAATGCACAGAATTCATTAAGATAAAAAACCTTCTGCCTTTACAACCACTTTAAGGCCATGAAATCTCACCTGTCCTTCTTCAGGCCCACATTTTGGTAATTTCCAAACAAGTAATTCATTGAATGAACCCTCCTGTTTGAGCTATAGACCATTTGTAATGTTAAACTGTGACCCTAAACTATTCTTGAAAAGCTTAGCTAATAGGCTCTGCGTCATAATACAGAGAATTGTTCATTTTCACCAGACCAGCTTCATTTGAGCGAACTCAGTGATAATATTAACAGAAATTTATATTTGATAGAGAGGGCCTTGTCTGAGGCCATCCTTATTCACCTGCTATCGATAGATGCAGATAAGGTCATTGTTACTTTACTCACACACTTACTAAATTCTTTATGCCAACAAGGTAATTCAGTAACTAAGAACCAGGATGCCTACAGACTTGTGAAAGATTGAAGAACTGAATTTAATTCCATCACACTACACAATGAGACAAGATATCGCCAAGTGGAAATCTTTAGCATGAACTTGGTTTGTTGGTGTAACATACTAAAAGTGAATTCAATTCCCAGACTCCTTTATCTTCTACATACTCTGACAATGCACATATCACTCCAATTTTTTCGATCAGACTTCATTAAATTTGTCTGGCAGGAAAAACCTGCACAATTGGACATTTTATTTCCCAGATAAAGGTGGAATAGATTTTCCAGACCCTATCTTATATCATACAGCCATTTGCATGGCATGGACTGTTGATTGGTGCAAGAATAGAGAGACTAAACTTTGGGTGGCCTTGGAACAAGCTTTCTCTCTCTGATTGGACCTACTTTACATGAAATATTTGATTTCAAATCACCTAAATTACAGTCTTTCCCCTCCTCGCTGTGCTCTAGTTTAGGTCATTTTAAGATAATCAGGGTTTCTCACTGGCCCCTCTAATGGTGTGTTAGCACTTTGACTACCACTTTTTTTTTTAAAGCCTGTGGTGTGTGAACACACTCCATAAAACTCCACCCAGTGCCAGAAAAAGTGCACACATAAATGTGAGACACGAAACGTGCAACAGGTGTACATATTTTCCTCCAAAGAAGAAAGACCTTAACCATGATCCCCCAGGGTGTTAGGCTCCAGATGGGGACTGAGGTACTTACACATGGTCCATCTGGCCGAAGCCAGACAAACCCCATTCTCTGGGAGGTCTGCCGAAACAGACGCACCCAAGTACTAGGTGGGGCTCCCCCGAAGGGAGACCCCATGAGAGAGGGTGAACTAAGCCAGAAGGCCATTTCCACCCCCTCCCAAGACTTTCAGGGCAGGCCCGAGGACCTACACCCAACCAGTCAAGCATGCAAAATGTGTTCAACAACAAAAAAAGTGACAAACAGGCAATAAATTAATAAAGTGGGGGAAGGAAGTGAGAAGAGGAAGTGAAAGGTGCCATTGTGTAAACAAATGGTCGGCCCTTCATGCAGGAATAAAAAAATCCTCTGGTCCTAGCCAAAAGGCTCGGCCCAAGAGGCAGGTGCGGAAAAAAGTGTGCGAAGTGCAGTGACCTTGGTGCCATAACGCATGTGATCCGCATCACCGTGACACTACGGCACCCCTGGACTGCCACTCCAGGGGCACATACAACCAAGGCTTCTTCTTTCAATCCCGGCCTTCAGCCAGACCAGTGCAGGGCTAACAGTATTATATAAGGAAATAATTTCAAGTCTGTGAAGAAAGTTTGAGCTGCCCATAGCATACCTATCTTTGGCTTCTGGAGACGTTCCCAGTTTTGACACTTTCTGCAATCTGTCCCTAAACCTGCTTGCTTTCTGAGACCTGTCTCAACTATTAAAGAGAAATGTCAGGGAGTAGGCGCAGTAAGGGGAACCCTCTCTATATAGTACTAACTCCTTTTGCAGCATAGTGCGCCTTCAACTCTCTCCTTCATTCAAAAATGGGAAATAGATCCGAATCTTACTTTTCAGAGGACCAGAGGAGAGGAAACTTGCGAAAATCGAACTGCAGGTACATGATACCGGTTGTTGCTGCCACAGGGATAAAGACACTCTGTTTCATGTCTTTTGAGTTTCCTGTAATAGCCCCTTTTGGCAACAAGTTGCCACTATCATACACCAACTCACATATTTTTCTTTAAAATAACCTGACAGAACTTCATATTACTCCTCTGTCCAAGAATAAAAACTCAACTTTCCTAGTAACTGGAAAAAGTCTAAACCACCAACAAAAAGTTAAAGGTTTGTCAAGATGAATAATCTAATGACCATGGAAAATCTTCCTTTCTCCTTTAGAGATAAGACTGAAGAGTTTTTGAAAACATTGTTCTACTGGATGCGATTTTAACAGTCCAGAGAACACCTAAATAATTTAATGACCCAAGTGTACATGATTACTGGTACTATCGTCCTCATTGGCTACTTTTATTTCTTTGTTTACCCATAGCTCGCTTCCCAACATTTTCTTCTTCCTCTACCACTTTTATGCCCCGTACACACGGTCAGACTTTGTTCGGACATTCCGACAACAAAATCCTAGGATTTTTTCTGACGGATGTTGGCTCAAACTTGTCCTGCATACACACGGTCACACAAAGTTGTCAGAAAATCCGATCATTCTGAACGCGGTGACGTAAAACACGTACGTCGGGACTATAAATGGGGCAGTAGCCAATAGCTTTCATCTCTTTATTTATTCTGAGCATGCGTGGCACTTTGTCCGTCGGATTTGTGTACACACGATCGGAATTTCCGACAACGGATTTTGTTGTCGGAAAATTTTATAGCCTGCTCTCAAACTTTGTGTGTCGGAAAATCCGATGGAAAATGTCCGATGGAGCCCACACATGGTCGGAATGTCCGACAACACACTCCGATCGGACATTTTCCATCGGAAAATCCGACCGTGTGTACGGGGCATAACTTTTCCTTTTACTCTCCCTTTCACTTCTTTCTCTTGCCTTTTCTGCTATCCCCCCCGCCCAAACCTTTCCCATCTTGACCTCCGCCCCCATCCCATGGAACTACTGTAAAGCTGGTTATACACTAGTAGATACCCAAACCAATCCTAGTATGAGCATTCATACAAATATTCTGATCAGTAGATTTGATGACTTGATGCATGTCCGAGGAATATACTGCAAAATTATGTTTGCTTTTAGCATTCAGTTTTGGAATGAATGGACTTTCCTAAATTAAAATCACATTAACTGCTGGAAATTCATTCATTAAAGAAAAAATTTCCATCCTGCTCCTTCAAATTTTCTTGTCACTGTGTTGAAAACGAACACAGATTTTTTCCCTCCAATTATACAAATTAAATTTTAATAGTATCATCCTCTAAAATTTTAATAGTGTATGGCTATCTTTGACCGCATGACCATGAATAATAAAAGGTATTTAAAATTTTTAAAGCACTATTTGAATGCTTAGTGTTGTAACAATTTATAGTGTATGTGCACATTACTATATCAATACTTTACAAACACTTTAAAACCTTATTTTTAATAGAAATTAATAGAGCATCAATATTTTGTGTGTAAGATATACACTATATCACCAAAAGTATTGGGACACCTGCCTTTACACACACATGAACTTTAATGGTCGGACTTTATTCGGACATTCCGACAACAAAATCCTAGGATTTTTTCCGACAGATGTTGGCTCAAACTTATTTTGTCTACACACGGTCGCACAAAGTTGTCAGAATTTCCAATCGCCAACCACGCGGTCACGTACACCACGTACGATGAGACTAGAAAAGGCCGGTTCAGAACCAAGCGCGGCACCCTTTGGGCTCCTTTTGCTAATCTCGTGTTAGTAAAAGTTTGGTGAGAGACGATTCGCGCTTTTTCAGACTCGTGGCTTTCAGATCGTTTTCTGCCGTTCAATTTGTGCTTGTGGGTTTGTATCTGCTCTTCAGTACGTTACGTTCGTTCGTTACTGTTTTTCAGGTCGCTCTTCACAGGCCTTGCTGTTCTTCAGTGCGTTCTGTTACTTCGTTCTGAGCAGCCGACCGTTTTCTAGTCATGTTTCGTATGCGTACTCCTCGTAGAGTTCGTGCTGTGCGGGGGCTTGGTGTTGGGGTCCTGACCTTGACACAAGTCCAGTCCATGAACAGGGTGGGGAGGAGTTCATGGACAAAGAATTGGTTGCTTCAGCGTGACCAGTTCTGTCATATGCCTTTGCTCCGTGAGATCCGTGAGAATAATCCTGATGATTTCAGGAACTTTCTCAGGATGACGGACCCCGTTTCACCGTTTGTTGGCTTCGCTGACCCCCTATATCAGCAGGCAGGATACCTGCATGAGGCAAGCCATCACTCCGGAGCAGAGGCTGGTCGCTACCCTGTGGTATTTGGCGACAGGGAGAAGTCTGCAGGACTTGAAGTTCTCGACAGGCATCTCCCCCCCAGGCTCTGGGGATCATTATCCCAGAGACCTGTTCTGCCATCATACAGGTCCTACAGAAGGAGTATATGAAGGTAAGATTTTTATCCTTTTATATCACATTTTATTGTATTGAATGTTTGCTAATATATTGTATTTCTTTCCTCATTCCCTAATTACCATGATTGTAATATGCTGTGAATGTCCCCTTTGTTCTCATGCATGCTGGATTTTTATGTAATTATTATTTTATGTCCTTCATACATATTTGCCCTTCAATAACCTCCCCAGCATGGTGTCTCCTGCCCTATATTCACCTCATGTAGTCACTTAACAATGTATTTTATCAGCTCCATAGTAGTGCTTTACCCCAAACACCCCCTAAAATGTTTTGAAATGTTATTTTTCATTTAAAATCAGGCAGAGTGCCAGAGGTTTTTTTTTTGTGGTGTCCCCCAAAATTTTTTAGTAGCCTCCCTCCCCCAACTGCTAAGTCAGCTGATCCCAATTCTCTATCCTCAATCATCTATCTGCTGACTTTGCCAAACCCATACACACTATACCCACCTCTTTACTGGTCAGATTTATGGATGAATTCCCCAAAGCATGTAGTGCAAGGGCCTGCCTGTATACTTTCCAATGGTACTGTTTAAAGTTTTTGTATCCTATTATTATCTTGATAGGTAATAGCAGAATGTCCAAATGTCCTTAAATGTGTACAATGTGTATTTATATCTTTGTATTATGACACTTCTTACCTGTCCAGTGGGCTGCCAATAGTGTAACTAAGGAGGGTCTGTTCCAAGTAATACCCATTATTTAGGCATTCATCTCTCAATGAAGTGAAGAGGGTTACCTGTCCAAGATTTCCACACACCCCCTATAATGTTAGAAATGGCCCATGAGAGGGGGGGGGAGGGGGAATATGATAGGTGTACCTTATACTTTGGCCTTGTTAAATTCCCCTTAGTAAATGCTATCTGGAGGTTGCCCCATAATGTTTGTGTATAATCTGCTTGCCATGTTTCTGAGTAAAAATAGTAATGTTTATTGTTTTTTCCTTAACAGTTTCCTTCCACGCCACAGGAATGGCAGACTGTGGCCTCCCACTTTGCCCAGCGGTGGGACTTTCCTAACTGCGGAGGGGCAATTGATGGGAAACACGTCCACATCGTCCCACCACCCAACTCGGGGTCGTACTATTATAATTACAAGGGGTTTAATAGTATAGTGATGTTGGCGGTGGTGTTGGCTAATTACGACTTCTTGTATGTGGACGTGGGGAAGAATGGCCGGATGTCCGATGGTGGAGTCATCGCCCAGACGGAGTTCTACAGGCATCTCCAGAATGGCAGCTTGGACTTGCCAGCTCCAGTGGACAATGTGGAAGGACTCCCATTCATGTTCGTTGCTGATGAAGCGTTTGCGCTGGGGGACCACCTGATGCGGCCATTCCCAATGAGGACCCTCACCCCGGAACAGAGGGCTTTTAATTACCAGCTGGCCAGAGCCCAAAGAGTGGTGGAGAACACATTTGGAATCCTGGCCAGCCGGTTCCAACTATTTCTGACACCCATCCATATGGCGGAGTATAAACTGAACCATATTATACTGGCGTGCTGTGTTCTCCATAACTTTTTCATGAAACATTCGGTCAACTATGCTGGCTCAGTTGGGCCTGAGGCCGGAATCCTACATCAAACCACACTGACGGCGCTTGAAAGTGGCCGTCCTGGCTTGCCCTCCCTGAGTGCCCGTGATGTCCGGTTACGCTACCTGGAGTTCTTTGCAGGTAGGGGGGCTATCAATATGCCAGACAATCTGTGAAGCCTTTTTATAATAAAACAAAAAAAGAAAGTCTTGGTGGACATTTACTGCTTGTGTTTGTTTTAGCTGACCCTGACAGAAATGTTTTAAGTGCAGAAAATGTCGTGATTGTGTAACCTTATACAAAGCACTGTTGGCTGTTATTTCCTAAATGCAAAAACACATTTCACTACAAGTGCACTTGCAAATGCACTGAAACTGCACTTGTAGTGCCAAGTGGATTTGCCCTTAGTAAATAAACTCCCATTTGCAATGAAAACAGCAATTACATCACCCCAAAAGTGTTGTAGCGTTGAGACAATAATCCACACATTCTTGATTAACAATCTTTTTAATACCTGCACAATCACATGTGCATTTACCAAAGGTTTAGAAAAAAAACAACATGTTTGTGGTATACCAATTTTTGTGGTGGCATTATCAAAACTCAAAATGTCCATTTTACATAAAACAGGTATGTGTAAAACCAACAAGAAAGACACAAATCTTGAACTTACAAAGTTCACATTTGGTAGAACTTGAAGGCAATATCATACATGAGTATTTAGGAACTGTGTTTGATATTGCATTCAGATGGGGGGAAATCACGCCTGGAAAAGCCAAATTTGGAAGATGCACACAATTTTGCCAATGTCAACATGTGCTAGCTGCCATCACGGGGATCAAGGGATGTGTTTTGGGGGAGCAAGCCCTTCCTCTCAGCTACTTTATAATTGAGGAAGGGGTTGCACCCCCAAAACGCGTCCATTGATCTCCCGTGATGGCAGATAGCACATGTTGACACACTGTGTGCATCCTCCAAATTTGGCTTTGGGAAAAATCACAAAAACATTTAGCACATTGTAGCACACAAAAGAAGAAAGTGATTTTGAGGGGCTTTAAACTCGCCCCAAAACATCAATGATGTTTTTATTTTTTGGAATAACATCATTAATGTTTTGCTTGATGATTTCCAATTGTAAATTACACCCCATGATCTCCCCGATCAGGATCTGGGCACTTTCGGATGTGAAAGGATCTGGAACAACCTCACGATCACCTAAAAAGAGAGGAACCCCAAAATAAATTGGGTCTAAAAAAAATGCCGCCATCCATCTCTTATCTGAGCCTGTGGTTGCAGACACTCACCTGTTGTGGTGACTAGTTCCACCACGTCGTCTTCCTCCTGCTCAGCTTATGTTGTGGGGATTTCCCCTTCATCCAGAGGGGGGGCTCTGGTCTCCTCGGATGAGGGGTGTCTTCCGAGTCTTTTATCCCCTATGTAAAACAAAAATGGTATACTTAGCACACAGATATTTGATGGCAGAACTATAAAGATGAAACATTGCTTAGAAGTGGGGTACAATTGTCTATTTTAGAGTTCCAAGATGTAGCTTTTTTAGTGTCCTTTGTCAAGCTGCGATACTTTACCTGTTTGGTACAAGCTTCACAGATGGAGACCCCCCTATAGTATACACTGGAGCACCTGTGTAGCCCCCTAATAAAAATGGTGTTCTTTTGTCCCACACTAGTGCTCCAGTGTCCAGATGTGAAAACAGCTGCTCAGTGTCCTCTCCTTACACACAATCTAGTTTGCATTTCATTCTAGTAACAAAGCCATCTACACAACCCAATTCTTTGAAGACAAGTATAGGGCGTCAAAATGGTGGCCAAATGCATATGGCCTAAACAATGGTATTTTATAGTTTGAACGAAAAATGTTTGATCCGAACGAATAATGTGCCCATGAAAGTTGCCATTTAAAACGGTACAACAGTTCCTAAAAGCACATGGAGCAGCACGAACGTAATAAACACAAAAAGAATAGGAACACAGCACAACTACTTACTTTTTTGCAGCACTCTCCGGATCTTTCTGTACTGCTCATGTTCTTGTAATTTGAGGTCCGACCACCGCTTCCTGAGCTGATCTTTCGATCGTCGTACCCCGAAATTCTGGTGCAGACTCCTGACCACTTTCGCCATGATCTTGGCCTTTCGGACATTGGGATTGGGGTAAGGCCCATACTTTCCATCATAGTCGGACTTCTTCAGGATGTCCACCATCTCCAACATCTCCCCAAAGGACATATTTGAGTCCTTAAATCTCCTTCTGGATTGGGACGTTTCAGGCTCCGGCTTTTCCTCCCCCTCCTCCTCGTTGCTACAATTAGCACGCACCTGCTGTCTATCCGCCATGTGCTCTTCCCCCATTGCACCAAACAAAAAGGGGCGGGGAATAGACTAGAAAGAACGTCAGGGGCGGGCGGAGTTATATGCATGCGCAGTGTGTATAAAGCATAACACACGTGCGTATTACGTACGATCTGTGAGCGGAGGAAGGAGCATCGGAGACGCCGATCATGATAACGAAGGTAAGATCTAAACTTGCGCCTATACTGCTTCGAAATGGAAGCCTATATTGTAACAAGATTAGGGGAGTTTGGCCTGACATTAGGGTTTGTCTTGTGTTGTGTCTTGCAGAGAAAATGGATGTGTTCAACGACAACAATTTCCTGCCCCTGTTCATTGACAAATACAGGGAGCTGCCCTGTCTGTGGCAAGTGAGACACCCCCATTATAACCATAAACAAAAGAGGCAGGCAGCGCTGGAGAAACTGCTGGAGTTGGTGAAGCCGGTGGTCCCCACAGCAACCATCCCCTATTTAAAAGCTAAAATTGGTGGCCTGAAGAGCACTTATCTTAGGGAGCGCAAGAAGGTCACGGATTCCTAGAGGTCCGGAGCTGCAGCAGATGATGTTTATGTCCCCAGGCTGTGGTACTATGAGAGACTGCGATTTCTGTCAGACCAGACTGAAGTCAGGGAATCCATCTCCACTCTTCCTTCCACGCTTCCTTCCACCCCAGCTGAGGCTTCCGATGTCGAACCTGGGCCTTCCAGCCAGGAAGAAGTGGAGGAGCCCAGCTGGAGTCAGGTATAGCATTCTTCTACTGATTTCTGGTCAATAAATAAATGATGTTTACTAGATGTTATTATTGATCACTAATTGCTGCTTGAAAAAAGTGTTTTACATATCAATAGACAGTAGTGGGCACCCAAAATTGGGACACAAATGAAAAATGCTGGGCTCAGAAGGATAGTCTGTTATATTTGTTAACATTCAATTTGCAACAGTCAGGAGGTGAAAATTGTGTGTGATTGATGAAAACAATACTAAAACTATGTCCCTTTTTCATACACAGGAAGACCTCAGCCAGGAGGAGGTTGTGGAATGTGGCAGTCAGGAGGAGGTGGGTATTAGTGGCAGCCAGGAGGAGGCAGGGCTAAGTGTCAGCCAGGAGAAGCCTGGGACCAGTCGCAGCCTGACTGAGTCTCAGGTCCCTCCCCTCCGCCTGCCACATAAACGAGCCAGGAAGGCCACTCCAAGTCCCGTGCAGGATTCAGCATTCAGGCTGATCCAGGAGGCTCCTGCGTCCCTCAGAGCCTTACCAACTCCTGAAAAGGTCTTTGCCTGCATGGCTGCCACCAAATTGCAGGGCATGCAGGAGGGTCAACGCAGGCTCTGTAAGTCCTCACAGTTACTCTTGGTGGGCGCTGAAACAGGCCCTGCTGTGAAATATTATATCAAGAATTGTAATTACATGCACCTGTTGAACAGGGGCAGAAAAATTGGGCCTTTGGTGGTGGTGGTGTTGGTGGTGGTGGTGTTGCCAAAACACTGTAAGCCCTCACAGTTACTCTTGGTGGGCACAGGAATGGGCCCTGCTGTGAAATATTAGATCAAGAATTGTAATTACATGTCCCTGTTGAACAGGGGCAGAAAAATTGGGCCTTAGGCACTGGTGCCACAACACTGCAACCCCTCACAGATGCTATAGTTGGAGCGCAGGAATGAGCCCTGCTGCAAAGTATTGCATCAAAAATTGTAATTACACGCCCCTGTTAAACAGGGGCTGAAAAATTGGGCCTTGGGCACTGGTGCTGGTGCCACAACACTGCAACCTCTCACAGATACTATAGTTGGAGTGCAGGAATGAGCCCTGCTGCAAAGCATTGCATCAAAAATTGTAATTACATGCCCCTATTAAACAGGGGCAGAAAAATTGGGCCTTGGCCACTGGTGGCGGTGCCCAGAACCAAAAATGTTCTTACAAGCTATCAGCATGAAAATTGAGGAGGAAGAGGATTATCACTCAGCATAACAGGATAGTTACTCAGCATCAGCATAGGCAGTCTTGAAGGGATCTCACATTAAAAAAAAAATCAATCTGTTACATCAGCATCAGGTGCTTGGTAGCTGGTGATTCAAGACTGATTCATTTTTTTAAAGGTCAGCCGATCGACCGATTTGGTGGACCCTGCGATCAGTTACAAAGCCTCCAGCAGCACTGAATGTGCGTTCCGAAAGAACGCTGGATGCAGGACAGGCCAGTAGCTCAATCGCATACTGTGCAAGCTCTGGCCAGTAATCCATGTTCAAGACCCAGTAACCCAGAGGATTTTCGGCGGGAAAGGTGTCCAAGTCTGATCTTGCCCCTAGGTAATCCTGCACCATGTGAATCAGACGCTGGCGATGGTTGCTGGAACCGATCATACCTTGGGGCTGCGGACTAAAAAATTGTCTATACGCATCGGTCAGACGGCCACCTTCTCCACCGCTCCTTCTGTGACTGACCAAAGCCTTGTTGTCCAGGAGGACCAGGAAATTGTAACATCCCAGGCCCTGGAAACGCGTTGCATAAACCTTTCTGCAAGGCCTCCAGATGTTTCATCCTCTGCTCCCTCTGCGACGGCAAGATAAGGTCCGCAACCTTACCCTTGTAACATGGATCAAGGAGGGTTGCCAGCCAGTACTCATCCCTCCCCTTGATACCACGAATATGAGGATCCTTCCGCAGGCTTTGCAGGATCAGGGAGGCCATGCAGCGTAGGTTTGCTGAGGCATTCGGTCCAGAGTCTTCTGGGTCACTAAGGACGACATGATCCACAGCCACCTCCTCCCAGCCATGTACAAGTCCTCAAATGGTGACAGGACAGTGCATGCATCCCTGATCATAGCCCACTGGCGTGGGGCAAAAAAACTAAGGTCCCCTGACCCTGTCCTGGTGCCATAGTCGCATAGGTACTCATTGATGGCCCTCTGCTGCGTGTGCAGCCGCTGCAGCATGGCCAACGTTGAGTTTCACCTGGTGTGCATGTCACAGATTAGGGCTGTTCTTGGGCAGGTTAAACTCCTTTTGGAGGTCAGCCAGCCGAGCACTGGCATTATATGACCTGCGGAAATGCACACAGACTTTCCTGGCCTGCCTCAGGACATCCTGTAAGCCCGGGTACCTGCCCAAGAACCACTGCACCACCAAGTTAAGGACGTGAGCCAAACAGGGCACATGGGTCAAGTGTGCCTGTCGGAGGGTGGAGAGGACCCTCCAAAAGGAATTTAACCTGCCCAAGAACCGCCTAATCTGCCATTGTCGCAAACCACCATACCTGGCTTAAGCTGGCGTGGCATCAACCACCTCTGAACCTGCCCCTGCAGAGCTGGAGCTGACAGAATCTCTGCCCCAGTGTGGTTCCTGTCCCCCAAGCACACCAGTTCAAGCACCGCATTGCATCTTTTTGCCTGCGTGCTTGCGTAGCCCCTTGAACGCCTACGGAGCACCACTGGTTCCGAGGACAAATTAGCACAGGAAGAGGCCATGGAGGAAGAAGAGGAGGAGGTGGAGGAGAGAGGTGTGGCAGAATCACCACTAATAGAATTTTGGAGGCGTGGTGGTGGAACAACCTCCAACACTACTGCATCCTGTCCTGCATCCTTCCCAGCTGCCAGAAGAGTCACCCAGTGCATGGTGAAAGAGGGGGTAACGTCCCTGTCCATGCCTGCTGGACCATGAGTCAGCGGTAATATGCACCTTACCGCTGACTGCCCTGTCCAGCGAGGCCAAAACATTGCCTTCCACATGCCGGTAGAAAGCCGGAATCGCCTTCCGTGAGAAAAAGTGGCGTTTGGGAACCTGCCACTGAGGAACCGCACATTCCACAAACTCAGAGAAGGGGGCAGAGTCTACCAACTGAAAAGGCAGTAGTTGAAGTGCTAGCAATTTAGCCAAGCTAACATTCAACCGCTGGGCATGTGGATGGCTGGGAGCGAACTTCTTTCGGCGGTGCAGCAGCTGGGGCAGGGAAATTTGCTTGGTACAATCTGACGTCGGTGTACCAATAGGAGATTGCCCGCAAGTACTTGGCTGTGACACACCTAATTCTATACCTTCATTCCTCTCAGTGCAGGTTTCAGAGAGGACTGAAGGTATAGAGGGGTTGGAGATCCCAGCTGATGAGGAGCAAGGAGAGGTCCGCTTTGTTCTTTGGTGTTGGTCTTTTAGGTACGCTTGCCAACGAACTGCATGGCAGGTCGACATATGTCTGGGCAAGCATGTGGTGCCCAAGCGGGTGATGTTTTGGCCACGTAAGATACGCTTGAGACATATGTTGCAAATAGCAGCGGTGGGATCTGATGCACTCGTCTCAAAAAAGGCCAACACCAAAGAACTTTTGGAATAACGTGCAGAGACAGCAGCGCCCTGCACATGCGGAGCTCTGCGGTGTGATGCAGTCAGTGTGCTGCCCTTAAGCTGGCCCCTGAAGGGCATCCTGCCTCGTTGGAGATGTGCCTCCTCCTCCTCCTCTCTCCTATCAGGCACCCATGTGGAGTCAGTGACCTCATCATTGCCTCCCTCCTCATCACTGGAGCAAAGCTGGCAGTATGCTGCAGCTGGGGCAACATGACTGCCAGATTGCTGTCCTTCTTGGGCACCCCCTCTCTCTGGGCTCACGTTACTGCCTTCCTCTAGCTGGGTACCATCATCAGAGCCTTCCTCCTGGAGCATGTACTCATTACTGTGGTCAAACAGTTCAGGGGACTCCTCAGGAGGACATGGTGGGGCTAGGGAAGGAATGACTGATGCCATTGAGCTGAGGGAAGAGGCCGCACTGGCAGCTGCTTTGCCAGAAAAAGTACCTTGAGCCTGGGTGAGAGAGGATGAGGAGGATGAGGATGGCTTGGTCATCCACTCTACCAAGTCTTCCGCATGTTGGGGCTCAACACGGCCAGCTGCCGGAAAAAAGGACAAGCGTGTCCCACAGCCACGTGCTGATGAGGATGAAGTGTCTCCACATACAGCACTGTTGCCTCTAGACACAGAGCCTGCTTGCCCTCTTTTATTGGCTTGTGACTGTCTGCCTCTCCTTGTGGGCCTTCCAGACATACTAATAGCCTGCAGTGAGATGTAGCTGCACAAAGCTGGGATGTATATATATACTGATTATACTGCAGCTAGCAGAATCAACTGCCTTCCTGTAGTATTATTAGTATGAGAACACCAGCAATTGTCTTCAGGTAGCTTTAGGTGCGCACTGTACAGAGGACACAGTACACTAACTGTAAATACTGCAGCTGCCTGCCTGTGGTATTAATAGGATCAGAACAACAGCAATTGTCTTCAGGTAGCTTTAGGTGCACACTGTGCAGAGGACACGGTACACTAACTGTAAATACTGCAGCTGCCTGCCTGTGGTACTAATAGGATAAGAAGAACACCACCAATTTTCTTCAGGTAGCTTTAGGTGCACACTGTACAGAGGACACAGTACACTAACTGTAAATACTGTAGCTGCCTGCCTGTGTTATCCATAGGATCAGAACAACAGCAATTGTCTTCAGGTAGCTTTAGGTGCACACTGTAGAGAGGACACAGTACACTAACTGTAAATACTGTAGCTGCCTGCCTGTGGTACTAATAGGATCAGAAGAACGCCACCAATTTTCTTCAGGTAGCTTTAGGTGCACCCTGTGCAGAGGACACAGTACACTAACTGTAAATACTGTAACTGCCTGCCTGTGGTACTAATAGGATCAGAAGAACACCACCAATTTTCTTCCGGTAGCTTTAGGTGCACCCTGTGCAGAGGACACATTACACTAACTGTAAATACTGTAGCTGCCTGCCTCTGGTACCAATAGGATCAGAAGAACGCCACCAAATTTCCTCAGGTAGCTTTAGGTGCACATTGTGCAGAGGACACAGTACACTAACTGTAAATACTGTATCTGCCTGCCTGTGGTATTAATAGGATCAGAACAACAGCAATTGTCTTCAGGTAGCTTTAGGTGCACACTGTGCAGAGGACACAGTACAACAACTGTAAATACTTCAGCTGCCTGCCTGTGGTATTAATAGGATCAGAAGAACACCACCAATTTTCCTCAGGTAGCTTTAGGTGCACACTGTGCAGAGGGCACAGTACACTAACTGTAAATTCTGCAGCTGCCTGCCTGTGGTATTAATAGGATCAGAAGAACACCACCAAGTTTCTTCAGGTAGCTTTAGGTGCACACTGTGCAGAGGACACAGTACGCTAACTGTAAATACTGCAGCTGCCTGCCTGTGGTATTATTAGGATCAGAACAACAGCAATTGTCTTCAGGTAGCTTTAGGTGCACACTGTGCAGAGGACGCAGTACACTAACTGTAAATACTGCAGCTGCCTGCCTGTTTTACTAATAGGATCAGAAGAACACCACCAATTTTCTTCAGGTAGCTTTAGGTGCAAACTGTGCAGAGGACACAGTACACTAACTGTAAATACTGCAGCTGCCTGCCTGTGGTATTTATAGGATCAGAACAACAGCAATTGTCGTCAGGTAGCTTTAGGTGCACACTGTGCAGAGGACGCACTACACTAACTGTAAATACTGCAGCTGCCTGCCTGTGGTATTAATAGGATCAGAACAACAGCAATTGTCTTCAGGTAGCTTTAGGTGCACACTGTGCAGAGGACGCACTACACTAACTGTAAATACTGCAGCTGCTTGCCTGTGGTACTAATAGGATCAGAACAACAGCAATTGTCTTCAGGTAGCTTTAGGTGCACACCTGTGCAGAGGACACAGTACACTAACTGTAAATACTGCAGCTGCCTGCCTGTGGTACTAATAGGATAAGAAGAACACCACCAATTTTCTTCAGGTAGCTTTAGGTGCACACTGTACAGAGGACACAGTACACTAACTGTAAATACTGTAGCTGCCTGCCTGTGGTATTAATAGGATCAGAACAACAGCAATTGTCTTCAGGTAGCTTTAGGTGCACACTGTGCAGAGGACGCACTACACTAACTGTAAATACTGCAACTGCCTGCCTGTGGTATTAATAGGATCAGAACAACAGCAATTTTCTTCAGGTAGCTTTAGGTGCACACTGTGCAGAGGACACAGTACACTAACTGTAAATACTGCAGCTGCCTGTATGTGGTATTAATAGGATCAGAACAACAGCAATTGTCTTCAGGTAGCTTTAGGTGCACACTGTGCAGAGGACGCACTACACTAACTGTAAATACTGCAGCTGCTTGCCTGTGGTACTAATAGGATCAGAACAACAGCAATTGTCTTCAGGTAACTTTAGGTGCACACTGTGTAGAGGATGCACTACACTAACTGTAAATACTGCAGCTGCCTGCCTGTGGTATTAATAGGATCAGAACAACAGCAATTGTCTTCAGGTAGCTTTAGGTGCACACTGTGCAGAGGACGCACAACACTAACTATACATACTGCAGCTGCCTGCCTGTGGTACTAATAGGATCAGAATTACACCACCAATTTTCTTCAGGTAGCCTTAGGTGCACACTGTGCAGAGGACACAGTACACTAACTGTAAATACTGCAGCTGCCTGCCTGTGGTAATAATAGGATCAGAACAACAGCAATTGTCTTCAGGTAGCTTTAGGTGCACACTGTGTAGAGGACACACTACACTAACTGTAAATACTGCAGCTGCCTGCCTGTGGTATTAATAGGATCAGAACAACAGCAATTGTCTTCAGGTAGCTTTAGGTGCACACTGTGCAGAGGACGCACTACACTAACTGTAAATACTGTAGCTGCCTGCCTGTGGTACTAATAGGATCAGAAGAACACCAGCAATTTTCTTCAGGTAGCTGTAAATACTGAAAAAACACCTGCCTGCCTGTCAGTAGGAAGAGAATAACAGGAACGGATCTAGCTAAACTGAATACAGTATATATATATATATATATATATATATATATATATATATATATATATATATATAAATACAACACCTAGGATGCATATATATATACACAATACACTGTAAGAGCAGCTCACTGCTCGCCTGCCTACTCTATCTAACTTAAATCAAATGACACTGTCTCTCTGTCTATCTCTCTCTGCCGCCGCAACACACTACACAAGGCTGCCACGCAGGCGGCCTTATATAGTATGGGGCGTGTACTAAACCCCCTGAGCCATAATTGGCCAAAGCCACCCTGGCTTTGGCCAATTACGCTCTCTGTACAGATGACTCTGTTATTGGCCAAGCATGCGGGTCATAGTGCATGCTTGGCCAATCATCAGCCAGCCATGCACTGCGATGCCGCAGTCAATTATGGGCTGTGACGCGCCACTCGAATTTGGCGCGAGCGGCCCATAATGTTGGCAATTCGACAAACGGTCGAACATGCCATGTATAAGGGATGAGGCGCTAAATTTGGTGTTTTGTCCATGGTCAAGAAATTATCTCTCAAGGTTTGGGAGTGTGTCTATGGGAATGTTTGACCATTCTTCCAAAAGCGCATTTGTGAGGTCGGGTACTGATGTGGACGAGAAGGCTTGGCTCTTTGCTCTAATTCATCCTAAAGGTGTTCTATTGGGTTGAGGTCAGGACTCTGTGCAGGCCAGTCAATTTGCTCCACCCCAGCCTCGCTCATCCATGTCTTTATGGATCTTGCTTTGTGCACTGGTACGCAGTCATGTTGGAACAGGAAGGGGCCATCCCCAAACTGTTCCCACAAAGTCGTGAGCATGGAGTTGTCCAAAATTTCTTGGTATGCTGATGCCTTAAGAGTTCCCTTCACTGGAACTAAGGGGCCAAGCCCAACCCCTAAAAAGCAATCCCACACCATAATCTCCCCTCCACCAAATTGCACTTCCTCCCCAGTGCAGCCTGTAGAGGTCAGTCCTCTGTCCTCTGGGGGCGCTGTGCACATTGTGTGTTCCTGGGGGAAGGGGGAGGAAGTGCACGCCTCTGCTCTGAGAGGAAATCTGAGACGGAAGTATCTTTGGGACCACATCTTCCAAATTGGCGCTCTGTTGCTGTTGATTAGTCGCCCAGGAAGCAGGTTGGCAAGATTCCTTACAGAGTCTCTCAAGGGACATCCCTCGAAGTTCATCGCTACTTCTCCCTCTACTAAGCCTGTTTTGACCCCCCTGAGTAAGGGCGGTCGCTGGCTCTCTGGTAAGCCTTCATTACATTATCACCAGGTGGTGGGCAGCACTGGCGGTGGATTACTGATCCAGAACTCCGCATGGAATAACTTTTGGACTTCACTCACATTATAATTCAGAATTTTTTTTTTGCATTCACTATATTTGCCTTTTCATCACTTATGGACTTTTTGATTTAATGTTTTTTATTATTTATTTATTATTGATTGCTTAATTCTTTATATTGATTTTTTAACAATAATTTCACAATATTTTTCACTCATGACATTTGTCTGTTCTCTTTATATCCGTTTCTTGTGCCCTCGTATTGGGGTTATAGTGTCCAGCAGCAGGACCCCTTTCTCAGATATTTCCTTATTAATTATTTTTTCACTTTTTTGAGCACCTAGCACAATTCTTTTTCTCTTTATTTATTTTTATTTTTATTTTATTTATTTCAGGTACTTTTATATTCGGTACTAAGAGCTGTAGGCCAGTACTCAGATCTTCAACATAGATGAACTGTTTTCATTAATCCAACAAAAATTTGACAAATGTATGATAATCTGGCCATTTGATATACAAAAACATAAATCACTGATAAATGGACAGACATCAAGCTGATTTGCTAACAGGAAAAAAAAGCAAACTCTCAGCAGGTTGCTAATGAGTGATATTATCACATTATATATTGGTCACTAAGTCTTTAACTGCTTCCCGCCCAGCCACTGTACATATATGGCTGGGCAGGATAAGCAGGGCCGTCTTTACTTGTGCTTACTTGTTCTAATACTGTACGTTTCTTATCACTGGATGTCTAGGATGAGTTTGGGATATTTCTCTTTCCTTCCTTCCTTCTCCCTTCCTGTCCCCCCTGTCCCCACCCCTACCCTCTGCCCCCCCTCTCCCCCCTTGTTCCTCCCTTTCCCCCTCCCCCCTTTGCCCCCCCTTTTCCTTGCCCCTCCCTTCTCCTCCTCTTCCTGCCCACCCCTCTCTTCCCTTCCCCTTTTTACCCCCCTCCTTCCCCTCCCCCCCTTATTCCCCTCTTCCCCCCTTCTTCTCCTTCCCTTTCTCTTTCTCCCTCTTTCCCAGTCCCCTTTCCTCTTTTTTCTCCCCCCCCCCCCTCCCGTTTTGCCTTCTCTTCTCCTTATCCCTAAATTTTATTTCCTACTGTACCTTCTCTTCCCCCTCTTTTTCCCCCCCTTTCTATTCTCAATTCTCTCCATCACCCTACCTTACTTGCCTAGATTTCCATTCATCTCACCCGGGTGAGCACCCCCCTTACCCCCTTTGTTTACTCCTACTTATTTTTGGTTATTATCTACTTAACCAGAACCTGTCCACAATCCCCCCCTGTCCGCCGTGGGGGGATTTGTATGGAGTCCCACTTTCCCATTGAATCCGTCTGAGCTGGTGAGACAGTCTTCTATTGTGTTACTATTTTTGTATTGTGTTTATTATCCTCTTTGCTGTGTAATTTTTATCCTTGCCTAAACGAAAGTTTATCAATTTTAGACCTATCCCTCCTGAAGAAGTGGATCTAACTGCGAAACCGGTTGAGGCAACAATCTTAGATACCCCTCTGTACAAGAAACCTTACGGTTCTATCCGTTAACGTTTATGTTAAGTGTGCTGTATTTAATTTGTTTTAGTATGTTATGTATGTACTATTTTGTAAATGTGGTTTGTAATTAATAAAATTTATACTCTTTTTATATATTTCCTCTTAATCTCATGTTATTAACAAGTGCCGAGATAGTCCCAACTTCCAATTCATAGGGTGTATGCATGGTTAGGCAAGTGGCAGCAGCTGCCTCCATGCATCCACTCCTATATTTCTCCATTACTGTACATCAATACTGCTTACTGATTGGTTGCTAGAGGTTATAGCACATCATCTCACTGCCTGCACACCATGGACTGGAGTGGTGAGGGGACCCATCAATAGACAGAAGACTCCCAGGGATCCTAGAACTCCTGGAAACAGTGGCAGTGCTGGGGGGAGGGGAGGGTGTGATCAATGGCAATGTGATTACCAATATAAAGAGGAGTTTTAACACTGGCCACCAATGTAATGGGGGTTTACACTGACCAATAATGTAATAGAAGCATTCACAGTAACCACCAATGTAAAGAGGGATTTACACTGACGACTAATGTAAAGGGGAACCTTCCCACTGGCCATTAGTGTGAATAAAAGGATTGTACACCAAGCCCCAATGTAATGAGAAGATTTACACTGACCACCAATGTAACTGAGACATTTAGCCTGCATTCACATTTGTGTGTGTCGGAAACGCATGCAAAATCACTTTCCTGACACCACAGAAATGTGCTGCCCTTTAGCAGATACATAGCATGCCATTAATTGTTAATAACACCCTCACATATCTGCTGCCATGTGCTATGGAACCGTGTGATTTTGAAAAATCGTTAGGGACTTTCTTCTGCATTTCTAGCGCATAGAGCAGACCATTGAAATGAACGGGCTGCCCTACATGCAACCTACATCTTTATCCACCCTGTCAGTACACCTTTGCATCCTAAAACCCCTGCTAACCTGTGCATCCCAAACGTCCCCCATCCTCTCCACTCCAACCTACCACCCCTTTAACTCTATCTGCCTCCTCTGTCCATCTTTGCACCCACCTTCCTTAATTCTATACATCCTCTTCCTGCTTACCTGTGCACCCAATCTGTAATTCCTTCTCTGCCTACCTCTGCACACCCCACACTACCCCCACCCCCCAACCACCAATGTGCTTGCCTTCGCAGAACAGGCTGATGCTAGGCTTAATGACCACAGTTGCAGGCAGGACTTTCAAGTATATGAAAAACAACAAAAACTGGAGACCAAGCTCATCTAGAGGAAAGTCCTATGGGCCAGGTCTCGGTGAGGTGGGTAGTAGCCCACGTCATCGAACACTAGACCTGTTAGTATAAACTTAGAAAAGAACCGTTCCCTTTGTGTGGGCCAAAGGCCACCGGGTGGCGATCCTCTGAATACAAAAGCATATATATTCAAAAAAGATAGGGACAAAGGTCCCAAAAGGTATTCTTTAGAAAGGATACAGAAAGTGTAAAGGACTAATTTAACTTTATTTCATTGTACAAAAACAAATAAATACTTGCAAAAATACTTGTCTAAAATAATGAAAAAGATCCCAAATCCCTCCTCCAAACACATTTAATTAAAATTAAGACAAGAAGGTCTTAATGGAACACCGGTGTCCATAACAAATCCAGCCATACATATCAGTGACCCATCTCACACACACGGTTCAATCTGATTGTTGTATATTCACCGCAGATTGGCCTGGTAACTCAATAGAGACAAATGTCACTGTAATATAGATGAGATTAGCCAGCGGTGATTATGTATAGAGAGTTCGTGTGTTCTGCTCAGCATATAACTTCCACTCTGTGTAAAGCAGCAATGCATATGGATTTCAAAATCGCACAGATTGAAAAGCGCAGGTCATTGGTTGCTATGTAGGTATGGATCACAATTGATTAATCAGAGATATCATCGGTCAAAGGATGTTCAGCAAGTAACTTCCACTCAGACTTGTAAAGCAACAATGCATATGGATTTCAAAATCGCACAGTTTGAAAAACACAGGTCATTGGTTGCTATGTAAGTATGGATCACAATTGATTAATCAAGAGTAACATCGGTCAAAGGGTGTTCAGCAAGTAACTTCCACTCAGACTTGTAAAGCAGCAATGCATATGGATTTCAAAATTGCACAGTTTGAAAAGCGCAGGTCATTGGTTGCTATGTAAGTATGGATCACAATTGATTAATCAAGGGTAACATTGGTCAAAGGGTATTCAGCAAGTAGCTTCCACTCAGACTTGTAAAGCAGCAATGAATATGGATTTCAAAATCGCACAGTTTGAAAAGCGCAGGTCATTGGTTGCTATGTAAGTATGGATCACAATTGATTAATTAGGGATAACATCAGTCAAAGGATGTTCAGCAAGTAACTTCCACTCAAACTTGTAAAGCAGCAATGCATATGGGTTTCA
The DNA here is from genome assembly GCA_037952925.1 of Lithobates clamitans. NCBI lineage: Eukaryota > Metazoa > Chordata > Amphibia > Anura > Ranidae > Lithobates > Lithobates clamitans. Next base: position 4,823,199 of record JBBGZY010000240.1, on the reverse strand, counting down.
AAATCGCATTGTTGAAAAATGCAGGTCATTGGTTGCTATGTAAGTATGGATCACAATTGATTAATGAGGGATAACATCGGTCAAAGGAAACAGTAACGGTATTAAGGCAGGGGTTAACCCAGTACAGCTCACCGTTCTGACGTCTTGATCCGTATGTCTGTATCCCCTATGTTCATACAAATGGACCAGCCGCTCAGCGATAGCGACTCATAAGTCACCGGATATACTCAGTCATTGGAGATATTAGGTGGATCTTCTTTCCATTTGAAAAGACAAAATGGGTAATAGTCCTTCACAGACCTTCCTTAGAGTTGCTCCCTGTTGAGTAGTCCTGGTTCATCTTTCAAAGAGTCCTATATATAATGCAGATGCTTGCCAAGTTGTCCTAATCACACCAACAAGTGGCTTAAGAGAAGGTTGCTGAGTGCTGGATGGTTAGTGCTGAGCCGAGATTCGGATGGGTGATCTGGGTTTGCCAGGTGGATGGACAGGTCGGTGTTCACATCGCTGGAGACATGTGAGTATGTCTTACTTGCTTACATGTTTCACTTGTAACCCAAGCTTCTTTAGAGCATGACTTTCAAGCATGCCCCTTTATCTCCCCAGTGGGCAACATTTAGTATAGGTGATGGTGGATATGACCTCAGGGGGGGCATGATATGCATATGAATGCCGCCTCTATTTACATATGAATGCTGTCAGTCGGTGACTATTTACATATGAATGCCACCACTATTTACATATCAATGCTAGTTATTTACATGTAAACACAGGGTCTGCAGGTGAATCATCTGTACACAACAATAGGGAAGAGCTGGGCAGCATTAGTAGCAGCACTTCACACTGAGATATCGGGACACAGCACGACTAAAACTTCAAGGGACAAGGGAATTTAAACCGGGATAGTTGGCAAGTATGAGGCAGCTGCTTTGGGCCCCACAACAATGACAGAGCCCAGGGCAGCTGCCCATTTTGCTCTGCCTTAAAGACGGCCCTGAGGATAAGCATCATTCTGGGAGTACATATGGGTATTGGGTGCAAACAGCAGCTTAATCTATGACTGCTGTGTCTACTGAACACAGTAGATCACACATTGGGGTATAGGGCCACTGTGATTGGCCCTAATACCATATAACAACCAGTATTAAACCGTGGCTGTCATTCATGACACCATGGTTTACTACTGTACTCTATATGGTCACGGTGATCACATGATACAGGGCCAGTTACAGTGGAGCTGTGCCATGTGATACCTGTGGCCAATCACAGCTATCACAGTACTACTATGTAGCCATTGAGGCTGTTTTAGCAATCATGGCTGTTTTAGCAATCACAGTGTAAAAAAAAAAAACGATCCAGCTCACCCCCAAACTGCACTGCACTGGTGACAGTATGTAAAATTCTTTTTAGAAAATTAAAAAAAAAATTAATTAAAAAAAACTATGGTGACATAGTACTACTGGGGTGGTGATTATGTACAATGGCTGGCTGTGCTGATATCACTGTATGTCAGTGTCACCTGCCATTGTCTCTGATCACCCCCACAGCAGTACAATGTCACCAGATCAGTGCTGCAGGCCGGTGTCCCTAATCACTGCTGCACACTCACTTGTGTCACTAATCACCGCTGCATCAGTCACAGTGTCCCCGATGACCACCACACAAGTCATAATGTCCCTAATCACTGCTACATCAGTTGCAGTGTCCCTGATTACTGCCACACCAGTCATAGTGCCCCTAATCACCATCACATAAGTCACAGTGTCCCTGATCACTGCCACACCAGTCCCAGTGTCCCTGATCACTGCCACACCAGTTCCAATGTCCCTGATCACTGATACATCAGTCATAATTGGCATCACGTACTTTCATTCCTGGCAGTTGTGAAACAACATAGCTGGTGTAGGAAACTTAGACTGGGTGCTCCCTTGTAGTGCCTGTATGTACTTGCTCAAAAAGAGATCTGTGCAACTGCATAGCTCTATACTGTGTACAAGTAGTATATGATGATAAAACCAGTGGCAACTTTCTAGGTCTTGAATTTTTTCTTCCCATGCCCTAACTTACATGTTCTTTCTACAAATCCAAATCGAATTACCATTCTACTATCATAAATCAAAAAACATTGTGAGGTTGGTTCCATGTGGTAATACAATGCCATTTGCCATTTGTATAAATGATCCATTGGTGTAAAAGCAAGCAATTTCCAAACATAGATTTTATATGTAAGCAAAGCGAAAGCATTTTCTACTTGTTCTTAAAGGAGGCCATGGACCTTTCATATCTTCATCATATCATTCCAAAATGTATTTTTTATTCTTTGGTTAATATACAGTACAGCTGATTGACCTGATCAATCAAACATCACGTACCAAAAATAGATTGCCATGGAACATTGCCTCTCACTGTACAGCGTGAAGAAAAATAAAAAACAGAATAAGTTGAGGCTGAAAAATCATAGGTGACCCCCTTAAGAGCTGTCTGTAGCCCACAAGTGGTCTATAAATCAAAAGGACACATTGCATGAAGTAATATGTAACATATTCCTTGCTTATAACAAATTTCATAACTCTATTTCATGTCTTTTTCAGTATGATGAATGTCCATAAGGTCTATCCATTCTATATAGATCCAGTAAGATAGGGATGACTGAACAACTTCACAAGTGCTTGACCTGTATTGAACCTGTTCACTTTCGCACCAAGACTTGCAGATAATGAGTAATCTGTAGTTTGGCAACTTGTGCTATTTTGAAACACATCTGATTTTTTTTTATCACATTGCAGGTTCTCCCCATAAGTCTCAGTATCTATTTTAACCATCAAAAAATGTTTGCCCACCCCATTCAACAGTCAGTCAGTAGGGATGAAACACACATGTCTTTCCACCAATCTTATGTATTATTTCCATCTGTAATATTTACTTCAAGTGAATAACTGCACACACACATCACCCCTAAAAGGCTAGACTTCACTATTACAACAACTAAAGATTCAGCTTCTTAACAATATCCATACCTAACTGGTTTTCTTGAAGAATTAGGGGTGACTTTAAGGGTTTGGTTAATAATCAAGCTCAGGGTGAGGGCTATGGTTTAGCGTTAGAGCTAGGGTGAGCTTTAAGGGTACAAAGTTAAGGTGGAGGTTTAGGGTTTATTTGAAAATCAGTTTAAGATTTTGATTGAAGCTGAAATCCAGGAATGATCGTTTTTGAACTCCTAGACTAGTTGTAACCAACATGGTTACTTCTAATCCTTCATAGCTCACACATCTGAAGAGCCACTGGGTATGCGCAAATTTACTGTAGTAGCTTGTGCAACATACAGTCAGCAGTCAGCACTGGTCTCATTCAGATTCTGCTTGAGCGTCTTGCCTTCCATATACTGAACACAGGAGGTCAGTAGCTCAGCATCTCTGCAATTCATAGAATGTCCATGTTTGGAGGAAGAAAAATGCTGACTATGATCCTAAGAACACCATCCCTACAGTCAAGCATGGAGGTGGAAACATTATGCTTTGGGCTGTTTCTCTGCTAAAGGTACAGACTGAGTTTGCCACATTGAGGGGCCAATGGACGGGGCCATGTATTGTAAAATCTTGGAGGAGAACCTCTTCTCTCAGCCAGAACACTGAAGATGGGTCATGGATGGGTCTTTCAGCATGACAATGACCCAAAAAATACTGCCAAGGCAACAAAGGAGTGGCTCAAGAAGAAGCACATTAGGGTCATGGAGTGGCCTAGCCAGTCTCCAGACCTTAATCCTATAGAAAATTTATGGAGGGAGCTCAAACATCATGTTGCCAAGTGACAGCCAAGAAACCTTATGGATTTAGAGAAGATCTGTAAAAAAGAGTGGACCAAAACCCCTCCTGGGAGGTGTGCAAACTTGGTAACCAACTACAAGAAGTGTCTTAACTCTGTGCTTGCCAACAAGGGTTTCTCCACCAACTACTAAGTCATGTTTTGCTTGGGGATCAAATAATTATTTTACTCCCTGAACTGCAACCCACTTTATAACATTTGTATCATGTGTTTTTTTTTCGATTTTTGGTTGATATTCTGTCTCTATCATTTAAAATACACCTATGATAAAAAAAATATAGACCCTTCATTTCTTTGTAAGTGGGCAAACTTACAAAATCTGCAGGGAATCAAATAATTATTTTTTCCCACTGTAGAAGAAAAGTCACCCATGCAGGACTCAGAAGAGAACAGCACTGTCTGTATGTAGCACAAGTTACTACAGTGAATTTCTGCATCACCAGTGTCCCTCTAGATGTGAGCTATGAAATATTAGTTGTAACCAAGCTGGACCAATGTACATTAAAAAAAAAAAAAAGATTATTCCTGAAGTTCAGCTTAAAGTTTACCTTACTGAGCCTAAAATGCGTCTAAAGTAACAACAGTGTTCAATCACAGAGACTTCACGGAGCGTGAAGGTAATTGTGTTGGTCTTAAAGTGATTGTAAACGTTTTTTTTAAAATAACAAACATGTCATATTCATCTGCTTTGTGGTTTTGTACAGAGCAGCCCTGACCCTCCTCTTTTTGGTCCCCCACAGTCACTCATGGCTTCTTCCCCCTTCTGAGTGCCCCCAGAGCAAGCTGCTTGCTCTGGGGGCACTTGTGAATGCTCACTCCCGAGTCGGCTCTATGTGTCCATAGGACACACAGAGCACAGCTTGGCCCCACCCCCTTCTCCTTCTTCACTGGCTGTGATTGACAGCATTGGTAGCCAATGGCTCCTTCTGCTGTATCTGAGCCAATGAGGAGGGAGAGAGAGGCTGAGGTAAGTATTTGGGATGGCTAGAAGGGATCTGGACAAAGAAGGGTTTTTACCTTAATGCAGAGAATGCATTAAGGTAATAAACCTTCAGGCTTTAGAACCGCTTTTGAAATCAATCTAGGTTTTATTGTGGCACCCCAGAGATTGAGCTATACACAGGATCTCCATTGTTCTCTAAGTCAAGATAAAGGATCATCCATTTGTGGCACTAAGCCCCAAACCCTGTCATTTAATTGCTAAGAGACAAAGTCCACTTTTTCCCATGCCCACTCTCATCTGTAATCATTCTAATCCACTTTTGCCTGCCCTACTCTTTCATAATTTTCCTCCACTCCCAGCCCCTCTTTCCTCTCTAGGATGATTTTCATACAATTCTATTCATGTTCATTATTCACTCTCCTTCCCACTATGATAATTTTCCACCTTTAGGCCGGGTTCACATTGGTACGACATGACTGTTGTACGACTGTCGATCCTACTTTGCCCTGCGACATCGGTCCTACATCGGTCCTACTTCCATCCAACTTGAATGAACAGGATACGATTTTGCTCTGACGTTGAGATAGCCTGACTTGTCCTTTGATCAATCAAAACAATAACACATAAATTCCTTTTCCTGCTGCTGTAATAACCATGTCGGATGTCACAAGTCGGATTGTTAGGACGAAGTTCCGACTTTGATCCAAGTTCAATGATATTGAATGGGCTGAAAACAGACCAAAGTCAGACCAAAGTGGTGCAGGAACCTTTTCTAAAGTCAGGGCCAACTTGTGTCGGATCAGTTAGGATGGCTCTAATAGGGAACCATTAATTTGTACACGTCATGCAACAAGTGCTCCCAGAGTCGGAGCACAAGTCTGTCGACATTAGAAAAGGTTCCTGCACTACTTTGGTCCAACTTTGGTCTGTTTTCAGCCCATTCAATATCATTGAAGTCGGATCAAAGTCGGACCCTCATCCTAACCATCCGACTTGTGACATCCGACATGGAGATTACAGCAGTGGGAAAAGGAATTTATCTCACACTAGGATTGTTTTGATTGGTCAAAGGACAAGTCGGACTATCTCAAAGTTGGAGAAAATTTTTATCCTGTTCATTCAAGTCGGTTGGAAGTAGGACCGATGTAGGACCGATGTCACAGGGCAAAGTAGGATGACAGTCGTACAACAGATGCGTCGTACCAGTGTGAACCCAGCCTTAGCCATGATTGCCTCTTAAGTAATTTTCCTTCTCTGCCATCCATGACTACCCTATTCTTAAAGAATAAGTTCACCCTTCTAAATAAAATTATAAATGCACCTTTTTTTGCAGTTAAAAAAATGTGCATTTATTATTTTTTTCTTAGGTACCTGTAAAACATTGCACCTGTCAGCAGCAGGTCATGGATGCAATGTCTGGCTCTTGCAGACTATCATTGTAGCTGTCTGCCCATACCTCATACAGGCAGGCAGTTACTGAATGACAGGAAGCTCAATGGCCTAGGAGAGCGCTCACCAACGCCCTCGCAGTTCATTGAGAACTACAAGCGGTCAGCTGCAAAGGCTGAGGGAACTGAAAGGCATTCATTCACAGAACTCTGTGAATGAAAAACAAGGCCGCGTGGGTGTGTGGGCAAGGAGGCCTACTGTGTATTTGGTTAGCACCTGGCTGCCCAGGTCAGGGGGAAAGGGTTAATGTTTTGCCACATTTCCTCAGTGTGTTTACATGTGTTTGCTGGAGTCCAGCCTCCCCCTTGTGCTTTATAAAGGGAAGAGGTCCAGATCTTTATTGGGCTCCAGGGAACACTTGGAAAATGCATGGGGAACACACGCAACTACAGTCTCGCTGGGACCTGTGGTCCACTCTGGAATGCCAATTTGCTGGAAGAAGCCTGAAACATGGACTTCTCTGCTTGAGCATCGCCAAGCATGGACTTTTCTCAAAGAGACTTCACCTGTGCAGGTAACCTGGGGCAGCCACTGTTAGGAAAGGATGTTTTTTGCATGTTATACATGTTTCGCCACATTCACAGTAAAAGTTGAGTCAACTGCTTATAGCCTGTCTGAAGTTATTCAAGGGGTGCATGTGAGGTCTTTGCATATTATTAAAGAACCTGGGTCCATAACCACAACATAGGGTATGTGTACATCACTACGATAGAGGTTCATGAGTGCACTATGACAGAGGATCATGATTAATCACAAGGAAACAGCAACCAATCGTTGGTGTGGTACCTGTTAGGTGACAGGTTCTCCAGTAGCTAGGTGTCAGTGGTTTCACTTCTTCCCTAGCTGTCCAACGCTGCTGGTCACTGGGAGTGGACTAGCGTTACAGAGATCTATGACCTGGTCACTAGGTACAGGAAAAGAAGAGTTAAGTGAGAGCACGTATGAGGTCTGTGCTATGTGCTCGGCGGGACCCCATTCTGTTACTGGAAGTGAGGTAACAGAGGTACGCTGACTGGTGGAGTAAGAAGCGACTCAGCCATTCCCTCTTAATGCAACAAATACATTGGTACAAGTGTGTAGGACATGGGACGAAGCAGCTTAAGGAGGAACTCTGTACTTTGGGTACTGCACACATGTAGCTCATCTCTGAGTTGGGAGGCCACTTTAATGTTTGACACGGCACATGACTGTGGCTCCTGCCTGGTCCCAGGCACTGGTGAGCATACTTTCAGGTGGGTTGTTACCCCACATGCAAGGGTTAGTGACTCGATTCAACACCTGGCAGGGTCAAAGAACCCGTCCGGGGGGAGGTCTCTCATGTGACCCTTGCTTGACACCCAATGAGAGAGGGGAAACAAGGAGAACATGATGACTAACCACACCCCACGTGCCCTTACAGATGGAGACTTGCACGACCGTGATATTTTCAAATTGTGACAGAGGTGCGGGAAGAAGATCCCCAGACCACTGTCACAGGGAAGGGTGGAGGGGGAGGCTGCAGGATGCAGGAGTGGGAATATGTTACATGTGCCACCCTAAAAATGGGTGGAGCATGTAACATGTTCCCAAAGGTGAACCTATCCTTTAAATCCTTTTCCTTCACTTCCATCCATGACTGCCCACCTCTTTAATATTTTTGTTGTGTTTCTATGACCTTTCTCATCTGCCTTACCTATACTTACCTGTCCCCACCCTGTTTAGTTCTGGCTGTGTTAACTGCTTACTGCCACGTAGCCTCTTTTTCAGATACTGCACAGTTGTGCCACATTCTCTTTTCATTCCTATGGAAAGATTGTACTCAAAGAGCTAATAACTAGCATACAGAGAAAACTGTGTATCAAGCTCCACATCCTATATCAAGGGTATTAAATTAAAATTCACAGAGGTCTGGTCAATAAAATTTTCTTCCAGCAGAGGTCTGAATTGCATGTTTGAGTGATGACTCATGTTTGAGCGATCCTTCATATCACAGCAGCTCGGGAATGCACTTGCAATAGCATGTGTGCCCGACCTGCAGAGAAATGTGCTGCACTTTAGCAGAAACGCGGCAATGCTATAAATTCATAATGGCACCCCCACACATCGGCACCTGTGGTGCATTTTCACACACGCCCAACCGCATGGTGCCGCAGTACAATGTGACTTGGCATGATTTAAAAATGAAGGACCAGGACTACTTTCCCCACATTTCTCATGGGTAGCGCAGCCCATTAAAATTAATAGATTTACCTACCCATGACATGTGCACATTTGCACTTGCACAGATCTGAACACATTCAGACATCAACCACCCCAACAGTACTGTCCTCAGCCCCCCCCCACATTATTGTCCCCAGCCCCCATTACTCTCTTACGCTCCCCCCACTTTACTGTCCTCAGCGCCTTTTACATTACTGTCCCCAGCATCCCCCCACTTTACAGTTCTCAGTCCCCCACATTACTGTCCTCAGCACCCCCCCATTACTGTCCTCAGCCCCCCCCACACACACACACACATTACAGTCCTCAGCCCCTTTCACGCTCCAGTTCTCAGACCCCCCCACATAACTGTTCTTAGTCCCCCGCATTAATGTCCTCAGCCCCCCCCCCCCCCACACACACACACACATTACTGTCCTCAGCCCCTTTCACGCTCCAGTTCTCAGACCCCCCCACATAACTGTTCTTAGTCCCCCGCATTAATGTCCTCAGCCCCCCCCCCCACATTACTGTCCTCAGCCCCCCAACATTACTGTATTTAACTCCTTTCACGTTGCAGTCCTTAGTGCTCCACATTACTGTTCTCAGCCCCTCCCACATTACAGTTCTCTGCCCCCGCATTACTATTTATTACAGTTGTTAACCCCCACACATTACTGTCCTCAACCTTCCCACATTGCAGTCTTCAGCCCCCCACATTACTATTCTTAGCCCCCTCACATTACAGTCCTCAGCCTCTTTTTTACATCACCCCCCTTCAAACTGGTGTTCTCAGCCCTGATTTTAGTTCACCCCCCACTTTCCCACCTTGCACAGAAAGATCGGAGGGTGAGAGGCACAGCAGGTCTGCACAGAGAGCGGGAGCTGCAAGTTAGTGACTGGTTATTGGGATCACCCTGCATCCTAACAACCAATCACCTGCTTGTTAACTTGGGCAGCTCTCGCCCTCTATCCAGAGCTGTCCTTCCTCACTGTCAGCTCTGTGAGGATGACAGTGGTAATGGCTGGGATAAGAACTGGCTCCCAAACTCCTGGACTACGGTGATCCTGATGGGACAGTGATTCAGTCCGAATCCGGACCACGGTCCACCATTTAGTGATGCCTGTCCTATATGATGGCAATAAAGAGATTTGTACAGGAGGAGAACACTGTGAACTTTAACATTGCTGAATGATGAACTGACTAAAATATCTTTTATAGTTTTAATTAACAAAGATAAGCAATTAAAAACATGTATACTCAATAAAACATTCAATATGATTAAACATCCCTATTAATTGTATTGGACTCCCTTAAAATACCACGTATCACATATAATATAGGTTCTCTCAATATGTGTAGTAGGTCTTCAATATGTGTAGGGGGTCATTTCCTCAAAGGGCTGAATGGTGATCTTCTCCTGGGTGAAGATACCGAAGAAGTGTTCAACAATCTCAAGCTACTGCCTCTATTAGCTGCTGAAGCTTTGGTATTGAACTGTTGAATGCACATGTACAGGGGTAGAGGGCCCCACATGGATACAGGTTTTGATTTGAGGACTAATACAGGTACTTGCATGTAGGCAGGGGTTAAACCTCTGTATAATTTAGATCAGCCTAGAGGTGTGTCATGGGGGTGGGTTTCCCTGTTGTCCTTATAATGTCTTCTTGGGGTGGAGCTTCAGAGATGTGTGAGAAGTATTGTGCTCAGTCAGAAGCAATGTAGAACAAAGGAAAATTAAGGAGAAGCCCCTCTGAGGCAGGCCTGGGAACGATTCTGTAAGAAGAGACCTAAAGTTAGGACCAAAGATGCAGAAATATGGTGTTTGGGTAGACCTTTGTGAAACTCTGGGGTTCTTGAAAATTGAGAAAAAGTTTGGCAATGTACTGTGCGTTGGAACATTTCATTATGGCTCAAGTGAACTGTCAGAAAAGCAGCTGGTTTGGACAATCCTCTATTTCGAGCTTTCCTCTGGTATGTGGACTGGTGATCGAGAGTGGCCAAGATGGTGGAATATATAATGTGGAGAACAGCGGCGCTCATCTGACTGCTATATTAAAATGATTACATAAATCATTTTAATATACTGCACTAAGATGAGCGCCGCTGTTCTCCACATTATATATCTACAGAGCTGCTTCCTCTTCCACAGCTGGCTGCACCTCTAGAGCACTATATACATCTTTAACCCATCAAACTTGTTGCTGAACTGAATTTTCCAGGGTCCAAGCTACCCCCAACCACTGGATTTTATTATCATAATCAATGTTGTAAAGCGCTACGTAAACTGTCGGCGCTATATAAATCCTGTATAATAATAATAATCACCTTTACCTATAGTTTTGTTTCCCACCCATCCGTCTCTCTCCAAGCGCCACTACACTCCCCCCTCTCTTCTCATTCAAGATGGTGGAATGACTCCCTTGAACAGGCATGTGAGCACCCCACCCAGTTCCTGTTGAGGAGAGAGTAATGGAGTTGCCCATGGCCAGTTGGCAGGAACTGATAGTGAACCCAGATTCCTTACATGCAGGCAGCAAGTCACTTACATTTCAGCAGTACTATTAACTACACTTTTAATGGCCCTGACAAATTCAACACATACTCTACAGCCACTTGTCAGCTTCAAACCTGCCCTGAGCAATGACAGTTGGAGAATGAACGTTTGAATGTAATTGGTGGCCATGGGACAATGCTGATAATTCCTAATACTTACACACTTGATACATCAGTCCCTATGTGAACTGAAGCATATGCTTGCTGCCCATCTGAGCACAGTGAATCCAGTTTAATGTTCTCTCCAGCAGTGCTCAGAAGAGATTAAAGGGTGACAGATGGGGGTGGAGGAGTACAGGGATCAGCAGCTGTAATTATTATTGTGTTTATCTTTGAATCTATCTCTCTGATAGATGAAGGAAATGTGTCTTTTATCCTCATGAATTCTTCACACTTGTATGACTGAGTGATTTCACCATTAACTATTGCCTCATCCATGGCCAGATAACGGTGCTTTTATTGCTCTCGACTCCCCTGCATTTCTTGTAGTGATGTAAATCAGTGCAGTGTGTGTTTCAACTCTATTTGAGAGCCAGTCTGAATAACAAATGCTGGATTTTGTTTAAAGGTTTCCACTTGTGTTTTGTTTTTGAAAGGAAATAATGTATACCATTAGATGAATTAACGATACTGTAGGAGATAAAAGCAAAAGCATTTATAAACACCATCGTACTAAAGACATTAACTCCCTTTTGTGATTGTATAGAGAGAAGTGTGTAAGTATGTTTTATTTTTATCATCATAGGCCTACTTGGCTCCTGCAGACATTCGCTCATGAAAAAGTCCCATGAAAAAGGATAGCTTTATGATCACAAGAGAAAAGCAGTTTCTCTTTTACAGTGTATGTATAGCCAACACATTCAATTGAGGAGAATTCCTTTTACTTCCTGTTCCAGAAACAGAACAGGATCTGAAAGAGCAATTTCCCTTTTAGGAAGTGTCACCAGAACAGAAATCCCCATTGGATTATGCACCTTCATCTTTTGCGCATCTTTAAAATGCTGGATTTCCCATCACTTTATTTTTCATAGATAAAGTTAACCTGGACAAATAAAGAGGTTAGACTTTATATAGACTTTTAATGAAAACATACTAAACCACCATCCCTGGTACTGCTCATATAAACTATAGGAAATACAGCTATTTTTTTTAAAGAAAAACACATTAATTATATTCTTAAAATGTACAATATTTACTCTATGCCATGCCAAGACAAGAAAATCTGGTTCCCAGGGTGAAAATGACAAAATACGCCTGGCCCCCACCTCAACCTGAGTTAATTATTTATGCGTCAGTGTCTTTTCAAGACAAATATTTAAAACATTTTAAAATAAAATTCATTGCAATAATAGAAACCTACAGCACTGACATCAGCGGACACAATAATAACTCCCTGCATGGGTGTTAGTAGGGCTTTTTTTCAGCAGGAACGCGAAGGAATGCAGTTCTAGCACCTCCAGTACTGAATGGGGTGCTGGGGTGTGCTGGAGGGTCTACTGATGTTGGCTGCTGGTGAATCTTTTGTCACTGGGTGTTATAATGTTGCAGGGGTCTGTTATGCTGGGGAGGTCTATTGTTGCTGGTGGGGATCTATTGTTGTTGGTGGGGAAGGGTCTTATGTTGCTAGGGGGTCAATTGTTGCTGGTACTGGTAGATATCTACTGTTGAGAAAGGGGTCTATTGTTGCTGCTTGCTGGAGGGTCTATTGATGCTTGCTGCTGAGAGATCAACTGTACTGTTGTTGGGGGTGTCTATCGTTGCTGGTGGTCAGTGGCAGTGTTAATTACCTTCCCACATACACACACACACACACATTACCCAAAAGCACCTTGTCCCTATGTTGATGGGGACAAGGGTCTCTTTCCCGCATTCTTGGGTGGAGGTTGTGGGGTCTGCGGGCAGGGGGCTTATCATAACAAGGGGACCCCCAGATCCCATTCCTCCCCCCATGTGAATGAGTATGGGGTACATAGTACCCCTACTTATTCACCAAAAAAAGTTTTAAAAAGAAATAAAAACACACAATTTTTGGCAATTCCTTTTTTTTAAAAAAAAGGTCCCCCAATGTAGATACAGCCTCAATCATGATGCCCACCACACCACCGGATCTGGAAAAAAAAGCTCCATCTGGGACGAAGGCTACCCAACGACTGCCTGCTCTGCTATCTGAAAGTTCTTAAATAGTTAAAGGGGGTGAGCCACCTGGCGACGTCATCTGGTGGCACTGCTCCCAAGTGATGTCACCGACCAGTGCATGTTGGGTCAGTGACATCACAAGGGGGCGGTAGCACCAGGTGACCTCACCAGGTTGCCCTGCTCCTTACCTGTTTAGGAACTGTCACATGGCAGAGCAGGGTCCAGCGGTGCGGCGGGCAATGGATCTACATCGGGGGCATTGTTTTTTTATTTTTTAATAAAGGAATTGTCAAAAACGGTGTGTGTTTTTATTTATTTTTGACACTTATTTTTGGTGAATGAGTAGGGATACAGTGTACCGTATACCCAGCCACATAGGGGGGGGCAGAATCTGGGTGCCCCCTTATTAAAGGGGGTTTTCAGATTCAGATAAGCCCCCTGCCCGCAGACCCCCACAACCACTGCCCAGGGTTGTAAGGCAGAGGCTCTTGTCCCCATCAACATGGGGACAAGGTGCTTTAGGGTGGGGGGCAAAGCCCCCCTGCCCCAAAGAAACCCCCCCATGCCATTTTTTAAAACAATTTTGATGTGGGGTTTCCCTTAAAAGCCATACCAGACCCAAAGGGGCGTTTTTTTCACATTTTTTTATTATCGGCAATGGGGGTTTTCAAGAAAGCTTGCAGCCGCGAAAATCAATTTATTTGTCATTATTTATATATGTAAGTTTTGCTGCAGCATGTTCTATACACTGTACAGATGCGCCACTTTACAGGCAGTTAAAGGGGGACCCCCCCATTCACTATATTTAAAGAAATTTTTCATTTTTATTGTTTCAATTTTTAAAAAAAAAAATGTTTGCATTGACACATGTCCCCCAGAGAAGTATCCAGGCCCCCATACCCTTTTTATGGCCAATAACTTGCATATAAACCTTTAAAATGGGGACTTTTCACTTCTCCTGTTCAGGTCCCATAGATTTATTAGGGTTTGCGGTTCGGGTCCAAACTTTTTCCATGTTTGGGAGTTCTGGAGTTCTGCTAAACACCAGGGAGGTGTTTAGCCCATCACTAGTGGAATCAAAATATAATTAATAATAAAGGCATGTGATCAGGGCTGGATTTCTGCATTGCCAATAGTTCATCTACTCTGGGTTTGTACACCCTAATTCCGCGTACACGCGGTCGGATTTTCCGATGGGAAATGTTCGATGGGAGCTTGTTGTTGAAAATTCCGACTGTGTGTAGGCTCCATCTGACATTTTTCGTTGGAATTTTCGACAAACAAAGTTTGAGATCTGGATCTCGAATTTTCAAAATTTCGATCATGTGTACATAATTCCAACGCACAAAATTCCACGCATGCTCTGAATCAAGCAGAAGAACCGCACTGGCTATTGAACTTCATTTTTTCTCGGCTTGTCATACGTGTTGTATGTCACCGTGTTCTTGACGTTCAGAATTTCCGACAAGATTTGTGTGACCGTGTGTATGCAAAACAAGTTTGAGCCAACATCCGTCGGAAAAAATCCATGGATTTTGTTGTCGGAATGTCCGATCGTGTGTACGGGCATTAGTGTAATGAGACAGAGTGGGCAAATCAACACTTTCAATCTCTCGGTGCCCAGCTTTTGGGTGCTGTGTTCAACTACAGCATCTGATTTTGTTAGTGGTGGAGATAGAGTGTCATAAGACAGTTGGTCTAGGCGAGCAGGAAGTATAAATCTGGACCTGCTTGTGATGAAGCCCTGGTTTGTATCAAGGCCTAGTGAATGTAATTGAATGCAGACCTTTAAATTGTTGCCATGACTTATATATAAAATTACAGTGCTTCATTATTAACTAATGCTTTGGCATATGTGCCTCTTTCGTCATCTTCTCTTTTCACCAAACCTTTATTTGCAGTATACAAATGATTATGACTATGTAACTATTTGTAATGGAGAACACTTAGTTCAGTGTAATACACAGATGAATGTGCCATTTCATATGTGATGCATGTGTCAGAAAAGAATGTCAGAGATAACCTCTAGAAAGATGGATCCCGGGAATGGTCATTCGGCAGGATTGTAAACTGACAGCTGGTTCCACTCTGTCCTTTTTTGGGGGTTCTAGCCAGCCTGGTGCCTCAGTGGTGTAGGGCAAGGGATGATCATGTCAGGAGAACTCTAGATTTTTTTTCAAGTGTATAGGAACAACTGATTTGAAGTAGAACTATAGGCAATGTTTTTTTTACATTTTGAATAGAGTAAGGGAGGGTTCTAACCCCTGCTGGTTTATTTGTTGCCATCTGTGTCCCATTGGGGAGATTTCCCTTCACTTGCTGTCCCATAGCCAAACAGGAAATGAGAGGAAATCCCTGCAAATTAAGGGAATTTATTTTAGCCCCCCAGGTCACCAAAACTAGTGTCCCCATTGAAAAATTTCCCCGCTATTACTTTTCTGAGGACAACCCAAAATGTAGTATTTTCTTTTACTTTCACTTTCAATGATAATGGTAAACAGGACAAATAGAGAGGTTCACTGTCCCTAATTGGGGCACAGACATCAATAAAAACTGACAGGGGTTCTAATCCCTATCCACTCTATCCAAAACGTTTAAAAAAAACGCTTTGCCTTTAGTTATACTTTAAAGCAGGGGTCTCAAACTGGCGGCCTTCCAGCTGTTGCGAAACTACAAAGTCCCACCATGCCTGTGCCTGTGGGAGTCATGCTTATAACTGTCAGGCTTATGGGACTTGTAGTTTCGCAACAGCTGGAGGGCCGCCAGTTTGAGAACCCTGCTTTAAACCTTCCCCTATATTTTTTTTAGCAGTATGACTCAAATAACAAAGTGGCAAAAAAATCTAATTTTTTTGTGCGTTAAATTGTATGTAGCAAATTAATGATTGGTCCTTCTAGGATTGCCATAATTGTAACAATACATTCTTTTTTTTTTTTTGTATTTAACATAAATAGGAACTACTACACTAGCTGGCTTCTGAATGATGTCAAAATTGTCATTCTCCAGTCAGTTGGGATATCATGCTATCACATAGCACAGTGATGGTGAACCTTGGCACCCCAGATGTTTTGTAACTACATTTCCCATGATGCTCATCTGCACTGCAAAGTGCATGAGCATCATGGGAAATGTAGTTACAAAACATCTGGGGTGCCAAGGTTCGCCATCACTGACATAGGATATCATCCTAGATACTAGAACACTTCTATACCAATTGTCTGGTGGTAAAGTAGGAAAGTTGAAGTGGGGTTATAATAAGGCTTACCTATAGGTACTGTAAAAATCTCCTAAATGTGCACTGTTTAAGAGATATTTACTGTATATGCAACCAATTACGTCACCGGAACATGCGCCCTGAAGGAACAGTTGCCCGGGCAATTACTTCACATTCCTTTTCTGTAAACACCGGCTCCCCTGCGCATGTGTGGTGTGACGTAATAGCTGCTCCGACCAGTCACGCGGACTCGGAAGGAAGACGGGAAAAGATAGAAGTGGCCTCCAGCAGTGACAGTGCATCTTTGGAATGCTTCATTTTCAGGTAAGTTTCACATAATGTGCAAGTATGTGATGCATAGTAGCACATTACGCCTTTACCTTTAAGGTCCAACAAAAAAAAAATCACCCAGCGGTTTACTACCACTTTAATAGTATTAAATCCTGTGGAAACCTCAATCATTGTTCATTACCCCCACTCCTGATAGGGATCCTAAAACGTAAGCTGGCCATACATGGATCAAATTTTGATCCATGTATAGTTAGGGAGGCTGTACAGAAGTCAATCTCCCAACTGACTTCTGTACAATCACCTTGATCAATTTATTCTGGTGGCGGGAAAGTCTCCCCACTGTCAGAATACAATAGCTCAGATTACAGGATTCCCCCATCCACCTTGAATGTGTGGATGGGGAATCGAGTCAGTTTTTTTTCTTTTGTTCAACCTACCAGTTGAACAAAAAAAGAAAATTACTCATCAATGGGTTGCCTTACACTATTATAGTTTTGAGGAAAGTACTACTTTAAAAAAATGAAGGATACTCACCCCACTTTTCTGCATACCTTGATTCACACTTCTGTTTGGACTATTGTTCTCTGTAAGAGCATCTGTGATTATAAAGTACATAACTGATGTTAGCATCCATAGAGAATTGACTAAAGCCGGGTACACACTACAGTTTCTTTTTTATTCAACCTCCGAGTGTTGGACGAAAAAAAAACTGTCAGCTCCAGTCGGAGCCGCTGTACTGACCATGCGAGGTTAGGCCAGCAGTCTCCCCTGCTGAGCTGTTGTGTTCTGAAAAGGGGATGCCCCCCCCCCTTCACCTGCCAGAACACTCTGATCAGTGCTCTCTGCCATTGGCCGAGAGGGCTGATCAGGAGTCAGTCGGATACTGGTTTTCCAGCATGCAGGTCCAACAGAAGCCAGTCAAATGGCTGGCTTCTGTCGTACAGACCGACATACATATGGGTCAAATGTTGGTTTATTTGAACCGGCCATCTTCTCAAGACATTCGACCTGTATATATGGGGCTTAATGTTTGTTTCTTCAGTTAAGATAGTTCAAATATAAAGGCTGTACTAACCCTTTAGATGCAGCTAAGATCCTAGGCCTGAAAATAAGGGGAGGGATCTATCCCTGTGATACAATGCAAAAAAAAACAAAAAAAAAACAGAAAGGTGTATGGGAGGGAATTGGGACTGTGCAATACCCAGGAGATAATACAAATAAAAGAAAATAGATAAGAGTGGTAATAAGGAAGTTGGGATTATGGAGGTGCCCAATACAAGAAAGAATATACAGATATACTAAAAATTGAAATTTTATTACATAGAAACATAGAAATAGAAACAATACAAATGAGGTTCATTAAAGCGGGGGTCCACCTATCTATCGTTTTTTTTTTTTTAGTTCATTCACAAACTTTTCTTCTCAGCATTACATACTGACATATTGTGTGTAATATATCCGCCTGTGTCAGATTTCGTCGGAAAGAATAACTTATATTATTCACTGCAGGCGGTTTCCATCTTCATTGTGGGCATTTGAAGCCCACAAGCATTTATTTCCTGGATGTGGTGAATGCTGTGCTCCCAGCATACACCGCTCGTTCCCGCACATGCTCAGTGGCATCCTGGGAAGCCTGAGACTAGCTCCCAGGAGTCTGGGAGAGGCTAGAAACACGCCTACTCCCATGGGAGGAGAACCAGGAAGTGCAAAGAAGAATAGAAAAATAAAAGGTAATTATGGCGATTCAAATTTTTTTAAACGGCGTGTCAACATCTAGGCAAGGAAGAGAATACATACAGATATTGTTCAAAATTTGGGTGGAACCCCGCTTTAACATTGATAGCAGAGTATATTTACAGACTGTTGTAGTGTTCATAATGTCCGTGTACATAAGGTGGTCAGTGATGAGTGTCATGTCCCTACATGTTTTGTCATCAATGGCTTCTTCAGGGAATTATGCGGACCACCAGTTTTCAAAACAGCTCTAGTGACAATAAATTCATATATAGATTAGTAATCATTTTAATAAATTCAGTACTGCATGAAAAATATCACATATCATGGTTGAGCATCCCACCTCATCTCTCCCATCAAACACACCAGAGAGACCCCAGAGAACACACACCAGGTCAATCCACAGATTGCAGTGGGGGAGGTTCTGTGTGACCACAGAGGGTATATGGGAACCAGGCTACATAGAGACAAGAAGCAAAGACATAATGATAATATCCATTCTTGAAAAAAAACCTTGTGTCCAATTGTATGGGCTAACATAGCCTCCATTATACTTACAAAACTCTGTTATAGAAAAGTATTAATGCAGGGGCGCCAAGGAGTAAATGCAAACGTGAGATGTAACACCGTCACATATGGACCACTGTCAAAGAGGAGTAAGGGATAATTCAATGGTACTATAGTTGGTAATAATACAGCAGCACAAAGAAACCTGTATGCAGCCAAGCACACAGAGCCCTCTAATATTGCAATCATTTTCAAGTATAGAAAAATCCTCAGACACTGATAGACCAGCCCATAAAGGATAGGCCTCACATAGACAGTCAGACATAAGCCCATTCATTATTTCAAACAATTACATGAAAGACCCAGACAGCTCAACATTGGAGCAGGTGAGGCATTCAGAAGTAGAAAATGCAGACACGAATTTCAGATCTGCATACCAGTGGAATCAATCAACCAAAGCTCAGCCATGACTAGGGATGAGCCGAACACCCCCCGGTTCGGTTTGCATCCAGAACATGCGAATGGACCGAAAGTTTGCGCGAACATTCGAACACCGTTAAAGTCTATGGGATTCAAATGTGGGAAATCAAAAGTGCAAATTGTAAAGGCTAATATACAAGTTATTGTCCTAAAAAGGGTTTGGGGACCCGGGTCCTGCCCCAGGGGACATGTATCACTAAACAATTTGGTAGGAAAAACCTGCGCTAATGAGCAAGACAAAATGAAAAAAATTGCTTGAAATGCAGAGTGCAGCTGCAACAAAATACTTCAAATATCAAATAAAGTGTAAAAACCATATAAACTAAAATTATGCGCTAGCATAAATATATCATGTAATGAAATTTGCGACTGACAAGCTCCTTAGGAGTACTATCCGGAGCTGTAGTATATTTAAATCCCAGTGCAGAGAAATAACAGAATAAATAAATTTTATAATATGAAAAGTTAGGAATTATAACACATGTCCGTGACAAAAATGTGAAAAAAACAAGAAAGTGAAAGTTCAAAAATTCGATCGGACCCCCAATCGCTTGAAAAACACCACATTCAGTCCATGAAAGACAGGTTGTATAAAAGGGGTAAAACGTTCCTTAGGTGTGTCATATCAGGGTAGAAAGGTGAAAAATGTAGGAACACTTCCAAGCCACCGATAGTTGCAGGAGAGGAGTAATGGATGTACCCTTACCGCACTTGTTGGACCTCCTCTATGGCGAGGTCATGCGAGCTTGCAGATATAACCCTCTGCAGGGACAGATGGATATCGATGTCCGGGTCTTGTTTGCGAGCGCCACCCACTCAAAACTGATCTTAATGTTTCAGCGTCAGGAGGGAGACTCATTATTCAGAGGATCCATGGATAAGAAAAGAGGGGGAAAAAACTCCAATAGTGTAGTAGTAATAATAAGGAGTTTATTGCCTTAATTGACCATAGGTCTTAATACAAAAATACAAGTATAAAAATCATTTGATTTAAAAAGCCGGCATAAAACAAAGGCTGAACGCCCGTGCAAACATAGGATGCGTGATGGCAAGCACTGCGAGGCCACGCCCAAAAATTGGGTTTTAGGCACTGGTGGCGGTGCCCAGAACCAAAAATATTCTTAGAAGCTATCAACATGAACATTGAGGAGGAATAGGATAGTCACTCAGCATAACAGGATAGTCACTCAGCATCAGCATAGGCAGTCTTCAAGGGATCTCACATTCATTAAAAAATTCATCGGTTACATCAGCATCAGGTGCTTGGTAGCTGGTGATCCAAGACTGATTCATTTTTATGAAGGTGAGCCGATCAACCGAGTCTGTGGACAGGCGCACTCTGTGATCGGTTACAAAGCCTCCAGCAGCACTGAATGTGCTTTCAGAGAGAAAGCTGGATGCAGGACAGGCCAGTAGCTCAATTGCATACTAAGCAAGCTCTGGCCAGTGATCCATCCTCAAGACCCAGTAACCCAGTGGATTTTCGGTTGGAAAGGTCTCCAAGTCTGATCTTGCCCCAAGGTATTCCTGCACCATGTAAATCAGACGCTGGCGATGGTTGCTGGAACTGATCAGACCTTGGGGCTGCGGACTAAAAAATTGTCTGAACACATCGGTCAGACGGCCACCTTCACCGCTCCTTCTGTGACTGACCGAAGCCTCAGCAACATGTTGTCCAGGAAGACCAGGAAATTGCAACCTCCCAGGCTCTGGAAACGCATTGCATAAACCTTTCTGCAAGGCCTCCCGAAGATGTTTCATCCTCTGCTCCCTCTGCAAAGGCTGGATAAGTTCCGCAATCTTACCCTTGTAACATGGATCAAGAAGGGTTGCCAGCCAGTAATGATCCCTCTCCTTGATACCACAAATCCAATGGTCCTTTTGCAGGCTTTGCAGGATCAGGGAGGCCATGCAGTGTAGGTTTGCTAAGGCATTGGGTCCGAAGTCCTCTGGGTCACTAAGGATCACATGATCCTCAACCACCCCCTCCCAGCCATGCTGACACAATCCTCCTCCTCCTCCTCTTCCTGTGTGATAGGCAGGCCTGCAGGAATACTGTCTGGATAAATAGGGCCTTGGGAGGTAAGGAAGTCCTCCTCTTCCTCCCTCTGTTCTGCCTCAAGTGCCCTGTCCATTATTCCACGCAGCGCGTGCTCCAACAGGAAGACAAGAGGGACAGTATCACTGATGCATGCACTGTCACTGCTCACCATCCTCGTGGCCTCCTCAAATGGTGACAGGACAATGCATGCATCCTTGATCATTAGCCACTGGCGTTGCGAAAATAAGCCAAGCTCCCCTGACCCTGTCCTGTGCCATACTCGCACAGGTACTCATTGATGGCCCTCTGCTGCGTGTGTAGCCGCTGTAGCCTTGCCAATGTTGAGTTCCACTTGGTGGGCATGTCACAGATGAGACGGTTCTTGGGCAGGTTGCATTCCTTTTGAAGGTCAGCCAGCTGAGCACTGGCATTATATGACCGGTGGCAATGCCCACAGACTTTCCTGGCCTGCCTCAGGAGATCCTGTAAGCCCGGGTACCTGCACAAGAACTGCTGCACCACCAAATTAAGGACGTGAGCCAAACAGGGAACATGGGTCAAGTGTCCCTGTCGGAGGGTGGAGAGGAGGTTGGTGCCATTGTCACAAACCACCATTTCTGGCTGAAGCTGGCGTGGCGTCAACCACCTCTGAACCTGCCCCTGCAGAGCTGCCAGAATCTCTGCCCCAGTGTGGCTCCTGTCCCCTAAGCAGACCAACTCAAGCACCGCATGGCACCTTTTTGCCTGAGTGCTTGAGTAGCCCCTAGAACTCCTACGGAGCGCTGCTGGTTCTGAGGACAAATCTGCACAGGAAGAGGCCATAGAGGAAGAAAAAGAGGAGGGGGTGGAGGAGAGAGGTGTGGCAGAATCACTACTATCAGCATTTTGGAGGCGTGGTGGCAGAACAAGCTCCATCATTACTGCACCCTGTCCTGCATCCTTCCCAGCTGCCAGCAGGGTTACCCAGTGCGCCGTGAAAGAAAGGTAACATCCCTGTCAATGCCTGCTGGAGCATGAGTCAGCGGCAATATGCACCTTACCACTGACCGCCCTGTCCAACGAGGCAAGGACATTGCCTTCCACATGGCGGTAGAGAGCCGGAATGGCCTTCTGAGGAAAAAAAATGGCATTTGGGAACCTGCCACTGAGGTACCGCACATTCCACAAATTCTCGAAAGGGGGCAGAGTCTACCAGCTGAAAAGGCAGCAGTTGGAGTGCTAGCAACTTAGCCAAACTAGCATTCAGCCGCTGAGCATGTGGATGGCTGGGACCGAATTTCTTTCAACGGTTTAGCAACTGGGGTAGGGAAATTTGCCTGCTACAATCGGATTTAGGTGTACTGCTAGCAGATTGCCTGCAAGTGCTTGAGACACCTAATTCTACACCTTCATTCCTCTCAGTGCAGGTCTCTGAGAGGACTGAAGGTATAGTGGGGTTGGAGAGGAGCAAGGAGAGGTCCGCCTTGTTCTTTGGTGTGGGTCTTTTAAGTACTGTTGCCAACAGACTGCATGGGAGCTTGACATATGTCTGATCAAGTATGTGGTGCCCAAGCGGCTGCTGTTTTGGCCACGCTTCAGACATATGTTGCAAACAGCAACGGTACGATCTACAGCACACGTCTCAAAAAAGGCCCACACCAAAGAACTTTTGAAAAAACGTGCGGAGTCAGCAGTGCCTTGCACATGCGGAGCTCTGCGGTGTGATGCAGTCGGTTGGCTGTCCTTAAGCTGGCCCCTGGAGGGCATCCTGTCTCATTGGAGATGTGCCGCCTCCTCCTCTCTTCTATCAGGCACCCACATAGAGTTAGTGACCTCATCATCCCCTCCCTCCTCGCCACTGGAGCAAACTTGGCAGTATGCTGCAGCTGGGGGAACATGACTGCCAGTTTCTTGTCCTTCTTGGGCACCCCCCTCTTTCTGAGCTCACGTTACTGCCTTCATACTCAACCTGGGTACCATCATCGGAGCCTTCAAAATGCTGCGCATCCTCCTGCAGCATGTACCCGTCACTGTGGTCGAACAGTTCGGGGGACTCCTCAGGACATGATGGTGGGGCTAGGGAAGGAGTGACTGATGCCATTTTGCTGATGGAATAGGCCGCTTTGGCAGCTGCATTGGCAGTCAAACTTGTCTTAGCCTGGGTGACAGAGGATGAGGAGGATGAGGACGGCTTTGTGATCCACTCTATCAACTATTCTGCATGTTGTGGCTCAGCACAGCCAGCTGTTGAAAAAAAGGACAAGCGTGCCCAACGGCCACGTGCTGAGGATGCACCTTGTCCATGACCAGCACTGTTGGCTGTAGACACAGAGCCTACTTGCCCTCTTTTAGTGGCCTGTGAGTGTCTGCCTTTCCTTGGTGGCCTTCCAGACATGCTGTAAAATTGGATTAGCAAAACACCGCCTGAAGTTTACTAGAAAAATTACACCAGCCTGCCTGAAAGTGTATTTGAAAACGTACACCAGGAACTACCTGCAGTCAGATATAGGCTTGGCTAGACTAGAATGCAGTGGATATATATATATATATATATATATGTTGGAGACTGTATATATATTTTATGCACTGCATATCACTGAATCACCTGCCTGCCTGCCTGAAAGTGTATTTGAAACTGTTCACCGGCAATGGCCTGCAGTCAGATATAGACTTGGCTAGACTGGAATGCAGTGGATATATATATGTAGGAGACTGTATATATATTTAATGCACTGCAGATTACTGAATCACCTGCCTGCTTGCCTGAAAGTGTATTTGAAAACGTACACCAGGAACTACCTGCAGTCAGATATAGGGTTGGCTAGACTAGAATGCAGTGGATATATATGTATATATATATATATATATGTTGGAGACTGTATATATATATTTAATGCACTGCAGATCACTGAATCACTTGCCTGCCTGAAAGTGTATTTGAAAACGTACACCAGCAATGGCCTGCAGTCAGATATAGGTTTGGCTAGACTGGAATGCAGTGGATATATATATATGTAGGAGACTGTATATATGTTTTATGCACTGCAGATCACTGAATCACCTGCTTGTCTGCCTAAAAGTGTATTTGAAAACGTACACCAGGAAATACCTGCAGTCAGATATAGGCTTGGCTAGACTAAAATTCAGTGGATATATATATGTTGGAGACTATATATATATTTAATGCACTGCAGATCACTGATTCGCTTGCCTGCCTGCCTACCTGAAAGTGTATTTGAAAACATACACCAGCAATGGCCTGCAGTCAGATATAGGCTTGGCTAGACTGGAATGCAGTGGATATATATATGTAGGAGACTGTATATATATATTTTATGCACTGCAGATGACTGAATCACCTGCCTGCCTGCCTGAAAGTGTATTTGAAAACCAGGAACTACCTACAGTCAGATATAGGCTTGGCTAGACTAGAATGCAGTGGATATATATATATATATATATATATATATATATATATATATATATATATATATATATGTTGGAGACTTTATATATATTTTATGCACTGCAGATCACTGAATCACATGCCTGCCTGAAAGTGTATTTGAAAATGTACACCAGGAACTACCTGCAGTCAGATATAGGCTTGGCTAGACTAGAATGCAGTGGATATATATATATATATATATATATATATATATATATATATATATATATATATATATGTAGGAGACATTATATATATTTTATGCACTGCAGATCACTGAATAACCTTCCTGGCCTGCTTGCCTGAAAGTGTATTTGAATACGTACACCAGGAATGGTCTGCAGTGAGATCTAGCTAAACTGGATACAGTGTATATATATATATATATATATATATACAAAGTTGGGATGTAAATATATATATACATATATACATATATATATATATATATATATATATATATATATATATATATATATATATATATATAAAATACACTGCAGCTAACTGAATCAGCTGCCTGCCTAAAGTACAGCAGGAATGGTCTGCAGTGAGATCTAGCTAAACTGTATGCAGTCTGACTGTATATATATATATATATATATATATATATATATATATATATATATATTTAATACACTGCAGCTAACTGAATCAACTGCCTGCCTGAAGTATATTACAAACAGTACAGCAGGAACGTTCTACAGTGAAATCTAGCTAACTGAATAAACTGCCTGCTCAAAGTAAATGAAATGACACTCTCACTCTCTCTATCTCTCTCTCCGCCAACAACACACTGCACAAGGCCAGCGTGCAGGCGGCCTTATATAGTGTGGGGCGTGGACTTAACCCCCTGAGCCATAATTGGCTAAAGGCACCCTGCCTTTGGCCAATTATGGCTCTCTTTGCTGACGGCGCTGTGATTGGCCAAAGCATGCGGGTCATAGTGCATGCTTGGCCAATCATCAGCCAGCAATGCACTGCGATTATGCAGTGCATTATGAGGCGTGATGCGCCGCTCGAATTTGGCATGATCGAACAGCCGATGTATGAGTCAAACTCATGTTTGACTCTAACTCGAAGCTCATCCCTAGCCATGACCATAGAAAAGACAATCCATAGTTAGCTTGTACTGAGTAGCATACAAAACAAATGGTCACCCCTGCCCTCCAGCTGATGTTATGCTGGAGAGGCCGGCCTAATATACACCCCACTCGGTCGGCGTCTGATGTCACTGACCGAGCGCGGATGAGATGCGGCCACTGCGCATGCGCCAGCGCAGACCCTCCTTTTGCCTACAATGACCAGGATACCAAGTGGCGGCGGTCATGTGGCGCAAGTGTGTCACATGCACAGGGTAAACAATTCAGGAGGAGCGGGTAGTCCTCCATATCCACACAGCCAGAGATACTAGAATAGGCTGAACAGGACCATTGTAAAACCATTGGAGGCTAGGATGGTGCAGCGCGGGCAGCCAGAGCAGGCATCTGCCCAGGTTTGGACAGAGGCCCGGGGGGGGGGCCATGCAGTCACAAGCACTACCCACCACCCACCACAATAGACAACCTGGAGCAAGTTGGTGGGAGGGAGAGAGAAACAAAGAGTGGGGAAAGCAATGTGCACTCATTTACTGGTGAACCATCCAGTGAGTGCACAACATCGATGTGAACCACGATATTTGAAGGAATACAACTTGCAATTAAACAAAGATACAGAGACTTAATTAGAGTTATATATAAAAAAGACACGTGTTCCATCAATAAAGATAGTTTACAGTCTTAGATTGTGACAAACATCTATATCACGTATCGTTTAATGTGTAAACACTTCATTCTGACTCACGCAGTAACATTAACCACCTAGGCAGAATAAATGGAAAGGTACTGGTATTTACCAGATGAGAAGGAGGAAGAAGGATATACAAAAGTATTCATGGCTCTATTTCTATACACTGGTCATTTATGTCAGATATATACGGGAAAACATGACACATGACTGAAACCAATCTGTGATCATAGGAAAGATTTAAAACTTATATATTAATTGAAACCTAGGTAATTTGTGGCAAATTATAGATCCCCCGGGTTTCTAATTGTAGCAAAGTACAGTCGATAGTGCCATCCCTTGAACGTGTGGGCACATGCTCAAGAGCCATGAACATAATCATGTTGATATTAAAATTATGTTGCAGCCCCACATGTCGACTGATGGCAGTAGTCATGAGACGTTTCGAGATTGGAGTTGTGTGATCTTTTATGTGCTTAAAGAAGGGACGTTTAGTCTTACCTACGTAAAAACATCCACATAGGCATTTGGCTAAGTATACCACTCCCACTGTATGACATGGGACTCTATGTGCAACAGTGTGAGCTTGGCCATCAGGGAGAATGACCTCATGACCATTAAGAATGAAGCGACAAGTATCACATCTCCCACAGGCAAATGTGCCAGTGTGGGATGAGTTGTCATGAGCCACAGGGGAAAAGTGGCTCCTGACCAATCGATCCCTAAGAGATGGTGCTCATCTATACGTAATCTCCGCATAGAGTTTAATATACTTATTGCCAGTAGTGTCTGCCGTGAACAGTGGCCAAAATTTGGTTAACCACTTGCCGACCGCCTCACGCAGATATACTGCGGCAGAATAGCACGGGAAGGCAGAGTAACGTATGGGTACATTACTCCTCTCCTGCGTGCCCAAGGCGGTCGGCATAGTTCCAGGAAGTGATCCGTCCTGAGGGGGAGGCCACTGATTCATGGCCACCCCCTCGCAATCGCTCCTGGCAAATGAGAAGCTTCCTCTGGTTCTGTAATGTAAACAGAAGCAGAGGAAGTGATGTCATCTCTCCTCGTGAAGCCTTTTCATTCCGGCTTCCGAGGAGAGAAGACATCTACTGTGAGTCTGCACGAACACTACACTAACACTAGCACACATAGGCACCTAAAACCCCCACCGATCACCCCTCTGCACCCCCTGTTACCCCCTATCACAGTGACACCAATAGCAGTTTTTATTTTTTTACTGATTACTGCATTGGTGTCATTTGTGACTGTTATACGTGGTAGGGCAGTTAGTGGTAGGCCCCTTTAGGTCTAGGGTAAACCCACCTAACAAAGGTTTAACCCTTTGATCACCCCCAGTTAACCCCTATTGCCAGTATCACTAAGCGATCTTTTTTCTGATCACCATATTAGTGTCACAGGTGATGCTAGTTAGCCAGGTAAGTATTTAGGAACACTGTCAGCTTTTTATAGCATCAGGTACCCCCATATACTACATAATAAAGGTTTTAACCCCCTGATTGTCCCCTAGTTAACCCTTTCACCAGTGATCACCATATAAGTGTTATGGGTGATGCTGGTTAGTTTGTTTTTTATACCCGACGTTTATTACCCAATAAAGGTTTAACCCCCTGAACGCCCGGCAGGTGAAATCAGTTAGGTTTTAGGTTCAGTTAGCGTCTGCGTCACCCCAGGCAGCGTCAGATTAGTGCCAGTAGCGCTAACACCCACGCACATAGCATACACCTCAGTGGTATAGTATCTAAACAGATCAATATCTGATCTGATCAGATCTATACTAGCGTCCCCAGCAGTTTAGGGTTCCCAAAAACGCAGCATTAGCGGGATCAGAGCAGATACCTGCTAGCACCTGCGTTTTGCCCCTCCACCCAGCCCAGCCCACCCAAGTGCAGTATCAATCGATCACTGTCACTTACAGAACACAACACACATAACTGCAGCGTTTGCAGAGTCAGGTCTGATCCCTGCGATCGCTAACAGTTTTTTTTGGTATTGTTTGAATCAGTCGCTAACAGTCATGT
This sequence comes from Lithobates clamitans, assembly GCA_037952925.1. NCBI lineage: Eukaryota > Metazoa > Chordata > Amphibia > Anura > Ranidae > Lithobates > Lithobates clamitans. The sequence goes on along the minus strand of JBBGZY010000240.1, from coordinate 4,794,596 downwards.
GAGTCTCAGTAGTGTACCAGTAAATTTAGAGCCCAAAATGGCAAATCGAAGGTACACTAGTGAAGAGGCCTACACGTTTCTGAGCATGACAGATAGTGAAGAGGAAGTCACTCATCTGTCAGATTTAGGCTCAGAATACGATCCTGTATACGACAGCGGCTCCATGACAGATAGCTCTGACAACGGAGTTGTGGTCCCTGCCAAGGTCAGGCGTACCAGACCCTGATCTTCTTCTGCTGTTGAGGTGCAAGAACCGCAGGGCTCTCGTATGGAGCAGAGAAGTACTAGTGCCGCTCATCTTTCTGGTGAACTGGCAAGCACCAGTGGCCTAGTACACCCTGGTTGTAGTCAAACCAGCACTGTAGTAACACATGGTCAGGTGGCGAGTCCCATAAGTGCAGTTCAAGCTAGTGAGGTGGCAAGCATAAGTAGTGTCCCGCTGCCACCAAGAAGACAAAGACAGGCCCATCGAGACCATAGTGCCCTTCCTGCTGCATTCGCCAATCCTAATTGGGAACCCACCACTTCTGCAGCACCCGTACTTTCCCCATTCCCTGGCCAACTTGGCATTTAGGTGGAAACAGTTGAATTTACGTCACTTGATTTTTGTTCGCTGTTTTTCACCGAAGATCTCTATAGATCTATTGTGGACCAAAGTAATTTGTATGCTGGTCAATACATCGCTGCTAATCCCCAGTTCTCCCTTGCCAGAGATTGGAAACCAATTACGGTTTCTGAATTTAGGACCTTTCTGGGCCTATCCCTCAACATGGGCATAGTTAAAAGGAGTATGTTGCGGTCATATTGGTCCACTGACCCAATTTACCATATGCCCGTGTTCTCTGCCTCCATGACTAGGGCACGATACGAGCAGATCTTGCGGTTCATGCATTTCAACAACAGTGAACTCTCCTCGTGGAGACCCTGGATACAATCGGCTCTACAAAATTCAGCCCCTCCTAAACCACTTCAATCAACGTTTTGCAGACTAGTTTACTCCCCATCAAGTTTTCTGCGATGATGAATCCCTGATTAAGTTTTCTGGCCGCTTGTCTTTCAAACAGTATCTTCCCAGCAAGCGTGCCAGATACGGGGTCAAGATGTATAAGCTCTGTGACAGGGCCACAGGCTATACATGTAGTTTTATGTTTTACGAGGAAAAAGATAGCCACGTAGAGCCGGAGAACTGCCCAGATTACATAGGGAGCGCTGGCAAGATTGTGTGGGACTTGGTGTCATCCTTATTCGGAAAGGGGTACCATTTGTATGTGGACAATTATTACACGAGCGTGCTACTTTTTAGTCACTTGTTTGATCATCAGATTGGAGCATGTGGCACCGTGCGACCTAATCGCCGGGGCTTTCTCCAGTGGCTTGTAGATTCCCGTCTTTGGCTGGGGGAGAGAGCCTGCTTCAAGTGTAATAATTTGCTCGCTGTGAAGTGGAGGGATAATAAGAATATTTTCGTTCTTACCGCCCTTTATGCAGACACGATGGTCCAAATTCCTACGGCGACTGGTGTTGTGAAGAAACCCCTCTGTGTCCACGAATATAACCAAAATATGGGAGGGGTGGACCTCAACGACCAGTTGTTGGCGCGGTACCTAGTTGCCCGTAAGGCCAGACACTGGTACAAAAAAGTGTCTGTTTATTTATTTCAATTGGCTTTGCTGAACGCTCATGTGCTATACAGAGCTTCAGGACAGGACTGGATCCTTCCTTAAATTCCAGGAAGAGATCGTCAGAGCCCTTCTGTTTCCAGACAGTGCTCCACCTCCCCTTCCCAATCCAAGTAAGCCGGCTGCATGAGAGGCATTTTCCTTATGTCCTCCCGAGAACCCCTACCCAAGGAGCCCCCCAAAGAAGATGTCATGTCTGCAGCAAGCGTGACACCCGCTATTATTGTCCCTTCTGTCCTGACAATCCTGGTGTTTGCATTGGTGAATGTTTTGAACGCTACCATACACTAGTTGAGTTGCACAGACTAGGTCACACTTTCACAGGGTCTGCCAAGATGCCATCGCATTTTGAGAGACCCGAACCTGGAACCGTTACAGTTACAACAGTTACAGTTACAAAAAAAAGTGTAAAAAAATAAATAAATAAATAATAAAATAAAAAAAACAAAAATAGTTGTCGTTTTATTGTTCTCTCTCTCTCTCTATTCTCTCTCTATTGTTCTGCTCTTTTTTACTGTATTCTATTCTGCAATGTTTTATTGTTATTATGTTTTATCATGTTTGCTTTTCAGGTATGTAATTTTTTTATACTTTACTGTTTACTGTGTCTTATTGTTAATCATTTTTTTGTTTTCAGGTACGCCATTCAGTTGCAGCACGGATTTATTATCTTGACAGCAACAGTGTTTGCTCCCATGATACATAAAGCCATGACTCTAGTGATTTTCTCCTAACTTTTGGGGCGGATGCCCCCATGCTTTGGCATATATATATAGTAGGCACAGATTGCGTTAAAAAATGTTTTATTTTTTACTATGTTTTTTTTGTATTTGCTTTGCAGGTATGGCATGTCTTATGCTCTGTACACACGGTCGGATTTTCCCATGGAAAATGTCCGATCGGAGCGTGTTGTCGCAAATTCCGACCGTGTGTGGGCTCCATCGGACATTTTCCATCGGATTTTCCGACACACAAAGTTGGAGAGCAGGAGATAAAATTTTCCGACAACAAAATCCGTTGTCGGAAATTCCGATCGTGTGTACACAAATCCGACGGACAAAGTGCCACGCATGCTCAGAATAAATAAAGAGATGAAAGCTATTGGCCACTGCCCCGTTTATAGTCCCGACGTACGTGTTTTACGTCACCGCGTTCAGAATGATCGGATTTTCCAACAACTTTGTGTGACCGTGTGTATGCAAGACAAGTTTGAGCCAACATCCGTCGGAAAAAATCCTAGGATTTTGTTGTCGGAATGTCCGAACAAAGTCCGACCGTGTGTACGCCCTATTACTGTTATACTGTAATGTTACTTTGTTTTATTGTTAACCATCATTTGCTTAGTAGGTACGCCATTCAATTGCAGCGCAGATTCATTTATCTTGACAGCAACAGCGTTTGCTCCCACGATACATAAAGCCGTGACTCCAGCGCTGTCGGAGGTGATTTCACCACCACCGTTTTAAAAAAGAGCATATATGCCGAAGCATGGGGGCAGTAGGGGTTTAGGAGCGATTTGCTCCGAACTTTTGGGGCGGATGCCCCCATGCTTCGGCCTATATTTTTTAGGCCATTCAACTGCAGCACTGATTTATATATCTTGACAGCAACAGCGTTTGCTCCCAGGATACATAAAGCCGTGACTCCAGTGCTGTAGGAGGTGATTTCACCACCACAGTTAAAAAAAAAATGGTGCATGTATGCCCATCATTAGAAGTGGGTGGATGAAGGGAGGTATTCTAATGGTGGGCATACCCACCGATCAATCTCTTTTTTTCATTCAGCCCACAGGCTGCATGGAAAAAAAAATTACAATATATGCCCAACAAGGACCAGCAACGTATTGGTATGTTGCTGGACTTTGAGTGGTTATACCAGAATGATGCCTGCGGGTTTAGGTATCATCTTGATATCATTTTTTTCAGCCAGCGGTCGGCTTTCATGTAAAAGCAATCCTAGTGGCTAATTAGCCTCTAGACTGCTTTTACAAGTAGTGAGAGGGAATGTCCCCCCCCACTGTCTTCCATGGTTTTCTCTGGCTCTCCTGTCCCAGCAGGGAATCTGAGATGGCAGCCGGTGGTTCCGCCAGCTGACCATAGAGCTTATCAGAGATCAGAATGACTCCAATCATCTCTATGGCCTAAGAAACCAGAACCTACGAGCATTTCATGACGTAGATTTTTCCGGATGTAAACAGCGCCATTGGGAAATTGGGAAAGCATTTTATCACACCAATCATGTGGTCAGATGCTTTGAGGGCAGAGGAGAGATCTAGGGTCTAATAGACCCCAATTTTTTCAAAAAAGAGTACCTGTCACTACCTATTGCTATCATGGGGGATATTTACATTCCCTGAGATAGCAATAAAAAGTACAAATAAAATGAAAGGAACAGTTTAAAAATAAGATAAAAAAGCAAAAAATAAAAAATAAAAGCACCCTTGTCCCCCCCTGCTCTCGCGCAAAGGCGAACGCAAGCATCTGGTGTCAAATGTAAACAGCAATTGCACCATGCATGTGAGGTATCACCGCGAAGGTCAGATCAAGGGCAGTAATTTTAGCAGTAGACCTCCTCTCTAAATCTAAAGTGGTAACCTGTAAAGGCTTTTAAAAGCATTTAAAAATGTATGTAGTTTGTCACCACTGCATGTTTGTGCTCAATTTTAAAGCATGTCGTGTTTTGTATCCATGTACTCGGCATAAGATCATCTTTTTTTTTTCATCAAACATTTGGGCAACATAGTGTGTTTTAGTGCATTAAAATTAAAAAAGTGTGTTTTTTCCCCAAAAAATGCGTTTGAAAAATCGCTGTGTCAATACAAAAAATGAAACACCCACCATTTTAATCTGTATGGCCTTTGCTTTAAAAAATATATAATGTTTGGGGGTTCAAAGTAATTTTCTTGCAAAAAAATTTACATTTTCATGTAAACAAAAAGTGTCAGTAAGGGCTTTAGTGGTTAGAAGAGGGGGTGATGTGTGACATAAGCTTCTAAATGTTGTGCAGAAAATGCCAGGACAGTTCAAACCCCCCAAATGACCCCATTTTGGAAAGTAGACACCCCAAGCTATTTGCTGAGAGGCATGTCAAATCCATGGAATATTTTATATTTTGACACAAGTTGCGGTAAAAAGACATTTTTTTTTTTGCACAAAGTTGTCACTAAATGATATATTGCTCAAACATGCCATGGGCATATGTGAAATTACACCCCAAAATACATTCTGTTGCTTCTCCTGAGTACGAGATACCACATGTGTGAGACTTTTTGGGAGCCTAGCCGCGTCCGGGACCCCGAAAACCAAGCACTGCCTTCAGGCTTTCTAAGGGTGTAAATTTTTTATTTCACTCCTCACTGCCTATCACATTTTCAAAGGCCATGGAATGCCCAGATGGCACAAAACCCCCCCAAATGACACAATTTTTGAAAGTAGACACCCCAAGCTATTTGCTGAGAGGTATGGTGAGTATTTTGCAAACCTCGCTTCTTGTCACAAAGTTTTGAAAATTGAAAAAAGAAAAAAAAATACAGTCTTTTTCTGTTTATATCGCAAAAAATAAAAATCACAGAGGCAATCAATTACCATCAAGAAAGCTCTATTTGTGGGAAAAAAGGACGCAAAATTTTGTTTGGGTACAACATTGCATGACCGCGCAATTACCAGTTAAAGCAGTGCAGTGCCAAATTGTAAAAAGTCCTCTAGTCTTTAGGCAGCCAAAAGGTCCGGGGCTTAAGTGGTTAATATGTCCCTCAACTGAATGTGTTGTCTTGAGTATTGGGTAATTACTCTCACTGATTGTTCATGGGGCTTCTCAGAGAAAATTAAGCTCCTTCTTTCTTGCTTAAAGGCTTTGTTAAAAGCCTTTTTCAAAAGGGTAAGACTATACCCTCTACCTTTTAATCTAGTGTATAGTTCTTTAACAGCTCTTTGAAAATCACTGTCTAGGGTACAATTTCTTCTAAGACCTATATACAGACTGTATGGGATACTTTTTAACAGTGGCTTGGGATATGCACTAGTGGAATGTAAAATAGTATTTCTGGTGCATGGTTTTCTGATACAGTGCGGAATATAAAAATCCCTCACCGGCAACGGAAATCTCCAAATTGAGGAAGCAAATTTTATGTTGGTCACAGTCCATTGTAAATTTGGGATTAAAGCTATTGGCAGATATATTGTCCATAAATTGCGACAGCATCCCCCTAGTACTGAACCAAAACAATAAAACATCATCAATATATCTATGCCATGAAATTACGTGTTGCAAAAGGTTTGACATGTCCTCACGGGCAAAAAGTTCCCTCTCCCATCCCCTCAGGTACAGGTTGGCATACAATGGGGTGCACCGTGTCTCCATCACAACCCCCTGCACTTCGAGGAAATGGGAGGAGCCAAACATAAAGGTATTACGAGTAAGGATGAACTTAAACAATTCTACAATGAACTGATTGTATTGGTCTGCCCTTGGTCCCCTTTCTTTCAGTTGTTTTTTTATAATTAAAATTTCCCTAGTGTGTGGGATAGCATTATAAAGACTTTCTATTGCCACAAGCCATGTATTTTTGGTGACATGCATGCCCTCAAAAGGGTTTGAAAAAGATAAATGGTATCCTTAATGTATGAAAATAGAGAAGTTACATGAGGACAAAGATATTTTTGTACAAGGGAACTAGCATTCTCAGTCAGACTCTGGCAGCCCGACACAATCAGATGGCCAGGAAGATTGGTTAATGTTTTGTGCACTTTGGGCAGCACATGAAAGGTAGGAATCTTTGGTTCTTTGGTTCCAGGTGATTTTGTCACTAAGCCCTCTTTGAGGGCAGACACTTAAGTTCATCATTTTCAACATCCATGGTAACTACATTTCCCCCTTTTATCGGCTGGTTGGACCACAATCTGAGAATTATTCTGGAGAAATTGAAGTGCCTGTTTGTGTCTTACAGATAGGTTATTGGCCTGTCTGTTGCCAAAATCTATCCTTTCAATTTCCTTGGTGGTCTGGTGGACAAATGCCCAAATGTTGGCATTATTGCTAAGCACCAGAAAAACCTGTGATTTGGGTCTGAAGGACAGAGGTGGGGGGAAGTAAGGCGACACTGGGAACGACAATGCAAACCGTGGGGGGAACCAGAGGCACGTCATCTCCAGTGTGGCCCCCTTCCCACAAGTCCATCATGTCATTAATGGCTTGAAGTTCATCCAAGCGGAAGTTCTGTGTACTTGGAGGAATATAATCAGCCTCACAGGGGCTGTCATAAAGAACTTTATACATTAACCTCCTTGCGAATAAATGTACATCCTTAATAATCTGAAACTTGTCAGCATTAATCAATGGACAAAAGGTAAAACCTAGTTTTAATACCTCAATTTCAACAACAGACAGGGACACAGTGGAGAAATTAATAATCTTTAGCTCTGTGTTCCTGTGTTGTCCTTCAGTGCTGGAAGAGCCATTGTATGGCTCGGGGATTGATCCGGGCTTTTCACAAAAAAAATAGGAGCTAATTTGGGATCAATGGATTGTGTACTAATAGGAAACAAGGAAGAAAGATTAGGCTCATTTACCCTTCTGGTAGCAGTGGTAACCGTAGTGGAAAAAGAAGACAAAGTGAGTGCCACAGTGCTCAGTGCAGAATTGGAAGCCAATATAGACGTGGTTGGCATAATTTTTAGTGAAGTCAAAGTGGATGGCTGTGTAGTAGTGTATTTGTGATGAATAAATTGTGGTCGTCGAGTTGCAGAAGGCCCGAAGGTCCGTCGAAGTGATTCCACTGAAGTGGTGTCAGATTCCCCCTTGCGTTTCTTTGGTAGTCTATCCTGGGACAAATCCTTTTAAATTGATGATTGGCTGGATAACATAAAGGAAGCAGAGGATACATTATATATATCACTATCCATTTTGGGTGCTGTATAATTAGATGGTCAATTCATGGGTCTGCTGTAGGCTGTTTGGTTCCATTTGTAAGCGCAACCATATTCTTGTGCTGATTTATCTATAAGAAATTTACCCTCCTTGGCATTGATGATGCCCGCTGTATATTCCTCAAGATATTCATTATATTTATATTCATATTATATTCTTTATATTCATTATATTCCTCAAGATATTCATTCCTTTTCTTTTTTAGTAAAGGTAGGAGAGGAGATAATAAGGACATGATCCTGATACCAAGTGACATTATGACCAGTACAACAGTCTGTAAATATACTCTGCTATCAATGTTAATGAACCTCATTTGTATTGTTTCTATGTAATAACATTTCTATTTTTAGTATATCTGTATATTCTTTCTTGTATTGGGCACCGCCATAATCCCAACTTCCCTGTTACCACTCTTATCTATTGAATAGTGATGAGGTGCCGGATCAAATAGGGTCAAGAGTGAATGTACCACTCTTATCTATTGAAAAAGGATGAAGTGCCAGATCAAATAGGGTCACTCAACCCAGAAGAAAGAAATAAAGTAGGTAGAAAAAGACTAATGTGCCAAAAGATTGAAAAAAAGGAAGTTGCCAAATTAAAAATAAAAAAATGTGTAAATACCTCCACGTGGTAGGAGGGATCCTAGCTTCTATCCTGAGGTTTACCCAGTTAAGGATACAATATTTCTGAAAGTGCTAGACATTGGAAACAAGGCCTGTGTAAAAAAAAAATTACCTAAATTCAGAAAAAAATAAAATAAATAATTGTAGAAAGAAAAAATGAAGATCAGTGCAGCCAAACCATACTTGTAATTGACCAGTGCCTAAACAAGCAGATGTCCCAATTCCCTCCCATACTCCTTTGTGGGTTTTTTTGCACTGTACTAAGCCTACTTGTGTCCTACAAGCCTTATTTTCTGCTTCACTGTAATGTATTTTCATCAACCACTGTAAATGTGTATGCTTCGTGAGCAGGGCCTTCCCATTCCTTCTGTATTGAACTGTATTGTAATTGTACTGGCCCCCTCTACAATGTAAAGCGCTGCATAAACTGTTGGCGCTATATAAATCCTGTATATTAATAATTAAAAAGTTGCCAGAAACCCATATGTGTTAACAAGCGGTAATGCATCACTTCTCCTATGCATCTCTTTTTTCCATGCAGAAGAGAGGACATTGTACAAACTTTAGGAAGAAGACAACACCATGTGTGAGTAGCTTTCTGGAAAATGATTGCCATAGATTACACAGAACTCAGGCTATGGTAATTTGAGATAACTTTAGCACAGATAAAGTGTTAGCTGTCCATTGATAGCTTTAACTGTTTGGAATTTCTCTTTAGCACAATCTTCAACTCTTTATTTTGTGTCAACTTGTTCCAAGATAGAGGGAAGTTACATTACTTTATTTTAAGATACTTTATACTGTATTGAAATTTTTTGTGATTAAGCGTTGTTTCTGGTAACCTTATAACTAATATGAAAAATGACAATAATTAAATTAAAACACTGAGCTGAGCCAAAAAGCCAGGAAAGAACTGAAACTTTACTCTGAGAATGATAGAGTAGATGGAAAACAACCAGGAATTTTGTATGTATCCTAACTATTTTTACTGTTTCTAACACTGCAATTGAAAGAAAATTTCTAATTTCAGAAATTGTACAATGGATTTGAGCAGTGTTGTATTCCTGTGCATGGGAAACTTGTGTTTGTCATTCTAATTTAGCAGATGAAAAATAAACAGTCCTAGTGGGGTCACAGATTCAGATTATATTCAATGTAAGATTTGCGTAAGCTAATGCTCTGTTTGTGTCCATAGTCATTTAAAAAAAAAATTATTGTTACCTTTGCTATTTTTGATTTCCTCTCACAATGCAGTGTTAGGGCCCTATTGATTGTCATTGCATTATGGGCGAAGGTCACATGACCATGAGAGAGGGTAGATGTCACCTCTCTCTCTCTGTTCTCCATTACCAACTGACACTGGGTATTTTGGTGGCAGCTACAACAGTGGAAATAGTGATTGGGGGTAAGTTTTTATACAGGCATAGTAATTGGACAAGATGACAGTTTCTATTTAAGCTGTTTCCTGTTCACTGCAGGCTGGACAGGACTTGTTATTACCAGTTAGGGTCCCTAAATTCTATAGGAAAATATTCAATAGCCTGGTTACATTATGGAAAGCCAGCTAAAAAAAATAATAATTATGAACTAGAAAGAGTGCAAGGCAGTCTATTAAACTGCAAACTAGTTTAATTAGCAAAAGAAGACCACTTTTTTGTGGACAGGATGTTTGTTTTTTTTGTCCATGGACAGGGAAGGAGCAAAGCAGCATAGACCGAAATGCAGGCTGTGCTTTTCTTGTTCAAAACAATATTGATCAGGACCTCTTGTGTGCTAAATGTTCCTACAAACACTAGCTGGTCAGCAGTCATCTATGTTAAATCATGGACATAAGATTGTTACTCAGTCTGTCCAGAAATAGTAAGGTTGTTGGATTGTCACCTCACATCTGTGGTCAACTTAAAGGATATCAAAAGCCAAAACTTTTTTTTATGGTTTTTGGATATGGTAGAAAATGGATAAATCACCTTTCACATTTTTCTATTTTGAGGAAATAACTCCCTGTCCTCTAGACACAATGGAATGTGAGAGGAAATCTCTCTAAAGTGACAGAAATGCCCTCTTAGATGTTGCCACTGGAACGTGTCCCCATGTAAAACTTCCCGCTCTATTCCTGCTCCAGTGAGAATTTACAATTTTGGATTTTCCCTCATTTTCAGTGGTCACTAGGACAAACAGGGAGGAAGCATCTCGTCACTGGGGACCCCTGACTGGGTTATTGGATTTAGATACTCTTTAACCACTTAAGGACCAGCCTCGTTTTGGAATTTAGGTGTTTACATGTTTAAAACAGTTTTTTTTGCTAGAAAATCACTTAAAACCCCCAAACAGTATATATTGTTTTTTTTCTAACGCCCTAGAGAATAAATTGGCGGTCATTGCAATACTTTTTTTCACACCGTATTTGCGCAGCTCTCTTACAAGCGCGCTTTTTTTGGAAAAAATTCACTTTTTTGAATAAAAAAATAAGACAACAGTAAAGTTAGCCCAATTTTTTTTATATTGTGAAAGATAATGTTACGTCGAGTAAATTGATACTCAACATGTCATGCTTCAAAATTGTGCCTGCTCGTGGAATGGCGTCAAACTTTTACCCTCAAAAATCTCCATAGGGGACGTTTAAAAAATTCTACAGGTTGCATGTTTTGCGTTACAGAGGAGGTCTAGGGCTAACGATTGCGGTGATACCTCACATGTGTTGTTTGACCACCATTTTCATATGCGAGCGCTACTCACGTATTTTCTTTTTTTATTTTTATTATTTATTTATTTTACATGATTTTATTTATTTTTAAATTGTTTTAAAAAAAGAAAAAAAAAATTGTCACTTTTATTCCTATTACAAGGAATGTAAACATCCCTTGTAATAGAAAAAAGCATGACAGGACCTCTTAAATATGAGACCTGGAGTCAAAAAGACCTCAGATCTCATATTTACACTAAAATGCAATAAAAAAAAAAAGTCATTTAAAAAAATGACATTGAAAAAAAATGTGCCTTTAGTTTTGACGTCGCTTCCACCCAGCAGTGTCATGGAGACCAGTGGGCACCATCTTAGCCCTGACTCGTCTCCAGGCACAGTAGGGAGACAGACGCGATCGCCTCCGCCGATACCGACAGCTCCGGTAAGCGGCGGAGGGCACCGGATCGCGGCGGGAGAGGGGCCCCTCTCCCGCCACCGATAAAAGTGAACTCGTGGCAAATCCGCCGCAGAGACCACTTTTATCTGAAACCCGACCGCCGCATGAAAACAGGGAATACCGGGTTTATGGCAGCTAACTGTTGCCATAACAACGATATCCGCCACCAAACTTTGGACGTACATCGGTGTGCGGCAGTCGGCAAGTGGTTAAGAGCAATGAAACAGCAGAAAGTTGAAAAAAGAGTGCTGAATGCAGGCATGGCAGAGGAATGGTAATGGCAGAAAAATCTTTACATATAATGAGATCCTTAGTCCCACAGGTCCACTCTCCTACATGTTTGGTGCTGAAGCATTTGTAGATTTCAGGCACTGTACCTGAGAAAGTAGTTCTAGCACTATGAAACATTAAAATAATTTCTGACAGGGTCTTATGGGGTCTGTATTAATACTAACCTTACTGATTACCATGACCCTTCCTTACCTTTTTACCACAGATCTCTGTCATATAGTCATATCTGATTTTTTTTATAATTCACATGATAAATATAAAATTATTAGATAAATAAAACAGTGCATGCACTACAGCGATTGTTGTATAGAATTTTTTAGGACAGTTCAACTAATGGTGGCAACAGTGGACAATATCTGCATAGGCTACTGTATGTGTTAAAAAGGTTAATTGGGAGAAAGGGGCAGAGTGTTGTTACAGTATAACTGGAAGTGCTTGAACAGGGACATTCATTGCAGAATCCCTAGGTACTATAAGTATAATTACCTACTCTTAAAGTGACAGACTTTTGTGCATCTCTGGCAGAGGGCCCCACCACAAGCCGACCAACACCAGTATTAAGGTGCCAGACTTGAGACACTATGATTTAGAGATACCCTGAGCCTCGGTTCACACTGGGACGACTTGTCAGGTGACCTAGTCGCCTGACAAGTAGCGTCCCGTTCTCTGCAATGGAACCATTCTAATTGCGTCGCTCCGACTTAGAAAACGGTTCCTGTACGACTTTGGGGGCGACTTGCATTGACTTCTATACAGAAGTCGTTTTGCAAGTCGCTGCTGAGTCGTGTCCTGGGTCACCTGAGGCAGTCGCGCTGTAAGTCGTGCTGCCTCAGTGTGAACCGAGGCTAAGGAGGGACAGAATGTTGTTACAGTATAACAGGAAGTGCTTGGCCAGGGACACTTATTGCAGAATCACTAGGTATTATAAGTATAATTGGACCCTAAATGTGCCATGCCGTTCCGACTAATTTCCTTGCCTGAACTTTGCTTTGTGCCCCCGCGCAGTAAATGCAGTTGCATGCCTTTTTTCAATAACATGTACACCCCATGATTCTTTAAGGTGCTGAAGACTTACAAGGTATACATGCTGATATGATGTGTTTCAGCAGGTCAGATGGGAGTCCATAGCAAAAGCACATATCCTAGGATGAAAACACCGATCCTGCTTAGAATGTATTGCCAGAGAAAGTTTAGAAACTGTCAGGATCGCCTAGTAGTAAAAAATACAAATAAAAGAAAAACAACAAATAAAACTGTGTAAAGTTTCTAATGATATGTTTACAAGTAGGCAGACATATTTGTCAATTACCTATGCAGACTTCGCCTACACATTTCAGTGTTTCAGTACAAGTGTATCAGTCTGTTCTGACTGTTGGCAATCAATCAATACACTCTCTGCGTGGTTTATTCTGTAATAGATTGTAATAGAATTTATCACAGAAGGATGCCCATTCAACTCTCTAGTATTCAACAGCTACTGTAGGAAGAGTCCACAAGTCCGTAAATGAAATACAGTCATGAAAATATGAGGTGCAGACATGTAAAAATGTGAAATACACATCAAATTACTTTCAGGTGAATGCTACAACAATGACTCCAAATATTTACTTACTAAACATATACCATAGTTCCCCATGAATATTGATAAATGGCCTAAAGCTTTATTCAAGGCAGATGGCCTTCATAATGTGTGGCTTTTGGAACTGGAGCTAACCCCAAAAAATATATGTTTCAGCATACCAGTCTTTAGATGTGGTGACTACATTAGTTTTCTTTTTTACAGACTTTTTACCCTTTATTTTTACATGGTGATCCTGCCAGTAACTCCCTTCCTGCCCCAGGGTGGCCTATTCCTTCAATATATTAGTGAGTCAGTTATTCTTTTTTTTAGACGTGTCTGCCTCTGTTCATTTCCATTATGGATTACTCTATCCATACAATCGAGGTAGATTGAGGAAATCTCCCTTCTGAGACAGTGTATTCGGACAGCAGGGACTCTCTGCTGTCCGAATACACTGATCAGCCGCTATAAGGGCATCCTCCTACTCATAGCTGAGGTTCTCCATACCTTCTATAAGTTTGGTTGCCCTTCTTTGCCCTTCTTTGTACTCTCTCACATCTTTTGTGAGCTGGTCTTACTAATGCGTTGTACAAGGGCAAGATGATGTCCCTCTCTCTGGAGTTTATACCTCTTTTGATACAAGAACAAATTTTGCTAGCTTTAGTCATACTTGATTTGTTGTAGCCGTATTAGTGCAATTGTGACAGAGAAAATTGAGTACTGTCCGTGATACTTTTTTTATTTGCACTAACATACAATTTTTCAGGACAAGCTTTCGGGGTATGTCCCCTTCTTCAAGGTCCAAGCAGTACTCAGTACTCAGTACTCAGGACATACCCCGAAAGCTTGTCCTGAAAAATTGTATGTTAGTGCAAATAAAAAAAGTATCACGGACAGTACTCAATTTTCTCTGCTAGCTTTAGAAATGACAGCTTGACATTGCATGCTATTATTAAGTCTACAATCTTCCAGAACACCCAGATCCTTCTCCGAACCGTCAGATTTCGGCTAATTTTTTATTTCTGTCTGTGTTGCTGTTGGAGAGTTCTCCTCAATTCCTATCTGGTAAAACCTTGTCAGCAGAACATGAAGTAAGGGGAAATCTCTTAAATGGAGACTGAAATAGCAGTAAAAACCTGACAGGAGTTCCAATTCTTCCTCACTTTATCCAAAACTTACAGAAATGTTTTGGATCAATAAACACTTAAATTTTCTAATTTGCTTCAGATTTGGGCAGCTGAAGTCAGCACAGCTATTTTTATAAATAGTAAACTTTTAAAAGCAGGGCCTTCTAAGTCCTCTTGTATTGAATTGTTTTGTAACTGTGTTGCCTCCCTCATTTTATAAACTGCACCGCAAACTGTTGACACTTTATAAATTTAGTATAATAATAATAATAATTAATATGTGCCAGCATGTTACCTGATGTCCAAATTGGGTGTTTGGAAATGCATGAAACTGTGTCTTGTACATAAAGCAATAGACAGGGGCAGTGCAAGGGGGGTGCTTGGGTGTGCAATAGCACCCCCAAAATTTCTCAACTATATTTGTGGTGAAGCAACTGTAATGCTAGTGGAGCATATTGTAATATTTGTGGTGGGGCATATTGTAATATTTGTGGTGGGGCATATTGTAATATTTGTGATTCGAACAATAGTAATATTTGTAGAGCAATTGTAATATTTGTGGTGGAGCAAAAATAATAAAATATAATAATAATATTTGTTGAGCAACTGATATATTTTGGTGGAGCAACTGTAATATTTGTGGTGGAGCAACTGTATTTTTTATAGAGCATACTGTACTATTTGTGGTGGTGCAATTGTACTGTTTGTGGTGGAGCAACTGTGACATTTGTGGTGGAGCAAGTGTAATATTTGTGTTGGAGCAACAGTAATATTTGTGGTGGAGCAACTGCAATGTTAGTGGAGGATATTGAAATATTTGTGGTGGAGCAACTGTAATGTTAGTGGAGCAACTGTAATATTTGTGATGGAGCAACTGTAATATTTTTGGTGGAGCAACTGTAATATTTGTGATAGAGCAACTGTAATATTTTTGGTGGAGCAACTGTAATATTTTTGGTGGAGCAACTGTAATATTTGTGATGGAGCAACTGTAATATTTGTGATGGAGCAACTGTAATATTTTTGGTGGAGCAACTGTAATGCACACCAATTGTGCCACAACCACAAATACACAAGGGTGGTTGCGGCATGGCTCCCTTCACCTAAATGAGTTGTGTTCAGTGTCAGTACCACCCACTGAATGCAACATGCCATTTAATTTTTGCAGCAGCTGTGAAGCAAACATTGCAGAGGCTGCATGTGTACAGCCCTGAGTTGATTCATCTCTTTGCTCAGGTTGGCAACCACATGCTTTTACTGCCCCCCAGCCACCCGTGTGAGTGAGCCCCAAAAGGGTTAACTGACCACCAATGTAAAAGGGGCACACTAAGCACCATTCACGTACAGTGCCTAGAAAAATTATTCACACCCCTTGAAATTTTCCTCATTTTGTCATGTTACAACCAAAAATGTAAATGTATTTTATTGTTTTTTTTGTGATAGACCAACACAAAGTGGCACATAATTGTGATGTGAAAGGATAATGATAATTGGTTTTCAAAATTTTTGATAAATAAATATGTGAAAAGTGTGGTGTGCGTTTGTATTCAGCCCCCTTTACACTGGTACCCCTAACTAAAATCTAGTGGAACCAATTGCCTTCAGAAGTCACCTAATTATTAAATAGAGTCCACCTGTGTGTAATTATTATTATTATTATACAGGATTTATATAGCGCCAACAGTTTGCACAGCACTTTACAACATGAGGGCAGACAGTACACTTACAATACAAATCAATACAGGAGGAATCAGAGGGCCCTGCTCATTAGAGCTTACAATCTAGAAGGGAGGGTCAAGTGGAAACAAAAGGTAATAACTGTGGGGGGTGAGCTGATGGAGAAAATGAAAAAACTTTTGTTGTTAGGTGTGGGTAGGGTAAGCTTCTTTGAAGAGAAGGGTTTTCAGGGATCGTCTAAAGGCTAATAGAGTAGGAGATAAGCGGACAGATTGGGGTAGGGCATTCCATAGGATTGGAGAGGCTTTGGAAATGTCCTGGAGGCGAGCATGGGAGAAGGTGACGAGGGAGCTAGAGAGCAGAAGGTCTTGAGAGGAATGAAGAGAACGAGTAGGTTGGTATTTAGAGACTAGGCTAGTGATGTAGCTGGGCGCTAAATTGTGGATGGCTTTGTAAGTAGTTGTTAGTATTTTGAATTTAATTTGTTGGGTGAGCGGAAGCCAGTGGAGGGATGGACAGAGAGGGGTAGCAGAGACAGAGCGATTGGTAAGGTGGATGAGTATAGCAGCAGCATTCATGGTGGATTGAAGACAAGCCAATGAGAATGGAGTTGCAGTAGTCAAGGCGAGAGATGACCAGCGAGTGAAATAAGAGCTTTGTTGTGTCATTGGTTAGAAAGGGGCGTAATTTGGAGATGTTGCAGAGGTTGAGGCGGCAGGATTTGGACAGTGATTGGACGTGGTGCTTATAGGAGCGTTCAGGGTCCAGGACTACACCTAGAACCTTGGCATGTGGGGATAAGCTTATAGTTGTGCCATCGATTTTGACAGAGAGATCAGGGGAGGGGGCATATGGGGGAGGAAAAATTATAAGTTCAGTTTTGGATAGACTGAGTTTGAGGAAGTGGTGTGACATCCAGACTGATATATCTGAAAGTAAATTAGTGATACGTGAGGAGACTGAGGGAGTGAGCTGAGGGGTAGAGAAATAGATTTGGGTATCGTCAGCATAGAGGTGGTATTGGAAGCCATGGGAGGCTATCAGCTGACCCAGGGACGAAGTGTAGATTAAAAATAGGAGAGGTCCAAGAACAGAACCTTGGGGGACCCTGACCGAGAAAGGAAGGGGAGAGGAGGAATTAGAGTTGTAAGAAACGCTAAAAGTGTTTAATCTCAGTATAAATACAGCTGTTCTGTGAAGTCCTTAGAGGTTTGTTAGAGAACCTTAGTGAATAAACAGCATCATGAAGGCCAAGGAAAACACCAGACAGGTCAGGGATAAAGTTGTGGGGAAGTTTAAAGCAGGGTTAGGTTTTAAAAAAATATCCCAAGCTTTGAACATCTCACGGAGCACTGTTCAATCCATCATCTGAAAATGTAAAAAGTATGGCACAACTGCAAACCTAACAAGACATGGCCGTCCACCTAAACTGACAGGCTGGGCATAGAGAGCATTAATCAGAGAAGCAGCCAAGAGGCCCATGGTAACTCTGGAGGAGCTGCAGAGATCCACAGCTCAGGTGGAAGAATCTATCCACAGGACAACTATTAGTTGTGCACTCCACAAATCTGGCCTTTATGGAAGAGTGACAAGAAGAAAGCCAATGTTGAAAGAAAGCTATAAGAAGTCCCGTTTTCAGTTTGCGAGAAGCCATGTGGGGGACACAGCAAGCATATAGAAGAAGGTGATTTGGTCAGATGAGAATTTTGGCCTAAAAGCAAAAACGCTGTGTGTGGTGGAAAGCTAACACTGCACATCACCCTGAACACACCATCCCTACCGTGAAACATGGTGGTGACAGCATCATGTTGTAGGGATGCCTTTCTTCAGCAGGTATGGTGAAGCTGGTCAGAGCTAGTGGGAAGATGAATGAAACCAAATACAGGGCAATCTTAGAAGAAAACCTGTTAGAGTGTGCAAAAGACTTGAGACTGGGGCAAAGGTTCCAGCAGGAGAACAACCCTAAGCATACAGCCAGAGCTACAATGGAATGGTTTAGATCAAAGCATATTCATGTTTTAGAATGGCCCAGTTAAAATCCAGATCTAAATCCAATAGAGAATCTGTGGCAAGACTTGAAAATTGCTGTTGACAGACGCTCTATCCAATCTGACAGAGCTTGAGCTATTTTGCAAAGAAGAATGGGCAAAACTTTTACTCTCTAGATGTGCAAATCTGGTAGAGACATACCCAAAAAGACTTGCAGTTGTAATTGCAGCGAAAGGTTGTTCCACAAAGTATTGGTTTAGGGGGGCTGAATACAAATGCACAACACACTTTTCAGATATTTATTTGTAAAACATTTTGAAAAACATTTATAATTTTCCTTCCACTTCACAATTATGTGCCACTTTGTGTTGGTTTATCACATAAAATCCCAATAAAATACATTTCTGTTTTTAGTTGTCACAGGACAAAATGTGGAAAATTTCAAGGGGAATGAATACTTTTTCAAGGCACTGTAATGTAAGAAGAAGCACTGACTACCAATATAAGGGGGCACTCTGGGCATCTTATGTTGTAAGTAGCCCTGATGCCCACAATTTATATGCTACACAGTCCTGACCCCTACATTCTATATGCTATGTTGTATGTTACACAATAAAGGGGACATATTGATCACATAGTCCTGACTGCTCTACTCCATACGCACTGTTGAATGCTACATAGGGGGTTATTTACGAAAGGTAAATCCACTTTACACTGAAAGTGCATTTGGAAGTAAATCTAAGGGGTAGATCTGAAATGAGTGGAAGCTCTGCTGATTTTATCATCCAATCATGTGCAAGCTAAAATGCTGTTTTTTATTTTCCTTGCATATCCCCCTCGGATCTACAGTGACATTACTTCCAAGTGCACTTTTAGTGCACTTTCAAATGCACTTGCAGTGCAAAGTCGATTTGTCTTTAGTAAATAACCCCCATAGTCCTGACCACTGCACTACATATAATATTGTGTACAGTATTGGTCAATGTTCTGACAGTTGCATCATACACACTATGTTGTACATTGCATAGTACTGATTGCACTGATTCTTTTTTGTTTGTTACATAGTCAAAAATGCTATGCTGTGTATGTTAGATAGTTCTGACCACTGCATTGTTTACACTGTGTTGTAGATCCCAACAAATTAAAAACAAGCTTTTCTTTTACCACTCTATAAACTCTATAAAGAAAAAAATCCAAGTTGAAGTCCTTTGGGAGGAAACGCATCAGTCTTGGCTTTCTGCTTCCCACATTGTCCTTCCTTTTTTACTCTGTGATTACAGCTTTTATTCTTACCGATGTATGCTGGTTTTTATAATAAAAAACCCACCTTTTTGACCTACACCATATGGAGGCATTTTTTCTTTCCATAACCTTTCGGACGTGAGTTCTTTTGGCTGTCCAGTTTGATCTTCAACGCCTGAATTCCAGCCTTGGTGTTATCTACATCCGAGTTCCGGTCTGGCAGTTACCCGCACACCCCTTGGAGTCGTGTTTGAAAATCCTGGGTTCCTTGGAGTTCTTTCGATTTGCCGATCTCGGCATCCTTGCCTTAATGACTCGTTGTGGCTGACATTCGAGTCCACCTGTTCCAGTAAGAGTAGATATACTTCCCCTTTTGGTCGAAGATGTACCATCCCTGATGCTCTTTACGCTCTTTACGCCAGACAGTGCCAGTGTACTCCATCCCTGACTAGCCACTATCTGGTGGTGGATTTACACCAGTCCTTTCCAGGACCTTCACATCTATTGGACTTTTTCTCACCACTTATGTGCATTTAGCCATATTTGTTTATTCTTTAGCGCTACATTATTTATCATTTACTATTTAGCATCTTTGTCACATTGTTCATGTAGCAGCTTTCCACTTTCTATTTATTTGAGTTAGCACAGTATTATTTCCCATTTTGCACTTTTAAGATATGTAATGACAAGACTGTGATACTACAATGGATGTATGGTAACGTATATGGGTATACTTGTTTGTGTACAGAAACCTTGGCCAATGATCTTAAAGGAAAAATATAATGGGTGCTTAGATTGCATTGGCTGATTGACTACTAATCTTTTAGATCGTGAGATCTACCAAGCAGGGCCCTCTGGTTCCTCTTATATTAAATTGTTTTGTAACTGTACTATCTGTCTCCACTTTGTAAAGCCCAAATTGTTGGCACTATATGAATCCTATATTTTATTATCAATAATAAAAATAATGATAATATATACGCTATATTGTCAAAAGTATTAAGGCGCCTGACTTTACATGCGCATGAATTTTAATGGCATCCCAGTCTAGTCCATTGGGTTCAATAAGGCCCATACTCGCTCATCTATGTCTTTATTGACCTTGCTTTGTGCACTGGTCCAAATCATTTGGTGGAGGGGGGATTATGGTGTGGGGTTGTTTTTCAGGGGTTGGGCTTGGCCCCTTAGTTCCAGTAAAGGGAACTCTTAAGGTGTCAGCATACCAAGATATTTTGGATAATTTCATACTCCCAACTTTGAAGGAACAATTTGGGGATGGCTCCTTCCTGTTCCAACATGACTGTGCACCAGTACACAAAGCAAGGTCCATAAAGACATGGATGAGCGCATTTGGGATGGAGGAACTTGACTGGCCTGCACAGAGTCCTAACCTCAACCTGATAGAACCCCATTGGGATAAATTATGATTAGAGCAGAGACTGTGAGCCAGGCCTTCTCATCCAACATTAGTGCCTGACCTCACAAATGCACTTCTGAAAGAATGGTCAAACATTCCCATAGACACACTCCTAAGCCTTGTAGACACCATTCCCAGAAGAGTTGAAGCTGTTATAGCTGTAAAGGGTGGGCCAACTCAATATTGAACCCTTCGGTTCAATATTTACAAATGTATTGATAATAAATGGCTTCGGCCAAACACTAACCATGAGCGAAAGAAATGTTTTTGTGTTACCATTCATATTCTCTGAAAAATGGCCAAGAAATCATAAATTCTGCCAGGGTATGTAAACTTATGAACACAACTATATATACATATATATATATATATATATATATATATATATATATATATATATGTCTGAGCATACTTGTATGTGTGTTTAAAAGAATATTCAGAGGTCGGATCTTGTTTGAACATCTGACATTATTTAATATACAGTATATGACCTCTTTACTGTCCTTTCTTTTGTGGTGAAAATCTTCAAAAATAAAGACATTTGTTATTGAGCAATCTATTTCATGTTATTGTTCCTATAGGGCTTTGGTTAACCCATTAACCCACATATACACTTATGTGGCTCTTGTACAATGTGTAAACAAATACAGGAGCCTATGGTTTGCATGTGACTATATTTATCTTATAGGTTATAAGTCACAGGTATTCTATTCATTTAACAACAGTTTGCACAGGAGTCCGCCTAAGTAAATATATGAATTTAACTTTTAAGTACTGCACTTTACTAGTACAATAAAAGTCTGGAGTCTAGCGTCTCCGGTATAGTGATTCTGCAAACTGATTCAGGTCAATAGAGAAAATAAATCATATACCTAATTTATCAGTCCATTCCCTGATTGTACAAACACTGCCTCTATTATATGTATGTTTGAAAGATGTTAAAAAATATTTTCCGGGATTAGCTTCCTAATGGCACCAAGAAATGTTTAAAGCATGCCAGTGACCTTTGTTTTCTTAATCATTTGTCTTTGAGCAGACCCCGTGTTGCACTTTTTAAAATAATCGTTGGCGATGATGACACAATATTACTGCAGCTGCTCCACTCATTTTCCTACTTCTGAAAAAAGGAAGAAAAAAAAAAAAAGGCGAACATTCAGAGGCCTTATCAAGATTTCTAAAGGAAAAACAGATGTTGCCCCATCATTATCATAGAGGTGAAATGTTTCATTTCAAAAATGTAATAAATTCTAATAAAGAAAATAAATGTGAGTTCAGCCCCCATCTACACACAGATACCTTAGATAAATAGACTGATAGATAAATCCAGTGCATAATATCATTATACATTTGATGGGAAAGAAAAACAATACAATCATTAAACAATTCTTATATGATGCATGGTGATTTTTTTTTCAAGTAACCTTACAAATTAAAACATTATTGTGACATTCTAAAGGAAAAAAAATTCTATAAATACATTTTTATATTGGGATCTTGATATTGGGATATTGATATTTTGTATCACAAAATAATACTTTATTACATGTGATTCACTAACTTGTATTGATTAATAATATATATGAAATAAAATATGTGGGGGCTGTTTTACCAAATGAGTTGAGAATATTCACACAATGTGTTGCTTGAATATTAAAACATTAAAAATATCCAATCATGTGCATAAAATAAATAAAACGGAATTAGCTTTTCACATCGTTGGATAATTTAAGTGAACATTCACACATTCCGTGAAGATTCTCAATTCCTTTAGTAAATTATTCCTAATACATTAAATATTCACTTTCATTATTTGATCATTTGAAAAGAAAATTTATATATATTATTTTCAGCCTGTACATACTTAGATATTTAAAATTAACACAGCTACAATGTATTAAGTGAAGATTCCCAATTCCTTTAGCAAATCATCTTTACTGATTCTGTTTCCCAATACTTATATATATATCTATATATATATAGATATATATATATATATCTATATTTAACTATATATATCTATATACAGATATATATATAGATATATATCTATATATATATATCTATATACACTGTGTATGTATTGGCCTTGTATATAACGCTGCGGTTTTTAAAAATGTGCATTGTGGAATTTATCCAGAATCAGAATTGTTACGTCATTTGGTTCTAATCCCTTAACTAGTCTGTAATGAATACAATATGTATATTTTCTTTTGGGCTTTGGTGATTTATATGCAGGCTAAATCCTAAACATAAACTTAAGTCATAAAACAAACTATAAACAATGTAGGTTTGATTTGACGTCCAAAGATTGACATAGACTTGCTAAGGTTGCATAGTTAAATTAGCCTTTTTTCTTGCAACGGTATAGTAAAGCAACTGTATGGCCATATAAGTGTGAACACAGTCTGGATCTGTGTATGAGTGTGTCAATTTCAATTCGGGTGGATAAAAGGCGCAGGGAAGTCAGTGTTCAATTTATATACAGTAAGTGGTGTGTGTTTCTTGGAGAAGTACACGATTGCCAACCCAATGTAAGGAACAATATGTTAGCTCCAATTTCATTTTTCTTTCCATCTTTTTGTGTGTCCAACTGTCCATTTGTAATAATTTACAAACTTTTAATGCAAAAAAAAAATTAAGTGATTAAGCCATCACTTTTGGTCAAGCTGGTCATATACTTTATGAATTTTGGCCGATTACCGAAGAACCAACTGAAATTTTCTCTGTGCGTTGCCCTCTCGACATCATTTGAAATATCGAAGGAGCCAGATGGCTCGGTCGAACAGAGTCTGCATTAAATCAGATGCAGCTGCTGTTCAGGTATTCTGACAGCTGCTGGTACTGGCTGTCAAAATACAATAACCACAGTGGGTAATCATCCGTCCATCCATGCTGTATAGCTGATGGAAAAAAAATCTAACTATGCACGACCACCTTTACTCATACAGCTCTCTGTGCTTATTTTCTATCAGTTCTGCCAGTGGCAGTAAATTACATTTACCATACTGGAAAGGTAGGCTGGACCTCATGACGAAAATCATTTAAAAAAAAGTGCCATTACCTGTAAAAGAAGTCTTTAGGTATTTGCCTGCCCTGTTGCCCACCCCACTGTACACCTCTCCAGTCACTAGAGCTGGTCTCCTGAAGTCTGCTGGGAAACTGACCCTACTGGAAATGTCAATCTCTTGGGTTCGCTGCAGCTCTGGAACTCTCTCTGACCTCATATCATCTCTCTCCTTTGCAGTGATGCAAGATTAGGAGGAACCAGAGAACTGTGGGAGGCCCAGGAAATCAACAATACTGGAAGGGTCAGTATTCCAGCAGGCTTCAAGGGACCAGTTCTGATGATCGGAGCAGTGTTCAGCATCATTAACATCAGGAATGGTAAGTAGTTAAATTGTTACTAAACCCAGGAGCCTGTATTCACTTTATCTGGTCTCCCACAGTATGCAGAAAATGGAAATGCAGTTAATTTAATAAATATAAACTGCTAAATACCTTTTCTCATCAGCAGTATATAGTAGTCTTGTGACTTTTATCAGTGTCTGGTTAAGCACTGGTTAAAGCTTGTAGTTTTCATTCTCTTCTGTCTGTCCTATGAGGCTGCATGACTCTGACCCTCTGTCTGGGAAGTGCTGATTGGCCTTAAGCTGATCATATGCACCCTCACAAGAAAACAAATACTCTTTAGCAATACACACCAAACTGAGCATGTGCAGAGTGCCCCCAATGGTCTGTTCTATCAGAAGATTGATTGGGGGACTGTGGAAGAAGGGGAGGATCAGAGAAGACTGGATCAAACAGACTTTTTATGCTATGTGGAGGATTAACCCCTTAGGTTCCACAGTGAGTATAACAAGTATGCTTTACTGGATTTACAGATTAATTTTACTGTCGTGGGTTTAGCAACACTTTAACAGCAATTTAAATTGAGACAGGCTTTCTGTAAACAGCTTGATTTTCTCCCACGCGTCATATCTGGCCATTGGTTTAAGCTGTTTATATGTAGCCCATGCACTTAACACTGTAGTCTGAAAATATAACCACAGCTTTCTACAGAATGATTATTGCTTAAACGTGCACCAGAACAC
Organism: Lithobates clamitans; assembly: GCA_037952925.1. Taxonomy (NCBI): domain Eukaryota; kingdom Metazoa; phylum Chordata; class Amphibia; order Anura; family Ranidae; genus Lithobates; species Lithobates clamitans. The sequence goes on along the minus strand of JBBGZY010000240.1, from coordinate 4,769,834 downwards.
TGAGCATGTATATTTTCTCTTATTCAGAAAATGCTGGCACCAGCCGAGGAGGCAATGTTAGCTGAAATTTATCTCAGATCATTTAATATTTCCCCAGAAATAAGCTGTCCCGGATGTGTCTACACAGAACTGAAGTGGATGAAACAATTCTTCCCTGTGATGGCTATTTTCATCTGGATCAGGCAATGATCAATTTGAGTCTATGGGTAACTTAAACGAAAAGACTTTTCATGCATATTGTGCCAGCACGTTTGGTAGCACTTTCACTGGTAACATAGTAACATATAGCTATATAGACACATAAGATCAGTTTGGTTGGAAGCTAATCAGTGTGTTTCCGAGAAGAAGCTGAAGCACCTGTAGGAAACCCTGTAAAAAGAGGGTGAGCATTCCAACTCCTTGCAGACAGTGCCTCTTGTGGTAATTCAGCCCAGCATTCACAGAGCTGCAAGGCAGGAGTGTTATCCATTTATCCATTGAGATCAATTATTTCTAAGGACACCTAGTATTGTACAGATACTCAAATGCTAACATTGTATAGTCATAGTTAAAGTGTACATGAAATCTACAGTTTAATATACCAATAATGCTACAGTCACTGTAATAGAATTGCTCTGGTCAAACAAGGACAGATCTCTCTTTGAAAACAAGAAGCAGTGACAGATCATCCCCACAATTGTGGGGAATGCCATTACTGACATCTTTCTGAAAATGCATGTCTTTTATTTTGACCTAATGGCTTTACTTATTCGAAACAGTACAATAACATAGGTAAAAGCCATAGTTGGGGGTCATTGCTGAGAGTGTAGAACTGCATCTCCCCCCCTTGTTACTAGTGCACAGCGTATTAGATTGGTGTACCATCCTGTGTTTAAAGCGTCTGCTCTCTTCCACCTGTGCTCCAGTGGCCCATAGCTGGCATGAACGGTACACCACTCATACAGGCAAACCCCACTTTTAAGTACACAATGGGGTTTATTTACTAAAGCTGGAAAGTGCAAAATCAGGCTCACTTCTGCATAGAAACCAATGAGCTTCCAGGTTTTATTTTCAAAGCTTAATTGAACAAGCTGGGGTTAGGAGCTCATTGGTTTCTATGCAGAAGTGAGTCTGATTTTGCACTTTCCAGCTTTAGTAAATAAACCCCATTGTGTACTTAAAAGTGGGGTATGCCTGTACTTGTCCATTTACTTAATTTCTAGAAGCTAGGGGTTAATGGATAGTTGTCCATGCTTGGTGGGTTTTCATGTTGGCTGTGGGCAGTTGGGATGAGGGAGTGAAGTGTGACAACAATTGAAGTCAGAGCAGATAGAAAGCAGTGTCCCGGTAGATGGAGGATGCTGTCCTCTAGTTTCTCACCACTGATCTGAAGTGCTCATGCGGCGCAGGACTTGCCATGAGTCACCCCCTCACATGAGCACCCCACTCCCAAGATGGCTGTCCCATCTGCACCCATCTTTGTGCCTGGTTGGGGTACAGGTAATGAGTGATCTTTTATACAGTTAAACCGGTCTTTTTTTTACCATAGTCTACCATAGTTTGCAACATGTTAGTGCGCAATGTCAGGTACTACAAATGCTGTACTGGTGTAAAGAGTTGCTGGACAGATTTTTTTTGTCCACTGGCATAGGAAGAAAAGGCTCCTAGTGGTCACATGCCACATAGGTAGCTGCTGAATTGCTAGGTTTCCATTAACGCTTTTTACAGCAAGTGCTTTCTAAAAAAATAGACAGTTGCTATCTGTCTGATATTACAGTGGTGTTTGGGTAAGAAGAGAGTATAGATGCAAATAGTGCATTCTGGAGTTTTCCTTTAAGAATTAGCACATTTTATTGAATAAGCCAATGCTTTCAGAATGGTTATTCTCATATATTACTGATATCTTTTTAGAACCACTGTTTAACAATAAGGTCCCACGATTTTGAATATGTTTAGCTGTCTTTGAGAACCATCATGAGTTGGCCTATAGCTTGGCTTAATGATAAACCTAAAATTATGATGTGTATAATGCCCACTGGCCAATCCACTTCCTGTGTCTATGCCTATGGGCACACATATTTTTCTGAAGAAGGTTATACCTTTAATAGATTTTAATTTGGAGGTCACACAGTTTAAGTTTGTAGCCTTTTATTACTGAGATTAACTATACGTGTGAGTTTTGCTTGAGTGTAACCCCAAACATTTTTTTTTTGTTCTAGGGAAAGTGAAGAAAGTTAAGCTGGCCATAGAAGGATCGAAATTTGCTCAGTGTGTAGCCATGCCTGCTCGACAGAAGTTGATGGTTTGTAATGTTGGAAAACTTTTGTTGATCAGTGTATTCTGACAGTGGAGCTTCCCACTGTCAGAATACAATGTCCCACCTCTCTTGTTTGAATGGATGAATCTGTTAGTTTTTTTATTCAGCCCGCTGGCTAAATGAAAAAAACTACCTGTCTATAGCCAGTTCAAAGTTGGACTCTTTCTAGCTGTCTGTGGTCTTGTAGCGATTTGCTTCAGTGTTGTCACCAGACGAGAGGTGTGGTAGAATCTGCAAAAGAAAAGAAAATAATAATAAAATAAAAATGTGTGCAGAAGTTGTAGTATTTTACAACTCTATTTAAAAAAATAAAAATAAAAAAAAAAATAAAAAATATATATATATATATATATATATATATATATATATATATATATATTTTATTTATTTTTTTAACCGTTTTGTCAACATTCTGAATTGGACAGCAATAGTATTCTACAGACATAGTACAGACTGAGTAGGATTTTCCAATACAAATAAAAAAAATTTTGGCTGAAGAACCACTTTAAAAAGACTTTACAGCAAAGATGTATAATTTTCATAAATACAGTACATGTTTTTAAATTAGGAAATATGGTGGGATTGGAAGTTTCAAATTTGAATTCCTGCTAGGGCAGCAGTGTGTGTTTTCACCATATTTTCAAGGCTAATATCTAGGTGCTCTAGTTTCTCTCTACAGTCAGGCTCACTGGTCGGTTAATTGGCTTCTGCCAAATTTACTTGTGGACTTCATATAAAAAGGAGCCTAAATCACCATTTGCAATATGCCAATTAAAGCTCTAGGCTGTAATGATTTGTCTGTCTCGCATTCACAAGACATTGATGAATGACTGCTTCAAGTGAAAATAAAACTTCACAACTGCAAACAATTATGGAAAAGAAAGTGGAGATTATGAAACTAACCTAAGGTCCTACCAGCAAAATGTAATTTTTTTTTTTTCCTCCCACCATTCTCTCTATTTATTGTTAGCGGTAAAAGTCAGGGCTTAGCTTCGAACCTGGCAGAGACCTCCAAATTCTCAGTCTAAATGTTCTTTTTCTGAAATCTTATACTCTGCAAATTTTATCAGAGTACAAGCTAGGCGTTTTTTTCTTAATTGATCTTTGAAATATTAAACATTATCTACTGTACAAAGATTAAATGCGTAAGTATTCCTGTTTTGAAAACCAAACCCTCGTAAGAACCTAGTAACACAAATCACATTCCATGAATTTTGTAAACATTGTGGTGTTTTTAGCAATAAATTGATGCAAGATGGATTTTAGGATTTATTTATGTATTATAGTACCTTTAGCTACAAGCTTAGAACACAGGGGAGCTGGATCAATTACCACATAAAGGGTTGAATGTACTGTGGGAAGACTAGAAAGCGCTCAGTGATCCAGTTTATCATCATGCAACCGTGCCATTCTGTTTTCTTGTGGCAATGACTTCTGGGAAGAAAAAAATAAACATAGAAGCAAACGCTACAGCACTGTAAAGAAAGCGATACATGTCTAATGAGATGAATGTACCTCAATGATATTTATGTAAAATAAAGTACATTAAAAAAATCTACTTTGTCACAAAGAAAGAAAATTTATTCCAGTTTTGCTAATTGATTGAGAAACTGTTGATGAAATGTATATTGAAAAGCGCTGTGTAAACTGTTGGCACTATATAAATCCTGTATACTAATACTAATAATAAAATAATGTTTAAAAATTGTTGATGTGACAGAAATTTACATAAAGTGTATGTCAAACCAAAACCTTTTTTTTTCTAATCTTAGATAGAGAAGGAAGCACTTAGAACCCCTTTGGATTTTTATTGCTACCTGAGGCTCTATAAGAGAGACTAACCTCCTGTCGACCACTCACAGAAAATATACTGCGCTTGGGTGACAAGTGCGGGCACGGCAACATACATGTATGTTGCCTGCTTGCTTCCACATTTTTGGTTGTGCCCCCTGCTTACCCGTGCTGTGAAGCAGCAGATTTCAGCCAATGGTTTTGACTGAAACCTGCTGACTAGCCGTGTCTAATCACACACAGAGCCCTGTGTTTACAAACAAACATTACTATGTGAACAGCAATCTGGCTGTTTCTTCTCCCTGAAAAGCAGGGGGGGAAAACAGCCAGATTAGTAAGTAAAAGCAGCACACATTACACACATTACACTTGTTAACACAGTTAACCCCTTAATTGACCCTAAATGTTAACCCTTCCCCAGCCAGTGTCATTAGTACATTGTCAGTGTACAGTATTACCACTGATCACTGTATTAGTGTCACTAGCGACCTTAGTGTCAGTTAGTGACCCTCTCAGCCTGTGTCTGTTAGCTCCAGATTGCCCGCCACTCTTTCACATTCACACCATAAGTCACTGATCACCACCATTACAGTATGGCACCTATAGCTCCGTAAATTCCTGTATATATATATATATATATATATATATATATATATATATATATATATATATATATATATATATATATATATATACCATAGTTTGCAGACGCTATAACTTTCACACAAACCAATTAATATATACTCTTAGGGATTTTTATTACGAAAGACATTTGGCTGAATGCATTTAGCTTAAATTTATGAAGAAATTCAACTTTTTAAAAAATTATATGTTTTATAGCAGAAAGTAGAAAATATTGTTTTTTTTTCACAATTTTAGGTCTTTTTTTGTTTATATACTAAAAAAAAAAACCCAAAAAACTGTGGTGATCAAATACCACTAAAAGCAAGCTCTATTTGTTAGAATACAAATGATATCAGTTTAATTTGCGCACAGCGTTGTATGAATTGCCAATTAAAGTAGCACAGTGCTGAAGAGCAAAAAAATGCCCTGGTCATGAAGGAGGTAAAGCCATCTAGAGGCCAAATGGTTAATACCCACTTTTTGTCTTGCTGAGAAATAATACATGAATGTCTCAAAACATGCTGTTGTCATTTTCATTCATGTGAAGGTTGCTCGAGAATCATATTACCTATACCAATATCTTAGCAATGCCGAAGGTATAACCATATAATTGCCTAATGTTGTTTTGAAGCAAACTTTTGCCTTACATTTTTAAAACTATGAACAAAACAAACTGTGAAACATGCACACATAGAATGTACCTAGTACACAGTATATAATATAGGCCCCTTTCACATGACAAGCATGTAGGTGTGGTAATTCGCCATTAAATAAAGTGTACATTAAAAAAAAAATGTACACTTGTAAATCATCTGATTAACATTTACATTCTTCTATGTGCAATATGTGTTCTACATTGTATAAAGCAGAAAGTACATGCATTTTTGGTTAATCAATCTTATGGAAAAAATTCATGTTAACTGGAGTTTGAGCTCAAATTGGACTGTTTTTAAAAAAAAAAAAAAAAATAATGTGTGTGTGTGTGTTCACATGCCTGAACATGTGCACAGACGATTTGAGTAGTGTACCCTATTTATAATATTCAAGGATAAGAGAGATTACAGAGGAATTTCCTGCCACAGAATTGTACTACTACAGATTAGGAGATCTGAACTATTCTGTATGTTTCTTACACCAAAATTGCCTTTACTGACTGTTCAAATTACACAGATGAGTCATACTTAACAATTCAATTACAATTTTAAATCACTGACTTCAAAAATGACAACACCACTAGTCATCAGAAACAATTTATATTTTATTGAGGTAGCTTAGTTGCTATTTAAGTATTGGGGATATATGATAATACAGCACGTGCCGTACATAGAAAACAATTACAACATTCCTTGCTGAATAAGAAGGTGTTGATTCCACCGGTAAGACCTCTTGGTATTGTGTTCACTTTTGGTGTCACTCTCAACTTGCATGGTGAAAGAATATTAAAAAGTCTGGGAATCAACCACTTTTGGTGCATGAGTAATAACTGGGTATTTTCAAATTTTGGCCAATACCAAGAGCCTTTGAAGTTAGAGCTGAAATATTACTTGATGGAAAATATCCCTGCAAGGCAGCCAGATTCTTCTACAAAGAAAAGAGGAAGAATACCACATGCATGCACTGCTGTCCCTGTTGGATTAGAATCATGAATGAGCCACAGCACTCAAAGGGAAATGCTCAAGTACAGGAAGATATTACCCTGTCTCTCAATCTGGTGGAGGTATCTTATACATATGACTACTATTCCTTAACTTTAGGAGCAACTCAACCAAAACTTTTATTTTTAGTTTTGGACAAAAATCAAATACCTCTGTTATATTTTTATTACTATCACTGATCTCTTTAGGGAATTTTCACCCAACTTCCTCCTCCTTGTCACAGGGCCGTGAAGTAACATTTAAAGTAACCCTACAGAGATTCTACCCTCCCTCATTTTACAGGAAAAATATGTTTTTGTTGCAGTCTGTATCCAAACTGAAGTTACCATCACTTCCAGTCCCAATGGGTACGCAGACCATGATAAACACCTGACAGGGGTCCAAAGTCTTCTCAGTTAGAAACTAAAAAAAATGTTTGGTTTGAGTTGGCGTTTTAATCAGATATTTGGGCTAAAGAAAAAAGTGGATAAAAATAAATAAAAGCGTGGTTTGAGGCTGTGATAAAGTAAAGCACAGCCACATTGTTTCATGATGGACTTTGTGGGTGCCCCATCTCAACTTACCACATGTAATCTCAGATATCTCAATTATACCATTGGTTATAATGGTGCTGAACAGTAGTACTTCCGGTTTAATTATGGCATATAACACATATGGAAAAATAATTTTACGAGCATGTGATTATGTTCTGAAACTATTTTTTTAAATAATGTTTTGTTTTGCATACACATGGAGGTGGTCAGATATGCTTGTAACATATACAAACTGTGTTAGCTGCTTAGTAGGGCAGCAAGAGAGTCATTCTTTACTCTGGTCCATAGATATGGAGAATTTACTAACAAGTGAAGTTTACTATCAAGTGTATACTCCAGAGCAGCCTGTCTCAAACTCTTCAACACAGAGGAACCCTTGATATAACTTTCTGGTCTCAGGGAACCCCTGCTAAAAATTTCTATATCTACAACTCATGATTCATTAGTGTAATGCTCCTTACACTTGTAGATACTGGGAAGAATTGCCCCCTTACAAATAGCTAAAAATATTATTGGTGGCAGTGGGAACTTATCTAAGAGGCAGAATTTGCTAATTTCTCAAGGAACCCCTAGCAACCACTGGAGGAACCCTGTTTGAGAAACCCTGCTCCAGAGTGTTTTTTTTTTTTTTTTTTTGGGGGGGGGGGGGATATCTGACCATTGTTAAAAATCTTGCAGGTGCAAGCCATGTTGTAACAAACCTCATTGAAGCGTGTGCTGATATCATCAAAGGTGACTGTGAAAATAAATAAATTAAATAGAGTTAGTACAGTGTGCATGTACAGATATGTCCACTGTGATCATAGTCAGGACACATAGATGACTTCATACACTGGTCCCTCTAAAGGGGTTTCAAATGATAAATAACCATATTGCCTTTTTTGCTCTGGATATGCCGTTTTGCTTGGTGCATGAGCACATAACAGTGCTGGAGGGGAAGTTCCGGGACTCCTGTGGGTATAGGGTAGAAGTGATGTCAGCTTGGGGGGGGGGGGGGGACCGCTTATGTTTCTTCCTAAGCCCTGTGAGCACCTCCAGAGGCCATGGTTTTCTATCATCGGCAGCACGGGTACACTTGGTACAGATTTGGATTTGACTAAATATGTACTTTAATGTGAGTTGTTATAACATTTTTAATAAACTGCCCATTGCTGCACTGGATGGCGCTTCCCTTTCTATTCTGGGTTCACACACACGGTGGAGGAAATCGCATATGATTCGGACAGGAACTGGATTCCTGTTCAAATTGCATGCTGTTCTTTGCAGTGCAATTTGCCCCATTCATTTGGTATGAATGCAAATTGTACCGCAAAGTATCAGTTTCAGGAGCATTTTCACAAGTACCAGTACTTGTGAAAAAACTTAGTATCGGCACAATTGCATCCCTAAGGCACACTGTAGCAACTTATGTCTGCTCTTTTGTTCAATTCATTTAGTAAATTAGACACAATCTGAATGCATCTCAAATATGTCCCAAACTGTGCATTTTTCTGTTTTTGATTATGTGCTTGTACGCACATTCTGAAAGCTGTGTATATTAGCCTTTACCGACTGCACCAAAGGGACGCCAAAACTAGATGGTAAAAAAGTTGGAAGAAGCTTTATATATATATATATATATATATATATATATATATATATATATATATATATAAATAGAGAGAGAGAGAGATTAGGCTGCATACTGGGATTTTGAGAGAAAGAATACTAAGGAGAGAAACAAATGAAATATATGGTGACAAAGCTGACATGTACTCTGATAACATGAGATATCCAAGTCACAGGAAACACATGGGGGGAAATGTATAACTATATTCCAAGCTAGAAAAAAAAGAATACGATTCCCGAAAGATCCACGATGCTGGTCCTGCTGTATGTCACTTACATGTATGGACGGTCCAGTCCTGGCACACGTAATAACTGCCTGCAGCTTTGGCTCATATAGAAGGATCATGCCTGAAAATAATCACTAAAAGTTATTTCAACTCACATTCTAAGAGACAGTATCATAAAAATGAATTGGTCTGGCTAAAAATTGTAGATATTACTGTATATATTAAAAAAGTAGGTATGATTAAAGCTGAAGATTAATTTGTTTATTTTTTTTCTTTCATGGTCCCTCCTCTTCCCATTTATGTGCCAGCAAGAAAAATAGGCCATATTGCCAAGCCACTATCATGATGCCTGCCGAGCATTAAAGCCCACTTTATTTTTTTAAAATTACATACATTTTTTTAAGACTCAGTGTTTCGATCACTGGATCTCTGTGCTTCTCTATGCAATGCAGGGGACCACAGGGTGCTGTACATAGCTTCCTGAAAATATTACAGCCTCCTGCCTCAGTACTCCTCTCATGAGTCCCCAGCCCTAATGCAAGGAGGAGTTATGTAAATAGTAAAAACCCTGTAATGGGTGATATCAGTCTGGGCATTTGTTGGCAGATTGCATTTGCATGCAGATCGCACTAAGTAATTGCACTTTTGATGTTGAGCCTCCATGATTGAAATGGTGAAATCTAATGAATGAAAATATGAATAAGGAGAATGAAAAAAAGAAAGGGGATAATTGTAATATAGGTGATTATTACAATTTTAAAAATGTTACAAGTTTTAATTGTATGACCCTATAATTAAAAACTAATAACCGCTTCAGCCCCGGAAGATTTTACCCCCTTCCTAACCAGAGCATTTTTTGCGATTCGCCACTGCATCGTTTTAACTGACAATTACGCGTACGTGCGACGTTGCACCCAAACAAAATTGACATCCTTTTTTCCCCACAAATAGAGCTTTCTTTTGGTGGTATTTGATCACCTCTGCGGTTTTTATTTTTTACGCTATAAACCAAAAAAGAGCGACAATTTGGAAAAAAACGCAATATTTTTTACTTTTTGCTATAATAATTATCCCCCAAAAATATATAAAAAAAAACATTTTTTTTCTCAGTTTAGGCCGATATGTATTCTTCTACATATTTTTGGTTAAAAAAAAAATGCAATAAGCGTATATTGATTAGTTTCCGCAAAAGTTATAGCGTTTACAAAATAGGGGATAGTTTTATGGCATTTTTATTATTAATTTTTTTTACTAGTAATGGCAGTGATCTGCGATTTTTATCAGGACTGCGACATTATGGCGGACACGTCGGACAATTTTGACACATTTTTGGGACCATTGGCATTTATACAGCGATCAGTGCTATAAAAATGCATTGGTTACTGTAAAAATGTCACTGGCAGGAAAGGGGTTAACACTAGGGGGCGATCAAGGGGTTAATTGTGTTCCCTAGTGTGTGTTCTAACTGAACAGATGATCTGTCTCTTCTCCCCTCAGAGAACCGGAAACTGTGTGTTTACACACACAGATCCCGGCTCTCTGTGTGTCAGCGGCAATCGCGGGAGGCGGGTGGTGATCGTGACCGGCGAGCCACATGGCAAAGTGACGTTAGATAATGTCGTTTCGCCCAGCCATGCCATTCTGCCGCAGTACAACTGCGGCGGCTGGTCGGCAAGTGGCTAAAGGTATACCTTATTTGGGAAAATTTGTGTGTCCATAGTCATAGACCCAGGAAAAATATTGGCCTGTGGGCACTATGCATAGTGCACCCTTAGTACTCAGTGCTGCAATATACCAGGATGTTTAGCTCAGCAGCAACATTTTGGTGGTGAGTTGCCCTGAACTGTTTATTCACACTTGTTACCAAATTCTGGTTGAATTTGTTAAAAATCCTGGAAAATGTATGACTAGCATTAGGGAATGAGTATGGGAGTTACTTGCTTTTGTCATAAATGTATGGAGCTGTTTAAGTACACTAGAACAAGAGGGTGAGAGTGGTGCAAGGAGGAATAGTGGCCATGCTGCAAGTACTGTGGGAAGTGAGAGCAGGCAGAAGATGTGTGTTAAAACAGAACAAAACCTGTTGATGGAACTGTTTCCCAAAACCGTTAGATTCAAGGCATGGTTGCTTGTGCTACCAACTGAACTGCCATGCCATTAAATGGCTGGTGTGCTAACAGATCACATGTGCAGCATCATGACAACTGCAGATCAAAGAGAGGCTAAGATGACAGCTTCCTTAGCTGTAAAGGATACAGCATGTATTTCAACTGTATTTTCCCTATAACTTCCATCATTCCATGTGTCATAAGTTAATTTGGTGGGGTTGATCATTTTTAGTCACTGTTTTCTAGTAATATGCTGGATTCATGGACAGATCACATAATATGCTTTGACTAGTGGATAGTAGTGGTGTACTAATGTTGGTGCGGGGGGTGTAGTCTGCACTGGGTGCGCTGGCTGAACCAAAAAAAAACTATGCTTGGTATTTAACTATACTCCTTTAAAGCCTGCCATAGACGGTAGGAATCTTGGCCAGTTCAGCAGGGACCAGCCAAAATTCGAACCATCTATACGCAGGCTGAATGTACCCAAGCTGATCGATTGTTTAACTTGGGTACAACCAGCCTGTCGGATATTATATGTGACTATTGCTAGTGGCTATTGTAGCCGCTAGCAAAAATCACTGCGTTCTCTCAGCGGGGGAGGCTTCCCCCGATCACCCACTGAGAGAACACAATGGCTCTTCGGAAGGGATTCCTTCATCAACACTGACCGTGGTTGCAAGAAAGAAAAACGCTCCATCTATTGCCGTCTTAAGTCCCTTCCACTATTAATGTAATTTGACCACACCCACAATTTTCCATGGTGCGCTACTTGCACCACTTTATTTCTATAAACCAGTTCTTCTTTGTTAAAAAAAACCAAAAAACTAACCAACCCCAGGTGCCAGATGTGCTAGGTATGCCACTGGTGGATGGACAGTATATGTTCCATATAAAAAGAGTTCTTCTGTGAGTTTCCTTTAGTCCTTATGTATGTCCCTATTAAATAAAATTTGTGAGTAAGGCTTTTATAAACAGATACATAAACTGTAGATGCCTTGGTAGAATCTGAGCAAAGTGTCTGCACTGTAAAAAATATTGTCCTGGGTCTACTCAAAAAACTGAGGCAACTTTGCATCAGCTTTTTAAGTACTGTCAACTAAACTTATTTTTGTCTGACTCATTAGACTTTTCATGTTTTAAGTAAATCCAACTCAATTTTTTGCAGTTTATAGACCATAGTGTTTTAAGTTAGGAATACATACCTTAACTTGTCTGGAACTATAGTTTTAAGTAAAGCCAACTAAATTTTTCCAGTTTATAGACCATAGGTTCAAGTAAACCCAACTCAATTTTTCTAGTTTATAGACCATAGGTTCAAGTAAAGCCAACTCAATTTTTCCAGTCTATAGAAAACGTTAAGTAAGGAACACATACATTAACCACTTGCCGACCGCTGCACACCGATATACGTTGGCACAATGGCAGTGGTGGGCAAATGGGCGTACCTGTACGTCCCCTTTAAATGGAGGGGCTAGTGGGCACACATGTGCCTGCCCGCCGCGCATATCGTGACTGTGCCCGATGTCCGCCGGTCTCCCGGCGATTATGTCACGGAGCCGCAGAACGGGGAAGTGCCTATGTAAACAAGGCATTTCCCCTTTCTGCCTTGTGACATGACAAAGATCATTGCTCCCTGTCATGTGAGTGCAAGGCCATCCCCCCACAGTTAGAATCACTCCCTAGAACACACTTAACCCCTTCATCGCCCCCTAGTGGTTAACCCCTTCCCTGCCAGTGTCATTTACACAGTAATCAGTGCACTCTTATAGCACTGATTGCTGTATAAATGACCATGGTCCCAAAATAGTGTCAAAAGTGTCCGATGTGTCCACCATAATGTCGCAGTCCCGATAAAAATCGCAGATTGCCGCCATTACTAATAAAAAAAAATTAATAATAAAAATGCCATAAAACTATCCCCTATTTTGTAGACATATAACTTTTGCGCAAACCAATCAATATATGCTTATTGTGATTTTTTTTTTTACCAAAAATATGTAGAAGAATACATATCGGCCTAAACTGAGGAAAAATTAGTTTTTTTATATATTTTTGGGGGATATTTATTATAGTTAAAGCAATGCAGTGCTAAATCGCAAAAAGTGCTCCGGTCAGGAAGGGGGTAAAATCTTCCAGGGCTGAAGTGGTTAACTTACTTATTTCAAGTATTTATATAGCACCATTAGTTTATGGAGCACTTTACATATACATTCACATCATTCCCTGCCCTCAAGGAGCTAATTTACCTACCAGCATGTATTTGGAGTATGGGAGGAAACCCATGCAGGCACAGGGAGAATATGCAAACTACAGGCAGGTAGTGCCAGGGTTGGGATTCGAACCAGTGACCCTTTTGCTGCTAGACGAAAGTGCTAACCACTAAACCACTGCTGCTTTTTTGCCTAGCTACTGAGTTTTAACATATAATAATTTGTAACTAAATCCATTTTTTTAAGTTGGTAAAACTTATTTTCCAAATGTATTTGAATAATGTTTGAAGGTTTTTATATAAAAATAATACAATAATATGGTTTTTAAAACAAGGACTATTCTCATGAAACAGGCTTTCAAAACAAATTAACATTTATTATTTATAAAGTGTTACGAATGTAATATTATTAAAGCAGCACCAAATGTAAATGTAAACATAAAAAAAGAAAGAAAAAAATGCCTCTTTCTCAGCTAATAAATAAAAAAACTGAAACACACACATGTATATACAGTATACAGTATCTGTAAAGAAAATAGAATACAAAATGTATTAACTTTTTTTTAAAGCCTTTTAGGAAAGTAATTAGCACTTTAACCACTTCAGCCCCAGAATAATTTCCCCCTTAATGACCAGGCCATTTATTGCGATACGGCGCTGTGTCGATTTAACCGATAATTGCGTGGTTGTGCGACGCTGTACCCAAACAAAATTGTCGTCCTTTTTTTCCCACAAATAGAGCTTTCTTTTGGTGGTATTTAATCACCTCTGCGTTTTTTATTTTTTGCGCTATAAACAAAAAAAGACCGAAAAAAATGGGATAGATATAGGGACTTTTATTTATTTTTTATTGCTTTTACTGGTAATGGTGGTGATCTGTGATTTTTAGCTATACTGCAACATTGCGGCGGACAAATCTGACCCTAAATGACACTTTTTAGGGACCAGTGACATTATTACATTGATCAGTGCTATAAAAATGCACTGATCAATATATAAATTACACTGGCAGGAAAGGGGTTAACACTGGGGACGATCAAGGGGTTAAGTGTGTTCCCTGGGTGTGTTCTAACTGTAGGGGGGATGGGCTACCAGGGACATGACAGAGATAGCTGTTCCCGATCTCTGACATGTCATCTGGCAGAACGGGGAATCGCCTTGTTTATCTTGTTGATCCCCGTTCTGCCTCTGTATACCGCGATTGTGGGTCGCTGGCTGACATCAAGGAGTTGCACGCCGGCAACTCCTGTGCAAAGACCGACGTATACCTACGGCAGTTTGCGCAGGAGAGCCGACCTGCTGCAGTATGACGTTGGTTGCTCGGCAAGTGGTTAAAGTGTGATTTTTTTGAAGATAGATTCCCCACATCTAGCTCTAAATAGATCTTCTGAAAAACTTCAAAGGTATGTTTTAGGTTTTCAGGGTAGCTCAGGCTAAAAGCATAAATGAGTCCCATAATCTTTCTTTCTGATACAAAATGAGAGTGCTATATGAAAAAAATACACTATACCAATATGCTTGTTTTTCGTGCCAATGCAACAAAAATATGATTTATTTGTTTTTGAAATGTAATAACATAGTGCAAAGTGGGCGGAACTTTAGGTTACATAATCTAACGTTGAATGTCCAATATCTCAAAAACCGAACAAACAGAAAGTTTGTTTTTGTGCTACAAATCAGCACAAACGCAGCACAAACAAATTGTATAATTGTTTTTAAAATGTAATAACATGTGGTGCAAAATGGGAGAGGTTTCATCAACTATAATGCATAATATCTCTGAAAGCAAACAAGCACATACGTTTGTTTTTGCAGCACAAATCAGCACAGATGCAGTGCAAACGAATGCTATCTTTGTTTTTACATTTTAATAACAGTGGGTGGAAAGTGGGCGGGGCTTGATGTTACATAATCTGAATATGAATTCCAATATCTTAAAAACTGAACCGGCTGAAACATTCATTTTTGAGGCACAGAATAGTTTTTAAGCTTAACAGCCGGCGATCCCCACCCTGCATCTTGGTTGCGTTCTGCCTTTGCGTGTGCACAAATGAGTTGCCTCAATAGGTGAATACAACGGATGTATGTCCATTTATTATAAATATATTAGTCTGCAAATAAAATAAACATTTTGGATGGTATGTTAAGCAACATTTAAAGCATGTGAACGATGATTTGTTCAATGTTCACTCTTACCTTTCAATGGCATTGCATGGCTTTGTAGTGACTTGGAAAAATTCTTGTCAATGGTGGCGCTCTTTTGTCCTGATGGGTCTCAAACATATGGGAACTGCCTTGTGCAGGTTTTCAACATTCCAAAAGACGTCAAACTCTTTAAAATATACAGCATCAAAACTCGTGCAGTTGCACGTTTGGCAAACATATGCATCTCACACTTTCAGTCAAATGAAAAGATAATTTTTTTAAGTAAATGTAACTCAATTAGAATATGGAAATGCACATACCTTAACAGTTTTGTCTAGATTACTCAATATTATACATTATTTTTGTAATTTATGTAAAAAGGTGTGTTTTAAGAACTAATGAAAATTAAGTAAGGTACTTAAACTATCAAAGTAAATTAATTACCATTTATTTTTATGTTGAAAATTATAAAAATTTGATGTTAAAATTACAAGCCAACAGAATCATTTTTATGAGTGTGTGTTGCCCATACAGCCAGTAGGCATTTCCCATGATCATTTTAGTAAAAAGAAAAGCATTCTCACCACACACTGCTGTCCATGCCTGGGCACATCAGCTGACTGGCACATTCCTACCAGCAATCCAGTGTATTAGAAAATGTGACCACACCAAGGAATAGAGATTTTGATTTTAAACAATTTCATGAAAAAACTGCAGTGACGTTTCAGCCTCCATGGCTCTTCTTCAGCCTGTAAGTAGACTGAAATAATTGGATGTTCTTCTCCACAATTACCTAAAACAAGAAATAAAAATGTAATATGAGAAGAACACACCCAAGCTCCTCCTCCGCTATATAGTATAGTTGGTGTGTAGAGTGGTCGGTGCTCTGGCTAATTAAGCTCACAAAAGATCCATGGAAAGTACAGGCCGGCAACTTGACAGCATTAATGGGTTGATTCTTTAAGTGAATTTTGCCCTTCATACCTAACAAGGGCTGCTTTCCTTATATATACCTGTTTTTAATGTCATATTTTTATCCTTTTTAGATGGCCCAAGGCCGAAACGTGTCAGAATTTTTGGATTAGGTTACTGCTGTAATGCTTAAATAAATATTTTCTATGGAGAAGCTGTCGAGTTTCCGGCCTGTACTTTCTATGGAAAAATGTAATATGTTGCAAGAAGTGTTATTAGCTCAGCTATAACTGTTGACTATATTATAGAATTAATATATTTGAATTATTTATTTCAGGTACTTATATAGAACCGTCAATTTACGCAGCGCTTTACATATATATTGTACGTTTACATCAGTCCCTGCCCTCAAGGAGCTTACAATCTAAGGTCCCTAACTCACATTCATACACATACTAGTGCCAATTTAGACAGGAGCCAATTAACCAATCAGCATGTCTTTGGAGTGTGGGAGGAAACTGGATTACCCGGAGGAAACCCACGCAGGGACAGGGAGAACATGCAAACTCCAGCAGGTAGTGTCGTGGTTGGGATGAATAGATGGGCAGATCTCTACCCAAGGATGCCTGGAGGTGGTACATCTGAAAACCACCAGTTAATCCCCCAGCTTGACTCTGGAAATTGTCTGCCTTTCCCCCCTTTTCAGGGAGAACAGTGAACACCCATTGATTGGTCACATAAACTCTGCACCCAAATCTCTTTAGTTACTAGCAAACGTTTGTTATGTCTCAGGAAGTAACCCATACATCTCACATATTGTTAGCACTTATTGTGAACTACAGGCAATGTATGGCTTAGTGGTTAGCACTTCTGTAGCAGCTTGCAGCACTGGTGTCTCCAGTTTGTACCCTGGTCAGGACACATTTTGCATGGAGATTTCATGCTCACTATGCTTGTATGGGTTTCCTCCCACACTTCAAAGACATGTTGGTAGTGTAATTGATTGCTATCCAAATTGGCCCTGGACTGTGTATGTATGCGAGATAGGAACCTTGGATTGAAAACTCCTTGAGGGTAAGGGCTGATGTGAATGTCTAGTATGGAAATTGCTGGTGTTATATAAATACCTGTAATAAACGAGAAGACGTCTCAATGAAAATGACATACAAGGACACATTTGCCCATTGTTTGTAGTACAATGACCTGCCATTGTGTTTTGTGTGACTTGCCCATTGGCAGAAGTGGAGTGCATGTGACTAACACCATCCTTTCCTCTTCTTATTGAGACATCAGCCAGATCACTTGGGAAGTTTCAAACAAGCTAGACCTATGTTTTTCTGAATCATTATCAAACATTTTATGACCATTCCAATTTCTGTGATTCTCTCCTTCCTCCCTCTCATTCTACAGCCCCCTCCTTTACTCCTTATCTGATCAACTGCCTAAATTCTATTACTTTTGACTGTCTGTGTGTTTTTTTCAGAGACTTTTTTCTTACAGATTTATTCCTACCATTTCACTAATGCTTACCATACACTGATCGAAATTTGTCTGGTTCAGCAGAGGCTGTTGATTTACTAAAACTGGAGAGTGGAAAATCTGGTGCAGCTCTGCATAGAAACCATTAAACTTCAAACATCAGCTTGTTCAGTTAAAGCGGTGTTCCAGCTGAAATTTTTTTTTTTTTAAAAGTCGGGTGTTTGTAGCTGCTGACTTTTAATAAGCACACTTACCTGTCCAGGGTGTCCACGATGTCGGCCACCCGAGGCCGATACGTCTATCGGATCGGGTCCCAGCTCTGCCATTCGAACTAAGGGAAACAGGTAGTGGAGCCTTGCAGCTTCACTGCCCATTTCCTACTGCACATGCGCGAGTCGCGCGCCGCTTTGTGAATGGCCGGCTGTGTTCTGGGACACACACGGGTCCCAGAAGACAGCGCGCCCCATTCCCCAGGATACAAAGCGAGGAGTAGAAGAATGAAGACTACCGCGGAATAGGAAATGGCAGATTAGGATGATCTGCCTAGCAACAGCCATTTCTGGTAAATAAATTTTTTTTTTTTTTCAATTTTTATTTTTCACATTTTTAGGAGCCTTTTTATGTATTTTTTTTTTTTTTTTTTTTTTTAGGGTGAACCTCCGCTTTAAACTTTGACATTAAAAAAAACTGGAAGCTGATTGGTTTCTATGCAAGGCTGCACCATATTTTTCATTCTCTAGTTTTAGTAAATCAACTCCAGTGTGTGGCCATTTCTGCTCAATAGAAGCCAATTGTTTGATCAACATCCGTTGAAGGGACATACTGGAAATGTTTCCTCGATCTGCAGCCAATCAGCTTCAGCAATGGATCAGTGTATTCTGACAACTGGGGTGCTGTTGTTAACCAATGGGTAGTACAGTACAATGTTCTGATGGGGGGGGGGATTCCTCCATCCATCTTTCTTGTGTGGATGGAGGAATCTGTTAGTTTTGATTGTTTGTTTTCAGCCTGTCCAGCTTAACTGCTTGCCGTCCGCCGCATACAGATGTACCTCAGCACAATGGTACAGGCAGGCAAATGGACGTACAAGTACGTCCCTTTGAATTTGACACCTTTCAGGCGCGTGCACCCGCCACACGCCGCGGGAGCATGCTCGCAGGTCCCGGGGACTCTATGTTCTCTGGCAGCCCATAATTGCGGTGTGGAGAAGTAGAATGGGGAAGTGCCTACGTAAACAAGGTATTTGCCCGTTCTGCCTTGTGTCATGACAGAAATCCACTGCTCCCTGTGATCGGGAGCAGTGATCGCTGTCATGTCCTAGGTAGCCCACCCCCCCCCACAGTTAGAATCACTCCCTAGGACCTACTTAACCCCTTCATCACCCCTAGTGGTTAACCCCTTCCCTGCCAGTGTCTTTTACACAGTAATCAGTGCATTTTTATAGCACTGATAGCTGTATAAATGACAATGGTCCCAAAATAATGTCAAAAGTGTCTGATGTTTCCGCCATAATGTCGCAGTCACAATAAAAATCGCAGATCGCCGCCATTACTAATAATAAAAAGAATAATAATAAAAATGCCATAAAACTATCCCCTATTTTGTAGACACGATAACTTTTGCGCAAACCAATCAATATACCCTTACTGTGATTTTTTTTACCAAAAATATGTAGAAGAATATGTATCGGCCTAAACTGAGGAGAAAATTTGTTTTTTTATATATTTTTGGGGGATATTTATTATAGCAAAAAGTAACAAATATTGCGTTTTTTCAAAACTGTTGCTCTTTTTTTGTTTATAGCGCAAAAAATAAAAACCACAGAGGTGATCAAATACCACCAAAAGAAAGCTCTATTTGTGGGAAAAAAAAGACGTAAATTTTGTTTGGGTACAACATCGCACAACCGCGCAATTGGCAGTTAAAGCGACGCAGTGCCGAATCGCAAAAAGTGCTCTGGTCAGGAAGGGGGTAAAATCATCCGGGGCTAAAGTGGTTAAAGCCTATTTCCACTTTTGCAGTCAAATTTGAGAAAACCCATATGCTGTTCATGTGTTCACACAGCATCCTTACATTTTTCTTGAATATCTCTTACTTATTATGTGTTTTTCAGGAGGAGGTGTCATCGTTAACTGCATAGTTTTTTTATATAATGTTAGAATGAGCCTGTCCCAAGTCTGTCCTTATTACCAAACACTGCAAGAATCCCAGCCTCCACACCTTTAACCCTTTGTTAGGACAATCTTCAAATCTAGTTACAATTTATAATGAAGATCTGCCTGCAGAGTACAGGATTAATTATGGCAAACACAGCTGCCCAGCCCCCCTCATGAACAAAGAAAACTACCTAGGATTTATTTTTATTTTTTGCAGGAGGGTCCAGAATAGAGCATCCAAATTTAATTGGACCTACTATTTTTAAATACTTTTTTAAGTTATGCCGTGTGATTGGAAACATGTAACAAACATAAAGTTGGTGTTATCCCAATTAGGCTGCAACAGTGGAAATACACTTTAAATTCCCTGTGTATCAGTGTTGCTTGGACCTTAGAGGAATGGGAGAGGCCCCAAAAGCTTGTCCTAAAAATGTTAGCGCAACTAAAAACTTGTCCTGAAAATTATTAGCGCAAATTTAAAAAAAGGAGCACAAACAATAATCAATAGTGTTGCAATAGTGCATTAATATGGCTACAATCACATCCAACAAGCTGTAAACAGTAATGAGAAGTTTGTGCATTGGAATTATTCTTTACTGCCTCCTGTTAGTACCTGTAAAAAGCCAGATTCTTGTCAAAATGTCATCCAGAATGAGGTGGACCTGACTTCTTTATATGTTAGTATCATAAAGGCAACATTTGAGCCTTGTGCATATGAGTGGTTAACAGTGGCGGCTGGTGCTGTATATTTGGGGGGGGGGCAAACAAGATATCTCAAGAAAACTACCCCCCTGGTCGGTCGGCCAGCCCTGCACTTACAACGCCACCCCCCACCCCATCAGTCGGTCAGCCCCGCACTTACAACACCACCCCCCACCCTGTTAGTCCGTCAGTCCTGCACTTACCCTATCTAGGTCGTGGACAGCTTTGGCTCCTTCCTGCCTCTCCTCCTCCTCTGTGTCTTGGCCTACACGGTGGCTTCCCTCCTCCTTCCCTCGGCGCAGCAGCTAATACAAATGCTTCACCTCTCGGCCAATCGTGTCTCAGAACCTGCTTCCTGATTGGCGGGGGGGGGGGGAGAATCAGGAAGACAATAGTGAATATTAATTCACTATTGTCACACAACTGGGTGGGTTCAGTGTACAGTGCTCTGCCCACCCTTTTTTGAAGCCATTTAGAGCCTATGGCTCGTCAAATCATGTGCTCGAAAAAGCCCATTGGAATCCATGTATCCAGCGCACTGCATGTGGATTAGGGGCCGGGCGCATGGATTGGGGGGCGGTTTCCCCCTCGCCCCTAATGGATGGGCCACCACTCATGGTTAAGCCTGTACAGCCTAAAATTCCAGTTTTGGGTGCCTGGGAACCAGCTATGACATTCCCATCAACATTCCTGGAAAAGGCAAAAAGTAAGTGGGTGCTGCAGTAACTGTCAGCTGGAGATTGTAAACAATAGTCAAGTATATATCAACAGCACACCAAGGATCCTTGAAATAAAGTCCAAGTGTTTATTCAGTGATGACATCACAGTGTTAAGTGCAATGTTTTAGGACCACACAGTACCCCTTCATCAGGCATATGATGGCCCTGAAACTTTGCACTTGATGTCATCTCCGAATAAACGTTTGGATTTTATTTCATTTTATTTTTTTTTGCTTGGTGTGCTGGCGACATATACTTTTGGCGCCTAGGAGGTACAGGTGCTGCATACAGCCTACTGTCTTAATCTATGAAATGCTGAAATATACGCAATGGCTGTATGCTGTTCTTAGTGGCCCTCGTATTTAGGGCCAGATGGGTTCAGGGACATATGCCCATATGTCCCAAATGTGGAATTCCTGTATTAGATGTTCTGCATTTTAACAATACTAATATTTTACTTATATAGCACCACTATATTAAAGTGAAAATCATGGCCACTAGGCTGTAAGGATGTAGTAGCTTTGGTTTACTAAAACTAGAGTGCAAAATCTGGTGCAGCTCTTCACAGAAACCAATCATCTTGCAGGTTTGTTTTTATTTTTTTGTGAAGACTTATTTGAACAAGTTGAAGTTAAAAACGGATTGACTATTATGCAGAGCTGCACCAGATTTAGCACTCTACAGTTTTAGTAAATCAACCCCAGTGGGTTTAAATTTACTAGAATAGTAATAGTAATAAATAGTAGTCATTTACTAACCTTTACCAACTTAAATATGATCTATTAAAAATCCCTTTATTTAATTCCATTCACTAAATCTGGCCATGCACAGCTCCAAATTTAGTCAATACCTGCTGAATTGTAGGAAATGTAAGATTTGGGTGACTTGATCTAGGTCAGTGTCACAGTTAGTGTTAGGGTCAGAGTAAGGATCAAAGTTCAAGGTAAAGGCCAAAGGTTGTGGTCAAAGGTAAGAACTTTTTCGGTAGGATTTAAAAAAAAAGCAAAATGCACACTGTTGATTCTGGGCCCTACTCCGGGTACAAATAACATACACATATGCTGTATCACTGCAATCGTCAGGAGTAGGAGAAATTATTTTGGGTTGCTTTTTTGTGATAAGTTATGGTAATAGCAATAAATATACAGCTGAATGCAGCAAAATGTGCCTTCGCCCTGCCTGTCAGCGCCACCCAGCTTCAAACACTTTGATTTAAAAAACCGAAGGAGCAAGGTGAAAAATTGTCAGTCTGAAAAATGATTGCATCCTATCAGATGCAGTCACAGTTCATGTATTCAGACAGCTGATGTTTCTGTGGCTGTCTGGATACAATATGTGGCATGGAAAGTTCCTCTATCCATGCTAAACAGTTATCTTTTAGATTTCTCTTGTTTAGCCTGCGGGATGAGTGATGTACAGCCAGTTTAGTCTCACTTTTGTTCCTTGAGTAAATCCATCCCAATGTTAACCACTGAGTTACTGTATTGCTCAAAAGCGTCATGGGAATCTGTCATTTAGAAATGGGTGCTTTGACATGCAGTAGTTCACTAATGAAATAATGTTACATGTTTTCTCCCAGCATTGATGAGAGCTCCTGCCTGCGTGTTACAAAACCATTCCATTTCCAAGGCTAATTACTTGGCAGGGGCGCACTGATTTCTTTCAGTGCCTTTCTAATCAACTTTTAGGCCGTCATTTCATCAGTAATTACAGATCGATAGGACTCATGGGGGGAAAATTCAATAAAGTAATAAAGGCACTATTCTACCAGTATGCATCCTGTATCATGGCCTGCTCCAAATTCATGGAAGCTATTTACCAGTTTCGGTACCAGCACTGATATGTGCACCTGATTCAGATAGTCCTTGCTACCACCACTTCTAGAATCTGTTGCTATGACTGTGCCAAATTTAAAAAAAAGAATTACTGCTAGTTCACAGATAAACAAAATAGCAGTAAGTAAGTTGATGTACAGAGAGATGCCAGTGCACAGAGTTGGGCATATGTGCTGAGATGTGGTCATTATTGTGACAGCTTCCAGCACAGGGCTTGTGATTGCTAGGATGCCAGCGGTCTCTGACTTCCTAGCAACCAATGTCTTATCCCTGGTCCCATTCAGCTGTCAGCTGGGAGATTCCCAAGTGGAAAACTGAAAGTGAACAAAGGGATAAGATTTCTGGTGACATCATTGTCCAAATATGGCAATGATCATGTCTGGACAATAATGTCACCAGCATCCCCACTTCCCATCCGGCAGTGGATTGGCTGCAAAGGTAACAGAGTCCTAGCTAACAAGGGGCTGTACATGCACTGAGGACATAAGGGTTGATTTACTAAAACTGGAGAGTGCACAATCAGGTGCAACTGTGCATGGTAGCCAATCAGCTCCTAACTTCAGTTTGTTCAACTAAGCTTTGACAGAAAAAATCAGGATTGGATCTATGCAGAGCTGCACCAGTTTTTGCACTCGCCAGTTTTAGTAAGTCAACACTATAGTGTCCATAGCATGCACACTCCAACTTCAGTGTTGTCCCACTCCAATATAAAAATTCATGCACCTGTTCCAGATAATTCTAAAGAATGCCTACAATACTCTTTATGAATTCTGGTGACTAGGTTAAAAGTGCAGTTAAAGTGCCCTAAAGAGCACACCTACAGTATCAATGTACATGCATGGAAAGCATACCTTAACTGCTGAATGAAGAGGTCTGAGCAGCACACTACCAAAGTGCAACACCAGGGCAGTACATTTGTAAAGTGGTTAACACTTCTGCCTAGCAGCACTAGGGTCATTGGTTCAAATCCCAACCATGACACTACCTGCCTGGAGTTTGCATGTTCTCCCTGTGCCTGCGTGGGTTTCCCCTTGTTTCCATCCACAGTCCAAAGACATGCTGGTAGGTTAATTGTGTGGTTGTAAATTCTGTCTCAACTGGCCCTAGTCTATGAATGTGAGTTACAGACCATAGATTGTAAGGTCCTTGAAGGCAAAGACTGCTGTGAATGGACAATATACAGTGAGGGAAAAAAGTATTTGATCCCCTACTGATTTTGTACAAGAAATGATCAGTCTAAAATTTTAATGGTCGGTTTATGTTAACAGTGAGAGACAGAATAACAACAAAAATATCCAGAAAAACGCATTTCAAAAAAGTTATAAATTGATGTGCATTTAATGAGTGAAAAAAGTATTTGATCCCCTATAAATCAGCAAGATTTCTGTCTCCCAGGTGTCTTCTATACATTAGGAGCACTCTCTTAAAGGGTGTGCTCCTAATCTCAACTTGTTATCTGTATAAAAGACACCTGTCCACAGAACAGGGGCTGATCCAGGGGGGGGGGCAACGGGGCAATTGCCCCTCCCGAAAATATTAATAACTCCCGTCCCGGGCCGAGTCTCTCTCACATCAGCAGCGGCGGCAAGAGAGAGAGAGACCCGGTTCTCTTCATGCCGTGCTGGAGCCTGGAGAAGATGGAGGGAGGACTCGGAGGTAGGTAGGTGGAGCCGTGCCGCTGGCCTTGCCTCTCTAATGCTGACGTCAGATCACCGTCAGTCACGTCCCAGCCGCTGCTGAGGGGGAGGAGAACGAGGCGCCGCATTCAGAGCCTTCTAACTCCTCCGCGCCTAGTGTGAGAGGGTTGGCTCCACCTACCTCCTCCCTCCATGATCTTCTCCAAGTCTCCAGTGCAGCGTGAACATGAGGACACTGACAGGATGAAGAAGACATGAAGGCTGCAATGGCTGTGTGTCTTGTGAAGTGATGGTGATGCTGCCTTCAATCCTATTTATCTCTCTTGGTCATTGGAAGCCCCTCCCCCCACCAGAGCATCAAAGTATAGGAAAAGTGAGTACAAAAAGTAATGGATTGTGTAAAATCACAGAATACATGTATGCCAATTATTTATGAAGAAAAAAAAAAAACTGCTCTTTTAGTATTGTCATTTTCATCTTGTTCAATTTTAACCACTTCAGCCCTGGAAGGATTTACCCCCTTAACGACCAGGCCATTTTTTGCGAGACGGCACTGCGTTGATTTAACTGACAATTGCACGGTCGTGCGATGCTTTACTCAAACAAAAGTGATGTCCTTTTTTTCCCCACAAAAAGAGCTTTCTTTTGGTGGTATTTAATCACCTCTGTGTTTTTATTTATTTTTTTTGTTATAAACAAAAGAAAACCGACAATTTTGAAAAAAAAAACAATATTTTGTACTTTTTGCTATAATAAATATCCCAAAATTTTTTTAATAAACCAATTTCTTCATCAGTTTAGGCTGATATGTATTCTTCCACATATTTTTGGTAAAAAAAAATCGCAATAAACGTATATTGATGTATAGTTGGATAGTTTGCGCAAAAGTTATAGCATCTACAAATTTTTTTTATTTTTTACTAGTAATGGCGGCAATCAGCGATTCTTAGCGGGACTGGGACATTGCGGCGGACATTCGGACACCTGACATTTTTAACACTTTTTGGGGACCAGTGACACTAAAATAGTGATCAGTGCTAAAAAAATATGCACTGTTATTGTACTAATGACACTGGCAGGAAAGCAGGTAACATCAGGGACGATCAAAGGGTTAAGACCCCTTTCACACTGAGGTGATTTACAGGCGCTATAGTGTTAAAAATAGCGCTAAAAATAGCGCCTGCAAAGCTCCTGTAAAGAGCCTCTCCTCTCACTCCAATGTGAAAGCCCGAGTGCTTTCACACTAGAACGGTGCGCTTGCGAGAAGTTAAAAATAGTCCTGCAAGCCGCATCTTTGAGGCGCTTTAGGAGCGGTGTATACACCGCTCCTAAAGCGCCCATTGAAATCAAGCGCCGCTTTGCGGGCGCTTTTAAAACTTTTTCGGGCGCCAGCGGGGGTTAAAAGCTCCCCGCTAGTGACCTAAAAGTGCCGCTAAAACGACAGTAAACGCCGCTAAAAATAGCGGCACTTAACCGCCGACGCCCCCAACACCCCAGTATGAAAGTGCCCTTAGTGTATTCCTAGGGGGTTCTTGCTACTGTGTGGGGATGGATTCACTAGATGAACAGAGTGCTCCATGTTCCTGGTTAGCAGGAACACAAGATCACTCTGTTCATCTCTGACAGAATGGCAGTCTGCCTCGTTTACATAGGCAGACCACCGTTCAATCTCTGTGGGGAGCGATCGAGGGTGGCCGGCGGACATTGCTGATTTTCTGGCAGTGCCCCTCCCGAGACTAGACTCTGGATCCGCCCCTGCCACAGAACCAATCAATCAGATTCCAATCTGTCATCCATAGCTAAGACCAAAGAGCTGTCCAAGGATGTCAGGGACAAGATTGTAGACCTACACAAGGCTGGAATAGGCTACAAGACCATCGCCAAGCAGCTTAGGGAGAGGGTGACAACAGTTGGCGTGATTATTCTCAAATGGAAGAAACGCAAAATATGGGGCTCCATGCAAGAGCTCACCTCGTGGAGTTTCAATGATCATGAGAACAGTGAGGAATCTGCCCAAAACTACACAAGTGAATCTTGTCAATGATCTAAAGGCAGCTGGGACCATAGTCACCAAGAAAACAATTGGTAACACACTACGCCGTGAAGGACTTAAATCCTGCAGTGTCCGCAAGGTCCCCCTGCTCAAGAAAGCACATGTACAGGCCCGTCTGAAGTTTGCTAATGAACATCTGAATGATTCAGAGGAGAACTGGGTGAAAGTGTTGTGGTCAAAGGAGACCAAAAACAAGCTGTTTGGAGGAGGAGGAATGACCCCAAGAACACCATCCCCACCACTGTCGAACATGGAGATGGAAACATTATGCTTTGGGGGCTGCTAAGGGGACAGGACAACAAAGGGTCAATGGACGGGGCCATGTACCTTCAAATGTTGGGTGAGAACTTCCTTCCCTCAGCCAGGGCATTTAAAATGGGTCGTGGATGTGTATTCCAGCATGACAATGACCCAAAACAGACGGCGAAGGCAACAAAGATGTGGCTCAAGAAGAAGCACATTAAGGTACCGGAGTGGCCTAGCCAGTCTCCAGACCTTAATCCCTTATAAATTATGTGGAGGGAGCTGAAGGTTCGACTTACCAAACGTCAGCCTCGAAACCCTAATGACTTGGAGAGTATCTGCAAAAAGGAGTGGAACAAAATCCCTCCTGAAATGTGTGCAAACCTGGTGGTCAACTACAAGAAACATCTGACCTCTGTGATTGCCAACAAAGGTTTTGCCACCAAGTATTAAGTCATGTTTTGCGAAGGGGTTTTTTCACTCATTAAAATGCAAATCAATTTAAAACTTTTTTGAAATGCGTCTTTCTGGATATTTTTGTTATTCTGTCTCTCACTTTTAAAATAAACCTACCATTACAATTATAGACTGATCATTTCTTCGTCAGTGGGCAAACGTACAAAATTAAATACTTTTTTTCCTTCACTGTATGTAAAGTGACAGCGCTATATAAGTACCTGAAATAAATACACACTCACAATAGCATGTGTAGCACCCTCTAGTGTGCTACTAGTGTTAGTGTAGGCAAATTATGCTATGACTTAAAAGTCTAAATTGGGTCAGGGTTTACTACAGGTCAGGCTGGATGACTCACAGAGGCAGGTCTCTGGTGCCTCCCCCTGGTTCTGAAAATGTAGAGAAACTTCTAGAAATGAAGTGGACGGAGGCTAGGGGTTGATCTGCATACTTGAGGAAGCTTAGCCAATCCCCATGCGGAGGGCCTGGCAGGGTGGCATGACTTATGGATAAGTCATGTCCGCAGGATTGTTGGGTGGAAGAAGGAGCGCTAAAGAGACTGTTGGGGGTGTTGGGGGGCCTTGGGGGGGGCTCTGCCTCAGGCTGGAGCTCGGGCTGGCTTGGGATTCTCAAGGGGAGAGACTGCCACATGTAGCAAGCCTTTCAGGAAGACAGCGTTGTGCTTAACCTTTCCTATCCCTTGCCCTGGGAGATCTTCGGAGCAGCCGGGTGGGTTGGTAGTTCCTGCAAGCAGTAGAGGTGGGATCGGTGTCTACAGTGGAGTCGGAGATACTCCTCTTTGCAGCCTACAACATGTTGTGCTACTTTATAAGGGACTAAGAGTTCCTAGTCCTTAAAGTGCTTTTGCATTTTTGGTTATCAGAGACTGTCAGTGTCCGGGAAGGAGGACAGTTCAGGATCGTGTCCCTGTTTTTTTCTTTTTTATTGCAGTTAAGCTGGGCATCCCATAATTCCTATTTCCCATCCAAATTATTACCCCTAATAAACAACAAACTAAAAGACTGTTCCTTGTGTCTGTATGGAAGTGGAAAATGCTTATTACCTGGCTGTGCAGAAGTGAGAAAACCAGTCATCTGCAGCCTCTGCAGGGGTAGTGCTACACATAGATTTGAACTGAGACATGGAATAAAATGGTCTGGCTCTCATATGTATTTATCAAACACTGTACTGCTGAGCTTAACAACTTAGGTGTAAATGGGCCCTAAACATGCCCTCACATTTTACAATCTAATTGTGCAATCTGCAAAAGGACTCTAAAGTGTAGAGTCCTGCTTGAATGGATACAAATTAAATGACTTGTTAAGGAAGGCCCTCGTGTCACCATGTTTTTTGTGAGATTGTACAATTTATTTATTTTTATTATAGGTATTATATAGCACTTTACATATACATTGTACATTTACATCAATCCCTACCAGCAAGGAGCTTACAATCTAAGGTCCCTAACTCACATTCATACAACATGTATTATTATTATTATTATACAGGATTTATATAGCACCAAACAGTTTACGCAGCACTTTATAACATGAGGGCAGTTACAATACAATTCAGTACAGGAGGAATCAGAGGTCGTTAGAGCTTACAATCTAAAACACATAAATATGCATGGTCGTCTTGGTCATGGAGACAGGGATAGGAGTACAGAGAAAAAAAGAAGGGAAAATCGAAATGTTCCCGTGTTAAAATAAATTACCTCTAATGATGGGTGTCCTGTGTGTGGACCCTCCTGTGTTTGTTAAAAAGTCTTAAGAGTCATTCAGCTTGTAGACCACTGTAAGCTTTGAGCCATCAGCACTGAAACTGTAGTACAGTGATGACAGTAAGTAGCTCAGTACAAGGTATTCTGTAATTGGATGAAGGGAGATAGTGACATGCATCTGCCCCTCTTTTCTACCTTGTCCATTCACAGAACTCCTCACATTCTGTGAAAAGAATATAGGATGCTTTGTGAATGGATGGGGTGGAAAGCAGGTGACGCAGTATCATCACTGTACTGGAAGGCTAGGTTTACACTTGTGCAACCTGCATTCAGTAGTCAGCCCATTCATTTCAGTGGGCTGCCCTACCCTCAGAATCGCAGCACCATGTGATTTGGAACAAAATATTACAGCGCACACATGCAAAAATGACATTTAACTCCTGCAAGGCTATTTAAAACACCTGAACATTTTTTAAATAATGTGATTTGGCACACGTGAAAATGCGCCGCGTTTCCTGATGCATGGGGTGTCATTAAGAATTAATAGTACACCCATGCGTCCACTAAAGAGCAGCATTTTCTGCCTGTGGTTCGCGAGTGCACATGGTTTTGCAAGCGTTCTCGACCCACACAAGTGAGAACCTAGCCTGAGTTTCAGTAGCGGTAGTTTGGCGCTTACAGTAGTGTAAGGACTAAATTAAACTAATGCAGGAGTGGCCACACATGGCACACCCAGCATTAGAGGTGATTTATTTTTACATAGCAAATGTCCAAACGTTTTATTTTTTCCCAGGGTTCAGCTTTAAAGGCTTTCACCTTTGTTCACATTTTTTATTTCTAAATTCCATCTCCCCTATGTACCAATATAGTATTAAAGGGGCTGTAAACCCTTGTGTTTTTTTCACCTTAATGCATCCTATGCATTAAGGTGAAAAAACCTTTTGGCACTGATCAACTCACCAGCCACCACCCCCCCCCCCCCCCCCTCCTGTTTTACTCACCCTCTCTGCCCGTTGTCTCGGCTCTTGATTGGATAGATTGATAGCAGCGCAGCCATCGGCTCCCGCTGCTGTCAATCAAATACAATGATCCGGGGGCAGGGCCGATTCAGTATTCTGTGTTAATGGACACAAATGCTGGACTCGGAAGTGTGATCGCACGGGGACCCCCAAGGAGAGCACTTCTCCTAGGTGGTATCCCAATGCGGGGAGGAGCCACGAGCGCCATTGGGGAAGCCCAGAAGACGAGGTTTGGGGCCACTCTGTGCAAAACCAACTGCACAATGGAGGTAAGTATGATATGTTCGTTATTTTAAAAAAAAAGAGGGTTTAGTAACGCTTTAATGTACTTATTTTGCCAAAAAAAACAGCTTTCCATTAATTCTTCAAAGGCTTACCTCACTGTCTTCATAGCTGTTTAAACACACTGCTCCATTACTTCTGCCTTACTTCCTCTTCAGACTTTAGGTCATGACTAGGGTTGCCACCTCTTCTTCAAGCCAAACCTGTACATTTTAGCGGCCTGGGACATCTTTGGGTGCCCCAAGGAGAGTAGTAATGCAGTGCGCATAGCATGCCGCAGCGAACAGTGGGTGTGGCCAAATTGCTCTTGCTGATGTCATCTCCCTGGCCCCCAGTGATGTCGAACCTGCCCCCAGATAGCCGCCCGCAGCTTCCGGACAGCAACAGATTTGTGTGTGATCATATTGGTTACTTGGGGAGCCACTGTCCCGCTCTGAATAATGTGTCCAGGTTTCACGCGGACACATTATTCAACGCGGACACATTATTCAACGCGGACACGCGGACACATTATTCAAAACCCGGACTGTCCGGGATTAACCCCGACAGATGGCAAACCTAGTCATGACAAGAAGGAGTTGACCAGCTGACCTCATTAACACACACCCTGCATTATCTACCCTCAGCTGGCCAACTCCTTCCTGTGTCATGACCTAAAGTCTGTCCAGGAAGTAAGGCAGAAGTAATCGAGAAGTGTGTTTAAACAGTTATGAAGACAGTTAGGTAATCCGGTGTAGAATTAATGGAAAGCTGTTTTATTTTTGCAAAATTAGTACATTAATGCTATATTGGTACATAGGGGAGCTGGAATTTAGAAAAAAAAAGTGAACTTAGTCTTTAATTGTCAGGACAAAGGGTAGCAGTCCAGTCATTCTTACACTGTTTCAATCTACTTTACAACAAAAGTGATTCTGCCTCATATGTGACAAATCAATGGAAACCCTTTTTTAAAAAGAATCATTTTTACATGTATCAATTCACTAATTACCTAAAACAGAAAGTTGAAATTTTTGTCCAGCCAGAGTTTTTGTTTAGAAGAGTAGGAAGGGATCTGCTGATTGTTAAAGCTATCTGGGGCACTGTTAGAGATTTTCTCTCACTTTCTATCTCAGTGTCAGTCTCCCTAAGGAAGTCCTGGATAGCAGTAAAAAAAATAGGGACTCTAACCCTTTTCTACTCTATCCAAGAGAAAAAAGAATGTTTTGGCTGGCCATGCATTTTAATAATGATCCTGCCAGCTTATATCATTTACTGGTTATATAGAGTTTAAAGATAAATGGTGTCTAATGTCTATACATTGACCAAGGTTAAGCTCTTGACTGGATGTAGCTTTGAGATGTAAAGTTAGTAATAAGAAACAACAAAGCTGATGATTTTTCCATTGCCAACTGCTCTTCAACAGCTGCTTGAATATGACAAGTAAAAGCAGTACTTGAATTGCTCCACACTATTCTAGGACACCTATCCTTAAAATCAATGTATATATGGCTTACAGCACAATGGCTATCGTGTATTGCTCCTATTAAAGAATAATCCAGCAACTTCAGACATTCCTGACTATTTAATTATTGACCTGCAGTAGAAATGAAGATATGTCTGTGCTAAGGTCCTAAATAGCTTCCATATATACCACATATAGGACACATAAAAGTGATTCTTAGTTACAATAACAGTGCATTCATAAAGTATTCAGACTCCCTTCACTTTTTTCAATGTTATGTTCAGCCTGATACTACAGTTGTTTAAATTCATTTTTTCTCTCATTAATCTACACTCAGTACCCCATAATGACAAAGTGAAAGCAGAATTTTAGAAATGTCTGTGAGTTTATTACAAAGGAAAACACTGAAATATCACATGTGCTTAAGTATTCAGACCCTTTACTCAGTACTTTGTTGAAGCAACTTTGGCAGAAATTACAGCCTTGAGTCTTTTTGGGTATGATGTGACAAGCTTTTCAGACCTGGATTGGGGCATTTTTTTGCCATTATTCTTTGCAAATCCTCTCAAGCTCATTCAGGTTGGATGGGAACTGTCAGTGGACAGTCATCTTCAGGTCTCTCCAGAGATGTTCATTAGGTCAGGGCTCTGGCTGAGCCAATCTAGCACATTCACAGGGTGGGAGGTGCGGCGCCCGAGCCCCCCCTGTGGATGGGCCGCCACTGCTTGGCTGTGTGCTTAGGATCGTTGTCATGTTGGAAGGTGAACCTTCGGCCCAGTCTGAGGTCCTGAGTACTGTGGAACAGATTTTCATTGAGGATTTCTCTGTACTTTTCTATATTCAGCATTTCCTCAACTCTGACCAGTCTCCCAGTTCTTGCTGCTGAAAAACACCCCTACAGCACAATGCTGCCACCAGCATGCTTCACTGTTGGGATCGTAATTGGGCAGGTGATGAGCGGTGCCTGGTTTCCTCCAGATATAACATTTAGAATTGAGGCCAAACAGTTCAATCTTGGTTTCATCAGACCAGAGAATCTTGTTCCTCACAGTCTGAGAGTCCTTCAGGTGCTTTTTTGTAAACTCCAAGCAGGCTTTCATGTGTTTTAAGCTCAGAAGAGGCTTCCATCTAGCCACTCTGCCATAAAGCCCAGATCAGTGGAGGGCTGCAGTAATGGTTGTCCTTCTGCAACTTTGTCCCATCTGTGTCCCATCTTCACACAGGATCTCTGGAGCATGACCATCAGGTTCTTGGTCACCTTTTTTACGAAGGACCTTCGCCCCCAGTTGCTCAGTTTAGCCAGGCGACCAGCTCTTGGAAGAGTCCTGGTTGTGCCAAACGTCTTCCATTTGAGAATTATGGAGACCACCGTGTTTTTGGTAACCTTCAGTGCAACATATTTTTTTGTAGCCTTCACCAAATGTATGCTTTGCAATAATCCTGTCTCTGAGCTCTAAAGGCAGTTCCTTTGCCCTCATGGCTTTTGCTCTGATGCAATATGCATCGTCAGCTGCAAGGCCTTTTATAGAGAGGTATGTGTCTTTTCAAATCATGTCCAATCAGTTTACATAATATACCACAGGTGGACTCCAATCAAGGTGTAGAAACATCTCAGCAAACATCAAGAGAAATAAGAGGCACTTAAGCTAAATGTCAAGTGCTGTTGAAAAGGGTCTGAATACTTATGCTAATATGATATTTCAGTTTTTCCTTTTTCATACATTTGCAAACATTTCTAAAATTCTGTTTTCACTTTGTCATTATGGGGTACTGAGTGTAAATTATTGAGAGAAAAAATAAATTTAAACAACTATAGTATCAGGCTGCATTATAACAAAATTGAAAAAAAGTTAAGGGGGTCTGAATACTTTATGAATGCATATAATATTATTATATCTATATATATTATGTCTTTTCCCAATGTGAACTTGTATTGCTGGATTTAGGTTATATATATATATATATATATATATATATATATATATATATATATATATATATATATACAGTATATATGAGGCCATCTAGGAGCTGAGCACAGACATAGCTTTGTTTCTATTGCATAGTACTGGAAGGTAATTAAAAGGGCAGGAATGCCTGAAGTTGCTGGATTATTCTTTAGTAGGAGCAATTGCTTATGCCCTCTGCTGTAAGCCCTTTGTAATTTGTTATTTATTTTGGTGTTTTTTGGGGACACACCTGATTATGTGCATAGATTACTATCTTTACCTGTTGATGCTGTCCACCCATCTTTTCTAATAGATCTTTCCCTACAAGAAAGATCAATCAATAGTCAACAACTCAATCAGTTGATATGCCACCCACTAGGAAGTGGAATTTGATCAATACTTAGAAGATATAGTTGTAAGTTATCGATTGCATTTCTTTTTCTACTATGCAATCTCATAGTCCAATTGATCGAAATACAACTGAGTGTATGACCAAATTAGATCAGTACTGGCAATTGATGCAAAACCATTTATAATTTTCTGCCCTGACTGTTCAACTCAGTTTGATCAAATCCAATCAAATCCGATCTGAATCGATCGGAAGGTTATGGCTAGTCAGATGGTTTGTGATTCAATTGTTTTGATAATAAAACCACCAAAAGAATGAATGAAAAAACAGCATGCAACTTTTCATTATGCTATTATGTAATGAGGTTGATTTTTTAAGGCTGGCTATACATATGTTCAACCAGTGGGTTGAAAGAAAAAAAAAACCTGACCACCCTTTCAATGTAGATGGGGGAATCCTCCCCTGCTGTCAGCATACACAGACCAGCACTGTGGCCTATTGCCTGCTGTGTTGATCAAGCGGGATTGATCCTACAGGGTGGTTGAACAGAAGTCGATCGGTAGATTGACTTCTGTTCAACTGCAGTGGCCACACATAGAACGAACCAGCAAAATCTCGATCCATGTATGGCCAACTTAAAGGAACAGAAATTATTCACATAGGAAAGGCCGCTTTCACACTGGGGCTGGGGGCGGCGTCGGCCATAAAGCGGTGCTATATT
Source organism: Lithobates clamitans (assembly GCA_037952925.1). NCBI lineage: Eukaryota > Metazoa > Chordata > Amphibia > Anura > Ranidae > Lithobates > Lithobates clamitans. The sequence continues at coordinate 4,734,962 of JBBGZY010000240.1, read as the reverse complement.
TAGCGTCGCTTTACCGTCGTTTTAGCGGTGGTATTTGGTATTAAAACAACCCCGCTAGAGGCCGAAAAAGGGTTTAATACCACCCGCAAAGCGCCGCTGCAGCAACGCTATGCCGGCGGTATAGCCGCGCTGCTCCATTCATTTCAATGGGCAGGAGCGGTGAAGGAGCGGCGTACACACCGCTCCTTCACCGCTCCAAAGATACTGCTAGCAGGACTTTTTTCAGCGTCCTGCCAGCGCACCACTCCAGTGTGAAAGCCCTCGGGGCTTTCACATTGGAGAGACTGCAGTGGCTGTTTCAGGGTGCTTTGCAGGCTCTATTTTTAACGCTGTAGCGCCTGCAAAGTGCCCCAGTGTGAAAGGGGTCTAAGGGCTCGTTTACATTTGCTTCAAAATTTTGACATTGAACTTGAATACCAATCACAACACCCGTCACTAAATAAAATGGTTACTTTACAGTCCTGTTCACATGTTATGTTTGCTTTGCTTCAAAAATTATACCCCATGTGGCTTTCTTTGTGCTTCAAAGCCTCTCCAAAGCCTCCACAGAAGTCTACGACAAAGCTTGCTTACAGCACCTAAAGCTTTTGAGAGGCTTTTATTCAGCTTTAACTTCGCTTTGTTTTGGAGGTTTTGCAGGTATGAGATATCCCAGGATGCACTGGGAACCGGAAAGACGTCATCAGCAGTCACTTCTGGCTCATGTGTATATATTCTAGAAGTGTCTGGTGCAGACGTCACATCTGGTGTGCAGTGTGGAGAAACAGGAAGGTGAGCAGGGTCCAGACTGTAGTAGAGCAACTAACAGACAGCACACATGGTGTGCAACATGGGAAGGCTATAGCAGAAAGTGAACGGGACTGGAGAGTGAGGACTGAGCGGCAGAAGATCGTTAGAACTAATGGGACAAGGGCAGGAGAAACTAGCAGATGTCACACATGGTGCTCACCATGGGAGCAATATAGAAGGAGAGCAGGGAGTGGAGAGAGAGGTGGATCAGAAAACCAGTGAATCAGCGGAGCTGGGGGTCACTACTGAGTTGGGGATCAGCAGAGCTGGAAGTTACTACTGAGCAGGGGGATCAGCAAAGCTGGGGGAACTACTTGGTGGGGCATTAGCAGAGCTGGGGATACTACTGAGCAGGGGAACTGCTGAACAAGGGTACTAATAAGCTGGGGTTCTAATGGGCCCCTTTAAAATAAATAAAAAATCAACACCCACAGGGCATTACTCAAGCTTCATTAAAGCTTAAAAAAAAAGTATCACTCAAGCATCACCGAAGCTTTAAAAACAAATCTAAAAAGCATGTTAAAGCGGTAGGAGTTTTAACGTGTGTTAAAGTCAAAGCAAGTGTAAACGAACCCTTAGGGTCACCATACAGGCAGTACAAGCTGTGTTCAACATTGGATTGACCAAAGCTATGTAAAATGAGGACCTTCCTCAACAATCCAATCAATTTTTATCCAATCAGGCAGGCCCTTGTGCTACATATACTATATTACCAAAAGTATTGGGACGCCTGCCTTTACACACACGTGAACTTTAATGGCATCCCAGTCTTGGTCTGTAGGGTTCAATATAGAGTTGGCCCACCCTTTGCAGCTATAACAGCTTCAACTCTTCCGGGAAGGCTTATCCACAAGGTTTAGGAGTGTGTCTATGGGAATGTTTGACCATTCTTCCAAAAGCACATTTGTGAGGTCAGGCACTGATGTTGGAGAAGATAGACTGGCTCATAGTCTCCGGTCAAGGCTCCATGAACACTGGTTAAAAAATTGCTGCTTCTACAGGAGTTTTGCATTCTGCCTGTAGAAGCAGCTCAATGTTATCCCCTGTGTCAATGCACATTACGACCATTACAGGCATATTCTAAGCTTAATGTTTAGAGACAGGAAAAAAAAACCTTCTGGTTTGCGTTTCTGATTGGAGCTTACAGGCAGAAAATATGCAAAACTCTCCTAAACTCATCTAAACTTTGTACAAAAAATGCTCTATATGAGCGTCTTTTTTCTGCCAAGGGAGCTGGCATTTTGTTGGCCCAGTGTGCATAGAGCCTAATTAACCCCAAAGAAGTTCTATAGGGTTGAGATCAGGACTCAGGCCACTGTGCAGGCCAGTCAAGTTCCTCCACCCCAAACTCACTCACTCCACCGCTAGAACGCCTTTGGAATGAATTAGAGCGGAGACTGCAAGCCAGGCCTTCTCATCCAACATCAGTGCCTGACCTCACAAATGCGCTTCTGGAAGAATGGTCAAATATTCCCATAGACACACTCCAAAAGCTTGTGGACAGCCTTCCCAGAAGAGTTGAAGCTGTTATAGCTGTAAAGGGTGGGCCAACTCAATATTTAACCCTACGGACTAAGACTGGGATGCCATTAAATTTCATGTGCATGTAAAGGCAGGCGTCCCAATACTTTTGTCTGATATTGTAAGGTGATAATCTTGATATCGATCCAATGTAATATCACCTTTATATCTGTCAAACAGCTATGTACTGTAAAGTCCTCTCTACATGTTTGATTGGATTGTTTAGGCTTTCCCTCATATTAGAAAGTTTAATTAATCTAAAGAGATCTTTGCAGAGATTTATAATCAGATTGTAAGGTGTATGGTCATCTCAAACTTGGTGAACATTCCTTTTGCAGATAGAACATTCACTTTTGTATGTGAACAGTCCCTATCCCGCTAGTAAATCGCCCGTCACTATTTGAAGCTGGTGCTGTGGATCAGGAGAGGTTAAAAGGTGGAGGAGTGCCATCATGAGAGGGTTACACAAACCCTATTCCTGTCATTAATTTTCTACAGGAATTCAGTTCATCCTATCTCCCTTAGCTTGCAGGGCTGCATTTAATTGTCCTGTTGTCAGCCAGAAATATCTATAATGCCTATAAGGATCTCTGCTTTGTATCTCTTGCAGTGACATTGTCTGACAGGTTTCTGGGAAAGCCCATACAACATTAATAACACAGGCTAGCTGATATGTCAATGCAAGCTCTAAGGGAGATGGGTGAAGTTTCTGTAAAACTCATGTTCGGTACAACCCCCTCTGCTTTAACTCAGAAGACAGAGGCATTTCTTCTTTGGAAACTGAAGGCTAAGGTGTAAAATGTGGAAATGATTAGGCTGAGGGAGATCGAGTTGTGTCCAGACAGGCCATGTCTTGACAATCAGACAGGAGCTTCCTCTATAGATAAAACTGGAGCTGGTGGGATTCAGCATCATCTTCTATCTGGGAAATCTGTACTGTCTCAGAACTTGTCAAAGCCACAAAACTGATTTAGTGAATTTTCCATTTTTGGGGGTTTTAAATCAAAAGGCAGGTTGTGTGGAATAAATGAAGCGTGCCTCTTTACTTTGTAATAAGGTCCCCACATGGGAACGGTTGGAAGGGAGAAGAAAGCGGTGAATAGCGAGGACACCTGTATTTCTTCCAAAACTAAAATGTGTGCGATGATTGCTGAGAGAACATCTCCAATCCCTTCACCATAGGGACAATGTACATAGCATGATTCATGAGCACTCACACTGCACCCCCAGGAGAGCAGAAATACTGACAATTTATAGACCTTCTGTACACCATCAAAAATTCGAGAGAAAAAGGCCAGATCACGATGGAAGCAACGGCAATCACAACCAACATACATCACCAAGCAGCTGCACCATTCTTACCATCCATCGTCTGATGTATGGCTGGATATGATGAAAGAGCATCGTACAATTAGATGATAATTGTGGAAACTAACATTACTATCAATTGCTTTTCCCAGTTAAAGGTTGCAGGGTACAACATAATTAGTGCTAATTTAAAGATGGAAAAAATTAAGATAATTTATTATGAGATAATTTCTCGGGAAATGTTAGGAAGTATTCCTAGATAGTAAGTTCTAACAAGCGGGGTCCTCTGATTCCTCCTGTATTGAATTGTATTGTAACTGTACTGTTAGCCCTCATGTTGTAAAGCGCTGCGCAAACTGTTGGCGCTATATAAAACCTGTATAATAATAATAATAATTATATTAATAATAATAATAATAATTACAAAGAATCAGCACAGATTGGAAGTTTGCTGTATGGGCCTAAAATCTAGTTTATGTTTTAAAGTATATCTAAAGCATTTTTTTTCCAGGATAAGAAAGGTGAATCCACTGTCATTTCATGCTTTTTTTTTTGCCATCTGTGTCTCATTGGACAGATTTCACCTTACTTTTTATCCTGCAGACACTGCAGGAAGTAAGGGAAGTATTCCCTCGGCTGTAGTTACAAGTGTCCCTACTCAGAAAGCCTCCTTCTATTCTTGTTCAGGTTACAACTCTAAATGTTGGATTTTTCCTTGACAGTGACCACCAGGACAATTAGAGAAAGGAAATATAGTGGGGAAATAGACAGCAATAAAAACCTGACAGGGGTTCTAATCCTTCCCCACTCTATCCAAAACTAGACACCAAAAAAAGGTTTGGGGTTTGGATAAGTTTTAATGTAATACTAACCTACACTGATGGCTGTTATCTTAGAAAGGAAGACTTGACTGTGTGAGGGTCATCTAATAATGCCTGGTCACTTTGCACACTGAGTATTCACTAAGCAAATGAAAGTATGAAGTGGAAGGTATGCTAATTTCTATCATCCAAGGATGTGCAAAATCCTGTTTTTATTATTAATATTATTATTACAATTACTACTACCACTCTTCTTCTTATTATTATTTTTATTATTGTTGTTATTATTAGTTATAATTATTATTATAAGTATTATTATTTTTATTACTACTACTCTTCTTATTCCTCCTATTATTATTTCTAAATATTATTATAAGCACTATTATTTTTATTATTATTACTACTATTATTACTCTTATTATTATTATTAGTTATAATTATTATTTTATGTATTATTATTCTTTTTATATTAGTACTACTGCTACTACTACTACCTACTACTACTAATACTATTACTCTTATTATTATTATTATTATTATTATTATTATTATTATTATTATTAGTTATAATTATTATTATAATAATATAATATATATATTTTTTTTTTCATTTTATCATTACTACTACTACTACCACTACTACTACTACTACTACTACCACCACTACTCCACTACTACTATTACTCCTCTTTTTATTATTATTAATGTTTATAATTAATATTAAAGGTATTATTATTTTTAATATTGTGATTGTTAATTATTATTACTACTACTACATTACTCTTCCTATTATTATTATTATTATTATTATTATTTTTAGAATTACTATTATGAGTATTCACATTATTATTATTATTTATTTATAGAATGCTTATTTTGCAAACTGTATGTGTATTTGGTTTTAGGGATATGATGAAGCTGTGCTCACTTATATATTTGATCATGTGTAGTAATAATAATAATAATAATAATACTTTCCGTGCACATGATCAAATATATAAGCAATCCCAACTTCATCATATCCCTAAAACCAAGTGCACATACGCTTTGCAAAACAAGCATTCTATAAATATCATAATAATAATAATAGAAGAAAAAAATAGTAATGGTAGTAGTAGTAGTAATAATAGTAGTATAATAATACTCATACTTGTAATATTAATTATAAATATTTATAATAAATATAAGAGTATAGTAGTAGTAGTGGTGGTTGTATTGGTTGTATTAGTAGCAGTACTAATAAAAACTAGCAAATTAAGCATTCTCTGTTTTTTTATGTTGTAGTAAGTCCACCTCGATAATTGGAAAGTAATAATACATCTTACCAGACTAGAGATGTGCATTTATGGGGACTTTATATGCTTTATCTTACACTTGTATAGTGAAGAAGCAGTCATACACAGCTGTGAAATGCTTAGTACATTGATTCACCCTAAAGTAAAATCCACACCTCCCTGTCGTGCTACTTATGCATAATAAAATTGCTATTGCGCAATGGCAGCAGTGTGTCATTTTGTGATCGGTTCTTTATTGATAATATGCCATACTTCTACTTATAACAAGGAGCAAAGGATAGTAGCTGTTGCCTGCTGCTATTGTATAAGAATGGTAAATAGTATTTTGATGAGGTCAGAGCTCTTGTGTGTATGACAGGGTTGTATAGCATTACACAAATCCTAGTTGTAAAACTTTGACATAATGCATAATCAGCAACGAAATGTAAGGCCTGGATCTATACTGAGCTTATTTGAGTGTCTATTCCTAGGAGTGATTTTTATTAAAGAGCAGAGTAAATCTGCAGAAATTTGGTGTGTAGGATGGCACCATATGATTTCCTACTCTCTGGAAAGCTAATCATGCGTTGTCATATGTTGGGGCTTGTAGTTCCCTACAACCAGCTGGAGTTTGTAATATCATTTATTACACGTACGTATATATCACCGACAACTTACATATATATTATACATTCACATCAGTCTCTGCCTTCAAGGAGCTTACAATCTAAGGTCCCTAACTCACATTCATACATACACATACTAGGGCCAGTTTAGACAGGAGCCAAATAACCTGCCAGCATGTCTTTGGAGTGTGGGAGGAAACCGGAGTAGCCAGGGGAAACCTGCGCAGACACAGGGAGAACATGCAAACTCCAGGTAGGTAGAGTCATGGTTGGGTTTTGACCCGATAATTTTGGAGCTGCTAGGCTGAAGTGCTAACCACATAGCCACTATGCTGCCTGTGTAGTTATAAAACATAAGCTGGGGCTTATATAGTTCTATAACACCAGCTGGGGTTTGTAGTTCTATCAGATCAGCTGGAACTTGTATTTGTATCACATGAGCTGGGGCTTGTAGTTCTATAGCACCAGTTAGGACTTGTAGTTCTATAACACCAGTTAGGACTTGTAGTTCTATCACATGAGCTGGGGCTTGTAGTTCTCTAACACCAGTTAGGATTTGTAGTTCTATCACATGAGCTGGGGCTTGTAGTTCTATAACACCAGCTGAGACATGTAGTTCTAAAACACCAGCTGGGGCTTGTAGTTTTCAAACACCCGTTGCGACTTGTAGTTCTACAACACCAGCTTGGGCTTGTAGTTTTTAAAACACCCGTTGGGACTTGTAGTTCTACAACACCAGCTGGGACTTGTAGTTTTCAAACACCCGTTGGGACTTGTAATTCTACAACACCAGTTTGGGCTTGTAGTTTTCAAACACCCGTTGGGACTTGTAGTTCTACAACACCAATTTGGGCTTGTAGTTTTAAAACACCTGTTGGGACTTGTAATTCTACAACACCAGCTTGGGCTTGTAGTTTTCAAACACCCGTTGGGACTTGTAGTTTTTAAAACACCCGTTGGGACTTGTAGTTTTTAAAACACCCGTTGGGACTTGTAGTTTTTAAAACACCCGTTGGGACTTGTAGTTCTACAACACCAGCTTCGGCTTGTAGTTTTCAAACACCCGTTGGGACTTGTAGTTCTACAACACCAGCTTCGGCTTGTAGTTTTCAAACACCCGTTGGGACTTGTAGTTCTACAACACCAGCTGGGGCTTGTAGTTTTCAAACACCCGTTAGGACTTGTAGTTCTACAACACCAGCTGGGGTTTAAAGTTCTATAACATCAGCTGGGGCTTGTAATTCTTTAACACCAGCTGGGACTATGGAACTAGCCGGTCCCAGCTGGTGTTAAAGAACTAGTGTTAAAGAACTTCAAGTTCCAGCTGATACTATAGAACTACAAGCCTCAGCTGGCGCTATGGAACTACAAACCTCAGCTGGCGTTATGAACTACAAGCGCTAGATGGTGCTATGGAACTTCAAGCCTCAACTGGTGCTATGGAACTACAAGCCTCAGCTGGCGCTATGGAACTTCAAGCCTCAGCTGGCGCTATGGAACTTCAAGCCTCAGCTGGCGCTATGGAACTTCAAGCCTCAGCTGGTGCTATGGAACTTCAAGCGATAGATGGTGCTATGGAACTACAAGTCTCAACTGGTGCTATGGAACTACAAGCCTCAGCTGGCGCTATGGAACTACAAGTCTCAGCTGGTGCTATGGAACTACAAGCTGCACCTGGCACTATGGAACTACAAGCGCTAGATGGCGCTATGGAACTACAAGCCTCAGCTGGTGCTATGGAACTACAAGCGCTAGATGGCGCTATGGAACTACAAGCCTCAGCTGGTGCTATGTAACTACAAGCACTAGATGGCGCTATGGAACTTCAAGCCTCAGCTGGTGCTATGGAACTACAAGCGCTAGATGGCGCTATGGAACTACAAGTCTCAGCTGGTGCTATGGAACTACAAGCCTCACCTGGCACTATGGAGCTACAAGCCCTAGATGGCGCTATGGAACTTCAAGCCTTAGCTGGTGCTGTGGAACTACAAGCGCTAGATGGCGCTATGAAATTTCAAGTCTCAGCTGGTGCTATGGAACTACAAGCGCTAGATGGTGCTATGGAACTACAAGCCTCAGCTGGTGCTATGTAACTACAAGCACTAGATGGCGCTATGGAACTTCAAGCCTCAGCTGGTGCTATGGAACTACAAGCGCTAGATGGCGCTATGGAACTACAAGTCTCAGCTGGTGCTATGGAACTACAAGCCTCAGCTGGCACTATGGAGCTACAAGCCCTAGATGGCGCTATGGAACTTCAAGCCTTAGCTGGTGCTGTGGAACTACAAGCGCTAGATGGCGCTATGAAATTTCAAGTCTCAGCTGGTGCTATGGAACTACAAGCCTCAGCTGGTTCTATGGAACTACAAGTCTCAGCTGGTGCTATGCAGCTCCTCTTGTGAAAACTGCCAAGCTTGAAGGTTATCATACAAAGATGGGCAATCTACACTTAATACATGGGCTGCATCAAAGGCAGGAGACAAAGACAGGCATACAAAGGTAGTAGTGTTTGTAAGGCTGGTCCCTTACCTGCACCATTGTCTGATAGACAGCTGTCCTCTATTATGAATTGTATTAGAAGAAGAAGTACAGACTTTATCTGCAGTCAGTGGCCCGAGACTGGCTAATAGAAGCCATTGAGTGGTATGCACCTGTCTGTCCAGCTGCAGGAAGCTGCTCCCTCTGGCCAGGGGCTATAGACTTCACTGACCGGGGCCAGGAAATTGCAGCTTCCTCCCTGTGATTTTCTCCTTGTCTTCTCCCATGTCAGAGGGGGCAGCCAGGGACAACCTAAAAAGAGTAGAGACAAGAGGTGAGCACTGTAGGATCTTGTATGTGAGCTCAAATCCTCCTCAAGCCAAGGCTGCATTTCTGCACCGGAATACAGCAGATAACTAAAGTTTGTCTAAACCCAAGAACAAAAAAAAATCATATATTTCAGCCTACAAGGTCTTTGTAAATCATAGATTTTTTTTTTTTGTCTTTTTTTGTCTTTTTATTCCCCTGGTGATCCTGCCAGTAACATACTTCCTATCCCTAGGTAGATATGCTCATTGACCGCACTGTGTCAATGGAGGAGCAGGGATGTTACCCCAGCACAAGATCAGAGAACAGCTCCCTCTCTTCTCATCTCTGTTACTTAGGGTTGAGGTGTTTTGTAGTTCACAGAAGCTAGCTGGGAGGCTTGTTGCAGATTTCAATTCAATACATATGAAATTGCAAGGATACTGAATTTCTGTCCTGATTAACAGGATTTTTTTCGGAGCTTGCAAAAATATTCTTAGCCTGAGGCCGGGTTCACACCTAGGCGAATTAGATGCGGGACGAACAGCGTTGCTGTGCAATGCGCGGCCGATTTAGGTGTGAACTGAGCCTAAAAAGAAGAAAACTAATTCAGCCACCACATCTAAGAAATGGTACTCTACAATATGTTTCAATATCCTTTAGGCCTCATGCACACAGGACAAGACCTCATGCACACTGCAGCTAAAAAAAAAAGCCTATTTTATAGGCGTTTCGCATTTTATTTTTTTCTGTCTCCAAGGCTCCAGTCACACCTGGGCATTTTAGGATTGGGGCAGAATTGCTGCCATTCTGCCTGCAATCTCAAAACGCAGGTTCGGGTGCACCAAAAACACAATGTAGTTTTGCCGCAATTGTCTCGGCAAATTGAATCGTGTGAAGCTCGCTGTCTAAAAAAAGAGCAGGAGCTTTTTTTGGGTGGCAAGCTTCAAGCAGATGCAATTTGCCGTGATTGCCGCGCGACAATCGTGGCAAGACCACACCGTATTTTAGGTGCCATTGAAAATAATGACACCTGAACCTGATTACCTGATTATTCTGAACACTGTATTAGTGTGACTAGCGACCTCAGTGTAAGTTCGTGACCCTCCCAGGCCGTGTCTGTTAGCGCCAGATTCCCCACCACCCTATCACAGTCACACCATAAGTCGCTGATCACAACCATTACAGTACGGCATCTATAGCTCTGGAAATTTCAGTATCTATACCATAGTTTGTAGACGATATAACTGTCACACAAACCAATCAATTTACACTTTTTGGTAATAAAAAAAAAAGAAAAACCCAATGACATGTAGCAGAATACGTTTTGCCCAAAATTTATATAGAAATTCGATTTAAAAATGTTATTCAAGATGTTTTATAGCAGAAAGTAGATTTTTTTTTATAAATTTGGGGTAATTTTTCATTTACATTGCAAAAATCAAAAACCCAGGGGTACCATAGGGTACCACTAAATACCACCAAAACAAAGCTATATTGTGCGAAAAAATGATATTTCGCTTGCGCACAGCATTGCCTCGCCTGTTAAAGCAGCGCAGTGCTGAACTGCAAAAGCTGGCCTGGTCGTGAAGGGGGGGGGGGGGATTTTCCAGTGCTCAAGTGGTTAAAAAAAAAAAATCACAAAAAAGTATGGTTTAGGTGATTGTAGCCTATCAGTGCACTTGCAAACAAGAACAATTGAGTATTGTCCCTGATATTTTTTTGATCTGCTTTTCATTGTGTACCCCCTTCTTCAAGGTATAAGTAGTACCCAGAAGTACTGATTGGACCTTGAAGAAAGGGGTACACCTGGAAAACTTGTCCTGAAAATTTGGATGTTAGTGCAAATTAAAAAAAAAGTGTCAGGGACAGTACTCAATTGTTTTCTTTTTCTTTGTTTTGTTTTTTTGTTTTTTTTTTGTTTTTGTTTATTTGTTTTTTATTATTATTATTATTATTATTATTATTATTATTATTATTATATAATATTTATATAGTACCCAGAGTTTGCGCCGCGCTTTACATTGGGGCAGACAGTACCGTTACAATACAATTCAATAGAGGAGGAATCAGAGGGACCTACTCTTTAGAGCTTACAATCTAATTGTACACAAAAAGTACCAAGGAATGAATAGCCCTAGGTATTTAGTAAACCTAGAATCAGCTGAAATTGATCAGGATAGAGCCATCAGCCTTACTGGGCACCATACACATGCCCCCTGTCTGCGATATGCCCCTGACCATTCAATCGATGGGAATGTAATCCGACAATTTGCTGGAACCTAAACAGATTTGTAGCTGAGTTGAGCCTGATGAAACGGCTGAGGTAAGAGCACAGAAGAAAAGTTCTGCTGTATATAGATAAGAGGGTTCCATCTGTCTTTCATTTCCTCCATTGATCAAATGAGATGCCTAGCCTCAGGTTGGCAGATTAAAGTCTGAGAAATCGCTTCCACTAAATATCTTTTCCAAATCTATCAAACCATTTAGCTGTGATAATGATGTCATCATGAATGTTGATATGATTATTATTATTGTCGTTGTGGTTGTATTATTGTTGGTTGTATTGTGTAGCTGGTAGCATTGCATGGGGTGGTGGGGGCTGAGCCTTTTGCCTGCTGTGGAATTTAGACTACAGGGATAACATGGAAGTCAGTTAATCCAAAGGGAAGGAAATGGAAAGTGATTGGACATAAACCTGAGTGTGACCCCGCGGTGAAATCTTACACCTGTATCTATTTTACCTGATTGTTTTTTCTGGGGAAATCAGATTGGCAGGCTCCCCATCTGGAAGTGCTTTCATCTCGTGTACTTTCCGGACGGACGGCAGACGAAGGGTTAAATTCATCAAGTTCATCTTTTCCTGATTAGAAGGAGAGGAGAGCCTTGTACACAAAAACTCCAATCCCCTCCACTTCTCCAGTTTCTTCAACTTCGGGGCTGCGCAGGAAACCAGGGCCATTGATCAGATCCCAGTCTGGGGCACACGGCGATTTGCTGCTAAGTACCGGGATTTCTTCAATCAAAGTCACTAATGAGCCTCGTCCTGCCATCCTCTTGGAACGTGGAGCCTAAAGCTGGCCATACACTATACAATCTGATTGTATCATCTCCTTTACATCTACCATCAACTGTGTAGTACAAGGGCCTGTCTGGTTTGCTGCTAATTGAATAGATTGTTTAGAGTTGTCCTCATATTACACACTTTTGATAAATTCAAATCTGGCCATACACTATACAATCCGGTTGTACAATCTGCTTCAGATCTACCATCCACTAATACAAGGGACTGCCTGCAGCATCCCCATCTCTTCTCAGTCTGCATAAAGGTGACCATACATTATACAACCTGATTGTACAATCTCCCTAAAGCCAGTCATAAACAAATCAAAATTTGGTTGGTTCAGCAGGAACCAACCAAATTTTAATCCATCTATGGACAGGCTGCTTGCACTGAAGTTGATCTATCAATCGATGTCAGTACAACCAGCCTGTCAGTTTTTTTTAATTGAATCATTGCTGGTGGCTATAGCATTATATTCTGACAGCTGGGAAATCTCCCACTGACAAAACACAATAGCCCCGCGGGAGGGATTCCCCCATCAACACTGACTGTGTTTGTGGGGGAATCTAGTGATTTTTTCTCCTTCAACACATATTTGAAGGAAAGGAAATGGCATAATGTAAAGCCTGCCTTAAGCCGGCCATAGACAGTTCAAATCTTGGCCGGTTCAGCAGGGACTGGTTAAGATTTAAACTACATATGGGCAGGCTGAATGTACTCAAGTCGGTCGATCGATCAACTTGGGTACAACCAGCATGTCAGATTTTACATGCAATTATTGCTAGCGTTAAAATAGCCACTAGCACATGGGTGCTCAACCTGTGGCCCTCCAGCTGTTGTGGAAAGTCCCATCATGCCTCTGCCTTTGGGAGTCATGCCTGTAACTGTCAGCAGCTGCAATGCCTCATGGGACTTGTAGTTCCGCAAAAGCTGGAGGGCCACAGGTTGAGTACCCATGCACTAGCAGTCAGGGCCGGGACAAGGGGTGGGCAGGTGGACAACTGCCCTGGGCACAATGGTTTATTGCAGGAATAGGGGTGCCCTGACCCTAGCCTTTTGGGACTGGGGGGGGGGGAGGCGTAATTTGGCATCTCTGCCCTGGGCGCTGGAGGACTTTGTCTCGGCACTGCGCAAGCCCATACGATTTGGTGCAATGCGTTTTTCAAAATTAGCCCATGCACTACGTTTTATGTGTTTCAGTGTGATTTGCAATCTGTTCAAATGAAACAGCTCCAAATGGCAGGGAACGCAGACTGCATTACTCTGCAATTCTGGTGTGAACCTGCCCTCAATTGACCAGAAGAGAAGTCATGGCTATTCAATTGTTTGCAGATTATTTCAATCAAATTGCACATTGAGGCTGGGTTCACACTCATGCGCATTGAATGAGGGTTTCCCCGCATCCAATTCGCATGACAGGAGACTGTAACCGGCTCTCAATGGAGCCGGTTCACATATCTCCGGGGCGGCTGCGGAGCGAATTGCACAGAGGTCCTGCACAGGGGTCCTGTGTATCTTTGGCTCCGTGTCAGGTCCGAATTCAGGCAAAACTTTGGGCCTGATTTGTCCCTGAAAGGATGTGACGGACCCCTGCTGGGAGTTACAGCCGCACACAGTGTGAACTCAGCCTAATGACATAATGAAATCAAAGTGTGTATAGTAACCATTAAGCTGGCCATATACTCTACAATCTAATTGTACAAATTGACTTTACATTTAACAAAACTAATGCTGGCCACAGATGGAGCCATTTCCTTTCCTGCAGCCATAGGACCACTTGCAGGAAAGAAAATATTATTATTATTATTTAAGGAACTTATATAGTGCTGTCAATTTACACAGCGCTTTACATATACATTCACATTGGTCCCTAACCTCAAAGAGCTTACAATCTAAAGTCCTTAACTCACATTCATATACTAGGGCCAATTTAGACAGAATTTAGACAGAAGCCAAATAACCTACCAGCATGTCTTTGGAGGGTGGGAGGAAACCGGAGTACCCGGTGGAATCCCACGCAGGCACAGGGAGAACATGTAAACTCCAGGCAGATAGTGTCGTGATTCAGATTTAAACCAGCGACCCTTTTTACTGCTAGATGAGAGTGCTACCCACTACACCACTGTGCTGCCCATAGCTTGATTACCCCATCAACGCTGACTGCTGAGTCATTGTGTACTCCCGGAGAGGGAGGGATAGTGGGGAGCCATCCCTGCCAGGAGAAGAGAGTGATTACTGGAAGCAGTCCCGGGACAAGGTCATCCAGCGCCCAGGGCAAAGATGCCAAATTGCGCCCCCCCCCTCAGTCTCGTAAGGCTAGGATCAGGGCACCCCCATCCCTGCAATAAAGCATTGCGCCCAGGGCAGCCGCCCCCTCCTGCTCACCCCTTGTCCCAACCCTGGTCCTGCGGTACCATGCAATCTGGTGCCCATCTGCATTTGAGGTGCCGTTATCAATGTATTGACCCAGAATGGTAGTGTGTTTTGAACGCGGCACAGGAAACGAGCACAGAACGCACCTTTCCTGAACCACATTCTGGTGTGAACCCACCCGTAGACAAACTGATTTTTTTATACAATCAAATGTTATAGCGTATGACCAGCTTAAACTGGGTACCGTACAATCCTTTTTTAATTTTTTTGTGTATGTGTTGGACAAGAAGGTGAGGTCAAACACAGGAGGAAGAGAAAGAAAAACTGTCAACGGTTCTCAGGGCAGCACAAAGGTGGCAGCTCTTTGCAGACTTGTATCTTCCATGAAGACATAACCTGTGTGTTTGTATAGATTGATCCCCAGGCGCCCTCCAAGCCATCCTCACCACCTTGTACAAACACAAGAGATAGTTACACCTGACCTCAACCCTCCATCTGCAAGACTTAACAGGACTGGCTCTCCATCCAAACCCTAATCCCAGCTAAGAGACACTGACAACATTCTATTTTTTAATTAAATATTAGCTTTTCTTAATCCCCTTTATTTAAAGGATGAGGTTGCAGTAAATACAAAGCTTGCTTTAATGCATTCTGAATCTCCCCCAGGATTGTATATACATGTCCAGCCTGATCACAAGTAGTGTGTTTGTGTGTGGCCCTCAGTGTTTGATAAATATTTTCTTCCACATACAGAAAAGCCTCCATGCAGTCAGCAAATTTACGCTTTAAAAATTGCTTTTTTTTTTTTCTTTTTTTTTTCGGAGTCCTAGGACATTTGTTTAAACCATTCCAGATAAGGGCCCATTTATACCGCAATCCCGGCGTTCTGTGTATGGTTCCACATGCATGCATTTATGTGCTTTTTTTGTCATGCGTACTTGAGCTAAAAAACACTGCTTTTACAGACTTTTTTTTTTTCTCTGCCTCTAAACGCCCCACCATGATAACCTATGTATACACTATAGGCGTTTACAGGAGTTTAGAGGCAGAGAAAGAAAAAAAAAACACCAAAGTCGCATTCAGGAGAGGAGCTTTTAAGCATAAAAATCATTCTGGCCAACAGAATGCATTCCCAGATATAATCATCTTAAAATATATTACCTATATTAACTACATTTTCATACATAGTTAGTCTGGTTGAAAAAAAAAACACAAGTCTATCCAGTTCAACCAATAACAATATTATTAAACAAAACAAAATAAATATTGTATTTATATTTATATATATTATATATTTATAAATATATGCTGCACAAACTGTTGGCACAATATAAATCCTGTATAATAATAATAATAATAATAATAATAACATGTGCTGAAATTCATAAAAAGAAATTCCAATTCCAGGTGTAATCCCAGATTTTACCGTCTCAAAGTATATTACATACATATATCAATTAAATCAATGAGTGAACAAAACAACATTGTGCTAAAGTTCTTTTAAAAAGTCCTAACTCCAAGTGGATACAGAGAGGGTCAGCTCCAATCTTCTTAAAGTTAAACTATAGGCAAAACTTTTTTTTTCCATTTTGGATAAAACAAGGAAAACGCTGTCATTTTTTTTTTTTTTTGCCATCTGTGTCCCATTGGGGAGATATACCTTCACTTTCTGTCCCATAGCCAAACAGGAAGTGAGAGGAAATCCTTGCAAATTAAGGGAATTCCTTGGGGACCCCCAGGTCCCATTGGACGATTTCCCCTATTACTTTTCTGAGGACAACACAAAATTTGGGATTTTCTTTTACTTTCACTTTCAATGATAATGGTAAACAGGACAAATAGAGAGGGTTAATATCCCTAACGGGGGCACATACTGTAATGAAACTTGACATGTGTTCCAATCCCTCTCCACTCTATCCAAAACCAAACAAAAAAAAGTTGTGCCTTTAGTTATACTTTAATTTTAAATCCGCAACAATGATGGCAAATACACTCATGAAAGTGCATCACCCCACACAGTGCACAAAGATGAATCCGACCCTCAAATTAAAGCAGCAGCTTAAGCACCCAAGTCAAACATGCAAGAAATAAACATGCTCTCCGTAGTGTAAAACCAACAATGAAAAACTTTATTTGCTCAAATTGCACTTACTCGGCTCCTATAGATGAAAACAGCGCTGTACATAGAGATATCCCGATAATGCCCATGTCAAAAATGGCCACCGTCTGGCATGCATGCTCCCTGGCTCCTCCTTAGGGAGGCACTTTTGAGAAGATAATATCTGGGATGGCACCTGGAATTGGAATTTCTTTATATAAATTTCAGCACATCAGTTTATTTAATATAGTTAATATATTTTAAGAGGATAATATCTGGGATTGCACATTGGATGATACTATGTACTTTTATGTTTATTTTTATGCGCTGGGAATTTCTTTGGACAATAGAAAGCATTAACGCCAGATGCTTGCATGCAAAAACGCAGCTTTTTACCACGTTTCTGCTGCTAGACTCCGGTAAGAGAAAAGGCTTCATAGAGAATACAGTGTGCATGTGGCCTTTTTTTATTTATTTTTAACTACCGTAAGTTGCATTCACATGCATTTTTATGTGCAAAATGTGGCATGCTGTATTTTCTTTTTAAACCAAAGGTGTAAACCAGTGGTTATCAACTTATGAGCTAAAGGGGGCCTCAAATGTGGCCTCTAACATCACCAAAGGGCCACATATAATGTTCAATATATGTAATGCTTGAGAGGACTGTTAAAGACTGCAGACCTAACAGAGGAAATGAGGGTCAGAGAGTGTGGAAAGGATACAGCTGTAGAAGACAATACAAAACTAGGAACATGTTACATGAGACTAGTAGAGAGCAATGCTATTACCCTAATCAATGTTCCCAATACAGAATGCCGAGGGCCACACATCATATAGCAAAGGGCCGTATGTGGCCCTCGGGCCACAGGTTGGGCACCAGGGATGTAAACTAAAGCTGGCCATGTACTGAACAAAAAAACTGAACTGATTCCCCAATCCACACATACGAGGTGGATGGGGGAATCCTCCCTGCTGCACTTTTGTTCTCTGACAGTGGTGAGACTTCCCCGCTCTCACAATACACAGATTAGTGCTGCAGCTGCTGCGGCTTTTATCCCACGGGGCTGTTGAACAGAAGTTTGAATTCTGTTCAACTGCAGTGGCCACACAAGGATTTAAATTAGGCCTGTCCCTGCTGAACCACCAGGGGCAGCCTGTCCATTAAGGGCGCACAGGAGCCTCCCCCTCTATCAACGCAGCCCCCTCTATGTTTAATGGATAGATATATGCTATGCATGGCCACCCCTTAATCATGCATCCGCCCTTTCTAGGATGCCAGGTGCATGAATTACAGCGGCGGGGGTGTTTTTTTTTAATACACCTAATTAGAGCCATAGGCTCCAATAGGCTTCAAAATAGGGTGGCCAATCAACTTAGTTTGATCAAATCTGATCTAAGTCTGATCCAATTGGAAGGAAAGTAATGGCTTTCCTAACAGTTCCTCATTCAACCATTTTGATTGACTCGCACATCGATCTGTTGATTAAATCGAAGCATGAATGGTCATCATGAGGTTGATGACACATGGACGATTTTTTGGCCGTGATTGTTTCAGTCATCTGTTGCAAAGGAAATCATAACGATTGTCTGTGGGATTGTCAGCGGTGAAATTTTAAAGCGATTTGTCAATCAGCGATTGACATTAATCAGCGTTTCGGCTTGGCGGCAGAATTGCTAGCAACAATCGCCCCTAATAGTTTATGTTGCACCAATCGTTATGCTTGCAAATCACTGAAGGAGTGTGAACTGTAGCAGAGAACAATCCAATGCTGTAGCAAATCACTAGGGACACTATCAATTAAATCGCTACCTACAAATCGCTGGCATTAGCGATCAGTAGCAGCAAAAAAAAAAAAGTTGCTTTTGCATCATCAGCTTAATGGTGGTTGTACGCGTTTCGATAAATGATTGCTTTCTTTTCCAAACGATTTTTTTTTTTATATTGATATTAGGAAGATACGATCGCAAGTTATCCTTTACATCTCTCTTACCACCTTGCCTTCTCATAATCTGATTGATCAAAATATGATTGAATACATGATCAAAGTATCTCAGATCTGCCAATCGATGCAAAAGCGGTTGATCTTTTTTGTTGTTGCTCTGGACGATCGACTCAGTTTGATTGAATCTGATCTAAATTGAATCTAAATTGATTGGAAGAGAAGTTATAACTATTTAATTGTTTACTGATGCGATCATTTACTTCTGATCGCACATCGATTGGTGGCGTGTATGGTCAACATGAATCTCTAGAGCTTGTTTCAGCTAACTGGGTTAATAAATAATAATAATAATAATAATAATAATAATAATAATGAGTAGAATTAAATAATGAGAAAGGCTTATGTTAGAAAGTTAAGTTCTTTAGGAAGAGATGGAATAAACAGTGCAGATGCCTACTTAGGACCCAAAATAAAGCTGCACTTAGACTCTCTGGGTGTAAACACATTACATTCTATGTGCATTATGTGTCATTTACATTACATGCCACCAGCAATGACTTGCTTTTTTTTCTCCATTTTAGAGCTGACTTTTCTTTGTCTATTGGCTGTGCTGGGAGACATGACTTTGTGGTGTGAATGATGGCAGACCACTCTTTAATAAATAGTTTATCTGGATGGAAGGACTTGTATGTGTCTGATCCGCCGCCTGCCCCGGGGAGAGGGGGAGGATGGATGGATGGATGGATGGATGACTGCAACTCTATCAACAGGCTGGACGTGGCCAAATCACAGAAAAGGGGTTAATTTAGTCCCAAGTCACTGAAGACTTTGTAATTGAAAATCAATCAACCTGCTGGACTGTTGAGAACAAGGTCAGAGCTCAATGATCAAAGAAAAAAAGGGAGGGTTGGGAAAGAGGGAAGGGGGGGGGGGATGTGTACTCAGAGGAGGCTGCAAAATACCCATCTCTACCGCCTGCCACCAAGTGTAGAGCAGCACAATGTGCCATTCTCACTCGCATCATGTATGGGCATGATAGAACCATACACAGGACATGTCACAGCTGATGATTTACCAGCAATACGTTTCAGTAGGACTGTGTTAGTGCCACCCCCTCCTGTGCTGTAACCTGACAGACCAGTTGGTACCCACACTCCTATCTGTGATTGCATCTTGTCCCGTACAAAGTCATTCCACATCAGGCAATGCTTTTATGGCTTCCTGCAGACAGCACTGCGGACCATGTCTGCTGGGATCCGGGGAGCTCCTTACTGATCCCAACTATTTACCATTACTCTATATCTATAGCTTAGTACAACAATCTTTTTGATATCTATCTATCTATCTATCTATCTATCTATCTATCTATCTATCTATCTATCTACCGGTATCTATCTATCTATCTATCTATCAGTTTTAGACTGTCTATAATCTATTTTCTTTCTTTCCTTTCTTCCTTCCTACCATCACTCTGGATCTAAAGCTTAGTACAGCAATCCTTGATAGATAGATAGATAGATAGATAGATAGATAGATAGATAGATAGATAGATAGATAGATAGATAGATATCAGTCTGCCCGTTTGTCTATTCTTTCTTTCTTTCTTTCTTTCTTTCTTTCTTTCTTTCTTTCTTTCTTTCTTTTCCATGCCATCACTCCAGATCTATAGCTTAGTACAGCAATCCTTCTTGATAGATCTATCTATCTATCTATCTATCTATCTATCTATCTATCTATCTATCTATCTATCTATCTATCTATCTATCTGTTTTAGACTGTCTATAATCTATCAGTTTTAGACTGTCTATAATCTATTTTCTTTCTTTCCTTCCTTCCTTTCTTCCTTCCTACCATCACTCTGGATGTAAAGCTTAGTACAGCGATCCTTACTAGATAGATAGATAGATAGATAGATAGATAGATAGATAGATAGATAGATAGATAGATAGATAGATAGATAGATAGATAGATAGATAGATAGATAGATAGATAGATAGATAGATAGATAGATAGATAGATAGATATCAGTCTGCCCGTTTGTCTATTCTTTCTTTCTTTCTTTCTTTCTTTCTTTCTTTCTTTCTTTCTTTCTTTCTTTCTTTCTTTCTTTCTTTCTTTCTTTTCCATGCCATCACTCTAGATCTATAGCTTAGTACAGCAATCCTTTTTGATAGATCTATCTATCTATCTATCTATCTATCTATCTATCTATCTATCTATCTATCTATCTATCTATCTATCTATCTATCTATCTCTGTATCAGTCTGCCTACCCGTCTATAATCTATAATCTATTCGCTCTCTCTATCTCTCTCTCCTAACCGTTCCCTGATATAAAGCACTTTTTCATCTTGTGTTCATTTCTCTTTGAAACTTCGCTGATAGTCGGCAAATCTGTTTATAAGTTGTGAAGCTCTGGATAAACTTCAGAAAGTTCGTGTCTCTGTCTGCGTGTTGTTATTGTCCAGAAACTGGAATTGTTGGGGAATAGCTTTTTTCTATCTTAAACTGTCTAAAACTTGTGATAAGACGTTAAAAATAAAGAAAAAAATATGACAGGGACGTCTTGTTAAAGATGAATGGACATTTATAGGTAACTGTTTTAACGAAAACATACATTTATTTATTTTATTTTATTTATTTATTTAGCAAGTAATAACACAACAAACTGATAAAGAGTACTGTCTACAAAACAGAACACACTGCATAGTAAATCTAAGGTAAATTGCATGGGAAATATATTGATGTATTTAATTTGTAAAATCGTTGATTTTAGTTGTGGATGAAAGTGACCATGAGGATCCTGGTCTTTAGGACTGACCTGATGCGGTTCACGGATAGCGCCCTCCTCTGACCACACCAGCGGAATACCAACACCAAGGATACGACTGCCTAGGAAGGATTCCCCTAGCTCTTACTATTGGGAAGACTCCCTGATCGTGCCAACAAGAATTGCATGATTCTATAATGTACAGTTCTGATAACCACTGTGAATTATAGTTTAGACATTTTTTTCCTGAAGCCTTTTAGGAAACATAGTTGAAGGAAAAAAAACCTCAAATGTGCTGTGTCTAGTAAAATAATAATAATAATAATAATAATAATAATAATAATAATAATAATAATAATAATAATACGTGTTTAATAATAATAATAATAATAATAATAATAATAATAATAATAATAATTTTTGTGTAGTTGTTATTACTATTATTACTGTTGTTGCTATTATTTTTGTTATTATTATTGCTTTCATATGCCTGTATTTTAAAAACAAAAATCATTATCATCATAATTGCGTTTAGTCTTTTACATTCTCCGGTGGAAATAAAATTGTCTAGCTTCCTTCTTGTGCACTTATAATATCTTCCACTCGTGCAGTTATTTACCTGCACTTTTTTTTAAATCAAAATATTTCTCCAAATGATGTCCTCATCTTAAGTATCTTACTTTTTTTAGGTTACATTTTTTTTTTATGTCAATAATTTTGTGACAAGTTTTGTTAAAAAAAAAAAAATACGACTTTTTAGGTGTGCTGAGTTTTCTGCGTTTGCTGGTAACCACTTTAAACATCTGAAACCTGAAGGGGTGTCTGTAGGGATGTGAACAAAATGAATCCACATCTCTATAATCAGTGTGTAGTCATAGTTGTGTCATTAACCCGGATTTGGAAGGAGACAGAAAGCAAGAAAGATTTAAGAAAGCAGAATATCCAGAGGTGAACAGGCAAAGAAGCAATAGTTTTGATTCCTCCTAAAAAAAGGGAGAATGACACTTGTTGACCCCTTACATCTCCCGTTGCCAGCTACTCATCCCCAACTCCCATAGTAATTGTTGTATGTGTCCTGCCACACTGGGCATGGCGACAACACAGATGCAGGTGATCAGATTGTAATCCACCTGTTGTATGCAGACTTCTCCTGCTGGTCAGCACATGGAGCATTATTTACCTGGCCTTGCAGCCACCCTGGGGATAAGCTGTGATATCTGTGTTTATTTTACAAGTTTGGGTGTGTACAAGTCTCCCCAGGAGAGGAGCGGGTCTCACGCCTGCAGGGGGGTGATCTACAGTCTGCCTGTCGTTATCCGTCGCTAAATGTTCTATCTACACATAGAAAACAGGGGCAACTGCTGGCACAACTCCTACTTAACCCATGTGAGGCTGGAGAACCGAGCAACTACTTCAAGGGACTTTATAACCAAAATGTTTTTTTAGTGGTGTCTGAGGTTTTTTTCATTTTTACACTTGATCCTTAACATAACAAACCTTGGGGCTGATTTACTAAAACTTGGAAGTGCAAAATCTGGTGCAGAAACCTTTTTTTTTTTTTTTTCAGCACCAGATTTTGCACTTTCAAGTTTTAGTAAATCAGCCCCAAGGTTTGTTATATTAAGCATCAAGTGAAAAGGTCGCAGACACCACTAAAAATTACATTGGTTATAGATGCCCTTGAAGTAGCTGCTCAGTTCTCCAGCCTCACATGGGTTAAGTAGGAGTTGCTGCACTAGATTTTGCACTCTCCAGTTTTAGTAAATCAACCCTTGTTTCTATGTATAGTTTCTATGTAGTTTGTAGACATGTGAAGAACAATGTTTGACCATTATAAATGCAGGAGATTCCTACTTTAAGAGGATTATTTACTTAGGAAGTTATACACCTAGCATAATGAATGTTATGTTATGTTTTTGCAAAATTAATACGATTAAGCTGTTTTTTCTTTCATGTGCTAACAAAAAAACATGTTTTATTTCCTCTCAATGTGATTGAGTATTCACAGCGGGCATCTTATATATATGAACATTTTTTACCTTGCTATGTGAACTCTATTTATTCCTTTAGTAAATCAACCTTATTGAATATTGAAAAGTTAACACAGGTTTCCTTTTTTTATATACTAACATTTACTTTCCACAGTGTACATTAGATTAATAGTCTCTATTACTTTAGTAATTCAACCCCCATTGGGTTTTACAGCTCCTCAAAGCAGGTTCATCGAAAACAACAGAGGGTATATGTGGTTAATTGATTTTATCTCGGCAGTTCACCACAAACCATATGTTGGGGCTAATTTAGTAAATAGGTAGAAACTGTTCACAGGAAATGTAGCTGTGTTCAGTCATCCAAACATGTACACGCACAATTCCTTTTTTTTCCTTTTTTTTTAACTATCTCTTTACTATCTTTTTCTCATTATTGGCTGTTTAAAGTGAACACAGCTTCCCAAATGTACTAAACTAATACAAATGAGGGAATTCCTTTAATAAACCCACCTCAGAGATATTAAAGGGAGCCTCTACAAATATGAAACATGAAATACCAGCTTGAAAACATGGAACAGCAAATTTGCTCACCTGTGACAACAAAAAAGACCTGCAGGTAGATGTTCCAGTAAGTAAGTGCTGGCATTGTGTACTTACTAACGGTGCTATAGTTCTCCTTTAAATAAGAAACTTTTTGCGTGGCCTAGCAATCTCTTTTTCAAACACACTCATGTTCAATTTTTGACTATTTAAAGTCAACGCTGCTTCCCAAATTTACTAAACTAATGCAAATGAGAGAACACCTTTAGTAAATCCACATCAGAGTCATTAAAGGGAGCCTCTACAAATAAGAGCATGACATATCAGCTTGAAAACATGGAACAGCAAACTTGCTCATCTGTGACAAAAAAAAAAAAAGACTTGCACTTAAATGTTCCAGTAAGTGCTGGAAATGTGTACTTACTAACAGTTCTTCTTTAAATAAGAAACATTTTAGAGTGGCCTAGTAACTTCCGTTTCATTCATCCACTCATGCTCAAGCAGAATCCTTTTTTTTTTTTAAAAAAAAACATCTCTTGCACATTATTGGCTATTTAAAGTGATCGCCGCTTCCCAAAATGACCAAACTAATGCAAATGAGAGAACACCTTTAGTAAATCCACATCGGAGTCATTAAAGGGAACCTCTGCAAATAAAGGCATGAAATACCAGCTTGAAAACATGGAACAGCAAACTTGCTCATCTGTGACATAAAAAAAGACTTGCAGGTAGATGTTCCAGTAAGTGCTGGAAATGTGTACATACTAACAGTTTTCCTTAAGTGTTAAGGTGGCCTAGTAACCTCCGTTTCAAACACCCACTCATGCTCAAGCAGAATTCCTTTTCTTTTTACATATCTCTTGCACATTATTGGTTATTTAAAATGAACACAGCTTCCCAAATTTACTAAACGAATACAAACGAGAGACCACCTTTAGTAAATCTACACCAGAGTCATTAAATGGAGCCTCTACAAATATGGGTATGAAATACCAGCTTGAAAACATGGAAAAGCAAACTTGCTCACCTGTGGCAAAAAAAAAAGACTTGCATGTAAATGTTCCATTAAGTGCTGGGAATGTGTACTTACTAACAGTGCTATAGTTCTTCTTGAATATAGTAAACATTTTAGGCTGGTTTAGCAATCTCCGTTTTAAATACCCACTCGTGTTCAGAAAAATCAAATCAAATTTTAGATGTGGATGGAGCAATCACGAATTTCCAGGACCAGCCTAAAATGATCTCTTTAGTAAGCCTGCCTCAAAGTGGAATTTTAAATAGCAACATATATATCAGTAATCGAGTAAACTGACTGGAGCTTAATGCATCCTTTATTGAAGAAAATAAAAGTAAAGTAGCGATCTCCTGTGATAAATTAGGGAACAAAAGACATGATTTGCTGGGCCACGTTGCTGTGATGGCAGAGCTCAGTCTGTAGGCAAACAGGTCATATGTTTTGCTCTTACAAAGATGGATGCAGTCTAATCAACTCCAGCCTGGTTTTGTAGTCACTGCAATAAGCTGGCTTTATTCACCCAGATCTGACTTTATTAAAATGCCAATAAGGATTGTGTCATCTACAATCCCAAATTACACGTACAATCCAAGCCTTGGGAATTGATCAAAAAGTAACATGATCCCCCAAACAGGGTTCCTTACCATCCAACAGGAACTTGGAATGTTCTTAGCCTATTTTTTTTTCCCTTCTTCATATGTTTGCATTTGTTAATCGTTGGGGGGGGGGGGGGGGAGCTTTATTGGTGGGTCTGATACAAGAGAATTATGTCAAGACGTTGGTTTAACCCAGCAGAGAGCATCTGTGGCCCTGCCAGCGAGGACTGAAAGGGTTCGGGGCTGCTATTTGTGCCATTTCCATTCATTTCCTATAGAGTTTATGGAGCCAGGTCCCAAGCTTTGGGAGAGGGAGGAGAATGCATGGGGAGGGCTGGCTCCTTGTGAGAATTGTTATTTTTCATCAATCACTTGCAATTTGTCTAAGTGGACAGGACAGGACACCAGCAGCCCTGCTGACTGAGGTCACAGTGACAACACAGCAATGGAGAAGAGCAAATTGCGTTTGCTCACCATACTCACAGATTACTGCCTGTGCATTGCAAGGGGAGAGAAGGAAAAGGTCCATGTGACATGGGGGAAATATGAAGGACTTTGACAGGTCTTAAACGGCCTGGCGCCAAGGTCTAAGTCTACAGGCTAAAAATAGCAAGAGGATGATGAGAAGAGATGGGCAAAGATGAAAGCAAAATGAGAAAGAAAAAGAACATCCGAGGGACAACTCTTCTTCTTTTTTTTAAATTGTGTGCAAACTTAAACTTAGGATGTTTAGCTAAACTTCATTTTATGGGGAGTGCAGAGTCTGGAGCTAAAAAAAAAATAGCACTTAGAGTAAATGTATAACTTCAAAGAGCTGGATATATCTCCCACAAAGTATATATATATATATATATATATATATATATATATATATATATATATATATATATATATATATATATATATATATATATATATATATATATATATATATATATATATACACACTGTGTATTATATACACAATATCATGCCAAAGAAACTGTAGTCTCTATTTTCACTTGTAGGCATAAAGGATTGCTTTTATCGATATGCATTTACAGGGTATGCCCAATAAATATTCGCACCTCGTGAGATAGATAGATAAATATAGATATATGGGGGGGGAGGGAGAGAGAGAGAGAGAGAGAGAGAGAGAGAGAGAGAGAGAGAGAGAGAGAGAGAGAGAGAGAAAATAGAGAGAGAATAGAGAGATAGAGAAGAGAGAGAGGGGGAGAGAGAGTGGAGCCAGAGAGAGAGAGAGAGAGAGAAGAGAGTAGGGGAGAGAGAGGAGAGAGAGAGAGAGAGAGAGAGAGAGAGAGAGAGAGAGAGAGAGAGGGGGGGGGGTAGAAAAGAGAGAGAAAGAGGCAAAGCTGGACATACATTATACATTTTTCTCATACAATTTTCCTTTAAATTTACCAAAACCATGTAATAAGAGGTCAAACCTAAAACATTTTCAAGGTCCTTGCACTACATAGTTGAAGGTAAATCTAAAGGAAATTAAAAAGGAAAATTGTATAATGCATGGCCAGCCTAAGGATCCCAGCGTCTAATTGTATTATTTACATAGGCTGGCCCCATACATTATACAATTTTCTTAAGATTTACCAAAACCATATAATATGAGGTCAAACCTAAACACTTTAAATTCCTATGCAATCAGGCAGGCCCTTGCCCTACATAGTTGAAGGTAAATCTAAAGGAAATTGTATAATGTATGGCCAGCTTAAGGATCCCAATGTCTAATTGTATTATTGTTGCTTTACAGGCTGGCCATATATTATACAATTTTTTTTAAGATTTACTAAAACCATATAATATGAGGTCAAACCTAAACACTTTCAATTCCTATGCAATCAGGCAGGCCCTTGCACTACATGGTTGAAGGTAAATCTAAAGGAAATTGTATAATGTATGGTTAAGCTTAAGGATCCCAATGTCTAATTTTATTACTGTAGGCCATACATTATACAACTTTCTTAAGATTTACCAAAACCATATAATATGAGGTCAAACCTAAACACTTTTAATTCTTTTATGCAATCAGGCAGGCCCTTGCAGTTGAAGGTAAATCTAAAGAAAATCGAATAAGACAATAGTATAATGTATGGCCAGTCTTACACCGATGCACTAGCAGAATTGCAGAAAATAAATCTTATATCAAGGCAGGTTTCTATGGCCAGTGTTGTAGAAAAGGTTTCGCTAAATGACCTTCTGATTAGCTATAGAGAGAGAATGGTGGATCACTTGGTGCACATTCATTTCCTTAAGACAATTAAGCATATCCTCTTAAGCTGGCCATATATTATATCATTTTCTCATTCAATGTTCTTTAGATTTACCTTCAAATGTAGTGCAAGGGCCTGCCTGATTGCATACAAACTGAAAGTATTTTGGTTTTGCCTCATATTATATGGTTTTGGTAAATCTAAAGGAAAATTGTACAAGAACATTGTATAATGTATGGCCAGACTTACTCTTTCTAATTTACAAACAGCAATACATAAATGCATCTTTGTATTTGTTAATGCATCACTAGGGCCTTAACAGGATAGTTGGTTACTCTGGTATTATTGGGATGTATCTGTTGTTACATCATTTGTAATAAACCAGATTATAATTATGTTCATATATGTTTTATATTATGGGGACTGGTTTACAAAAGGAGGGATTTACACAACACCATAAGTGGCCAGTTTTTGGTTATACTTTTTCTTTTTTTTTACTTGGGTGAAACCTGTGATTTAAAAAAGGACAATGTAAAATGACCCAAAAGCTTCCTGTTTGTATACAATTGTTACTTTTTTTACATTTCACATGGCTACACTGTTAACCTTATTTATTAGATTACAAATGTTAAAACCATTCCCTCCAATAACTAGGTAGGTGAAATGGCCTATTGTATTTTATCGACAAGATGCAAAAAGCAGCCAGGTGCTATTTCCCCAAAGCACTAGTCAAATGCTAGCTGGATTGGCAATGGTTGTTATAAGTTACCACTTAGAACATCCACTTATAACAATGTATATATATGTTACCGCTTATAACAATGCATGTATATGTTACCACTTATAACAATGCATGTTTATGTTACCACTTATACCAATGCATGTATATGTTACCACTTATAACAATGCATGTATATGTTACCACTTATAACAATGTATGTATATGTTACCACTTATAACAATGCATGTATATGTTACCACTTATAACAATGCATGTATATGTTACCACTTATAACAATGCATGTATATGTTACCACTTATAACAATGCATGTATATGTTACCACTTATAACAATGCATATATATGTTACCACTTATAACAATGCATGTATATGTTACCACTTATACCAATGCATGTATATGTTACCACTTATAACAATGCATGTATATGTTACCACTTATAACAATGCATATATATGTTACCACTTATAACAATGCATGTATATGTTACCACTTATAACAAGCACTTATAGCAAGACTTATTCCTGCAGGGATGGTATGCTTGTTAAAATTCAATGTGGTATTATGTGCTGATTTTATATTTAAGATCTAGAGACAGGAATTATATTATATATATATATATATATATATATATATATATATATATATATATATATATATATATATATATATATATATTGACTTCTCTATGACACCGTTGTCTGGTACAGTAACCTAGTGTATTTAACTGACATAAGACCTCTATGTAGCAAGTCATGCCACAGTTGCTATTATAATATATATATATATATATATATATATATATATATATATATATATATATATATATATATATGCACACACACATATTCTATTTGTTTCCTCCCCTTAGAAAGCCACCAATGACTAGGAGATTATTGGGTAATGGCCTTCTGCAGGATGTCCTGGAGGTGTCCTTACTTTCCTATTGTGGTAAGTCTAGTGACCAGGTCAGGTTAATTCACCAGCAGCTGATCCTGAGTGATTGTTGATAAGCAGAAGAAGAAGGCCCCGGCAGCAGAAGCAGATACACAATGCCATGTTGTAAAGTGGCCTTGATTACACTCCTTTAGCTTTGGTGTAATTCTCTGGTGGCGCCGCAGTCACTGGGAGTTGGGGAGAAGTAAGGACAGGTCCAAGGAGAGACATGGGATGACACCTTGTCTAACAGGACTGATGCCTATCTCTCCAGTGACACTCTCCCCATATGCTGTCTCTAAAAAGTCTGAGAGTGCCAGACACTGCCTTATCTACCTCTGACGTGACAGGAGGGACAGGTCTACATGATCAAATCATTCATTTAGAGGAGAAAATGACAAGATATTAAGTAGTGCTCAATCAAAGCGATCGCGTGTTGTCATGTTAACTAGATTATACTATCATTGCATGTTTACTGGACAGATGGTCGCTTGGATCCAGCATTTGGATTCTTTGGAAATGACATTTCACTCCACTGAACATACACACACATGAACCAGAATTCCAGGGAGGCCTTTTTCTGATGTGTTAAACATTCACACATATACACACGCATAGCATTAACCCAAACTATGCCAAGGCTGCTTACTAACCTGCTGACCTGCCCTCCTGCAAAGATGGCACAAACCCCACCTGACCAGTCCTGTTGATGGGACCTGGAATAACAAGGACAGGAATTGACAAATATCTATCTAGAGTATGCACATAATGTTCATATATATATATATATATATATATATATATATATATATATATATATATATATACAAACACACACACACATATGCTTGCATTTGGACATGTGATACTAAAGTTGGCTGTGCACTGTAAATTAGAATAAATAATACATCTAGTTCATTTATTTACTCAATATACAAATTCACAGGTGCTACAATACTCTCTCTCTATATATATAGTAATATATAGTATATATATATATATATATATATATATATATATATATATATATATAACTCTCTATAGATAGATAGATTAGATAGATAGATAGATAGATAGATAGATAGATAGATAGATAGATAGATAGATAGATAGATAGATAGATAGATAGATAGATAGATAGATAGCTTTCTCTCTCTCTCTATATATATATATGTATATAAAACTCATATATATTTGTTTATAGTAAATATTTATAGTAGATATATAGACATATATACATATCTCTCTCTCTCTATATATATATATATCTACATCGATAGATAGATAGATAGATAGATAGATAGATAGATAGATAGATAGATAGATAGATAGATAGATAGATAGATAGATGTTTGTGTGTGTATAAAACTCCCCCTCTCCATATATATATATATATATATATATATATATATATATATATATATATATATATATATATATATATATATATATATATATATATATAAATAAAAAAATATATATATATATAACTCTCCCTCTCTCTTTATATATGAATTCTCTCTCTCAATATATATATATATATATATATATATATATATATATATATATATGTAAAACTCTCTCTCTCCCCCCCCCCCTCTCTCTCTTTCTCTCTCTATATATATGTATAAAACTCTATATATTTATAGAGAGAGAGAGAAACAGAGGGAGAGAGAGAGATCTATATATATATAGATATATATCTATATCTATATATATAACTCTCCCCCCTCCTCCCTCTCTCTCTCTCTCTCACCCCCCTCTCACTCTCTCTCTCCCTTTCTCTCTCGCTCTATATACATATATGCCTGTACGTAATTTTCTTTTCATAATATATTATTGTGCATATTCTTATTATTTCATATATTCAATTTACTAATCAACAGGTACTAAAGCACAGTATTTTCTGTCTGTCTCTATATACATATAACACACACACTATAGATATGCCTGTATAAGAACATAAGCATCTACAGTTTGCTTTTTATCATGATACAGTACATCGTATCCTTATTTGATCCATTTATTTATTGATGTATTTAATATACTAAATGACAGGTACTAAAGCATATTATTTTGTTTGTTTCAATAAGTTGCCTAGGCATGTATCGATTATCTTTTGCAATTCACAATAACCACTTAAGTGTTATGTATTAATAATTAGGACAGAGCAGTGGTGCCCTATTTTCTATTGATCGTCAGATAAGGTGTGTGTTGGTGAGTGTAGGGTGTGTGTAGAAGTCCCCTCTAGCAATACATGTCCACCTTGGTCCAGTGTATGTAGAAGTCCCCTATAGCACTGTATGTAGAGTGGGCGCTGTGACACCATTAATCAGTGGTTTAGCATTGTACTCTGGGGTCATGTAATGAGCTCAGGAGCAGATCAGACAGGCTAGGGCTGTGATCACTGAAAAAAAAAAAAAAGAAAAGCAAATCGCCTGCCATCCATTTTTTTCCTTGTGTTCCAGAGTCCAGCATTTGGAGGGCGCTGTTTGAAGATTTTTTGGGTAAATATGAAGTGACAAGAGACGGTTCTTATTGTAAGACGTCAGCAGACTGGCGCCAAGCGGCTCTTTAACAAACTGAACCCCAGTTAATCAGAACAGATCTATAAATGGACCTCTTAAAGAGACACATCGCCATTCCGTGTGAATCGTGACAGCTTTCAAAGGGAAAGGATAAATAAAGCGCAGCAAAGAATAATAAAAAAAAGGAAAATGTGTACAATAGTGAGCAGTTGTATAGGCAGAGCTAGATCTCTCTCTAGACTTTCCTATAGAGACATGATGCTCATAATTGACTTTATTGATGACCCCCCTCTCTCTCCTGTGGTCTCTGCAGATAGATGGACACACAAGGCCTCCTTTGTTGAGCTAAATAGGAACTTGTAATTATTTCCCCCTAAAGTGTGTCACTCAGCCCTGTGCTAAGACATCATCTTTGTGCTGTGGATGTATTCCCAGGCTCTGGGGGAGCTGGAAAGCCTGTCCTTTTCACCCTCATCTGGAGCAGAGACACTCTCCAGACTTGTGCTGCCATGTGACTGATGACATGCCCATATGTCATTAAAGGAACAGTCCTCCTTGCCACCCTCCTATGTGTAAACCATACCGTCTACTAATCCCCTACTATAGAAAAAAAAATATATATATACAAGTATGACAGCATTCAGGTCCATCACTCACCCACGATCTGCCTTATCATTCTGGATCTCCATTCACTTCTGTGAAGAATGCTCCTTTCCTATACTGAACTGAGCAAAGCACCCAGGGGCTTGCATTAAGGCGGCGATGCCCCCAGAGCCCTTCAAAGCAAGTCCTCTTCTACTTTTCCCCTATACAGAGCAGGAGTGGTGTGCCCATAACATCCCCCCCCAAAAAAAAAAAAATCAAACAACAATCACACTAAGCAGACAGTCCTGTGGCTTCAGATTTCTTCCAGTTATGTGCCAGTCAGCTGAGTTTTTTTCTTCTCCGACAAGCACTTAGTGGACGGTGGGCCCCACCTCTATCCATTTTACATGCATGCTGCTCCTAAAGTCCTACTTCATTCCAGTCCCTCTCCCAGGAGTCCTGGACAGGCTATTGTTCACCGATTACCATGTGTCTAGAGTGCAAGAGCTGCACTATGTACATTGTACAGTATATTGTGTGTGTATGCATGTATATATATATATAATATGTATGTATGTGTCTGTATATGCATGTGTGTGTTTATGTGTATATATATATATGTGTGTGTGTGTATGTATGTGTATGTGTGTTTATACATGTATGTATGTGCACATGTGTGTAGTGTGTGTATGCATGTATGTGTGTATATGTGTGTATTTATGTGTGTGTGTACTGTATGTATGTATGTGTGTATATGTGTACTGTATGTATGTAAGTATGTATGTGTGTGTATGCATGTATGTGTGTATATGTATTTATGTATGTATGTATGTGTGTGTGTGTGTGTGTAGGTATGGATGTGTGTGTATGTATGTGTGTATGTGTGTGTGTGTATGTGTGTATGTATATGTGTGTGTGTATATGTATGTATGTGTACTAGTTGCATATGTTTGTATGTATGTATGCGTGTGTATGTGTATATGCATGTGTGTGTGGGTGTACTGCATGCATGTGTGTGTATGTATACATGTATGTATATGTGTGTACTGTATGTATTTATGCATGTGTGTATGTATTGTATGTATGTATGTGATATTATAATATATTATTTAAAAAAAATAAAAATAAATAATAATAATAATAATAATAATAATAATTATATATATATATACATACATACACGTATGTAAAAAATAACATATATATATACACTGCATACCATATGTGTATAATGTCACATCTAGAAATCCATGGATCCAAACCACACTACTTAACTTAGAGGAGCATTAATTTCCTAAGTATTATCCATATATTATAAATGTATGTATGTGTACATATATAATGTATATATAGGAGTTAGGAGGCCTTGGAAAAGAGTGTTCCTCTAAGTTGTTAAGTAGTGTGGTTTGGATGGTGCCCTCTATGGATTTCTAGCTTTGGTCTGGTATGGACTTGGCCAGGACTCCCCCCTTCTCCCCCCCCTTAGAGGAGCTGACCCTGCCGGCAAGGCGCAGTGTGTGAGTCCGGTGTGGTGTCCGGAGCTCTTCCAGGGGGAGGGGTTTGCTCGTCCTTTCCTCCTGTCATTGGTTAATATTTGATTCTGTTGACATGTTTTCTTACTGCTGATGCTTCCGACACCTTCCTTTTCTTTCCCCCCACCCCCCTTCTCCCTCTCTCTCTCTCTCATCCACATCTTGGCCTCAGCTGTCAAAACCACGCCTATGGAGATCCACAATTGGTCCAAAAAGCGTAAAATCAGCAATCAAGGGGGCTTGGCTCATTAGCAAGGGGATCAGAGCAGGAAGGACATGTGAGATAGTCACAGTTTTCCAGAGATCCCGACAAGATCTAAGCGTGCAGTATGAGCGGCGGCCGGCCTGACACTTCTTCTCCCCGACTCGTCCAATAAGGACGCCCCCCTCACAGGGACTGGAACTTTTCTTGCACAGGGACTGTCACATTTTACACGGACTTGGCTCGCTGGGTAGATCGCTGACAAGCTCGCTTGGTTCCTCTCCTGGATATTTGGATGCACCGATGAGAGATCCAGCTTTCCCGGGGACTGCCATGGCTTACCACCCTTTCCACGCTCCCAGACCAGCCGATTTCCCCATGTCCGCCTTCCTGGCGGCCACTCAGCCCTCCTTCTTCCCGGCTCTGGCGCTGCCCCCGTCTGCTCTGGGTAAGCCCCTCACCGATCCCACCCTGGCCGGAGCCGCCGAAGCTGGCCTGCATGCCCTGGGACATCACCACCAAGCGGCTCATCTCAGATCCCTCAAGAGCCTGGAGCAGGACGAGGAGGTGGAGGACGACCCCAAAGTCAACCTGGAAGCCAAGGAACTGTGGGATCAGTTCCACAAACTGGGCACAGAGATGGTCATCACCAAGTCTGGAAGGTAAAGAAACTACTCCTACACACCACAATAGACGCTAACAAGTTCTGGGGGGTGCTACATAGACCATACCATATAGACCATACACCAGACCTTCTCATACAGGGCTCCTCCAGACGTTCCTCCTTAGTAGATCTGCACCAATGGAAGGGGACACAACTACAACTCTCACTGTCTCAAAATTGTCTACACTTTTCACTATCGTGAGTTATAGATATATATATAAGTAAATACATCTGGAACGTGATGTACTAAAAGCTCTAGATTAAAAAAAATATAGGGACTTTCTGGGACCTAAGATTGCCAAGTTACTAAAAGCTGTAAAAAATATATAAAAAATACCAGGGCTTTCCTTGGATCCGTTTATGTTGTGATACTAGAAAAGTTATGGATATAAAAAATGCTAGGACACTTCTGAGATCTGACAATTCTAAGGTACTAGGAGTTATAGATATATGTTTATATATATATAAAAAATACGAGGGGTTCTTTATAGGACATGATAATGCTAAGGTACTAAGAGTTGTGTGTGTATATATAGAAAACACTAGGAGTTTTCTTGGACCTGATAATGCTAAGGACATTAGGAGTTGTGTACATATAAACATACTAGGGGTTCTCTTGGACCTGATAATTCCAAGGTAGGAGTTGTAAATATAAAAAAATACTAGGGGTTTTCTTTTTTTCTTGAACCTGATAATGCTGAGGATATTAGGAGTTGTATGTATGTGTGTGTGTATATACCTAAAAATGCTAAGGTTCCAGGAGCTGTGTATATGTATAAATACTAGGGGTTCTTTTGGACCTGATAATGCTAAGGCTGGCCATACATTATGTAATTTCTTGTACAATTTTCCTTTAGATTTACCAAAACCATATAATATGAGGTCAAACCTAAAGTAAGAAAGCAGGCAGGCCCTTGCACTACATAGTTGAAGGTAAATCTAAAGGAAATTGAACAAGCAAATTGTATAATGTATGGCCAGCTTTAGGTACTATGGAGTTGTATTTATAAAAAAATACTAGGGGTTCTATTGGACCTGACAATGTTAAGGTACTAGGAGTTGTGTGTGTGTATTTGTATGTGTGTGTGTGTGTGTGTGTGTGTGTGTGTATATAAAAAAATACTAGGGGTTCTTTTGGCCCTAATAATGTTAGGGTCCTATGAGTTCCCTGAAGCCTGATAATATTAATACACCATGGGCTATAGGTAAAAATGCTAGGGGATTTCTAAGATCTGACGATGCTAAGATACTAGGGATTATGGATATAATAAAATACTAGGGGTTCTCTTGGACCTGATAATGTTAATGTACTAGGAGTTCGCTGAATAATAATAATAATAATAATAATAATAATAATAATAATAATACACCATGGGTTAGAGGTATACAAATGCTAGAAGATTTCTAATATCTGACAATGCTAGGATACCAGGGGTTATAGATATATAAAAAAAATAGGGGTTCTCTTGGACCTGATAAAACTAAGGTACTAGGAATTGTAGATATAAATATTGTCACGAGGTTCTCCGAAACCTGATAACGTTAATGCACCATGAGTTGTAGATATGCAAATTATTATTATTATTGGGGTTCTTTGACATATGCTAATGGTAATGCACTACAAGTTGTAGATCAAAAAGATACTATGGGTTCTCTTGAGACCTAATAATGTTGAAACACTACGAGTTGCAGATATGAAAAAAAAAAATACTAGGGTTTCTCTGAGGGTTGATAATGCTAATGCACAATTGTACATATAAACATTTACCAGGGGTTCCCCGAGACATGATAATGCTAATGTACTATGACTTCTAAATATATTAAAAAAATATATTCCAAGAGGTTCTCTGAGACCTGATAACTTTTTCATGGTTCCTCCATGGTAAAAAAAAAAAAAAGTTGAGAGGCTGTAGATACACTTTTATGTTTATATTTAATCGTCCATACTTGCAAAGTCTTACTTTTTTATAAAATCAATTTATAGTGTAACTTTTGGGATTATAATGTTACATTACAGCCCTCGGTTATTATTACAAACCTCGTTTTACATTGTAACAATTTAGGAGGCACAAAACAGTTACTGTGTTGACTATAGGAAGAGTTATATTAATGCTTGATTTTATAAACAATCATGCTATTAAGTCTGGAAAAAGATAGAAAGGTTTACCAGGTATTTAATAGATTTTCATATTATAGATATTAATTTTAGGGCTGTCTGCCTTGTCTGGACATACATATATGTATAAAAAATAATGCAAGTCTAATGGAGAGAGCACAACTAATTCATCATGAATTATTTACATTAATAACTTTCTTTTATCTATCAGTCTGGTCATTTAGACAAGGTTAGTTTATATACTTTGAAGTTTATGCACCAGCATGAAATTAGTCATAAATAAAAAAAATATTGCTGTAAACGGAGAAAACTAATGAAATCTGGCTTTGATGGTATACTGTAATCAGTATATAGCCAAATATTCCTATGTTTAGTAGTATTCTATACACATCATTGATAGTCTGGTAAATGGTCTGGATTTCCGTTCAGCCCTAGATATATACAATGTTCCCCAGATAAAAGCAATATCTATAGCAGCTATCACATGTAATAGTCAGTAGTAAGAAGAGACCCTCTCACTGTCTATGAATGGGGATAATTCCACCAACTCTAGCCTATGTTATAGAATGGTTAGGCCCAGAATGTATGTATTAGAATAATAATAGCAGTGAGAATAATATTGTGTAAATCTTGTACTTTTATTGATCTCTGTTTTTTTATATGTCAAATTGCTGAATAGCTTCTCATTTTTAGTTTGAAAAGACATATCCCCCCTTTTTTTTCAGGAGAATGTTCCCTCCGTTTAAAGTAAGAGTGAGTGGCTTGGATAAGAAGGCCAAATACATTTTATTAATGGATATAGTGGCAGCTGATGACTGTCGGTATAAATTCCATAATTCTCGCTGGATGGTGGCTGGCAAGGCTGACCCAGAGATGCCCAAGCGTATGTACATCCACCCTGACAGCCCGGCCACTGGGGAGCAATGGATGGCCAAACCTGTTGCTTTTCACAAGCTCAAGCTCACCAACAATATCTCAGACAAACATGGCTTTGTAAGTATTCATTTTACCTTTTTTTTTCTTTCTATAAAGTCCTAGGCTGGTAATGACTATAGCAGAAGCCTTCCCATAAAGAGCTGCATATGCCAAACTAGTAGGATGGTGTACAATATAGAATGGCCCCTTGGGCTCAGGGGGGTGTTCAATAAAAAATACCCACACAAGAGATTCTGGCTTGCTTCTTAATCCCTCCATGATTCAATTTCGTGTATGCTGTATCGTTTACAATTATCACTGCATTGGTGGCTTGCTTCTATTTTACTGATGGCAGCAAAAAAAAAAAAAAAAAATACAATACACACTATGATTAAACTATAGAAACTGACCAGTATTGCAGCACATAAATTCTTCACATTAATTCCTAAATGTAATGTAGTTCACTTCTAACTTGAAATTTCAGTCTAGCTAATGACTACATTTTAAGTAGTATTTATTATTGCTGTCAATTATTATTGAGCCTTATTTTCTTTGTTATTTTCCCTTGACGCCATACTGGCATTTTAACATCATTTGTGCAAATATGACATAGTAAATTCATGTCTAGGCAAGAAGCTGATTAATGTATCGCTTGTTATGCAATAAACTAAGCACTTTTTAAGGCTCTTTGTAGCCAGGTCTGCTTTGTGTCTCGCTACAAAATACAACTTAAGTTTTTAGTTGTGTGGCACTTCTTATGAATGAGATGAAAGAAGACACTTGTTGGTTCACATTTGTAAGCTTAGTATTTACTAATAGTTTTTTTTTCATTATTTTTCAAGATCCCATCTTTATATTTTATGTGTCTCTCATAATGGGATGTTACTTTTGTTGAAAACTGATGAAATTAATAATTTAGGAGGTCATTTTATTAGAAAATATATACATGTGGAAGTCTAGATAGATCTAAGGTCACAGACAGGCCTGTCCCAATAGTGTAATGGGTGTTCCTTCAGTCTCCTCGCTTAAAACTGGGATTATTGGTGTTTGATCGACCTTATAAGGTAGGAATTATTAATTTTAAAAAAATCACCTGTGCACAATAAAACTTAGGGGCTGATTTGTTATATAGTAATTTTAAAAGATCCAATCAGTAAACACAGACATCAGACCTTAGCATATCAATATAAATAGATGTAATAAGAGTGATAGGAAGGTGACATGTGTAAAGGGTAAAACACTTACCCTATAATGGAATGGTTCATGTTCACTTCATTTTGTGTATTTAGAAAAAAAAAAAAAAAACAAGTCTGACTTATTTTTCGGTTTTCTCTGGATTCCCCTCCTTCCAGACAAATTAGAGGCTTCCTGCATTTCTAGGCTGAATATTTGTTTGTCTGCCTACATTTAAGCACAATCACTGTCTCTGCCTTTTGACAAGCATTTAAGGAGATAAAGAGGAAAGTTGCCCATTAGTTATTTATTTCAGGTACTTATATAGCGCCGTCAATTTACGCAGCGCTTTACATATACATTGTACATTCACATCAGTCCCTACCCTCAAGGAGCTTACAATCTAAGGTCCCTAACTCACATTCATACATACTAGGGACAATTTAGACAGGATCTAATTAACCTACCAGCATGTCTTTGGAGTGTGGGAGGAAACCGGAGTACCCGGAGGAAACCCACGCAGGCACAGGGAGAACATGCAAACTCCTAGCAGGTAGTGTCGTGGTTGGGATTCGAACCAGTGATACTTCATTAGTTGTTCTTGATATGGTAATTAACAGGATTCGTTCACTTTATGTGACAGTCAGTCAGTCGGGCAGGCAGTTATTAGTGTAGTCGGGTATGCGATGTGTATACTGAAACACATATGTGGGGTATTGTCTATTCATAGGGGGGGGGGGGGGGGTCCTTTAATAGCAGCTAAAAGTAAAAAAAAAATAAGACGATTGTCTGGTTTGTAGCTTTAGCCACCCCCCCAAAAAAATATTTTCTTGACCACTTTTAACCCTATATATACTATTGGCATAAAGAAGCCAGACTTGGGGGTTGATTTACTAAAACTGGCGAGTGCAAAATTTAGTGCAGCTCTGCATGGTAGCCAAAAAGCTTCTGGCTTGGGTTTGTTCAATGAAGCTTTGAAAAAAAAAATCTGGAACATGTTCGATTTCTAAGAGCTGCACCATATGTTTTTGCACTACAATTTTAGTAAATCAACCCCAATGTGTTGTTACTCTAACAAGCTGAAGTTAGAAGCTGATTGGCTACCATGCACAGCTGCACCAGATTTTTTTTGCACTACAATTTTAGTAAATCAACCCCAATGTGGTGTTACTCTAACAAGCTGACGTTAGAAGCTGATTAGCTACCATGCACAGCTGCACCATATTTTTTGCACTACAATTTTAGTAAATCAACCCCAATGTGTTGTTACTCTAAGCTGAAGTTAGAAGCTGATTGGTTACTATGCACAGCTGCACCATATTTTTTTGCACTACAATTTTAGTAAATCAACCCCAATGTGTTGTTACTCTAAGTTGACGTTAGAAGCTGATTGGCTACTATGCACAGCTGCACCAAATTTTGCACTCTCCAGTTTTAGTAAATCAACCCCAGTGTCTTACCCCCCCCCCCCCCCCAAAAAAAAAAAAAAATCCGGTGCCACCTTATGTGATGTGTTCAGGGTATGGATGGAACACGGCCAGTTCTATCCTCAGCAGCCCAGCAGGCTTATCACAAGGACACCCCCTTTTAATTTCCCCAGCAGACTGTGCTTCCTGCTTGTGTCAAAATTTCTGGCAGGACACGATCATACTTCCATCCCTATTATACTGAACTCTTTGACCTCCTCCTCCTTTCTCCATACATTACAGTGTATATTGTTATAATTAACCCCTGTGTTTCCTGTGCTGCATAATATGCACCATATCTTCTCTGCATTGAAATCTCTATTGCCATTTTACAATGCTAATATTTTTGCGATGCAGAGCCCATTTCTTTTTTTTTTTTCTGATCCCCTTTTAAACATTAGCAAAGGATCAGTTGCAGCTCCATTCATCAGCCATAAGCCTGTATACATTTCCCTAATGACATGTTCAAGATTTCGCCTGCAATCTAAGCATCAGGGATGGCATCAGTGTGGATTAGTCAACTTTAAACCCTTACCAAACTGGTCGTACTTCAAGGTGTTTAGAGAGTCATTCCACACATGTCAAAAGTGTTGCTACATGTTTCAGTACAAGTTCAGGTATATGTCAGAATGTGCACACTACATAGGCTCTGTGCTCCTCAGTTAAATGGGAAACATTAATGATTCTTTTATATTTAAGAAAAGACAGCCTAGCTTAGTTTTCTTGTTAAAGGGGGGGCAGCTCCTCTGTATATGACAGTGGCCCAATATAATTAATGCTATGAAAGAGGGGCATGCCAATGGAGTCTGCATCTGGATAGTAGAGCCTTTGCAATGTTTTGCTGCCCTGCATTTGCATTGATTGAATGATAATCCTATCGATCGGTTTTGATGACAATTTGGAAGTTTATTTATTCCACACAATCACTTTAATCTGACAATGAATTTGTACATTACACTGAGTTATAAAGCCAATGTCATCTGGGTATATTATTTATTATTAATAGAACAATACTAAAAGGCTCATGTTATAGTATATTTCAATACAGCTTTTGTTTTATATTTTACATGCAATAGATTCAATTCACAATAGGATCTTTATGATCGGCCATATGACTAATTTTCAAATCTCATTTTACTTGGCTAAATATAAGTCTTTTTTTAAGAATCCTTCTGTTGGTGTGTTAGCTCTATGAACTGAACCTTATGTATTTGCATTTGATAAGCCTGGTCGGATCCGGTATGTAATTCATATAACAGTGAGGCTGATTTACTAAAACTGGCGAGTGCAAAATCTGGTGCAGCTCTGCATAGAAACCAATCAGCTTCCAGGTTTTATTGTTAAATCTTAATTAAACAAGCTGAAGTTAGAAGCTGATTGGCTACCATGTACATCTGCACCAGATTTTGCACTCTAGAATTTTAGTAAATCAACCTCAGTGTTGTTGATTTACTAAAACTGGAAAGTGCAAAATCATGCAGCTGTACATGGTAGCCAATCGTCTTCTAACTGCAGCTAGTTCAATTAAGCTTTGTCAATAAAACTTGGAAGCTGATTGGTTTCTAAGTAGAGCTGCGCCAATTTTTTTTTTTTTTTTTTGCACGCTAGTTTTAGTAAATCAACCTCAATGTAAACATGACATTTAGGTAAATGACTGTGATAGGGTAATTACAGGGCAGGATAGGTGTTAGTTAAAACAGGACAGGTCATCCTAATTTTCTGTGCTGTTTTTCTTGCAGACCATCTTAAACTCGATGCATAAATACCAGCCCAGGTTTCATATTGTGAGAGCCAATGACATTCTGAAACTCCCCTATAGCACTTTCAGGACCTATGTGTTCCCAGAGACTGATTTTATTGCAGTGACTGCTTATCAGAATGATAAGGTAAGAGAAGACCCTGGTGTACATGATTCTATGGTGCACCTGCCTTGCTCCTATACCAACTAATACTCTACCAATAATAGGCTTGCTTTTTCCTGAAATCAAAATGTATGTGTCAGCATTAAAAACGATATATGTGAACCCTGAGTCAGTGGTATTTTGTTAACATGCCTTTATTGTGAATGTATAAATTACACGTTTTTATGGTATGTTGGAAGGGGATTATTGGCCTAATTAATACGTTGCGGTTATGTTTTATGTGGCTTTCACGCTTTGTGTGTCGGTTTGCAGACATTTCAGGAATCCTAATCCACGTTCTCCTCTATGCTGTAGGATAAGGCCGATGCTGTGCATGTGTAATTAGCTTGGATTGTTTAGTTTGGCTCCCCGCGTTATGTTCCTATGGCTAAACGTTGAATGAAAAGGCTGATCAGCAGCCACACACATGTACACACATAATAACACGGCGTCCGCTACACCCCGGGCACACCTTCACCCCTTGCTGCTCAGCCTAATTGACAGATCTGTCGGAGGGTCCTGGTGGGCTTGTTCCCATCGTAAACTTTATGGCGCAGAGTCACGATCGATTAAAGAGCACTTTAGGTTGGAGCTCAGTCCCAAGCTGGACAAAGCTGATCGCCAGGGCTGTGCATCTCCGAGCAGTCTGGCCTCCTTATTATTTCATTACTATTAAAATCCGAATGCTGACTCAGTTCCTTTTAACCCATATTGTGCTCATCCTCTACTCACAACAACAGATTGGCAGCTGATGAGTTACACATACAGAGAAATGTGTGTGTTTGTGTGTGTGTGTGTGTGTGTATGTATGTGTGTATGCATGTATGTGTGTGTGTGTGTGTGTGTGCATTAGAAAGTATGAATCACACAGTGATAATTCTGATCAAGGAATACATATATGTGTGTACCTCTCTCTGTATGTGAGTGTAGATATCTATCTATCTAGGAATAATCAAAGGAAT
The DNA here is from genome assembly GCA_037952925.1 of Lithobates clamitans. Taxonomy (NCBI): domain Eukaryota; kingdom Metazoa; phylum Chordata; class Amphibia; order Anura; family Ranidae; genus Lithobates; species Lithobates clamitans. The sequence goes on along the minus strand of JBBGZY010000240.1, from coordinate 4,691,520 downwards.
TAATTTGCAAAGTGCATGTCCCATTTTTGAAATGTCACATTTGCTGTGTATATGTATATGTGTGTGTATGTATGTATATATGTATATATGTATATATATATATATATATATATATATATATATATATATATATATATATATATATATATATATATATATATATATATAATAATATATATATATATATATATAATTTAATTATATAATTTAATTATAGTATGTGTGTGCTTGTATATAATCTCTATCTATCTATCTATCTATCTACACACACACACACTGTAAGAGAATAACCTAAGGAATGTTCACTTCAGTAAATAATGTAAAGCTGTGTTCACTTTACTCCAATCACCCGATCACATCCAAGCCAAAAACAGTTGTTACCTTTTTTTTTTTATGTGTATTGCACATGCACAATATGAACACAGCTTCACCTTATGTACTAAACTATTAGCTTAGACGTTGTAAAGTTTGGAATGAATGTATTTGTGTGTAGATAGAAATATGTCTGTAAGAAGAAAAAATATATATACATTTAAAAAAAAAAAATTTATATATATATATATATATATATATATATATATATATATATATATATATATATATATATATATATATATATATATATATATATATATATATAAAATATAATTTTTTTATTTTTTACACACATATACTTCAAGACTATATGATTTAGGCAGAGTAACCAGTTAACCTTGTCTGTCTGGAATATTACTTCAATATATTTTGGGAAGTATAAGTATATATTCCTCCACACACCATCAATGCTTTGATATAAATAGCTGTAATTCAGAAAAATATTGTGTTGATTTCAGTAATCCTTTTCTACTCATCAGAAACTAGACCAAGTATTACATTTGAATCGACACCCCCCCCCACCGCCACCACCACCACCATCACCACCAGCACCCCATTGTCTCCTATGCTTTACACCAGGCCTCCACAGATTTTTAGTGGAAATACAAAAAAGAAAATCAATTTGTTTGAGCAAATATACCATAAAGGAGATCAGACATGCATTTTTAAAGATGGCATCTGAGGGGGACATATTTCAAAAGTATGAATAATTTATGGCCCTAATGTCGCCTGCACCATAAGTCAGTCTTATGTGAGAGATAAGAATAGCTTTTAACCAGGGCTGCAATGTGTAGTCGCCATCTTTCCTCCAGGGGGCTCTGAAAAATAACTTGCTATCATTAAAACTCTATTAATAATTCAAGCCAAACCTCAGCATCATTTTTAATAAAGCATGCGGTGTGTTAAACCAGGGAGGCTGTGTGTTTTAAACTGTTTGAAAGGGAACCTACACTAGGTAGGGCACGGCCCTGCTCACTTGGTGAACTGTGTGGGGATTAGAGGCTAGAACACTTTTATTTACAGAAAAATGTTTGGAATGCAAAATGTATATTAACCCTCTCAGCGCCACATACAATATACAGCCACTGTCTGCTGACTCATACCTTATGTGAAACCACTGATACTGCAACTTTAACCATTTATCTATAGTTAGGCTGAAAAAAGACAAAGTCCATCTAGCTCAACCCTTAGAAAATGGGTTAAAATAAAGAGAAAAAAACCCACTATACATAAATAGAAAAGCCATTGCATATTACTGCAGGTAGCACTGATGTCCTGTACATGGCAACTAAAAAGCACCAATACTATTGACAGCTAATATTTGGTTGCTGTGGGTTACAATACTTTTGCCCTACAGTACTATTGCACTTTGCCAATATCTCATAAAACAAAAATTGTAGATTGTATTTAGTTCACAGCAGAAGGAAGGCAATGTGTACTTTATTAACCCTTTCAGTGCTATAATAGATTTGGTTATGTCCATGGCTGCATGGCTACATTGGTATACACAATGTTTCTTAGTTCATTGGCTTATTCTTATAATTATTTATTTGTTGCCACAGATCACACAATTGAAAATAGATAACAATCCTTTTGCGAAAGGATTTCGCGATACGGGTAATGGAAGGCGAGAGAAAAGGTTAGTATGGTTTTGTGTTATTATTAAAAAAAGTATGCAGTTGGCATGCAGTTTTTTTCCTTCTATGATGCATGCAAATGCTTATAGGTTTTTGTGCTATTATAATTAAGCATGTAGTTGGCATGCAGTATTTTTTTTCTTCTAAATGCATATTGATACATGCAAAAGCCTATAGGTGTTTGTGCTGCTAAAATATGTATGTAATTAGCATGCAGTTTTTTTCTTCTTAATATAGTAAACATGCAAATGTCTCTAGTTTTTGTGCTGTTATAAATAAGTATGTAGGTGGCATGCAGTATTTTTTCCTCTAAATGGATATTGATACATAAATGCTTTAAGACTGTCTGATGTAGTAATAAGTGTATGGGTGCCTAATGCCTTGTCTCCTGCTTTGCTTCTCCAATCAGGAAACAGCTGACTCTCCCATCCCTGAGGATGTATGAAGAACAGTGCAAGCAAGACAGGGATGGGGCAGATTCAGACTCCTCTTCTTGCGATCCTGCCCCAGGCAGGGACACATTGCACTCCCCTCTGGGTACTGAACCCAGTCCTCTGAGACTCAGCCGCAGTAATAGAGGTAATTTGCCTCTTCTATAGGATTATAGTAACACTACTTAGCCGCAAGCCTGCACCTTCCCCATGTCTACTATATGGTTTCATTATTACACCACAGTCAATTCAATTATTAATACTGTTCTTATTATTCTAGCACTTAAGCCTGCAGTTGTTGCTATTATTGTTTATTGCACTCAGTACAGAGCAGGCCCCAGCAATATAGGAATGATGGCATCAGCTTAATACACAGTGGAAATGTGTTATGATTTAAACATTAACATTGCATACAGTATGTTAGTATAATGCCTGAAATGAATAAATGATTCTGCTAAATCATTATATATTAGCAAATATGGCAATTATCCCCATCACATTTCCAGGTCTGGTTGTAGTTGGGTGACCAGCACTGTGTGGCAGTAAACCTACAACTGTAACTCTGTGATTAGGATCAGTGTATGGCACCCCATTCTCTTGTTCTTTAGGGGTACTTCTACCTGAGGCTGATTTGTTATCCAATTTTGATCATGCATGTTATATTTATAAAGAATTATAACAATTTTCTTATGCACATTTGGAATTACTGACATTTTGGATTGGTAGATATTTGGTGGTACATAATGGCCTAGCTTTAAATACCTAGAATCAGGAAAATATTTTAAAGTATTGAGTATTGGAGATGAACAAAGGCTATGGTGAAAAGCTTGCTTGTGGTAGATCAGCCCTGTTGTAAGGTTATGGAGCACTGCTTTATGAATAGTATGTGTGTGTATTATATATATATATATATATATATATATATATATATATATATATATATATATATATATATATATATATATATATATATATATATATATATATATATATATATATATAACCAGTGAGCTTCTAACCCCAGCTTGTTCAATTAAGCTTTGGTAATAAAACCTGGAAGCTCATTGGTTTCTATGCAGAAATGAGCCTGATTTTGCACTTTTCAGCTTTAGTAAATAAACCCCATTGTGTACTTAAAAGTGGGGTATGCCTGTATATATAATGTGTATATACATGTGTGTGTGTGTGTGCATGTGTGTATGTGTGTATATATATATGTGTATATGTGTATATGTGTGTATATATATATATATATATATATATATATATATATATATATATATATATATATATATATATATATATATATATATATATATATATATATATATATATATATATATATATATATATATATATATTATCATATCATAACTCACATATAGCACACTGAGAGTAGATTTACTAAGGGGTACCTGTGTCACTGCCAATATCTAATCATGCAGGGAAGAACTAAAAACAAACAAACTTAAAACAAACCCATGTATGTATCTATCTGTCTCCCTTACACGTGATTGGATAGGTTAAGTCAACATTCTATTTATGTAAAAAAAATATTCTGGTAAATGTTCTTTTTCTTGTATTTTTTTTTTATTTTTATAAAAGTTCCTATTAATATTTTATGCACAAACTTTGAACCATATACACGTGTTTAACCCTGAATGCCTATGCTTTTGATATTGTGTGATATTAAAAGCATAACACTTTTTTAACTGGCCGCTCAAAAGGACATTTTGTTGTGATGCAGTTTGTACAGTTTGAATTTAATTCAGCAATAGATAAGCACATATGAATATTTTACTTTAAACAATACAAGAAAATCTTACAATACAAAGGTTTCCAGGTCTCCTGGAAACCAGTTATTTATTCAAAAGTCCAATTTTTTTTTATTCAAGGGGGTTTATTGATTTCAGTCCTATGCACATATTTTTTTTTTTACTGTGCTGTACATGTTTAATTCGTGTCTATAATGCATATGTAGCTGAATCTGAAAACGATTTCCTCACATGAGCACACAAGTAACACTACTATAGGAACACAGGTAGTTGGGGGACAGCGACTAAAAGAAGTACTCAAGCCTGTAAACCTCTATTGGTTAACACTATCTACATTGTATTATTCATTCTGTTTTGGAAAGTAAGTCCATCCCTGCCCTATAGAGAAATATCTTTAAAACTTAAAAGCCAGCAGGAGACAGCAAGGGTGTTTTATATACACAATTCCGCTGGATTAGACACACTAGTTTCTAATCAAACGAGAAATTAGTATGCATGTAGTTGTTGTGTCTCTTGTAATCAACAGTGACACAGCACATTATAAAAAATGTTTATTACATTTGGCACACAGAGTGCCAATATAGCTGAAGCAAAGCAACAATATGTGCATGGTATCGATTTTTCTTTTCTATTTTTTCTTTTTTTTTCTCCTTTTTTTTTTACCCTGATAGTTATAAATCATCAACAGCCTTGGTACACTCAGGCTTGTACCTGTCGCTGAATAGACGATGGGCAATTCCACGAAGCTTCTATGTTTATAATATACTGTGTGCAGACGACTAACTGTGACATTTCTGTTTATAGATGAGAAATACAGCGCAGACAGCGACCAAGAGTTAGAACGACATGAAGTGAGGACTGGCAGAGGTCACAGCAGTCCTGGAGGACCTCTATCTAGCCCTAACAGCCCCAGACTGGAGGACAGGGGCAAGGAGAAAGTCACACCTGACAAGAAGACAGAGTCACCTGAAGGCCGCAAGGACAGTGACAGCATATTCAGTGTCAGGAGTTTAGAGAAGGAGAAACTGGAGAGCAGGAGGAAAGAGGACACCAAATCTGACCAAGAATGTGGAGGTTTGACTAAAGAGACCTTTGCCCCACTCATGGTACAGACAGAAAGCCCTCCACACTTGACTGCAAGTCATCTGCAAAGTTTAGCGTTATCTGGCCTCCATGGGCAACAGTTCTTTAACCCCTTGAGTGCTGGGCAGCCCTTGTTCATCCATCCAGGACAATTTGCTATGGCACCTGGAGCTTTCTCAGCCATGGGTATGGGACATTTGTTGGCCTCTATGACAGGAGCAACTGGCCTGGAGAATGGAGGCCTCTCTTCAGTGCAAGGAGCTGGGGCTACCCACTTCCCCTTTCACCTATCCCAGCATATGCTGGCCTCTCAGGTAAGCTCCATCATCTATGGGAACATTTACTTATGACTGGGTTGGCTGGAGCAGCTTTAAAACCATCTTTATTAAGCCAGTTTGTAGTATTTTCAGTTCATTTTATATTTTTTAAAAAGGCAAAGGAAATTGGCACCTCAATTTTACTTTTATTTCTGACTTGGTTACAGTTAGAGCAATGCAGAAAATGTTTTTTGGCCTGGTATAACCCTTTCACAGTACACTAGAAATATGGCTCAGATGAATTCTTTGGCAAAAAAGGTTGAGTAACCATTTCATCCTTCTACTTGAGTGAACCTGAGATGAAGCTTCTCAGGGGTGGATCCCAGTGGTGGTCCCATTGATGTTCAATTTCTCAGCAAGTCCTGCTGTTGATTCTGCAGATACTTGGCTGGGTGCTATCTCTGGCTTCTATAAAGGAGTGACCTACATCGATCAGTTGGTTATCTTCTATTAAAAGCTGATTATAAATTTCCTAAATTTTAAACTGAAGTGTTTTTTTACATAAAAAAAGCATTTTCAGAGATTATTATTGCTTTGGGTAGAGTTTGTATGTCAATAAAATAATATGATGGGATTCAATATAATAATAATTAGTAATTGTAGTATTAGCATTATTAGTATTATTTGTATTAGTATTATTATTTTGTCTATGTAAGACATAAAAGTAGTATAAGCCAAAGTAGAGTTCTCTTTTATTTCTCCCTGTGATCTATTAGGCTGGCCATACATGTACAATTTTCCTTTATATTTACCTTAAACTATGTAGAGTAAGGGCCTGCCTAATAGGTTACAATTGAAAGTTGTCTAGTTTTGACCTCATATTATGTTTTTTAGTAAATCTAAAAGAAAATTGTACAAGAGAGAATTGAACTTGTATGGCTGGCCTTAGTAAATCAACCCCACTATGTAACATATAGGACATAGTTGAGACTAGTTGAGTACTGTCTAGTGTAAGGCTGGACATACATGTTCCATTTTCTTGTACAATCTTCCTTTTAGATTTACCAAAAAATATATAATATGAGGCCAAACTGAACAACTTTCAATGGTATACAATTGGGCAGGCACTTGCAGTAGTAGTTTAAGGTAAATCTAAAGGAAAATTATTCAAGAAGATTTAACATGTATGGCCAGCCTTAGAGTGCAAAATCTGGTGCAGCTATGCTTGGTAGCCAATCAGATTCAAACTTCAACTTGTTCAGTTAAGCTTTGACAATAGAACCTGGAAGCTGATTGGTTTCTACTCAGAGCTGCACCAACTTTTGCACTCTTTAGTTTTAGTTAATCAGCCCAGGTATATGTACTTTATGTCAGATGTTTTATAGGATGGAGGTACTTAAGAAATGGGCGATTTAACTTCCTGCTCTAATGTACATCGTTAGATCACCCAGTGCCATCTGAAATAGGTATTTGTGGTTGGTGACCAGTGTAATAAATACTGTCTTGTCTCTTGCAGGGAATCCCGATGCCCACTTTTGGAGGGCTCTTCCCTTACCCGTATACATACATGGCGGCTGCAGCAGCTGCAGCGTCAGCGATGCCAGCCACCAGCGCTGCCAGCACTATGCCAAGGAACCCTTTTCTCAGCAGTACCCGACCTCGCCTACGCTTCAGCCCATACCAGATGCCTGTGAGCATCCCCCCCAGCACTAACCTTTTAACCACTGGATTGCCATCAAGCCTCAACCCAGGATCGGAGAGCTCCAAGCCTGGCAGCAGTCGGGAACCCAGCCCCATCCCAGACACTCCTGTTCACAAGAGGTCCCACTCTAGCTCGCTGTCCCCAAAGACCTCCATGAAGGATTCCATAAACGAGCTTCAGAACATTCAGAGACTGGTCAGCGGTTTGGAGAGCCAAAGGGAGGTCTCCCCAGGTCGGGAGACCCCTAAATGACTGGCGCCTCTCCTCTCCATCACCTGAGCCACAAGGGCTGAAAAGCACTGGGATTTTGTACAGCACATTATAACTATTTATTAAATAAAATAAAAAATAAAGGTCAGCGATCAAAAACAATGAGTACTTATATAACACACTGAAAGCCCACCAATTATGAAGGTTTGAGAAGAAATCATATACAGTATGTATAAATATATAAATATATATATAAATATCTATATCCACCCAATACAAAGGATACAACTTCAACCGTGCACCTATTGGGACACCAAGAACTCTTAATAATAGCGCTATTGTGGAGAAGCTCCCCTTTTGTACACAATACTTGGAATGACCCAAGAATGCAGAGACTCGGTGAAATTGATGATGGACAAGGGGGGGGGGGGCAAGGAATTCCTTAGATTTCTTCATGAAAGAGGGAGGGGAGGGGTGGGGGGTCTGGGAGGTATTTGTCTAAAACCGACTATTGGAAACAGTAGTCATATGTGAAGTATGTCTACTTTTGATTGTGGAAATGACTGAAGTGAAAAAAATTGTAATCATATACAAAAAAAAACAAACAAACAAAAAAACACCACAACAAATCGAAACAAAATACAATAAATGAAGAGGCTATCCACAGCTGAACTGACAGGTAGTGTTAAATCCTTCACCAAATCACCAATTTGGTACAAATATTAGGTGCCTATTTACCTATGTACCAGAAGTATTTATTTAAAAAAATAGTAATTTCTGTAAATAAGCTATACGGATCCCAAAATATGCAAATTGGTATTAATTTATTCAGAGTTGTACATGGTGTGTACATAATATTTAGAGAATTAATTCATTGCATTTAATTTTTTTTTCCAATTTACATGATATATATTGTAAATGAAAACTTATCTTAGCTCTTTGTGATTGAAGGAGGTATATGGTTTTTTAACTGTGTTTTATTAATTCCCCCCCACCCCTGCTGTTTTAGGACAATCATGTGCCATCTCTTGCATCCAGTCTGTGCTGATTTAGCTGAATACTAAATCATTGACGTGGTATTCTACAGAGCGGGGCTTATAAAATGCAGGAATAAACCTCAGGTTTTTGTTCTCACTCCAGTTCAATAATAAAAAAAAATGATCACAAACTGCGCTATATTTTTTTTGATACATGATTTGAAATGTGCTGGTTACTCGGGTATCTAGCTGTTCTTTTTTTTTTTTTTAATTCTCACATCTTTCAATAAAAAATGTTGAAATAAACAGTTTCAGACTTGCTTAATTATATACATTTTTTGTTTTTCAGAATCTGTGACGTTCTCTTTCTATTATCTTTCCTCCCCCCCTCTATTTATCTTAAATTATATTAACGAACATAACCATTACTTACTTTTATTATTTTTTTTCTTTCCTCTCTTTTTCTGACAAACAAGTCACAAAATAACAAAATGCTAGCAACAGAGTAATAATAATATATACAAATGTGTGACTATATTTTCTGCTGATATTATTAGCAGAAAATATAGCTACTCGGTATTATTATTTATTGTTATTTGATTTAAAAACAATTGTATTTTCTGCTTGTAAAAAAAGAAAAACATGATTTTTTATTTTCTTTATTTTTTATTTATCCGGCTAAAAAAAACCTAATGACTAATTTCACGCTCCCTTTTAATATGGTAGTTATTAAAGGTATAGATGGAAGTCCGAGCCAGCACAAATCTCTTGCCATGAATGTTTGCCAGAAAAGGGACGTGGAGTGAGCACTGTCCAGAATTGTGTGTGTTAGTTATTATTTTCAATTAGAGGAGATGTGGGGAATCTGCTAAAAATCGTTGATGTCTGTATTTAATTTCGATCAGGAAAGATTAAAATGCTTCCATGCATATTAACATCCGTTTTAGATTATTGGTATGTAAACTATATAAGAGGACTTTTTTTTTTCTATAAGGAGGCGGGGGATTTTGTTTCCAGTCTACTAAACTTGTTCCAAAAATTTCCTACTTGATTATTCCTAGAGAGAATCTACAGATTTTAGACATGAAGGAAAGGGGTATGTTTGGCAGGGCACAACATGCCTTTAATTCGCAGCGTTTCCTCTATTTTGGAGATAACACATGACCTGACCTGAGATTATTCCCAGGAAATCCCTAGTAGGGGGGCAGCCTGGCACACCATGAGGATCCTATTGATCAGGGTGACCCAGAGAGCTGGGCTTTGCTGCCAGTCCCAGCGCTGTCGTGTATAGCCAAATAAACCACAACAACTGGGGGCACTGGCTGCTTGCCCTTTAAGAATTACTGGAAAATAACAGTATTTAAGAAAAAAAGAAAAGAAAAATGCATCTGTTGCCCATAACCACCTTTCCGCTGGCATTGTTTTGTAGTTCAGGCTTTCCAATGACAATTTAATTCCTTGTTCCTAGGAATCTATAAATCTATAATAAAAGCTTCTCTTCAAATATGTATTATATGGAGAAGCGATTCTCAACTTATTTTTTTTTTATTGTCACCGAATACGAAGATGTGGACATTTATTGGGCACACTGCAACAATACTTGTGAATCGGTCCTCAATCACTCAAGGGCTCCGGTCTATTTTGTATAATTATCTATCTATCTATCTATCTATCTATCTATCTATCTATCTATCTATCTATCTATCTATCTATCTATCTATCTATCTATCTACACATACATTTCACAAATATCACCAAGTAGAGTATTGGGCATACCCTCCCAATGCGGTGCTTTTCAATCAATCCTTAAAGACTCCTGGTGTTATAAATATATAAATATATATATATATATATATATATATATATATATATATATATATATATATATATATCACCAGGAGTCTATATATATGTATGAGGAGCAGTTTAGCTTGAGTATCTATCTATCTATCTATCTATCTATCTATCTATCTATCTATCTATCTATCTATCTATCTATCTATCTATCTATCTATCTATCTGTCATCTCACGAGGTGAGAATATTTATTGGGCATACCCTGTAAATGCATATCGATAAAAGCAATCCTTTATGCCTACAAGTGAAAATAGAGACTCCAGTTTGTTTGACATAATATCTAGTATTTGTGTTTGTGTATATAATATATATATATATATATATATATATATATATATATATATATATATATATATATATATATATATATATATATGTATGTATGTATGTATGTATATATATATATATATATATAGTCTCTCCCTCTCTCTATACATATTTATCTTTCTCTCTCTACAGATATATATAGATCTCTCTCTCTAAATATATAGATATGTTTCTCTATCGCTCGCTCTCTCTCTCTCCCTATATATATATTTATATATAGATATCTTTCTACCTCTAGATATCTCTCTCTCTATGTATATATATATATATATATATATATATATATATATATATATATATATAGATCTCTCTCTCTAGAACTCTCTCTCTCTATAGAACTCTCTCTCTATAGATATCTCTCTCTCTATATATATATATATTTATATCTAGATCTCTCTCTCTCTCTCTATATCTAGATCTCTCTCTCTCTCTCTCTATAGATCTCTCTCTCTCTATATATTTATATATAAATCTCTCTCTCTCTCTCTCTCTCTCTCTCTCTCTCTCTCTATTTATATATAGATCTCTCTAGATCTCTCACTCTCTCTATAGATCTCTCTCTCTCTCTATATTTATATATAGATCTCTCTCTCTATAGATCTCTCTCTATAGATCTCTCTCTATATATATTTATATATAGATCTCTTTCTCTCTCTCTCTCTCTCTCTCTCTCTCTCTCTCTCTCTATTTTTCTCTCTCTCTCTCTAGATATATATTTATATATAGATCTCTCTTTCTCTATAAATGTCTCTCTATATATTTTAATATATAGATCTCTCTCTCTCTATATATATATATATATATATTTATATATAGATCTCTCTCTCTATATATGTAGATACTTATTTCTCTCTCTCTCTCTCTCTCTCTCTCTCTCTCTCTCTCTCTCTCTCTCTCTCTCTCTCTCTATCTATATATATTTCTCTCTCTAGATATATATTTATATATAGACCCCCCCCTCTCTCTATATATAGATATATACTTCTCCCTCTCTATATATATAGCTCTCTCTCTCTTTATAGATAGATAGATAGATAGATAGATAGATTTCTCTCTCTATATTTATTTTTCTCTCTCTCTCTATCTATATACACACAAATGTCATGAGAAGAGAACATTTCTTGTGAGTGTAGAAATCCCAGTAGGAAGGATCTCAGTAGGTAGGTAAGGTGTGGTGTTGAGTAGGAGCCCTGGCCTGCACCTGTCAGAGGCGCCCCCCCCTGGAGGGTAGGCCATGTTACAGCTGTATATTGGGGTTTCAGGTGTCGGTAGCAGCGTTGGAAGCAGTGTTAAGCTACTAATAATGTGACATTCATCCGATATGAATAGTTGATGGAATGGGAAAAGAGAAAGGCTTGCACACTTAGGATTTGCTCATGTAACCTTAGTGAGAATGTTTTTGGTCGGGCTACATGCAGCCATGTATAGATCTGATTACAACGCACACTCGGGTTACCCGGCAGAGTCAGCTTACACCCGGCCTGGAGTCATCTACTACCTCCAACAGAACTGGGGCCGCCGCTCTCCTATACCGTGGACTGCTTCACGGCTGCATGCTAAAGTAATAAATGGCGGAATAAACAACTCCTTTCCTCACCAATTACCTCTTTCTCATTGGAAGACAAGATTTATTAGGGAAACTGAAACAACAACACCAGAACGTCACCTGCCGGAGAAAGGCAAAAGTGAGCTCTGAGCGCCTCCTGCTGGCCGGATCAGGGAAAGCTATGTGTGCCGGCCTTGTACAACGGTTACTCTATCATCGCTTTACACTACACGTATTATTACATACCATGGAGCGTGTATGTTCAATAGATAGCAACATTTGCATACAGCTATCATATGCCTCCAAACACAAGTAAAAATAACATATAAATATTTCTCCATTTTGGTTATGAATTGATTATTGACAAGAGAGTATAAATATATATAAATAAATAAATAAATATATATATATATATATATATATATATATATATATATATATATATATATATATATATATATATATATATATATATATATATATATATATATATTTCTATAGAGAGAGAGAGAGAGAGATAGATATATATCTATATAGATATCTATATAGATATATATCTATATATATATAAAATATAATGTATGTATAATACCTATTTATACCAGCGATAAATCCTGCCATCTAAATCAGTTCAAAGGAGACAAAGTTTTCTTTGTATGAAATCAAGTCATTTATAAAATACAATTTTATTACTTTACAGTTGTGCGCTTTATTGCAAATTTTTGTATTTATAGGAAACAGGATGTTGAAGAAACAATGATTGTATCATAGCTAGGCTGACTTGTTACTATGACTTGAAAGGCCTGTTTCAAGCCCTTGCTACAGGCAGTCAGTAATATTTCAAATGCATTGAGATAGCACACCATAAAAAAAAATGAAGGACCAGGCACATAGAAACAAAAGCGCATGGGCAGCATGGGGCATGCAGGAGCAGAGCTGGGAATGATCAGGTTAGGAAGGTCCTTTCAAACTAAGCACTGTGGTCTGTACGCTCGGCTGGCCGGGAGAAAATTAGTGGCAAGATACACCTTCCTTTATAATCCACCTATCAGTATAAGTATGACATTAAATGTTTCAGTCACAGCAATAAGATAGAGGTAAATTGCTAATCTTCCTTTATACAAAAAAAACAACAACAACAACAACAAAATAACAAAAATAACCCCACCTTTCTATATGTTATTTTATTATGGTATATCTGGCTTACTGTGTCTTTTTAGCCCTCTTTCTCCTTTCACTCTAGAAAGAAGCAGTCTTTGTTAAGCAAGGCTTTTGTCTTTTTTGTTGATAATAAAGAGACATTGCTGATCTATAACACAATAATAATCTTGACAGATCACTCAGAATCTTGCATTCAATTTTAAAACTTCAAACACACAAAATTCAATAAGGTGAAATAATAAGGAGCTTTTTACCTGGGCCTGTTTTTTGTTTTTTTCTTGGGGGGGTGGGGGGGGGGTGTCTTGACCCTGCTGGGAAGAACTAGGCCCAGCATTTTACATTCTATTATATTAGATTAACACAACAGGGTTTATTCACTCAAGGAAAAGGATCTGTTCATTTTGCAAAGTGGATGGTGAATATAGTAAATTTGTGTTCACTTAATCATGTGCAGTAGAAATTAAAATAAGAAACATTTGTGATAGCACAAGTTTAGGTATTCAGTGCTAACACAATTTTACCTTATTCATCAGTGTTCACTTTGCTAATTAAATTGCCTCTACCGCTTTAGCAAACCAGCCCCAATGAATTTCTCTCTAGCAGCTCCATTTCCACCATTATACAAGAAAGCCGTTAGCTTGCCACAGACTTGGATTAGTCAATAGCACAGATATTCTATACATTACAACTAAATGGTCCAAGTGCACACAGACTTATAGGATGTATGGTTTCTGATAATTGTTTTTCTGAATGATTGAAGCGCTTTAATGGTAAAGGGAATTGCCATAATGGCTGCTGTCAGATTGATGTGAGTTCCAGAAAAAAAAAAAATAGATTGTGACAATAAATGAAGAGTGCTTAAAGTGGACCTCTAATGTCTGGGGATAATGTAATCGGCCTAAGCAATCAAAAATCACATTTCATTACTTGCCCAATACACTAAATGTTTGACATTAGGTTGGAGAATAGAAGAATTGCCTGAACACTATTGTAGTGAACACAGTTGCACCTTTAAAAAAAATGAACACCAGCTATTCCTTTAGAAAATCAACACCACAAAAGGAGTATAGACTGTTTACCTAATGAAGTGAAGAGCGATTTGAAACGTTTCTGAGAAGAGCTCCAACATTGGAAATGTTTGGTGTCACTTGAAACTTGTCGTTTAAACCTCCAAAAAGTATTTGGGTTCCCTTGGGACCGGGTCTCATGTTTTTGGTCCCAATGGACTTCAATTAGTGTGCCTGAAAAAAATACTAAAACGGCACGTTGGCTTAAGCAAAAACACTCAAGCTTGAGAATGCCTGAAAAATGTGTGTACAAGCGCACAGGAAAAAAGTTCCAAAGGTGATCAAGTTCAAGTATGAACCTAGTAGCCAGTTCATGTACAAGGGAAATTAAAAAAAAAAAACTGATTTTACCTGGTACATGAGTAGATGATTGAGATGAGAATAGTTCCTGTTTACTGCTAGGTTCATACTTGAGCTATTTTAAGCTATTTTGGAGTGTTGTTGTTTTTTCCGCACTTGTACATACTGTCCATTTTTCAGGCATCTTCAGGTTGGGATGTTTTTGTTTTAGCCAATGGAAAGCTAGTTACTAAGAGAAGAAATCCCATGAAAAATGCATATTATGTGTCTTTTCAGGAGTTTTTCAGGTTCTCCTGAT
Source organism: Lithobates clamitans (assembly GCA_037952925.1). Classification (NCBI taxonomy): domain Eukaryota; kingdom Metazoa; phylum Chordata; class Amphibia; order Anura; family Ranidae; genus Lithobates; species Lithobates clamitans. The sequence continues at coordinate 4,676,518 of JBBGZY010000240.1, read as the reverse complement.
AAAGTTCATAGAGGGACTGTGACTCTCAGAACAGGACTTCACCTTATGTACTAAGCTAAGGGGTTGATTTACTAAAACTGGAGCATGCAAAATAAGGTGCAGTTGTAGCCAATCAGCTTCTAACTTCAGCTTGCTCAATTAAGCTTTGACAAAAAAAAAATAAAAAATAGAAGCTGATTGGTTTCTATGCAGAGCTGCGCCACATTTTGCACACTCCGGTTTTAATAAATCAAACCCAAAGTAAACATTCTCTTTACAGAGTGGGCATTCTCTATTTATTACAGCCCCATTCACATTGTGAGTTAAAGCAATGTATTACCATGCTTTAAAGCGGACCTTCGGTCCATTTTTTTCAACTTTCCATCTATTAAATCTTCTGCCCTTGTTGTTTTAACTTTGGATAGTAAAACATTTTTTTTTTCTGCCAGCAAATACCTTATACAGCCCACTTCTGTTTCTTGCCTGAAAAAAATGCCTAGGCTTATGACTTCATGCACAGCTCTCTCTCTCTCTCTATCGCTCTCACTCTCACGAGAGTTTGCCAGGAAGAGAGGGGGGAAGAGTCATAAGAGGGCCAATGAGAGCTGCAGGTCTGCAGAGCTGGGGGTGTGCCTCTGTGTGTCTGTGTAAATCCAGGAAGTGAACAGGCAGCAGCTTCAGCTGCCCACAGTTTAAATGGCTGCAGCCAGACTTAGTGGAGGGAGATTTCTGCAGCATATTTGGCAAGTACAGAATCACAGTATATATAAACTATGCAAAGTGGTTGGAGGGAAGCTTCAGAATGGCAAAGATGTTTTTATTACAAATTATGTAAGCGGACTGCGGTTTCTCTTTAGGTTTGGCCTGTTTGGGGCCTTTAGATAACATCTCTCTCCTTAACACACCCAGTCACATACACAGTATTTTTGCACTATTACTATTTTTTGTAACAGCACTCATGGGAAACTTTAGCTGGAATGCTATCTAAATATTTTCTATGCTATGATAAAATTAGTGGCCCTGCAGTCATAGTGTATTGTTCTTTTATCAGCTATTTTACTATAACATTTCCTGAGATTTGAATTATGTACAGTGAGAAACAAAAAACGAAATCTAGCAGTGCTAAGCTCCTTTACTGTACCTCAGCTTTAAATTAATATGAATGATATCTAGTACAGACTGAACTGTATATGTTGTATGTTTTTTTATTTTTTAAATATAGGTTTTTATTAATTTAAAAAAAAACAGACAACAAACAAAAATGAATACTTGCATCAATTAAAGAAACTATATACATAGAAAACAAAACACACACACAAAAAAAAAAAAATATATGTATATGTTGTATTTTGAATTGTACCCTTGGCTGAAGCTGAGCACATACAGTGAGATTTAGAATGGCCATAGATGTGCAGATTTATACCTTATAACAAAAACTGGTCAGAATCACCACAATTCTTATCCTGTCTTGGTCAGTCAGTTAATGTGGTGACTTCATATGGAGCTGTCCCCACTTGTACAGACTGTTTTACTGCAAGCTGGAAAAATGTTATGTATGCTAAATAGGTAAATACGTGTTTTGTATTGCCCTATGAAGCCTGATCCTTAAAGCTGAACTCCAGGCGCAAAAACTTTCTTTTAACTATATTCCGCAATAGTTACAAAGGATATAAATCCATGTTGTGCGCCCAAATTGTCTTTGCAAACCCAGATATTATCCTGTAAAAGCAGTGATGACATCATCCCTGTGCTGTACGCAGGGTAGAGCTGAAGGAGGTGCCCACCAGGGCCACCCAATACAGGCTGTCTGTAGAAAAACTACAGGAAGGGCAGATACAGGATCAGCAGCAGTGAACAGTTAGTGTAATGCAGGCCATAAACGGAGCAAATTTCTTTCCTGCAAAAAAAAATTTGTTTGACACACAGACAGTATTGATGGGGGAATCTCTCCCGCCGAGCCATTGTATTCTCTCAGCAGGGGGGCGTGGCAAGCAGTGATTATTGCTAGCGGCTATACCAGCCGCTAGCGATAATTTCATGTAAAATCCAGCAGGCTGGTTGCACCCAAGTTGATCGATCGGTACATTCTGCAAATACGTGGTTCGAATCTCCGCCAGTCCCTGCTGAACCAGCCGAGATCTGAACCGTCTGTGGCCAGCCTTACAGGAAGCTCCTGCACAAAGGAAACATTTTACTACACAGATCTGAAGGAAGTATGCAAATCACACCAAGATTCAAGTAAGAATACACATGCCTCTTTTACTTAGACATTATTTACTCATCCCGGAGTTCAGCTTTACCCAATCATCAGATCATCACTGGAACTGGAGACTTAAGGCCTCATTTACTGTTTGTAAACTTTTTCAGATGTATTCTGATGGGGTATCACCTTCACTTGCTGTGGCTTTTCCTGCTGGCTATTACAATATGCCACTGCTGAGTGCTACCATTCGACACTTCCAGAAGTGTCAAATCCTGAAGGCTTTGCCCAAGGCTGCAGCACTGGAAGACAGAGGAGTTCAGACTTTCCTCCTGCTGGAGTGGCACTGATTCACAATTTTCTTTTACAAGCTGCCATTGTTAACATTTTTCATGAGAAGTGCCAGGGTCACTTTGAAGTTGTGGCATGGGTGTACTATTTATCTAAAACAGTCCAATAACATTTTAACAAACATCTGGTATAACGTAATGCAGCCAGCAGGCAGTGAGGTTGAGGTACTCCCAGGGGCGGACTGATAACTCATGGGGCCCCCGGGCAATAGGAGATTATGGGGCCCCCAGGCAATCAGAGATTATGGGGCCACACAGTATACACACACACAGTATACAATCACACAATATACACATACATGTACACATAGTATACACAGACAGATGTAAAAAAAACAAAGATTTATACATACTGTCCCTGGTTTTACTGAGGCTGGCAACCCTGATGGGGCCCCCTAGTGGCCCAGGGCCCACGGGCAGTGCCCGAGTGGCTCAATGGTCAGTCCGCCCCTGGGTACTCCATGTCTGGCTCTCCTTTATGACAGTGCCATAAAATGCCATGAAGACATATCCAATAACTGCATATCACTGTCATCAAACTGCAGTATTACTCAGTAGCATATGTGGGACCTATACCCTCGTCCTCTGGTGTTAAGCAAGGAAACGGAATCTAGGCTAAGCAAAATTTTTTTGGTTTTTTTTATTCTGCTTTTTAACTTTAATATTCTGATCATGATTACATGATTAAGGTCTTACGAAAATTCAGAATCGGCTGTCGAAAGTGTACACACACTATACGAAAATAATATGAAAATTCTTTGGACAAAAATGTTCGCCCGATTTTCTTATAGTGTGTACGAGCCTTTTACTTGAGGAACTGATATTTACTTAACCTCCCTGCCGGTAATCCCGAGTGTGGCTCGGGGGTGAATTTTCATTACCAAAAGTGGTAACCCCGAGCCACACTTGGGATCCAGGTAAAGTTACTTACCTTGTCCCCAGGATCCTGCGATGTCTCCACGCTGTGTATGCGGGCTGTGTCCTCCGCTCGATCTATCACAGTGCTGGGCTCTGTTCCCCGCGAGCGTCACGACGCATGGGGACGGAGACGGCACCAAATTCAAAAAGTGAAGAACACAAAACACATACAGTACACTGTAATCTTACAGATTACAGTACTGTATGAAATTATTTCACATCCCTTTTATCCCCAGTGCTTTGTCCAATGCCCTGCATGCAGTTTTATATGATATATACTGTTCTTTCTGCCTGGAAACTGGAGATTGTCCATAGCAACCAAAAAATGTCTCTTTACATCAAAAGTGGTTTTAGACCAGATAGAAAACAATGATAGTAAATTAGAATCACTTGCAGAATTGAGCGATAGTGATTTGTGGGGAAATTCATCATCAAACACTGAAAGTAATGACAGCGACAATTCTGTAACTGAGTAAATTTCAGTGTTTTTGATTTGATTATTTGTTATAATTATTTATAGTTATTTATTATATTATAACTTATACGTTTGTTTTGTGTTTCAAACTTTATCATACCTGGGATGTCTACTAGACTCTTGTTTGGACAGATTTAAGTAAGTTATTACTAAGAATTACAGGCCTACAATATAAAACGCCAAATTTCTATGCAAAACAATATACTGCTTTTAGCATAAAAAATCGGACATAATCATACCGCCAGGGAGGTTAAAAAAGTGAATGTTGTCTTAATTTAGGCAATAAAGTGAATCTATGTTCATTTCAATCATCCAATCACGTGGCACAATGCCTGTTTACATATTGTTCTATGAACTGAGGGAAGTAATGCCTCCTGGGATGACTTTGATACCCAGGAGCCATTACTATTCTCCATGTTAACATTATTTTTCAACATGTTAACAGAAATGGCACCAGATCTTTGTCTGCGCAGGTACAAAATCTGGCGCTGTGTCATTGAGGGGAGTTCGAATGCAGGAAGAAACAGTCGCCTCCCTGAGATGTGAAGAAGGAAGATGGCGGCATATGACAAGACCTGGAGCAGGAGAATGGTGAGATAGAAAAGGCGAACGCTAGATAGGCTTGTAAGTATATTTTACATTGTAGGCTCTAACGTGCCAGGTCCTCTGATTCCTCTGATTTGTATTGAATTGTATTGCAACTGTAATTTCTCCCTCTATTTTGTAAAGTGCCGCACAGACTGCTGATGCTGTACTCATCCTGTATAATTAATAATAATGATAATAATTATCTATCTATCTATATATATATATATATAGATATATATATCTATATATCTATAGATATATAGATATATAGATATATGTATATATCTATATATCTCTCTATATATATATAGATAGATAGATAGATAGATAGATAGATAGATAGATAGATAGATAGATAGATAGATAGATAGATAGATAGATAGATAGATAATTATACTAGGCTTTAGTTGTTGCTGTAATGTTTACTAAAATTTAGTAAACATACCCTTTAATATTTTTTTAATAATGATAATAATAATAATAACAACAATAATAATAATATTATATATGATTATAATTATAGTTAATATATAATATTATTATATTATATAATATAATTGTAAGATTCTCCTTTTTATGGTAATAATAACGATATTTCAATAATTCATATTGATGAAATTAATATTAATTGATGAATATTAAATTCTAACAATAATAATATTATATATTAATTATATATTATAATTATATATTATATTATTATTTTTATTATAACAAAGCACCAAAACGTAAGTGTGAAAAAAGATTGCACTGTGAAAGTGAAATTCAATTCAAACCTTTTTTTGAAATATTATTATAGGTAGAGGGTTTTACTTTGTAGTAAATGTTCACTTAGCTTAGTAAATAATCACAATTTTTGTTCACTTTGTAATAGCTAATCATGTGCAAGAAATATGAAATAAAAAAGCAGGGTTTATGCAAGCACATGACAGGAATCTGGTGGCGATGCAAATTTATAAAACTCAGATTCAACTCAAATAAGTGGAATTTTACATTGCATGTTGTAATTAATTTACTGATTACTTGTAGGATGGCATTATTCTTTAAAGGGTTTTAAGAGCTGCTACCTCTGACACAATCATCAGCTTTCAAAATGTCCAGGTCTGACCAATGCCGGTGTCCCCTGCCATATGCACTGGTTGCACCTGTCATTATAGGACAGAATAGGGATGTAGGGGGTAGAGGGAGCAACCACACTTGCAGGGGACCAGGCATCCCACACACACACAGAAGTATGTTGGATGATGAAGATTATTTAGCTCTTGAAGACAATCAATGAAGTACAAAATTACCTCCAGCAAGAAAGTTAAGTATTAAGAGCTTTTGAATTTTTTTTTTTTTTTAACAAGGCTTTTTAGATAATTTTATGCGTCAGAGTAACATATATTGTTAAAACCAATTTGCAACTATAACCCTCTTATGGTTTTCCCTAGTCAGTAAATTGAATTGAACCTGCAGACATTCATGCATGTATTCTCCAAATGCCTTCTACGTTCGGTATTATTGTAAAGAGAGCAGTAGAGGGAGTAGAGAGTAACACAGGGACAGAGATAAAAACAGTCACAGTTTTCGGGCTTGAAAAGAACATTTTAGTTAAGACACATGGATGTAAAAATCACAGTTAAAAAGTAAAACTGTAGTTTGATTTATTTTTTTTAAACACACATTACATATTTTCAGTTTATTTTGTTGCGTGGCAGTGTAATAAGTTCTCAGTTAATTCATACTATGAAGGCTATTCTAATTATGTGACCTTTTTTGCATAATCTTTGCGTAATATAAAATGTATAGAATTTACATTCTTATCATGAAAATAACAATAATGTCCATTAGCACCATAGTAAGCCGTGCACTTAAAGTACATCACCCAACAATAGTGTCCCTGTAAAAATATTAAAATGCCAGTCATTGTGAATAGAAACCGTTTCTTCTGAGCATTGGCAAATAACACTTAAGACTCACTAACCTTCAGCTCAGCCTTTCTTAATGTTGATGATTATTACAATAACTTGATATGCAAAGTTTTATTGTGGTCCATACATTTAAATGGCTAAGCATGGTTTCTTCAATATTGTGACAAAGAAACACAAATATGTGGCCTTGTATATATAATCTTGCTGTTAGCAAAGGGTGCAATCATAATAAAACATATATGTCACATATTAGAGTGGCGTTCCAGACAAAAAATAAAATAAAAGGGTTAAAATGGTAATAGCGTCTCTTTTCCGTGAGTATTTTCCTTATTTCCTGCCCCGGTGACAATGGTTCTCGGGATCAGAAAAGGAGAAAACATCCCTAACATTGACATGGAATAATATTTAAATGCGTAAATAAGCTTGCCAAATGCCATATTTCTTTTTCTGTACGTGTGCCTGTTAGAAAAATTCCTTTTAGTTGCTGTGTCGGCGGTGGAGGCAGCAGTGTATGTCATGTGTCTCCACAATGGAGACGCATGAAAAAAAAGAATGGCAGAAATTTTAAAGCAGAACTCCAGCCAGAATCGCAAGAAAGATATGAATACCCTGCTAGAAGTTAAAATAACAAAACCAGCTTGTGCCAGATTTCCCCTTGCAGTATTTTATTTCTGCCACTAGATGTCCTCAGTCTGATTGTCGGCGTCATTCTACCCAATTTCTATAAGCCCAAGTCCCCCTGGACCAGCCCTAGCCTGTGACTGAACAGGGAAAGGAGAAGAGATAAATGGGGAATACTCGGAATGGTCTGGTGTGGAAAGTGGGGCCCCCCAGGGTTCTGTCCTTGGAACAATCCTATTTCATTTATTCATAAACGACCTGGAGGATGCGGTAAACAGTGCAATCTCTGTATTTGCGGATGATACTACGCTAAGCAGAGCAATAACTTCTCCGCAGGATGTGGAAACCTTGCAAAGAAGATCTGAACAAATTATTGGGGTGGGCAACTACATGGCAAATGAGGTTTAATGTAGAAAAATGTAAAATAATACATTTGAGTGGCAAAAACATGGATGCAATCTACTCACTAGGGGGAGAACCTCTGGGGGAATCTAGGATGGAAAAGGTCCTGGGGGTCCTAGTAGATGACAGGCTCAGCAATGGCATGCAATGCCAAGCTGCTGCAAGCAAAGCAAACAGAATATTGGCATGCATTAAAAAGGGGATTAACTCCAGAGAGAAAATGATGATTCTCCCACTCTACAAGACTCTGGTCCGGCCTCACCTGGAGTATGCCGTCCAGTTCTGTGCACCAGTCCTCGGAAGGATGTACTGGTAATGGAGAGAGTACAAAAAAGGGCAACAAAGCTAATAAAGGATCTGGAGGATATTAGTTATGAGGAAAGGTTGTGAGCACTGAACTTATTCTCTCTGGAGAAGAGACACTTGAGAGGGGATATGATTTCAATGTACAAATACTGTATTGGTGACCTCACAATAGGGATAAAACTTTTCCGTGAAAGGGAATTTAAAAAGACACGCGGCCATTCGCTAAAATTATATGTGAAGCGGTTTAACCTTAAACTTAGAGGGTTATTTACTGTAAGAGCGGCAAGGATGTGGAATTCCCTTCCACAGGCAGTGGTTTCAGCATCGACAATTTCAGCATCGATAATTTTAAAAAGCTATTAGATAAGCACCTGAACGACCACAACATACAGGGATATACAAGGTAATACTGACATAAAATCACACACATAGGTTGGACTTAATGGAGTTTGCTTCTTTTTACAACATGAACTGATTGGCTGCTTTTTCGTCTAACTCTCTAGTCCTGCTGTACAGGGACTCCAAAGGGCTGATGTCAGGTCTAATTATACTGCTTGCATTTAAAAAATGCATTTAATAACATATATTGTGACCATGCATTTCTTCCTCCTCATAACGGTGATGGTGGGGTTACAGGACACTGTGCAGACAATGGGGGAAATTTAATAAAGCTGCTATTCTGCTTTTCTGGTGTTAATCCCTTTTGGTAATGTATTGTGCCATATTCATAAAGCATTTGCGACACTTTTGGTTCCAACAGCTGTATTTAGATTTTAAAACGCGCCACTTTTACATTGTGTCGCATTGAATGTGCCACTTTTACATTGTGTCGCATTGAATGTGCCACTTTTACATTGTGTCGCATTGAATGTGCCACTTTTACATTGTGTCGCATTGAATGTGCCACTTTTACATTGTGTCGCACTGAATGCGCCACTTTTACATCAGGTCGCACTAAATGTGCCACTTTTACACTTTGTCGCACTGAATGTGCCACTTTTACATTGTGTCGCACTGAATGTGCCACTTTTACATCAGGTCGCACTAAATGTGCCACTTTTACACTTTGTCGCACTGAATGTGCCACTTTTACATTGTGTCGCACTGAATGTGCCACTTTTACATTGTGTCGCATTGAGTGCGCTACTTTTACATTGTGTTGCACTGAATGCGCCACTTTTACATTGTGTCGCATTGAATGTGCCACTTTTACATTGTGTCGCACTGAATGCGCCACTTTTACATTGTGTCGCATTGAATGCACTACTTTTACATTGTGTAGCACTGAATGCGCCACTTTTACATTGTAACGCACTGATTGTGCCACTTATACATTGTGTCCCACTGAATGCACCACTTTTACATTGTGTTGCACTGAATGCGCCACTTTTACATTGTGTTGCACTGAATGCGCCACTTTTACATTGTGTTGCACTGAATGTGCCACTTTTACATTGTGTTTCGCTGAACGCGTCACTTTTACATTGTGTTGCGCTGAACGCGCCACTATTACATTGTGTGGCGTTGATTATGCCAATTATAAAAGTGGAGCTACGTGTAGTTAAGACCAACTCTCTTTTTGCGAAAGTGTCTCATGTGCATTTTAATAGTGGCGCAGCATGAGCCAAATTCAAGTACAAGTTCTAGACAGGTACATGCATTTGGCACATTCTTCACCACTTTTAGAACACATGAGAGACACTTTTCAGGGACTACCTTGTCGGAACCCCTGCAACTATCAATTCTGCTAGACAAATTGGTCTGCCCAAAAAAATATAAATCAAAGCATGTAAAAAAAAAAAAAAAAAAGGAATTCATACTCTGGATACTATCATTAGAGATATCAACCATGTACAGTTACGTGAATACAATGTTTTTATTATGGAGGTCCTTTATTGAACTACCCATGCATATATTTATATATTTCTATAATTTTTGTTGTGCTATTTTTTTTCCAGATTATTTGAAACACTAAAGGGTATTCTTTTTCTACTTGTATCCCAACCATGGGATTTTATTTACTGTGGCTATTGTGTGAACAGATGCAATTATACCAATGTCCTGTAGAGGGCCCAGCTGGAAAGCAAATGATATGCTTATTGCAATGTGAATAGAAAACTAACTTTCAAGGTAACTAGCTGAGCGCAGTTTTTTTTTTTTGTCTTTTTTTTATTTTTAAGCAAAGCCTGTCCCATTGTTATATATTTACCATGGAGTTCATGTATTAAAAATGGTTCAAGTATAAAGTTTTATTTATTTTTTATATTATTAACTCAACTCATCAACTAAACCTTAAACTCATCATAATGTTAGAAATTCTAACGGTGGATGGCCCTGTCAGCTCCACAAAAATGATTTACTCAATCAACTTTTGTCAAAGAAGCCAGGCTACACATTGTTGGGGAACTGCAGCTGCAGGAATGTTTGGGTATTCTGACAGCTGGCACTAGCGAATGTCACAATACAATACATCAAGGACTCGCTCATCCGTGCCATTTGTGTTAATGTGTTAGATCAGATTGTAGACTGAACAAAATAAATCTATTAGTGTATGATCAGCTATATACTGCTACACCATTATATGGATAATAGTATAGAACAATAACTATTGTAATTCAAAATTCTATCTCTTAGATTGTAAGCCTAACGAGCAGGGCTCTCTGATCCCTCCTGTATTAAATTGTATTGTACTTGTACTGTCTGCCCTTATGTTGTAAAGCGATGCGTAAACTGTCGGCGCTATATAAATGCTGTATAATAAGAATAATAATTTAACATAAGGTGAAAATCTGCCTATAGGTATTGCTGTAAATCTAAAGTTGGCCATACAGTGCAAATTTTTGCCAGTTCCTGAGAAACCCCGCTGGCTTTGTTATATTTGAATAAAGACAATCGACCTTTGACAAAAGAGCCCACTGGAAAAATATTTGCCTGAACAGCAGCTCCATCCAATTAGATGTGGCTGTTCAGTTATTTTGACCACCAACAGGGTGTGTAGTGCTGAAGAAACTATCAGTGTATGGCCAGCTTAAGATATGCAGGGAATATGCAGGGAATCTACCACTTCACTAGGAAATGCGTTAACCCCCAACTACCAAGACCTGAGGGTGTGGCTTGGTCTAGCTGGTCAATATGCCTAAAAGGAGGGCATACCCTGAATGTATGTATGAAATGTGTATGATGTATATGAAAATGAAAGTTTGGGGGAACAGGTGGGTGGGAACCAGGTAGACAAGCCCACGTGGGATTCGACAAAGGAGGAGGGCTATAAACCCCCCTGACTCCTCCTACAAATCCAGGCTAGCCTCCGGACAGCCTTCTAGCTTATATAACACTAACATACTCTACCGCAGTTTCATTTTCCAGTAAACGCTTGGGCGCAAATTAGCCCCAGAGACTTTAAGCACGCAAATTTCCCGATCTTAAACTTAAAGTGTTACTTAACCCAGGACCCTGCATTCACTATATGTGGTCTACCACAAACACAGAACATTGAAATGCAATAGTTTAAGTAAATATAAACTGCTAACTACCTTTTCTCATCAGCAGTATATAGCAGTCTTGTGACTTCTATTAGTGTCTGGTTAAAGCTTGTAGGAAGAGTTTTCATTCTACATTGACTGTCTTATCAGAATGCAGGACCACTGACCCTCTATCTGGACAATGCTGATTGACCCTGTGCTGATCACATGCACCTTCCCCCCCAAAAAAATGCTCTAGCAATACACACCAAACTGATCATGTACAGCCTGCCCTTGGCTCTGTATTATCAGGAAATATATTGGGGACAGTGGTAGAAGGAGAGGATCAGAGGAGACCGGATAAAACAGCCTTTTTACACACTGCTGATGATTAACCCCTTTACTGCATATACAGACTGATTTTACTTTTGTGGGTTTTGTAACACTTTAAAGTATATCTGAAAACCACAAAACACAAATGTAATGTATTGCAGCGTATTAGTCATCAGATGTGGTGGCTGCATTTCCCTTTATTTACACCTGGCGAGTGAGGGCCCTTTCACACTGGTGCACTTAAAAACATGGTGTGCTTTTTTTTTTCAAAAATGCATACGTCCTTTAAATGCACTCCCAGCATGCACCTGAGAAACATGGACATAATTTTCATGCACAGGAAAGGTGAGTTTTAGTGGGACAAAAGCACATCAGTGTAAAAGGGGTCCAAAGCTGGTCATACAGGGGTTGATTTACTAAACCTGAAGAGTGCAAAATCTGGTGCAGCTGTACATGGTAGCCAATCAATTTCTAACTTCAACTTGCTCAATTAGGCTTCGATAATAAAACCTGGAAGCTGATTGGTTTCTATACAAAGCTGCACCAGATTTCACACATTTTAATAAATTTTTTTTTTCTTCAGTCTGAAAGCAAAAGAAGGTGAGTGGGAAGGGACCAACAGGGCCAACCACCAAGTGAATTTTAGCAAGTTTATTAGGAACTAAAATGCAAATAGTATATGGAAAACTGATAACAGTGTTTGAGATATCAGTTCTGTGAATAAGGCTAGGTTCACACATATGTGGATTGGATGCGTTTTGAACTGCATCCAATTCGCATGACATATGAAAGAACATTGCTTTCTATTGTGCCTATTCACATATGTCCGGTGCAGCTGGGGTGTGGATTGAGTGCAAATTGAAAAAGAGTCCTGTCAGGCAGGATTCACATATGTGTGGCTGCCGTTTGCAGTCCAGGATCTGGTGCATTCCTGTTCACTGGTTCAGGTTAGATTCAGGTGCAAATTTTTGCCTAAGTTCACACCTGAACTGGACCTATAAATGTACAGGACCCTTTTTGAAACCGCACCACAGCCATCCCAGATTTGTGTGAACCGGCTTCATTGAGAGCTTGTCACATTCACATATCATGTTTATTGGATGTGGTTTAAAACACATCCAATTGGCTTATATGTGATCTCAGCCTTAGTTTTCTGAGCAGTGCGGTCTGACCCATTGACTTCTATTGGAACGCTTCTTAATCGCACATGTCCTTTAGTTGTGAACAGGACCTGATCCTGATGTAAACCTGACCTGATCCTGATCAAAAACTGACCTGAAACGCTGAAACCTGAAACGCTAAACAAATGCTGAACAACTACTTCAATTCGCACCCCACATATGTGAACCCAGCCTAAAGCTGACCATAGATGGATCGAATCTCAGTTAGTTCAGCAGGAATTAGTCAAGATTCGAATCATCTATGGGTAGGCTGTCAGATTTTTTTCATGCGATCACTGCCAGCGGCTACAACTGCCAGCAGTTAACATTGTGTGCTGCTGGCAGAAGGGGCTCCCTGCGGGCAGAACACAATAACACTATGAGAGGGATTCCCCCATCAACACTGACTGTGTTGATAGGGGAATCAAGACATTTTCTTTCCTTCTACCCATGGTGAAAGGAAAGGAAATCTCATAATCTATGAGCTGCTTAAGTTAAAGTGATTGTAAAGTCTTGTTTCTTTTCTCAAAAAATAACAAACATGTCATACTTACCTGCTCTGTGCAGTTGGATTTGCACAAAGCAGCCCCGATCCTCTTCTTCGAGGGTCCCTCTTTGGCTCTCCTGGCCCCTCCCTCCCGTTAAGTGCCCCCTACAGCAAGCAGCTTGTTATGGGGGCACCCGAGCTAAGTCACAGCTCCCTGTGTCCATTCAGACACTTGGCTGCAACACGGCCCGCCCCTTTCTATTCTCATTGGCTGACTGACTTTGATTGACAGCAGCGGGAGCCAATGGCGCCACACTGCTGTCTCAGCCAATGAGGAGGGGAGTCCCGGATGGCCAAGACATTCCTACAACATTGGTGGAGCTAAAGAGACCTCAGGTAAGTGTTAGGGGGGCTGAGGAGGGCTGCTGAACACAGAAGGCTTTTTATCTTAGTGCATAGAATTAATTAACTGCTTCAGCCCCGGAAGATTTTACCCCCTTCCTGACCAAAGCACTTTTTGCGATTCGGCACTGCGTCGCTTTAAATGAAGTTTGCGCGGTCTTGCAACATTGCTCCCAAACAAAATTGACATCCTTTTTTTCCCACAAATAGAGCTTTCTTTTGGTGGTATTTGATTACCTCTGCGATTTTTATTTTTTGCGCTATAAACAAAATAAGAGTAACAATTTTGAAAAAAACGCATTATTTTTTACATTTTGCTATAACAAATATCCCCCAAAAATATATAAAAAAACATTTTTTTTCCTCAGTTTAGGCCAATCCGTATTTTTCTACATATTTTTGGTAAAAAAAAAAATCGCAATAAGCGTGTATTGATTGGTTTGCGCAAAAGTTATAGCGTTTACAAAATAGGGGATAGTTTTATGGCATTTTTATTAATATTTTTTTTTTTTTACTAGTAATGGTGGTGATCAGCGATTTTTATTGTGACTGCGACATTATGGCGGACACATCGGTCATTTTTGACACATTTTTGGGACCATTGTCATTTATACAGCAATCAGTGCTATAAAAATGCACTGATTCCTGTGTAAATGACACTGGCAGTGAAGGGGTTAACCACTAGGGGGCAGGGAGGGGTTAAGTCAGTACTGGGGAGTGATTCTAACTGTAGGGGGATAGGCTAGCTAGGGGCTCCTGATGACAGGGAGCAGAGATCAGTGACACTGTGCAGTTGGATTTGCACAGAGCAGCACAGATCCTCCTCTTCTTGGGTCCCTCTTCAGCTTTCCTGGCCCCTCCCTCCTGTCGAGTGCCCCCCACAGCAACAGCTTGCTATGGGCACACCCAAGCCGAGCTGCAGCTCCCTGTGTCCATTCAGACACGGAGCCCCTGTTCGGCCCCACCCCCTCTCTCCTGATTGTCTAACCGACTTGATTGACAGCAGCGGGAGCCAATGGTGCAGCTGCTGTGTCTCAGTCAATCAGGGAAAGGGTTAGGGATGGCTGAGGCACTAGTGGACATCACTGGAGAGAGATGGAGCTCAGATAAGTATTGGGGGGTGCTAGGGCGGATCAAAAGCACAGTTTGATCCAGGTACATGTTCATCAATAACAATAGAATGTGTTTTACATAGACCTAGCATAAATACCTGAACTGTTAGAATAAATAGCTGAAAAACCTTCTGTAGTCCTCGGTATGATGGCTCTCACTTTAGGAGAGGGAGGACAGCCCCCATTATCAAATCTGAACTCCGCTGCCTTTCACAGAGTTGCTGGTCAACAGGTTGAACATGAGTAAAGAAACAGAGAAGAGAGTGATGACCTCATCAACATGCCACTTCTGCTTCATTGGCCAGTGACAGGCTGGGGGCAGCTTGATGACCACCAGGCTATATTGTTTTATTGCAGTAAGAAAAGTGAGTTCACAGACATGACTGTGCTGTCTGACAGTGGTGCCCAGATTACAGGATGAAAATTTAGAATTATAATTGCAGTGCTTTCATTAAATAAACAAACACATTTCCTACCAGCAAATAGCAACTTCCAGCATATACCAAACTATCATATGACCAAAACAAATGTAACAATATTTCCATATGTTTAAAATAAAAGCAAAATCCTTATGTTACAAAACACAACCTTAGTTGCAGCCAGTGAATGTTTAAATAATATATAATAATAAAGGAATAATCAATAATAATAATAATAAATACTACTAATAATAATAAATTAATCAATCCTTCTGCCTCACAGTTCTAACAAGTCTTTTCAGTTATATACAGGGAATCTTTAGGACTAGTTCACACCATACCCGCACATGAATTGGACAGGAACATGTTGTGCATTCCTGTGTGATTCACATGCGGTTCTGTGCGTCACAAATTTAGCCCATTCATTTTGAATGGGCTAAAATTGCAACGCACCAAAAGTAGTGCATGCACTACTTTTTAAAACACACTGGATCACATGGTATAAACGTAGGGCAGGTGTGGGCAAACGCACTGCATTCGTAAACTGTGTTTGGGGTGTCGTTAACTTTGTATAGACACCTGCTGCATATCGCAAATGGAGTGCGTTTTGCGTGCAGTGTGAATCGATTCATGTGCGGGTATGGTGTGAACCGACCCTCTATCTTAGGGCTCAGTTAGATTCGTGTTTGGGGGCATTAAAAATGCATGGTCGAACCTCCTTTTAAGCCCCCTTCAACCACTGCCCCTTAAAGTGGAACAAAACCCATCGATTTAATGGTTTCAAGAAACAGTTACATTCACGGCATTCTGGGAATGATAACTATCACATTTGTTTGTGCTCTCAACTAAACTGTCAAACCATCAAATGGCTGGTGTCATAACTGATCACATGTGCAGCACCATGGCAACTGCAGATCAAATAGAGGCTAAGATGGCAGCTTAGTAGGGTTTATGTCCGCTTTAAGCTGCAATGACAGCAGATGGAGGTGTTCACATGCAAAAATTATCTGACACACTGCACATGGTGGGAAGCAAGCCTGCCACATGTGAACTATGCAAGCGAATGAGGACGTGCCACAAACGCCCTGCAACTGCCGTGCAACTGTGTGCAATGAATGTGGTCGTGGCAATTTGTGTGGCAATTATGGGGTTAAAACATGCAGTGAAGAGTCATCACGTTACTACCTCACTGCATGTCAAACGGCTCTGAAATGCAATCTGAACTGGATTAGACTGCAAGTCTAACCGTAGCCTTAGTGCCTCTTCCAAATACCTCCTTCTATGTAACCCGCCACATAAAATTGAAAAAGTACTTAGTCTCGCTTATTGACCCTACTGTTAAGGAAAGGCTAACAATGCTAAATCCTCCATGGTAATATTGGAAGCCTGTTGCTCCACCTCTAATTGAACTTCCCAGAGGAAGTGGCAATCAGAACTCTTCTTCCAGATTTAGCTTTGCTACCTCATCTGGCTAAAATGCCCCAAAGTACAGCATACTGCACCTTTAGATTACAGGTCCACCCGCTTTGTGATATCACTAGGCTCTGACCCAACGCATTTCATCTTGATTGACTTTCTTGTAGAGCGTACACAACTAGGCCACATCTTGAGGAAGGCTATACAGATGAAACATGTTGCAGAAGAGAATGTAAGAGGCGTGTTCATCAAGCAGCATATGTAAATGCTATCATGAAAATCTACTATAGTAAAGTGACAAGATATTCAGTTGAAATCTGGGGAGATCCTACTGACCACACCCACTTTTGAACACACCCACAAATTAATACCCGCATTTCAATCAATATTTAAACAGCATAGACAATATGAAAATGCAAAAAAATTCTATAAGGGTAATCTTCCTGGCTTTACAATTAAAGCTTCAAAACAGTGAGACAAAATGTGATTATAACTAGGATTATGAAAAACCTAAAGCACCCCAGGATAGAAAACAGAAGCAAGTATTTAGGGTCCATGGTCCTTTGCATCTAACAGTGGAAGTGTCTTAAAGCTGAACTTTAACCTTACCATCAGCCTTGCACAGTTGTACAGGCTAATCTCTTGTACCAAATCTGCTTAGTCTCATTTCATCGCACACTGTTACTTCCTCACAGTGTACAGTAGAAGCTGCAGCTCGGTCAATTACAGCCTGCTTCATTTCTTGACTGTGGAGGGCATCCAGCATCACCTAGCAATTTCCTCCCCAGCTGAACTGTTCCTGGCCTACCCTGTTCATATATTGGATTATAGTTCAGTCAATCATAGGGACTCAACACCCCATGTGGGCTATATCTAGAAAGCTATGTGCAGCTACTCCCACAAACCATAATCTGCCTGTATTGCACAGACAAGCACAGAAACACAGTGATGTCATCTCTGGGTTTAAAATAAAATATCTAGCAAAAACAAAAACATTTTTAGTTTTTTTTAGCCTAAAATGTCATTAGCATGGTAATGAAGGGGGAGAGATAAACCAAGGAAGGCAAAATATAAGCAGATTAAACTTCAGTTTTAAGGGGTGATAATTAAACAGAACCTGTATCTTTTTGCTGTGTACTCTGCATACATATACCACAGTCCTTGTACCCACAAAATACTGCCAATTACTGTGCCAAAAGTGTCAGTCTCAATGACACACATAAGGACAAAGGATCATTTAAACATTATAGTCTTCCGTTACATTTGTTTTTCTGCACACAATTTTTTTTTCCGGCTCGGACAGGGAGGCAGGCTGGCTTGGCTCGCCTTGGGTAGGAAGGCGGGTCTGGTCCGCTCAGCTCTGGCGGGAAGGGGGGGCGAGCTGCAGCCTTAGTGCACACTGCACGGCCAGGTTATTGACGCCTTTTCCACCAATTTAAAACACACAGAAAGGAGAGAGAGCGGGAGGAGAATAGGATCCTGCCCTCAGTGCCCTGGCCTCCACCAGAAACTGTACAGAGGTCAGTGTAATGGAACTATAGTACAAGATGCAAGGCTCCCACAATGATCAATAAGGTGAAGGAGGAGAGAACACATTTACTCCTGTTACTGTACAGTACATATCCTATGTCCCTCTTTAATAACAATAATTGTAATGCCAGCCATATCCCTGTATTTTTAAGAGTGCCAGAGCCGCACCCCTAAACCCTGCCCTCGGTACACAGCACATCCCTCAGCCCAGCATTCAGTACATAATGCACCCCTTAACCCTGCACTGAGTACATAGTGCACCTCTCAATACTGCATTCAGTATATAGCGCAAATCTCAAGCCTATACATAGCACACCCAACAACCCTGCACTCTGTGCGTAGTGCACCACTCAACCCTGCAATCTGTACATAGCTCATCCCTCAGCCCTGTACTCAGTATGTAGCTCATCCCTCAACTTTGCACTCTTTATGTAGCGCACCTCTTGACCCTGCACTCTGTACATAGCATACCCCTGAGCCCTACACTCGGTACACAGGGCACTCCTCAACCCTGCACTCTGTACATAGCACACTCTTCAACCCTGCAGTTTGTACACAGCGCACCCCTCACCCTTAAGCCCTACCCACTGCTAAGTGTTTGTCAGAATCTCTATTTTTCCACACCGCAGGTTACTCCTTCCTTCAAATGTCTCTCATTCTGAAGTTCAAAATTTGAGAGTGTCACAGTTCCTACCATGCCATGCAAATGGCCAGGCATGACCAGGTGGCTCAAGGAGGTATTGAACCCATGAATTTCTGTGTACTGCTCCTGCTGTATTGCCTCTGAGCCACACCTCAGCTCATTAATCAGCCTGGTTTCCAGCTATGCCTTGTCCTGCATGCAGGACTGAGGGCTAGATCTTGCTTCGCAATTAGCACCTGTCACTCTTGGTTCAGCTTAGGCAGTTTATTTACCCAGCAGGGTATAAAACACTTCCTCACTCTAAGGGCTGTTCAGTTCATTGTCTCTTGTATTGCGAAAGGTTCCTGTTTTCCTGTGTTCTTATTTTCATTGTTCCAAGACTGACCCAGGCTTCTGACTCTGGCTCTGTACATCGTTAACTCTGACTTCTGGAATCCATGACTACGGCTTCAACTTGACAATCCTTTGGTAAATTCCCTGTCAAGCCCCCTTGCACAGATTCACAGCCCAGGTAGCCTTTTACCTTGTTACCGTGGGCTGTGGGTATTTGCAAGGGTGAGCATACATCTCTGAACTATGGACTCCAATCAAGGTAAGCCCTTACTGAGAGGTATGCCACTGTGCTATAACAACAGTAGGGCCTGCTCATCTACCTCCATCCAGCCTACAGAATTCGCCAATTATGAGTTGGACTACTAAACCAGAGGACCATGTGGAGGCCAGGTTTGGGAGGGAAGCACAGAGCATTGCTGGCTACCTCCCACTTGGTTAGAACAGAGTATGTGGGATTGATCACCATGAGGAGGATTTCTGCAGGATCGATGCGCTGAGATTTGTACATGTCTGCTAGTCTCTCACTTGTAGCACAGGTAAATAAAGCATCATTTTGGGTACAAAGGCTGTGGCATATGTTACCATGTACACAGGGAGTAAAGTTTTAAGCACTCCCCACTGTTAGTGCAATTTTCAACACCCACGTTTTTCACAGTGTGGCAGGTTTGCTAATTTTTGTTCCCTGGGTACCCAAGACTGAACCCCCCCCAGGAAAAAAATATATACCCCACACTACGCTGTCAAATACATAGCCTGGGCCATGACACACTCATCTCACTGATGTTACTGAATGCAATTTCCAGCTTGCAACCAAGGACATTAATGTGTGGAAGAAGACTGCCTGCACACTTACATTGTCCTGCCTCTTGTTTAAACCCTGCAGCAGGAATGTGAATTTCCTGAGTAAAAGTGTATAGCTTGGCGCTGATCTGAGATCTGAAGGTGCAAGATTTGTGGCTGACCTGAGGTGTAAAGGTGCAGGAATTGGGGCTGATCTGAGGTCTAAAGATGCAGGAATTGTTGCTGGTCTGAGATTTTCTGAAAATAGTGACACACAGTTCAGGTGTCAGTAGAGAGTGACCCAAAGTTCAGGGATAAATAGTAAATAACACCGAGTTCAGGGGTCAGTAGTAGGTGAAGCAGAGTTCAGAAGTCAGTAGCAAGTGACACAGAGACAGGGGTCAATAGTGAGTGACACAGAGTTCAGAGGTCAGAAGTAAGTGACGATGAGTTGGGGGTCAGTAGTAAGAGACACAAAGTTCAGAGGTCAGTAGTAAATGACACAGTTCAGGTGTCAGTAGTGAGTGACCCAAAGTTCAGGGATCCATAGTAAGTAACACCGAGTTCAGGGGTCAGTAGTAGGTGACGCAGAGTTCAGAAGTCAGTAGCAAGTGGCACAGAGACAGGGGTCAATAGTGAGTGACACAGAGTTCAGAGGTCAGAAGTAAGTGACACTGGGTTTGATGCAGTGATGCAGAGTTAAGTGGTTAGGAGTAAGTGATGCTGAGTTCAGGGGTCAGTAGTAAGTGACACAGTGTTCAGAGGTCAAAAGTAAGGGACACAGAGTTCAGGGTTCAGTAGTGACTGCCACAGAGTTCAGAGTTCAGTAGTGAGTGACACAGAGTTCAGAGGACAGTAGTAAGTGACACCAAGTTCAGGGGTCAGTAATAAGTGACATAGAGTTCAGAGGTCAGTAGTAAGAGATGTTGGGTGTGGTTTTCATTGTGCTGAATATTGGGAGTGTCTTACCCACTTGCCGACCAAGCTATAGCTGAATGACAGCTACAGAACAGCCGGCTAGTTCTGGGATGCCATCATGTACCACCTACCACTGCCCATCAGTGCGACCTACCAGTGCCCATCAGTGCCGCCTATCAGTGCCTATCAGTGCTGCCTATCAGTGCCACCTATCAGTGCCCATCAGTGCCACCTATCAGTACCCAACAGTGCCGCCTATCAGTGCAGCCTCATCAGTGCCCATCAATGCCGCCTCAACAGTGCCCACCAGTGCCGCCTCAACAGTGCCCATCACTGCAGATTATCAGTGTCCATCAATGCCCATGAGTGCCACCTCGTTAGTGCCCATCAATGCACCCTCATCAGCGTACATCAGTAAAGGACAAAAATGACCTGTTTGCAAAATGTTTTTTTTTTTTTTTGCAAAATTTTCGGTATTTATTAGACAAAAAATAAAAAAACCCAGTGATGATTAAATTCCACCAAAAGAAAGCTCTATTTGTGTGAAAAAAAATTATAAAAATGTAGTTTGGATATAGTGTTGCATGACAGCGCAATTCACATTCAAAGTATGACAGCGCTGAAAGCTGAAAATTGGTCTGGTCAGGAAGGGGGTGAAAGTGCCCAGTAGGTAAGTGGTTAAAGAGACACAGAGTACAGGGGTTCACTTGTGCTATATTGGGGATTTTTACTGTTCTGTTGGGATTCTGTACTGCACTGGAAAGGTGGGGGGATGTCTTGTACTGAGGTGGGGAGATCGTGCTGGGATGAAGATTTCTGGGGGAAAGGACAGGTTGCTGGAGGGGGATTTTTGCTAACAGGGCATTTTCTTGGGGAAGAAGAGGGAGATTCTTGCTGGGTGGGAGAAGTTTGCTGGGGGGGAGGATAGGTAGAGGAGATTTTTTGCTTGGGGGATGGGAGGGTGGAAAATGTTGCTGCACAGTGGGTTGCCTAGGGAATCTGGGCTTATGCCTTAACATCAAATTTCAATGTACCTGCTTTGATTCCCAGATAGAATTGGGCCAGTAATTGGCTGTGGCTGTTCGTATTCTCACCGGTGCAAAACTGTCCTGCTGCTGGTCAACTTCTATCATGCTCTCATCAGGAAATAGTAGAGCACAGATGATACAAAAGTGTAAAATCAGCAGTAGGACAATTTTAATGAGCAAGGCTATGCCTAAATTTTCTAGAGACAAAGAGCACAGGCTGGGGCTTTACTACTAGAATTAAGATACTGCTGCTGAGGATACAGCAGTGTAAAATTGGCCAGAAGTAGGACTACCTTGATTAGGGCTAGTAGGCTTAAATGAATGCCTAACTTTTATTTTATCTATTTGGATTGAGTGGGTAGGTGGGTGCAGTAAATGTGAGTGATATAATGTTAAGTGATTTTAGTGTACACTGTTGTGTATACAAAGAACAGCTTCAAGAAGAGATGGCCAATACAAAAGTGAATGGTTCTCTTTGAGCACTCCAAAACGAAAAAGGCCTATCAACATATAAATATTAAAAAACAAAACACAAAAGACATGAAAATTCAAAAATACAACACCTTTTAAGGCAGAAACCTTGCAGAAAAAAAAACAGGTTAAAGTGGTTCTAAAGTCATTTTTCTTCCTGCTCTCACAGGTTTCACTAAAAGTATGGGAAGCCCATTGGCTCCTGCTGCTGTCAGTCAAATTATGTGAGGAGAGAATGGAAGGGTGGAGCTGATCTGTGCTGTGTGTGTCTATGAACACATAGCCTGGCTCAGGAATGCTCCCGCATGTGTGCCCCCATACAGGGCTGTCTTAATGAGTGGGCACTCCTAGGCACTGCCCAGGGGCCCCAGCTGCATGGGGGGCCCCTGCACTTTCCCCAAAAGCAGCTGGTCCTTGAGCATACGCTGCCCCAAAATTGGAGGCCCCATGATGGGACTGAGAGTGATGGATACACAGGGGAGGCAGGCTGGCAGCGGTGCGCCGTGCTGTGCAGAAAGATACATATTATTTCAGAGCCAGCAGGGAAGGGTGGAGCTGGAACACCAGTGATGCTCAGACCCCGCCCCATGCAGTTTGAATGCTCGGGACTCGAAGGCTGTGGGGTAGGAGCTGAAGTGGGAGCTGCTGAGTCAGTAGCACTGAGAACCCGCCTGCGGAAGTAGCATTGTGGATGGTGTCATGGTGAGCCCAGCTGTCCAGCACTGTTTGCACCGAAGGGCTTGGAATGCCCGGAGAGATACTCCCTCCTTCACCCCTCCTTCTGCCTGCTTGATTGGTATAGGTGAGCCCAGTGCTGGAGGTGGGCACATAGCCAAAAGTTTACATGCACTGTATCTTCACTGGAAAAGGGGGTACTACATGGAAGGAATAATGATGCTGGGGGATATCAAGGGTGTATGGGGGAAAACAATGCTGAGGGGGATCTGGGGTGTATAGGGGGTAGCAATGCTTGGGGTAGCTTGGGTGGCTATAGTGCTAGAGGTATCAGGGATGTAGAGAGGCCGCAGTGTAGGGGGCATCAGGGATGTAGTGGGGTCACAATACAAGGGGTATCTTATGGTATATGGTAACAGTGCTGGGGGAATATCTGGGATGTAGAGGGGGTCACAGTGCTGGGGGATATCTGGGGTGTAGAGGAGTCAGAGTGCTGGGGGGATATCTGGGGGGTGTAGAGAGGTCAGTGCTGGGGTGATATCTGGGGTGTAGAGAGGTCAGAGTGCTGGGGGGATATCTGAGGTGTAGAGAGGTTAGAGTGCTGGGGGGATATCTGGGGTTTAGAGGGGTCAGAGTGCTGGGGGGGGGGATATCTGGGATGTAGAGGGGTCAGAGTGCTGGGGGGATATCTGGGGTGTAGAGGGGTCAGAGTCTTGGGGGATATCTGGGGTGTAGAGGGGTCAGGGTGCTGGGGGGACATCTGGGGTGTAGAGGGGTCAGAGTGCTGGGGGGATATCTGGGATGTAGAGGGGTCAGAGTGCTGGGGGGATATCTGGGGTGTAGAGGGGTCAGGGTGCTGGGGGGATATCTGGGGTGTAGAGGGGTCAGAGTGCTGGAGGGATATATGGGGTGTAGAGGGGTCAGAGTGCTGGGGAGATATCTGGGGTGTAGAGGGGTTTAGAGTGCTGGGGGATATCTGGGGTGTAGAGGGGTCAGAGTTCTGACGGGATATCTGGGGTGTAGAGGGCTCAGAGTGCTTAGGGGATATCTGGGGTGTAGAGGGGTCAGAGTGCTGGGGGGATATCTGGGATGTAGAGGGGTCAGAGTGCTGGGGGATATCTGGGGTGTAGAGGGGTCAGAGTGCTGAGGCGATATCTGGGGTGTAGAGGGCTCAGAGTGCTGGGGGATATCTGGGGTGTAGAGGGGTCAGAGTGCTGGGGGATATCTGGGGTGTAGAGGGGTCAGAGTGCTAGGGGATATCTGGGGTGTAGAGGGGTCAGAGTGCTAGGGGATATCTGGGGTGTAGAGGGGTCAGAATGCTAGGGGATATCTGGGGTGTAGAGGGGTCAGAGTGCTGGGGGGATATCTGAGGTGTAGAGGGGTCAGGGTGGGGGGGAAGTATAATGGGGCGTAGAGGGGTCAGGGTGCTGGGGGGATATCTGGGATGTAGAGGGGTCAGAGTGCTGGGGGGATATCTGAGGTGTAGCGGGGTCAGGGTGGGGGGGAGTATAATGGGGCGTAGAGGGGTCAGGGTGCTGGGGGGATATCTGGGATGTAGAGGGGTCAGAGTGCTGGGGGGATATCTGTGGTGTAGAGAGGTCAGAGTGCTGGGGGGATATCTGGGGTGTAGAGGGGTCAGAGTGCTGGGGGGATATCTGGGATGTAGAGGGGTCAGAGTGCTGGGGGGATATCTGGGGTGTAGAGGGGTCAGAGTGCTGGGGGGATATCTGGGGTGTAGAGGGGTCAGAGTGCTGGGGGGGATATCTGGGGTGTAGAGGGGTCAGAGTGCTGGGGGGGATATCTGGGGTGTAGAGAGGTCACAGTGCTGGGGAGATATCTGGGGTGTAGAGAGGTCACAGTGCTGGGGAGATATCTGGGGTGTAGAGAGGTCACAGTGCTGGGGGGGATATCTGGGGTGTAGAGAGGTCAGAGTGCTGGGGGGGATATCTGGGGTGTAGAGAGGTCAGAGTGCTGAGGGAATATCTGAGGGGGATACTACTGTATGTATGTAGTATTTTCCCACTATTTCTTTGCTGTACAGAATAATTGTTCATGTAGTTAAAGTGGAGCTCCACCCAAAAGGGGAAGCTCCGCTTGCCTTCCTCCTACCTACTTGATGTCTGTTTACCTGAAAATAGGGTAAAAGGGCCACTCTAAGCAATACCATTGCACAGAGCAGGTAAGTATAAACCTCTTTTTTTACTTTAATGAAATAAAAAAAATGACTTTACAACTGCTTTAAACTAAAATAAAAACACTTTCAACTTAAAAAACCCCATTATCCCCCATCCCACCCCCAAACAAAGAAAAACTAAATAGCAATCGACAAACACATTTTTTTTAAATGGAAGCCTTACAGCTAAAAACAAAAAATGCATAAAAGTTAGCAATTGACAGGACAGCAGCTAAAAGTGACTGCTGCCTTCAAATCAACCAAATAGAAAAATGAAAGACAAAAAAATAGCCAATAATAAAAGGCAGCAAACAGGTTGAATCGCCAAAGAGATAGTTTCCTAGAGACTGTAATCTATTCCTGCAGTTTGTCAGATTTCACTACTTTCCCTGTAACACTTTCTAGTTTGCTGATGCCATGGGGGAGATTTACTAAAACCGGAGAGTGCAAAATCTGGAGCAGCTGTGCATGGGAACAAATCAGCTTCCAGGTTTTATTGTCAAATCTTAACCACTTGTGGACCGCCCACTGTACATTTACTGCAGCAGTACGTACTTGATCTGACACTTCCGGGTCTGGGGGGCTCATGCGTGCCACTGGTGACCCGCTCCCTCTGTGATTACATCCGCTGTGATCGCACCAGCCAATTACACAGGACACAGGCTGAACGACAATCTGCCTATGTAAACAAAACAGGAACACAGATCTTTGCCTTCCCCTAGTCAAAGCACCTCCCCTACAGTGAGTAAGTGCAACCTAGGCACACAGTTAACCCTTTAGCCGCCCCTGATGTTAACCCCTTCCATGCCAGTGTGATTAGTACAGTGACAGTGCATATTTTTTGTTTCACTGGTACCCAAAAAAGTGTCAAAAGTGTCAGTTAGGTGTCTGATTTGTCCGCCGCAATATCGCAGTCCCGCTATAAGTCACCGATCGCCGCCATTACTACTAAAAAGAATAAACAGAAATATCACATAGTTTGTAGACGCTATAACTTTTGCGTAAACCAATCAATAAGCACTTATTGGGATTTTTTGTTACCAAAAATATGTAGCAGAATACATATTGGCCTCAAATGATGAAGAAATTTGATTTTTAAAAAAATTTTATTGGGTAAGTTTTAGAGCAGAAATTAAAAAAAAAAAAAAAAAAATATATATATATATATATTTTTTTTTTCAAACTGGTCGTTTTATTATTTTATGTATAGCGCAAAACATAAAAACCGCAGAAGTGATCAAATATCACCAAAAGAAAGCTCTATTTGTGGGAAAAAAGGACATACATTTTATTCGGGTACATCGTCGCACGACTACAGAATTGTCAGTTAAAGTAACGCAGTGCCATATTGCTAAAAATGGCCTGGTTATGAAGGGGGTAAATCTTCCGGAGCTCTAGTGGTTAATCGAAATCTGAAGTTAGAAGCTGATTGGCTACCATGCACAGCTGCTCAGTTTCTGAGTGCACAAGTAGTTAGTTAGTAAATCTCCTTCTAAGGCTATTCTGTAACCCTTTTTATAGTGAAAAATTTGTGTTATTTCTGTGAATTATGGATTTATGTTATTGGATTCATGTAACTTGCAAAGAAGTTCTTTGAGAAAAATCCTTATTATAAAACAAAGCTTTTGCCTCATCTGAAACTACTGAAGGGGATAAAGCGTATTTCAAATGGCGTACTCATGGTGTAATATACAGAGCTGGGAGTGAGGTCATGCTTATCACTCCAGGTTAGGAAGAGATTGCAATCTCCAGGGTAGAGTTTTATGGAGTGTTTTTTTTTCCAGCAGAAAAAAACACTGAATGCTCCTAAATGCTTCTACATGCTACTAAAATGCTACTGACAGCTTTTTTTAATCTTTTTTTTACTGCAAAAACGCTAATAACATGCTAATGCTCCTAAAAGCTCCTAAGCTTCTAAAATCTTCTAAAATGCTGCTAGAAGCTGGCAAAAAAATGCTATTATCAGCATTTTTCATCCAGCATTTTTTTCTAGCTTTTTTTAAACATTTAAGAAAAACGCTGTGCATGGAGCCTTATAGGGCGTACACACGGTCGGACTTTGTTCGGACATTCCGACAACAAAATCCTAGGATTTTTTCCGACGGATGTTGGCTCAAACTTGTTTTGTCTACACACGGTCGCACAAAGTTGTCGGAAAATCCGATCGTTCTCAACGCGGTGACGTAAAACACGTACGTCGGGACTATAAACGGGGCAGTGGCCAAAAGCTTTCATCTCTTTATTTATTCCGAGCATGCGTGGCACTTTGTCTGTCGGATTTGTGTACACACGATCGGAATTTCCGACAACGGATTTTGTTGTCGGAAAATTTTATAGCCTGCTCTCCAACTTTGTGTGTCGGAAAATCCGATGGAAAATGTCCGATGGAGCCCACACACGGTGGGAATTTCCGACAACACGCTCCGATCGGACATTTTCCATCGGAAAATCCGACCGTGTGTACGGGGCATAACAGTTAAGGGGTGTGTAACAATTATACAGAAGGAATAGCAAGCAGCCAGTAGAGGTAGAGTGTGCAAGTCACAGTGTCAAATGAAGATGTACAAAGCCTGATGGAGTAAACTAGTGTACATAGAGTATAAAATATTCTATATGACTTTCTTAAAATGCTGAGTCCTGCTGCAGGGGATTTAGGCTTGCACCTTCTGTAAGCCACTAAATAGGGAGGAAATGTCAAAGGAACTTCTGACCTGAATAAATTGGATGCCCGATCTGTGTAATAAGTGAGAGAATTAAGCCCTGTACAAAGGGGCAGAATGTCAGGAGACATTTGCCGGTAAAAAAAATACCGGCCGACATTCTGCCCGTGTGTATGTTTGTCTTTTGGACGTGCATGCTGGAAAACCAGCAGCCGGCTGACTCCTGATCAACGCTCTCAGCCAATGGCAGAGAGCGCTGATCGGAGTGTTCTGGCTTGGGAGGTCGCAGAACACAACAGCTCAGCGTTGGAGATCGCTGGGCTAACCTTGCATGGTTAGTACAGTGGCTCCTGACCGGAGCCGACGGTTTTTTTCCGTGCAACCTGTGGAGTTGCACGAAAAAAAAAAAAAAACTGTAGTGTTTACCCGGCTTTACTTTAGAAATGTGGTGCCAGTGTGCAGCGTACGTTTATTAGCCTCCAGCTAACTAATGCCCCGTACACATGGTCGGACATTCCAACGACAAAATCCGTCATTTTTTTGGCCCAAACTTGTCTTGCATACACACACAAAGTTGTTGGAAGATCCGATCGTTCAGAACGAGGTGACGTACAACACGTACATCGGGACTATAAACGGGCCAGTAGCCAATAGCTTTCGTTTCGTAATTTATTCTGAGCATGCGTGGCATGTGCGTCGGATTTGTCTACACACGATCGGAATTTAAATGATCGGATTTTGTTGTCGGAAAATTTTATATCCAGCTCTCAGACTTTGTGTGTTGGAAATTCCGATGGAAAAAGTCAGATGGAGCCCACACACGATCGGAATTTCCGACAACACAATCCGATCATACATTTTCCGTCGAAAAGTCCGACCGTTTGTACAGGGCATTAGAGCTCACACTGAAACATTGCCATTCACATGTACAGTGCAGTAACTTGTAATGCAATCAGGTGCCCCTAGGGGGCAATAAGCGAGGTAATACTTCCCTTCTCCCAACACATAGTCCTTAGAAATTGAAAGTAATTATCAAATGAGAAGCTGCAAAGCATGCAGGGAATCCAGGAAGATGTAGAAAGAGATGGCGACAGGCAGAACTCACAAAATGAAAGGAGAATTTTCAAGTCAGCTTATATTGGATTGGCAATAAAAACTATTGTTTCAATTGCTATTACAATGCTGATGTTATATAATGAAAATGTATGCTGTGACCATAGATCTTCTTTAAATGATAAAATACATTTGTGCAGTAGTTACATATGTTTTTATAACAACATAGTATCCAGAAACCTATAACTAATATACATATACCCATCTCCTTGCATTTTGGTCTATACAGAGTGATATACATAGTGCAGTCCTGTGCATAATATTAACTGCAAAGGGAAGTTAGTTGTGTCAATTAATTAGCAGATTCAAATTATTAGTGCCCTTTCCCAGAGTTAATTTGCCAGGGTGAACAATCCATCACACTTTAGTGAAAAGGCACATTTTCAATCATTGTTAATGTACCAAACGTGAAATATAATGCAGACCACAATGACTTTTTTTTTCTTGACACACTTAGATCCCACTTGTAGCAGCTAGACTGCTGTCTGGGATTATAGAACACCTTTTGTTGCTAGTAAATCCTGAGTGCAGAGGGGACATTACTCAGGCCTCTGTTAGTTTCTCAAAGAGCAAAAAAAAAAAAAGAGTGAAGGGTTAAGCACTGCTGGGAAATAAAAGGGTGGGCAGTTGGAAATCCCAGCCATATTGGCAGCAGACAAGCCTTTGTCCTGGAGCCGGCGCCTGACGCCTGCCTGACGGACAAAATACCTCCCCTCACCCGGGGACAAAAGAGCAGAGAGAACCAGCACACTGCTGCTCCCAATTAGGAGGCTTCCCTCTCTGTCCCCTTTTGCCTATCTAACTGCTCCCATCACACTAGCCTCATTTAATCACACAGCCATTGTCACAGTCTGTTATCTCCAGCTGAACAGTGTAGGCCACCTGATCTCACACATAGCAACAAAAACGGTGCCTTGTGTTTACCGGTCAATGTTTGATCAATAGACAAGAGCTCTGTCTGTGTGGACACACATTCAAGCTAATTGAAACTAAATAAACTGTTGCTGTATTTTATTGTTGGCTTGTAAAAACATACTAATTGGATTTTTTTACGCCAAATTTATAAATGATCAATAACCGCTCATTAAGTTTTCTGGACACATTTTTACAAAAGTTATCTTTTTCATATCAGCACTTAATTAAAGTTATTTTGCCACTGTGTGAAATTTTCAATTAACCAAGGTTAAAAAAAAAATCCAATGGTGTCAACAGATATTGGAAAATAATTAGCTGATTTTGATCTTTATAGTTAAGCTCTAGGGGGCCTAAAGAGAATATATGGTGGTTTTTATATATATTTTATATCTTTGTTTATTATGGTGAGGACTCAAAAAGACACTTTAAGCCTAGGTTCACACTGAATGCGGGTTCGAAATCGTGCGAGTTCAGCTGAACTCGCACGATTTCAAACCGACATTTCAGTCCGACTTCGGGGGGGGGGCGATTTGAGGGTTCATGCACAGATGTCCATTGCAATCGCCCCTGAAGACGCCAAAAGTAGTACAGGAACTACTTTTGGGAATTAGTGCAATGCCGCAAAGTCAGCGTTGCACCGATTCAGATGGTGCTGTTGCCGGTGTCTTGCCGAGAAAGTTCCCTCGGCGGATAAGTTCCCCCCCTGTACTGCGCAGGCGCAGCGCCTGCGCAGTATCAACTACTAGCAGCCCCAGGAGATAGCCGAATGACAAAATCTACACTCAGCTGTACACGGCGCCTGCGCTCTGGGTCCAGATTCCTTCCCCACCATCCAAGTGGACCTAGAGGGGGAATATAAAAGAGCCGAGCGAAGCGAGGCCGTGCCCGAAGCCCCGCAAGGGGCCCTCTTACAGGCGCCGTGTACAGCTGATTTTCCCCTATTTATCTTTGGCTATTTCCGCCGGATCCTACTGCGCAGTAGAGGGGGGTCCTTATCCGCCGAGCGGAACATTCTCGGCAGAACACCGGCAATAGGCTCTGATTTGGCATGCGATTTGACATGTCAAATCAGCCCGATGTGAACGGGCGCTTAAAATAGTTTTTTACATATTAAAATAATGCAGTCTTTTCTATAGCCAGCAAGAATAGCTCTAGTGTGCTTTTCACATCATTTGTTGTATATCATTCTCAGCAGTGCTTAAGGAAGCAATTTTAAATTAACAAAGGTTAAAAAATGTGGTTATTTTAAATTAAACAAGGATAAAAAATGTGGTTATTTTTAAATTAAACAAGGATAATACATTTGGTTAATTTAAACTTAACCAAGGTTAAAAAAAAATCTAATGGTGCCCACAGATATTGGAAAAAAATGGCTGATTTTCCTCTTTATAATTGAGCTCTAGGGAACCTAAAAGTAATATATTGTGGTTTTATACATATTTTATTTGTTTATTATGGCGAGGACTTAAAAAGACACATTTAAAATAGTTTCTTACATATTAATATAATGCAGTATTTTCTGTAACCAGCAGGAGTAGCTCTAGTGTGCTTTTCACATCATTTGTTGTATATCATTCTCAGCGGTGCTTAAGGAAGCAATTTGAAATGAGCAAAGAATAAAAAATGTGGTTAATTTAAAATTAACCAAGGTTAAAAAAATGTAATGATGCCCACAGATATTGGAAACTAATTTGCTGATTTGTTCTTTATAGTTGAGTTCTAGGGACCCTAAAGGCAGGCCCGGACTGGCCTACAGGGATACAGGGAAATTTCTGGGTAGGCCGCCTGCCCTGGGGCCACTTTGAGCTCTGGCTGAAGCGCTCCCCTACCTCCCTCTCTCCTCCTCCTTGTATGTGCCATACAGAGCATGCATCTCCCGCTGTGTGTCATGAAGCTGGGTCTGTGTTCGGCGGCACTGTAACAATGTCCCGCCCCCCTAGACCAGCTCGTGTGATAGTAGATTTCTGGGTAGGCCGCCTGCCCTGGGGCCACTTTGAGCTCTGGCTGAAGCGCTCCCCTACCTCCCTCTCTCCTCCTCCTTGTATGTGCCATACAGAGCATGCATCTCCCGCTGTGTGTCATGAAGCTGGGTCTGTGTTCGGCGGCACTGTAACAAGGTCCCGCCCCCCTAGACCAGCTCGTGTGATAGTAGATGGAACACTGATTGAATCAGTATTCCGCTTATCACACGAGCCGGTCTAGGGGGGCTTGACCTTGTTACAGAACCGCAGAACACAGACCCAGCTCCATGACACACACCCCGCTCTGTGTGTGATGCAGGCAATGGTTAGTCTGTATTGATGGGCACAGTGAGGCTGCATTCTTGGGGAGTGAAGTTGCAATCATGGGCAGTGAGGCTGCATTCATGGGCACAGTGAGGCTGCATTGATTAGCACAGTGAGGCTGCATTGATGGGCAGTGAGGCTGCATTCATGGGCACAGTGAGGCTGCATTTATGGGCAGTGAGGCTGCATTCATGGGCACAGTGAGGCTGCATTCCTGGGCACAGCGAGGCTGCATTCATGGGCACAGGGAGGCTGCATTCATGGGCACAGTGAGGCTGCATTTGATGGGCACAGTGAATTGATGGGCAGTGAGGATGCATTGATGGGCACGGTGAGGCTGCATTCATGGGGACAGTGTGGCTGCATTCATGGGCACCGCAAAGCTGCATTTGATGGGCACAATGAGGCTGACCATCTCTTGTATCATGTCTGCATTCTCTTACCATTTTTAGTATGATGTTCTCAGTCTCTAACCATCTCCTGTATCATGCCCGTAGCCTCTGACACCTCCTGTATCATGTCTGCAGCCTCTAACCATTTCCTGTATCATGCCCACAGCCTCTGGCACCTCCTGTATCATGTTTGCAGCCTCTAACCATCTCCTGTATCATGCCCGCAGCCTCTGACACCTCCTGTATCTTGTCTGCAGCCTCTAACCATCTCCTGTATCATGCCTGCAGCCTCTGACACCTCCTGTATCATGTCTGCAGCCTCTAACCATCTCTTGTATCATGTCCACAACCTCTGACCATCTCTTGTCTTATATCATGTCTGCATTCTCTGAGGGAGTCTGGAGAGGAGTCAAGAGTGGGAGTTCCACCAGGATGGGGGTCATGGGAGAAGTCAGACGTGTGTGGACTGTGGAGAGGAGACTATAGGATAAAACCAGAGCCACCAAGCTGGAGCTGACTGACTGAGCCCTGCACGGTCCACCTGAGAAGAGGTCAGTGACAGCACCGCCAGGCCAGTCTGGGGGGGTGGTCACTGATGTAAGGGGGGAGTAAATACAATAATGTAAGGGGGCACTGATATAAAGGTTTCCCCCTTATATCAGTAACCCGCCCCCCTTACCTTAGTGTATTCTTTCTGCGGAAGGTGGTCTCTGGTCAAAAGAGTCCCCCCCCACACACGTTTTCAGAGTTCCTGGGGTCCCCCTTGAT
Source organism: Lithobates clamitans (assembly GCA_037952925.1). Lineage (NCBI taxonomy): Eukaryota > Metazoa > Chordata > Amphibia > Anura > Ranidae > Lithobates > Lithobates clamitans. The sequence continues at coordinate 4,643,292 of JBBGZY010000240.1, read as the reverse complement.
GATTGACCACTTTTACCACTTTTAACTGGAATTTGCTTTCGTATATATAAAGCCCTATGTGCTTTCATATTTGTCTTCTCTATATATAATAGACTCTTCAAATGTGCTTTAAAATGCATGGTTTTCCCTTTCATGAACAAGAAAATAATGACATTATTATTTTGGGCTGGTATAATAATGCTATGGGGCTGTTATGAAATTTTTTCCAGGGCTGGTTTTTATTCCCAATCCGGCCCTGCCTAAAGGGGATATATTGTGGTTTTATACATATTTTATTTATTTGCTATTATGGTGAGGACTTAAAAAGACACATTTAAAATAGTTTCTTAAATATTACCGTAATATAATGTCATCTTTTCTATAGCCAGCAGGTGTAGCTCTAGTGTGTTTTTCACATCATTAGTTGTATATTAGTCTCAGCTGTGCCAAAAGAAACAGTTCTATTGAATGGTTCTGCCTGATGTCTGAACCAGAAAAAAAGAGCCTCAATGGAAATTATGTCTAGCTGCCCCATAATGCTCTGAGAATCATTTGTCATAGGGCCCATTTAGCGTGTTGTGTTTGAAAAGCATGCATTGGAACACACTAAGCCAGGTTCACACTACTGCGGTGAGTGTAAGTTGCACAGGAATCGCAGCACATTCTCCTCTTGCCCCTGAAAGTGGAGATATCACACTACTTTTTGTCATTTGCTCTAGAGTGAACAGGGTCATATTCCATACAAAGGAAGACTTTGCAAAAAAACCTAGGGAAACACTACCTTTGCAATTATCAGTACCGCTGACCTCTGGAGGCACTACTTGTTCACATGGAAGGCCAGGGGGGAGGTAAAAGCAGGTGGTTGAGTCACTGTTTTCAACACTCCTTAACTGCCCACTTAAATAAGGACATGCAGCTGCTCAGGGCTGTACATATGCTACCGCAAATATTAAACACCCTGCTGCGTTTGGCAGGCCATACTGCTGCTGAATGTGACCCATTCAAGTTAATGGGTCCATGGTGCAACCCTATGCAATGCTCACAGCACTGATATGGTGGTTTGGCCTTTTGAGGATTAAAACAGGAAAGGAAGAGGCAAAATATTGCCTTCAAACTACCTGTCAATCGTCCTCTGAACAATGAATCACCGTGAATCGCTTTTCAGAAGGATGGTAAGGGCTACTGAATTTCTGAATGAGCCCTCAGGGGTCTTCAAACTACGGCCCTTCAGTTGTTCAGGAACTACAATTCCCATCATGCCTAGTCATGTCTGTGAATGTCAGTGTTTTATAATGCCTCATGGGATGTGTAGTTCCATAACAGCTGGATTTCCGTAGTTTGAGGATCCCTGTCTTAGATCATAAATAACTTGCTTTCAGTGGTGCAAATGGCATGTCTACTTCTTCAGCTTAGCTGCCTTCCCTGTACAGTGATACTTATACTTTTGTTGCTTCCTCCTACACTTTAATTTGTTGCTTAGCAGATTTGCAACAATCACATTATATACATGTGTGGACTTTTAATGGAAGTGGTCAAGTATGAATTGCAGGATATTGTATCTGGAATACAGGTAAAAGATTACACTTTGTCATCTTATGATGAGTTCTAAAAAGAAAGACCTCTATCTTGTCTAGCCACTTCTTGAACCTCTTATTATTACATGGTTACATAGTTGGTGAGGTTGAAAAAAGACACAAGTTCATCAAGTCCAACCTATGTGTTTCCTTTATGTGAATATTACATTGTATATGCCTGCATGTTGTGGTCATTTAGGTGCCTAATCTAATAGTTTTTTAAATTATCTATGCTCCCTGCTGAAGCCACTGCTTGTGGGAGAGAATTCCACATCCTTATCGCTCTTACCATAAGGAATTCTCCCCCCCCTATTGTGGGGTCACCAGTACGATATTTTTACATTAAAATTATATCCCCTCTCAAGCGTCTCTTCTGCAGAGAAAATAAGTTCAGTGCTCGTAATATTTCCTCATAACTAAGGTCCTCCAGTCCCTTAATAAGCTTTGTTGCCTTTCTCTGGACACTCTCCTGTTCCTGCACATCCTTCCTGAGGACTGGAGCCAAGAACTGGACAGCATACTCCAGGTGCGGCCGGACCAGAGTCTTGTAGAGTGGGAGTATTATCGTTTTATCTCTGGAGGTAATCCCCTTTTTAATGCATGTCGATATTCTATTGGCTTTGCTTGCAGCAGCTTGGCATTGCATACCATTGCTGAGCCTGTCATCTACTAAGACCCCAGGTCCTTTTCCATACTAGATTCCCCCAGAGGTTCTTCCCCCAGTGTATAGATTGCATTCATCTTTTTGGCACCCAAATACACTATTTTACATTTTTCTACATTACACCTCATTTGTCATGTAGTTGCCTACCCCATTAATTTGTTCAGATCTTCTTGCAAGGTTTCCACATCCTGCGGAGAAATTATTGCCCTGCTTAGCTTAGCATCGTCCGCAAATACTGAGATTGAGCTGTTTATCTTGTCCTCCAGATCGTTTATGAATAAATTAAATAGGATTGGTCCCAGGACAGAACCCTGGGGGACCCCACTTTCCACACCAGACCATTCCAAGTACTCCCCATTTATCACCACCCTCTGAACTCACCCCTGTAGCCAGTTTTCAATTCTTGTACTCACCCTATGGTCCTTGCTGACAGACCTTAGTTCGTTCAGTAAACATTTATGGGGAACTGTATCGAATGCCTTTGCAAAATCCAGATACACCACATCTACAGGCCGTCCTTTGTCTAGATAGCAGCTCACCTCTACATAGAAGGTTAATGGATTGGTTTGGCAAGAATGATTCTTCATGAATCTATGCTGATTACTGCTAATCATATCGTTTTTGTTACTAAAACCTTGTATATGATCCGTTATCATCCCCTCCAAGAGCTGGCATACTATTGACGTTAAGCTAACAGGTCTGTAGTTCCTAAGGATACATCTTGGTCCTTTTTTAAATATTGGTGCTACATTGGCTTTTCTCCAATCAGCTGGTACCATACCAGTCAGTAGACTGTTCGTAAAAATTAGGAACAATGGTCTGGCAATTACTTGACTGAGTTCCTTAAGGACCCTCGGGTGCAAGCCATCTGGTCCCGGTGACTTATTAATGTTACGTCAAGTCTATTGCTAATTCTTTCCTCTGTTAGCCATGAGGGTGCTTCCTGTGACATGTCATGAGGATAAACATTGCAGTCTTGGTTACTGAATCCCCCCGTTTCCCTCGTGAAGACTGAGGAGAAGAATAAATTCAAAACCTTCGCCTTCTGGGGCTGCATGAGTGCTGTCGCCACTGGGGAGCTACAGTTCATTGAGGGAACAATGAATGCCAACAAGTACTGTGACAAACTGAAACATGATCCCCTCATTTCGGAGACTGGGCCGCAGGAAGTATTCCAACATGTTAACGACCCCAAACACACCTCCAAGACAACCACTGCCTTGCTAAAGGAGCTAAGGGTAAAGGTAATGGACTGGCCAAGCATGTCTCCAGACCTAAATCCCATTAAGCATCTGTGGGTCATCCTCAAACGGAAGGTGGAGGAGCACAAGGTCGCTAACATCCACCAGCACCATGATGTTGTCATGGAGGAGTGGAAAAGGACTCCAGTGGCAACCTGTGAAGTTCTGGTGAACTCCATGCCCAAGAGGGTTAAGGCAGTGCTGAAAAATTGACACTTTGGGCCCAATTTGGACATTTTCACATAGGGGTGTACTCACTTTTGTTGCCAGCGGTTTAGACATTAATGGCTTTGTGTTGAGTTATTTTGAGGGGACAGCAAATTTTACACTGGTAAACAAGCTGTACACTCAATACTTTACATTGTAGCAAAGTGTCATTTCTTCAGTGTTGTCACATGAAAAGATATAATAAAATATTTACAAAAATGTGAGGGGTGTACTCACTTTGTGAGCTACTGTATATGCAATACTTCTAGATAGATGTTTAAAAAAATAGATACTTTCTTCAGGTAGTGATCAATGACTAGGGTCTGTTCCAGTTCTCTCTACACTACACATGATTGCGGACAACTCAACGATTATTCATAATTTTTAATTGAATTGAATATATAGAAGCACCAACAGGATGGCCTCGGCATGCAGGGGTTAACCCCTCTGTCTTTCCAATGAGGAGTCAAAGAGAACGCTAGGCAAGTCATGTGATGTGCACTGGGACTGTTTGTACACTTTGCCATACATTATACAATTTTCTTATTCAATTGACTTTAGATTTACCTTCAACTATGTAGTGCAAAGAAATGCCTGATTGCATACAAATTGAAAGTGTTTAGGTTTGACCTCACATTATATGGTTTTGGTAAATCTAAAGCAAAATTGTACAAGAAAACTGTATAATATATGGCCAGAGCCTGAGCAGGCATTTCCCTGGCCATTGCTGATAGTTCACTATATTAGCCCTTGAATGGCTAGTTTAAACCTGATCAAAGGGCAGAGCACAATATTTTTACCTGAGCATGGGACTATAATTTCCCAAAAGCACCTATGTAACTATGTGATAACTGTGCATCCATTTCATTGTTCCTTACGCCTGTATTATCTTCAAAAAACATTGAAGTTAAGGTTAACCTTCTCTCTGTCAAATGGGCTTTTGACCCTTCATTCTAAAAAACCTTTTTTCTTAGTAAATCCTCCTTAAAAGGAACGAATTGAAGAAAGAGATTTCCTATGGATGGGACTTTACACAGGGCAGATAGCAAATGAAGTGTGAGGAGAGTATAAAAAATATATAAATTTTTAATAAAGACTATCATAAAATAGTGAGCACATACATGGTATACAAATACATAATATTCTGGAAATGAACAAAAATGCAATACAGTAGTATTGTACAGACAGTAACCGCAAAGATCTGCTGAATAGAAGGTAAGTCCAACAGAAGTACCCAACGCTTTTCAAAATTTGCTTGGGTTGCTATTTCTTCATCAGGGGTATATGCGATTTGTCGCAGAACGTAAAAACATTGTACAAACTGTATGGCTCTTGAATTTACATCATGTCCAGAACAGTGTTAAAAGATAAATGTTGCAGCTGTTGGCTCCAGAAGCCCTCGACTCCGCAGGGCAGATCAATGCATCACCACAAGAAACAGGCCTCAATGCGGAAGGGGGAAGAGGTCCCACATAAAGGACGACCCGGTATGGCCCTTTGAAATGAACCCCTCTCTGACCGTAGTAAAGCCAAGGGAATGGGCGAGGAGATAGAGGTGACCCGGACCATAGACCTACCGGTTTGTGCAAAAGGATCTATACACCAGGAGGCTTGAAAAGACCCCAGAAAGGGTCAGCCACTGAAAAACTGGTGTATGTGAGGACACAGCAGCGTGGGTGGATCGAGGCCAAAGAGGAGTTCATTTCAGAGGGCCAGACTGGGTCGTCCTTTGTGTGGGACCTCTTCCCCCTTCCGCCTTGAGGCCTGTTTCTTGTGGTGATGCATTGATCTGCCCTGCGGAGTTGAGGGCTTCTTGAACCAACAGCTGCAACATTTATCTTTTAACACTGTTCTGGACATGATGTAAATTAAAGAGCCCTTACAGTTTGTACAAAGTTTTTACGTTCTGCGACAAATCGCATATACCCCTGATGAAGAAATAGCAACCCAGGCAAATTTTGAAACGCGTTGGGTACTTCTGTTGGACTTACCTTCTATTCAGCAGATATTTGCGGTTACTGTATGTACAATACTACTGTATTGCATTTTTGTTAATTTCCAGAATATTATGTATTTGTATACCATGTATGTGTTCACTATTTTATGATATTCTTTATTAAAAATTTATATATTTTTTATACTCTCCTCACACTTCATTTGCTATCTGCCCTGTCTAAAGTCCCACCCATAGGAAATCTTTTTCTTCAATTTGTTGCCATTAGGGATGTTGGGCAGTTTAGCGCAATACTGGTGACAAGTTGCACATTTTTCAAAACCTTAAAAGGAACGAGTCAGTACAGACATATGGGAGCAGCCATTGATGGGGCAATTAAAGAGTTAACATTCACCTGAGGTTTGAGAGTTTCTGGCCTAGTTTCAGACCTCCTACTCTCTCTCCCAACTTCTGATTGCGCTGAGCGGAAGTTCAGGCAGTGGATCGGCAGCTATCGTCAGATTTCAAGACTCATCTGGCCACGTGACAATCCAGCTAGAGTCAGGATCAGAAAAAGGTCATCTTTAAATTAGTGCAGCAATCCTGCTTGTTTTTTTTTTATATATATATGGCCAGTGGGATGGTCTGATTGCATTGCAGTAGGAACGCACCAACTTGTATTTATAAACCTTTCATAGGTATACTTCTACGGTTATACTAATTACAGTACTAAGATGTAAATTCATGTATAAGCCCTGCTGTAATTTTTCTCTTTTTTTTCTGTATCTTGTTTCTCTTTTTTCTCTTTTTTCATTCTACTGCCACAAACTATACTGGTGGAATTGGAAATTGCAACACCTTTAAATATTATCACACAATGAGGAATTTGTATCTGTTCAGTTAACACTTTAGCATCATTTTGTGAACAATTATTTTTGAAGTAACGCAATGTAAAAATAAAGCTTATGTTCAAAAAAGAGCTAAATTATTGAGAATACAGATAAAAATAGATTCAGAAGCAATAGGTTTTTTTTTGTTTGCCTGAGGTTGCAAGTATGAGGTCAAAAGTCTGTCCAGCGAGAGAACACAAAGTGAAGACTGAACGATTGTTCAATGAGGTGGATGACCTAAGTCAGGATCAGATCTATCTATGAAGCAAAAAGTCTCTTGAAGAACAATTAATCCTTTTGCTTAACGTAGGGCATTGATCTTATGTCCCATAGTAGAATCTACTTCTTAAGAAGGTCATAGGCACTGGAGGATGACATCTTTACCAGCCAGTACATCCATAGACATTACTGTCAAATTGGCTGATAATAAGTGATTAGGCTTATAGAGAGAGATGGGGAGGAGTTCTATTGACACCTCCAGCGATGGTTTATAAGGGAAAATAATAGCAACCTTCACTTGAAATCACATGATTGCATGGTTGATCCTTTGCTGACTAAGGGTGAACAAGATAGTCTGTTGGGAAAGAGTTGTGTTCAGTGATATATTGGGGATTTGAGCAGCTAGTACTATATATATAAAGAACTCGGTATCGTTATCAACTCCGTATAAGTGATACTTAAAGTATAAGTTATATTCAAACCTTTTAAAGAAGAAGACATACTTCATCTTTAATTGTACCTACAGGTAATCCTATAGTAAGGCTTACCTGTAGGTACCGTAAATTTAGCCTAAACTTGCACCGTTTAGGAGATATTTACTATATACACTGCCTCCGATGGCATCGGGGCAATGTGCACTGAAGGAACGGCCTGCTTGTGCTGTTTCTTCAGGACCCGTGATGTGCCTGGCGGCACACGCGCACATGTGTGGGAGTGACATCATCGCAGCTCCGGCCCATCACAGCGCTGGAGCCCGTGAACCCAGAAGTAACTCCGGGAAAGATGTCGGCCATGGGAGCAGAGTGCGGGCGGCACTGCAGGGCATCGATCTAAGGTAAGTATTTCATAATGAGCTAGTATGTGATGCATAATAGCTAAGTATGCCTTTATCTTGCAGGGTTTTTTTTTTTTTTTTTTGGAGGTTTACAACCTCTTTAAAGTTGAGCTCCAAGCAGATAAAAAATAGAAAAACTGCTGCAGCTCTCTTTCAATTATTGCATAAAGAGTACCCTGACTATGCTTGTCCTATCCACCTACCTTTTCCAATTACAGAAGCTGGTGAAGATATGCAAATGATTAAGTGGGCTGGCCCTCTTCATTCATACCCTACATTGTCAAAAGTATTGGGACACCTGCCTTTACACGCACATTAACTTTAATGGCATATCTGTCTTCGTCCTTGTTTTTTTATAGGGTTGTGCTTGGCCCCTTAGTTCCAGTGAAGCGAACTCTTAAGGCATCAGCATACCAAGACATTTTGGACAATTTCATGTTTCCAAGTCAGTGGGAACAGTTTGGGGATGGCCCCTTCCTGTTCCAAAATGACTGCGCACCAATGCACAAAGCAAGGTCCATGAAGACATGGATGAACGAGTTTTGGGTGGCAATTTTTCAGATCTATAACTCCCTCCACCCCCCAAACCAGAAGATTACAGCAGGGTATGGGAAGAATCAGAGGAGGAAGACTTCTGGAAAACCAGGACATAGGAGCATAAGGGACATATCACATTGAAGGTAAGTAATATCCCTTGTGCTGATTTATAATTATTTTTAAGTAAACCTAAGCTGGCCATGCATGGATTGAAATTTGATGTATGGGCAGGGAGTTTGTACAGAAGTTGATCTTCTGATCAATTTCTTTACAACAACCCAGTCAGATTTTCCCCACTTGAGTCAGCATCGCCGGCTATAGCCTGCAATACCGATCAGTGTATTCTGATGGCGTAGAAGTCTCCCCACTGTCAAAATACAATAGCTTAGTGGGAGGATTCCCCCATCCACATCGAGTGTGTGAATGGGGGAATCAAGTCAGTTTTTTTGTTCAACCCACTGGTTGACCCATCTATGGACTGCCTTAGGCTTTAAATATCTGTATTGTCATAATGCTTTCTGTGTGCAGTGCCACAAGATCTGATGGCAGTTTATAGATCACTAATGTTTCTAAAAACACTAATTAGTAATTTTACAAAGTTTGACCAATATCTATACAATTATTAAAGATGTTGCACTGTTCATATCCACCAATCAATAACCATCACTCAAACTATAATCACTCAAACTATAATCAGTCAACAAGATTGTCTAGGAACCTCTAAGTATCTAGATGTCATCTTTATGATCTTCAGTGAAAGTAAAACATGAGTAAAATGATAATAATGAAAAACTTCCTATTGATGTAATGCCCTGAGAACCATTTGATGACACTTTGAATGTTGACAAAACACTGAAAGAGCTGCTTTTCTTCTGAAAAATTTCACCAAACATTTGAAGGCTGTTCCAGCTATTCAGCCGGCTGTCCTACAAATGCTAATATTTATATACCCCGCTGTTTAAATTGTAGATAAAGGCAGATATTCTTCTTTCACTCTTCAAAAACACATCAGTTCGTGTTTTTTTTTTTCTTAAAGCAGGTATCATGACATTCCGCTTTGAAAGGTGCTATTCTTCGGCTGAAGTGTTAGCATTTCTCTTTCACTGTGTTCTACATGCCAGGCTTTCTTTACAAAATCTGACAGCCATTCTGTTAAATCTATTTTCAGGGAAACGTGTCACTACAGAATGGGAGAGATGTGCCTTCGTAGTGTAAGCAAACCAAACCTCCCCACCCAAACAGCCAAAGCAGATCTTACTGTCTATTGTTGCCCAATTACTAATCCAAGGTAAGGATCAATGAGTTGAGATACTCCAAGATTTGCTAAGGCTTCTTTTTGCTTTGAACTGTGCTTTAATAATAACAATAGCAGTTGAAAGTGATTTAGGAGGTAATTTAGCATGATCTAAAGAGGCCAATCGCTTTGTGATGAGCACAAATCTTTGGTTTAAGTCACCAGGAGTTTCAGGATTATGCAGAATTACTTTCTCTAATGAGAAAGGAGAGCTTAGGAAAACACTAATGTCAAAAGGATCAGCTTTCTTGACTGAACTTTCTATAGTTTGAGTAAGACTAGTCATAGATGTAAGATAGTAGGAGGCAGACTAACCACCATAGGATCTTTATTGGGAAAGATCTTGCCACTAACATGGACCATCATTTCAGATAAATGTGTAGATGTAGATGGAAAACAGCATTCATCTGGGAAAATGTATTTTTGCAGTTGGTGTTTTTGCCCAAGTTTGATCACTCAAGGGGTGTATGCACACATGACTTCATGTTTCTAGATCTAATCTCTTTTGGCTGGCCCTAATTTTCTAATTTTTCTTTTGCAGTATGTCCAACTCAAGCAATAACAATGAATTATAGACTGTGTATGGGATAGTGACCAACACAAATCTTTGCATCTGTAGACCCTAACATATAGGCATTATTTATCGTTTTCTTTTAAATATTAATCTTATAGCTGAACTCCAGGCAAATAGCTAAATACACAAACTAAATAAATATTTAGGAGCAGTTTTACTTGTAAAAGGATTTGCATTTCTGTCCTTCCAGTTCTGAGATTTACACAACTCTAAAGCGGGCCATAGATGTTTAGCAAGGAGCAGCCGAAATTGTAACCATGTATGGGCAAGCTGATTGTTCCCAAGTCGATCGATCAATGGTGGGGGATCATGGGGTTCCGGTAAGCAGTTACCCCTTCTGTATTGGTGGTGGACTTCTTCCTTTCAAGATCTACTTTGGCACAAGTCACTATATATGGGACTTTATATGTAGGAGGATCAATCTTCCCAATTTTCCTCTTCATTAATTATTTGATTTTTTTCAGTTTGTTCACATGTCACCATCTCTGTGGTTTAGCACTATTATATATGAGTGAAGTGAGTCGTCCAGATTCATCACTTATTCAGCATATGTTTGTTTTCTAGCAATATGATTAATTTCACATTTAGTATTTAATTAGCGCGATTCTATGGTTTTCTCTTATGTTGCACTGGACTTATGTTATTCAGGAGAATTGCTGCTGTGTATGATTTTTTTTTCACTTATTCACTTTTTTTTGTGTTTAGTATGGGTTTTGCTAGCGCAGTTTGATCCCCCCCTTTTTACTATGTCAATGACCCACTAACTGACACTCAAAGGCTATACAACATTAAATTTAACTACAAAAGGTGCAGCTAGAGTTTCTGTAGCGGAGTCAGTTAACTAACAAAAGGTAAACAGGTGCTTATGCACACGTTCTGAAATCCCTAGAGCGAGTGGGTGTTTATATCTCCAGTGAATGGATTACCAGGTGTCTGAAAGTACCTTGTATTCAACAATGATCTGGCTTTCAGTGGGGCCCTTCTTTAGATGGTGCACTTTCCCTGTAAGAGTGTTAGTAGATGACAGAGACTAAGCTGCTAAAAAGAGGCAGTATCTGTTTGGGCTGCATTTAGGACATGTAGTTCAGCTCACCACTTCCTTGCAGGCGGCTAACTGGGTCCCAATGGCTTAGCTCCCAGCAAACAAGTCCAGGGTCCTCACACAGGCTACAGTCTCTGAGCTCAGATCTGAAAAATGCAACAACTCTCTCTCTCTCAACTGAGTCTCTGAAGGCAGCTCCAGCAGGCTCAGGTGCAGCTCTAACCCCCTAACCTTGTTGTGGGGAACAGGTGCAGCAACAAGTTCTCTTAGCTCCCCTCTAATGGGCCCAGTCAATTGGATGAGAAGCACAGACCCTCACAACAGATCTGTCCTTGTTTCTCTCTTCCCTGGACTTCCCCGATCAAGATCAATTTACCCAGGAAAACAGTGAAGCTTCTCCTCCTCAAGGTGCAAAGATTTGTGGGAAATGAAGTCCACAGTCTGTCAGTCTTCATTAACAAGCATTTTCCAGCACCCCTTTATGGCAGCGGTGGTGTTGAGGGGGGTGGCAGTGGTGGGGTTGAGGGGGGTGGCAGCGGTGGTACTTGAGGGGGAGTGGCAGCAGTGGTACTTAAGGGGGGGTGGCAACGGTGATCTTGAGGGGGTGGCACCGGTGATACTTGAGGGGGAGGGGTGGCAGCGGTGGTACTTGAGGGGGTGGCAACGGTGATTTTGAGGGGGGTGGCAGCAGGCATGTTGAGGGGGTGGCAGCAGTGATACTTGAGGGGGGGTGGCAACAGTGATGTTGAGCAGGATGGCAGCGGTGGTACTTGAGGGGGGTGGCAGAGGTGGTGCTGAGTGGGGTGGCAGTGGTGATGTTGAGGGGGTTGGCAGCGGTGGTACTTAAGGGGGGGTGGCATCGGTGATGGTGAGGGGGTGATGTTGAGGGGGTGGCAGCGGTGGTACTTGAGGGGGGGTGGCAGCGGTGATGTTGAGGCGGGTGGCAGCGGTAGTACTTAAGGTGGGTTGGCAGCGGTGGTTCTGAGGGGGGTGGCAGTGGTGATGTTGAGGAGGGTGGCAGTGGTAGTACTTGAGAGGGGTGGCAGTGGTGGTACTTGAGGGGGGGTGACAGCGGTGGTACTTGAGGGGGGTGGCAGCGGTGGTACTTGAGGGGGGTGGCAGCGGTGGTACTTGAGGGGGGTGGCAGCGGTGGTGCTTGAGGGTGGTGGCAGCGGTGATGTTGAGGGGGGGTGGCAATGGTGATGTTGAGGGGGGTGGCAGCAGTGGTACTTGATGGGGGGTGGCAGCAGTGGTACTTGATGGGGGGTGGCAGCGGTGGTACTTGACTTACTTGATCTGCTGTGTGTCAGTGAAAGTCAGTAAAGTGGGCAACTTTAGGCTGGTTTGAAAACACATCCACTTTGATATATATTCCTCACGTTAATAAGCTGGCTCCACTTACCAGTCAACACCCTCTCCCTCTCTCTACGTCGACACTACTTGTAAACTCATTGGAGCCAGGTACCCCACAAAAATTAGGCCGCTTTAAGTGCTGCAGCATAAGCTTACCCAGAGGGAGGTGCACATCTCGCTGTTGAGGCCCTATTCAAATGCACATGCTTTTCATACATTTGAACGCGTTAACAGGACATTTCTAAATGCATTAATAAGGTGTAACACTTACCTAATTCCTGGCTCCAACAGGGTTTCTCCAGCTGTGCAACTGATCCAGTGCTTCTCTAAGGTGCTTCAGGCCCCGGTTGAAAGCTTGCCTCTTTATGTACAGTGCAGGAAAAATAGCCTTGTACTGCACATGATGATGCCAAGGGACCAACCACAGCTCAGGGTTTTGGGCAGAAGAAAATAAAGGTGGAGCTAGAGCGAGCACTATGGTAAATAATTATTATTATTCAGGATTTATATAGTGCAGACAGTTTACGTAGCGCTTTACAACATGGGGAGCAAGACAGTACAGTTACAATACAAATCAATGCAGGAGGGATCAGAGGGCCCTGCTCATTAGAGCTTACAATCTAGAAGGGAGGTTCAAGTGGAACAAAAGGTAATAGCTGTGGGGGATGAGGTGATGGAGAAAATGAAAATACAGTTGTTAGGTTTGGGTAGGGTAGGCTTCTCTGAAAAGAAGTGTTTTCAGGGATCGTCTAAAAGGTAAGGTAAGAGTAAGAGTATGAGATAATCAGACAGATTGGGGTAAGGTGTTCCATAGGATTGGAGAGGCTCTGGAGAAATCATGGAGGCGAGCATGGGAGGAGGTGACGAGGGAGCTAGAGAGCAGGAGGTCTTGAGAGGAACGAAGAGAACGAATAGGTTGGTATTTAGAGACTAGGCTAGTGATATAGCTAGGAGGGCTAAGTTGTGGATGGCATTGCAAGAAGTTGTTAGTATTTTGAATTTAATTTGTTGGGTGAGCGGAAGCCAGTGGAGGGATTGGCAGAGAGGAGTAGCAGACACAAAGCAGTTGGTAAGGTGGATGAGTCTGGCAGCAGCATTCATGATGGACTGAAGGGGGGATAACCTATGTAAAGGTAAGTCAATGACAAGGGAGATACAGTAGTTGAGGCGAGAGATGACCAGGAAATGAATTAAGAGCTTTGTTGTGTCATTGGTTAGAAAGGGGCGTATTTTGGAGATTTTGCAGAGGTTTAGGCGGCTGATTTGGACAGTGATTGAACGTGGGGCTTAAAGGAGAGTACAGAGTCCAGGACTACACTTAGGATCTTGGCAAGTGGGGGTGGGCTTATAGTTGTGCCATCAATAATGCACCATATCCTTGCCCTCCTGTACTAAACATATTGTAATTAATTTCTCAGAATTCAGTGTTAACACCTTGTCTACCATGGTATGTTTATAAATGTCCCGTTATACAGGGGATTCAAGGAAGCTCATGAGCTTTGTATGGGTTTTTAGAAACAGCAAAGGGCTTTCAGCTATAAGTGATTGGGTGAGTCTAGAGTCACCTGATCACTTTTAATAGGGCTCTGAAGTTGTCAAAATTTTGGGTACCTTCATTTTTTGCCATTTCACAGGTGCATGTAGTTTTTAAGACTGGACATGTTTGGTATCTGTTTGTTTAACACAACCAGGTCCGGACTGGCCATAGGGCAAACCGGGCAAATGCCCGGTGGGCCGGGGCCGCCAGGCTGCATGTTCTTGCTTGCAGGGCCAAGGCAGGCTGCTCTTTAAGCCCACGCCAGTCCCTGACCTTTCCGCGGCCGCCCGGCTGCCAGTTCAGCTCAGGCTCAGCCATCAGCAACAGGGGGACGGAAACATGAAGGGGGGAGGAGCTAGAGGAGACACCTCTCCACGGCCGCCAGTATAGTTCAACCGTTTGAGCTGGGGGGCGTGACCACGAAGGGGAGAGGAGTCTGCTGCAGCCGGATCAGAGAGAACGTAGGTAAGTGTGGCGCCCTGTAACCTGAATAGGAGGAACGGTGGGGGCGGCTGCCTATAGAAGAATTATTCTCTCCATCTCCCTCCCGCAGTCTCTGAATGCCTGCTTCTGCTCCTCTCCCTCTTGCAGGCTGTCAGGTACTGCGGGAGGAAGATGGAGAGAATAATTCTTCTATATGCAGCCACCCCCACCGCTCCTCCTGTCCTGCTTATCTCTGCTGCCCCCACAATGTTCTCTACCCCCCACAGTGCTCTCCACCTCCCCATGCTCTCTGCTGCCCCTCTGTGCCCTCTGCCTCTCTCCATGTGCTCTCCACCTCCCACCCTGTGATATCTACCTCCCCCATGCTCTCCGCTGCCCCCTGTGCCCTCCACTTCTCCCCCAGTGCTATCCAGCCCCCCCTGTGCTCTCCACCTCCCCCCATGCTCTACGCTGCCCCCCTGTGCCCTCCGCCTCTCCCTCTGTGCTCTTCACCTCCCCCAATGCTCCCCTCTCCCCCTCATTGCTCTCCAGCCCCCCCCCCAGTGCTCTCCACCTCCCTTCTGTGCTCTCCACTTCCCCCCATGCTCTATGCTGCCCCCTTGTGTCTTCCGTCTCTCCCCCTGTGCTCTCCACTGCCCCCTGTGATATCCACCTCCCTCCTGTGCTCTCCACCTCCCCCATGCTCTCCACTGCCCCCCTGTGCCCTCCACTTCTCCTCCAGTGCTCTCCAGCCCCCCCTGTGCTCTCCACCTCCACCCAGTGCTCTCTAGCCCCCCGTGCTTTCCAGCCCCCATGCTCTCCTCCTCCCTTCTGTGCTCTTAACATCCCCCATGCCCTATGCTGCCCCCCTGTTCCTTCCACCTCTCCCCCTGTGCTTTCCACCTCCCCCCATGCTCTACGCTGCCCCCTGTGCCCTCTGCCTCTCCCCCTAGGCTCTCCACCTCCCCCTGTGCTCTTCACCTCCCCCCCATGCTCTCCAGCCCCCCCAGTGCTCTCTAGCACCCCCCCAGGGCTCTCCAGCCCTACTGTTCTCTCCAGTTCCCTCCTGTGCTCTCCACCTCCCCCATGCTCTCCGATGCCCCCCTGTGCCCTCCACTTCTCCCCCAGTGCTCTCCAGCCCACCCAGTGCCCTCTAGCTCCCCCGTGGTATCTAGCCACCCTGTGCTCTCCTCCTCCCTTCTGTGCTCTCCACATCCCCCATGCTCTATGCTGCCCCCTTGTGCCCTCCACCTCTCCCCCTGTGCTTTTCACCTCCTCCCATGCTCTACGCTGCCCCCCTGTGCCCTCTGTCTCTCCCCCTGTGCTCTCCACCTTACCCATGCTCTATGCTGCCCCCCTGTGCCCTCTGTCTCTCCCCCATTACCCTCCATCTCCCCCATGCTCTATGCTGCCCCCCTGTGCCCTCTGCCCCTCCCCCTGTGCTTTTCACCTCCCCCTGTGCTCTCCACCCCCCCATGCTCTACACTGCCCCCCTGTGCCCTCTACCTCTCCCCTGTGCTCTCCACCTCCCCCTGTGCTCTTCACCTCCCCCCCAGTGCTCTCCACCCCCCCTCTTCTCTCCACCTCCCTCCTGTGCTCTCCACCTCCCCCCATGCTCTACGCATCCCCCCTGTGCCCTCCGTCTCTCCCCCTGTGCTCGCCACCTCCCCCATGCTCTACGCTGCCCCCCTGTGCCCTCTGCCTCTCCGCCAGTGCTCTATAGCCCCCCAGTGCTCTCTAGCTCCCCCAGTGCTCTCCAGTCCCCCCTGTGCTCTCCACCTCCCCCATGCTCTATGGTGCCCCCCTGTGCCCTCTGCCTCTCCCCCAGT
Organism: Lithobates clamitans; assembly: GCA_037952925.1. Lineage (NCBI taxonomy): Eukaryota > Metazoa > Chordata > Amphibia > Anura > Ranidae > Lithobates > Lithobates clamitans. The sequence continues at coordinate 4,627,161 of JBBGZY010000240.1, read as the reverse complement.
GCTCTCTAGCCCTCCCAGTGCTCTCCAGCCCCCCCTGTGATCTCCACCTCCCCCATGCTCTACGCTGCCCCCCTGTGCCCTACGCCTCTCCCCCAGTGATCTCCAGCCCCCCCATTGATCTCCGCCTACCCCCTGTGCACTCCACCTCCTCCCATGCTCTCTGCTGCCCCCCTGTGCCCTCCGCCTCCCCCCAGTGCTCTACAGCCCCCCCAGTGATCTCCACCTCCCCCCTGTGCTCTCCACCTCCCCCCTGTGCTCTCCGCCCCATGCTCTTCTGCCCTCCCTGTGCTCTACGCCCCACCCTGTGTTTTTGCTTCCCCCTGTGCTCTCCAGCCCCCCATGCTCTCTGGCCCCCTTGTGCTCTCCACTTCCTCTTCCTCCCTGTGTTCTCTGCCTCTCCCCTGTGCTCCCTGCCCCCCCATGCTCTCCGCCTCCCCCCACAGTGCTCTCCAGCCCCCTGTGGTCTCGCCCCACCCCATGTTCTCAAAGTTCTTCCCTGTGCTCTCTGCCCCCCGTGCTCTTTCCCTGTCCCCCTCGCCCCCCGCACCTTTGCCGGGTTTCCACCTCCCCTCTCCTGGGGGATCCGTCAGGATGGAGAGTGGGGAAGGGGCCGGTTAAGATGTCATGGGCTGCTCATTCCAAAATGCCCGGGCCTATTTTTTGTCCCAGTCCGGGCCTGAACACAACCTCATATATAGTTTCAGTCCCTGTTTGCCCCTTTCCTCTAGAGTCTTTAGTATCCTCCTGTAAGCTCATTTAACTTGCTACTCATACTCTACCCAGATAATACGGCTTCTGCTGTACTTTTGGTCAATTGCCAACATCAGTGAGGCTTATGTTACAGATAACAGTTCAGGTGTTGTGTCTCTTCTAACTTTCCCTGCCTTGCTATTCACAAAGCACAGCTTGCAATGACACTATTTAATAAGCATTGAAGAAATGTATTATGTTTTTTGCAGACCACCTTTTTTTGTGGGTGTCGTGAGCTTTACACACAGTGACACGGTCAGATCTTGTTTCAGCTTTGATCAGTCAGATCAACAAAGCTTGAGCTATATGCAATTGTCAAATGTAAGGTGATCATTATTGTCCCTAAATAAACAGGAATGCCTGGCTTTATGACCTCATATTGCAATTCATTTAACAAATGTAATTTTTCCTGGATACATTTTATATATATATATCTATATATATATATCTATATATATCTATCTATATATATATATCTATATCTATCTATCTATATATATATATATATATATATATATATCTATATCTATATCTATATATATAGATATATATATATCTATATATATAGATAGATATATATATATATATATATATATATATATATATATATATATATATATATATATATATATATTGTATCTATATATATATATATATATAGATATATATATCTATATATAAATATATATATGCATATATATAGATTGTACGCTCTAAGGAGCAGGGCCCTCTGATTCCTACTGTATTAAAGTGTATTGTATTTGTACTGTCTATCCTCAAGTTGTAAAGCGATGCGTAAACTGTTGGCGCTATATAAATCCTGTATAATAATAATAATAATATATTTATATATATATAAGGAGAGAGAGAGAGAGAGACTTTGATTGACATCGAGATTTAGAATGAAGTGAAGGACAACTACAGGCAGATGGATAGTCTGTATTTGATGACCTGTACAAGAGGATAAACAGGATTAACCAATAACAGACCTGGGTTGGATAGACTGCTTCAATAGGATTACATATTACAAAATATCTACTGCTGTCAGTTACTAGTTCCCCCACTAGATGTCACTGTTTGCCAAATCCAAGTTTATACATTTTCAGTGATTGAGCAAAATTTTAAAAAAGGGATTTGTAAGGCTGCATTTTAATTTCATCTTGCTAACATTTTTCACTATTTAGAATTCTGTAGATAATAATTATATTTTAAATGTTGATTTTACCTTCACATAAAATATATTAAAGAATGACTTAAGCGTCACCCTAGGGAATACTTTATAGATAAATATATTTTTATTAAAAACAGGGAACCTTTTTTAAGCTTAATAACAATAATGCTTGAAGTGAATAATTTAAAAGTGAGTTAAAGTTAATAAAACAGAAATTAGTGTCATGTGGGCATGTATTTTTAACACTTTAAGATGCTTTGGCATGTGCAATAAAAAAGTTACCTTAGTGCTATAAAAAGCTAGAACGACGTCCCCGAAATTAATGCTTAATAAAGTAACCATACATTTACATGCTGCCTTTACCATGGACTACACCACAGACAAATCTGATTTGGATGTGGTTAACATTTATGACAGAGCGTGTAAAGATCGTTGGATTCCAATATAAACGAACAATTTAATTACTACTAAGTTGCATCAACTACATGACAAATTAGTAGTATTTTAGCTGCATAGTGACCGCAAAAGTATTGGCAACCCTGTATTTAAGGAATGATATGCCCAACTGCAATATAATAAAAAACTCAAAAAAAGTCTTTATAAATCCTAAATATGGCTGCAGATTTGTTCTTTTATGTTATATAGGTAAGCAAGATTTATATCTACTGGTACTGCTAATGCTTTGACTGAGATTACAACAAATGGTAAAAATAGCAAAAGGATGGAAATCGGAGGCTGCTTGACAATAATGGGTACAAAATAATATAACTATTTGCATCAAGCAGTAGTGGTGGTGGATAGGTAGCAGTCACTAGTGGTGACAGTTGTGGGTCTATATTAGAAAGTGGTGGCTGAAAATTGCCACATAAAGAATTATGTGGTGTAGCAAAGATGCAGGTGGACCAACATACTGAATATTACCCATTCTTTGACCTGTATACATCTAGAAAAAATAGCTAGATGCAATATTTATATATTATATAGCGAAGCAAATTGCTATTTTTTCTTCCTTTTTTATTTTTTATTAAATTGCTTCAATATTAATGTATTAGTTAATATAGTTTACTATTTCCAATGGCACATCAAAATATATGGTACAATAAGAAGGTTCACAGACACAAAATGGTGGGACACAATTTGCAAAATTTGCTCAAATCCAATATGTATGCGCAAAAGGTAATGGAACATATATACCTGTTATCCTGTACATTCTATTATACGTTACAAGTGTTAGAAGACCATCTAGAGAAAGCCCCATCTCTAGGGGTTGTAGTGTATATTTTCTATGAAACCAAACAGTTTTCACCGATCATCCACTGACATAGGATTTAATGTGCGAGGAAGTGCAGCCATAGACATAGCCTGTAAACTGAAATTTCGTGATAACCACCTTTCTATATTATTTGTTCAAAAACGGAATTGTTGCATTCACCAGGTGGTTACAAATTTAAAGCAAGGTTAGATTTGATTTCATCCAGTTTACGGTGACCATCTTTTTACCCAGAAACAATGAGGCTGATTTACTGAAGTATATGAGAATCTTCAAAACGGAGTGAAGATTCACTTCTAATAACCATTGTGTAAAAAGCTAATTTCTGTTAGATTATTTCATCTGCACATTTGGGGATTCAAAGTTAATACAGCTACAATTTATTGAGTAGAGATTCTCAACTCCTTTAGTATATTAGCCTTGACTGTTTTTGGGCCACTGCTTCTAATATGTGAAACCAAACAGATATATTGCAGAGATTACTAGTGAAAAAATAAGCAATATTTTTTGTTCGCTAACAAAACACACATTGTAATTTATATATTTGAGAACACTTATATGAGCGTGGGTTTATACAACAGAACTGATTGCATGTGTTACAAAATATATTAACCACTTGCCACCTGCCTGCCTGCAATGTACTGCGGGCGAGTGGTGGCTGTAGGGAAAGTGACATATGTTACTGCCTACTTCTGGGTTTAGGGTGCGTGCATGCATGCCCCCGCCCAACTCTCGCTGTGATTGTTCAGTGGTCAGCAAGTCAGCAAGTCCCAGCCAATGATTCACAGCCAGAATCTGCTGATTGGCTATGTACAATCACAGCTGATTGGCTAGAAAACAATACAGAGTGCTATACAGAGGGAGCAAGCTCTCAGTTTCTCATCCCTGCAAAGCAATGAGTAAAAATCAGCACACTTTACACAGATTATGCATAGTTGGGCACACTTTCAACCTCTTGATCGACCATTGATAGATGTCAGTGTCATTAGTACAGTGACAGTGTACAGTATTATCACTGATCACTGTATTAATGTCACTGGTGATGTCAGTGGCAGTTAGTCAATTCCCTGCAGCGTCAGCTACTATCAGATTGACTGCCGCATTATTGCAGTCCCATTGGTCGTATAAAAAAAACTTTCACTATCTATCCCATAGTTTGTAGGCACTATAGCTTTCACACAAACCAATCAATAAACACTTATCTGTTTTTTTTTTAAATAAAAACATGAAGCAGAATACATTTTGGCCAAAATGTATGAAGAAATGTGATTATTATTTTTTTTTTGTCGGATATGTTTTATAGCAAAAAGTAAATAAATATTGCTTTTTTTTTTTTAAATGTCTTTTTATAATGTTATCGCAAAAATTAAAAATCCCAATGGTGATCAAATACCACCAAAAGAAAGCTCTATTTGTGTGAAAAAAAAATTAAAGACATTTTGTGTGGAAGTTTCTTTCCAAACGAAATGCATGACTGTGCAATTACCAGTTAAAGTGAAAAAATGGCCTGGTCCTGAAGGGGGGGGGGGGGTAAAATATTCTTTAGCTCAAATGGTTAAACTAGCCAATTAAAGGTTTCTCTATATTTTTACTTTCCTGCTAATATTAATGTCTAACATAGTACAACAGTGTACTAGTTAAAATAACTAAATTACTAATTAAAAAATGATTCCAATTAAGTATACATGCACAGTGCTGTACCTGCAACCTCTAAATACCCATGCTGTTTAACTGTGAGTCTGCCCAAAATGAATATATGCAAATAATCTTAAACATAATTTCACAGATTTACATAAAATATAATGTTCAATAGCAGTGTTAATCTTCTGTATCAGTTAAAAATATTGGCATATGCTTATTTTTATTAGAGTTACATCGAACTGTTACTAGGATTTATAGGTTTTGGGTAGAACACCATGCATGCACACAGCAGCTAATTTTCTAGTGCATTTACATTATATGAGGGAAATAGCCTGAACACAAAAAAGTGAGTTTAGCACAATTTCTCTTCTGAATTTGATAACTTTTTTTTCTGCAAGAATTGGACTTGTCCAAATCATGTGCCAGAGGTTAGCCTCCTGTTCTAGACACAATATGCATTTGGGCGATGTAAAAGTGCCCATTTTCATAGGATATGTTGGGGAGGTGTAATTACCTATACATAATTGTAACATTTTATCATTAATAGATGAATTGTGAAAACATATCTTTCCATTTAGTAAGACAGAAGTGATAGATGTTTTGGACATAATCAGATGGTTATAGATAAAATCTGGGCCCTTGTGAATGAAGTATTCCTATGAAAGGGAAGCTGATGATAAGTTTTATCACAGCTATAAATTGGGCTGTAAAAGCATGTCTCACTTGGTGATAGCAAAGAAAAAAAAAAAAAAAAGGTTCTTGGCACAGAAAAATGAATTCTGAATCTAAATGAAGGCGATAAGTGTAATATCAGTGTATAAATCAGGTAGATTATTGATGGCAATTTTTTGCCATAGATGACTATCATAGTCCTGCAAATGCAGATTGTTCCATAGTGGTATTTCAGGAATAAGTGCAGAGCATTATCTCATTTTCTTTGCATACTGCTACGCTGACAAATCCATCTTTTGAGTATGTCAGTTTTTTCATTTGTTTTAACATTGTCTTGCCTCCAGATAATGAATTATTTTTGGTGATATAGTGATATGTTGCAGTAGCTCATTCTTTTCAACATTGCATTCCTTTACTAATGTTTTAATCTCATCCCTGTGATCCTAATCACTGCTACATTATCACATCATTTGTGTAAGACATTAGGAAAGTTAACGAAAACTGTGGCATCAATTTCTCCTTTCCAGTTCCGGTGTTGGCTCAATGCCACCGCTGACAACTGTTACCTTTTTATACTGTCTTTTCCTCCTAATACACATCTTTATTATATTCCAAATATTGCAAATTAGACATATGAGGCTGTGAGAATGTCTCTCGAAACAGGTTAAATGTAGGTCAAGGGGAGGTTAACTGCAATGAATTCTGAATGCTTTCAAAAGCATCTTAAACTGATGTTAAACTGATGCTATTGACACAAGCCCAAAGCCTGTTGACCTGGACCTCTAGCTAACAACACGTTTTCCTTTTTTCTTGCAATAGTACCGGGGATTAATAAAGGTTGAGATGAAGATAATCTTGCACTTACAGGAGTGTTGGGAGAAAATGAGAAAGAGAATGACTGAATAGTATACTAGTTTATAATCTCAGTGTTAACAGGAAAGGGAGATAATGGCGCAATGTATGACCATACATTAAAGCAGCAATCAAGCCTTTAAAAATAAAATAAGTGATAATATCATAAAAATATATCATATAAAAATATATATAAAAAAATATATGTAACAAATATATATATAAAAAAATAAATAAAATATATATATATATATATATATATATATATATATATATATATATATATAATATATATATATATATGTGTGTGGAGAGAGTCCCGGCAATGGGAAAAAGGGATTAAAAATTAAAATGGTCTGCACCAGCGGCAGCTCCCTTGTGAGTAGAAGCAAATACTCTGATAGACAAATGGAGAAAAGACAAGGTGCGCCAATCTAAGTGCAGTATGTAAGAACAGTTTTAATGGAAATATAGTAAAAGGTGGCCAAGTGGCTACTCACAACTTCTAAGTGAGAATCAGGCATGTAGGTACATATATGGAGAGGTCCATGTTCACTTGTAGGGTCCGCGGCTGAACACAGTAAAGGTATCCCAGCGGGGTCTGGAGAGGCTGCCCAGGTGGAGGTGGAGAAGCAGGATGGCCTGTGGGTCAAGCTGATTGTAGATACCGTTGTTATTATGGCTGATTGGAGGTACAGGGGGCCCTAGGTGTGAGGCTCGGCTGCACGCCGTCCGTTCTCTCGGAAGCTGGAAACAGGAAATGGAAGTGTAACCAGCGTGGAACGCACAACTCACTGGATAGCGGAAGTGTCGCGTGGACGTGTCAGATGACGCGTTTCAATGCATCCGCATTTTCTTCAGATCTCAGAGATTTTTGAGATCTCATTTGCTTTTTCCTGTGCTCCCTTTCCTAAAGCTGGCCATACATTCGGCTAAAACTGGAGAGTGCAATATCTAGTGCAGCTGTGCATGGTAGCCAATCAGCTTCTAACTTCAGCTTGTTCAAAAAAATCTGGAAGCTGATTTCTATGCAGAGCTGTACCAGATTTTGCACTCTCCAGTTTTAGTAAGTCAACCACTGGTACTATTGTCCGGTTCCTGATGAACATAGATCAGGTAGTGGCCATGATGGCTGCCTTTCCATCCAACATTCCTCAATTGAAAAATCAAAGGAATTTTTCACCCCCAAAGTATCTGCATCCAATCCGATGCAGCCACTGTTTCAGTATTTTGACAGCTGATGGAGCCACCTACCAAATAACAATAGCCAGAGTCTGAAATTCACCATCTGCCTTTTTATATGAACAGGAGTGGCAGTGGAATGAAGTTATTTAATGCCACTTAAACCTTTATATATTTTTCTAGATGACAATAAAACATGTTTTAAACTGGTGTTTTGATCCCCAAAAATGTAATAGCTATGATGTTTTTTATTTTGCATAAAGGTCTGCAAAGGATACCGCAAACCTGTTTGATCAACATAATAAAGATTATTGCAAATAAATATTTTTTGTCAGTAAATACTGAAACATATTCTTCTGTAACAGAATGATTTATCTTTGTGTTACAACATTTTTTTTCATGTGACCTTATATTTTATATACTGTATGTTTGTGTACAAAATATTTTTTTATGTTTGTCTTTGGGAAAAGTCTGGGAAAAAAAACATGCAACGGCATTTGTTGGCCAACAACCACAGTACATTAATCTGATTTTTAAATTTTCTATTTACACATACACAGTGTATGGATGATTCAGTGATGACTTAGACATTGATGCTTGGTGCGCAATAAACACAAAAACATTTGCATGTGTCGAATCAAATGCCTAACTTATTTTGAAACTGGCGCATATTTATAAAGCAGTGAATGTGACCCTGACAAACATTCACTGCAGGTCTCTCTCCTGGTCTAAGTGTCTTTAATTACATCTACAGTAAATGTTTGGTCACACACTCCTTTATAAATATGCTCAACTGTAAGCAAAAGATAATTCATATTTTTTTCTTTAGTATCTGATTGACTGAAACACTATTAGTGTTTGATTATCTACCTTTGTATACCTTACAAAAACACTGAAATTGTCTAAACTGCAAGAAAAATATATATTTTTTCCAGTGCAGCCTGAGAGTAGAATTATATGTGTAGAAGAAAATGATTTACGTTCTTGTCTTCTTTTTGGAAAAAAACATATATTTTGTATTTGACAACAACAACAGTGAATTAATTTAAATAATATGTTTTTATTTTATTTTTTATTTTACTTAAAACAGCATGTGAATGATTTAGGCTCCATTTACACTTTTACTACTCCAAAGTTGAACCGACTTTGGAGTGCAACTTTGTGGCAACTTTGATGTAAATTTGGATGGGTGTAACTCGGATACGACTTTGGCTTTGACCCATGATAATGGACAACTGTTGCACAACTGTTAAATTGTATAACATTCAGGTATTAAGTTCATGCAACCTTTGAGGGTTAACATTGAAGTCTGTGGCCCTCAATTTGCATGAAAGTCAGAACAAAGTAGTGCATGAACTACTCTGAAGTTGCTGCAACTTTAGGTTGCACATATAAGAATATTTGTCATTGGAAAACATGTGGAACGACTTGTCATGCCATTTTGATGTCCAAAGTTGTATGACAAGTGTGAATGGAACCTTAGTGTTGATTGACAAATAAAACATTGTAGCTCCAAGTCACAGTACTTTAACCACTTGCTGTCCGCTGCACGCCAATATACGTCGGCACAATGGCAGCGGTGGGCAAATGGGCGTACCTGTATGTCCCCTTTAATTTGCGGGATAAGCGGGCGCGCACGCGCCACCCCGGCATGACCGTGATCGTGCACACGGTCTCCTGGCGATCGTGTCATGGAGCCGCAGAACGGTGGAAGGGCCTATGTAAACAAGGCATTTCCCCGTTCTGCCTTGTGACATGACAGAGATCACTGCTCCCTGTCATCGGGAGAAGTGATCGCTGTCATGTGAGTTGTAGCCCACCTCCCCACAGTTAGAATCATTCCCTAGGACACACTTAACCCCTTCATCTCCGCCTAGAGGTTAACCCCTTCCCTGCCAGTGTCGTTTACACAGTAATCAGTGCATTTTTATAGCACTGATCGCTGTATAAATGACAATGGTCCCAAAATAGTGTAAAAAATGTCCGATGTGTCCGCCATATGTCCGCCATAATGTCGCAGTCAGGATAAAAATCGCAGATCGCCGACATTACTAATAAAAAAAAAATTATAATAAAAATGCCATAAAACTATCCCCTATTTTGTAGACGCTATAACTTTTGTGCAAACCAATCAATATACGCTTATTGTGATGTTTTATAACAAAAAATGTAGAAGAATACATATCGGCCTAAACTGAGGAAAAAAATAAAATTTTTATATATTTTTGGGGGATATTTATTAAAGCAAAAAGTAAAAAATATTGCATTTTTTAAAAAATTGTCGCTCTTTTTTTGTTTATAGCGCTAAAAATAAAAATAGCAGAGGTGATTAACTACCACCAAAGAAAGCTCTATTTGTGGGAAAAAAAGGACATTAATTTTGTTTGGGTGCAATGTCGCACGACCGCGCAATTGTCAGTTAAAGCGACGCAGTGCCGAATCGCAAAAAGTGCTCAGGTCAAGAAGGGGGTGAAATCTTCCGGGGCTGAAGCAGTTAAACTGGCCATATACTGTGCAAAAATTGTTATGTGGTCAAATCTGTAAGCCCCCTCTTGCCTAACATTCTTTGATTAAAAAATTGGGGGAAGTGTATGAACTGGAAATAAGCTTAGTGGGAATCTGTAAGAATTTTTTTTTCAGCCTACAAAAAAAATAAGAGCATATAGTCAGAAAATATTTACTTTTGTAAAACAACACTGGCAAAAAAATAACCCACAATATGAGGAGTATTAGCTGGTTAACAACAGCATCAAACAACTAACAGAAATAGTATTCAGAGCTCAGGTTTGCTGAACCATTTAAAAGACAAGCAGCAAACTGGATGGTAATTGTTTATTCCTCAAGTTGAGCTGAAGAGGAGTAGATAAAGCTTCCAGTTAACACAACTATGTTGTAATTAGCAAATGGCCTGTGGCTGATATGAAGGTGATAACAACAATCAGCCCCCAGGGCATACTGTAATTGTGATCTACTGCACTGTCAATAATGAAGGCTATAAAAGGCATTGCATCTTCAGTACACACAGAAAATGACAGTTTATAAATTGCTATGATATTTGGTAGGTGTTGGATGAATAGGGATGTGTAAAATTGAAAGACTTTAATTTCCTAAAAAATGTGTAAAAAAAATCAGAAGATGTGGTTTAATGAGGTTTAAATGTCAACTGGTCTTGTGCCGCTAATGGCCCCTAATTAGCTTGTTTATTTTTTTTTATCACAAAAAAGAAATCAAGTCAGACAGTAAAAGTAAAATAAAATAAAAATGTAAAACAACAGTATACTTATAATGATCAAAAACACAAAGAAAGGAAAAAAAACACAAATACAAAGAACAAGTACAAAACTAATCCTAATTTGCCTCCCCACCAAGAAAAAAAAATACACATCCTTGTTATAAATAAATAAATAAATAAATAAATAAATAAATAAATAGCACATTTTATTAAAGCAGCATATCCCTTAACAATTTAGCAAGCAAAATTAAAAGTTTCCATTGTAACAAAATTTTGCTAACAATTAAAACTGGCGATTTTGCACCAAAATGAGTTTCACCAAATCTGGGCTTTTTTTCTCAGAGCATAGGTGCAGGAACTCCCTCTTTCCGAGTCACCCCTTTTCTCCGCCGCCCCTATCCACCTCCGATCACCGTTCCTTGGTTCCACCCCCTACCCACCGTCCATTACTGCCCTTTTAGAGAATACAGAACCAAGTATCATTTTGTGGTGATAAGTAATTTGTATGGAATTTGATAATGATAACAAGAAAAGCAGTAAAATAGATCCCTGTAGCCATATCCCCCCAACAACTATGGGCCACCCGAAACAACCCCCCCCCCCCCGGCAGCAACAATAGAACCCTGGCAGCAACTAAAGAGCCCCACAGCCAGAAACAATAGACACCTCCCTCAACAGTAGATCTCTCCTAGCATTAAATGACCCCCCAGCAATATAAGACCTACCCCAGCAACAATAGGTTCCCCTAAAAAAATAGATCCCCTCCAGCTAGAATAGACCTCCCCAGCAGCCAGCATTAATAGACCCTGCAGCACACCCCAGCACCCCTTACCATTACATACAGTTTATGCTGGAGGTCCTGGGGTTGCCGGAACTGCCTTCCCCCGCATTCCTGCTGAAAAAAGCCCTGCACCCAATTAATTCTGTTTATCCGTACTATGTAACGCACCTGACTGGTCTGTGGGAAAGAGTAGGAAGACAGTAAAAGTAGGGGAAGGAAGATCACTATGAATGAACATGGAGTACATGTGCTTACATGCCACCATAAATTTGTAATAGCCACCTTAAGTGAATCAGCTTCATCTAGGTCTATTTTAGGCTTGCTCAGTAAAACTGGAGTGTGTATAATACGTGGTCGAAACATACAGCCAGGATAATCATCTATCCAGTTGTAGAATTAGTCACTGCCAATATTATATTGTTTAGCTGCTGATGTCATCTACATAAAGGGAGTCTTGGCAGGTTCAATGTAATGCAGCCTAATCTGTCCTCTTATATGGATACTTTAAATGTTTCCAGGTGGAAACATCAGCAGGATCATGCACAGTAAACTTATGGCTAAATGCAGTAAGTAATGCAGAAGTACTATAATCAGGGCCGTCTTTACTATTAATTGGGCCCTGGGCAGAAAAATCTCTTGCCCCCCCCATGAAAATTGTCTCTCCACCCCAACATTTGAAAAAACAAAACACACACGTAAACTTATGTATTCCATTGTATTGTAACTGTACTGTCTGCCCTCATGTTGTAAAGCACTGCACAAACTGTTGGCGCCATATAAATCCTGTATAATAATAATGATGGGGGGAAGAGATAGAGTTCGGGGTGGTGGGTTGGTGGGGGGGGAGAGATAGCAGAGTCCAGGATAATGGGGGATAGGGGAGTCCAGGATGATTGGGGGGGAGAGATGGAGGAGTTCAGGATGATGGGAGGAAGGGGGAGATAGGAGTCCAGGATGACACACAGGGATTGGGAGTGTGTACTTTGAGGTGTTTGTATCATACAGGGCACAGAAAAAAATAAGCACAAGGGGCAGTACTTGCATATCCTCCCCCTCCCCCAAAGTAACCAACTATTGGCCACCTCTGCACATCACTTTGCTTACCTCTGCTCCCTCATCCACAGCTCACCTCTCTACCCCCCTCCATCCACAGCTCACCTCTCTACCCCCTCCATCCACAGCTCACCTCTCTACCCCCCTCCATCCACAGCTCACCTCTGTACCCCCCTCCACCCACAGCTCACCTCTGTATTCCATGTTCACGTGTACCCCTCCATCCACAGCTCACTTCTGTATTCCCTGTCTACCGCTGTTTCCCCCCCCATCCACAGCTCACCTCTGTACCCATCTATCCACAGCTCACTTCTGTATCCCCTGTCTACCTCTGTACCACCCCCCATCCACAGCTCACTTTTGTATCCCCCATCCACCTCTGTACCCCCCCATGTCCACCTCTATATCTTTCTGTCCACCTTTGTACCCCCCATCCACTTCTGTGTTCATCTCTGTACCCCCCCCTCTGTACCCCCCATCCACGTTCACCTCTATATCTTTCTGTCCACATCTGTACCCCCCCATGTCCACCTTTGTACCCCCATCCACCTCTGTAGTACCCCCCATCCATGTTCACCTCTGCATCCACCCATCCACAGCTCACTTCTGTATCCCTCATCCACCTCCGTATCCCCCCCATCCACGTTCATCTCTATATCCTTCCATCTACCTCTGTACCCCCATCCCCCTCTGTATGTTCCCATGTCCACCTTTGTCCCCGTCCACCTCTGGGTTCATCTCTGTAACCCCCCTCCACCCCTGTACCCCCCCATGTCCACCTCTGTACCCCTTATGTCCACCTTTGTACCCCCCCATCCACCTGTGTGAACCTCTGTACCCCCCCATGTCAAACCTCTGTAACCCCCCCTCCACCTTTGTACCCCTGTCCACCTCTGTGTTCACCTCTGTACCCCCTCTACCTCTGTACCTCCCCATGTCCACCTCTGTCCCCCCCGATGTCCACCTCTGTACCCATGTCCACCTCTGTACTCCCTCCACCTCTGTACCCCCTCCACCTCTGTACCGCCCATGTCCACCCCTCACTTCTGTACCCCCCACATGTCCACCTCTGTACTCCCCATGTCCACCTCTCACTTCTGTACCCCCCCATGTCCACCTCTGTACCAGCAATTCTCTGCAGTCTGCACATATGAATCCCCTTCCCCTTCTGTCCACGTTGTTCTTTCTTACCTGATCACACGGCGGTGCAACATAGTCTCCATCTATGAGACCCAGCACGCAGCCAGAAAACTTCACTCAGCTGTGTGCTACACAGGTCCACCAGCCCGGGGTGGGGGCGGGGAACACGTAGCACCGCTCTCGCTCTGTCATCGCTCTGTCATTGACTCCAGTCTGCAGCTCCTGACGGAGGGAGAAGCGAGTCGGCTCAAACACATGAAGCCCGCAGCTGTCCCACTCTCGTGTATAATTAATGTGGCCGCCACTTGGGGGGGGGGGGGTCGGCTGCACCCGCTACTCCAGGAAAACTGCGGGCAGCGCAGGGATTAAGTGGCAGTTGCTTTGGGCCCCACAGCAATGACAGGGCCCAGGGCAGCTGCCCCTTTTGCCCTGCGTTAAAGATGGCCCTGACTATAATGTCAAGATGGGAAGGTACAAATATGGTGTGCTTAGAATCTATAAGCTTTTGTGGCTTCCAGAATTTTTTTTCCTATTTCCTGTAAACTATCTTTTTCCGGGTACAAGTGCTACCATAATTATGTATACAGCACATGCCTATTGCATAATATCAAACAACCACAAATTTTGTTTACTATCTATAACACACTACTTAAGGGGTATGGAAAATCAAAATCTTTTTTGGTATACTTGACATCATGGGGTTTATTTACTAAAGGCAAATAGACTATGCACTTTTGAAAGTGCAGTTGCTCCAGAGCTTAGTAAATGATAGAGAGCTCTGCTGACTTCCATCATCCAATCATGCGCAAGGAAAATTACAAAAACAGCATTTTTGCTTACATGTGATTGGATGATGGAAGTCACCAGAGGTCTCCATTATTTACTAAGCTCTGACCAACTGCCCTTGCAGAGTGCAACTGCATTTTTTTCAAACAGTTCACAGTCTATTTGCCTTTAGTAAATCAACCCCCATGTTTTACTGCATACAGTTTTAAAGCAAATATGTTTTTGTAAACATTTTTAGCTTCTTGCCTAGAAATCTTATTGGTAACAGCATTTTGCTCCTTATTTGCTTCTTAATAACACGAAAGCAGTGCCTTGCAATTAGCAACAGTGTTGTCAGCCTTTCATGTATGTTCCTTCAACTTATCTTTGGTTGCCTATTATACACACTGTCCAATGGCTAAAGGAGTCGGTATTTAGATTTATAATAAATAATTTGATTAACCACATTAATACCAACATGTTACTACCCTTTCCAGACCCATTTTTCAGTTTTCATTGCTGTGATAATTTGGCCTCCAATTACTCAAACATGCAACATGGTACACCAATGATTTTTTATATATTTTTCCGTGAGACACATAGAACTTTCTTTTGGTGGTACTTTTACCATACAAGTGAAAAAAGACCAACAATTGAAATTAACTGTATTCCTAACTTTCTATTATACAACATATTAGCTAAAATGCCAGGAGAGTACACAAATAGTCCTTTTCAGAAAGTGGACTTCCCAAGGTAATCTCATTTTTTGCCCCATTTTTTTGGAAATGAAGAAACATGTTGGCATTTAGGTAGTTAAAAATAAATTAAGGTTCCCTTAGTTTTAAAATTCACCCACTGAAGCTAAGGGCAAGCCCTGGTGATCTGAGGACAATTACATTTATACTGTTTTAAACTTTTATTCTCTCTTTCTATTGAAACACTGTATAGAGCCACACAAAGCAGGAAGAGGCGGAGGATGGAACAGGAATAATTAACTCTTTTAGCCCATTTGGTTGGGTGTAATCTAAGCTTCACCTATAACGCAAGTTACATGAAGGAAAAAACAGCCATCAACATTAGTCCAAAATATGTGTAAGTGACAATATTTACCTTAAGATAGATAAAAGGGAATTTTGCGAGCCACAATGGTATATTGCCTCAAATGTGGAAATCACCTAGCTGCCCGCGTAGAACACGTTTCATATGCCGTGCAATACAATGTATACAAAAGATAAGGTGAAAATATCAATCTGGAGAATATTAATGCATATGAGGTATACTGAAAATACCGCATAAGCGGCTTATCCAGCGACAGCAAGGCACAAAGGATATATATATTTATAAAACAAGTGATTTTAAAGTGCAATGTGTAAATAATATACTAGATTTATACCATTAGAATGAGAGTAGAGATTACTGAACTACTACCTGTATATATAATGGATGAAAAAATCATTTATATTGTCTGAAATTTACAGTGAAATAAATAAATAAATAAATATACCACAGTGATAAGTGCAAAATACAACAAAGTGCCAAGTGCCACACAATGAGTGTGAATATCAAATCCAAGATGTGGTACATGATTATTAAAGTCCAATATATGAAAGAAATGCCCATAAAGTCCATAAAAACAGTTCATAAAAAATCCAACGTGCGTGCATTAATCTTAGTGCTTAGTGCTGAGAATCCCATGCTCAAGTGCCATCCAGTGACCCCTCGGGGACAGCCGCTCACCTCAGAGCGTGCGACTCAGCTGTGAGACTGAGTCTAAACACGCTTATGAGCCATCCCACGGCTCAGTGATGGAATCCAGATACACAGTTTTCAGCAGCAACTCCACAGTTAGGAATAAAGGAAAAGAAAAACTGGATCGTGTGATATCGTTTATAAATATTTACTAGAATAAAAGCTCCCTACATTAGGGTACTCACATTTGCAAGGTGCGTGAGTGCACCAATCTGATAACAGCCTCCAAAGTTTGCCTCAAACTTTGCCTGTCAGGAGAGATAAGCTGTGCATTGCATGGAGTGAAAGGCTCCATGCTCCGTCCTGGCCCTTTCCGAACGCATGTTAATGCACCTTAATGCATTTTCTAAAGTTTTACATCTGTCTGTTCTCCCCACCTTCCTAAATATTTACGTAAACCCTCAATCTATCCAGCACTCTTCTCTTCCATGTCTTCCTCTTCCCACAGGGACTCGGGCAGGAGCAGGATCCATTGTCTCCTGCTGCTGTTGATCAAATGTTATAAGGAGGAGGCGGGGTCAGGGACAAGCCACGCTGTGTGTGTCTATGGAGCACTGCTCACTAGATCCTGCCTCTGTGTTTACTTCCTCTTCTGAATGAAGAGAACTATACATTATATCTTCCTCTTCTTGCAGGAGAGGAAATCTAAACAAACCAAAGTGTGTAAAAAAGAAAATCGAATAAAAATTAAAAATAAAGAATAAAAAATTAATAAAAAGTTAAAGAAAGAAATAACAAGATCAAGTTTGCCAGGGTTAGTGGTAGGGTCAAGGTCAGGAGCAAAGGTCACGGTCAGCATATTTTGGGTAGAATATACTTTTTTTTTTTATTGGAATCAGTGTCAGTTAGTGTCAGAGTGTTTTAGGCAGGATAACAAAAAATGCACACCATTGGTTCTGGGCTGTACTACGGGTACAAACAACAACTACCATACACATATGTGGTATCTCTGCAATCATCAGAATTGGGTTGTTCTTTGGAGGTAAATTATGATAATAGCAAGAAATATACAGCCGCATTTAAAAAATAAGTTTTTTCTACCATTTTGGGCCAGTTTTCCTTTGATAATAAAAAAAAAAACTGGAGATATCCATTACTATTTACCGCCAAAAGAAAGCCCAATTTGTCCTGAAAAAAAAACAAGGTATAATCCACCTGGATAAGTAGCTGTAAAGATATGTACAGTTTTACTAACACACGTCAAAGTTGCAAAATTGTACTTTGGCATTTAGATTTGTTTTTCTTAACCCTTTAGGCATGAAGGGGTTAAGAAAGCTGAAATCTCTTTAGCTTATTGATACTTTTAAATTTAATTTATGTAATTTCACTACTGATTTCTCCACTGTCAATACAGGAATATTGGAGCCATCATTGCTGACTTGTTTTTGAAGGTACATGCTCCAGGACTTTCATCCTTATCGATCTTTTACTAGGGGATGACTCACTAACCCTGATGGTAAGAAAGCTGATATACACTTGCTTGACCCTGGGCAATAAATCCCTAAGTGATGCAGCAAAAAAAAAAGAAGACGTATGGCACCAGAGAATGTGCCTTCAAAAATAAGTCAGTATTATGTGCCTTCAAAAATAGTATGTGGCTTCAAAAATAAGTCAGTATTATCACCTCTCATATTTCTGTTCCAGCATCCTCCCTTCGGACAATACATCTTTACCTGTTCATTGTACAGCTTTGCACAATAAATAAAGAGAAAATTTCAGGAAGTAATTTTAAAATTGGGTAGATATACTGCATAAACTAACTTCTCCTCTGCTGTCCAAACAGCAAAGTGGAAAGACTGGAACAGTAATACATTGGCAGCTAACATGTTCATAAATTGGCATGCTTATGTTCTTGTAGTTTTTGTTAAGCACAATAACAGCTTCATGCAAAAAATCACTCTGCACATCCTTTTTTCTCTTAATAAATGATCCCTTAGGTTCCTAAAATAATGCATTATGTAAGTATACATGACAATATACCCTTATATTAAGGGGGTCCTTAATGGGATATACAGTAGTTAATGCCCCTATGGAATTCTCTGTGTGGATGAGAAGTTATCATGTCGGCATCATAAAGATTACCGTATATACTCGAGTATAAGTCGAATTTTTCAGCACATTTTTTTGTGCTGAAAGTGCCCCCCTCGACTTATACTCGAGTCAAGCACTTTTCTGCGGCAAAAAATTTCATTTTCCGAACCGACTTTGGGGCCCCATATCTCAGGGCCACTTGGTGCTAGGAACCCCAAATTTGGTATGCAAACACAGTGGAACTGGTACCACAACATATCCAAAGATGAAGTTCCTAGCACTAAGTGGCCCCGAGATACGGGGCCCCAAAATCGGTTCAGAAAATGTCATTCTCTGCTGAAGAAAAGTGCTTGACATTTTCTGGACCGACTTTGGGGCCCCATATCTCAGGGCCACTTGGTGCTAGGAACCCCAAATTTGGTGTGCAAACCGATTGGAACTGGTACCATAACATATCCAAAGCTGGGGTTCCTAGCACTAAGTGGCCCTGAGATATGGGGCCCCAAAACCGATTCGGAAAATGTCATTTTCTGCTGCAGAAAAGTGCTTGACATTTTCTGAACTGATTTTTGGGGCCCTGTATCTCGGGGCCACTTGGTGCTAGAAACCCCAGCTTTGGAAATTTTATGGTGCTAGTTCCACTGGGTTTGCACACCAAATTTGGGGTTCCTAGCACTAAGTGGCCCTGAGATACAGGGCCCCAAATTTGGTCATTTGTGTCCATCTGCAGCAATGTCATTTCAGGACCCTTTGGGTTCAGAGACCCCAAATTTTGGCTGCAGCTAGGGGGCATCTAGGAACCCTTAACTACCGAGTTTGAAGTTCAGGGGACCTATGGCTGCAAATGGGCACAGTGAGGCATGCAAATGGGCACAGTGATGCTGCAAATGGGCATTGTTGACCCTCTTTTCTACTTACAGTAACTGTGCATTTCTCACCCTCGTCTTATACTCGGGTCAATAAGTTTTTCCCATTTTTTTGTAGTAAACTAGGGCCTCGACTTATACTCGGAACGACTTATACTCGAGTATATACGGTAATTGTCTTTGACATTTCTGTCAATTTCATAGGAAAGTAGTTTAATCTGGCTAATAAGGATGGGTGAACAGTTCGGCCCGAGCCTGAGTTCGGGCTGAACATTGGCTGTTCACACGTTCGCTGAACAACCGAATTAGCAGGGCGTTCGACCGTTAGTGTGCTATAGTGTGCTATTCTGATTCTATTGTCAGTGTAGAACAGTGGTTCCCAACTCCAGTCCTCGGGACCCACCAACAGGCCAGATTTTAAGTATTACCTTGGGGGAGATGCTGACTAGAATACTGCAATCACTGAGCAACAAATGAGATCACCTGTGATGTATTTAAGTTATCTTGAAAACCTGGCCTGTTAGTGGGTCCTGAGGACAGGAGTTGAGAACCACTGGTGTAGAATATCAGTTTAGTGTGCATCTAGGGATAGTTCAGTGTGAGTGTACTGTGATCATTCATCTTTACATTAGTTTGAATGTAAGGATAGTTCAGTCAGTGTGAGTGTAGTGCGACCATTCATCTTTACATTAGTGTGAATGTAGTGATTGTTCAGTCAGTGTGAGTGTAGTGCGACCATTCATCTTTACATTAGTGTGAATGTAGGGATTGTTCAGTCAGTGTGAGTGTAGTGCAACCGCCATTTATCTTTTTCACCTTACCAACCTCTCAGTGTATGCTAACCCTCTACTCCAATCTCTACACTGGCTCCCAATCACCCAGCGAATTAAATTCAAAATACTAACCACAACATACAAAGCCATTCACAACTCTGCCCCGAGCTACATCACTAAAATTGTCTCCAAATATCACCCAAATCGACCTCTCCGCTCTTCTCAAGACCTCCTGCTTTCAAGCTCCCTCATCTCCTTGTCCCATGCTCGTCTCCAGGATTTCTCCAGAGCCTCTCCCATCCTCTGGAACTCGCTACCTCCATCTATCCGGCTATCCCCTACTCTTGCTACCTTCAGACGATCCCCGAAAACTCATCTCTTCAGGAAAGCCTATCACGTCTCCAACTAATCTCCTACCACTTCCACCAGCTCATTCCCCACAGTTACAACCTTTTGTACCACCTGCCCCACCCTATTAGATTGTAAGCTCTTCTGAGCAGGGCCCTCTTAATCCTCTTGTATCTTATTGTATTATAACTGTATTGTCTCCCTTTTATATTGTAAAGCACTGCGTAAACTGTTGGCGCTATATAAATCCTTTATTATAATAATAATAATCTTTACATTAGTGTGAATGTAGGGATAGTTCAGTCAGTGTGAGTGTAGTGACCGTTTAACACAGTATATTTCATTGCGTTACTGCAAGTTTAATGCCGTATATTTCAGTGTGTTATGTGCCGTTTAACGCAGTACATTTCTGTACGCTACTGCATGCTTAACGCAGTATATTTCAGTGCGCTACTGCAAGTTTAACACCGTACACTTTAGTGCATAATTGCAAGATTAATGCTGTATATTTCAGTGCGTTATCTTCCTTTCAACGCAGTACAGTTCTGTGCATTACTGCAAGTTTAACGCCATATATTTCAGTGCATTACGTGCTATTTAACGCAGTACAATTCAGCGCATTACTGCAAGTTTAACGCAGTATATTTGAGTGCATTATGTGCCATTTAACGCAGTACATTTCTGTGTGTTAGTGCACGCTTAACGCTGTATATTTCAGTGTGTTACTGCAAGTTTAACGTGGTATATTTCAGTGCATTATCTTTTGTTTAATGTAGTACAGTTCAGTGTGTTACTGCAAGTTTAACGCCATATATTTCTGTGCGTTATCTTCTGTTTAACGCAGTACAGTTCAGTGTGTTACTGCAAGTTTAACGCTGTATATTTCAGTGCGTTATCTTCCGTTTAACGCAGTATAGTGCAGTGCGTTACTGCAAGTTTAACGCCGTATATTGCAGTTCATTACCTTCAGTTTAATGCAGTACATTTCTGTGCAATAGTATTGCAGTGCGTCAGTGCAGTTTTACTGCATAGAAAAAAGAAAATGACTCCTGCGCACAAGTGGTCAACCAGATATATGGAAAAATGACACAGGCCTTGCTGCCCTCAAGGATGGGGAATCCTAGCAAACAAAGACATAAAAAGAGAGAGGGGCGCACCGGCCATGTGCATTATCTTTTGTAAAACATTTATTGAATAAAATGATAAAAGAAATTACTCACAAGCAGTTGTACCATAAGGTGCCATAAAACTCGAGCAGCAACAAGCAGCAAGTAGTTATAGTGATGAGCGAAGCTTTCCAAAGGTCTTAGAGGAACATACAGGCATCACTACTAGCTAACGCGTTTCGAAGGGCACGTCCCTTCTTCATCAGAGCTCAGCAGACTGCCCACACAGAGGTGAGAACACTGGTACACAAATTGTCAGTCATGTTCCACCAGCCACAGCATATTGCCAAGTTGTCTCCAGTGGTAATGAGGATGGAGGAGATGATGATGATAAGGTCACTGACACGACTTGGGTGCTAGATAGAGCAGAGGAGGAAAGTGAGGGTGAGGCCCAACCCCAACTAGGCAGCCTTCATGGAAGAGTAGAGAGCAGTCACCCTATGATGGTAAAGCACAGGATGTTCCAGGTTCTTGCAGCACATCTGCCAGCACCACCAGCAGTAGACTATAGCCGGCAAATTTATCTGTCCCACCTGCTGCAGCAAAAAAATAAAATACAGTCACTGCCACCCATATGCCCAGTGACCAAATGCAAGCTTGTCAAAGCTGCTGGCTCTACAACTTTTGCCTTTCCGTCTGGTGGATTCTGCCCCTTCTGTGAATTTGCAGAATGTGCTGTACCACAATGGCAGGTTCCCAGTCGCTATTTCTTTTCACATAAGGCCACTCCACCTCTGTACCCTCATGTGGAAGGTAATGTTGTGGCATCATTGGGCAAGGGAGTCAGCCGCAAAGTCCGTGTTACTGCTGACACGTTGTCCAGCAAACATGGTCAGGGACAATATGTTTAGTTCACAGCACACTGGGTAACTCTGCTTGCAACTTGGAAATAAGGATGGAGGACAGGGCTCAGTGCTGCAGCTTGTTGTACCCCCACGTCTCCATACAGCTAGTGGTGATGATGCCAGATTTGTCAGCTCTACCCCCTCCTCCTCCTCCTCCTCCATGCCCTCCTCTGCTAAATTGTTCTATGAAACATAAGTGCCCCCTAAGAGTTCAAGGGGCTATTCAATGAGTCAGACTAAAAGGTGCCATGCGGGGCTTCAGCTGGTGTGTCTAGGGGACAGTAACAACACTGGAGCAGATATTCTTGCAGCTCTGCAGGGACAGGCACAGAGGTGGTTCACACCATGCCAGCTGGAGCCAGGAATGGTGGTGTGTGATAATGGCACAAACCTCCTATCCGCTCTTAGACAGGGAAAGTTGACACGTGCCATGCCTGGCACATGTCCTCAATTTGGTGGTGCAGCATTTTTTAAATAGGTGCCCAAGGTTGGAAGATCTGATAAAGCAGGCCAGAAGAGTCTGTAGCCATTTCAGGCAGTCATATACAGCCAGTGCTCGGTTAGCTGAAATTCAGTGGGAGTTCCACCTGCCGGTAAACCACCTGATTTGTGACATGCCCACCAGGTGTAACTCGACTTTGGCAATGCTGCAGCAGCTGCACATGCAGCAGAGGGCCATCAACAAGTACCTGTGTGAGTATGGCACAACGACAGGCTCAGGCCAGCTCTGCTATTTTTCCTCACGCCAATGGCTGCTCATAAAGGATGCATGCACTGTACTGTCTGTACCATTTGAGGAGGCCACAAGGATGGTGAGCCATGACAATGCATGCATCAGTGACACAATCCCTGTTATGTTCCTGCTGGAGCATACTTTGCATGGCATTATGGACAAGGCAGAGCATCAGGAGGAAGAGGAGAACTTCCTTTCTCCTCTCAAGGCCCAGTTTATGCAGACACCATTGTTCCAATGTCACAGAACACACAAGAAGAGAGGAAAAAGGAGGAGGATTCTGGCAGTTTTGAAGGCATTGAACATATGTCAAACAGTAAGATATGGTTTTCCTTCCGCAGAACCCTTGAAAGTAGTACGTGGCTGGGAGGAGGCAGTTTCAGATACTATATTCCTCAATGACCCCGAGTAAACTGCTTCTCATGGCTCTGCACATTTGCGGCGCTTGGTCTCCCTCATGCTTCAAAGCCTGTGAAAGGGCCCAAGAATACATGCCGTAAAGGAGAAGATCACTATTGGTTTGTAACCATCCTTGACCACCGTTACAAGGGGAAAGTCTCAGAACTCATCCTGTCCCCACCCCACAGAGAGTGCAGAAGATGAAATCTCTTGAGGACACCTTTAAAAGGGGTTTATCTAATGCTTTTCCCGATTCTGGTAGGTTACAGTATTGTGGAAAACGTAGTTTTGAGGCTTCTGTTGGTCAAGAGAGGAGGAGTGGAGAAGGCGGCCGTCTAAGTGATGCATTTCACAATTTTTTATGTCCTTGCCACCCAGGGCTGTTAGCTTCCACATCCCATCAGCAGCGTCTGCATCACATGGTGAACGATTGTCTAGGGGCAAAAACAGATATGGAGAGCTATCCAGTCAACAATCCACTGGCTTACTGGGTCATGAGAATAGACCACTGGCCAGTACTTGCCCAGCATGCAATTGAGCTGCTGGGCTGCCCTGCATCCAGTGTGCTTTCCGAACGGGCATTCAGTGCTGCTGGAGGTTTTGTTACTGATAATAGAACGCATCTTCCACAGACTCAGTGGACCGTCTGACATTTATCAAA
The DNA here is from genome assembly GCA_037952925.1 of Lithobates clamitans. NCBI lineage: Eukaryota > Metazoa > Chordata > Amphibia > Anura > Ranidae > Lithobates > Lithobates clamitans. The sequence continues at coordinate 4,603,081 of JBBGZY010000240.1, read as the reverse complement.
ATTTATCAGTCCTGGATTACTAGCAGCTATGAAGCCCCTGATGCCGATGTCGCTGATTAAGTGTTTTTGGGATGTGGAATCTCTGCAGGACTTCTAGGCTGCCTAGCGTTGTCTTTGTTAATTTCATATGGAAGAATTTTTTGGTGTAGGTTTCATGGGCACAATTAACACCCAAAGAAAGACTAATTTTTCCACACCTGTTTGACAGGTGCATATCATTGCAATTTTTGACAGCAAGGCCAATTCTTGCTTATATCAAGAGTATCTCTATAAGGTTACGGTGTGAAGGGGTCACTGACACCCAAAGACCCGTTTTTCTGCACCTGTTTGACAGGTTCATATCATTGCAATTTTTGACAACAAGGCCAATTCTTGCTTTCATCAAAAGTACCCCAATAGGGATACGGTGTGTGAAGGCGTCACCGACACCCAAAGACCAATTTTTTCGGTACCTGTTTGACAAGTGCATATAATTGCAATTTATGACAGCAAGGCCAATTCTTGCTTTCATTAAAAGTACCTCTATAAGGTTACAATGTCAAGGCGTCACCGACACCCAAAGACCAATTTTTCCGCACCTGTTTGACAAGTGCATATCATTGCAATTTTTGACAGCAAGGCCAATTCTTGCTTTCATCAAGAGTACCTCTATAAGGTTACAGTGCGAAGGCACTACCGACACCCAAAGACCAATTTTTCTGCACCTGTTACTTTTATCCAAAAGTACCCCCTAAATGTTCAAGGGGCTATTCAATAAGTCAGGCTAAAATATGCCATGCAGTGCTTCAGCTGGTGTGTCTAGGGGACAGGAACCACACTGGAGCAGAGATTCTTGCAGCTCTGCAGGGACAGGCACAGAGATGTTTCACGCCAGCTGGAGCCAGGAATGGTGGTGTGTGATAATGCAATTATTTCTGCAGCAGCTTCTATACATAGTACAGATGTGCTACTTTACAGGTAGTCTAAGGCCCCCACAGGCACTATATTGAAAATAATTTTTCATTTTTAGGCTTTCACTTTAAGCATCAATAAATCATTGCAGACTCACCTGTGTGGGCCTTTTTCAGCACATATGCACCTGACTGAACTTTAGTATATGCAGTCTCTGCCTTCAGTCTATCAAGCATAGCAATGCAATCTGCACTATTGTATGCCTTCTACCATTACCATATACACATGGTGCCATTGATGCACTTCATTGCAATGTAAATTTTTATTTTATTTTTTATATTGAAAGAAGTACACAAAGGATGTTTTTCCACACAGATACTTTAACAACAATTTATCAAAGGTAACAAATATCAATGGTAACAAATATCATTGTGGGGGGCATGTGAAGTCAATGGAAATTTTTATGGGGCAGCAACATTTTTTTAGCAGTGGTTTCAGTTGCAAATGCTGTGAATTTTGTTTAAAGGGGTTCTTTCCGCACTGCACTTTTGGTGTTTGAGCACTACCAACACCCAAAATCAATTTTTTCCACAGCTGTGTGAAACTTCCAGTTCCAAATACAGTGAATGTTTGTTAAAGCATGGTCCATTTTGTGCTCCATAGGAATTTTTCTGTGGGGTTAATGTGTTTGGGCACCAACACCGAGCCCAATTTTTTGCAGCTCTGTGACAGTTGCATATATGGTGAATGTTTGTTAAAGTCCCTGAGAGTCATTTGTAATTACACATATAGCTTTAAAGGATAAGTTCACCTTTTTTCTAAATTCCAGCTCCAATACTTACCAATATAGCATTAATGTACTTATTTTGCAAAATTAAAATAACTTTCCATTAATTCTACACAAACTTACTTTACTGTCTTCATGGATGTTTCCAAACACGTATCTATTAGTTCTGCCTTACTTCCTGGGCAGACTATAGGTCATGACACAGGAAGGAGTTGACCAGCTGATCTCATTAGCACACTGTCAGAAACCATGAAATCAGGCCGAGACAGAAGTACAGTTTAATAACACTTGTTTAATAATAAAAGTAAAAAGAACAAATGTAGTCAAAACAGAGCCAAAGTTCAGTAACCGGAACGAATAGTCAGCCAAGCCAGAAGTCAGGGATCAATGTAGTGGAACAGCAAGCAGGATCTGGAGCCAGAAGGGATGTCAGCAAAGCAAGTCTTGAACAGGAACGCAGGAGAAAGTTTCTTGTGATGTTGACCAAGGCGAAGGCAGAGCTCTTCTGGACTGGGCGGCTTAAGTAGGCAGGACTAACAAGCAGGATATCATCAACAGCTGAGTAACTGTGGAGAGAGATGGGAGCTGGCAATTAGCCAACAGCTGAGCGGCCAGCTCAGAGAAGGTAGGGCTGAGCCCACCCCTGACACACACACCCTGCATCATCTACCCTCCTACCTAGCCACCTATTTCCAGGTGCATGTTTTTTAAATAAAATGCAATCAATCAGTGATCATCTTTCTAACTAAATGCGCAGGCATCAATTTTTTTTTCCTACCTTAACTTTAATCTTGCATAGATCATTAATTTAGCATTTTGAAGTGTGCAGGAAATGAGAGCTGAGATAACAGCCTATGTGGAGCAGAGCTGTAGTATTGAAAACAGTACCAATATACAGGAGAAGTGTGCCCTGGGTTCTGTAAAGTTCACCATACACCATACAATCTGATTGTACAATCGCCTTTAGATCTACCATCAACTATGTAGTGCAAGGGCCTATCTGATTGGATGCAGAGTGATTAGCTAGATAGGTGTTTCTTCCTATCATATACATTTGGTACATCTAAAGGAGATTGTACAATCAGATTGTATAGTATATGGCCACCTTTATACACCTAAAATTACCTAGTTGCACTTTTGGTGCCATTAATTGTTGGCACACCAAAGACAGAAGCAAATGCACATTTTGACATGTGAAAAAACAAGTGGAAAATGCTGCAAAAAAACGCAACCCACAACACAAAGCCAAAATGTCCCATGAGCCACATGTAGCGCAGCCCGTTGGTGCGATAACACAAGAACAGTGAGGCTCCATTCACATCTGTGCATTTCCTTACATTTCAGAAACGTGCTGCACCAAACATCACAGTAAAAAACACCCAAGCTCTGCTCTAAAAAAAGTCCTGAAGCTTCTTTGGGGCGATTGTTGTGTGTGTAATGAGTGAAAATTCTCCAAAACACCTCCTTCCGCAAAAAACAAAACAAAAAAAACAAACGCATGTGGGAATGTGAGTTACCGCTATGAAGAGATGTGAATGAGGTTTGACAGTTGAGTGTTTCTATCCACTCCCTTCTATGTACTTGTATAAAGATGGCCATACACTGTGCAATCTGATTGTACAATCTCTGTACAATTTCATTTAGATTCACCAGGATTATGGATTAGGAGTACCCACCTGTCTATCCATTCACTCTGTATACAATCAGACCGTCCCTTGCACTACAGAGTTGATGGCAGATCTAAAGGAGATTGTACAATCAGATTGTATGGTGAACTTTACAGAACCCAGGGCACACTTCTCCTTTATATTGGTACATAGGGGAATTTAGAAAAAAAAGGTGAACAAGGGTAACCTTCTTCTTTAAGACATCCCCAAGCATGTTGTTTAACCACTTCCGGAACCACCCACCATTGTTATACGTCGGTACTTTGAAGGAGGATAGCGTTGTTATTGCAGCAGTTAGTTGCCATAACCCTGGTATCCTCTTCTTCAGTGAGCGGTCCGGTTTAAGATAAAAGTGGGCTCTGCAGCGGATTCGCCGCAAGATCACTGTTATCGGCGGCGGGAGAGGGGGCCCCCCTTCCGCTGCGATCCGGTGCCCTCCAACGCTTTCCAGTGCCCTCCACCGCTTACCGGAGCCGTCTACAGCAGCGGAGGCGATAGCGTCTGTCCCCCCAGGTATGGAGATGAGTAAGGGGAAGATGGCTCCCACCCGTCTCCATATTATTGCAGGGCGGAAGAGGCGTCAAAATGTCACTTCCTCCCATAGCTCTTAAAGAGCCATTTTTTTTAAATTTTTTTTTAAATGACAAAATTTTTATTTTTTTTTTGCATTTTAGTGTAAATATTATGAGATCTGAGATCTTTTTGACCCCAGATCTCATATTTAAGAGGTCTTGACATGCTTTTTTCTATTACAAGGGATGTTTACATTCCTTGTATTAGGAATAAAAGTGACACCATTTTTTTTTAAAAAACAGTGTAAAAATGTAAAAAAAATAAAGGTAAAATAAATAAGAACAAAAAAAGCGCCCGCATATGAAAACGGTGTTTAAACCACACATGTGTGGTATCACCGCGATCGGTAGAGCGAGAGCAATAATTCGAGCCCTAGACCTCCTCTGTAACTTAAAACATGCAACCTGTAGAATTGTTTAAACTTTTGCCTATGGAGATTTTTAAGGGTAAAAGTTTGGCGCCATTCCACAAGCGGGTGCAATTTTGAAACGTGACATGTTGGATATCAATTTACCCGGCCTAACATTATCTTTCGCAATATAAAAAAAATTTGGGCTAACTTTACTGTTGTCTTATTTTTTAATTCAAAAAATTGTATTTTTTCCAAAAAAAGTGCGCTTGTAAGACCGTTGCGCAAATACGATGTGACAGAAAGTATTGCAATGACCGCCATTTTATTCTCTAGGGTGTTAGGAAAAAAAATGTATAATGTTTGGGGGTCCTAAATAATTTTCTAGCAAAAAAAAATGTTTTTAACTTGTAAACAACAAATCTCAGAAAGAGGCTTGGTCCTTAAGTGGTTAAGAGAATTATATATTTTTTATGTTACCCTTTGAGCTGCTCTAAAATGGCCTTTCCCTGTTGAATGATAATTTAAAATTTTTTTGATACATATTCCCCAGGTCGGTGCCCCCCATGCCCTTTACTAGTTAATCCGTTGACTTTTAGCTTAGAAAATGGCCATTACTAAAAACAAACATTTGGCTCCCACTAATTTCGATGGAGTTCAGATTCTGATCATTGATCATTTTTATTGAACTAAAACTAGGCACATTCGGCTCATCACTATCAATATCTGAAATGGATTTCAGATATGGTTATTAAGTTTTCTTTAGAGAAAGCTGGTGTCAGGGATGTCTGCTCAACACATAAGCAAGTGTTTGCAGCTTGGATCACTGTAAAGCTGTTTTATCCTGTAATATATTTCACAGCACTTGGTGCATTATTATATGACTTGATGTTCCACTGCTATTCCTAGAGCGAAAAAGTGGGAGTAGACAATTCATTTTAGGAAATATTCTTTAACTTTATACAGCCTTTCTTTTAAATGTTTTTTTTTTTTTCTGTACTGTAATTCATCAAAGCAGCATAAAAGGAGCCCCCTTATCGGCTACTTTTGCATTCAACATTTAAGAGCTTATAAACACACAGGGAGTTAGTCATCAAGGTTCCATACCTGTTATCAAGTAATGTCTAAAGCCATATTTCTCTAGTAATTCATGGCTGTTTTCTCCATCACAGTTGATGATTTACTGCTGTTTTATCAGTAGGCAAGACTATTTCAGATTTTAGAGGATACATTTGGAAGAGGGTGACTCTGACATATACAGTAGAGCCAGCAGCCTGGAATTTTTCAATTGGGTCACACAGCATGCTGGTAAGATCCTTTTTTTTAAATTAAAATACAGGATGAAGTACTCTTTTCTGAAACCAGTTTTGTATAAAAGGAAAATAAATCTTTGTGTTCATGTTAAAACCATAATATTAGAAAGCAAAGGCAGGTGCTTATATATTTTATTGCTGCACCTCTTTGCTTATTGTTAATTGTGTTGGGAAAAAAAAACATGATTTCAAACTTTATGTTTATGAAGCGCACTACCCCCGTAGGAGCTGCTATCCCAGGACCCTTGGAGCTACCCTTACCTCTGACACTTCGAGTTCCATCATGTGTAATAGTGTGCGATCACCACAAAACCTTAAAACAAATTCACAGTGCACAATATAGTATACCTGTTTGTCTTTACCTTGATCTCCACTTGCTTGAGGATACAAATAAAATAACACCCACACAGTTATACTTAAGTAAATCTTTGTTTACTGTAAATACTTTAAAAGGGGTGTGCTACAATAGTTGTACTATCAGACCAACATAGTCTGACAGTCAACTTAACTTTATGTTACAAGGATATAATACAGGTATAAAATGTCTGAAGCAACGTATGAGTGGTGTAGCAAAGTAAATAGGATAACTGTCAGAGTGAATCTATCTCACTCTGAGCACTGTCCTATTTCCTGCGCGCTTATTGGCTATACTAAACCAAATGTTAACTTGAGTAAGTATAGTACAACAATCTGGGAGCTCCCTCTATTAATATCACACTACCCCCAATACGGTAAAGGGGACACAAGGCCTTGTGTTACTGAACAGTCTTTCTTTATCTTCCTTTCTTCTGCTAGCAAACAAGATAATTTTGTAATCCGAGGGTTAATGACTTCTTATCAAAGTATACTGAAAAGATGAAAACCAGGCTCTGGTGTTGTGGCACTTTAACTAACTTTGATGCCAGAGACTCAGTACTAATTCCTCTTGAATCTGTTTGTGGAACTAAGGGTCCCAGCAACTCTGTCTTGTGTACACGTGTGTATAAAAGTGCATCAAGGAACTTGTGGGCAAAAGCCCTCTCACCCAACCAGGGCAGTGTTGTCAGAGGACTCTGTTCAGGTGTTCAGGGTTCTGTCTCCGGCCGGCCGGCACTGCTGCGCTGCTCCACTCCACACTATAAGACGCTCCGGAACTCCCAGATGACTCCGACAGGCTCCTCAGACTCCTTTCCAGTCTTGCCCCGCCATCACTCCAGCTCTCTGATGTATCACAGTGCCGCTGCTCGGATCGCTGTTCCGTGGAGGTAGGCCGCGCTGTACTGGAGACTTCACACAGATCCTCCCAGGCTGGGCATACGTGTCCAAGAGAGCTAAGATGGCCGCTCCCAGCCCTTTTATAATCTTCCCACAATGCAGTCTGTTCCCTAAGATTCATGGGAGTTAATCAGCATTCTGGGTAGGTCAAGTTAATGTCCAGGGGTAAACAAACAAAGTACTTCCATGTCAACTTCTGAACAGTAATAGAAAATAAAGATGCAGTCCTTTTATATTTTGGCCGCTAGATGGCACCAAATGATCATATATACACAACATTAAGTTATACATATATCATGGCAACTACATTTATAACAACCCAACTGAACTCTCTCCACCAGAAGCCCCCGAAACCAAAACTTGAATTCATCAGTTATCTGGGTGGTCCAACAGGCCCTTGCTCCTCTTCTCCAATGGCAGCAGTGATCAGCTCTTACTTCTGCACAAAAAAAGTGTTCATGCTGTTTAGTAGTAGAACAGTGAGCCCCTGATGTCATTATCCATGGCTGTCTGGTCTCAGGAAGTGGGTTATGTGGAACTGGGCATCACTTAACCTGAAAACCTGGTGACATCTGGAGACATACTGCAGGGAACAGCAAAAGCTTTTGAAATTCTTTTTTGGTCAGGAAAACTATGTTGTGTTGCTGTAACATGCTGCACTATGCACACGTTAGTGTTTTGCAGTGGCTTTCTTTTTGAAAGGTACCCAACATGTCAAGGCAATGCACTTGTGTGCATTGCCATGTCTTGTGTTTGGAAAAGTGAGAGTCAGGTGTGATTTTTGACTGCACTGGGGTGCCTTAACAAAACCCATGTTAAGATGTAGCAGAATTCACTGCACACTTGTGAACTGTTCATTTTTATGTGTTGCTTATGCGGTGGCTATGTGTAGTGTCGGTGTGGATAGAGAGATAGCTTGATTTAGATTGGGCAGGCAGGTTATTCAGTTAGTGCCAGTGTATTTGATATATATATATATATATACAGTGGGGCAAAAAAGTATTTAGTCAGCCACCAATTGTGCAAGTTCTCCCACTTAAAAACATGAGAGAGGCCTGTAATTGTCATCATAGGTATACCTCAACTATGAGAGACAAAATGTAGAAACAAATCCAGACAATCACATTGTCTGATTTTTGAAAGAATTTATTTGCAAATTATGGTGGAAAATAAGTATTTGGTCACCTACAAACAAGCAAGATTTCTGGCTCTCACAGACCTGTATCTTCTTCTTTAAGAGGCTCCTCTGTCCTCCACTCATTACCTGTATTAATGGCATCTGTTTGAACTTGTTATCAGTATAAAAGACACCTGTCCACAACCTCAAACAGTCACACTCCAAACTCCACTATGGTGAAGACCAAAGAGCTGTCGAAGGACACCAGAAACAAAATTGTAGACCTGCACCAGGCTGGGAAGACTGAATCTGCAATAGGCAAGCAGCTTGGTGTGAAGAAATCAACTGTGGGAGCAATAATTAGAAAATGAAAGACATACAAGACCACTGATAATCTCCCTCGATCTGGGGCTCCACACAAGATCTCACCACGTGGGGTCAAAATGATCACAGAAACGGTGAGCAAAAATCCCAGAACCACACGGGGGGACCTAGTGAATGACCTGCAGAGAGCTGGGACCAACGTAATAAAGGCTACCATCAGTAACACACTACTCCGCCAGGGACTCAGATCCTGCAGTGCCAGACATGTCCCCTTGCTTAAGCCAGTACATGTCCGGGCCTGTCTAAAGTTTGCTAGAGAGCATTTGGATGATCCAGAAGAGGATTGGGAGAATGTCATATAGTCAGATAAAACCAAAGTAGAACTGTTTGGTAGAAACGCAACTCGTTGTGTTTGGAGGAGAGAGAATGCTGAGTTGCAACCAAAGAACACCATACCTATTGTGAAGCATGGGGGTGGCAACATCATGATTTGGGGCTGTTTCTCTGCAAAGGGAACAAGACGACAGATTCATGTACATGAAAGAATGAATGGGGCCATGTATCGTGAGATTTTGAGTGCAAACCTCCTCCCATCAGCAAGGGCGTGGAAGATGAAACGTGGCTGGGTCTTTCAGCATGACAATGATCCCAAACACACCACCCGGGCAATGAAGAAGTGGCTTTGTAAGAAGCATTTCAAGGTCCTGGAGTGGCCTAGCCAGTCTCCAGATCTCAACCCTATAGAAAACCTTTGGAGGGAGTTGAAAGTCCGTGTTGCCCAGCGACAACCCCAAAACATCACTGCTCTAGAGGAGATCTGCATGGAGGAATGGGCCAACATACCAGCAACAGTGTGTGACAACCTTGTGAAGACTTACAGAAAACGTTTGACCTCTGTCATTGCCAACAAAGGATATATAACAAAGTATTGAGATGAACTTTTGATATTGACCAAATACTTATTTTCCACCATAATTTGCAAGTAAATTCTTTCAAAAATCAGACAATGTGATTGTCTGGATTTGTTTCCACATTTTGTCTCTCATAGTTGAGGTATACCTATGATGACAATTACAGGCTTCTCTCATCTTTTTAAGTGGGAGAACTTGCACAATTGGTGGCTGACTAAATAATACTTTTTTGCCCCACTGTATATATATATATATATATATATATATATATATATATATATATATGTGCAGTCAGTCTAGTATATTTCTATATATATAAATATATATATATATATATATATATATATATATATATATATATATATATATATATATATATATATAAATATATATATATATATATATATATATATATATATATATATATATATCCGCTACAAATAGAGCTTTCTTTTGGTGGTATTTGATCACCTCTGCGGTTTTTATTTTTTGCGCTATAAACAAAAGAAGAGCGACAATTTTGAAAAAAACACAATATTTTTTACTTAATGGTATAATAAATATCCCAATTTTTAAAAAAACAAACAAATTTTTTCCTCAGTTTAGGCTTGTTTGTATATATATACACTCTGCATCCAGTGTAGCCTATATCTACAGTGCATTCTGTGTACTAATCCACTTCAGGTGTTGTATTAAAAAATATATATATTTATATATATATATATATATATATATATATACAGTATCTCACAAAAGTGAGTACACCCCTCACATTTTTGTAAATATTTTATTCTATCTTTTCATGTGACAACACTGAAGAAATTACACTTTGCTACAGTGTAAAGTAGTGAGTGTACAGCTTGTATAACCGTGTAAATTTGCTGTCCCCTCAAAATAACTCAACACACAGCCATTATTGTCTAAACCGCTGGCAACAAAAGTGAGTACACCCCTAAGTGAAAATGTCCAAATTGGGCCAAAGTGTCAAAATTTTGTGTGGCCACCCTTATTTTCCACAACTGCCTTAACTCTCTTGGTCATGGAGTTCACCAGAGCTTCACAGGTTGCCACTGGAGTCCTCTTCGACTCCTCCATGACAACATCATGGAGCTGGTGGATGTTAGAGACCTTGCGCTCCTCCGCCTTTCTTTTGAGGATGCCCCACAGATGATCAATAGGGTTTAGGTCTGGAGACATGCTTAGTGAGGCCTGTTCTGAGTGGGACCTGTACTGTTAAACCGCTGTATGGTCTTGGCCAGCATGCTGCAGCTCAGTTTCAGGCTCTTGGCAATCTTCTTACAGCCTAGGCAATCTTTATGTAGCGCAACAATTCTTTTTTCAGATCCTCAGAGAGTTCTTTGCCATGAGGTGTTCAGTGACCAGTATGAGAGAGTAAAAGTGATAACACCAGATTTAACACACCTGCTCCCTATTCACAACTGAGATCTTGTGTATGTGTGTATGTGTGTATATGTATGCATGTGTGTGTGTGTGTATATATATATATATATATATATATATGTATATATATATATATATATATATATATATATATATATATATATATGTACATACATATGTAGCACCCTCTAGTGTGTGCTACTAGAAGTGGGTATAGGTAAAAGCATTTGTCTGGCTCTGGGATAAACCTGAGTCACAGAATCTGGGTAAGGGTTATTAGGGCTGGATGATTCATCCTGGCAGCTCTTTGGTGCCCCCTGTTTCTATAATGTTGGAGAATGTTCTAGAAAATAGTGGACAGAGGCCAAAGCTGTATCTTGCCCTAGTCCAGCAGTGTCCAAACTTTTTTTAAAAGAGGGCCAGATTTGATGAAGTGAACATATGTGAGGGCCGACCATTTTGCCTGACATTCTTTAAACCGTTAAAATTCGATCTTTTGCCCGTACACATGGTCGATGGGAGCTTGTTGGCGGAAAATCCGACCGTGTGTAGGCTACTTCCATCACACAAAATTCAACATTTTAATCTCAAATTTTCCAGCAACAAAATCTGTTCTCGTAAATTCCGATCGTGTATACACAATTCCGACAAAGTTCCATGTGTTGTACGTCACCACGTTCTTGATGTTCGGAATTTACAACAAGATTTGTGTGAGCATGTGTATGCAAGACAAGAGCCAACATCCATCGGAAAAAAAACATGGATTTTGTTGTCAGAATGTGCGATCGTGTGTACAGGGCATAAGTGTGTTAGTCCGAGCACTAATACACTGCTCAACAGGAATTTTCTTGCCTTTGTGGCTGTGTGTGGTGAAGAGATGAGCTTGGGCGTGTTATTTGGATATACTGTATTTATTGGCTTATAACACACACCTTCACTTTAAAAAGGAAGTTTCAGGAAAAAATCTTACACTTTAAATAAGGAACTGTGAAGCAAAATAAGGGTCAGTGCCCATCAATGCAGCCTAATCAGTGCCCATCTGCAGCCTCACAAGTGCCATGAATGCAGCCCCACCATTGCCTTGAATGCAGCACCCACATTGACATGAATGCAGACTCACCGTTGCCATGAATGCAGCAACCACATTGCCATGAATGCAGCACCCCCATTGCCATGAATGCAGCACCCTCGTTGCCATGAATGCAGCACCCCCATTTCCATGAATGCAGCACCCCGTTTCCATGAATGCAACACCCCCCGTTGCCATGAATGCAGCACCCCCATTGCCATGAATGCAGCACCCACATTGCCATGAATGCGCAAACCCTGTTGCCATGAATGCAGCACCCCCTTGCCATGAATGCATCACACCCATTGCCATAAATGCAGCACCCCCATTACCATGAATGCAGCACCCACATTGCCATGAATGCAGCACCCCCATTGCCATAAATGCAGCACCCACATTGCAATGAATGCAGCACCCCTATTGACATGAATGCAGACTCACCATTGCCATCAGTGCAGCCTATTCATGCTCATCTGCAGCCTTAGAGGAGACAGGGAGGAGGCGGGACGTGCGCCAACAGACAATCAGGAGAAACTCCTGTTTTCTTGGCGGCCTCTTTAATAGAAAGTCCCGTCTCTCATGATGGACAGAACAGTCATCCAATGGCAGTGCAGGAGACAGGATCTTCCTTTTACACAGGCCGCTGTGTAAACAGGAAATACTCCTGTATGTACGGCACTCATCCCGCCCCCTCCCTGTCCCCTCCAAGGCAGCCAGCATATATATCTTTTGTGGCCCCCGGCGCTCGGGGATTCGTTGGGGGAAACAAAAGATATACATGTCCAAATTACCAGGTGAGCCGTCTGAAACCAGAACGCGGGCTGCGATTGGCCCGCGGGCTGGACTTTGGACATACCTGCCCTAGTTCAACAAGGCCTAGGACGACCCTTTGCAGGGGGGCAGCATGAAAAGAGACCCCGCCGGCTTGTGCTACACTTTTAATGTAGTACCAGTCTTATGGGGCGGACTGGCCCAGGAGGCAAATCGGTCTGATGCCCCCATAAAGCCTCTGCACTGGTGCCAGTATGACAGCCCATACATATGTAGGGGACCCGGGCGGCGGACCCCAAACAATGAGTTGTTGGGTGGACATTCCGCAACTTTGGGGGGGGGCTGACACTTTTAGTTTTGACTGTCCTATCATCACAGCGGACCTCTCACCTGAGTTCTCAGCTACAGAGACTAACATGCCATATCGGGAGGCTGAAAGTGTCTGGAGGAGAAAGTCAGCTGATTGCGGGCCAGTAGAGTGAAGCGGGAGGAGCTCACCACTATGTGAGGTGACCCCGTGTTGGGAGAGGTGCAGTTAAGACACAAGAAAGGAGCCAGGCAGACTGTATTTACACAGGCTGAAAGGAAAACTACACCAGTTGAGTGGTAATTGCAGGACAACTATCTAGCTGCCACCGGGCTTCTATACTGGGTAGTAGGGATGGTGCAGATGCAAGGAAGACTGAGATGGTCAGCTACACTTAGGAGGTAGGTAGTAAGACTTTCCTGCAAACCTTTGGGTGATCACAATCTAATATATATATACTGTATATGCTAGAAACCCCTGAGTGCTTTTGAGCTTGCAATGGTGCATATGGCAGTTAAATATTAGGAAATCTTCTTATTTATTTGCCTTTGGCAGAGGAGTTGCTATATATTATAATGACTTACCATAGATATCAGCTACTGGTAATCGATATTGGAGGTTGGTGTTAATCTTTTTTTCGGTGTCTGACTAGATTATACTGTATAGCATGGGGTACCCAGGGTAGAAGGAAAGCTACACTATTTGGGTGAAACTTGCATTTCACTTACTTATCTGCCAAAGGGCTTTTAATCTAGGGATAGTGCAGACACAAGGGACACTGGCATGGTCACCTATACCTGGTAGGTAGGTAGGTAGTAGGACTCTTCTGCAATCCTTGTCAGCTGTACATATTAAGGAATCTTAATTTTATTTCTGTTGATTCCTAATGAGAAAAAACAGAGGGATTTATTTGTTCCTGCCCCCAATCCTTCCTTTGCTCAATGCCTGGACCACAAACCTTCATCAATGTGCTATATGTTTTCTGCTGCACCCCTGGCATGGTTATAGCCTCTTAGTCCTCTTCATAAATTTAACAGAAATTTGTGCTTAAAGCAAAACTATAGGCAACACTTTTTTCATTTTGGATAGAGTAATGGAGGGTATAACCCCTGTCAGTTTATTTTTTGCCATCCCTCTCCCGTTGCAGGGATTTCCCTTCATTTCCTTCCCCATAGCCAAACAGGAAGTGAGAGGAAATCTCTGCAAATTAAGGGAATCCATTGCCCCCCCAAGGCTCTCAGAACTAGTGTCCCCACTGAAAAATTTCTGGGCAGGTCTTAAACAAGAAGGGGTGTGGCCTTGACAGGAAGGGGTGGGTCATATTTAAACTAGGGGATGCACGAGTTTAGTCAGGCCTAGGGAAGTACAAAACCTTAAATACACCACTGGCAGAGGCTAGGAGGGGCTGTCTTGAATATTGCCAGGTCCAGGAGTGCCAGGTCCTAAGAAACCCATAAATAGACATGGGCCATGCCAACAGGGGATTCAGGTAGAAGATGGAGAAGGAGAGCTGAGGGAGGCTGTCGATGGCCCTTGAGGGACTCCTTACCAGGTGTGGGTTTACCTTGGGCTGGAGCTTATTAGTCTGACCTGGAAGGATCCCACCACAGGAGACAGTTGGAGAGATTCAAGCTGGAGAGGCCACAGAGAGAGCAAGGAGAGACAGTGAGTAGATCAGCACAGTGCAGGGACAGACAAGGGGAGAGGCTGCCAGCTGTAGCAGTGCTCTTTTGAAGACAGTGGTGTGCCAAGTCTTCATCAAACCTTGCCCTAGGGAATCTCCATGTGCATGTCAGTCAGGAGGACTGGGAACAGGATGACAGCCAGGTGCAGCTGTTGGCAGCCAGATGGGCTAGCATCTTCTGAAGGCAGTGGAACTGGCATCAGTGGCCAGGGAGGCAGAAGAAGAGCATATGTGCTACTTTTCAAGAGACTGAGAGTTCCTGCCTTTAATGGGCTGTTGCTGAACTGACAAGAAGCCTGTCAGTTCCCTTAGGAGTGAACCAGCAGAAGTTGTGCAAAAGAGGAACAAAATTTTTGCAGGTGGAAGGCTGAAGATGAGTCTATAAAGGGAGGAAGTGTCCCTGATCTTAAAGTTGTTGTCACACTGGGCATCCCATAATCCCTTACCCCATTTAAGTTATTATCATCCCCTAATATATATATATGCATTTTTGGGATTGGCACTTTATTCATTCAAGTTGTTAAAGGGTGAGGACAATTTTGAAGATAATATGCCATGGTGTCAAGCTGTGCAGTGAAGATGTCAGTGGATGGGAATCAGTAAGTATACTCTGACTAAAATGCTGGGGGGAGGACATTGGGAACCTATAAATGCAATTACTCTTTAAAAGACTGGTACATAGAAAAATAAATGTCCATCCTTTGATGATTTTTAAAGTGCTTCATAGACCTCCTGAACCTGTGCATCATCTCTTATCTACTGTTCTTTGCGTGTTCATGTTTTGTCCACTTGATTTGTCCATGTAGAAAGAGTGTGGTCATACTATAGATAGTAATGGATGACACAAACTTGACCATTGTTTGTCACTGAGAAATGTAGCATCTTCATAGCTCTTCAATTTAGTTTGAATTGCCCCATTGTGCAGGAGAGGACATATTTAGAGATAAGGGTGCTATATTTATCATCCTTTTTACGCAGCTGGATGCTGCTCATATGAAGCTCAGACACTCCCTATGGCACCAGTACATGGATTTCTATGCTTCTACTAGGCTTTCAATTCTTCCAGAGGGTTCATGAAAAGGCTTTTCAGAATGGTTTCCATTATGCCTGTAGGAAATATTCTTCACTTGTAATCAACACAAATTGATAATGGTATTGATATACACCTGAGCCCCACACTGCAAAGTTAGAGGCATTTGGAATATAATAGCCGTGTTTGCGCAGCTTTTATTGTAAACCATGGTTTGCCCTGCCACTGAAATGGAGGATGTGTGCACTCCATAATAATGAGATCTTCTATGTAATTGATTTTCAAGGACCTTTTTGTGGAAGCAACAATTAAAAGAGTGATTCATTCTTGTACATCAAGCACTACCATACTGCTAAAAGAAAAAATATATACCATTCTAAGAACTGAAAATTCCCGTTAAGAACAATACATGTTCAGCCACTTTATCTTATATGGCGTCATTGCATTAAAGATTGTTTATCTATCCATCTATCTTTATTTTTTTAACAAACTGATTCATTTCATTTGTTTTGAGGATTTTATTTTTATTTTTTTAAAGTTTGAATTCTAGTGTGTTCTGTAAGTAGTTTTAGTGCTATCCTGTCTAGCACAAAATTAGAATGCACGATTCTATCAATTGAAATCCTTTTTATTCACACTGAACTGCAGTTAAAAGTCATATTCTGAAACTTAGTGACAAATCCAACACAAATTTGATAAGAGCTGGCATTTCGGTAATTGGGTTACATGCACTCATATGACGATTGTCTTCAATTAATTTGTACACAGGACAAAAAAATACAGTATAAAACATATAGAACTATTCTCTTTAGAAGTGGGAACTCGTAGCAGCAGTAGCAGGTGATGGCTGGACTTCACCCTCAGGAAATGCAGTAAAACAGTAACTTACAATTCATTTTATTAGATCACTTAGAAGAATGTGTCAGAGCAACAATTTTGGACTCTCCAACTTTGCTAATCTATGGCTTCCTTTCACATCAAAGTCTGCAAAGTACAATATGGAGGTAGGCTAAGAGCCTGTTGCTCCATATGCCATCGTCCATGGTACTCATGGTGATTCTTGCAATGATTGACAAAAGGTTACAAACTTAATGAGCCAGGTGCAGGTCATTAGCAAGCTCTCAGCTCTCCAAGGTTGTAAGCCTAGGGTCCCAGCTGCAGAGTTCTTCCTAATATTTGTTGTCTGTGCGCACAGGCATTGAAATGTTAAATGTTGACATTATATGAGATAATATGGCTCTTATTGTAAATTATAAGTATCTTAAATGTCACAGTGGAATTTCACAATCAAATAAAGGCACAGGGGGCACAGCAGTATTATTGCTTACAGACACCAATATATACAGGAAATTCTCTTTAAACTCTAATCTTTAAAAAGTGTAAACCTGCAGGTTCCCCATTACATTCTGCATCAATATATTATTTTTTTAATGGTAGTAATATTAATTGCATTAATTAATAATGTCATTATTTTGAATGCTTTAAAAAAGTGATACAATGCACAAATTATATTTAAGATTGAAGAAGTTATTTATGTTTAGCACTTTAAAACAGCTTTCATTTTTTAAATTATTTGTTTTAGCTCACTCCCTTCTGTTAAGTGTCTAGGGATATCCTTCAACTGAACCAAGCCATAACAAAAGATACTATATGACAATATTATTATTATTACAAATTTATTGAAGAGTATGTGCTAAACTGAGTAACAAATGTTTTAAAATTCTTTTTGGACATGGACAATATTTTGAACATGGATAAATATGTGTTTTGGTCTTCAATTGATATTCCACTTGATAGCCTATTGCATTGAGCGAAGTGTGATAATTATGTACAGATTTAATTTTTTTTGCTTTTTAAGTATACACGGCCAATAAGTTTTATGTGCTTGGCAGAGGAAAAGAAGACATGCTCATGAATAAATTGTGTCAAATCGAAAATGGTTCCAACGAAAGATGGTTCCAACCAGGGCTTTTTTTCTCAGAAAATAGGTGCAGGAACTCACCCTCCCCGCCCAAATCCCCGCCCCCAACCATGCCCAAACCCCACCCAAACCACGCCCCAAACCCCACCCCCAGACACACCTTCCTTAGAGGAGAGCATATAGACCTGTGTACAGAGGGCAGGGGTCAGCAATATGTAACATAGAGCCCAGCACAAAGAGAGCAGTGGTAAAGCAGATGTAATATGCAGTCCAGCATACAGAGTGCAGGGCTCGGGAGTATGTAACGCAAAACTCATTGTACAGAGTACAGCATTAATAAGGAGTACCATCCAGAGGCCTTTAATATGTAACATACAGCACACAGAGTATAGCAGTTCTGAGTATGTAATGTACAAGGTGTTCCAAAATTCTCACCCTACACACAGTGCTATACATTGCATACTCACTTCTGCTTATCTCTTTGCTTACCTCTGTGTCCCCCATCCACACCCAACCTCTGCAATCCTCATCCACACCCAACCTCTGCAACCCTCATCCACAGCTCACCTCTTCTTTCCCCTGTCCACAGCTCCACTCTGCACCCCTATCCACAACACACCTTTGCCCCCCCCTTCAACATCCCACCTCTGCAACCCTCTAACTACAGCTTACACCCCCAGTCCACAACTCACCTCTGCACTCCCATCCATATTATCTCTGCTCCCCTTCTGCACCCCCATCTAAAGCTCACCCCAATCCACAGCTCTCACCACCCATGTTTCCCCTCTGCACCTCCAGCTTCCCCTACAGCTCTTACCTCTGCACAGCTGGCATCATTCTCCACAGCTCTCATTTTGCACAACCTGCCTTCTGCCCTCTGCAGCTCTTACCTCTGTACAAAGCTCCCTCCTTCCCAGTTCTCCTCTCTGGACAAATTTCCACCCCCCAGCTGTCCTCTCTGCTAAAATTCCCCCTCTCCTCTCTGCACAAATCCCCGCCCACTTTCCCAGCTCTCTGCTCTGCATAAATCCCCCCACTCTCCTTTCCGCACAAATCCCCCCCCACACTTTCCCAGCCCTTCTCTCTGCACAAATCCCCCCACTTTCCCAGCCCTTCTTTCTGCATAAACCACCCCCCACTTTCCCAGCCCTCCTCTCCACACAAATCCCCCCCACTTTCCCAGCCTTCCTCTCTGCACAAATCCCCCCCACTCTCCTCTCCGCACAAATCGCCACCCCCCACTTTCCCAGCCCTCCTATCCGCACAAATCCCCCGCACCACTTTCCCAGCCCTCCTTTCTGCACAAATCCCCCCCACCACTTTCCAAGCCCTCCTTTCTGCACAAATCCCTCCTCCTCTCTGCACAAATTCTTAGCCCTCCTCTCTGCACAAATCCCCCCCACCACTTTCCCAGCCCTGCTCTCTGCACAAATCCCCCCCACCACTTTCCAAGCCCTCCTTTCTGCAAAAATCCCCCCCTCCTCTCTGCACAAATTCTTAGCCCTCCTCTCTGCACAAATCCCCCTCCAACCACTTTTCCAGCCCTCCTTTCTGCACAAATCCGCACCACCACTTTCCAAGCCCTCCTCTCCGCACAAATCCCCCCTCCTCTCTGCACAAATTCTCAGCCCTCCTCTACGCACAAATCCCTCCACTTTCCCAGCTTCCCTCTATGCATAAATTCCCCCACTTCCACACATACTGTACATTTTCCCAGTTCTCCTCCATACTCAAATCCCCCCACACACTTACACAGTTGTCTCTGCACAATCCCCCCTCCCCCCCTTTCGTTCACAGTTCTTGCCGCAAATTCAGTCTCTGCGGAGCTCTCTCTCCCCCCCGTTTTCATTCCAAACTCCCTCACCTCTTCCACCGGCAGTTCCCCAGTCCACCTGGTATGCGCAGGCTTTTTTTACAGCTGATTGAGGAGCTGTATCTGGGGCGGGGTTTCAGGGCTCCTCCGCTCTCCGTGCTACAATGTGACTAGAGGCGGGGACAGAAGCTGCCTCCTGAACCAACACAGGCAGCTGTACGTTGCCGTGTTGTGTCTCGTAAAATCTCGAGGGCTGCACAGCGCTTGTGTGTCATGGAAGGTTGGAGCAGAGAGGGCTGTCATAGGTTCCGGAGCGGCGTTCCGCCGCGTTCCGGCAGAAAAAAAGCCCTGGTTCCAACTAATATGTACCCAATACTCATTCTTGTGGGTGGACGGTGGCATCTGAGCGCCCTCTATTATTGAAGGGAGCTTCCAGATTCTGATAAGCCCCCACCCACAGACCCCCACAACCGTCAGTCAAGGTTGTGGGGAAGAGGCTCTTGTCCTATCCTCATCAACATGGACTTTCCACCCTGGAAAGTCACCTCCCCATGTTGGGGGCATGTGGCCTAGAATAGTTTGGGACACATATATCAAACACAAGGCCCGCCAGGCCATTTCATGTGGTCCTCGTGGCCAGGGTTTTTTTTCAGCCGGAGCGTAGTGGAGCTCTCTTCCACCACCTCCAACTCTCGCCCTCTGCTCCCTGCTCACCACTGTCACTTGTCGAAAAAGATGTCCTCTGTGTTTACAAGGTCAGCTTTCTTCTCGGTGGCTCTGCCCTGCCTGCTTTGCACTCACAGCGGGGACAAGGAAGATGTGGATACATTTGCAGTGTGGTCATAGGTGGGATGGGGCATCATGTGGTAGGCTGCACAATGATCCCCATCTATGCCTGGGTACAGAGATGCCAAATGATCTTACCGCAAGTAAGAGGGAGAGGCGGAGCCATCTACACTGATGGGAGGTACTAGAGCCCAGCCAGGTATTTTTTGAAAAGATGAGATGTGAGGAAGCTTGGGGGGGGGGGGTAAGTACTATGGGGGGGATAGGAGTAGAGTAGTGCAGAGGTCAGAGCCAAAAAGGGCAGTAAGTTAGGTGTGGACAGCATGTAAAAGAGAGCTGAAGCCTGCACACTGTGCATAGCACACCCCTTAACCCTGCACTCTGTATGTAGCACACCCCTGAACCCTGCACTCAGTATATAGTGCACCCCTAAACTCTGCCCTATGTACGTAGTGCACCCCTGAACTCTGTACATAGTGCATCCCTGAACCCTGCACATAACGCAATCCTAGCATTTACTGTTAGTGCGTGATTACGTTCCTGCACCTATTCTCTGACAAAAAAGCCCTGGATACATTTATGTATAATCTTACAGATAAAATCGTCCCTTTGGCCCTTTGGGCAAATATAATGCTGATGCAGCCCATGATGAAACTGAGTTTGACACCCCTGGTTTAGGAGGATGGGCAGGGGAGAGGTATCCTCTTAAAATCCATACCAGACTCAAAATGTCTGCTATGCATTTTGGGGGGAACTAAAGTTAATTTTTAATTTTTTTTGTTATTGCTGTAGAATGTCCTACAGAAAAAAACATACAGTTTAAATTGCTGGTAAATAAAACTTCATTGCCGGCTTCTTAAAAAAAAAAACCACACAGACCCCTCCAAAGGTTCCCACATTACATGACAGATTCTTTAAAAAAGAAGAGAAATGCCATTTGCTGGCAATGTAAAACTTGTTTTCTTTGTAAATGATAGTGCTTTAATAATCACTGCTCCTGGCCACATGGAATTTAAAAAGTAAGATTTTTTTTGAATTGGTACATATTCTCAAGGGCAGTGGCAACCCCTCTATGCTATTTTTTGACATCACCTTGCCTATTAGCCCAGAAAATGGGCATTTTTATTTTAAGAGATTCAGCTTCCATTAAGTTTGAGCAAACTGTTTTGAGGTTTGACAAACCCTGCTCGAACCAAACCCAGGGTAGTTTGGCTCATCACTGGTCTCAAAAAACTTTCTACATATTACCCTTTTTTGCAGCATAATCAATTACCACAATGATGCATTAGCAATGTGTGTTTTCTTGTTTTCTCTAGATTATTATTATTATTATACAGAATTTATATAGCGCCGACAGTTTACGCAGCGCTTTGGGGGATGAGCTAATGGAGAAAACAGTGCAGTTGTTAGATGGAGGCAGGATAGTCTTCTCTGAAGAGGAAAGTTTTCAGGGATTGCCTAAGGGTGGATAAATTTGGAGACAGTCTGACAGATTGAGGTAGGGAATTCCAGAGTATGGGCGAGGCTCGGGAGAAGTCTTAGAGGCGGATATGGGAGGAGGTGATGAGGGAGCTAGAGAGCAGGAGTTCTTGGGAGAAACGGAGACAGCGATTAGGTTGGTATTTTGAGACAAGGCTAGTGATGTAACTGGGCGCAGAGTTGTGGATGGCTTTGTAACTTATTGTTAGTATTTTGAATTTAATTTGTTGGGCGAGTGGCAGCCAATGGAGGGATTGTCAGAGAGGGGTAGCAGACACTGAGCAGTTTGTAAGGTGGATGAGTCTGGTAGCAGCATTCATGATGGACTGAAGGGGGGATAGCCTATTTAAAGGTAAGCCAATGAGAAGGGAGTTGCAATAGTCGAGGCGAGAGATAACCAGGGAGTGAATCAGGAGCTTTGTGGTTTCATTGGTTAGAAAGGGACGTAGTTTAGAGATGTTGCGGAGGTTGAGGTGGCAAGCCTTACGCGTTTCTTTCGTCATATGGACATCTTCTGAGTCGTATGGCGTAAGGTGGGGCTAATCTGACACGCTCATGCGTCACGTCCAGGATTTGTGGTTTTTACATATGATCGGTGGGACGCAAGCTCCGAGTGCGGAGAGCGCGGCTTCCCCATCACGCTTGGAGAGTTTGTGAGCAAGTTGGCTCTCTCTCCTCTCTTTTTATTTAAATAACCTTTTTGAATACACTTCTAATAAACACAGCAATACAGAATTACGCTATGTGGATTGTTTTTTCCTGTTTTTTAGCACACACACATGCGGTCATCTGACCGGGATCTACGCTGCAGAGGAGGGCATTGGAGTCTCCTTCCCCTCCGTCCGTGGATGACCTTCCTGCCCGGGAGCCGGGAACCAGGAGGATATCGCAACTCTAGGATTGGGATCACACTATTTCTACACGCTTGTACCCCTGCAGGGGTGAAGCGCTCTGGTGAGTGAAAGCACAAAAGGGGAGCACAGTCACTTTGGTCAGCACGTTCTTTGTTCATCTTTGGAACATTTTTTTCTTATTGAAGAAAGCACTTGTCACTTTTTATATGGACACTGATTTTTGATTTTTATATTTTTAGAAAAAAATTTTTGGGGGCACTATTGGCTTATGGACACTTAGTTTATTATACATTTTATTATTATCTTATATATATTTATTGGATATCACCATAGTAGCTTTTTTAGCTATATGTTTGCAATATATACTAATGTTGTTTGACAGATATTATTCACATCAGCTGATGGTATTTATTCATTGATTGTTATTTATACACATGTTTACATTTTTCTACTTCTTGTAAATTAATGCACAGGTCACTTTTCTCATATGTAAGGTAGTACTTGGTTTTACTACTGATACACAGTTTGTACACCTTTTTTATTTTAGGTATATGTTTACACAGATATGTGAATATACCATTAATAGTTATATACACATAGTCTTTTTCAGTAAGTACAGCGCCATTTCCCTTTCTACGCTTTTATATTCTGATTGGGTTCCACTTAAGTGGGACTTTATTATAGGGAGGCAGCAGTCACACTTATCCTAAGCGCGGATTCCTCTGATAAACTGGATCAAGAAGGTTGTTCTTAATGAGGTGGTCACTCAGTTGGTTGTAAACCAGGCGTTCAAGGAGTATAGAGGAAAAGGGGAGCAAGGAGATAGGGCGTAGGTTGTTAAGATTGGTAGGGTCCAAGGACGGCTTTTTAAGTATGGGGGTGACCAGTGCATGTTTTAGAGCATTGGGGAAGGTGCCGGAGGTGAGGGAGAGATTGAAGATGTAGGTTAGAGAGTGTAGGATGGTGTCAGAGGGCGACCGGAGCATTTGAGAGGGAATAGGGTCCAGGGGACAGGTGGTTAGGTGGGCGATAGAAAGGAGTTTAGCAACAACTAGATTCAGTTTTTCTATCTGGCGTCTGAAAGTTCATTTCTGGAGGTGTACAGTATTTACTGAATTGTATTCACTTAACTTGTAGTCACCATCTACAACACCTGAAAACAGTAATGTTTTTGATTAGTTGTCTTTTGTTCCTTCTATACATACTACCTTCATTCTCTGCTTCTTAACTGCATTTATATCACCAGGGCTAGTGCAATAACAGATGATTGCATCTGGATACTTCAGGAGCAGGCTATCTTCCTCCAAATGCTCCCGGGTTATCTTTGCCCAGGAAAACACTTACAAACTACTTTCTCATCGGTACACCCTGGACCGTGTGTCTAAATTTACCACATCGGTATCCCCCATGTGCTTACGTGGCTGTAGAGTACAAGGCACTCTATTCCATACTTAGTGGTCCTGCTCCTCCGTTTTGGATGCGGGTATATAACATGATCAGATCAGTCCTTTTAATCACTTTAATCCGCAACCCCTGGGAGGTGCTATTGCATGAGCAGATCTCCTCATTGACTCAGAACCAGGGAAAGCTGGCAGGATTTGTGTTCCTAGCTGCCTGGCAAACTCTAGCTAGAACATGGAAACAACCGTTTCTCACTTTTGATGTAGTGTGACAGAGGCTCATGGACATGATGGCACAGGAGAATCTCACCTCCATTCTAGAGGAAACCTATGCTAAATTCCTCAAACTTTGGGATCCTTGGGTCATATATAATACCCAGGTGACTGTAGACAGGACGTTGTTTTTAGTTTGACCATGCTTTGTAACTCCCTGGAGCTATGATATGGCAGATTCATGCAGAAGAGACTCCTTCAGCCCTTTCCCCCCTTTTTCCCCTCTCCTCCTTCTTCTCAGGCATATCTCCCTTGTAACTATTCTCGCTCTTACCTTTCCTATTTATTCCCCCTCCCCTTCTTTTCTTTATGTATTTTTTTTTTTTATTCCTTATCCCTTCCTTTTCTATGCTCATTATTAACAGTGAAGAGCAACCCTCATTAACAGATGCACCGTACTGATCTTCTCAACTGTGATCTTTAAGCACACTGTTGGGAAGTGAATTTTACATTTAGCCTTGCTTGGGTTACTGTGACCTTGAAATCATTGATGCAGTGTGCCATCTTTGTCACACAACTTGTACTACTTTGGTGCATTCTTGACTGCTGTTTACACCCCTTTTTTATTGTAAAACTATAATACAACTTTTGTAAAACAAACTGCAAACTTTTAATCCCCTATATCTGGCCCTTGGTGCATTATTCCTACCATCAATAATGGGATGGTATTTCTCCCATTGACACCAATTATGGGATACTACTCCTCCCAATGACGCTAATGATGTAAAACTATTCCTCCACTGATACCAATGATAGGACATTATTCCCTTTCCTACTAACCACAGATACTATTTTTAATACCATTGACCACCAAACCTAAGTCATTATTTAGTCCCACTGATTCTGGGAAATTTTTGACTCTCTCTGCCCCCCAATGCCCAAGGGTCAGTAAATTGGCCCTTTGTTTAGCAAGTTTTTAGGACCCTGATTCTGGAGTGAAATAACCTGCTCATGAACAGCTCAGCATGTTATTCTATAGATTCAAAAGGTGTATTCCTATACTTATGCATGGCAATTTATGGATTACCTCCACTTTGATTCACCTTTAAGAGAAAATGATTGATACTTTGACCAGTTTTAATAATTTCTCAGTTTTATTGGCAATAGATACGACTGGAAAATGTGTGCTGAAAATCATAGTTTTCAGTAAATCTTTTAAATTCTGTAGAAGTAAACTGAGAATCTCTAAGTTGACACAAACTCTTTTGGAATTCAATATCTAGAAAATATTGCTTTTAGTTTCTCAGTGATGGTGAATACTAAGGTGTTTTTAAACATTATATTTTAAAGATCTGCTGTAATCATTCACAGCTGTAATATAGTATATTGCGATTTTCTAGTATAAAAGATCTAATGCTAATTTTTACCATGTGCGAAATTATAGGTTCCCTGAGGTTGGAAGAGGGAGGCTAAAGCAAATTGGACATTTGAACATCACTTCCTTAATTTGAGCATTACTTTCACACTAGTACAAAAAAAAAATGCTCAATTTTTCCTTTTCTCAACTTCCTTGTGACCTTAATTTAGTGGATTATCAATTAAAGTCAAACAACTGTTCAGTTTTGCAGGTGAGGGCATCCAAAACAACCACTCATCTCAAAGCGGAAGTGAGGAGGAGGATTGTCTCTACTCATATAGTGTAGTCACTGCACCATGCATGAACAGAGAAAGAGGAATTTGAGCTGTCTACCGAGCTCACATCCCATACCCCATCTCTAATCTGTCAGGGATCTGTGGTGGTTTTCCATACACTGCATCTGAGCACCATAAAAAATGCAATTTTAAGTGGTTCTAAAGGCTTTTTCTTTTTTTTTTTTTTTACTTTAATGCATTCCTTATCCACAACCATTGCACAGAGCAGGTAAGTATGACATGTTTATTATTAAAAAAAGAAGGTGTACAATCACTTTAATAAAGTTGTAATATTCAAAGCAAACCTACACAGCCATTCATGTCTCCATGCTTTATTTGGCTAAGGAATCACACTGAAAAACACCCCCTAGCATTTCTGACAATGGCCATCTTGAGTAAGGGCAGATGCCTTAGCTCAGGCATGCAGGCAGGAGGGTGTGTTTAGCTAAGTAAAACCCTCCTTTGTATTTTATAGTTGGTGAAGTTGAATAAAGACCTAAGTCCATCCAGTTCAACCTGTGTGGATGTGCATGCATTTATGTCTCTAGCACGTCCCATATCCCTGTATGCTGGTTACCCTAAGATGCCTATCTAAGAGTTTCTTTTTAATTGTTAACAGTTCCCACTGAAACCACTGATTGTGAAAGGAAGTTCCATATCCTTACCATTCTAAAAGTAAAGAATCTCTTACGCAGTTTAACCACTTCAGCCCCAGAAGGATTTACCCCCTTCCTGACCAGAGCACTTTTTGCGATACGGCACTGAATCGCTTTAACTGACAATTGCGTGGTCGTGCGACGTTGCACCCAAACAAAATTGATGTCCTTTTTTCCCACAAATAGAGCTTTCTTTTGGTGGTATTTGATCACCTCTGCGGTTTTTATTTTTTGCGCTATAAACAAAAAAAAGCATACATTTTGAAAAAAAAGCAATATTTTTTACTTTTTGCTATAATAAATATCCCAAAAAATATATAAAAAAACAAATTTCTTTCTCAGTTTAGGCCAATATGTATTCTTCTACATATTTTTGGTAAACAAAATCGCAATAAGCGTATATTGATTGGTTTGCGCAAAAGTTATAGCGTCTAACAAATAGGGGATAGATTTATGTCATTTTTATTATTATTTTTTTATTGGTAATGGCAGCGATCTGCGATTTTTATCGTGACTGCGACATTATGGCAGACACATTGGACACTTTTGACACCATTTTGGGACCATTGTCATTTATACAGAAATCAGTGCTATAAAACTTCACTGATTACTGTGTAAATTACACTGGCAGGGAAGGGGTTAAACACTAGGAGGCGATCAAGGGGTTAAGTGTGTTCTAGTGAGGTGTTCTAACTGTGGGGGAGATGGGCTACCACTGACATAACAACGATCACTGCTTCCAGCAGTAGATCCCTGTCATGTCACTAGGCAGAACAGGGAAATGCCTTGTTTACAAAGTCATCTCCCAGTTTTTCCGCTCCGTGACACGATCGCGGGCCCCTGGTGGACATCGAGTCTGCAGGACCTGTGGGCACAGTCATGGAGTACGCGGCGCACGCGTACACAATACCGCAATTTAAAGGGGACGCACCTGTATGCCCATTTCCCCAGCCGTGCCATTGTGCCGATGTACATCGTTGTGCGCTGGTAGGCATAAAGTTAAGGTTAAACCGCTTGTGGTATACCTTCATTGAGTGGTCACCTGTCTTCTTGAGCGATCTGAGACTGAACAATTTTCTCCTTATGCTGAAATCACCATTTAAAAACCACTTCAATACATGGCCATAGTAATGACATCCTTGACTTTTAGGGGGATATCTGAATGATGCCTGCAGCTAGAGGCATCATTCAGATATCATTCTTTGCAGCCAGCGATTCTGTGCACAATAAGAATGATCATAGCGGCAGTTCCGCCGCTTGATCGTTGTTATAGGTGACGGGAGGGGACATCCCCCCCTCCCACCGCCATCCGGTGCTTCTCCGTGCTCTCCCGTGCCATCGGGGGGCCCAGAGAAAGAATCAGCCACGCCGGATGAGGACGATATCGATTTCCGGTGACCAGATGGTCACCAGTCATCTCTATGACCGGCGGAGGCCTATTCTGGCACTTCTCTCCTTCATGTAAAAATCATCATTTTTTTGCTGGAAAATTACTCAGAACCCCCAAACATTATATATGTTTTTTTTAGCAGACACCCTAGGGAATAAAATGGTGGTCATTGCAACTTTTTATCTCGCATGGTATTTGTGCAATAATTTTTCAAACGCCTTTTCTTTGGAAAAAAACGGTTTCATGAATTAAAAAATAACAAAACAGTAAAGTTAGCCCAATTTTTTTGTATAATGTGAAAGATGATGTTACGCCGAGTAAATAGATAACATGTCACACTTTAAAATTGCGCACAATCATTGAATGGCGCCAAACTTCATTACTTAAAACTCTCCATAGGCGACGCTTTAAAATTTTTGACAGGTTACCAGTTTAGAGTTGCAGAGGAGGTCTAGTGCTAGAATTGTTGCACACGCTCTAACGCAGGTGGCAACACTGTCAGCATGGGATCGCTGAAATTTTTTCCCGATCTCATGCTTTCCAGCTTGGAGGAGAGATGTGGGGTCTTATTGACCCCACATTTCTCCATAAAGAGGACCTGTCATGTAGCTTCCTTGTAATAGGAATAAAAGTGATTAAAAAATTTTTTTAAAAAAAGTGTAAAAATAAAAAAAATTAAGTTAAAAATAAAAAAAAATTAAAATTTAAAACGCCCCTGTCCCCAGTAGCTCGCGCTTAGAAGCGAACGCACAGGTAAGTCCCACCCACATATGTAAACGCCGCTCAAACCACACATGTGAGGGATGGGCCGAACACCCCCCCGTTCGGTTCGCACCAGAACATGCGAACAGGCAAAACATTTTTTCGAACACACAAACACCGTTAAAGTCCATGGGACACAAACATGAAAAATCAAAAGTGCTAATTTTAAAGGCTTATATGCAAGTTATTGTCTTAAAAAGTGTTTGGGGATCTGGGTCCTGCCGCAGGGGCCATGTATCAATGCAAAAAAAAGTTTTAAAAACAGCCGTTTTTTCAGGAGCAGTGATTTTAATAATGCTTAAAGTGAAACAATAAAAGTGTAATATTCCTTTAAATTTCATACCTGGGGGGTGTCTATAGTATGCCTGTAAAGTGGCACATGTTTCCCATGTTTAGAACAGTCTGACAGCAAAATGACATTTCTAAAGGAAAAAAGTCATTTAAAACGACTCGCGGCTATAATGAATTGTCGGTCCGGCCATACAAATAAAAGTTCATTGATAAAAACAGCATGGGATTCCCCCAAAGGGGAACCCCGAACCAAAATTTAAAAAAAAATGCGTGGGGGGTCCCCCCAAATTTCATACCAGGCCCTTAAGGTTTGGTATGAATATTAAGGGGAACCCCGCACCAAAATTTAAAAAAAAATGGTGTGGGTCCCCCCCTCAAAATCCATACCAGACCCTTCAGGTCTGGTATGGATTTTAAGGAGAACCCTACGCCAAAATAAAAAAAAAAATGACATGGGGTCCCCCGAAAAATCCACACCAGACCCTTATCCGAGCACGCAACCTGGCAGGCCGCAGGAAAAGAGGGGGGATGAGAGCGCCCCCCCTCCTGAACCGTACCAGGCCACATGCCCTCAACATTGGGAGGGTGCTTTGGGGTAGCCCCCCAAAGCACCTTGTCCCCATGTTGATTGGAAGAAGGGCCTCATCCCCACAACCCTTGCCTGATGGTTGTGGGGGTCTGCGGGCAGGGGGCTTAACGGAATCTGGAAGCCCCCTTTAACAAGGGGACCCCCAGATCCCGGCTCCCCCCTGTATGAATTGGTAATGGGGTACAAATGTACCCCTACCATTTCACAAAAAAAGATGAGGCCCTTCTCCCCATCAACATGGGGACAAGGTGCTTTGGGGGGCTACCCCAAAGCACCCTCCCAATGTTGAGGGCATGTGGCCTGGTATGGTTCGGGAGGGGGGGGGCGAGAGACCTGCCAGGTTGCGTGCTCGGATAAGGGTTTGGTATGGATTTTTGGGGGGACCCCCTGCCATTTTTTAAAATTTTGGTGCGGGGTTCCCCTTAAAATCCATACCAAACCTGAAGGGTCTGGTATGGATTTTGAGGGGGACCCCCACACCATTTTTTTTAAAATGTTGGCGCGGGGTTCCCCTTAATATCCATACCAGACCTGAAGGGCCTGGTATGGAATTTGGGGGACCCCTACACATTTTTTTAAAAATTTTGGTTCGGGGTTCCCCTGTGGGGGAATCCCATGCCATTTTTATCAATTAACTTTTATGTGTATTACCGGGACCGACAATTCATTATAGCCGCAAGTAGTTTTAAATTACTTGTTTTCCTTTAGAAATGTCATTTTGCTGTCAGACTGTTCTAAACACGAGAAACATGCGCCACTTTACAGGCATACTATAGACACCCCCCAGGTACAAAATTTAAAGGAATATTACACTTTTATTGTTTCACTTTAAGCATTATTAAAATCACTGCTCCCGAAGAAACGGCCCTTTTTTAAAACTTTTATTTGCATTGATACATGTCCCTTGGTGCAGGTCCCAGGTCCCCAAACACTTTTTATGACAATAACTTGCATATTAACCTTTAAAATTAGCACTTTTGCTTTCTCCCATAGACATTTAAAGGGTGTTCCGCGGCTTTTGAATTTGCCACGAACACCCCAAATTGTTTTCTATTTGGCGAACGGGCGAACAGCCAATGTTCGACACGAACATAAAGCCCATCCCTACTCCTCATCCTCTGTCACCCAGGTTCAGAGTAATTTCCAACACAGCTGCCAAAGTGGCCTATTCCACCGGCTCCTTGTCCACAGTCACTCCTTCCGTAGCCCCACCATCATGCACCGAGGAGTTCCCAAAATTATTCGACCACAGTGTCGGGTACATGCAGCTGGAGGATGCACAGCGATTTGAAGGCTCCGATGTTGGTTCCCAGGTTGAAGAAGGGAGTAACGTGAGCCTAGAAAGAGAGGGTGCCACAGAAGGACAAGAAACTGGCAGTCATGTTCCCGCAGCTGCAGCATACTGCCAAATTTGCTCCAGTGACGAGGAGGAAGGGGATGATGAGGTCACTGACTGTACTTGGGTGCCTGAGAGAAGAGAGGAGGAAAGTGAGGAGGAGGAGGAGAAGGAGGCACAAATCTAACGGTTGTTAGAGTTCGCTCCGCAGGTGCAGGGCACTGCTGACTCCCCGCTGACTTAAAAATGTTCCTTGGTGTGGGCCTTTTTTGACTTGTGTGCAGCAGATCACACCGTTGCTGTTTGCAACCTATGTCTGAAGCGGATCAGGCCAGAACAGCAGCCACTTGGGAAACACATGCTTGACCAGACATATGACGACCTGCCATACAGTACATTGGCAACAGCACTTGAAAGAACCACATCAAAGAAAAAGACAGACTTCTCCTTGCTCCTCATCTGGGATCTACAACCCCACTATACCTCCAGTCCTCTCAAAAACCTGCACTGAGAGGAATGAAGGTATAGCAATAGGTGTCCCAAGTACTTGCAGCCAATCTGCTAGCAGTACACCACCCATTGATTTTAGCAGGCAAATTTTCCTACCCCAGTTGCTGAACCGTAAAAAAAGAAATTCGGTCCCAGCCATTCACATGCTCAGCGTTTAAATGCTACCTTGGCCAAATTGCTAGCACTGCAACTGCTGCCTTTTCAGCTGGTAGACTCTGCCCCCTTTTGTGAATTTGTGGAATCTGCTGTACCTCAGTGGCAGGTTCCAAAACGCCATTTCTTTTCACAAAAGGCCATTCCGGCTCTCTACCAGCATCTGGAAGGCAATGTTTTGGCCTCGTTGGACAGGGCAGTCAGCAGTAAGGTTCATATTACTGCTGACTCATGGTCCAGCAGGCATAGGCAGGGACGTTACCTTTCCTTTACGGTGCACTGGGTAACTCTGCTGGCAGCTGGGAAGGATGTAGGACAGGGTTCAGTGTTGTTGGAGCTTGTTCAGCCACCACGCCTCCAAAATGCTAGTGGTGATTCTGCCACAGCTCTCTCCTCTACCCCCTCCTCTTCTTCTTCCTCTATGGCCTCTTCTGCAGATTTTCCTCTGAACCAGCCGTGCTCTGTAGGCGTTCAAGGAGCTATGCAAGGAGTCAGGCTAAAAGATGCCATGTGGTGCTTGAGTTGGTCTGCCTAGGGCACAGGAGCCACACTGGGGTAGAGATTCTGTCAGCTCTGCAGGGGCAGGCTCAGAGGTGGTTGACGCCGTGCCAGCTTTAGCCAGGAATGGTTGTATGTGACAATGGCACCAACCTTCTCTTCGCCCTCCGACAGGGACACTTGACCCATGTTCCATGTTCCACGTCCTGAATTTGGTGGTGCAGCAGTTCTTGAGCAGATACTCAGGCTTACAAGATCTCCAGAGGCAGGCCAGAAAAGCCTGTGGTCATTTCCACTGGTCATACAATGCCAGTGCTCAGTTGTCTAACATTCAAAGGGAATTCAACCTGCCCACCAACCGCCTCATTTGTGCCATGCCCACCAGTTGGAACTCAATGTTGGCAATGCTGCAGCGGCTGCACACACAACAGAGGGCCATCAGTGAGTACCTGTGCGAGTATGGCACGAGGACAGGGTCAGGGGAGCATGGCTTCTTTTCGCCACGCCAGTGGCTACTGATCAAGGATATATGCACTGTCCTGTCACCATTTGAGGAGGCCACAAGGATGGTGAGCAGCAACAATGCATGGATCAGTGACACTGTCCCTCTAGTCTTTCTGCTGGAGCACAAGCTTGGTGGAATCATGGACAGGGAACTTGAGGCAGAACAGAGGAAGGAAGAGCAGGACTTCCTTTCCTCTCAAGGCCCCCTTTATCCAGATAGCATTCCTGTGGGCCCGCCAAACACACAGGAAGAAGAGGAGGAGGATTGTGTCAGCATGGATGTAGAAGATATCACTCAGCAGCAGTCTTTGAGGGATAGTTTTTAGTCCCCGGAAACCCAAGCAGTTGTATGTGGCTAAAAGGAGGTAGTTATGGATCATGTGAGCCTTAGTGACCCACAGGACTCAGAATCGAATGCCTCGCAAACTTATGCTGCATGGCCTCCCTGGTTCTGCAAAGCCTGCAAAAGGACCCTAGGATTTGTGGTATAAAGGAGAGTGATTATTACTGGCTGGCAACCCTTCTTGATCCACGTTACAAGGGTAAAGTTGCAGAACTCATCCTGCCTTCGCAGAGGGAGCAGAGGATGAAACATCTTCAGGAGGCCTTGAAGAAAGGTTTGGGGGGGAACCCATGCCGTTTTTTTCAATGATTTTTTTCTATGTTGCCAGGATCCGACAATACATTACAGCTGCAAGCAGTTTTAAGTGACTTTTTTCCTTTAGAAGTTAATTAATTTTGCTGTGATACAGTTATGAACATGGGAAGGATGCGCTACTTTACAGGCATACTAGGGACACCCCCATGCTCAATATTTAAAGGAATATTACATTTTTATTGTTTCACTTTTAGCATTATTAAAATCACTGCTCCCGAATAAACAGACATTTTAAAAACTTTTTTTGCATTGATACATGTCCCCTGGGGCAGGATCCAGGTCCCCTTACACTTTTTATGACAATAACTTGCATATAAGCCTTTAAAATGAGCACTTTTGTTTTTTCACGTTCGTGTCCCATAGACTTGAAAGGTGTTCGCGTGTTTGCACAACTTTTTTGCCTGTTCGCATGTTCTGCTGTGAACCGAACCGGGGGGGGGTGTTCGGCTCATGCCTACTCAAGACCATTCGGAAGATACACTGTTTATCACCACCCTTTGAACGTGCTCCTTTACCAGTTTTCTTTACAGGTACATAAACTATTGTCAATGTCAATGCTTACAGACCTCAATTTGTAAATTAAACATTTATGGGGTACTGTGCCAACGCTTTGGCGAAATGTAGATAAACTACATGCACAGGTCTTCATTTATCCACGTTACAGCTCATTTCCTCATAGAATGTTAACAGGTTGGTCTGGCATGAACAATTTTTTTTAAAATCTCATGCTGGTTACTAGGCAGCAAAAAAAAAGCATTAAATCGTACGACTAGAGGTTGCCTGCCCCAAATCCTCCTTGGAGGTTGTACATGTAGCATTAACTCACGGTGGAGCTGCTGGTTTAAAGCGGGTTGTTACTGTCACCTTTGTTACCACAATTTCACCAGGACCGGGTCTAGGGTCCCGTTGAGTTTAATACCAGACAGTGTAGACACCAGACACTTGAGTATTTTTTCCAATGCTTTAATAAGAGTAACTGAAGGAAGTAGCAGGAAAGAGGTAGAAGAAGAGTTGCAGGGAAGTTCAAATACCTTTTCTTGATGTAGTATTATGAATTGGAATCTTGTAGATGAATGTACTCTCCTTTTAGAGCTGAATCTTTGCCCACCCGGATAGGTTTCTCTCACTAACCTAGCAACCGGCACGCAGCATGAACAAAAGTCTCTGCCACAGACTTAAATGGAATAGAAACCAGTATGATCCTCTGCCACAGGATGTAATGGTTTACGATGGACAGCAAACACAGCACTAGAACCTTTAAGCTGACCCGGCAGTACTATGCGGTAGGTTAACTTTAGGATGCGTCCTCCAACTGAGTCACCAGGCCCCTCTCCAGACCAGCACTCTGCATGATCCTTCCATGATGGGTCCTCCCCTGGGATCTTCTCAGTTGTCCAGCTTCTTCCCGTAGGACAGACAGCACAGGACCATTCCCTCGCCGCTGTGGTAGGGCCCAGACACGGTAGTACTCCTAACACACACCTGTCGGCCAGAAGGGCCAGCAGGTGGAACGAAAAAGACCCTAAAACATGGCGTCTGTTCCATAAATACCCTCTCCCAGAATGCAACTCGGAGGACAACCTCCACCGAGTTATCTCCGGGACAGAAGAGCACCCATGCGCTTCAGCGCATTGCTTTCCAACACCGACCCATGGTGACAACGACACCCACAGGCACAGTGTGAAACTACATGCAACACAGCCAAACTGGAACAGAGGCTAAATCTGACTATGTATAAAACAGATAACCCACTAAATTTACCTATTAGCGGTAGATGAAAATCTACCAGCGCTACATACTCCCCCCACTACAATAGACGTTGTCCTCAACGTCTGTCAAAATAACTCCCAAGCCTGAGAGTAGGCATTTGAACTTAGAACTTGGATAAGGAAGAAGAAAAGACAGTATAGAAATATTACAGTTTCAACATTTATACAACAACATGTTCACATCCGCAAAAGAAATCACATTAGAACTGTCACAAACCCAACTATCTATCTAGCTGAAAAGCCTAACAGCTTGATAGGAGATCCAATTTTTCCTGAAAAAAACCAAAGTTAAACACACTCTGGATATGTACAGTATTATCACTAAACAGTTGAGGAGCAAAGCCTCATTCCAGGAGAAGAATGACACTCTCTTCCCACATATTTTCCTTTTAATGGAAACAAACTAAAGTAACTTTAAAAGTCCACCCCTCTCTTTGAGTGAATTACATCCTTTCAATAAAAGAAAGTCCACTAGCAAAGAATCTTTGGATTTGAAAACACTGAGATGAATATTATCTCTTGACCACGGAGATCTCTAGACACTCACACTTTCTAACTACACACCCCAAAGTTCCTTTTCATAATCACCAATAAAACCAAGGATCTGGCAATGTCAGTTTCTTTTCTAGTTTATCCACGGTGGTGATAAAGTACACAACATTATCTTTTCTGGGTCTGCAAATGACCACTTTGTCAGCATAGATGTGCCGACCATAGTTCCAATGTAGGAAACATCCATTGAAGCGTTCATCCATGGCAACAGAATACCCAGCTCTCCAGAAAGGTTTTGGCACAGACAAATAGTCCCAAACAGCTTCACGGTACCACTGTTCCCGGTTGTCCTCAATTTCCTGCATAATGTCCTGAGTAAGGTAGGGAAATTCCAGACCATATTCTGTAGAAACTCGCTTGGTGAGCACTCTCTGTAAATGGGCAAGTTTAGGCAAAGGTCTATCTTTCCCCAAACCAGGAGGCACACAAGAATTCAGTGATTTACTCACCATAGATCCGACAGGTGTCGAAAGCAAACTAGCAACTTTAGACAATGTCTCTTTGGCAGTACTGTGCGGCTCCACACAAGGTGATGTCTTCCCAGAATTCAGGGCTGTCCACTCTGAGAAGGTTAAAACAGAAGCAACATCTTCACCCTGGGCCCACAACAGTTCCTGTGACATTGTTTCAAACACATCATCATTAGGGATGAGCCGAACACCCCCCTGTTCAGTTCGCACCAGAACATGCGAACAGGAAAAAAGTTCGTACGAACACGCGAACACCGTTAAAGTCTATGGGACACGAACATGAATAATCAAAAGTGCTAATTTTAAAGGCTAATATGCAAGTTATTGTCATAAAAAGTGTTTGGGGACCTGGGTCCTGCCCCAGGGGACATGGATCAATGCAAAAAAAAGTTTTAAAAACGGCTGTTTTTTCAGGAGCAGTGATTTTAATAATGCTTAAAGTCAAACAATAAAAGTGTAATATCCCTTTAAATTTCGTACCTGGGGGGTGTCTATAGTATGCCTGTAAAGGGGCCCATGTTTCCTGTGTTTAGAACAGTCTGACAGCAAAATGACATTTTAAAGGAAAAAACTCATTTAAAACTACCCGCGGCTATTGCATTGCCGACAATACACATAGAAGTTCATTGATAAAAAGGGCATAGGAATTCCACAAAGGGGAACCCCGAACCAAAATTAAAAAAAAAAAATGACGTGGGAGTCCCCCTAAATTCCATACCAGGCCCTTCAGGTCTGGTATGGATATTAAGGGGAACCCTGGCCAAAATTTTTTTTAAAAAATGACGTGGGGTTCCACCTAAATTCCATACCAGACCCTTCAGGTCTGGTATGGATTTTAAGGGAAACCCGGCGCCAAAAAAAAAAAAAAAAAAAGGCGTGGGGTCCCCCCAAAAATCCATACCAGACCCTTATCCGAGCACGCAACCTGGCAGGCCGCAGGAAAAGAGGGGGGGAAGAGAGTGCGGCCCCTCCCCCCTCCTGAACCGTACCAGGCCACATGCCCTCAACATTGGGAGGGTGCTTTGGGGTAGCCCCCCAAAACACCTTATCCCCATGTTGATGAGGACAAGGGCCTCATCCCCACAACCCTGGCCGGTGGTTGTGGGGGTCTGCGGGTGGGGGGCTTATCGGAATCTGGAAGCCCCCCTTAACAAGGGGACCCCCAGATCCCGGCCCCCCCCCTGTGTGAAATGGTAAGGGGGTACAAAAGTACCCCTACCATTTCACTAAAAAACTGTCAAAAATGTTAAAAATGACAAGAGACAGTTTTTGACAATTTCTTTATTTAAATACTTCTTCTTTCTTCTATCTTCCTTCATCTTCTGGTTCTTCTGGCTCTTCTGGGCTACCCCAAAGCACCCTCCCAATGTTGAGGGCATGTGGCCTGGTACGGTTCAGGAGGGGGGGGCCACACTCTCGTCCCCCCTCTTTTCCTGCGGCCTGCCAGGTTGCGTGCTCGGATAAGGGTCTGGTATGGAATTTAGGGGGAACCCCACGTCATTTTTTTTTAAAATTTTGGCCGGGGTTCCCCTTAATATCTATATCAGACCTGAAGGGCCTGGTATGGAATTTAGGGGGACTCCCACGTCATTTTTTTTTTTTAATTTTGGTTCGGGGTTCCCCTTTGGGGAATTCCCATGCCGTTTTTATCAATGAACTTCTATGTGTATTGTCGGCAATGCAATAGCCGCGGGTAGTTTTAAATGAGTTTTTTCCTTCAAAATGTCATTTTGCTGTCAGACTGTTCTAAACACAGGAAACATGCGCCCCTTTACAGGCATACTATAGACACCCCCCAGGTACGAAATTTAAAGGGATATTACACTTTTATTGTTTGACTTTAAGCATTATTAAAATCACTGCTCCTGAAAAAACGGCCGTTTTTAAAACTTTTTTTTGCATTGATCCATGTCCCCTGGGGCAGGACCTGGGTCCCCAAACACTTTTTATGACAATAACTTGCATATTAGCCTTTAAAATTGGCACTTTTGATTTCTCCCATAGACTTTTAAAGGGTGTTCCGCGACATTCGAATTTGCCGCGAACACCCCAAATTGTTCGCTGTTCGGCGAACTTGCGAACAGCCAATGTTGGAGTCGAACATGAGTTCGACTCGAACTCGAAGCTCATCCCTAATCATCATCACCGGAGCGATCCGACATAGAATCTATCTCCGAGTCTCTCAACTCTTCTGCTGGCAAATATTTACAAAGAGTCCCAGATATGTTCCCCTTTAAACTCTCACCCGTTCCTGACGTGGACTTCTCCGGATCCATGTATTTCTCAGGCTCCGGTTCGGGTAGTCTCTGGGGTAGGCCTCGACCACGGCTGCGGAAAGCCTTCACATATGCCACCTTCCTTGGAACAGGTGCAACGGGGATAGGTGTAGTAGACGTGGACATAAAGGTGATATCCGCTGAGGAAGCGATAACAGCAACATCTTCCTCGGAAGCACTCACGGTAGCAGACAAGATCACGGCCTGTTGCTCTCCAGCAGCAATGGCAGTAGCTTCCACTGTGGCAATTCCTGTAGCCCAATCCACACGATAAGCACGGGGCGACATGGTAGGTTGCTCCACAAAACTGAACAAATATTCTCCGCACTGCAAACGTCGGACAAATGGACTGAGATGTATGGCCAGTCCTTCACACTTGTAGCAAAGTATGCCCAGCCCTTCGATATCTCCAACAGTGTATAGCACAAACCTCCTCTGCGGCTTCAAACTAATGCCGGTATCTGTCAGCAGGGTTCCGGTCAGCATAGCACCCGCAGCGGTACTTGTAGGGAACATCTTAGATCCCACAGTCGACAGTACCAATAGAAAAGAAAACATGGCTGCACTCTGATCCTCTCAACACGATCATGAGGCCTCTCTTCTCCTTTGGCGCCAGCACACACACACGCGCGTCCCACGTGGTAACAAGGAGGTTTGGCTCCTCCAACTTGTTCTCCTGATCACGTAGCTCCCGGGCTTTTACTTCTCACCCGCAGCCTACGCAGCCAGAAATAAAGTCCTGCAATTTAACCCCTTCTTTTCCTGGAAAAAAGTGACAAAGTCCAGAAAATTCTTTTAACATAAACTCCCGGTGAAATACTTCTCAGGGTTGCGGGAGGTTGACGGCTAACAATCCCAGGCGATGCCCCCACATGTAGCACTAACTCACGGTGGAGCTGCTGGTTTAAAGCGGGTTGTTACTGTCACCTTTGTTACCTCAATTTCACCAGAACCGGGTCTAGGGTCCCGTTGAGTTTAATACCAGACAGTGTAGACACCAGACTCTTGAGTATCTTTTCCAATGCTTTAATAAGAGTAACTGAAGGAAGTACCAGGAAAGAGGTAGAAGAAGAGTTGCAGGGAAGTTCAAATACCTTTTCTTGATGTAGTATTATGAATTGGAATCTTGTAGATGAATGTAATCTCCTTTTAGAGCTGAATCTTTGCCCGCCCGGATAGGTTTCTCTCACTAACCTAGCAACCGGCACGCAGCACGAACAGCAAACACAGCACTAGAACCTTTAAGCCGACCCGGCAGTACTATGCGGTAGGTTAACTTTAGGATGTGTCCTCCAACTGAGTCACCAGGCCCCTCTCCAGACCAGCACTCTGCATGATCCTTCCATGACGGGTCCTCCCCTGGGATCTTCTCAGTTGTCCAGCTTCTTCCCGTAGGACAGACAGCACAGGACCATTCCCTCGCCGCTGTGGTAGGGCCCAGACAGGCTTCTGGGCCCACCCACATGCTGCAGAAACGTGGTCCTCCCGGTCGGAAGTACTCGGTAGTACTCCTAACACATACCTGTCGGCCAGGAGGGCCAGCAGGTGGAACGAAAAAGACCCTAAAACATGGTGTCTGTCCCATAAATACCCTCTCCCAGAATACAACTCGGAGGACCACCTCCGGGACAGAAGAGCACCAATACGCTTCAGCACGTTACTTTCCAACACCGACCCATGGCGACAACGACACCCACAGGCACAGTGTGAAACTACATGCAACACAGCCAAACTGGAACAGGGGCTAAATCTGACTATGTATAAAACAGATAACCCACTAAATTTACCTATAAGCGGTAGATGAAAATCTACCAGAGCTACACACATATCAGATAGTTAGGCAATTTTTTGAGGCTCTAGGGAGCCGTTTTTTTTTTACACCAAGTGGTGAACAGTGCAGGAGGTAGTAAAGTGGCTGACTAAGCATTTCTCTCTTACTTTTCCCAGGTGCAGAGGAGGCACTTGAAAGAAAGTTTTCCTAAGTTCCGCTTTTTCCTTTCCTTCATTTCAAGAGTACATCATAGCCACTTTTTTGGCCATGTTCTTTGCTTTGCAATCCCTTGTATTTTATTTAGCAGAATGTTCATGGCCCTTTTCCTTCTCCACCTCCTCAAGGGCGCATAGCAGCCCTTTTTGTTTGGACCTACTAATGGATCCTTTTCCTCTTCCTCGAGGGTGCATAGTATGCAATTGCCTAATGCATATAGCATAATAGTAAGGCATAACAAATTAGGTGGGGATAAAGATCAAAAACAGATGATAAGTAAGGCAAAAAAATCTTTACAATATTGCAAACACCTGAAAACCAGGTGGAAATGAAAATAACTGTTGACAATGTTTTGGTGTAAAGACTCCTTCTTCAGGTGAGGTTTGACTTCGGAAGGGGACTTTATGTCTTTACGTCTTTTCTTGTCAGCTAGGGTCTTTTCTTGTCAGCTTCTGCCCTGGTGACAATGGGAGTCTGAGGTGAGGGGGACCCATTGCCAAGAAACTGATGTGGAGGGAGTGGGGAGGGGCATGGTGCTGGTAGTATGTGGCAGCTGGCAGGGAGCAAGAGTGAGGGTATGGGGGCTGACAGGCTGCATGTATAGAATTGATGTCTGGTCACATTGCTGGCACATTATACTCTTCCTTGTTTGTAAGTCTGTCTGTGCCATCCTAATTTAATTAACAGACTGTGGACACTCAGTCTGTACAGGCTCAGGGTTTGTCTGTCTTTGGGATCTTGTAGCACCTTCAGGTACGGGCCAGCTTGTAGTCTCTCTGCAGTGACTGGTAAACAGTTAGTTTCTTGGAGTTTGTTATTTCTTTTTCTCCATTTTCCAACATACTTTTCTTTGGAATCATTCATTATGTTTTTTATTTTAGATTTTGTCAGGCTGGATTGTTGGGGGTTTGAGATAGACAAGGTGCTGATGAGTTATTGCAAGTCATATGGCTTGGACTGGCCCTTATTTGTCAGCTTTATGGTGGTGTGAGCTGGGACTACTGTTTTGTTGGTGGTCCCAGTATGATAGCGCCCTCTTCTGTACTGCGAGCGCTATTGGAGGTGCTCTGCTGGACATAGAGGAGGTGCAGAATTCTAGACATGCGCAATACATTTTTTGGTTATTCAAAGATTTGGATGTATCCTAATCTCAGAATGAATTAGTAATGAATTTCGTTGAAACTTGAAAAATTTTGTGTCGTTTATTCGTTTTGTAACACATCCAAAATTTTCAGAACGATTTGAATTTGGATAGGTCGAAAAATGTTTGACCGATTCTAATTCTGTGTGAAGAATATCTGGTTGATAAGGACCAGGCAGGGAAGCCGGCCGCGGCATCCTTAACAACTGATGACCCATCAGCTGTGAGAGGGCTTCCCTGCTGGGAGCTAAAATGTAATCAAATCAATGCCGGCAATAGAAAATTCTGAAAAAAACCTGTGTGGGGTCACCCCAAAATCTATACCAGACCCTTATTCGAGCATGCGGCCCACCAGGCCTGCTAAGCCATTCCAGGCCACATGCCCTTAACATGAGGGGATGCTTTAGGGCAGGGGGGCTCTGTCCCCCCACCCCAAAGCACCTTCGTCCCATGTTGATGGGGACAGGGGCCTCTTCCCCACAACACTGGGTGGTGGTTGTGGGGGGCTTATTGGAATCTGGAAGCCCCCCTTAACCTCTATGTGAATGAGTATGGGGTACATAGTAGACATATCCATTCACCAAAACAGTGTAAAAAGTAAATAAAGACACTACACAAGTTTTTTACAATTCCTTTATAAAAAAAGCCAAAGTAAAAAATGTCCCCTGATGTAGATCTATCATCAATCATGCTGCTGGACAAAAAAAAAAACCCTCCGACCTTGTCGAAGGCTCCCCGCCATCTGCTCCTCTGTCTGACATTACTTAAATAGCTAAGGGGCACTGATATGGATGAGAAGGCCTGGCTCGCAGTCTCCGCTCTAATTCATCCCAAAGGTGTTCTATCGGGTTGAGGTCAGGACTCTGTGCAGGCCATCCAAGTTCCTCCACTCCAAAACTCACTCATCCATGTCTTTACGGACCTTGCTTTGTGCACTGGTGCACAGTCATGTTGGAACAGGAAAGGGCCATCCGCAAACTGTTCCCACAAAGTTGGGAGCATGAAATTTTCCAAAATGTCTTGGTATGCTGACGTCTTAAGAGTTCCCTTCAATGAAATTAAGGGGCCAAGCCCAACCCCTGAAAATCCACCCCACACCATAATCCCCCCACCACCAAATGATTTGGACCAGTGCACAAAGCAAGGTTCATAAAGACATGGATGAGCGAATTTGGGGCGAAGGAACTTAACTGGCCTGCACAGTCCTGACCACAACCTGATAGAACACCTTTGCGATGAATTACAGCGGAGATTGTGAGCCAGGCCTTCTTGTTCAACATCAGTGCCTGACCTCACAAATTTGCTTTTGGAAGATTGGTCAAACATTCCCATAGACACACTCCTAAACCTTATGGACAGCCTTCCAAGAAGAGTTGAAACTGTTATGGCTGCAAAGGTTGGGCCAGCTCAATATTGAACCCTATGGACTAAGACTGAGATGCCATTAAAGTTCATGTGCGTGTAAAGGCAGTCCCAATACTTTTGACAGTATAGTGTAATATGTGCTGTTCTATGTAAATGTACTATTTGAAAAACAAATATGATTTATACATTTTAGGAGGGGCATCTATTTTGTTCCAACTCTGAGATACAAAAAATGTCCTATTAACCACTTACCGCCCACGTCCTTGACTTTGTGCAGGTATATCTGAATGATTCCTGCAGCTACAGGCATCATTCAGATATCATCTTTTTCAGCTGGCAATTTCCTACACCATAAGAATGATCATATGTTCCGCCGCCCTCGGGTGCTTCTACTAAAGAACGGATCCGCTGGCCCCGGATGTTTACCATAGAGCAGTGGTTCTCAACCTTCTAGTGCCGTGACC
The DNA here is from genome assembly GCA_037952925.1 of Lithobates clamitans. NCBI lineage: Eukaryota > Metazoa > Chordata > Amphibia > Anura > Ranidae > Lithobates > Lithobates clamitans. Next base: position 4,560,104 of record JBBGZY010000240.1, on the reverse strand, counting down.
CCTTGATAAAATTTCCCAAGTTGTGGGGACTTTCTTGTTTTTTCCCCCCATCCCCCTCTCTAGCCATCTTTCTTGTTCTTTCTCTTATTCTTTCCTCTCCCTTTTTCTTTGTTCCTCCCCCTCTTTTCCTCTCCCTTCCAAGTATACTCTATTTTTCTCTTACTCCTTTGTGGGTGGGAGTAATGGGATGAGTGGCAGTTCTGGTGGGGAGTTGGGATGAGCGGCAGTGCTGGGGGAAGTTCTGATCTTCCAACTTATGTGCTCTTGATCAAGGTCATCTGCTGATCTGAGAACTGTAGTGGGGACTTTTAATGGCAACTATAATCACAGGTAGTGTCACTCACTGTGTCTGACTTTGCGGTGTCTTGTAGCAGTGACACCTATGCTAAAAACATGAGATAGGGTCTCCTCCAGCCCCTCCCACTTCACATTTCTCACCAATCAGCTGACCTCTAGTTTATGCCCCCCAACCATGCCGTGAACTGAATGGGCAGCTGCGAAGAGGCTAAGTGGGTGGCTGTGGGCTTCAGGAGCAGCCCAGTTGGGCGGCCACAGGCTCCAGGGACAGCCCTGCTGGGTGGCCGCGAAAAGGCTGGGAGAGCAGCGTGGGCTTCAGGAACAACCAGGATTTGGTGATCCCTGACAAATCGTCATTTGACCCCCAGGTTAGGAACCACTGCCATAGAGAGTCTCTATGATCGCTCGGAGGCAGGGCGCGATGTTATGACGTCACGCCCGGCCTCTGCATTCAAACAAATGTCGCCGCCTCTGATGTGAAGCCGAGATCGTTTATTTATTTATTTTATTTCAGGTTTCCCAGCCTAGAGGTGAGATGTGGGGTCTTATTGACCCCATATCTCACTGAAAAGAGGACCGATCATGCCATATTACTATTACAAGGGATGTTTACATTCCTTGTAAAAGGAATAAAAGTGATCAAATTTTTGAGGGCGTGACCACACAACCTACCAGCTCCACACAGCAGGCGTCATCCCGGAACTCATCGCGATGGTCGGGTCGATTGGAGCTCCAACCATTGGTGAGCTTGATGCTGTTACTGGGACAGGCTGTTTTACAACTTTTTTTTTTGTAAGCATAACTTGTATTAGGGGGGATGGTACTTTTCAATAAACGGTATAACACTATGGAAAGCCTCCCTTTGTATTCCTGCATGTTACATCCACCATACTTAACCGTTCCTGCTATGGAGTGCTGAGGTTCACAGTGACTGAGTTGCAGACTATTGCCGAGAAGGAGCTTACAGGCCCTGTTAACACTTACCTCCGGTAAGCAGACACACAAAGGGGTGTTCATGAGGTGGATCGGTGAAGGTGTAGCAGCTTATGGTCCATGCACCTTGGTGGGATCAGAGGCCCACTTTATTAGCTTATAGTTGCATGCACGGAAATGGCAATAGAAGGACTCACTATACCACTTTTTATATATTTTGAATAATATCATAATTGAATTTTAATGGATTAACGGGACACTTTTTAGTAGCTGCTTCACTGTTTTAATATCATTTATGGTTTAATAGGTGACCAATGACCATTGCACTTTATGAGACATCATATTGGTGAATATTTTTTATTCATATGAAGTGCTGTTAATGCTTTCTTTTTTTAAGTGAGTATTTTTTCTATATTGATCAAATTTTTATTTATTTTTTTTAAAGTGTCAAACTAAAAAAAGAAAAGTAAAATTAACAATAAAAAAAAAATTAAAGTGTCCCTGTCCCCATGTGCTCGCACGCAGAAGCAAACTTAAGTGCCGCCACATATAAAAACAGTGTTTAAACCACACATGTGAGGTATTGCTGTGAACGTTAGAGCAAGAGCAATAAATCTAACCAAAGACCTCCTCTGTAACTCAAAACATTTGGGGATTTTTAAGTACCGAAGTTTGGCGCCATTCCACGAGCGTGTGCAATTTTGAAGCGTGACATGTTAGGTATCTATTTACTCAGTGTAACTTAATCTTTCACATTATCCAAAAATATTGGGCTAACTTTAATGTTTTTTTTTTAAGCATGAAACTTTTTTTTTTGAAAAATTGCTGCGCAAATACCGTGCGAGATAAGAAGTTGCAACAACCGCCATTGTATTCATTGGGGTCTTTGCTAAAAAAAACACATAATGTTTGGCGGTTCTATGTAATTTTCTAGCAAAAAAATGATGAATTTTATATGTAGGAGAGAAATGTCAGAATTAGCCTGGATGGAAAGTGGTTAAAATGAAGATTTTGTTCAGATAGTTGTGCTGGCAAGTGCAGATCAAAAACAGATTTTTAAAGTACAGTTACCAATACAAGGTGTCCCAGAAAAATATGTAATATTGCTTTCCCCATAAAGCATACATAAACTGGTAGATTCAGTTTGGAAACACTCTGTCACTGTGCAGCACATGTAAGCATAGATATAGGAACCGTATGATAAACTATAATGCCACACAACAGTATTTCAAATATTAGGCTACTTTCACACCGAGACGTTAAAAAAATGCCTATTTAACGCCTAGCGCTATTGCCACGATGTAGACGTGCTTTTACCACGTTAAGCGATAAAACTAACGCTAACGTTAGCGCTAGCTTACAATCCCAATTGTTAAACAATTGTTTAACAACATCTAGGAAGTCCTCTGACAATTGTTGTTTTGTTAGTTTCGTTCGTTTTGCTCTGTTGGTGGGCAATGTTGCTTCTGGTGTTTCTGCTTCAGTTTCAGTTCTTTGTAAATTGTCTTCTGCATCTATTTAGTTGATTTCCTCTGCATCCCCAGGAACCTCTTCGCTTTCACTCTCCATATTTCTTTCTGTACTGAAATTTTAAAATTACACAATTTATAAAAATTGTTTCAAATGTTGTTATTCTGTGCACTCCTAAAATAAAATGTAATATTAGACAATTTGCTCAAAATATTATTACCATAATAAATGTTGGTATACTTACGATCTCATCTCCATGATAGGCTTCAGGAACATGAGCTTCTCATAGTGACAATACACTCGCCCTTTTCTCTTCCCAGCAGAACCACTCCGTATCTTATTTTAAAGATTGTGTTCTCTCCTATAGTTACCCCTCATAATCTTCCACCTTTTCTTGATTACTCGTACTGAAATAAATAATATATTTTTGTTTAATTACAGATATCTTGTCACAGGAAATACCTATACATCATTACAATATGAATTCAGAACAGGTATATCGACTATTAGCGAAATTGTGAAGATAACGTGATGCAATTTGGAATTTGAAAACTACATTCATGCCTATTCCAAATCAAGAGAAATGGAATGATGTTGCTAAGCAGTTCTGGAGCAAAACCAACTTTCCAAACTGCCTGGGAGCAATTGATGGAAAACACATTCGGCTAATAAAACCCTGTCACAGTGGTAGCCAATATTATAATTACAAATATATTTTTCTGTTGTGCTAATGGCTGTGGTTGATGCAGACTATAAATTCATATTTATTGATGTAGGAGCATTTTGGAGTTCTGCAGACTCTTCTGTTTTTCTGAATTTGACATTTGGGAAGCGTCTTCAATCGAATGGACTAGATTTGCCTGAAAACCGAACATGACCCGGTACAGACAGTCCAGATATCTCATTTGTTTTCGTGGCTGATGAGGCTTTTGCTATCAATGAACATTTAATAAAGCCCTACTCACGGAGGAATCTGGACACCCAGAAGAGAATCTTCAATTATCGTCTCTGTCGGGCACGTAGGCTGGTTGAATGTTCCTTTGGCATTCTTGCCAACAAATGGCAAATATTCGATAAACCTATCAAGGTTGAAAATGCATGCAAATTAATACAGGCAGCATGTGTGTTGCACAATGTGGTAAGGGATAGAGATGGCGTGAATTTTGAAGACACATTGGCTCACAATTTTGAACCTGCTGATTTCCCTCACATCCACAGTCCAACAGTGGGTTTCAGAATTAGGGATGAATTGGCAGATTATTTTATGAGCCCTGCAGGAGGAGTAAATTGGCAAGAAAATATGATTTAAAAATTATAGGTATCAAGTGAAAATGATCATTAATATGTTTTATTGAATATTTTCTCTTGTTTGCAAGTATAAACTTTCAAAATAAATAGCATATTGTTATCGATTCAGAATATTTGTTTATTGTTGTATTGTATCAAGACAATAAAAACATGTTTAATTTGACGTTGTTTATACTTTCTTTAGGAGTTCAATAATAACAATAATATACAAAAGTTTACAATGACTTTGGTTTGTGGGTTTGGGACTTGTAGAAGTGGGATTAGGGTTGTGGGTTTGGGACTAGTAGAAGTGGGATTATGGTTGTGGGTTTGGGACTAGTAGAAGTGGGATTAGGGTTGTGGGTTTTGGACTAGTAGAAGTGGGATTAGAGTTGTGGGTTTGGGACTACTAGAAGTGGGATTAGGGTTGTGGGTTTGGGACTAGTAGAAGTGGAATTATGTTGTAACTTTGGTGTTTTGTGACTATTCTGACTGGGATTATGGTGTAACTTTGGTGTTTTGCGACTATTCTGACTGGGATTAGGGTATAACTTTGGTGTTTTGCGACTATTCTGACTGGGATTATGGTGTAACTTTGGTGTTTTGCGACTATTCTGACTGGGATTATGGTGTAACTTTGGTGTTTTGCGACTATTCTGAGTTCACAATCACAGTCCCACTTATCTGACAAGGATTATGGGATTAGTACTCACTTCTGGTGGATTTTTTTTTTTTTGGAAGGTCATTATAGTGTTCAGCAATGGCACACCATCCTAAAGACTTTTTGCTGCGGTTGGTATACAAGGGATTCTTGGTGTCCCAAAGTTCAGGGTGGTCCCGCACTGATTGAATAAACTCCTCCGGTTCTATTGCTGCTGCATTGGAACTGGATGGTCTTGCCATCTTTTCTCCACTGGCTTGCATCCGGTTATCTGCAGCATCCATGCTCTCTTGTCTCTCTCCTCAACACCTCTCACCAGGATTTCCTGCATCCCAGCATTCTTCACTGCACTGAGGTCATGAGACCATCCCACAGCTTCAGTCTACTGTCTAGGACGCTTTTCAGTCACTTTAAGGTGCTTTTAAAGCACTTCACATTCATTTTAATGAACTTGGGCGTTTTTGAAGTGCTTTTTTTAGCGCTACAAACAAGCTCAAAAGATGCTGCTTGCAGGACTCTTCTCAATGCCCCGCCAGCGCAATGCCCCAGTGTGAAAGCATCCATTGAGATGAATGAGAGGCATTTTTCAGGCGCTTTACAAGCTCTATTTTTAGCACTAAAATGCCTGAAAAGCGCCTCAGTGTGAATATAGCCTTACAGGTTTGCATGCAATGTGTGGGTGCAGAAAAAAACCCCACTGCAGTACAGGTATGTGAATAAGTTCTTGCTGTGTTACAGGGAAAGAAGATATACTAAAGTTATCTGTATATTTTTTGTATGGTTTGTGATTTAATTGAATCTCATCTAATCAAAAGGAACTTTATTCTTAATTTCTAAAAAGAGCAATGTGGAGTGTAGAGCTGAAATGTATATATTGAGTGTAGATATTCAATAAAAGGAACATCCAGACATTGTAAAGTAAACCAAGTCCTATATTGATATTAAAACTGATATGTTTTCATAATTTAGATAATGATGATATAGAATTATTGCCATGTTAATTTTGCATATTCCCAAGCTTTCAGTCAGACAAAAGGAGCTCTGGGAGGTATTATGTATTAAATGTTTATTTATTTGCCAACAGTGATTGTTGGCAAACAGCCCAGCGTGATCCTTAAAGAGTAAATCCACTTTCATTGGAAAAAAATAGCAAATAAAAAAAAAATATATACCATATACAATTGCGACACAAGTCATATTGTATTTGAATGTTATTAAAAATGACCTTTCCTTTTCAATCTGCAGCTCCTTAATTTTCTGTAAAATGCAACGCAATATGGCTACCTGGAGGTGTTCTGTACACAGAATATGTACAGAATGCACCCCCCCCCCCCCCAGAAATGACATTTCCTGCTTGTGTGATTAGCTCACTGATTTCCCCAGAAGTCTGCACTAAGATACAAGTCAGATTTATGGCTTCCCCTGCAACAAAAATTAAATTTTTGGTAAGATACTCCCAATAGGAAATCACATCTAAAGGGATGCAGACCCTGCAATTTTTCTCATTAGAGCCCTGCAGATGCAGTAGCTGGTTGATAATTATATAACCACTCCTTTTAGACTAACTGAGCACATGCACATTAGAAACAAACAGAGATGTCTTCATAATAACAAAAGGTAGGAATCCATACCTCCCAACTTTTGAACTTCAAAATGAGGGACACTTGAGGGAGGAAGTGACCTGCAACATGCCTAGCGTGGAAAAAGGGGTGTGGCCAAATGCTTAAGAGTGGGAGGGGCTTAAGGGGCATGGTTAAAAAAATGCTTCCTTGTACTTAGAAAACATGCTTCGATTGCTGTGCCACAAGCTGGAGTCTCACAGACACAAGCTCCATCACAATCATTTAAATAAACAAAGCTTCCATTACAAATGGTTTTGCACAAACTGTGGAAGAGTGTGTTACACTAAGTGTGGCATTATTCAGGAGTGCGTTTCGTACAGAGTGCAAGCTTCAGGGGTGCATTTTATACAGAGTGCAAGGTTCAGGACTGCTTTACGTACAGAGTGCAAGAGTGCTTTACATACAGAGTGCAAGGTTCAGGAGTGTATTTCATACAGAGTGTAAGGTTCAGGAGTGTGTTTTGTACAGAATGCAATGTTCAGGAGTGTGTTTTGTAGAGTGCAAGGTTCAGGAGTGCTTTACATACAGAGTGCAAGGTTCAGGAGTGCTTTACGTACAGAGTGCAAGGTTCAGGAGTGCTTTACGTACAGGGTGCAAGGTTCAGGAGTGCTTTATGTACACAGTGCAAGGTTCAGAGGTGCTTTACGTACAGAGTACATTGTTCAGAAGTGCGTTTCATACAGAGTGCAAGGTTCGGGAGTGAGTTTCATACAGGGAGCAAGGTTCAGGAGTGCATTTCATACAGAGTACAATGTTCAGAAGTGCGTTTCATACAGAGTGCAAGGTTCAGGAGTGTGTAGTGCAAGGTTCTGGAATGCGTTAGTACAGAGTGCAAGGTTCAGGAGTGCATTAGTACAGAGTACAAGGTTCAGGAGTTAAACTGCAAAGACATCAGTTAATTAAACACAGCACACTTACATTCTAAAATCTTAATAAACAGCATACAGAAGCCGAGGCAAAAATACAGGCATCAGATGGATAACAAATGTATGCACCCGAGCAGGACATGCAGTAGTGTAAACAGTGTGAATAGCCATCCAGCACAGCCAGGGATTGGTGTGCAAGCCGGCGGGTTACGGCCACATTGAGAGAGAGTGCAGCTGTCAAATCCAACCTCTGATGTTAATGATGGGCTTGGCTGATATACATTTCAGGGGCTCCGCCTCCTTTGTCAGGCAACCTGTGCATAGACAAACAGCCCGGCGTTTATACATTGCTAGGCGGAGATAGAAGGTGGCAGGTGGTAGGACCAAATGTAACTTCTGCATGTGCACCCACAGTGGTGTATAATAAACCTGAATTATAATAAACCTGAATTATACACTGCTTTGGATGCACATTCAGTAGTTACAATTTGTCCTGCCTCCTTCTTCCCTGGCTAGCAGTGTATAAACGCTGGCTGTTTGTCTATGCACCGGTTGCCTGACAAAGGGGGCCGATCCCCTGAAATGCATATCAGCCCCGAGCATCCCTGACATCAGAGGTTGGATTTGACAGCTGCACTCACTTTCATTGTGGCCGTACCCCGTTGGCTTTCCCACCAATCCATGGCTGTGCTGGATGGATGTTCACATTATTTACACTGCTGCATGTCCTGCTAGGCTGTTAGCATATAATGGAGTAATGCGGGACAAAGCCCCTGTACACCGGGACCACGGGACAAAGCTTGAAATGCGGGAAAGTCCTGCCCAATCCGGGACTGTTGGGAGGTAGGAATCTGCAACAAAGTTTGTTAAAATCCTTGCAATGTACATAGATCACCCAGAGGGGAATATTTTTACCACAGCTTTGTCAAGGTCATTGGTCAAAGTACAACAACTGTTGATTGAGCAAAAACGAAGCAGAATTACACCAATGAGGCAGCCCACTATTCAATGTATTTTCTCTTTCTGCCATCACATATGCCATATGCATTGCACAATGACTGGATTGATTTCCAGTGCTTCCCCTTCCTCTTTAGAAATAAATGTTGGTGTACAGGGAATTACATGAGCCTGTTATCAAAACAAGTTCAGGTATTACCCTGGCTATTTTTAAAATATATTTAACAATTTGCTAATGAATACACAACTGTATTAACTCGTGTATTATGATAGCCAGGAATTCAGCTTTGAAATGAATTCCAGTTAGTAAAATGTAAAGAAAAAAAGTGATTTCTATTTTTATGTTCAAACTTCTTTCTTTCAACTTTTTAAAGATGAAAATGGAACAACAAAATTGATAGCTTAAGTCATCATTCTGTCTAATAAGTTATGGTTGGTAAGCCTCTGACTCCAAAAGCAGGAGCTGAAGCACAGCTGATCACCATTTTAGCTAAGCTCTGGAGCTGTGTTGAACCTTAGTTGTTGGAGCTGCAGTGGAACTGAAATCAGAATCGAGCTTAGCTCTGCATTACAATTATGAATCGTGAGAGTTCAGTTGGGCTTTGAAATACCCAGGCCATAAAAAGTATTCAACTTTTATTGGTTAAAGCCAGACGGCTCTGGAGTTGACTTAGGCCTCCTTCACATGACTTTTTAGCTTCATACACAGGATTCCAGCAGCAAGAACGAGCAGATTCTTGTAGCTGGAATAAAAAGTGTATGTGAATAATGGCAGCCTCTCAACCTATATAAACTACTGACAGGCTGACAGCGGCCACCACTGTTTGCATGTAGCTGCACACCATGGGGTTACCTGCAGTTAGTGATGAATTTTTGAGCCTGGATGCAGTCCCTTATCACAGATGACTGTTTGGTGTGCAGCTACACTTGAACAGCAGTGTCTGCTGTCAGTCTGTCAGTTTATATAGGCTAAGTAACTGCACCTGCCCATTCCAGTCACATGTATCTGCTGATTCTTACTGCTGGAATCCAGAGTCTGTAGCTAAACATGAAGGAGTCCTTAGGGCCACTTTACACTGATGGGTTAATGTAGCATGCATTATCTCATTGCACATTAATGCAGCATCAGCATTGATGTGCTATGCGTTTAAATGGTACCCCATTGCACCTTGCCACACATCTCAATGCACATATTTTTCAATGCACCACATCACAAGTACACTAACTGGTCACTTTAAAAGGTACACCTTGCTAGTACCAGGTTGGACCCCCTTTAGCCTTCAGAACTGTCTTAATTCTTTGTGGCATAGACACAACACGGTGTTGGAAACATTCCTCCGAGATTTTGGTCCATATTGACATGATAGCATCACGCAGTTGCTGCAGATTTGTTGGCTGCACATTCATGATGCGAATCTCCCATTGCGCCACATCCCAAAGGTGCTCTATTGGATCTTGTGACTGTGGAGGCCATTGGAATACAGTGGACTCATTGTCATATTCACGAAACCAGTGTGAGATGATCTGAGACATGGGACATGCTGCGTTATCCTGCTGGAAGTTGCCATCAGAAGATGGGTACACTGTAGCCATAAAGGGATGGACATGGTCAGCAATAATACTCAGGTAGGCTGTGGTGTTTAAAGGATGCTAAATTGGTACTAAGGGGCTTAAAGTGTGCCAGAAAAATATCCCCCACACAATTACACCACCAGCCTGAACTGTTGATACAAGGCAGGATGAATCGATCCATGATTTCATGTTTTCGCCAAATTCTGACCCTACCATCTGAATGTCTCAGCTCATCAGACCAGGCAACATTTTTCCAATCTTCTATTGTCCAATTTTGTTGAGCCTGTGCGAAGTGTCAGGAGTTTTAACTGACAGGAGTGGCACCTGATGTGGTCTTCTGCTGCTGTAGTCCACCTGCTTCAACGTTCAATGTGTTGTCCATTCAGAGATGGTATTCTGGCTACCTTGGTTGTAACGAGTGGGTATTTGAGTTACTGTTGCCTTTCTATTATCTTGGACCAGTCTGCTTATTCTCCTCTGACCTCTGACATCAACAAGGCATTTCCTCCACACAAATGCCACTCACTGGATATTTTCTCTTTTTGGACCATTCTCTGTAAACCCTAGAGATAGTTGTGTGTGAAAATCCCAGTAGATCCTCAGTTTTTGAAATACTCAGACCAGTCCGTTTGGCACCAAGAACCATGCCGCGTTCAAAGTCACTTAAAGTGATACTAAACCCAGGACCTTGCATTCACTATATCTGATCTCCCACAGTACACAGAACATGGAAATGCAAGAGTTTTAGTAAATATAAACTGCAGTGCTAAATACCTTTTCTCATCAGCAGTCTTGTGACTTGTATCAGTGTCTGGTTAAAGCTTGTAGAAGGTGTTTTCATTTTTCCCTAATTAACCTATAAGGCTGCAGGGCCCCTAACGCTCTGTGTGGACAGAGCTGATTGGCCCTGTGCTGATCACATGCACTCTCCCAAAAAAAAAAAAAAACCTCTCTAGCAATACACACCAAACTGAGCATGTGCAGATTGTCCCCTAATGCTCTGTTCTATCAGGAGATGGATTGGAGTCAGTGGAAGAAGAGGAGGATCAGAGAGACAGGCTCACATAGCCTTTATACACAATACAGAGGATTACCCCCTTAGGTTCCACAATGAGTATAAAAAGCATGTTTTACTGCATAAACAGACTGATTTTACTTAGTAATGCCCTGTACACACGGTCGGACATTGATCGGATATTCCGACAACAAAATCCATGGATTTTTTCCGACGGATGTTGGCTCAAACTTGTCTTGCATACACACGGTCACACAAAGTTTTCGGAAAATTTGATCGTTCTAAACACGGTGACGTAAACCACGTACGTCGGGACTATAAACGGGGCAGTAGCCAATAGCTTTCGTCTCTTAATTTATTCTGAGCATGCGTGGCACTTTGTGCGTCGGATTTGTGTACACACGATCGGAATTTCCAACAACGGATTTTGTTGTCGGAAAATTTTATAGCCTGCTCTCAAACTTTGTGTGTCGGAAATTCCAATGGAAAATGTGTGATGGAGCCTACACACGGTTGGAATTTCCGACAACAAGGTCATATCACACATTTTCCGTCGGAAAATCCGACCGTGTGTACAGGGCATAACACTTTAAATTCCCTTTCTGATGCTCAATTTAAACTTCAGCTAGTTGTCTTTACCACGTCTAGATGCCTAAATGCATTGGGTTGCGCCCATGTGACTGGCTTATTAGCAATTTGTGTTACCAAGCAATTGAACAGGTGTACCTAATAAAGTGGCTGATGAGTGTAGTTTTAATGGGCTCAAAAGGTTTTGGTACAACAAATTTGACATGTCTTCTACACATGCAAAATTTTCATTAACCAATTACAGACCGGGAGGATTTACACACTTCCTGACCAGGCCATTTTTTGCGATATGTCGCTTTAACTGACACTTGGGCGGACATGCAACTGTATACACAAACAAAACTTATGTCCCTTTTTCCACATAAATAGAGCTTTCTTTTGGTGGTATTTGATCACCTCTGAGGTATTTATGTTTTGTGCTATAAACAAAAAAAGACCAACAATTTTGAAAAAACCTATATTTTCTACTTTTTTCTATAATAAATATCCCAAATTTAAAAACAAACAAAAACATTTCTTCATCAGTTTAGGCCAGGGGTAGACAACCTCGGCCCTCCAGCTGTGGTGAAACTACAAATGCCATCATGCCTCTGCCTGTGATTGTCAGGGTCTTGCATTGTTTCATGGGACTTGTAGTTTCAAAACAGCTAGAGGGCCGAGGTTGCCTACCCCTGGTTTAGGCCAATATGTAATCTTCTACATATTTTTGGTAAAAAAAGCACAATAAGCATATATTGATTGGTTTGCACAAAAGTTATAACGTCTACAAAATAGGGGATATATTTATGGCATTTTTCTTATTATTTTTTACTAGTAATGGCGGTGATCTGCAATTTTTAGCGGGACTTCGACATTGTGGCTTACAGATCGGACACTTTTGACACTTTTTGGGACCAGTGACATTTATACAGCGATCAGAGCTAATAATAGCCACGGAATACTGTATACATGTCACTGGCAGGGAAGGAGTTAAGGGGTTAAGTGTTCTCTAGGAAGGTGTTTCTAACTGTGGGGGGAGTGGACTGACTGGAGGAGGAGAGAGATCGCTGTTCCCGATCACTAGGAACAGCAGATCTCTCTCTACTGTCCTGTCAGAATGGGTAACTGTTTGTTTACATACACAGATCCCCGTTCTGACTCTCTGTGGAGCGATCGCGGGTGGCTTGAGGACATCGCGGCCGCCGATCATGTGCATTGGCTCCAGCGTCGTGCAAAGGGCATGCGCGCGTGCCTCAGCCGGCGCACGTGCCTCGGTCGGCACACGTACGCCCCCTATAGCTTCTTAAAGCGGCAGACGTACAATGACGGTGATTCGCGCAGCCATGCCAACCTGCCGCAGTACAACTGTGGCAGCTGGTCGGAAAGTAGTTAACACCGTGGGGTTGGTTTACTAAAGGCAAATAGACTGTTCACTCTGCAAGGGAAAATGCACTTTAAAATGAAATATTCCTCAGAGCTTAGTAAATGAACTCAAGCTTTTCTGACTTCCATCATCCAATCATGTGCAAGAAAATATGCTGTTCTTTTTATTTTCCTTGCATGTGATCGGGTGTTCTTTGCAAGGGGAAATTTCCTTAGATTCACTAAGCTCTGGGAAAACTTCCCCTGCAACGTGCAACTTCCCTTGCAAAGTGAACAGTCTATTTGCATTTAGTAATTCAATCCATGTGTGTCTAAAAATTAATAAGATTGATGAACAGAAAAAAGGAACATTTCATCAGTGTGAATGCTGTTTATTTAATTTGGACTGAGCACCTTTTAATTACATTTTTTTTCTTTTTATGCATATCTTCCATATTCTCATATTTGGAATTTTTTTGAACATATACATTTCACAATATTTGTTTGCACATATAATTTGCATTAGCAAGCGCTGATCACTAAGGCCTTATTCACACGGGATTCGTCAGTTTAGCCACGTTAAAAACATATCATTTCTTTTCTGTTGCTTCATCTGTCTTCATCTGATTTCTGTTCCGTTCTCATCCGTTAATGTACACGTTTACATCCGTTTTTTCATCCGTTTTTGTAACCGTTTTGATCAGTTTACAGCAGTTTCTGTTCCTTTAAGGAAATTACCCAGAAAGCATTGCTCCTCCCATGCTGCATTGCAGTTTTTAGTGAGTGACTTGTCCTTGCTGTGTCCCTCCTTTGTCCTTGTCCTTGTGTGTGCTATCTGCATTGTGCAATGGATTCCAACATGTCCCACAAGCCTGGCCTTTTGTGCACCAGGTTTATAAGCTCCCCATGGGAGACATCTCTTGCCATGTTTCTCCTTGGGCATGTACTGAAGATGTACTGGGGATGTACTTCCTATGTCCAACTACTGCCTGAGTCATAGGTTGAGCTCACAGATAGACAAAAAAAAAAACGGATCTTAACTGATTGGACGTTGACTGACATTGTCCGTTAATATCAGTTAACATCTGTTTTCACAGTTCTGGACGTAGCCTTGTACGTTAAAAAAACTGATAAAATCCGAAGCGGAGGTTAACGGATGGTAACGGATGGTCACCCTTTTGCCCATAGGAATGCATTGTCGTCCGTTGATGGATGGAAGAAAAATGGATAGATGGTCCGTCAGTGTGAAAGGGGCCTAAGTGTTTTACTGTTGTGAGCACGTATTTAAGAAGAAAGGAACTGGTGATCATTTGCATGGATACTATGTTACCAGAGCTGCTTTGAGCCCAGGTTCACATTAATGCGATTTGTGTCAAATCGCCTGCCAAATCGGCAGCTATTACCCGCAATGGAACCATCCGAATTGGTGCGACGCTGAGTTTGCGGCGCCGCACCGATCCCCAAAAGTAGTTTAAAGTACTACTTTTCGCGATTTCAGGTGCGATTTCAATAGACATCTGTGCAGCAAAACGCTCAGATGTCTCTGAAATCAGAGGACTGACATGCAGGAATGAAATCGTGCGGGTTCAGCTGAACTCGCACGATTTCAATCCCGCAGAAGTGTGAACCTGGGCTTCATTTCAAGAGGATTCATTTCTGGAGCAGTTCTGAAGATAGAGTTTCTGGAGCACCCACAGACCAATGTTGAAGGTTTGTTTAGGCTCAGAGTACACCTGGATCGAGAGCCAATTTGGGGCTGGCGAACACAGATCACTACCAAACCTACTGTAGCTGGGTAAAAATAAAAAGCATCATACATAGCTCCTCCCTAATAGGCGGAAAGCCTATTGCAATAAAAAGGAATTCTTTTCATTCCCTGGAAATGTGGCATATACTTAAACAATGAAACATTTGGAGAATCCATATGCCAGGTTGTTTCACTTATTATTTTGTTGTCTTGTGGTAATAAAGCATAATAATGATCTTAAACAATGTAATTTCATCCTGTTAACATTTTATAGAGGCAACGGCAGACCTCCCTTTAAGTGTTTACTCTTAAAACATAGATCGGTTGAAGAACAACAAAAAAAATAAAAAAACGTAAAGAGTAGGTTTTCTATCAGTTCTTTGAATTATATTTATATGCTGCTTTGAAGACCAAAATTAAATAGTTTTGTATTAAAAGGTATTTTCTTTTGATGGAGAGTGCTGTGTCCAACGTACAAGTCCTTAACATAACTTTCAAACTAAACCATCTACTAAAGAGCTGAGACTGAAGATTTAACATATAAAGTCTCCACATGTTGATTTAATCATTGGATGTCTCCTTTTGATCATTTCATCATTAAGCAGCATTGTAAAATAGCTACAAAGCTTTAATGAGGCCAAACTGTCCAGTATGCACAAAAAAGCCACAGTGAATGAAATATTTTGGCTTTTGATGAGCGAAAGAGCTGCTTGAAATAAAACATAAAGCATCTGTCTTTTAGAAAAAGGTGATGAATTCATAACATTTCATCTGAGCAATATGGTAAATATATAGGAAAGTTCCTCCGGATGGCACATTCCAAATAACATAGTCATTTTCTGTGCAATAAAATATGCTTTAGCTCAGACACATGTTATTAAAAATATCCTGAAAGTATGAGGGAAGACATGAATACAGAAATATGACTGCTACCATGACATAGTTGGCTGTGGTTATATACAGTAAGGTCACATGTAAAACAGAGGAAGTGTCTGACTGAGCAGATTTCAGAGCAAAATGATGACATGGACAACAGTGTGCAAAATCTGAACATAATTGGTTGTGATTGACTTATTTTTTTCTCCTTTTTAAGAGAGTTTGACAATAATATAAAAAAAAAAAACTCTCTTTAATTGAAAATTCTATCTTGGTATAACCGATATTACTTATGCATTATAATGTCTACCACAGAATTAAGAATTTTTGACTTGGTAACCATTTATCATTCAAAAATAAAATATAATGCAGTAAGAAAAAGTTTTAAAAAATTCACTTTTGTTAGAAAGGATTCATAAATTATATCATATCATATCATATACTTGCCACACACTTTATTTTGTAATTTATTTTTTAAAGTACCTTCTAGTTCAGGTTCAAATTAGCTTCTTTGAAACCAGTATTATCATTTTGTAAAGAACACTCCTGAAATCTCATTCCCTACCCATGTGATTCATTTCACTCCATTTATGTAATGTTGCTTTTCCCAGAAGTCTGCAAAGCTTTAGGTAAAATTTCAAGAATACCATGTCATTAGGTTTCCTGCAATGATTTTTTGATCAATTTCTGAGTATGTCTACAGGGGTGCCAGGGACAGGATACAATGATTCTCTTATTACGGTGATGATACAACACCTGCTCCAGCTCCCTCTGTACATGTACAGGGTAGTCATACTAAGGTGCAGATATAGGCTACTTCCCAGCCTTAACAACACCCAGAAAAAGGAAAAATTGCACTCTAAGGGGTTAATTTGTTTAAGGCAAATAAGCTTTTGACTTTGCAAGGGAATTTCCCCTTATCCTAGTGAATGAGGGGGAGCTCTACTGACTTTCAATTCTGATCATCCAATTATGTGCATACAAAAACAGTTTTTCTTTGTACATGATTAAGTATTAGTGTATATTCTCACCACATTCACTAAGGTAAGTAAAAATAGTCTGGCAAAGTGAACATTCCCTTGCAATGTGAACAGCCCATTTGCCTTTAGCAAATCAATCCTTATGTCTATATTTAATAAAAACATATTTCCTTAAAGCGGAGCTCCAAGCTCCTTCAGAAAAAAAATTAAAAGTCAGCAGCTACAAATACTGTAGCTGCTGACTTTTAATATTAGGACACTTACCTGTCCAGGGATCCCGCTGTGTCTTCATCCAAGCCGATTTTTCAATCGGCTCTTAGGTGCTTCCGCCACCATCTCAATTAAGGGAAACCAGCAATGAAGCCTTGCGCTTTGTGAATGGCCCGGTGGCGGCGGAAGGAGGGGGGCTGAACTTCCAGATGACTTTTCCGCGGCAAAGTCGGACTGAATTGGGAGTGAGTACCTGTCAAAACCAGGTACCCGCTCCCCCCTCCCCTCCAAAATGTGCCAAATGCGGGTGTTGAGGGGGGAGGAGGCAAACAAACAGGGGTTTCCTCTTTTGGGTGGAGCTCCGCTTTAATTCCAAATTTCCGTAAAGAAACAAGATACATTTCTGACACATTTCCAGCTGTACTCTGCATTTTGTCAAAGAGCTATCTACCCAAAAGGCACCTGTTAAACTCTGTCATATTGAGAAATGTGTCCATTACCCACTAATGTACTGCATGCACAGCCAAATTTGGGTTTTGCTTTTCCTCCTAGATTTCCTCAAGATTGCTTTTTCGTCTGTGGCAATTGTTTCTCCTGCAATGTATGTTCAGTTCTGTTTTTGCACAGCTTTTTTTCCTGTTGCAAGAATCAGTACACCAGTGTTCATGCTTTTGGAATTTTGGATGTTCAGCCACCCAATTACCTTTCTCCCCTTTTCCCTCCACAGCTCTCTCACCTGCATTGGTATTAGAGCAGTGCAGCCGACTTCCGTTTTGTTCTGTCAGATCAGGCTTTTTTTTTTCCCTCAACTTACTGTGCAATCTCCTTCGTGCAACTCCGCCTGTCAGATCAGTGTAGCAGAGAACCGAGGAGGAGTTTGAAAGTGCTTCACTCGGCCTCGTGCTACACTGTTTTGACTGACAGCAGACGGGGATAGCTGCCTCTGAGATCCCCCATTAATGCCGATAGTGGCATTGTGTGCAGTCGGTCCCAGGGCACGATCAGTCAGCTGTGGGGCACATGCCCTGGATGTCAACGCTCGCATACACAAACTGGTGGAGGAAGTGAATTGTATAGAAAACTTCCTCTACCGGCTTCTGTTTGATGTGCAAGCTACAGAGGAGAGGGCTGCCTAAGGTGGCGGAACTGCGTTCCTGGCACGCTCCGGCAGAAAAATAAGCCCTGATTGAGCACATAGTGCAACATGGCAAAAATGTAGAGATAATAGAAGTGTAATTTGACAGCCCTGAAGGGGATTAAATTACATTAATATAGTCTTGTAGCAACAACATTGATTAGACAATAGGTAGGAAAAATTACAAACTTGACAAGGGGATCAAATGGGCAATAGTTACAGAATGCATGCAACTAACATAAGATTGTGACAATACTTGGAAAACAAACGTGTAATATTTTCAATACATTGTATGTGTATACACATACAAAGAAAAACGAGCAGTTGTTACCAATAGGTTTGGAACGGTTACCATGTGGAAGCAACAACATGCATTGGTTACACTACACGGGCCAAAAACAGGCAATCATAACAATAAGCAGGTCCACTATTTACAATTATGTGGTTACAAACAAGAAATCCTGGCAACAAACAAGCAATCATGACAATATGCAGGGTACAAATGGGCAATTGTGACAATACATGGGCACAAATTGGCAATCATGACAATACATGGGAAACAAATGGGCAATGATACAATACATGGGTGGCAACAGTAAGAAATAGTTACAATACACCATGGTGACAATGGTTACAATAGCTGAAGCACAGTCTGCCTTCCTCCAACCCACCCCTTATCATTACTCCTGGCCTTCAGCTAGCTCTTTGAACAGATCTCATTTCACTGGCCAATGTGTGGTCAGAAGGAGAATGGAGATTGTTACTGGCTGAGTGGTGTAGTAACCAGTGCCGGGACAAGGTCATTTGGTGCCTAGGGCGAAGATGGCAAACTGAGCCCCCCCCCCCAATTATTGTCACTGTTCACTCTCTGGGGATTTCCGCAGGTATTCTTGCCCACATTCCCTCCAGCTCTCCTTTCTGTACAAATCCCCCCAGATCCCTCTCTGCACACATTCCCTCCAGCTCTCCTTTCTGTACAAATCCCCCCAGATCCCTCTCTGCACACATCCCTCCAGCTCTCTTTTCTGTACAAATCTCCCAGATCCCTCGATTCACACATCCCTCCAGCTCTCCTTTCTGTACAAATCCCCCAGATCCCTCGATTCACACATCCCTCCAGCTCTCCTTTCTGTACAAATCACCCCAGATCTCCTCTCTGCACACATCCCTACAGCTCTCTTTTCTCTACAAATCCCCCCAGATCTCCTCTCTGCACACATCCCTCTAGCTCTCCTTTCTTTACAAATCCCTCCAGATCCCTCTCTGCACACATCCCTACAGCTCTCTTTTCTCTACAAATCCCCCAGATCTCCTCTCTGCACACATCTCTCCAGCTCTCCTTTCTTTACAAATCCCCCCAGATCCCTCTCTGCACACATCCCTCCAGCTCTCCTTTCTTTACAAATCCCCCCAGATCCCTCTCTGCACACATCCCTCCAGCTCTCCTTTCTTTACAAATCCCCCCAGATCCCTCTCTGCACACATTCCCTCCAGCTCTCCTTTCTGTACAAATCCCCCCAGATCCCTCTATTCACACATCCCTCCAGCTCTCCTTTCTGTACAAATCCCCCCAGATCGCTCTCTGCACACATTCCCTCCAGCTCTCCTTTCTGTATAAATCCCCCCCAGATCTCCTCTCTGCACACATCCCTCCAGCTCTCCTTTCTGTACAAATCCCCCCAGATCCCTCTCTGCACACATCCCTACAGCTCTCTTTTCTCTACAAATCCCCCCAGATCTCCTCTCTGCACACATCCCTTCAGCTTTCCTTTCTTTACAAATCCCCCCAGATCCCTCTCTGCACACATCCCTCCAGCTTTCCTTTCTTTACAAATCCCCCCAGATCCTTCTCTGCACACATCCCTCCGGCTCTCCTTTCTTTACAAATCCCCCCAGATCCCTCTATTCACACATCCCTCCAGCTCTCCTTTCTGTACAAATCCCCCCAGATCCCTCTCTGCACACATTCCCTCCAGCTCTCCTTTCTCTAAGAAATCCCCTCAAGATCTCCTCTCTGCACACATCCCTCCAGCTCTCCTTTCTGTAGAAATCCCCCCACATCCCTCTCTGCACACATTCCCTCCAGCTCTCCTTTCTCTACAAATCCCCCCCAGATCTCCTCTCTGCACACATCCCTCTAGCTCTCCTTTCTTTACAAATCCCTCCAGATCCCTCTCTGCACACATCCCTACAGCTCTATTTTCTCTACAAATCCCCCCAGATCTCCTCTCTGCACACATCCCTCCAGCTCTCCTTTCTTTACAAATCCCCCCAGATCCCTCTCTGCACACATTCC
Source organism: Lithobates clamitans (assembly GCA_037952925.1). Lineage (NCBI taxonomy): Eukaryota > Metazoa > Chordata > Amphibia > Anura > Ranidae > Lithobates > Lithobates clamitans. The sequence goes on along the minus strand of JBBGZY010000240.1, from coordinate 4,540,251 downwards.
CTCCAGCTCTCCTTTCTCTAAGAAATCCCCTCAAGATCTCCTCTCTGCACACATCCCTCCAGCTCTCCTTTCTGTAGAAATCCCCCCACATCCCTCTCTGCAAACATTCCCTCCAGCTCTCCTTTCTCTACAAATCCCCCCCAGATCTCCTCTCTGCACACATCCCTCCAGCTCTCCTTTCTGTACAAATCCCCCAGATCCCTCTCTGCACACATTCCCTCCAGCTCTCCTTTCTTTACAAATCCCCCCAGATCTCCTCTCTGCACACATCCCTACAGCTCTCTTTTCTCTACAAATCCCCCCAGATCTCCTCTCTGCACACATCCCTCTAGCTCTCCTTTCTTTACAAATCCCTCCAGATCCCTCTCTGCACACATCCCTACAGCTCTCTTTTCTCTACAAATCCCCCAGATCTCCTCTCTGCACACATCCCTCCAGCTCTCCTTTCTTTACAAATCCCCCCAGATCCCTCTCTGCACACATCCCTCCAGCTCTCCTTTCTTTACAAATCCCCCCAGATCCCTCTCTGCACACATCCCTCCAGCTCTCCTTTCTTTACAAATCCCCCCAGATCCCTCTCTGCACACATTCCCTCCAGCTCTCCTTTCTGTACAAATCCCCCCAGATCCCTCTATTCACACATCCCTCCAGCTCTCCTTTCTGTACAAATCCCCCCAGATCGCTCTCTGCACACATTCCCTCCAGCTCTCCTTTCTGTATAAATCCCCCCCAGATCTCCTCTCTGCACACATCCCTCCAGCTCTCCTTTCTGTACAAATCCCCCCAGATCCCTCTCTGCACACATCCCTACAGCTCTCTTTTCTCTACAAATCCCCCCAGATCTCCTCTCTGCACACATCCCTTCAGCTTTCCTTTCTTTACAAATCCCCCCAGATCCCTCTCTGCACACATCCCTCCAGCTTTCCTTTCTTTACAAATCCCCCCAGATCCTTCTCTGCACACATCCCTCCGGCTCTCCTTTCTGTACAAATCCCCCCAGATCCCTCTCTGCACACATTCCCTCCAGCTCTCCTTTCTCTAAGAAATCCCCTCAAGATCTCCTCTCTGCACACATCCCTCCAGCTCTCCTTTCTGTAGAAATCCCCCCACATCCCTCTCTGCACACATTCCCTCCAGCTCTCCTTTCTCTACAAATCCCCACCAGATCTCCTCTCTGCACACATCCCTCTAGCTCTCCTTTCTTTACAAATCCCTCCAGATCCCTCTCTGCACACATCCCTACAGCTCTATTTTCTCTACAAATCCCCCCAGATCTCCTCTCTGCACACATCCCTCCAGCTCTCCTTTCTTTACAAATCCCCCCAGATCCCTCTCTGCACACATTCCCTCCAGCTCTCCTTTCTCTAAGAAATCCCCTCAAGATCTCCTCTCTGCACACATCCCTCCAGCTCTCCTTTCTGTAGAAATCCCCCCACATCCCTCTCTGCAAACATTCCCTCCAGCTCTCCTTTCTCTACAAATCCCCCCCAGATCTCCTCTCTGCACACATCCCTCCAGCTCTCCTTTCTGTACAAATCCCCCAGATCCCTCTCTGCACACATTCCCTCCAGCTCTCCTTTCTTTACAAATCCCCCCAGATCTCCTCTCTGCACACATCCCTCCAGCTCTCCTTTCTGTAGAAATCCCCCCAGATCTCCTCTCTGCACACATCCCCCAGATCTCCTTTCTACACACATCCCTCTAGCTCTCCTTTCTCTACAAATCCCCCCAGATCTCCTCTCTGCTAACCCCCCCCCCCCTTTCACTGTTCCCTCTGCACAAATTGCTACCTCTTCTCTCAGCAGATATTCCCCCATCCCCCACACCTTTACAGTGCACTCCTGTCCTCTCTGTTCAACTTCAGTGTTTGGCAATCCCTCACCTCTTCCGACAGCCACCAGTCTCTATGGTATGTGCAGGCTTTTTTTATTTTTTATTCAGAGTACAGAGAGCTCCACCTGCTGTAGCACAGAGCCGATGAGGAGTTTCAGAGCTCCTCGGCTGCGTGCTACAATGTCTCAGTAGCAGCAGCAAGCGGGGATAAGCTGCCTCTGGAGTCACTGTAGCTGTGGCTTACAGTGCTGGTTGCAGAAGCATGCACAAGGGCTCGAGGGCAGCAGCAGTAAGTGCTCAGAGCTAACACAGAAAAGCCAGTAGAGGAAGTGAGCTCTGCATAAAACTTCCTCTACTGGCTATGTGTTATCTGACAGGTCGGAGAGGAGAGGGCTTGCAATACACACGTTTTTTCTGAAGTGCTGATTCCTCCTCGGCGGCTCCTCCCGCAGCTTTGGCAGCAGCTCTCTGCTCTCCTCCTTTACCGCCTCCGGCCGTGAGTGACGTCACGCCGACGGGACTACAAAGCGCCTTCATAGGGGGAGTGAAGGGGTAGCTCTGACAGGATAGCTGGTGCGGACTGTGTAGGCTTGTGCCAGGTGCAGGAGTGCACTTGGCATATTACAGCAGTAAGGTACAGACAATTACAGTACAGCGAGGGGTGCCAACTAGTGTGTACTGTGAAGCACACTACCAGCACTTCACCTGCGCCCCCCTCCCTCCCACAAATTGTACCGCCCAGGGCATCCGCCCCTTCCGCCCCTGCCTTGTACCGGCCCTGGTAGTAACAATATCATTATACCAACTACTGAGCTGGGGAGAACTCCAGCAGACCTGGTACTCAAAAATTAATTAGCAGAAGACTCTAGGAAAAAGCCATAGTTCCCAGCTATGACAGCTTCTATTTTATCAGCGGATCTAGTCAGGACAGTAAAGTATTTATATATAAAGCTGCTGTTGGTTATTCAGTGTTGCGTTACTGTGTCCAATGTAATCCCTTCAGTATTATTACCCCATGCTTATACAGAAACAGGGGTTATTGCAAATCTCAGCTGTTTGCATTTTATATTTCACCCCCATCTGTCAAATGGCAGTGTTGCATTATGACAATGGTGCTTTAACAAGCCTTCCATGCAACACACTTGGAAATGTACAAAACAAATGCAAAGCATTTACTGTATGTCAGTGATTATTTGCTTTCATATGGAACCATATAATGCAATATGTGCTCAAGCTATACAGAAAAAAACCTGTGTTAGAAATCACCATGCTGAGAGAATTGTTCACCACTCTTATATTTACACCAGCTGTGCAGTGAACTGATAGCACAAAGACATCTTTAATATTACCTAAATCTGTCTTGTCCCATCTGGTCAAAAATATATTTTTACACTTTGCTATACATTGAAAAATGCTTTATGCTTTCAATATATTTTCAATTTACAGCTAGGATAACAAAACTGATTGTCATATATATTTTATGACCTTTCCCAAATGTAACCAGATTTTTTGTTGATCTTCCAAAATTTCTTCAGTAAGTCACATAAAAATGCCTTTCCCAAATGTAACCAGATTTTTCTGTTGATCATCTGAAATTTCTTGAGTAAGTCACATAAAAGTAGTAGTATGATTTTTGGTAGGATTGGTTGTCTTTGCATTAATATCAAAATTCAATGGCACACATGTTTCTTTCACTGATTGGGTGGAATGTTTGAAGAGTGCAGCCTGCATCAAGAACCTGTGGTGCATCGTCCAGATTTGTCCTTTAATTCCTTAGAGGGCAGGAACCACAGGGCTGTGTTGGTCATGCCTGAAAACAACTGAGCCACATTGAATGGAGTTGTGTAGGATGTTTGGAAATTGCAGCCTGTCTGCATCTTCCACATTTGTCCATCAATTCCTTAGAGAAAACAAAAAAATGAGGGGGGGGGGGGGGTGCCGGACTTATGCAGTTACCCTTCTATAGTTCCTGCTAGTTTATTTTTTTCTCATTCAGTGTGTCAAGAAAGTGGTCATATGAACATCTATTTGGTGCTGGCATTGGAGGGAATCTAGCTCAGGCTTATTATGTCCTCTGTTTTGGGTCCCATCTTTGGGGAGCATGTAACTAATTGGACACAAAGTTTCCACCAGATTAGGATGCAGAGATGCTATAAATATTATGATCTGTGTCAATAGGGGTCCCTGGACTCTGAGGATAGATAGAGAAAATGTCCCACAGTTTCAAACTAATTACTTTATACAGTATCTCACAAAAGTGAGTACACTTCTCACATTTTTGTAAATATTTTATTATATCTTTTCATGTGACAACACTGAAGAAATGACACTTTGCTACAATGTAAAGTAGTGAGTGTACAGCTTGTATAACAGTGTACATTTGCTGTCCCCTCAAAATAACTTAACACACAGCCATTAATGTCCAAACTGCTGGCAACAAACGTGAGTACACCCCTAAGTGAAAATGTCCAAATGTCATGTGACTCGTCAGTGTTACAAGGTCCTAAGTGTGAATAGGGAGCAGGTGTGTTAAATTTTGTGTTATCGCTCTCACTCTCTCATACTGGTCACTGGAAGTTCAACATGACACCTGATGGCAAAGAACTCCCTGAGGATCTGAAATAAAGAATTGTTGCTCTACATAAAGATGGCCTAGGCTATAAGAAGATTGCCAAGACCCTGAAACTGAGCTGCAGCACGGTGGCCAAGACCATACAGTGGTTTAACAGGACAGGTTCCGCTCAGAACAGGCCTCGTCATGGTCGACCACAGGAGTTGAGTGCACATCCTAAGCCTTATATCCAGAGGTTGTCTTTGGGAAATAGACGTATGAGTGCTGCCAGCATTAAAGGGGTGGGGTGGTCAGCCTGTCAGTGCTTAGACATTATGCCGCACACTGCATGGCTGTCATCCCAGAAGGAAGCCTCTACTAAAGATGATGCACAAGAAAGCCCACAAACAGTTTGCTGAAAACAAGCAGACTAAGGACATGGATTACTGGAACCATGTCCTGTGGTCTGATGAGATCAAGATAAACGTTTTTGGTTCAGATGGTGTCAAGTGTGTGTGGCGGCAACCAGGTGAGGAGTACAAAGACAAGTGTGTCTTGCCTACATTCAAGCATGGTGGTGGGAGTGTCATGGTCTGGGGCTGCATGAGTGCTGCCAGCACTGGGGAGCTACAGTTCATTGAGGGAACCATGAATGCCAACATGTACTGTGACATACTGAAGCAGACCCTATTGAGCAGCTACGGGGCATCCTCAAATAGAAGGTGGAGGAGCGCAAGGTCTCTAACATACCCCAGCTCCGTGATGTCATCATGGAGGAGTGGAAGAGGAGTGGCAACCTGTGAATCTCTGGTGAACTCCATGCCCAAGAGGGTTAAGGCAGTGCTGGAAAATAATGGTGGCCAAACAAAACATTGATACTTTGGGCCCAATTTGGACATTTTCACTTAGGGATGTACCCAGCGGTTTAGACATTAATGGCTGTGTGTTGAGTTATTTTGAGGGGACAGCAAATTTACACTGTTATACAAGTTGTACACTCACTACTTTACATTGTAGCAAAGTGTCATTTCTTCAGTGTTGTCACATGAAAAGATAGAATCAAATATTTACAAAAATGTGAGGGGTGTATTCACTTTTGTGAGATACTGTAATACAATGTTTATTTGACAGAACAGTGATTGTAAGCAATAAATATTTCCCAATCTATAGGCATTAAAGGAGTCTAATTTTGTTAAGGAAAATTTATAGCATGGTAATTACATAGCTCCCAACTGTCCCTGATTTGGAACAAAGTCCCCCCAAGATACAATAGTTGGTTTCGTGTCCAAGATCTGAGAGCACAAATAAATACACCAAATGTTAATAAAATTGGTGTGTATTGTAATGTGCTCAACTCAGTGGTGGCTGGTGCTCAATATTTTTTGGGTAGGGGCAGCAAACAAACCTGCCCGCCCCCCCCCCCCCCCCCATGGGGGCACATGGATTAGGGGGGAAAAGATTAATTAGATTAATTAGAAATGATCAACTTAACATCTCATGATCTATTCAGTGACAAAATAGAGGTTATTAAAACAAGATCTTAGTTTTTTCCACTTCCAAGACCTAAACAGGTTTGTAGCAATAAAGAGCTTGTTTACTCACAATTTCATACTTAACTCTTTCATAAACAGAGATTTTTAAACCTTATTTGCCCAGGACAAGTTCAGCAGTGTTGATATGCATAAGTTGACTTGAGAATGATTCTGACAATTTTTTATGATTGACAGCAGGTCAAAATGATAGGAACAGCATTCAGTTGCTCATTCCTAGATCTCTTCAGAAAGGGTAAGTAATGTTCTTATGGCAAGCAGCATTTTACATTTGGGCTTTTAATGTCATATTGCAATTGCAAAGGGGTATATCCTCCATGATAAAAACTGTAATGCATCACCCCAACAATGTAAACAACAATATAAACAAATAAATGTAAATCTAGAAACTTTGTCGATCTTCAAAGCATTGCAATATATTTACAAAGAAAGTAGAACAGCTTTACTTGCATAATAGGGGGTCCCAACAATTTACCATGTATACAGCATCAAGCTTATTTAAATATACAGAGAAGCCACCATATTCTAATCAAGCAATTTGATAAAGATGGTAATGTGGTGGCCATAGACAACAATCAATATGAAGAAATGTTTGATGAGATATTGAGTAATAAAGATTGGTACAAACTAATTTCTGAGTTCAAAGTGAAGGATCTTTGTGAAGAATTGAGGGGAATTTGGTACTTTCAGCCTCTGTGACTAACAAAGACACAATGGAGTATTTCAAGAGGTTTTAAAGGTTCATTTTTTTTCTTAATAAAGTTATTATACTTACCTGCCCTGTGCAATGGTTTTGTACAGAGCAGCCCTAAACCACCTCTTCTGGGGGCCCCCACCGACACTCTTGGCTCCTCCTTCCTTCCAAGTGCCCCCATAGGAAGCTGCTTGCTATTGGGTGTTCCTGTGGATTTAATCCTAAGCCTGGTTGTGGGCGTCTACAGTATAGACACACAGCGTGGCTTGGCCCTGCCCTCTGGCTCCCTCTTCACATGATTCCTGTGAGGAAAGAGAGAGAGAGCGCAGCGCTGTTGTTTTTGGGCACAGCGTTGGGTTGAGTTAGGACTCAGGTAAGTATTCGGGGTGGGGGGTTTGGGATAGATGATCATGGAAGGTTTTTTTTTAACTTAAAGTGGTTGTAAACCTCAGACATGAAATATGAAAAAGCACATTACCTCTGCAGCCTGGTTCCTCTGTTATCAACATGAGACACTTCTGGCAGTTTTTCCTGACACCAAGAGGTAAAAAGGTGAAAGGGGAGGGAGCTGTGGCACTCAGCCTGTTAATGTTATCTACAGCTGTGCGTGTTCTCCTACTGTGTGAAGGGGGTGTGTCCTTTCCCTCCAATCAGGGTTTTCAGCTGTCAGCTCTGTAAAGACTTCAGATCCCTGCTAGAGCTGATAAGAAATCCTTTCATCTTTGTGGCTTCAGAGCAATCTACAGAAGAAATCCTGCAGCTACAAAGGTACAACTTACGTAGGAGGATTTGTTTCATCTCTGTGTATCACCTAATGTTAGGGTTTCCAACCACTTTAGTGCAGAGAACTAATTGAGGTAAAAAACCTTTAGCCTTTACAACCACTTTAAATTTAAAATGCTCACATATACCCGCTTTTTATGGACTCCAAAAAAGCTATTGCTGGTAACAGGATTGCCCATCTCTTCTGGGAATTTTTCATCTGCCTGGTCATTTTTGCTCTTTTATAAGTGCATTTTATTCTGATGCATATACCTATTTGTGAGCTTTATAAATCATCCTGTCTTATTCACCTTGTTGATTATGATTTAGCCTACAGTTTTCTTCAGTGTACAGTTTTCTTCAGCCTACAGTTTTCTTCAGTGTACAGTTTTCTTCAGCCTACAGTTTTCTTCAGCCTACAGTTTTCTTCAGTCTACAGTTTTCTTCAGTCTACAGTTTACTTCGGGTTACAGTTTTCTTCAGTCTACAGTTTTCTTCAGCCTACAGTTTTCTTCAGTCTACAGTTTTCTTCAGTCTACAGTTTTCTTCAGTCTACAGTTTTCTTCAGCCCACAGTTTTCTTCAGTATACAGTTTTCTTAAGTCTACAGTTTTCTTCAGTCTACAGTTTTCTTCAGTCTACAGTTTTCTTCAGCCTACAGTTTTCTTCAGCCTACAGTTTTCTTCAGTCTACAGTTTTCTTCAGTCTACAGTTTTTTTCAGCTTACAGTTTTCTTCAGTCTACAGTTTTCTTCAGTCTACAGTTTTCTTCAGTCTACAGTTTTCTTCAGTCTACAGTTTTCTTCAGTCTACAGTTTTCTTCGGCCTACAGTTTTCTTCAGTCTACAGTTTTCTTCAGCCTACAGTTTTCTTCAGTCTACAGTTTTCTTCAGCCTACAGTTTTCTTCAGTCTACAGTTTTTTTCAGCCTACAGTTTTCTTCAGTCTACAGTTTTCTTCAGCCTACAGTTTTCTTCAGTCTACAGTTTTTTTCAGCCTACAGTTTTCTTCAGTCTACAGTTTTCTTCAGTCTACAGTTTTCTTCAGTCTACAGTTTTCTTCAGTCTACAGTTTTCTTCGGCCTACAGTTTTCTTCAGTCTACAGTTTTCTTCAGCCTACAGTTTTCTTCAGTCTACAGTTTTCTTCAGCCTACAGTTTTCTTCAGTCTACAGACTTCTTTGTCCAACCGAGGCTCTGGTGATCTAGGTTACGCTCTTATGTGACCCCAAGGGTCTGGTCTCCTGAGGGAGAGCCTCCCTGAATTATTCACCATGGTTGCCGATGTGTACATATATTTTTGACTTTATATTTACCACCTTCAGAATATCCCAGTGAAGCAGATCACTGTATTTGGTAAACATGTTGAGATTTAACTTCATACCACTGCAAGAATAAGCACTCTATCATTGGAATACATTTTGTGTGGTGGTATATGTGGTATATGGTATAATATCAATAAGCTGAGCCATAGGGTGCTTTGAGGGTCCTAGTATAAAAGCTTTGATATGAGGGATATGCTGAATACTAATGTAGCGCTACCCCCTAGAGGGGCTGCTGAATTGTTTTGTTATTTCTCTGCACACCTGAAGATGACAACCTCGCTCACCAAGCACTTACCAAAGCACTTTGAGATATTTCAAAGTACTTATTAGGTATAGCCTAAAAGAAGAGATGATTAGTTTGGCCATAGACAGAGCAAATTTCTTTCCTGCAACCATGGGTTGTGTTGACAGGGGAATCCCACCTATGGAAGCCATTGTGTTCTCCCAGTGGGGGCGGGGGAAGCCGTCCCCCTGGGCGTATACAGTGATTATTGCTAGCGATAATCACATGTAAAATCTGACAGGCTGGTTGTACCCAAGTCCAAGTTGATTGATTGATCAGCTTGGGTATATTCAGAAACTACCACAAAAAGGGGAGGGATCGTCAACAGGCAGTCCCTTCCAAATAGTCTACTAGAACACCCTATATCTGTAGATTACTGTACCAGAAAAATGATTTTAAGCAGTTTTGAAAATTAAATACTTTTTTATTCTAATTATTTGTTTGTTTAGTACCTAAAAGGTCCCGTATTGGTATATTTGTATATTTTTAACATTGAACATTTACTCTGTTAAACTATCAATCATGATCCTTCAGATAAAAACACATATATGTTTGATACATGAGAAAATACATGTTAATCCTTCAAGAAAACTTCAATTCACAATGTCAGCTGTGCACTCTGCCTGTACTGCTTCCTTATCAGTTACATTGTTCAAAGCTATATCGAAACAAAAGAACTTATAGAATGAATAGAATTTATTCTATTCAAAATTAGAATTTCAGAAGATGGTTATATTCTTTCTATTTTATTCTATTCTATCAATTTCGAAACTATTGAATTATATTTTATTATCTTTCTATTCTAGTCTATTCTATTCTATTCTTTTCTATTCTAATCTATTCTATTCTAATTCATTCTATTTGAAATTCAAATTTTGTAAGATCTTTATATTCTTTCTATTTTATTCTATTTTATTATATTCTATTGTTTTTTCTCTTCTATTCTTTTATATTGTATTATTTTCTGTTCTAATCTATTCTATTTCGAATTTATTCTTTTCAAAATTCAAATTTCAGAAGATGGTTATATTCTTTCTTTTTTTGTTTTGTTTTTAAATCAGATTTTATTTAACAGAGTTTTCAGTTTAAAAAATACAAACATATTATTCCAGACACATCCCACAAGACATTACAAAACAAGAAAAGAGAAAAAAAATATTCTTTCTATTTTATTCTATTCTTTTCTATTGTTTTTTTCTGTTTTATTATATTCTTTTATTTTCTATTCTATTCCGTTTTACTCTATTGTTTTCTATTCTATTCTATTCTTTTATAGTCAATTCTATTCCCTTCTATTATATTCTGTTCTGTTTTACTCTATTCTTTTATTTTTTTTCTATTCTGTTCTATTCCATTCTCTTCTGTTTTACTCTATTCTTTTATTTTTTTTTCTATTCTGTTCTATTCCATTCTCTTCTATTGTAATCTCTACTATTCTATTCCTTTATTTTCTATTCAATTTTAGTCTATTCTTGTTTTCAGATTCAATTTCAAATTTGTTTTTTGAATCCAATTCAAATTCAATTGCCATCTGAATTTATTTCGCTATTTCAAATTCATTTAAATTCGTTACTATTGTAATTTGGGGATTCGGATACATCCAAATTTACAAAGAAACAAAAAATTTGTCTGAATTTCGATTGGGAGTGAAATGAACTGCACATGTCTAGCATAAGCTAAGCTTGCAGTTTGATAAACAGGTGCAAAGCTAGAAGCAATATTGTGAAATGGGTTTAGGATGCCAAAAACATGCATACACTGCAGAATAATAAAAGACCGGTTGATGATGGCACCATGGGAAAATGCATACATCACAGACTCTGATTATGAAGGCTGCACAGACATGACTCTTCACAGCAATGACTCTGTGACTCAACCAGGCTGACGTGGCTGTATAGCATAGTCTATATAAGACTCAGTATCTGGGTCTGTTGAAGGAACTGCATGCAATCAGGTTCCTGCCTGGCTGCCCACATGCTGGTTCTAACAGTGAAGGGCCTCTCACCTGGCTGCAGAACACTTGCCAAGCTACCTCTGCCCCATCAGGTGTGGCCTCTCTGAAATGCTGAGAGAGGTCTTTGACACTTGCTGTGTCTTGGTGCTTTGAATTACTGTTTTCATGAATGAAGGCACTATGCATTGCCACATGAGTCTATTTTAAGCCTTGCTTCAGTCAAATTTGTTTCTTACATTTTTGGCTAGTATTGGGAATAAGATAAATTTGGGTTTCTACGTCTGTGACGTTTTCAATTCAGTGACAAGAGCAAATCTTTCTAATTGTGCTACAGACAGCAATAAAAGCCTGATAGAAGCTCTAACCCTTCCTCACTGCATCTAAAACTAAAAAAATATTTTTGGCTGAACTTAAATTTTTATTGGCAAATATTTATGTCTGACAGGAGTGAATCTTTAAAGTACAAACTAAACATTTTGAATCAGATTTACAGTGAAAAAGCTAAGAAACATAAATCCATAATGGAACCATCTCAGCTGTATGCTGTCCCTGAATTACAGCATACACAAATAAAGCCAATCTAGTTTACGTATGACACTTGTTCCACAATCTGTAGGGGATCATAAATATTTCAGCACATCTGGCTGCTTAGACCCTTTTACCATCAGTATTTGGGTGTGTTTAAATATGCTCCAGGCCTGCAACTTTTCAAATCAATTGATATGAGCCCCTGAGTCATAGTATCCACAGTGTACACAATCTGTAACACCCAGATGAGAAGAAATATACAGTATAGTTGGTTTTATTTTTTCTTGTTGGAGTAAGCAACATTATTGTAAGCTTTCATAAGCATACTAGACATAGGTTAAAAAATATTAAATGACTGAATATAGATGTTCCTTTAGTTTTAGATTAGGGCTGTCACTGATTAAAATTTTCGTGTTCGATTAATCAATTTTTTTTAATCGATTAATTGCCTAATTTCGATTAATTATAACGCACATACAGATCCAACTACTTTTAGCTGATTTAACACCGTTGTTATGGCAATGGCCGAAGGCGGACATAGCGGGGCATGGCTAAGACGTCACACGTCATAAACTCAGCCTCACTGTGCCCATAATCTCAGCCTTACCATGCCCATAATGCAGTCTCACCGTGCCCATAATCTCAGACTTACCGTGCCCATAATCGCAGCCTCATCGTTCCCATAATGCAGTCTCACCATGCCCATAATTGCAGCCTCACCGTGCCCATAATCGCAGCCTCACCGTTCCCATAATGCAGCCTCACCGTGCCCTAATCGCATCCTCACTGTGCCCATAATCGCATCCTCACAGTGCCCATATTGCTGTCTCAAAGTGCCCATAATCACAGCCTCACCGTGCCTATAATTGCAGCCTCACCGTGCTCATAATGCTGTCTCACCGTGCCCATAATTGCAGGCTCGCCGCGTCTATAATGGCAGCCTCACCGTGCCCATAATGCAGTCTCACCCTGCCCATAATGCAGTCCCACTGTGCCCATAATCGCAGCCTCACTGCAGTCAGTGCCTGTGCCTGGATTACACAGTCTGCGGGCATCTCCTGCTGTGTGTCTCAGAGCTGAGTGTGACAACTTTGGCCGCGCTGTGAGAAAAGTCCCGCCCTCCTCCTAGATCAGCTCGTTTGATAGACAGAACACTGTCGGGGTGGGACTTTTCTCACAGCGCGGCCAAAGTTTTCAGATTCAGCTCGGAGACACACAGCGGGAGATGCTCGCAGACTGTGTATGACATATAGTTGAGGAGGAGGGAGCGGAGCACTGTGCTGCAGCCACAGCTTGGCCCAAAGCGGCCCCAGGGTAGGCAGCCTACCGATCAAAAAAATTTTGATCGATCAAAAAAATTAACGATTAATCGAGGAATTAATCATTAATTTCCGCAGCCCTATTTTAGATTATTATATATTTTGTCATGCTATTATGTTGATTGAAAGGATCATATTATTTTCTGGTAGGGAATCTGTTTTTTTGTTTTTTTTCATGTGCTTTTCAGTGGATTTACTACACTTTGACTTGAGACAGGAAATAGTCAAATCAAAATGCTGGAACATGTTTAGCCATCCTTTTAAATCATTCACTCGTTGCTAGTAAATTCCATCCACATTCATATCTCATGCTATGGTATTTCTGTGATGTAATACCTGTGAGTGAAGACAATATTTATTTTTTTTGGAACCATATCAATCTGCTTTATGGTGTTCTACATTAGAACACCGCACTCCTCAATGAGATATTTTAAACACAAACCATTTTTTAATGTTTTTATTTTTTTATTTTATAAAAGGGAATGTATTAAAGTAGATTTTGTACATATTTTATTTTCTTTATTAATTAGGGTCAGGACAAAAAAAAAAACATTTTTGTCATGTAAATATAAAATATTGTATATGAGTTTTATGGCATCTTCTATCCTACTAGTAAGCAAACGTTAGGCACTTTTTCACATTTCCTAATTTCTCCTTTATTGTAAAGAGTCTGCTGTTTACAGAGGGCTATGGGCTGCTTAACTGGGAGAAGTACTAATTGCAATAAAGGGACCTAATTGGACCGAGTGTAAGCAATGTATAGGAGAGAAATATTAAGGGACTTTCAAGGTACCAGATCAAATCATAAAGTATTTACAATTTAAAAGTGAAGTATGAGATTGCTGAAAAAAACTAAATTATACTCACCTAGGTGGATGCTTGGTCTGATGCTGCATTTGTCTCCCTCTGGTTCCAGACTGAGAACTGAGTGATTAAACACCGCTGATCATTCGGCTCTCAGTCTTCAGGCTGCAGAGCCAGCCAGTGACTGTCACTGGCCCTTTGCTCTGCCCCTCCAGGACTCACTGGAGTACTGGGCAGTGCAGGAGTGGCTTGTTACTTTCTCCCCCAAGTAGGCCTTGCTCCCACCCAGAGTTAGTTAAGTGAGTTAGCGTTGATTGAGGTAAGATTTAAGGTCTTTCTCCTGACCTGCTGTCAGGGCTGGGCTCAGCCCTTCCTTCTCTGAGCTGGCCACTCAGCTTTTGGCTAATTGCCAGCTCCTATCTCTCCACAGTGACTCACCTGTTGATGATATCCTGCTCATCAGTCCTGCTTACTTAAGCCGTTCAGCCCAGATGATCTCTGCCCTCGCCTTGGTCAACATCACAGAGACTTTCTCCTGCGCTCCTGTTAAAGACTTGCTTGGCTGACATTCCTTCTGGCTCTAGATCCTGCTTGCTGTTCCACTATGCTGATTCCTAGCTTCCTGAATTTCTGGCTTGTCTGACTATCCGTTCCTAACGTTGGCTATGTTTTGACCTTGTTTGTTCTATTTACTTTTGTTATTAACCGCTTGCCGACCGGCGCACGCCGATGTACGTCGGCAGAGCGGCACGGCTGGGCAAATGGGCGTACCTGTACGTCCATTTGAATTTCCCGCCGGGCCCGTGCGTGCGCGCCGCCGGGAGTTCCGTGAGTCGGGTGGCGGGTCCCGCGGACTCGATCGCCGCGGGGAGACCCACGATCGCCTCACGGAGCGGATGAACGGGGAGATGCCGTTGTAAACAGCATCTCCCCGTTCTGCCTAGTGACAAGTGTCACTCGATCTCTGCTCCCTGTCATCGGAGCAGAGATCAGTGACGTCAGCCACACAGCCCATCCCCCTACAGTTAGTAATCACTCCCTAGGATACACTTAACCCCTCCCCGCCCCCTAGTGGTTAACCCCTTCACTGCCAGTGTCATTTACACAGTAATCAGTGCATTTTTAATCGCACTGATCGCTGTATAAATGACAATGGTCCCAAAAATGTGTCAAAAATGTCCGACATGTCCGCCATAACGTCGCAGTCACAATAAAAATCGCTGATCGCCGCCATTACTAGTAAAAAAAAAATTATTAATAAAAATGCCATAAAACTATCCCCTATTTAGTAAACGCTATAACGTTTGCGCAAACCAATTAATAAACGCTTATTGCGATTTTTTTTACCAAAAATATGTAGAAGAATACGATCGGCCTAAACTGAAGAAAAAAAAAATTTTTTTAATATATTTTTAGGGGATATTTATTATAGCAAAATGTAAAAAATAATGCGTTTTTTTTCAAAATTGTCGCTCTTATTTTGTTTATAGCGCAAAGAATAAAAATCGCAGAGGCGATCAAATACCACCAAAAGAAAGCTCTATTAGTGGGAAAAAAAGGACGTCAATTTTGTTTGGGAGCCACGTCGCATGACTGCGCAATTGTCAGTTAAAGCGACGCAGTGCCGAATCGCAAAAAACGCTCTGGTCAGGAAGGGGGTAAATCCTTCCAGGGCTGAAGTGGTTAAACAAGTGTGATTTAACTGTACTTCTGTCTGATTCATGGTTTCTGACAGTAGGCGAAGGCCATGAATTCAGAAGATGCAGTCAATCCACTGGTAATATTTCCAGATTGGATAAGCAGGATCACTGCATGGATCAGTAGCCATGGTGTTACAAACGGTCCTGAGTCGCACTGCTCCAGTCTCTGTGCAGGCACCCACCTCGAGTATTACCTCTATAAGAGGTATGTCTGGTTCTGCCCTGCTTCCCCAGCGATTTGGGAGCAATCCAGTCCAATGCAGAGGGTTTCTCAACCTGGTTGATATATACTTTGAAATGCTCCCTCTGGTGTTTTCCCACGGACAGAAGCAAAGTAGGTTTCATGATATCTTTGCTTTCTGAGAGAGCTTTGACCTGGGTAAACCCTCTATGTTACCCAGAGTTTGTGGCTTCCTTTAAAAGGGTATTTGACATTCCAGCATGCTCCGCTTCTGCTGCCAAATGCCTCATGTCCATCAGAGTACGAGAACTATTGCAAACTACGCCATTGAATTCTGTACTCTGGCAGCAAGGGTTGCTTGGAACAATGAGGCCCTCATGACTGCTTTTTCTCATGGTCTCTCAGATACCATCAAGGATGAGATAGCAGCCCGAGATATACCCATTGAGCTGGAGAAGTTGATCACATTTGCCATCCTCATTGACTCCAGACTCAGAGAAAGACTCTCTTTTAAGGAGTGCTTGCGGAAGCCTTCTGTACATTTGTCTCCAAGCTTTGCAGTCCCACCCTTGCCTTCCCTCACCTCCCATGCCTCCTCGGTCGGTCAGTGAAGGTGAACCCATGCACTTGGGCTATAGGCATCTCTCTGCGGATGAGAGAGCCCTTAGGAGGAGGGAGAGATTGTGCCTTTATTGTGGCCAGGCAGGTCACTTTTTGAAGTCTTGTTTAACCCGTCCAGGAAACGCCCGAACCTTGAGGTCCTGTCACGGACAGACCTTAGGTGGCATTGTTTCGTCCCCAGTTATCAAGAAGGATAAGCTCCTGGTTCCGGTTACCATTTCTTGGGCTGAGTCGTCTGTTGAGATACAGGCTCTGATCGACTCTGGGGCTGCAGGCCTGTTCATTGATGTAGGGGTTCTTCACCATTAGATAATCCAATTCCAAGTTATTTCCTCACCTAAGTTTCCGCTGATTATTGGTTATCCTTGCTTACAGAGGCATAACCCCTCTAATGATTGGCTCCGTGCTGAGGTTCTCTCCTGGTCAGCACAATGCCGTAAGACATGCTTCCAGAAGGTAGCCAAGGTCCTGTGCACCTCTTCACGCTCCTCCCTGCCGGAGGAGTACCACGATTTTAGGGATGTGTTTGACAAAGTTCAAGCCGGTAGTCTGCCTCCACACTGGTCGTATGATTGTGCAATTGACCTTCAACCTGGTGCCATACCTCCTCGTGGCTGGGTTTACCCTTTGTCGGTCTTGGAGGGTAAGGCCATAGAGGAGTATGTTGCAGACACACTTTCTCAAGGTTTCATCCACAAATCCTCTTCTCCTGCTGGTGCTGGTTTCTTCTTTGTGAAGAAGAATAGTGGTGAACTGAGACCTTGTATTGATTGTAGGGGTCTCAATCGTTTTACAATTAAGAATTCTTATCCAATTCAGTTGATTACGGAGTTATTTGACCGCCTCAAGGGAGCAGTGGTTTTCACGAAGCTTGATATGGGAGGGGCATACAATCTCATGAGGATTAAGGAGGACGATGAGTGGAAAACTGCATTTAATACCAGAACAGGACATTTTGAGTACCTTGTAATGCCATTTGGCCTTTGTAACGCTGCGGCAGTTTTCCAGGAATTTATTAACGATGTCTTCCGAGATTTTTTGCACTTATGTGTGGTGGTTTATCTCGACGATATCCTCATATTTCCACGCCCCTGGACAGCCACCACATAGATGTCTGTCATGTGCTTCATAAACTAAGAGAGAACAATCTCTATTGTAAATTGGAGAAGTGCGAATTTCATTGTGAACAGGTTAAATTGCTTGGTTATGTAATTTCCACTGTTGGTTTTTCGATGGACCCAGAGAAACTTTCAGCTGTCCTACAGTGGCCCCGACCCATGGGTTTACGTCCTCTGCAGCATTTTCTTTGCTTTGCCAACTATTATCTGAAGTTTATTAGTAACTTCTCATCTCTGGTCAAGCCCCTGACTGATATGACCAGAAAGGACGGTAACCCACAGAGTTGGTCTCCAGAGTCCATTAAGGCCTTTGAGAGTCTCAAGGCTGCCTTTGTTTCTGCTCCTGTGTTGGCACATCCTGATCCTACTTTACCTTTTATCCTTGAGGTTGATGCTTCTGAGACTGGAGTTGGAGCCCTTCTGTCTCAACGTCCTACCTCTGAGAGTGCCATGCATCCTTGTGGCTACTTTTTAAAGAAATTGTCACCCACGGAGTGCAATTACGAGATTGGGGACAGAGAGCTGTTAGCGATCATTTTAGCCCTGAAAGAATGGAGACATCTCCTCGAAGGTACCACTGTGCCGGTTCTAATTCTTACTGACCATAAGAATCTCATATGCTTGTCTAAAGCTAAACGCCTCTCTCCCAGAAGGGCGTGATGGGCTCTTTTCTTGTCAAGTTTCAATTACATTGTCTCATTCTTACCCGGTACTAAGAATGTAAGGGCTGACTCTTTGTCACAACAATTTTCCTCCACATCCAAGATGGAGTCGGTTCCGGTTCCTGTGATTCCTCCTGATTGTATTCTAGCTATGGTTCGCACCAGTCTCACGTCTCTTTTGGGTGACAAAATTCTTGCTGCTCAGGTCCATGCTCCTCCTGAGAAACCTTGTGACCGCTGCTTCGTCCCAGAGAGTCTCCGTACTGCCGTGCTCCAGACTTACCATTCTTCCAAGACTCCTGGCCACCCTGGAATAAATCAACTCTTTTGGACCATTTCCCAACAATTCTGGTTGCCTAGTCTACGTGCTGATGTAACCGCCTTCATAGCTGCCTGTTCCATGTGTGCTCAGAGTAATACTCCACGACACCTTGCAGTGGGCCTCCTACAACCCATACCCAATAGAGAGAGGCCCTAGACCCACCTGTCTATGGATTTCATTGTGGAGTTACTCAACTCCAGGGAAACACAGTTATCCTTATGGTGGTTGACCGGTTCTCGAAAATGTCTCATTGTATTCCACTTAAGAAGTTGCCCACTTCTAAGGAACTGGCTACCATTTTTGCTCGGGAGATCTTTCGCTTACATGGGCTACCCAAGGTGATTGTCTCGTACAGGGGTAGTCAGTTTGTGTCCCGGTTCTGGCGAGCCTTTTGTGCATAGATGGGAATTCAGCTTGCTTTCTCCTCTGCGTATCACCTGCAGTCAAATGGGGCTGCAGAATGAGCCAATCAGTCCTTGGAGCAATTCCTATGTTGCTATATTTCTGACAATCATAACAACTGGTCAGACCTCTTACCATGGGTGGAGTTTGCTCACAATAGTGCCTCGAATTCTGATTCCCGATTATCCCTGTTTTTGGCGAACTATGGTTTCCAACCTTCCATGTTGTCTGACTCATTTGTTCTGCAGAGTATTCCTGCATTAGAGGAGCATCTCCGTGGTCTTTGTTCCACTTGGGCACAAGTCCAGGAGGCTTTACGACATGCTAATGATAGGTACAGACTCCATTCCGAACCGCAGGCGCCTGCGCCTTCCTGCGCCTGCGCCTTCCTGCGCCTTCCTACCAGGTTCGGGACAGGGTCTGGCTGTCATCTTACAACCTCCGACTTCGTGTTCCCTCTTTGAAGTTTGCACCTCGGTTTGTCGGGCCTTTCCGTATTCTCTGCAGGATTAACCCAGTGGTTTACGCGTTAGACCTTCCTTCTAATATGCGTATCTCGAATGTATTTCATGTCTCCTTATTAAAACTGCTTTACCACCTCGTGCTACGTTCTCACCCCGTACAGGTTGAGAATCATGAGGAGTATGATGTACAGTTTAACTGTACTTCTGTCTCGGTCTGATTCATGGTTTCTGACACCTACCAGTTTAGGGTCAAGCTCTTCTTATTGAGAGGTTGACAGTCTCAATAAGAAGAGCTTGATCTCTCCTCTGCTAGATCCATGGTTGGCTATGCAAATACACTACTTCTTGACCACCATCTGGCTGAGCAGAGTGTCTCAGGGACAGGTTTCCCCATTCAAGCAGCTCTGCTTACATACCTCACCATGGGAACTTATACTATCCATCTCTTTCTCCTTGATACCTAAACTATCTGTGGGGTACGTTACCCCTTTATACTGAAATGGGAACGGGATCTGGATATGACCCAGACCCCTAAACAGAGAGAATGTGCCTTTTACTTTACTCATCAGTTCTCCCTTTCCAGCAAATACCATGAGGCGAGCTACAAAATTGCAGACAAATTGGTATAGCCACTTCTTTACAAGATCCGTATCTCCTACTCAGATAGGATTGCTGTTGCTTAAGTTACGCCAGGAAATAAAGTACTTTGAAAAAGTATTACACATACAAATCATGCGATGGTAGAATACAATATTGCTGCCACCGTCCTGGGGAATCTTAATGTTCTGTAACACTTATAGCTCAACCCCTTTATGACGGAGGGTAAAACAGATCTTAAGGCCTGAACACAGTTTTGCAACTTTAACATGTGTTAGTAAAATTGTACATATCATCACAACTACTAAGTGTATCTAGGTGAATTATTGTTTTTTTTTTTTTCAGGACATCAATTGATGTAACTGGTATGGCATATTACCTGATTTTTTTCTTATTAGAGGAAAGCTGGCACAAAATAGTAAAAAAATATATCCTTTTTAAAATGTAGCTGTTTATTTCTTGCTATTAGAATAACCTACCACTATAATTTTTCCCGCTTCTCACAATTGCAGCAATACCACATATGTGTATATTATTTGCTTTTTGTACACATAGTAGGGCCCAGAAATAATAATGTGCATTTTGCTAAAACACCCTGACACCAACACTATCTGACAATGAAACTAAATAATAAAATATCTTTTTTAATCCTACCTAAAATACACTGACCCGGACCTTAGAACCTGCCTTTGCCTCGACCATGATCTTTGACCCTCATCTTGACCTAAACAATAATCCTGATGCTGACCTAGATCAAACCTTGATCTAACTATTTTATCTTTATTAGTGCCTTTATTGCTGCAATGAAAACAGGGTGGTGGAAGGCACCCAGCCTTCTTGGGCTTCTGCTGCCCTGTGCTCAGCCAATCATCTGTAAACCTGGTGAGAAGTAAAACTAGTATTCCCCTGCTGTAAGGCAAGTGTTCTAAATACTAAGCCATCAATCAAAGGTTGCTGTTAGAGTTAAGATTCCACAGTTGTTCCAGACCAATACATTATTATTTGCATAGATTAAGTTTATGCAATTATTTTTGTGAAGGGGGCCAGCACTCTATTATTATTGTTATTAAATAGAAAGTATTTTCTTTATTGATTTTGTAATGTTAAATTAACATTTAAAAATCAGTAAAAACATTCTACTTATTTTTAATAATAATAAAGTGCCCCCATCACATTATTCATTGCATAATCTCTGCTAATATCTGTTGGTATTATGCGAGGTGTTACCCCTCTTGACATACAAATGCTAACACATATTCTTGAAAAGAAAGTAGAATAAACTAAAATAAATATTTGCTTTTATCTGTCATTTGTGGTTCAAATATACAATACATGTTAGGGGAAGTCTGTTGTAGCCAATGAAGGAGTACTATGTTTTGATATTGATTTGTATTTTACTGTGAACTCTGGCCCTATCGTTTAAGCCCCCCCTCCACTTTTCAATGCAATTTGACACCATGCACACTTTAGGGCACCAGATAAGCCCCACCCATAGTCCCACCCCTATTCTTCTCTTCAGTTATGATTTTCAAAAGTTCCCAGACAGGCTTTTAGAGTACTTATCCATAGTGTACCCTGATGTTTGTCCCCAGTAGCCCTTAAATGCCTAATACTTAACTGATACTGATCCTCTGGGATCTTCTCTGGATGGCCTATAAAATCCATACAGTTGAGGTCTTGATCACTTTGTGCATGTGTACCCTAATATCTCTTCATTGCAATAGAAAAATCATACACTGCTCACTAGGGAGATAGAAATCTAGGAGTGTTAAGTATGTGGCTTGTTATTTCTAGGAAGCCAGGAGTGGCAAATTTTGGATAGAGTGGGGAAAGATAGAACCCCTGTCAGGTTTTCCTTTACCTTCTGTTACAGTAATGCCACGTACACACGGTTTTCCGACGGGAAATGTTAGATGTAAGCTTGTTGTCGGAAAGTCTGACCGTGTGTATGCTCCATCAAACATTTGCTGTCTGAATTTCCGCACACAAATGTTTGAGAGCAGGTTCTCAAATTTTCCGACATCAAAAGTTGTTGTCGGAAAGTCCGATCGTGTATACACAAGTCCATCACACAAAAATTCACGCATACTGAATCAAGCAGAAGGAGCCGCACTGGCTATTGAACTTCCTTTTTCTCGGCTCGTCGTACGTGTTGTACGCCATCGCGTTCTCACGTTCGGAATTTAGGGCCAACATTTGTGTGACCGTGTGTATGCAAGACAAGTTTGCGTCAACATCCTTCGGAAAAAGATCCACGGTTTTGTTGCCGGAAAATCCGATCGTGTGTACGGGGCATTACAGTTTCCCCATAAAAAACGTTCGGGGAAAAAAAAATCGACTGGAGTTCTAGGCTTCCCCTACTTTACATTCTTGTGGCACTCTGTTTGAAAACACTGTATTTGACTGGATAGTTTATCACGCTCTCAAGTCCATCCCAAATGGCTCAAATGTAATATTTTTTCACAGTGCCCACAGCATTTCACTATCTGTACTGGTTGTTGTAACAAAGACATTTTTTTAGGAATAATAATAGAAATTTTGTTTGTGTTATAGGAGGGCTCATTGCCCAGAAACTGCATACCTATATATGACAGTCAAAGCAATCCCTTTATAAAATGGATTGCAATGAACCCATTACTCTACTTAAATCAATAAAGCTTTTCAATTCTATGACTTTGACATTTTCTTGTATGTTATTTCATACTCCCAGGTTGGCTTGCTTAAGTTTGCAACCCCAGAACTGAACTGACAGTACTAGAATACCTTCTTCATTTTGGTCAGGCAAGGAGCATGCTACAAAAAGTAAGAGATTTCTCATTAAGTGTCTGGTGTGGATAAGAGCAATGTAAAATCTGGAGATCATGTGCTGGTTGGGTTAAGAAGACCACATTAGGTAAAAAAAGGATGATAATATAATGGAGGAGTTGAGTAAAGAAGGGTTGCACTCTTTCCTGAATTTACTGTTAGATCCAGTTTCTGATGCCCTCTGATTTCCCTTTGACCTACTGTAGTTTTGATGGTGCACACTCCTATTGTAATCAAACCTGCTATGGCTACCAACAACAATGGTTGCAAATATATCTACATCAACCCCATAAAAAGGCAATACAATGAATATACAGTATTTCTATATAACAAGAATGCCTTTGCATCTCTCATAAATGCCACCACTGTGAAATTGAAAGAATTACATTCAATTTACCATTATACAGTTTTAAAAATGAAAAACTGAAAGTCACTTATGCATTCAAAGGCATACAATGTATAAACATCATTTTGGGGACTGATTAACTTTGGTTCAAGGTCCAGCACTGAACCAACCTGTCCTTTCAAGCATTTTGGCTTTCACTTTGACTCAGTTAATTTCACTGAAAACACATTTTGGGCAGTTTGGGCAGGATTTCTCCAGTAAAAGTTACATATTAGATGTAACACACTTGAACAAATTGCCTGGAAACAGAAGGAACATTGATTTTTAATATTTGCTAAACTATACAGCACATTGTTCCAGTTGAGGCCATGAATGAAGTATCAGTCTGCCAGATTCAAGTACCATTTCTCAATAAAAGTAATTTTACTTTTTTTCCTTAAATATCTCAAGCTGAGCATTGTTGACTCACCTACAATAAATTCATCAAGTGAGCATGGAAAATGTAATATGGGTATTGAGCTACCCCTGTGTAACTATTAGTAGCCAAATATTTTGTCACATGGTTGCATGGTAAAATAAATATGTCTGGCAACATAATGTACTTGTTACTTTACAAACATGCTAAATGAATGTTGGTCTGAGACACTGTTCGCAACATCTGCCCTGTCAAATCCTATTAAAAGAACTGGCAGTTCACTCTTCACCCTAACAATGCCAATGTTCCAAATTTTATTGCTCCATTATGTAGGTTTTGTTTCTGCTAGACATTATTTGGAATCATCTTTGGTCCAGATGCATTTAAGTGAATTAGCAGACATTTTAGGAGGATTTTTCTACCAAAACATTTTATGGCTCTTTATTACTGGATGGATGCAATGAAATAGAAGGCAGAGCACATATTAATTAATGTAGAAAAAAATTGCAAGCAAACATAACCTACACCTAGCACATTGTAAGTAAAAATCTACTGTGAAAGTAAGGGGACTAGATTCTAGGCCTTTATATCAAAATGAACCAGCAAACTTAGACAAGCAGAGTATGAGGGTAGTACCACCGGCACTTATGCCGTGTACACACGACCAGTTTTGACGTTGGAATAAACTCCGAAGGTTTCTCTGACGGAACTCCGACAGAATTCCATTCAAGCGGTCTTGCCTACACACGGTCAAACCAAAGTCCGACCAAAGTCTGACCGTCAAGAACGCTGTGACGTACAACACTTACGATGGCACTACAAAAAGGAAGTTCAATAGCCAGTAGCCAATAGCTTCCGTCTCATACTTGCTTCAGAGCATGCGTTGTTTTTGGTCCGTCAGAACAGCATACAGATGATCGGTTTTCCCGATAGGAATTGGTTCCGTCAGAAATATTTAGAACATGTTCTATTTCTAGGTCCATCAGAATTTTCGAAAAGAAAAGTCCGATGAGGCATACACACGATCGGAATAGACGATGAGAAGCTTCCGTCTGACTTTTTCTGTCAGACATTCCGCTCGTGTGTACGCGGCTTTAGAGTCATGAAACATGTTACAATCTAAACGTACAGAAAATCAAAATTTGACAATTTACCAAAACTGTGTAATATGAGGACCTACCTAAATTATCAATTCAATCTATATCTAATCAAGCAAGCACTTATACTATATACTGTAGTTGTTGGAAGATCTAAAAGAGATTCTAAACATTTTTTTCCATTGTAGAACAGCATTTCAGTGCTTCATATTCTTGTGCTTGTCTGGGATCAAAAGAGGTTCTAACAAATACATCTATAAACTGAGAAGAAAACCAAGGCCAATGCTATAGTTCCCTTACCCTGCCAATGTTCTTGAGTATGAGGATGCTTTCTGCACAAACACCTATTACTACAGCAATTTGAGCTTCCACCGCAGCAACCCATATATGAGATATGCATACTTACATTTGTCCAAATTGGTGAATTAGTTGTTGCTATCTGTTTGCTTATTAGAATTTGTCTATAAAATGTTTTCATATCTGAACCAGTGTGGTTGGGGACAAGACCTCCTCCCACCAATTCGTCCTCATCCTGTACATTATCTACAAATGTAATCCTTACAGTAGTATGATTGTATGAGTAGGAAGGGGAGAGGTTATGTGATCATGCAGAGGTCTTCCAATCCTCTGCGACCATTGTGTATGTGTGATAACAAACTTTTACTACTATTGCACTTGGGGTGCAAGTGATGCTGTCATTGTGTCTGCTAGGATTTTTACGCCTGAGAACTCAGAAGTGGTGGTCTTCCAAATTTTAGCTGCTTACATTTGCACTTGTGTGTGTGTGTGTGTTGGGGTTTCAGGGCATAGATAGAGAAAATAAATCACCGCTCAGGAGAACTTGCTTTCAGGTGTGTGTTAGTGAATCCTTCAGAGGAGAGGAGTCCCAGGTGCTGGATATGGCGTACAGTTGCAGCGGACAAAGCATACAATTAAAACCAATGCAAAACACAATGTGCCAAAGGGCAACCAAAGTTTTCTCAAGTGTTGAATCCTTAAAATTAGATAACAACAAACAATGCCTATAAAATAGGGCCAATATACAATACAGTGTACAGTGAACCCTTCCCGGGTCCAATCCATTGGATCCTTTTCAATTTGGAGATACTAGGCAATGCACTCACTGACCTAACATATTGAATCAGGAATATATCAACCCTTTTATTCAGTCCCACTTGATTAGCATTAACGTGAACCTATCCGGGTGTAGTTCGGATTGCCCATTGCCCCTTCCTTTCCTTCCCTTTCCTATATGGGGGGTTGGTAGACGTGATCCCCCGCAAGATACATTCGGTCCACCACCCACTCCCTTGGGAGTTGGCCCGACACGGGGGAGACAAGGGAGCAGAGGAGAAATCGCACCAACCTAAACACTATACAGTGTTAGAACTGACCTTATAACATCATAAATTCTGCAATAGTGGACAACCATCCTCTGAAGAAGACCCGGGAAGGGTCGAAACGCGTCAGGATTCACACACACAACCTTCGTTGTTCCACATACACCGTATTGTATATTGCCCCTATTTTATAGGCATTGTTTGTTGTTATCTAATTTTAAGGATTCAACACTTGAGAAAACTTTGGTTGCCCTTTGGCACATTGTGTTTTGCATTGGTTTTAATTGTATGCTTTGTCCGCTGCAACTGTACGCCATATCCAGTTCATGTCCTGACTCTAACAGTCAGTATTCATTCTCAGTGATTTTTTTATTTTATTTTAATATACTATTTATACTTTTTGTACCAATAAAATTTAATTTTTTCAACTACCTATACTGCACTTCATTGGCTGCTTTAAAGCCCCGATAGGAGGTTCTTGTATTTTTTCATGCACTTTATGGGGTGTGCGGCCTACCCGTCTACACTCATGTGAGTGCTTTCTGTTGTTTGTACTGTACTAGAGAGATAGAGATGTAGAGATACTCTATATACAGTATCTCACATTTTTGGCTGTGTTTTGAGTTATTTTGAGGGGATACCACATTACACTGTCATACAAGCTGTACACTCACTACTTTACATTGTAGCAAAGTGTCATTTTTTCAGTGTTGTCACATGAAAAGATATAATAAAATATTTACAAAAAAATATATATATAGAAAGAGATTGGCTGTACAAAATGCACAATTAGAACTTCGTTAAAGCCTAAAAAAACTGTGAAACAAACAGGGCAGAAATGTCTGATAATTTATCTGACATGTGAAATAAGTCTGTGCAATGCTGAACTGCAGCTGATGAAACATCTAATGATACAGAACAACTAACCAGTGCATTTGCAAAACTAGAAAGATCTTATGAAGATCTTATCTTATCTTATAGCTCATGAAAGATATAAGAGACTATCTTATCTAATACCGGGTATCAATACATAGGAGTCTCTACAAGAGTAAAATAACTTGACTACTCTTAACGCTACCTTCAAGGGAAGATCATAAGACACAATTATGTGAAACCACATCTCTTTGCTCAGCAGCTAGCATCTCATCCAGCTAAAAGAAAGCTGTTCACATCACCAAGTGAGGACGTCCAGAAGCTATAGAAGACTTGCAAGCTTTCCCAAGACTGAAAGTTTCAAGAACTGAGTGATCTTTATCTTGAATGACAACTTGTTAAGGCAGATCCGTACTTACCAGGCCTCAGCTATTTAGACACTGCTCGTGATGTGAATGCAATTGGTTCAAAGTTTCCAAATAGCGTACAAGAGAAGTGGTCAACAGTGGGTTCAAAGTACAAAAAGGAAAACCAAATTTCCTTTCCACCATTCTTCTGTTTCTGAGATTTCACCATGAAAATTGCAAAAACTAAAAATGACCAAAATTGTCTGTACAGTGAGCCAAGCACCCAGGGTTTAGCCATTCTGAAGGACAATTATTCAAAGACTCCAGGGTTCTCATGTTTATGAAAAAGGCAGTTACCAAGCCCTCACACAAACCCAGAACGGATAAATATGATGCACAATTGACACAAACTCTGACAGAGAGAACCAAAATAAGGAGACAGAAAATCCCAGTTACTAATGTTCAATTCATAAGAAACTGCATCCTCTCAGGAAATAGCTCATGTTCTGCCCGCAAGAACCCTGCAAGAATAGAAAGAAGGCTTAAAACAATATGGAATTTGCTTCTACAGAACATCTTGCAAAGGACTTAAACACTTCTTCCACTTCAGTACAACTCTTCCCTTGCCAGAGGCGTAACTAGAATCTTCAGGGCCCCGATGCAAGAAACCATTAGGGGCCCCCCTGACCCCCGGACAGGGCTCTTTTCTCCGAGCCCGATGGCAGAACACCAGGGTCCGGTCACAAGTGGGTGGCTGCATGTAAAGGAATAGATTCCCCCCCCCCCCGCTTCTCCTCCTCTTCCTCCCACATGCATTCAGCGGCTGCAGGAGGAAAATGGAGAGATGGGTTCCTCTATGTCGGTGTTTCTCAATCTTTTTCCAGTCAGGGCACCCTTGAAGTGGCTGCACTGCAACCACCCTGCAACTGTGTGCATTGCATGCAGTTGCAGCATAGTGATGATGCATTTAAGGGGTTAAAACAGGCGGTCAGGAGGCAACATATTGCCTCTTTACCGGCTGTCAAATGCCTCTGAAAAGCGATCTGAGCATGAATCACTTTTCAGAGGAACAACATTTTTTTTTTGCTGGTACTATGAACAAGCGAAAAAAAAAAATTGGTTCTAATGAGACACATATAGGGGGTCAGGATTAAAAGCGCATACATAAAATGTGCATATATACATGTAAACACACATACATACACACACACACATACATACACACACACACACACACACAAACACACACACACACACACACACACACACATACATAAATACACACACATATAAACCAGTGGCAGATGGTGCTCAAAATTTTTTGGGGGGCGCAAGCAAACTGAAAACATTTTTAAAAAATGCATCAATTGCAGCCTCACTGTGCCCATCATATGCAGCCACTGTGCCCATCAAATGCAGCCACTGTGCCCATCAAACGCAGCCACTGTGCCCATCAAACGCAGCCACTGTGCCCATCAAATGCAGCCACTGTCCCTATCAAACGCAGCCACTGTGCACATCAATTGCCACCACTGTGCCCTCAAACGCAGCCACTGTGCCTATAAAAATGCAGCCACTGTGCCCTAAAACGCAGCCACTGTTCCATTAAATGCTGCCACTGTGACCCCCCTGCCCGCTCGCAGTCTGCCCGGCACTTACCCTGTCTCGGTGGGGCAGCAGGTGACGTCGACGAGCGGGGTCCTCCATGCGTCTCCTCCCATCCTCTCCTCCTGATAGGCATCCAATAGCGGCGCCTGTCGTTTCAGCCAATCAGGTGACGGGTAACAGACCCGAGCACCTGATTGGTGGAGAGGCGGTTCAGTGTTAGGAAAGCAAATATTTATTCGCTTTTGTAACACACCTGAGTGGACTGTGAGTGCCACGCATGGCACTCGCAGTTCACCTATTTTAAAGCCTATTAGTGCTTTAAAAACACCCCCGCTGGTGTAATTCAGGCGCCCGGCATCCAAAAAGGGGCCAGGCGTCTGAATAGGAGGGGCAGTGGCGGCCATAGATAGATTTACGCTATGCATGAATCTATCTATTTGTGATAGAGGGGTGCCTGGAGAGAGGGGGCGGCGCCCATGCGCCCCTATGGATGCACCGCCACTGAAACACATACACATACATACACACACATGCACATATACATAGATGCACTCACACACACACATGCACATACACACACATACATACATGCACATACACATAAACACACATACAGTAGATAAAAAACGGCAGACCTTTACCTTAGCTCTTCCTGCCGGGTACTGCACTGTAGGGGGAGACAAAGAGCACAGCACACACTG
Source organism: Lithobates clamitans (assembly GCA_037952925.1). Taxonomy (NCBI): domain Eukaryota; kingdom Metazoa; phylum Chordata; class Amphibia; order Anura; family Ranidae; genus Lithobates; species Lithobates clamitans. The sequence goes on along the minus strand of JBBGZY010000240.1, from coordinate 4,511,054 downwards.
CTTTCACTTTGTAATCAATGTGAGCAGCTCCCTGCACAGTGCCGAATACAGTTCGGCTTAGGATCGTGGAACTTTGTTCCGCTCCCCCTATCAAAGAACTGTATACAGGGGGCCCTCAAGGGCCCCCTGCAGCAAGGGGCCCGGTCGCCATGGCAACCTCAGCGACCCCTATAATTCCGCCACTCCTCCTTCCATGTCAGATCATGGCAGGTAGAGCCACGAAAAATCACCTGCAACAGTCATATCAAATTGCAGTAAACTATACTGTAAAGGAAAATGGGGAAAAACTTATGTGAACATATATCTTTTCAAGGTGTTCTCTGACAAGAATCTACCAATGTTAAATTCCTGTAAAACCAGTTCATTAGTTCATGGACCAGTGATGAGTGATTCTAAACCCCTATCTACTTCAGGAGATGCGACAGAGTTAGTCGCAGATGACCAGCTGAAACCTCAAGGTAAGTCCTGACATTAATGAAACTACACCTAACAGCTATAAAACTGTAACATCTTTGTACATGGATAATTCCAGTGAGCGTTCCAGTGAGCGTTACAAATACTTTGTACTATATTCTTGCAATTGAGTCTTGACCGGATCTGCAACTTAGCTGTGGATTCATTAGTTAGGTTGATTAAGCTATACATCTCAAGGGGCTACTACTTTACAGGCAGCTTTAAGTCATCTCACAAGCATATTGTTCAAAGCAATGGTATATTTTTAATCTTGCCTTTTAAGGACTTTAAGCATATTAAAGAGCTGCTCCCTGATGAATGATACATTTTGCATTGTTACATATCCCAGCACCCAGAATCCCATGCCCCTCGTTTGATTTTGGGAAAAAGTTGGGAGGAACATGTCATTTAGCAGCAATTTTTGCTTCAAATGTTGGTTTTATTGTATTACATCTAACAGGTGTGCCAGTTCAGAGGCAGGTCTAAGGATTTTCCAATCATGTTATTTAAAGGTTTTGTGCATTTTTAATATTTTACTTTAAGCCTTATTAAATGGGCTGCTCCCCAATAGAATAGTAATTCTGTATGCGGCGGTAATCATGAAGGAGCTGTTGGACTGTTTGGGTCCTCCTACCCTGTTCCAACTGAACCCAAGTAACATCAACATACCCAGATTTTTTTTAAATGAGCTTTGTTAACAGGAAAGCCCTGTTGAAATAAAGGGTGGACCAAATAAAAAGCAATTCAACATATACAAATATAATAGCACAGTTGATATACCGTATATACTTGAGTATAAGTCGAGTTTTTCAGCACATTTTTTTGTGCTGAAAGTGCCCCCCTCGACTTATACTGGAGTCAAGCACTTTTCTGCAGCAAAAAATTTCATTTTCCGAACTGATTTTGGGGCCCCGTATCTCAGGGCCACTTGGTGCTAGGAACCCCAAATTTAGTGTGCAAACCCAGTGGAACTGGTACCACAACACATCCGAAGATGGAGTTCCTAGCACTAAGTATTCCCGAGATACGGGGCCCCGAAATCAGTTCGGAAAATGTCATTCTCTGCTGCAGAAAAGTGCTTGACATTTTCTGAACCGACTTTTGGGCCCCGTATCTCAGGGCTACTTAGTGCTAGGAACCCCAAATTTGGTGTGCAAACCCAGTGGAATAGGCACTCTAAGTGGCCCCAAGATACTGGGCCCCAAATTCGGTCAACTGTGTCCATCTGCAGCAATGTCATTTTGGGACCCTTTGGGTTCAGAGACCCCAAATTTTGGCTGCAGCTAGGGGGCATCTAGGAACCCTTAACTACCAAGTTTGAAGTACAGGGGACCTATGTCTGCAAATGGGCACAGTGAGGCATGCAAATGGGCACAGTGAGGCTGCAAATGGGCATTGTTGACCCTCTTTTCCACTTACAGTAGCTGTGCATTTCTCACCCTCGTCTTATACTCGGGTCAATAAGTTTTTCCCATTTTTTTGTGGTAAATTAGGGCCTCGACTTATACTCGGAACGACTTATACCCGAGTATATACTGTAATAATGGTCTATCTATGAACAAGATGCTCTATCTACATTTCTGGCCTGTGGAAATAACTACAGAGTCTCTCCCAGCATTGGAGCCCTAATTTTCTTTTTGGAGTGCTTACTCTTACTTGGGGGTACTTGTAATCCACTAATAATTTATTAAGCACAGTCCCCTTTTTGGCAGGGTTCCTTTGCAAGTAGCAACAATGATAACGATGGTAAAAAAACACTTCAAGGTGGCCAACAGGCGTCTTACCACTTTTAAAGGTCTTGTAATATCCTTTGGAATACAGTAGTAGCCTTTCTGCAATACAGCAAATGCAGCATTACCTAGCCGAGTGGGTACAGCCCCTTGACTTTGGCAGCAGCCAATCAAAGCCCTCCTATGTTCTCTCTTCACTGTGCATTGTCAATCTACTGGCAAGGAGGGGGGAGCAGTTTGTTCATTTGTACATATCCGCCCTTGCAGTGACTTTCTCCCCATGACCTTTGTTTGACAATACCTTTGGCATTATCCTGGAAAATGGAGGGAATTTATTTTCAAGATTTGCCTTCTAAAGTTTTTTTTATGTGCTGTATACACAAATGTTTTGCCTTTCATTTCTATTTTAAACTGAATAGATTGTTTTACAAAGTGCGGGTTCACATATACTTTAAATGGCAAATTAGGATTTTTGCTGTGGATGCACACATGAGGTTATAATTGCACTATACAGTGCAAATCACAGACATGCAGTACAGAGTCAGTGAAAGTGGCTCTGTACCTTGTGATTTCTGTAACTAGTTACTGCGATCACAAGTGTAAACTCTGGCTGCAATTAGTCAGCCTTCCACACAGACTTACACACACACGGTGCACACATACACAGTTATTGTGAGAATGGGGGATTGAGAGCTGGTTGTTAATAGTAACCAGTGTTACAGTGTTGCCAAGCACAGTGACCCTCAGGACAGGCCCTACCATGGGTCCCTGTGGGTCCATTGGTCCCAGGCGGAAGTTTGAGAGGGGTGGCAAATTGACGCCCACATTTTTTCCCCAGCATTTTTGTGTGCAGGGGCACCGCTAAAGGTGCACATGAGTCAGGGATGCCGTGCAGCTCTTTGCCCGGCTGTGCGGGTTGGGGACAGCAGAAGGAAAGATGACTTCCGGACGTGAGAAGCTATGTGTCTCCCCCCGTCCAGGCGGGCAGATGGTGCATCCCAGTGAGTGGAGCCTCCGGGCTGCATGTGGGGCACAAAGCAGCTGGGCTGTCCCTGGAGCTCACGGCCGCCCATTCAGTTTGCCGAAAGTCAGCAGGGGGGTGGAAACTAGAGGTCAGCTGACTCGTGAGGACTGAAGTGGGAGGGGCTGGAGCAGACCACATCTCCTCATCTCAGCATAGGTGTCACTGCTGCCAGAGACCACGGAGCCAAAGAAGACACAGGAGTACAACTGCCTGTGATCTTATCCTCCACACACTGCCTGTGATCTTATCCTCTTCAGCACTGCCACTGACCCCCCCCTCCCAGCACTGCCACTGATCCCCCCTTCCAGCACTGCCACTGACCCCCCCTCCCAGCACTGCCACTGATCCCCCTTTCCAGCACTGCCACTGACCCCCCCTCCCAGCACTGCCTCCCTAGCACTGCCACTGACCCCCTTCCTCCCAGCACTGCCTCCCCAGCACTGCCACTGACCCCCCTCCCAGCACTGCCACTGACCCCTCCTCTCAGCACTGCCTCCCTAGCACTGCCACTGACCGTCTTCCTCCCAGCACTGCCACCCCAGCACTGCCACTGACCCTCCCAGCACTGCCTCCTCAGTACATCCCAGCCCCCTTCCCCAGCACTGATCCCACCCCACCCCCCCAGTACTCTCACTGATCCCACCTCCACCCCCCCATCACTGCCACTGATCCCACCACCACCCCCCAGCACTGCCACTGATCCCATCCCCCACCAGGACTGCCCCTGATCCCATCATATACTACCCTAGCCTGTACGTATACTACCCTAGCCTGTCCGTATACTACCCTAGCCTGCCCATATACTACCCTAGCCTGTCTGTATACTACACTAGCCTGCCCGTATACTACCCTAGCCTGTCCGTATATTACCCTAGCCTGCCCCTATACTGCACTAGCACGCCCCTTGGAATTAAACATAATGGTATGTCATATAATTTTGCATATAGACAAGGTGCTGTTGCATGTAAATCTGACTTCCCGATATACTTAATTTTATTTTTTATTATCATAGATTATAATGGATGTGGGTGCCTTTTGGTGGGCATGCTTTTTTTTTGTTGGGGGGGCAGCAATTAAACCTTGGACCCAGGCAGCACAATGTCTTGGGCCAGCCCTGGTGACCCTTATACACAGCACTGCATATCACAGTGCCCTTTATACACAATATATCACGGTGCCCCTTATAACATTATTCACTGTCGCTGTTACACCTATATACACCAGCCAGTAGACATGTGCACACTGAAATATTTTGTTTCGGAATTTCGCTTTCGTATGAAAAATAAATGTATTTAGTTACTCCCGAAATTCATTTTTATTTATTTCGTTTTTCGTTAATTAATTGAGGTCGAATCTGTCATTGAAGGCTTATGGTGTCTGTCGAATGTTCAAGGAAAATTCGACGGAGCAGCTAAACTGTACGACGCCTTATAGTTCAGCTGCTCCATCAAATCTTCTTAGAACTTTCGACAGACACCATAAGCCAAAGATTCGACGTTTGTATGTTTTTCGCTGCTTTGTCGAATCTTCGTCGTTCATGTTGAATGTATATAGTTCAAACAGAAAATGGACTGGTGATAGTGATCACTGATCAGACAGGTAACAAACTAGGGTATATAGAATCTATATAGAATCTCAATCTATAATATAGAATCTATAATAATAAACCCCCCCCCCCCACAACACGGGCAGCCTCTGAGGCTATCACAACACTAGCAACACTAGTATCACTATCAAGTTCAACACTAACACAATAGCAGCAGATTATTATGAAAAAGTTAAGTTGAACTGTAGCTTGCTTCACTATTGTTCTGCTGCTGTGCTTATGCTTAATTGCTAAATAATTCAGGTTCTCTGACAAACGGACCAGCTAAGATTTACTGTCTTCTGAAATGATTCAGTGTGTGTGTGTCTCTCTGCTAGCAATCGTAAGTGAAAGTAAATTGGCTGTACGTGTGTACTTAGTTCTAGCTATTTTACTGCTCCTCCTCTTTGGTTACAATCAGCCAATAACATTCATCATTATCATTATTTTTATTTTACTTGCCCCACCCAATTCCAGCAGTGATCTTTTCTCTCTCTATGTCGAATCTTTTCTCTCTATGTCGAATCTTTTCGCTCTATGTCGAATCTTTTCTCTCTATGTAGAATAATCTTGGACTAATAGAGCTAAGGTTAGGCACATTCGACCACAAGTTCGATGGACACAGGTTGTTATTGTCAGCATCATGTTGAATATCCTATCTATATCGAACTGTTGTCACAACGAAAATGAAAATAAAGCATTTGTTTATGTCGGATCTTTTGTTTTTCGGACTCTGCACTTTCATTATCGTTTGTTAAAACGATAATGGAAATACTTGAAATTCGGACGAAAATGCATTTGGACGAAAATGAATGCACATGTCTACCTGCCAGTGCCAGAATACAGTGAGTGCTAGTTTTCCATTTTTACTGATCAGTCAGTGCCAATGTTCCTGCTCAAATCAAGTGAAAGTATTTTCAGTTTTCTAAACAACAGACCCAGTGTTTCCAGTTTGCTGATCACAGCCAGTGCCAATGTTTCCAGTTTGCTGATCACAGACAGAGCTACAGTTTCCAGTTTGCTGATAATAGTCAGTACCAGTGTTTTCAGTTTGCTGATCACAGGCAACGCTAGAGTTCCCAGTTGCCTGATAACAGACAATGCCAGTGTTACCAGTTTGCTGAAAACAGCCAGTGCCAGTGTTACCAGTTTGCTAAAACAGTCAGTGCCAGGGTTGCTGATCATATCAAGTGCCAGTATTTCCATTTTTCCCAATCACAGCCAAAGCCACCATTTTCAGTTTGCTGATTACAGCAAGTGTCGGTGTTTTCAGTTTGCTGATCATGGGCAACGCCAGTGTTTCCAGTTTCCTGATGACAGCCAGTGCCAGTGTTTCCTGATGATCAGAATCAGTACCAGTGTTCCTAATCACAGCCATCACTAGTGTTTCTAGATTCCCCCCAAAATTTTACCAGACCAGAAGTGGAAATACCCCTTCTACAGTTGTATGCAAAAGTTTAGGAACACCTGACAATTTCCATGTTTGTCATTTATAAATATTTGGGTGTTTGGATCAACAATTTCATTTTGATCTATCAAATAACTGAAGGACACAGTAATATTTCAGTAGTGAAATTAGGTTTATTGGATCAACAGAAACTGCGCATTATGCATCAAAACGAAATTAGGCAGGTGCATAAATTTGGGCACCCAACAGAAAAATCACATCAATAGTTAGTAGAGTCTCCTTTAGCAGAAATAACAGCCTCTAGACACTTCCTATAGCCTGTAATGAGTGTCTAGATTCTGGATGAATGTATTTTGGACCATTCCTCCTTACAAAACATCTCCAGTTCAGTTAGGTTTGATGGTTGCCGAGTATGGACAGCCCGCTTCAAATCACCCCACAGATGTTCAATGATATTCAGGTCTGGGGACTGGGATGGCCATTCCAGAACAGTGTACTTGTTACTCTGCATAAATGCCCAAGTAGATTTTGAGCAGTGTTTTGGGTCGTTGTCTTGTTGAAATATCCAGCCCCGGCGTAACTTCAACTTTGTGACTGATTCCTCAACATTATTCTCAAGAATCTGCTGATTATTGAGTGGAATCCATGCGACCCTCAACTTTAACCAGATTACAAGTACCGGCACTGGTCACACAGCCCCACAGCATGATGGAACCTCCACCAAATTTTACTGTGGGTAGCAAGTGTTTTTGTTGGAATGCTGTGTTCTTTTGCCTCCATGCATAACGCCCCTTGTTTTGACTAGGAATGAGCCGAACACCCCCCTGTTCGGTTCGCACCAGAACATGCGAACAGGAAAAAAGTTCGTTCGAACACGCGAACACTGTTAAAGTCTATGGGACACGAACATGAATAATCAAAAGTGCTAATTTTAAAGGCTAATATGCAAGTTATTGTCATAAAAAGTGTTTGGGGACCTGGGTCCTGCCCCAGGGGACATGGATCAATGCAAAAAAAAGTTTTAAAAACGGCCGTTTTTTCAGGAGCAGTGATTTTAATAATGCTTAAAGTCAAACAATAAAAGTGTAATATCCCTTTAAATTTTGTACCTGGGGGGTGTCTATAGTATGCCTGTAAAGGGGCGCATGTTTCCTGTGTTTAGAACAGTCTGACAGCAAAATGACATTTCGAAGGAAAAAACCCATTTAAAACTACCCGCGGCTATTGCATTGCCGACAATACACATAGAAGTTCATTGATAAAAACGGCATGGGAATTCCCCACAGGGGAACCCCCGAACCAAAATTAAAAAAAAAAAAAATGACGTGGGAGTCCCCCTAAATTACATACCAGGCCCTTCAGGTCTGGTATGGATATTAAGGGGAACCCCGCGCCAAAAAAAAAAAATGTCATGGGGTCCCCCCAAAAATCCATACCAGACCCTTATCCGAGCACGCAACCTGGCAGGCCACAAGAAAAGAGGGGGGGACGAGAGTGCGCCCCCCCTCCTGAACTGTACCAGGCCACATGCCCTCAACATTGGGAGGGTGCTTTGGGGTAGCCCCCCAAAACACCTTGTCCCCATGTTGATGAGGACAAGGGCCTCATCCCCACAACCCTGGCCAGTGGTTGTGGGGGTCTGCAGGCGGGGGGCTTATCGGAATCTGGAAGCCCCCTTTAACAAGGGGACCCCCAGATCCCGGCCCCCCCCTGTGTGAAATGGTAAGGGGGTACTTACCCCTACCATTTCACTAAAAAAACTGTCAAAAATGTTAAAAATGACAAGAGACAGTTTTTGACAATTCCTTTATTTAAATGCTTTTTCTTTCTTCTATCTTCCGTCATCTTTTGGTTCTTCTGGTTCTTCTGGCTCATCTGGTTCTTCCTCCGGCGTTCTCGTCCAGCATCTCCTCCGCGGCGTCTTCTATCTTCTTCTCCTCAGGCCGCTCTGCACCCATGGCATGGGGGGAGGCTCCCGCTCTTCTCTTCTTCTTTTCTTCTCTTCTTCTCTTCTTCATTTTCTTCTCTGGGCCGCTCCGCACCCATGCTGGCATGGAGGGAGGCTCCCGCTGTGTGACGGCGTCTCCTCATCTGACTGTTCTTAAATAACGGGGGGCAGGGCCCCCCGGTGACCCCACAGCGGGAGCCTCCCTCCATGCCAGCATGGGTGCGGAGCGGCCCGGAGAAGAAAATGAAGAAGAGAAGAAGAGAAAAAGTGAAGAAAGAAGAAGAGAAGAAGATGAAGAAGATGAAGAGAAGAGCGGGAGCCTCCCCCCATGCCATGGGTGCGGAGCTGCCCGAGGAGAAGAAGATAGAAGACGCTGCGGAGGAGATGCTGGACGAGAACGCCGGAGGAAGAACCAGAAGAACCAGAAGATGAAGGAAGATAGAAGATAGAAGAAGCATTTAAATAAAGGAATTGTCAAAAACTGTCTCTTGTCATTTTTAAAATTTTTGACAGTTTTTTAGTGAAATGGTAGGGGTAAGTACCCCCTTACCATTTCACACAGGGGGGGCCGGGATCTGGGGGTCCCCTTGCTAAAGGGGGCTTCCAGATTCCGATAAGCCCCCCGCCCGCAGACCCCCACAACCACTGGCCAGGGTTGTGGGGATGAGGCCCTTGTCCTCATCAACATGGGGACAAGGTGTTTTGGGGGGCTAACCCAAAGCACCCTCCCAATGTTGAGGGCATGTGGCCTGGTATGGTTCAGGAGGGGGGGCCGCACTCTCGTCCCCCCCTCTTTTCCTGCGGCCTGCCAGGTTGCGTGCTCGGATAAGGGTCTTGGTATGGATATTTGGGGGGACCCCACACCGTTTTTTTTTTTTTTGGTGCGGATTCCCCTTAAAATCCATACCAGACCTGAAGGGCCTGGTATGGAATTTAGGGGGACTCCCACGTCATTTTTTTTTTTAAATTTTGGTTCGGGGTTCCCCTGTGGGGAATTCCCATGCCATTTTTATCAATGAACTTCTATGTGTATTGTCGGCAATGCAATAGCCGCAGGTAGTTTTAAATGGGTTTTTTCCATAGAAATGTCATTTTGCTGTCAGACTGTTCTAAACACGGGAAACATGCGCCCCTTTACAGGCATACTATAGAAACCCCCCAGCTACGAAATTTAAAGGGATATTACACTTTTATTGTTTGACTTTAGGCATTATTAAAATCACTGCTCCTGAAAAAACGTCCGTTTTTAAAACTTTTTTTGCATTGATCCATGTCCCCTGGGGCAGGACCCAGCTCCCCAAACACTTTTTATGACAATAACTTGCATATAAGCCTTTAAAATTAGCACTTTTGATTTCTCCCATAGACTTTTAAAGGGTGTTCCGCGGCATTCGAATTTGCCGCGAACATCCCAAATTGTTCTATTCGGCGAACTTGCGAACAGCCAATGTTCGAGTCGAACATGAGTTCGACTCGAACTCAAAGCTCATCCCTAGTTATGACCAAATAGCTCAATCTTTGTTTCATCAGTCCGCAGCACCTTATTTCAAAATAAGGTTGGCTTGTCCAAATGTGCGTTTGCATACCTCAAGCGACTCCGTTTGTGGCGTTAGTGCAGAAAAGGCTTCTTTCGCATCACTCTTCCATACAGCTTCTCCCTGTGCAAAGTGCGCTGAATTGTTGAAGGATGCACAGTGACACCATCTGCAGCAAGTTGATGTTGTAGGTCTTTGGAGGTGGTCTGTGGGCTGTTTTTGACCGTTCTCACCATCCTTCGCCTTTGCCTCTCCAATATTTTATGTGGCCTGCCACTTCTGGCCTTAACAAGAACTGTGCCTGTGGTCTTCCATTTCCTCACTATGTTCCTCATAGTGGACACTGACAGCTTATATCTCTGCGATAACTTTTTGTAGCCTTCCCCTAAACCATAATGTAGAACAATCTTTGTTTCAGGTCATTTTAAAGTTGTTTTAAGGCCCCCATGTTGCCACTCTTCAGAGGAGAGTCAAAGAAAACAACAACTTGCAATTGGCCACCTTAAATACCTTTTTTTCATGATTGGATGCACCTGTCTATGAAGTTCAAGGCTTACTGAGCTCACCAAACCAATTGTGTGTTCCAATTAATCAGTGCTAAGTAGTTACAGGTATTCAAATCAACAAAATGACAAGGGTGCCCAAATGTATGCACCTGTCTAATTTCGTTTTGATGCATATTGCGCATTTTCTGTTAATCCAATAAACCTCATTTCACTACTGAAATATTACAGTGTCCTTCAGTTATTTGATAGATCAAAATGAAATTGTTGATCCAAACACCAAAATATTTATAAATGACAATCATGGAAATTGTCAGGGGTTTCTAAACTTTTGCATACAACTGTATATTTGATGGATTGCTCCCCTCGAACAGGGTGCCAAATGGGCTAAAGCTTGGGCAAATCATCATCTCATCCCTACTCAAAAGGAGAAGCAAACTGTGTTTTGGGGTGTAGTTGTAAGTATACCCATTCTGTGTGTGAAAAATTTCTTGTCGGGGAAGGCCATAAGGTTATTATGTGGATATAATATCCTAAGATAAGGAGACCTTTTACTTCCCACTCTCCTGTAAGGGGCTTGTGATTGGCTGTATGTAAGTGCCAAACTATACAGGTCCCTACCCTGCCTCTTCTTCAATAGGACAGCTACTCACCTGCTGGTAGATGGAACCCTATGCCATATTGTGTCAAATCTCCTGGCTGTAGACATGACATTCATGACCAGAGGCCCTAATATTTAGAAAAAAAGGAATGTCCACACATGAAATACATTTTCCACACTTTATTGTAGCTTTTCATGTGGCATCACATTGACATGCTGACAGAATTCTTTAGCGTAGAACGCCATACACAGGAGTGGACATTCTGTAGCTGTCATTTAGCTGTGGAATGCCAGCATATAATCTGTAAACCATCTTCCCTTTGCACCTCCTCTCTCCTTGGGAGCACTACAGAGTTGGGACTTTCCCCATATATAAGTCCATAATATTCAGCCTCCATCACTGAGTATAATCAAGGTGTCCTCATTAGTTTAGCAGTTTCTCCTAATGTCAGGGGTAAAGTGCATGTAGTGGGTATAGTTGCGATATCCAGAATATTGTGTTCCTCCTCTAGGCTGATTGGCTGTATGTAAGTGCCAAACTATGGCGGAGGAACATACATGCGACCCCGGGAGGCTTCACCTCCATTAATATGGATACGCCAGGGTTTTGATGTACCACAGAGGAGGTGACTGCTCTGGATATTGCAACTACATCTACTGCATGCGGTTTACCCCTGTAGGGGTACAAGGTTCTGGATACCCCATGGTTTGATGTGCCACAGAGGAGGATCGTTTTGGATATCGCAACTATACCCACTACATGCACTTTACCCCTGTAGGGATACAAGGGGGGGGGGGCTCGAATGTCACTTCACCCCCTGCACATGATTTATGATTAAGTGCACACACAAGTCACTTTGGATACCTGCACAAGTCACTTGGGAATTCTTAAATTTGCACCAAAGATTGGACTTCATTGTATATTTGCTTATATACATGAGATTAACTTTTTCTTTTGCTAGATTGTTTGAGGAATTTCTCTGATTGATTCATTTGATGAATCTTCTTGATTTTGGTTTTCTGATTTTTTACATATATACATATATTTTTTATTGATTATTTTCCATTTTCACGTTATTGTGTGTTTGCAATACAGGTACATCTCAGTGATTAACCACTTCCCTACCAGGCAAATTCTGACATTTCTCTCCTACATGTAAAAATCATCATTTTTTTGCTAGAAAATTACATAGAACCCCCAAACAGTATATATGTTTTTTTAGCAAAGACCCTAGAGAATACAATGGCGGTTGTTGCAACTTTTTATCTCACACAGTATTTGCGCAGGAATTTTTCGAACGCGTTTTTTTGGGAAAAAAAAAACAGTTTTGTGTTTAAAAAAAAAAAAAAAACAGTAAAGTTAGCCCAATGTTTTTGCATATTGTGAAAGATGAAGTTATGCCGAGTAAATAGATATCTAACATGTCACGCTTCAAAATTGCACACGCTCGTGGAATGGCGCCAATGTTCGGTACTTAAAAATCCCCATAGGCGACGATTCAAATTTTTTTACTGGTTACATGTTTTGAGTTACAGAAAAGGTCTAGGGACAAAATGATTGCTCTTGCTCCAACATTCGCGGCGATACCTCACATGTATGGTTTGAACACCGTTTTCATATGTGGGCGGGACTTAAGTATGCGTTCGCTTCTGCGTGCGAGCACATGGGGACAGCGGCGCTTTAAATTTTTTTTTTTTAATTGTTAATTATATTTTCTTTTTTTTAGTTTGACACTTTTTTGAAAAAAAAAATTGATCACTTTTATTCCTATTACAAGGAATGTAAACATCCCTTGTAATAGGAATATGACATGACAGGTCCTCTTAATAGTGAGATATGGGGTCAATAAGACCCCACATCTCACCACTAGGCTGGGAAGCCTGAAATAAAAAAAAAAAATAAAACGTTCACCGCTTCCCAGCCGAAGCGGCGCTGTTTTTTTGAATGGAGAGGCCGGGTGTGACGTCATAACATCGCGCCCGGCCTCCAATGATCATAGAGACTCCGGCAACCATCTGGTCCGCCGGAAATCTCTATGATCTACATCCAGTGCCAGCTGGATCAGGGGCGTAACTAGAAATAGCAGGGCCCCATAGCAAAATGTTGTATGGGCCCCCCCCCTGCAAACAGCCCCCCCCCACAGCTGCTCTAGTGTCAATGCAGCGTGACCTGCGCCACATACAGCGTGACCTGTGCCCAATGCAGCGTGACCTGTGCCCAATACAGCGTGACCTGTGCCCAATACAGCGTGACCTGTGCCCAATACAGCCTGGTCTGCCTGTGTCCCATACAGCCCCACCTATGCAGAGGAAGAGGCAAGCCACCCGGATCAGCAGAGAGCGGGATTGCCCGCTGTAATAGCTTTCATTTGAATTTCCTGTCTTCCCGGGGCTCATTGTCACATAGCCCCTCCTCTTGGCCCGACGCCTTTGATGACATCACATGTCCCGCATTGGATTGGCGTTCTGTCTATCAAAGGCACCGGGCCAAAAGGTGGAGCTATGTGACGTGAGCCCCGGGAACACTGGAAGTTCTAATGAAAGCTCTTACATCGGGCAATTCAGCTCTCTGTTGATACGGACAGCTCGCCTCTTCCTTTCCTCTCTCTTCCCCTGGCTGGGAGACTGTGCCGGCGGTGCTCTTATCCTCACTGGGCCCCACTCGGCTGCGGGCCCCATAGTGCCCGCATGGGTCGCTATGGTGGTAGTTACGCCCCTGAAACCAATGAGCTTCTAACCCCAGCTTGTTCAATTATGCTTTGGTAATATAACCTGGAAGCTCATTGGTTTCTATGCAGAAGTGACCCGATTTTGCACTTTCCAGCTTTAGTAAATAAACCCAAATGTGTACTTAAAAGTGGGGTATGCCTGTATCAGGTTGGGAACACTGTTCTATTTACATGAATTTTTAACTTCCCTGGCAGCATGATTATGTCAGATTTTTGATGCTCAAAGCGGTACAATGTTTTGCATGGAAATTTGGCGTTTTATATTGTAGGCCTTTGTAATACTTAGGAATAACACACTTAAATCTGTCCAAACAAGAGTCTAGTAGACAGCCCGGGTATGATAAAGTTTGAAACATGAAATCATAAATTATAATATAATAAATAACTATAAATAAATATAACAAACAATAATATATAAACAATAATATAATAATAATAAAAATTATTCAATAATATAATCAAATCAAAAACACTGAAATTTGCTCAGTTGCAGAATTGTCGCTGTCGTTACTTTCAGTGTTTGATGACGAATTGGCCCACAAATCACTATCACTCAATTCTGTAAGTGATTCTAATTTATTATCACTGTTTTCTAACTGGTCCAAAACTGCTTTTGATGTAAAGGGACACTTTTTGGTTGCTGTGGACAATCTCCAGTTTCCAGGCAGAAAGAACAGTATTTATAATATAAAACTGCATGCAGGGCACTGGGCAAACCACTAGGGGCAAAAGGGATGTGAAATAATGTGATACAGTAATGTAATCTGTAAGATTGCAGTGTACTGTATGTGTAATGTGTTTTTCACTTTTTGAATTTGGCGCCGTGCTCCGTCTCCGTGCATCGCAACGCTCTCAGGGAATGGAGTTTGGCACTGTGATAGATCGCACACACAGCGGGAGGAGATCGCAGGATCCTGGGGACAAGGTAAGTAACTTTGCCTGGATCTTGCGATGCGATCCCGAGTGTGGCTCGGGGTTACCGCTTTTGGTACTGAAAATTCACCCCGAGCCACACTCCGGAATACCGCCAGGGAGGTTAATAATTACATTACTGGTACATAAGACTCCTTGTCATAAGTATTCAATTTAGCACTTGTATCTTTCACCTGAGCAGTGTGGTTCACCCCTGGAGGTTCACTCTTCAGGTGATGGGCAATGCCGCCTACCCCTCTATTAAAGTCTTCATGTACAGCCTAATGTCATGAAAGTTCACTGTTCCTGGAAGACTTAAGGAGATTTTAGTTTTTTTTTTCCTTTCCTGATACAGGCATGGAAAGCTGAGTGTAATTCCTGTATATCTTTATGTTTCATCAAAACAGGTACATTCTGTTCAGCAGAGGAGTTGCTAGGTCTACAAAAGATCTGGGGCTAGAGCCCATAGCAGCGTAGTAAAGAAAGTCATACGCTTGGGCGGGCATACAAAGGTATATAATATACGTGTGTGTGTGTATATATCCCCAGAGAGCCCCCCAATTACATCAGGGTCCCCAGAGAACCCCTGCTGAGAATCGGGGCAATGGTCCCCAGATTCGGGGCTATAGCCCCAAAAGCCACCCCCTAGCGATGCCACTGCTGTTCAGGATACAATAAGTAGGAAGGCTGATCATCCTAATCAGATAGCATCTGCAAAGGGTAGAGCCCTCACCATTTTAGTATTAATGAGCCCAACACGTCTAGGTCATAGCTCTGTGGTTTCCTGGGATATTGCTATTCTCAAATAAGAGCTTGCATCAGACAATAACTTGAATACACAGTGGGTTAGCAACCAACACCTGGAAAGGATCCCAAAGAGTGAGCTAGTTTGGGCACCTGCGCCCTAGGATCTGACAATGAAGGGTACAATGTTATTTACAAATAATGCAGATATAACTTCTTGGGCCCCCATTATTCACCCTCTGAAACCCTCAAATGATTCAAAGGATTCAAAGAGAAGCTCAAGCAAAAGATTGAACAACAAGGGGGACAGGGGATATCTTTGTAGAGTATGAAAGGCTCCAACAGTGTGTTTGAGGTGTAAATTTGGGTAATAGGAGTACTTTGTCTAACTGGCAGGCAGGAGATGTTGAATTTTGCCAGGAGAACAGGTAGTGGGACAGAGCTCATCACACTTGCAGGCACTGGGACCAGAAACTCGAAAAATAGATTACTAAACTGACAACTTAAATCATTTTCTTTATTAATTTTACAAAAAAAGGGGGAAAATAAGATCTTCAAAATACTCACCATACCTCTTACTAAATAGCTTGGGGTGTCTACATTTTGGTGGTATTTGCACTGTCATGGCATTTAGAAGTCAGGACATGTTGGTTCATAATTTTCAATTACTGTATATAGTATACAGTATTTACCATAGTTTGTAGGTTCTATAACTTTCACACAGATTAAATAATTTACATTTATTTGGAGAATCTAAATTTATCAACAAAGATTATTTATTTGATATGTTTTATAACAGAAAGTAAGAGAAAGAGGGTTTTTTAAATCAATTATTGGGGAGATTTGTTTAATTATATAGTAAAATAATGAAACAGTGATTATTAAATACTACCAAGCAAAAGCTCTATCTATCTATAAAAAAAATATACACATAAATTTGGATTCAATGTTGCATTACTGAGTAATATTCAATCAAACTATAGCATTGAAAAGTAAAAAAGTGGCCTGGATATGGAGGGGGTGGCCCTTGATGCTTGGTGGTAAAGGTCTGTGCTGGAGACACCTGCAGGGTGTAGGCTGAAAGCTTCAAAAGCAGTGGTGCCTTAGAAAATGCAAGCACTTATTTAAATTAATACATAATTTATACCCCCATCATTTCAAATAAAGCCCGAGGGATTTAAAGTGGTTGTAAAGTCAGAAGGTTTTTTATTTTAATGCATTCTATGCATTGAGATAAAAAGCCTTCTGTGTGCAGCAGCCCCCTTAATACTTACCTGAGCCCACTCTCTATACAGTAATGTTGTAGTATTGTCTCGGCTGCCCGGGACTCTTCTCCTCATTTGCACTTGCAGGCACTGGGACCAGAAACTCGAAAAATAGATTACTAAACTGACAACTTAAATCATTTTCTTTATTAATTTTACAAAAAAAGGGGGAAAATAAGATCTTCAAAATACTCACCATACCTCTTACTAAATAGCTTGGGGTGTCTACATTTTGGTGGTATTTGCACTGTCATGGCATTTAGAAGTCAGGACATGTTGGTTCATAATTTTCAATTACTGTATATAGTATACAGTATTTACCATAGTTTGTAGGTTCTATAACTTTCACACAGATTAAATAATTTACATTTATTTGGAGAATCTAAATTTATCAACAAAGATTATTTATTTGATATGTTTTATAACAGAAAGTAAGAGAAAGAGGGTTTTTTAAATCAATTATTGGGGAGATTTGTTTAATTATATAGTAAAATAATGAAACAGTGATTATTAAATACTACCAAGCAAAAGCTCTATCTATCTATAAAAAAAATATACACATAAATTTGGATTCAATGTTGCATTACTGAGTAATATTCAATCAAACTATAGCATTGAAAAGTAAAAAAGTGGCCTGGATATGGAGGGGGTGGCCCTTGATGCTTGGTGGTAAAGGTCTGTGCTGGAGACACCTGCAGGGTGTAGGCTGAAAGCTTCAAAAGCAGTGGTGCCTTAGAAAATGCAAGCACTTATTTAAATTAATACATAATTTATACCCCCATCATTTCAAATAAAGCCCGAGGGATTTAAAGTGGTTGTAAAGTCAGAAGGTTTTTTATTTTAATGCATTCTATGCATTGAGATAAAAAGCCTTCTGTGTGCAGCAGCCCCCTTAATACTTACCTGAGCCCACTCTCTATACAGTAATGTTGTAGTATTGTCTCGGCTGCCCAGGACTCTTCTCCTCATTTGGCTGAAGCAGCAGCGCGGCGACATTGGCTCCCGCTGCTGTCAATAAAAATCAGACAACCAATGAGGAGAGAAAGGGGGCGGTGTCAGCCTGCAGCTCCGCGTATGAATGGATACACAGAGCTACAGCTTGGCTCGGGTGCCCCAATCACTTTAACATAGAAGTTGCTAACTCATCGATAATGGGAGTCTTGCAATTTTAGCTTTATTCATTGTCTAGTGGAAAATGTAAAAAATAAGACTAATTGTGAGAGTTCTAGGTAGGATGTATGCCAAAAGGAGCTTCCCTGGCATTATGACTAATAGCAGAGAGGGCTTTTTTATCCTGAGGAATACTTTGAAAGGAGTGGAAGACAGATCAGAAAGCATGCAAGGCCTTAGAGGCTTTTAGATAAGAGGCACTGTGGTGGATTCCAGATGAGAGAGAATGGTTTTGGAAAGTGACATCACCAGCATTGTGACAGAGTCTAGCATCCCCTGTAGGACTAGCATATTTTGATTGGGATTAGGAATATCTGTGGATTTGAGATGGCAATAATGTTTTCAGGATGCCTGATTTCCAGCATAAAAACAGATTTAAAGAGCAGGTGGTCTGGTGCGCTAGATGAAAACCAGAAACCCAAGTCAGGTAGACTGTGTTCCCTGCTTTTGCTATGCATTTGATAGTTTAATTTTTATCTTTGACTGAAGTGCACCATTAAAAATTCCTAAAACAAAAAAAAAAAAAGGTTCCTGCATCACCCTATTTTTTTAAAATAGAAAGCTATTTAAGTTAACCAGAAAAGATAATAAGAATTTGTCTCTCTCTGCTGACATCTCAGCACTTTTTGCTATATTTATTATGTTTCATTTAACCTCAACATTTCCAGCATATATAATTTATTTTGCTTCTGTCACTCAGGTTTACTTTGGTTTTAACCTCATAATCCTATTGATTCCTTCATTATAGCCCTGCACTGGGATTTATTTCAAATTATTGAGAGTACTTTGCACATTAATCTTCCACTCCTTTGGATATGTTCATTCCAGACCATTCATTATTCTGGATTTTTTTTCTTTTTCTGGGGAGTTTCTTTCCTAGTCTAAGGCCTGGCTCTATTCCCAAGCAACTAATTTCTAATTTTTTTTCTGCCAGTGATGGAAAGAAAAATACAAAGGAAACTTTATCTAGTGGGTGAGTACATGACTTACATGACATTTAATGGAAGCATCTCTTTAGCCTTCTGAATACACTTCCTGGCTATCGCTGTAGCAAAGTCTCATTAGAATTTAATTAGAGATCTAATATGATACTATTGTGATTTCCAAGTAATGCTTATACAATGTACATACATATGTTTTGAGAACAGTTCTCTAAGATTTATGGACTGGGGCTCATCAGGTATGTATGATTGTGCATGAAATGTTTATATTTTCTGAACTGTGTCACATTTAGGGTAATTGTTAGTTAACACAGACGGAGTTATCATTTTTTAAAAGTTCTTTAAATCTCACAGTCTATTTTTCCGTAGCTCTCATGCTGTACTTTATTGTGCAGTCACTTTAATTGTTATGCAGTAGTAGGTCACATTGGGATCAATTGACTAATGCGATCGGTAAATAAGTTTAATTAATTTATTCAACCAGTTACAGTATGTCCTAGCAAACATCCTGTTTTTTAAAGCGGTAGTATACCCACACAAAAAAAAATAAAAATAAAAAACCTGTAAGGCAAAGGCATAATGAGCTAGTATGCACCGCATATGACGCAATGTTATCACTCCTGCGCATGTGCGTGGGAGTTTTCTTTCCGGACAGGTCTGGCAGCATCCATCAGACCTTCAGCCATACCTTCAGAGCACATGCGCCGCTGACGTCAGTTGCTGCATGTGAGGTAAGCCTTATTATAGGCTTACCTGTAGGTAAAAATCACCTACAGGGGTATGCAACCACTTTAAAAATCTCTTACAAATGATGGGTATTCAAAGTGAACAGAAGTCCACCTTCTTTATTAACACGCACAAAATGAACATACACTTTAAACTTAAAAATTCAGAAAGGACCCTTATGCGGGCATGCAGCTTGGATGGCTAGGTGGGGGTATCAAGCATTGCAGCCCCTCTGCTCATGAGCCATACCAGGCCACATGCCCTCATTGAAAGAGTACCTTGCAATAAGGGAGAGGTTTTTTGAGGTGCCTTATTCAGGTGAAAGAGCAAGGGTTATGTAGTATACCTTCTTGCTCATTCACAAAAAAATTTAAGATATACAGTGGGGACGGAAAGTATTCAGACCGCCTTAAAATTTTCACCTTTTTTTAAATTGCAGCCATTTGCTAAAATCATTTAAGTTCATTTTTTTCCTCATTAATGTACACACAGCACCCCATATTGACAGAAAAACACAGAATTGTTGACATTTTTGCAGATTTATTAAAAAAGAAAAACTGAAATATCACATGGTCCTAAGTATTCAGACCCATTGCTCGGTATTTAATAGAAGCACCCTTTTGATCTAATACAGCCATGAGTCTTTTTGGGAAAGATGCAACAAATTTTTCACACCTGGATTTGGGGATTATCTGCCATTCCTCCTTGCAGATCCTCTCCAGTTCTGTCAGGTTGGATGGTAAACTTTGGTGGACAGCCATTTTTAGGTCTCTCCAGAGATGCTCAATTGGGTTTAAGTCAGGGCTCTGGCTGGGCCATTCAAGAACAGTCACGGAGTTTTTGTGAAGCCACTCCTTCGTTATTTTAGCTGTGTGCTTAGAGTCATTGTCTTTTTGGAAGGTAAACCTTCCGGGAAGCCCGTCTGAGGTCCTGAGCACTCTGGAGAAGGTTTTCGTCCAGGATATCCCTTTACTTGGCCACATTCATCTTTTCCTCAATTGCAACCAGTCGTCCTGTCCCTGCAGCTGAAAAACACCCCCACAGCATGATGCTGCACCACCATGCTTCACTGTTGGGACTGTATTGGACAGGGGATGAGCAGTGCCTGGTTTTCCCCACACATACCGCTTAGAATTAAGGCCAAAAAGATCTATCTTGATCTCATCAGACCAGAGAATCTTATTTCTCACCATCTTGGAGTCTTTCAGGTGTTTTTTTAGCAAACTCCATGCGGGCTTTCATGTGTCTTGCACTGAGGAGAGGCTTCCGTCGGGCCACTCTGCCATAAAGCCCCAACTGGTGGAGGGCTGCAGTGATGATTGACTTTCTATAACTTTCTCCCATCTCCCAACTGCATCTCTGGAGCTCAGCCACAGTGATCTTTAGGTTCTTCTTTACCTCTCTCACCAAGGCTCTTCTCCCCCGGTAGCAAAGTTTGACCGGACGGCCAGCTCTAGGAAGGGTTCTGGTCGTCCCAAACGTCTTCCATTTAAGGATTATGGAGGCCACTGTGCTCTTAGGAACCTTAAGTGCAGCAGAAATGTTTTGGTATTCTTGGCCAGATCTGTGCCGTGTCACAATTCTGTCTCTAAGCTCTTCACGCAGTTCCTTTGACCTCATGATTCTCATTTGCTCTGACATGCACTGTGAGCTGTAAGGTCTTATATAGACAGGTGTGTGGCTTTCCTAATCAAGTCCAATCAGTATAATCAAACACAGCTGGACTCAAATGAAGGTGTAGAACCATCTCAAGGATGATCAGAAGAAATGGACAGCACCTGAGTTAAATATATGAGTGTCACAGCAAAGGGTCTGAATACTTAGGACCATGTGATATTTCAGATTTTCTTTTTTAATAAATATGCAAAAATGTCTGTCAATATTAAGTGCTGTGTGTACATTAAAGAGGTGTTCCACACAAAAAAAACTACATGAAAAATCCTAAAAAAAAAATACAAAAAAACATTTGGATATTTTTTTTTTTTACTCACCACTAAATGCCTGTTGCTAGGGGGTCCCTCGTAGTTTGCCTCTTTCAGTGCCTGGGCTGGTGACATCACTTCCGTCTCAGCACAGGAAGGGCTCAGCTCTGCTCCCTCCCTCCTGTCAATCATCTGGGACCCATTACAGGTCCCAGGTGACTGAGCGCCCAATCACGGCGCTCGGTGCCGCTCGTGCATGCACAGTGGGTGCCAGGCTGTGAAGCCACAGCCCGGTGCCTACAGTTGCAATGCCGGCGCTGCCGAACGGAGGGGGAGACGAGCGGGGCTTCGATCCCCCGCATCGCTGGACCCAGGGACAGGTAAGTGTCCAATTAAAAGTCAGCAGCTGCAGTATTTGTAGCTGCTGACTTTTAATTTTTTTTTTTTTTTTTTTTTTAGTGGCCCTCCTCTTTAATGAGGAAAAAAATGAATTTAAATGATTTAAGGAAATGGCTGCAATATAACAAAGAGTGAAAAATGTAAGGGGGTCTGAATACTTTCCGTCCCCATTGTAGATAAAAACAGCCACCTCATGAAAAAGTAATTTATTAACCACTTGCTGACTGCCCACAGTACATTTTCTGTGGGTGGCCGACACGGGCACGTTGGATCATGTACATGTATGTCATCCAGCCTGTTCTGGGTTAGGGCATGCAGCACACCACTCCCGAGACTGCTATGTCCACCAGACACAGTGGATTGTAGATCCCAGTACCTGGCCACTGAAGATCATGTGATTGCTATGCGACACATGATCACAATGTCATTCATAACAGCTGTGTTTTCTGCATGTTGTGATTGGCCCACAGCTATCACAGGGTACCTGGGCCAGTCACAGCATCCTGTACCATGTGATTAGCTGTAACCAATCACAGATCACTAGTAATCAAACCCATGACAGTGGAAAACATTGCAATTACAATGATCATCATTGTAACAGCAATCAAAGTGTAAAAAATAAAAATAAAAAATAACCCTGATCACTCACCCAGAGTAGTACAGTGTTACTATGGTGCATTTACATGTTGACCTAAATTTATGAAGAAATGTGATTTTATTGAATATGTTTTATAACAGAAAGTAGAAAATACGTTTTTTTTTCCAAATTTTCAGTCTTTTTTCATTTATATAGCAAAAAATAAAAAAACAAGTGGTGATCAAATTCCCCCAAAAAATAACTCTATTTGTGTCAAAAAAATGAAAAAAATTAAATTTGTGTATGGTTTTGCATGACGTCGCAATTGCCAATTACAGGGGCGCAGTGCTAAATAGCAAAAAATGACCTGGTCATGAAAGGGGTAAAACCTTCCAAAGCTGCAGTGATTAAAAGATGAAAAAATAAACAAAATCCCCCCCCTGATGTAAATCCAATGTCAATCACATTCATCCAGTGATGTAAATCAATGTCAATCATGATGACCAACCACACAATAATGTTCACTTACTGTTGTTCCCATCACAAATGACACATCCCCATAGACTTTGTATTAACCAACTAGGGGGGATTTTTGGTGATGTCACTGGTCAATGATGTCACTCAGGATCTCCACTGGCTTGTTCACAAACAGAAGTCAGTGGAAATTTGTCATTTAGAGATGACAGTGCTACTACCAGAAGACGACATCGCTACTACCTGTAGATGACAGATCCCCTGGTTGGTTTACAAACAGAAGGTGGTGGGGATCTGTTATTTAGAGGTAGTAGTACTATTGCTGCTAAATGTTAGATCCCTGGGCACTGTTTGTTAACACAAAATGCCCCTTATCCTACTTAATTTGCAAATTCATCTGCAGGTTTAGGGGAATCCTCAAAGCATGTTATTTAAAGGATTTATTTATTTTTAATGGTGCATTCTTAGCTGTATTAAAAGATCCCCTCCTCACTGAATGGTATTTTTTTTCACAATAGGTATTTTTTAACGTTTCTTTGCATTGGTGCATGTCCTGTATGGCAATGCCCAGCTACCTATGCTCTTTATTAGCAAAAGCTTGCAAAATGGCCATGAAAAAGGCCAAAAAACCTAATATGGCTTTTATAGACTTCAATGGGGTTTAGTGGACTTTTTGCTATCTTTGACGTTCCTCCTGCAAACTAAACCTTGCACAGTTAGCTCATCCCTAGTAAAGAAAATAAAAGATGAACATGAGGAAATTATTAGCTAAAAATGTAGTATAATTAACCTACATTTATTATTTAAAACAAAAACTCATTTTTTTTAGGTTTATATGGGCCATTGACCAAAGTTTTATTTATTTATTTTTTTTATTTTAAAAATGCAGCTCTATACCCTTCCCAGCTATTTATTATAGTGTGGTAAGAGTGGACTACATAAAATAATAATCTCCAAACCTCTTTACAGTCCCAAATTTAAATTCAGGACACATTTAACACTAATAACTAGAGGGCTTATTTTTACTGAGCCAAATGAATTTTGAAATGACACTGCAAAATCAGAACAGTTACGGGATAGGTTCATTCTATCCCATGGAGAGATGAGTATGAAGTCTCCAATGATGGTGTCCATTAACAATAGTCAGCCTAAATGCAGTAACCTCACAGGAAAAGGACATAGCTCTACAATAGATTGAGACCTTTGCTTTAGAATAATAAAAGCTGGTGAGTGTTATGCACATAAATTAAGACAAAGTCAATCTGTTGTAGTTAGATATTACTGTTTTGCATCTAAGAAACCCAAATAGCTCCATAAGCAAGCTATGCAAAACAAAAAAAAAAATATTTTACATCCTTTACAAACTAGCTCGACTAATAGCAGATACAATGGACAGCTGTTTGTGAAATGACAACATTTATGCTTCCCTTGAGAACTTATTAGCCTCTTAGGTTACAGTATTCATCCACATATTCAAATCTCACCAATTTTAAAATTCACAACTGGGTTTACTTATTTCCAAGGCAATGGATTTTCTTATGCTTTCTTTTATTATACCCGAACAATACTTTGAACTAAGAAATCCACTATAACCCGAGCAAAACTATAACTGTACATGACATACACTTACCTTTTCATACCTTCTCAAGAGATATGGTTTCCATGGGAATGTGATGAGTTTAACAGAAACATTTCAAGACTCGCGGCTGTACAGAGATATTTTCTTTTAGTTGCTAAATGTTAGGCAAGCACAGGAATAAGCACTTACTACTTACAGAACACTCCTTTGTGATTTTATACTGGTAGACAAAAAACTTGATTATAAAGAGTCACATCAAGCAATTTGAATACTTGTAATGATTACACTTGATTCACCAAACAGGAAAAAAAAATCAGACTTAATTAATATTTGGATTGATTCTCTTGTAATTTGTAAACCAGTTCACAAAGCTTGAAATTTAGGTATTAAAATCCTTTACCTGTTCACTTGCTGTCATGGGGACACAAACCCATATGCTTGCTGTTTTCTGTTGGTATCCAGGGATGCTGCTAGGTTCATAAAATATCAGGGACCAATTGATCCTTAGATTAATATGTTGTGTAAGCTGATACTTTTCCTTTCATTGGTATTAAAAATAATCTTTAGATCACATCTATGTTGTGAATGCATATATAGAGATCCGCTATCATCCAGGTAAACTGCCACATTGAGGAGAAAACTCATTAATTATGGGACTGTAATTGGGCCAACAAAAAGAAGTAGTACACACCAAATATATAAAAGATACAAAATCTTTATTGCAAATATTACAAAACATGTGTGGAATTGACTATATCATCAACACTATATCATCAACACATTTAGACTTTTTTCTTCACCGGTCCTTTATGAATATTGGAGGATATTGGAAGATATATATTTTGTATAATTCATATACAATTGATTATTATTTTTTTTTAAGTATGTCTACATGTTATCCTTGTTAGTAAAGCAAATCAACTACTTTTGTGTAAACTTTGAACCCTGAAGAAGCAATCTTTACGAAACACGTTGATCTACCACACTTCTATACAATGATGAATGTATACACTTGAAACAAGTATAAATGTGTTGATGATATAGTCAATTGCACACATGTTTTTTAATATTTAGAAAAAAGATTTTGTATCTTTTATGTATTTGGTGTGTAATCCTCCTATTTTGTGCCACAATTAACAATTATTGAGTTTTCTTCTCATACGTGGGAGTTTTCCTGGAACTCTATATATGTTTTTGTACTATTGATGGGGATAGTGCCTTAATAGGTGTTTTAATCTTAGCTCCATCCACTTTCTGTAAGAGCCCTTGCACACTGGGGCGGGGGCGGCGTCGGCGGTAAAACGCCGCTATTATTAGCGGCGTTTTACCGCCGGTATGCGGCCGCTAGCGGGGCAGTTTTACCCCCTGCTAGCGGCCGAGAAGGGGTTAAATACCACCGCAAAGCGCCTCTACAGAGGCGCATTGCCGGCGGTATAGCCGCGCCGTCCCTTTGATTTCAATGGGCAGGAGCGGTAAAGGAGCGGTATACACACCGGTCCTTCACCGCTCCGAAGATGCTGCTGGCAGGACTTTTTTTACCGTCCTCCCAGCACATCGCTCCAGTGTGCAAGCCCTCGGGGCTTTCACACTGGAATGCAAGGAGCGGCACTTTCGGGTCGGTTTGCAGGCGCTATTATTAGCGCAATAGCGCCTGCAAACTGCCCCAGTGTGCAAGGGCTCTTATTATGTTGTGAATAACCTTCAGTTCTAACCTAAGCTTACATAATAATAGACAATAATATTAAGAGATAAGCAAACTTAACCACTTGCCTACCAGGCCATTTCTGACATTTCTCTCCTACATGTAAAAATCATAATTTTTTTGCTAGAAAATTACATAGAACCCCCAAACATTATATATGTTTTTTTAGCAAAGACCCTAGAGAATACAATGGCGGTTGTTGCAACTTTTTATCTCACACAGTATTTGCGCAGGAATTTTTCGAACACGTTTTTTTTTGGGGAAAAAAACTGTTTTGTGTTTTAAAAAAAACAAAACAGTAAAGTTACCCAATGTTTTTGCATATTGTGAAAGATGAAGTTACGCCAAGTAAATAGATACCTAACATGTCATGCTTCAAAATTGCACACGCTCGTGGAATGGCGCCAGTGTTCAGTACTTAAAAATCCCCATAGGCGACACTTGAAATTTTTTTACTGGTTACATGTTTTGAGTTACAGAGGAGGTCTAGTGACAAAATTATTGCTCTCGCTCCAACGTTCGCAGTGATACCGCACATGTATGGTTTGAACACCGTTTTCATATGTGGGCGGGACTTATGTATGCGTTCGCTTCTGCGTGCGAGTACACGGGGACAGCGACGCTTTAAAATTTATTTTTTTTGTTTTTTATTGTTAATTATATTTTCTTTTTTTTATTTTGACACTTTTTCGAAAAAAAATAAAATGATCACTTTTATTCCTATTACAAGGAATGTAAACATCCCTTGTAATAGGAATATGGCATGATCGGTCCTCTTAATAGTGAGATATGGGGTCAACAAGACCCCACATCTCACCACTAGGCTGGGAAGCCTGAAAAAAAAAATACAACGATCACCGCTTCCCAGCCGAAGCGGCGCCGTTTTTTTGAATGGAGAGGCCAGGCGTGACTTCATAACATTGGGCCTGGCCTCCGACGATCATAGAGACTCCGGCGACCATCTGGTCTTTCTTTTCTTCTTTCTTTCAGGTACTTATATAGCGCCGTCAATTTACGCAGCGCTTTACATATACATTATACATTCACATCAGTCCCTACACCCTCAAGGAGCTTACAATCTAAGGTCCCTAACTCACATTCATACATACTAGGGCCAATTTAGACAGGATCCAATTAACCTACCAGCATGTCTTTGGAGTGTGGGAGGAAACCGGAGTACCCAGAGGAAACCCACGCAGGCACAGGGAGAACATGCAAACTCCAGGCAGGTAGTGTTGTGGTCGGGATTCGAACCAGCGACCCTTCTTACTGCTAGGCGAGAGTGCTACCACTACACCACTGTGCCGCCGGAAATCTCTATGATCTACATCCAGCGGCGGCGGATCCGCTCTCCGCCTCACCGATCGTAACGGTGAGTCGTAACAAACGCCGGAGGGCGGCGGGAGGGGGGGGCGTCCCCTCTTGCCTCCCGTAAGAACGGCCGCTATGATCTTTCCTATAGTGTAGGCTGAAACCGGCAATATCTGAATGATGTCTGTAACTACAGGTATCATTCAGATATACCCGCTCAAAGCCCAGGACATCATATGACGTGGGCGGTAGGGAGGTGGTTAAAAATCTGAATGATTCACAAATTTTCCTTAATATTTTAATGTTTTGGAAAAAATCCCTGCCATCATGTTATAATCCCTTTACCCCTGAATACACATCCAAAAAGTTCACATTAATATATTGTAGGTGAAAAGTGTTTTTTGCTAAGTTAATTTCGAAAATAAATTGTCAGTTAGCAACAGCTACATCAACATCTTGCAAGAGAAAAAAATAAACACTTTTAGGATAAAACATCATCCCAGGCTTGCTTTGTAAAATAGTTCAATCAGGAAGACAGACATTGAAAAAATTATATTCCTCTATATAGAAGGAAGTTTGACAGATACAATGACTTAACCGCAGTCTCGGTTTTATTATCTTGCTGCAACTGTAAAATTGATGAAAATGACCAAGTTGTCCAGTTCCCAATGTCATCTGTAATAAATGGACCTGCTATAACTCTGAGATCAGTCTGCAATTAGTCACAATCTCTTGGTGCTGCTGTTGGTGCTTTTGCTAGTGCTTCAACATTTTTACTGTGAGCGAAGATGGTACTAAAATGTCATGACTCATGACCATTTCCACTTCCATGTGTATTTCCAGATGATGATGTCTTTTTAGATAGTAATGTGCTCCCAAAATTAGATTGCCAGCCCTGTCAGGTTGGAGTTTTTGTCACTGTAACCTGAAAAACAAAATACAGATACAAGTACTTGTACATGTTTTTAAACCTTTGGAGTCATTTAGATCTCTGTGGAAATTGCTCCCAAAAAAGTGGTCTTCAGCTAAACCACAATAATGTGCAAACAATTACTATCACACAAACAACTATCATGTTTTATGTGCTTATTGAAAAATATGTTTAAACTTTCCTGTGCTTCTGCTTCAGAATTTTAGACTATTCTTTGCTGCACAACTATTTATGTTCACATTTTTTTTAATTCCTTGTGTTAACAGTTCTCTTTACATCATGCCACAACATCTCATTTAGGCTGAATTCTGGATTTTGTCATTCCATATATAGGATATATTTTCTTATGTTTAAAGCATTTATGTTGTTGATTTCATTTTAGTCCAGGTTCACATCTATGCGGCTGCTGGGGCTCATGTTTGTGTGGACACAGCAGCCCTTTCATTTAAATAGGCTGCTGTACCTGCATTATTACTTTTTTTAAAATGCTACAGCAGATAACGATGGTGCTTTTTGCACCATGCGGTTTCACACACCTGAAAACAAAACACATTTTCCAATGAATGGGGGTGCCGATATAGTGGCAATTCACTCTCTCGCTCATTAGAGCTTACAATCTAGGAGGGAGGGTCAAGTGATACAAAATGTAATAACTGATGGAGGAAATTAAAGTACCGTTGTTGGGTGGGGGAAGGATAGGCTTCTCTGAAGAGATGGGTTTTCACGGATCGTCTGAAAGCAAACAGAGTAGGAGATAATTGGACAGATTTGGGTAGGAGGTTCCACAGGATGCGAGAGGCTCGAGAAAAGTCCTGGAGGCGAGAATGGGGGGAGGTGACAAGGGAGCTAGAGAGCAGGAGGTCTTGGGAGGAACAAAGAGAAAGATTAAGTTGGTATTTTGAAACTAGGCTAGTGATGTAGTGGGGGCTGAGTTGTGGATGGCTTAGTAAGTTGTTGTTAGTATTTTGAGCTTATTTCATTGGGTGAGCTAGAGCCAATGGAGCGATTGGCACAGAAGCATTGCATTACCATGCATTTTATACTTTAGATAACAGATCATACAATATCCTAGCATTTTCCTTTCAAATTCCTTCTTGCCTCTTTGATAGCAAGCTGTCCAGACCTTCAGACAGCAGAACAGCTCAAAGCTATTTAAGACGGTCGAGTGGGCCGGGAATTAGGTCTTTGATAAAACCCTGTAGGTTGGCGAAACATGTCAACGTATTTCCGGTGGCACTGACGTCATTTCCTGCTCCCTGGAACGCACTTCCTGGTTTCTGGGACGCACGCCGTGAGCAGCGTCCGGATCCATCTCTAATCCCTTTACATGCCTGTTTTTATCAACTATTTTGTAAGTACCCATTTGTATATGGAATAAATCCCTTTTAAAATGGTACTTTTCACTATTAGTTCCATTTTTTTCCTTTTTTGGTGCCTTGTGATTCTGCTGAGAAATTCCTACAAGAAATCCTTTGATCTGATGTGCACAACACCACTCCTGAGCTTCTCTGGATACCATCACATAAGCCTGAAGTGACCCCCAGACTGCAAAGCTGGGGGTCAGCGCCATTTGGTGAGTGGGGACACATGTGGTGGTGGCGTTTCTGCACCTGAAAAGTCCTGGAGCATCTGTGGTCCATTGCACTTCAAAGGTTTTTTCCCATTGCGGATCAGAACATTCAGCACATTTATTTGGACTTTATTTATGTTTTTTGCTTTGTATATTCACATCTGTACTCATCTACACTTGTGTCACTTGTGTCACAAGTGTCTAATAACATTTGCGAGTGCCACATTTCCATAATTTTACATTTCTAGTGTGTAGCACTTTGTGTGTGGCAGCTGCTTTAGTTTTCTTTTTCACTGTTTTTTCACCATTCAGCACGAGTTTAAATGTTATATTATTCACTCTTTGCAATTCGGCACTGCGTCGCTTTAACTGACAATTGCGTGGTCATACAACGTGGCTCCCAAACAAAATTGACATCCTTTTTTCCCCACAAATAGAGCTTTCTTTTGGTGGTATTTGATCATCTCTGCGGTTTTTATTTTTTGTGCTATAAACAAAAAAAGAAGCGACAATTTTGAAAAAAACGCATTATTTTTTACTATAATAAATTTCCCCAAAAAACATATAAAAAAAACATTTTTTCCTTCAGTTTAGGCCGATACGTATTCTTCTACATATTTTGGGTAAAAAAAAATCAAAATACGCGTTTATTGGTTGGCTTTCGCAAAAGTTATACAAAATAGAGGATAGTTTTATGGCATTTTTATTAATAATTTATTTTTTTACTAGTAATGGCGGCGATCAGTGATTTTTATCGTGACTGCGACATTATGGCAGACAGATTGGACACTTTTGGCGCTATTTTGGGACCATTCACATTTATACAGCGATCAGTGCGAATAAAAATGCATTGATTACTGTGTAAATGTGACTGGCAGTGAAAGGGTTAACCAGGAGGGGGCGCTGCAGGGGTTAAGTGTGTCCTAGGGACTGATTTTAACTGTAGGGGGGATGGGCTACATTTGACATGACACTCATCACCGCTCACGATCACAGGGAGCGGTGATCAGTGTCATTAGGCAGAAGGGGGAAATGCTTGTTTACATCAGCATTTCCCCGTTCTTCCTCTCCGTGAGACGATCATGGGTAACCCCGTGGACATCGAGTCCGCGGGACCCGCGATCACACTCACGGAGCTCGCGGCAGGGTCACATGGCCACACGGGGGCAAATTTAAAGGGACGTACCTGTACACCCATTTGCCTGTCCGTGCCATTCTGCCGACGTAAATGTTTGTGCGGCAGTCGGCAAGCGGTTAACATGCGTTAGTGCTCATTAATGCGTTAGTGCTCATTAACATGCATTAACCCTAGGCGCGTTCCTATATTAATGCACTCTGATGGCCAGAATTCTGGCCAATAGAATGTATTACCACCAGATGCATTAACGCGCATTAACGCACATGCAAAACGTGGCTTTTTACTCCTCTAGGAGGAAAAATTTAAAGAGCACACAGTGTGCATGTGTCCTAAATCTTCAGTCTTGAACACTTTAAAATAAACAGAATGGCATAACTTTTCCTTTACATTTGATTTCAACTCATTCCACCCAACCCTTTCCCAACCCAATTCCAACTATAATAAAGTTGACCATGCCCTAGACTGGACAATATCTATTACAAAAAAACAAAGATAAGTGCAGCGCAAAAAAATAAATGTAAATAAAAAAAGAAATAGTCCAATCCAGATGGATAATCTCCAATCACCGTACAGAAGGAAATAACAGGATCCCTCGTGAAGAAAGTGGGAAAGTCCTTCCAACGTTAAGTGACAATTCCTCCAAATAAGCCTAGATACGCTTACCAGAAATGGTGGACCTCCCTATCACAGAAGGTCAGAAGCACGTGTATCCCCACAGGGATGTTGCAAACCTTCCAAAAGGCTTGAGCGGTCCTCGATCCCTGCGTGTTTCCTATATTTCCTATAACACGTCATCCCTTAGACCGCTCAAGCCTTTTGATACTGTTCCTTCTGTCCGGTGATTGGAAATTTTCCATCTGGATTGGACTTCTTTACATTTATTTTTATGCACTGCACTTATCTTTGGTTTTTTGATTATCTGCTAGGTAAATGTGATTGCCTATAGTGTTCAGCTTGCATTTCGTGTGGCCTCTTAGTGTGTTTGCGCTGATTGTTCTTTTGTTTTTTAATATCTATTACAAAAGGGAAAGCACATATGAATAATTTTAAAATATAGCCCTATCAAATTTTTATTTAAATATTTTCTTTTCTGTTTTAGAATATGAGCAAAGAACTTCATGTGATATCATATTGAGGTGTCATTACTTGCAAAGGGATGGAAACCACTTATCTATGTCCAGGGCGGCTGTTAGAAATCACGGGGCCCCGTACAACCAACCAAACAGGGCCCTACCTACCCAGGAAATATCAAACCGCTAAAATGCCATGGTCTTGATGGTATGCTTTGCAGCCATAGCTGAAATTATAGCCTTGCTACTGCTGCCTCCTGACACCTGTTTTTTTTTTTTTTTGCGAGACGGCACTGCAACTATGTATTCGAACACAATGGGGAGTTTGATAGGTGGTTCTGCCTGTCAAACTCTGCGTTAAAAATTCCGTAGCTGTGAAGTAAAGCATTGCAGCCCTGTCAGACCATATTAGGATTTGGGTGGGCAGCCAGGGATTGCAGTAAATCTATGGCTCAGCTGCCCATATGAAAGAGCCCTTAGGACACATTCACATTTGAGGTTTCCTAAATGTGTGACAAAGTGCACAGGTAGCGCACGTTTTGCAGTACATTTCATAAATGCACTGCAAATGCGCATAGCACTTGTGGTGCCATTAATTGTTAATGGCACTTCAAATGCTATTAGCAGACCCGCATTTTGTCATCTGGCAGACTTTTAAAGCTGCATGCCCTCAAAGGTTCTAGAGCCTCTATGATGTATTTGTATTGACCAATTCAAGTGAATGGGCTCCCCTATGTGCGAAAAACAAGCAAAAAAAACAAAAAAACAAAAACAAACGCGAGCAGGAACATGTGTACTCGCTACAAGAAGTGTGAATGGGGCCCTAGGGGTGCTATATAGAAATGGCTGGGCAGAGATATCTATCAGATAGAGGGAGAGGTGTATTCACCGGCCTCTAGCTCCAGCACTGCAGAGGTAGCTAGTATCTATCTACCTGTTGTAGTTCTAGGCTAGCTCCTGGCATGTTCAACCTCTCTCCAAAATCCTGTAGTTTCTGTTGCTTCACTCCAGCAGCAACCCCCCCACAACCACATCACTTACTCCCTCCAGCAGAAGCACTGCTCCATCCAAACCCTGCAGCCAGCCCTGGAGTTCAAAGTGAACACAGAGAACAGTCTGGAGGGAGAGGAACAGGGGTCAGGATTTAGGGAGGAGGTGGAGCAAGCTTCCAGCTCATGCTGACAAGAGATAGCACTGCTGACTGTTAGCCGGGGGGGCGGGGGAGACGGAGGGGGTTTTTTAGGACCCGGCAGAGGCACAGGCAGAGACTCTGCAGCTCTCTCCCTCTGCTCCAAATCGGGACACTTTGCGAGTATGTAGAAATGATCCCCCTGCAGATCTGCTGAAAGGAGAAAGCTGGCAGCGCTACAGGGGATCCACAGGTGTCACAAGGCAGTACAAATGGCTCTCCTCTCCTGCAAGTGCCCAGGCCCCTCTTATGAAGTGATGGAGCACAGGCCTGGTACAGGAGGGCTGGCTTGTCCTGCCTTATCAGCGGCCCTGTCTATGTCATTCACTGACAAGTGATCAGTACGGCAATGCATTCATTTTGATGTGAAGCGCTATGATTTTTGAGCACTGAGAGGGAGCATCCTGTTTCAATAAGCTCTCAAAATTGAAACCATAGTGCTCATAGCAAGGTTTTGTGAATCTGCCTGGGATTGGTTTAAGAACAGTTTTGCGAATCTTGCTCGAAGGTTGAAGCTTGCAAACCAAATTAAAGTGTATGGGAGTTGGAGGAGCAAATCCTGTTATTCGGTTTTGGCTATTTGTAGGGCTAATAAACAAGCAGTTATTAATAAAAGAACATGGAAAGATAAACAGTGTAATGGGAGGCATTTACCAATGCCAAAATTAAGAAAAAAAATTATATATTTTTCGCTACAAAGAACTGCTAGCTCTCCCTAACAGCTCCAACACACACTGAGAATATGGCTGCTGTGAGGCCATCATTTTATGGAAAGGGAACTGGGTTATAAATTATTAGCTTTTATAACTCATCTACTAAGCGGCAAAGGTTATGCACTGCATCATAGGTTTTCCTTATTTCTGGCCGCAAATCTGCAAAATTTTAAAAGTTCACAATTTTAAAGCTTTGCAAAAACCAGGGATTTGCCATGACCCCATAGTAGCAGTATGCCCATCCCTAATACTCAATGATGTTTTATATTTGATAGTGAAGTTGATAACAAAAAATCTCCAGTTTGGTTGTTAGAAAGGGCAGGAAGATACAAATGAGAATGTGAGGTCAAAAAAAGCACAGAGAACTCCTAATAATAATAAGAAATTAGAGATGGTAAATGGGTAAAAGTTAAAGAAAACTTCTGTGTGTGATGACGAGAAGCACTTTTGACAGTTGTGCTCATTACCACCAAAAAGTTAATGTCACCATGGCCCAAAACCCTATTTAATAACTACAAGTGATGCTTGATTGTATTACACCACTTGCAAGGATTGGTCCATGTGTGCTGTCTCTAATTCCTTGACGGGGATCTGAGCTCTAATGCCCCGTACACACGGTCGGACATTTATCGGACATTCCGACAACAAAATCCTTGGATTTTTTCCGACGGATGTTGGCTCAAACTTGTCTTGCATACACACGGTCACACAAAGTTGTCGAAAAATCCAAACATTCTGAACGCAGTGACGTAAAACACATACGTCGGGATTATAAACGGGGCAGTAGCCAATAGCTTTCATCTCTTTATTTATTCTGAGCATGCGTGGCACTTTGTCCGTCGGATTTGTGTACACACGATTGGAAATTCCGACAACGGATTTTGTTGTCGGAAAATTTTATAGCCTGCTCTCAAACTTTGTGTGTCGAAAAATCAGATGGAAAATGTGTGATGGAGCCTACACACGGTCGGAATTTCCGACAACAAGGTCCTATCACACATTTTCCGTCGGAAAATCCGACCGTGTGTACGGGGCATAACACTAAAAAGTCATGTCAGCTTTAAAGCTTAGAACTACCATATCAAAAACAAAACAATGTTCTTGGTGGACACATCACATAAATGTCACACCATATCCCAAATAATACACATAAAAGTATAAGGTCTTAAGAACATTTTTTTTTTTGTGAAGAAGGTGTATTTTACATTTTTATGTATCTTTAGTCTTGTGAATGTATAAATAGTAGTACATATAAGAGATGTATGATGATGTAACGATTCCCTGTGCAGAGTAAACTCTTGGCTTCCATTCAGTTCTTTATTGGTGGTTTTTTCCCTTCTTTTAGTTATAGTCACTTAATAATTTCATTGCTTTCTGGTTCTGGTTTTCCCTTCTACTCTTTCCTCTGAATGACAGCTAGCCCACTTGGCTGGTCCTGGGAACCTTGTGGCTGGATCAAGGTTTACTATTTTTGGGGAGGGGGACCTGACTTGCACTTCAATATGAAATGCAACTATAGTTCAGCACTTTCAGTTAACACTCATGTCACTTCTGGTTTACGTCAGTGAGATCATTACATTTCAGACGTGAAACGTGAGGTATGGCAGGAGATAAATAGAGGCAGGTGATACGCTGTCCTCCTCTTTCTCCTGAGGCATAGTTTACTAAGAGGATGGTCCCTCTGCAGCATGAAAGAACACTGCTGAGGATCGTCACACATCCTGAACACATCAGTGGAAGGCATATATTTGAGGCACACCCCACTTTACCCTGGGGTCCCTTCCCCTTTAACTGGTACCCCTCCCAGTGGAAGGGATAATGAGTTAAGATTTGCTTTTAAGGAGTGAGAGGAGCCAGCCTCAGGGAGTTTGGGAATGGTCAGGAAAAAAATAAAATAAAATAAAAAGTTGGATGTGCACTCCCTTTAGGAGAGGGGCCAGGAGATGTAACAGTTAAAATAGGATCCATATCTGTGCACATGAACAGAATATACTGTAGGTTTGAGTGGAGAATACTGTGAGCAGCCCTGAAGACCCTGTATGTAGGTGGGGCCCAGCTGCACATGTCAGCCAAATGTAAGGAAGCTGGGCTGCCTACTTACAAGCTAAAATGGCCTGTTTGAAGGCTAACCATAAGGGGTATCTTTTTTTTCCCACCATACATTCACAGACTGTTTGGATCGAAGGAATGTGCCTGGACATGGGGACCAGAAATAAGGTGTGTAGTGCAGTTAGTGGTGTCCTAAAAATATACATAAAATATCATACATTATGTATGATTTTTTTTGTTTATCTACTTTATGTTTTCCTTATAAGAGGCTGTCTATGAACTGCACATCCATTCTTTAAAAAGTGGATAGTGTTCCATAAAACGCATTGGATGAACAGTTATGTGTGCATAAAATAATGATGTTGTCTGGAAGAAATGTATGGATACACATTTCAGTTATTTGTATGTGCTAAGTCATTTGTATTAGTATATTTTGTCAATATATTGCATTATACATTATATAATGACTGAACCCATTCTCTTTTTTTTTAATATGTAGGGAGCTTTTTTTATTTTGATATTATGCAATGATGTAATATTTTTAAGCTTATTGACATTTATTGTAATTTAGTTCACAGATCTAATTATTGCTATCTTTTCTTTTTGTGTGTATAGTTCTAAAGCTTAGCTAAGCTCCAAAACAAAAATATATTTTAACTTACCAATCCTTAGATATGGTGGTTGCAGTAGTTTTCGCTTTTGAATCTAAGAACATTTTCAGCCAGTACAGGAAAATACCCACTGATCTTGCCAGAATTGCCAGTCCTTGACCCAAGAGCGCAAACATTCTTGTCCTCATTGTGTAAACTGCTATTCCCATCAATCAGTATACAAAATAGGGGGAAAGACCCCAAAAACAAGTAGGTACTAGACCACAAAATTGTACTACTGGGGGGCGTGACCGGAAGCTGCCCTGTATGGAAGCCTGAGCTCTTAGCTCTCCACCAGCCCACAGCTTAAAGGCCTTTTAAGGGGATTTGTAGCACCTGTATATGGGTGGAAGCAGGAGAACACGATCCTCTAAACCTAGAGGATCATCCCAACCACCTTCCGGCTCTTCAACGACCCTTCGTCGGTACTTTAAACTACCCTCCATGTCTGACGACGGACAGGACAAGATGGCGTCGGAGACATCCGCCTCCTCCACGAGGCCACCGCTACAGCCAAGCTCTACATCGCCATCACCTCCTCAGAGCGCATCGGCTCCGGATCGGGAGACGGGCGGGCCGCGATGCCAGGAATCCCGAACGGTGAGTCCGTCTGTGCCCCAGGACTCATGTCAGAAGTGCAACATGGAGGATGCACCCCCCAGCAGGTGCACTGTCTCCCCCCTGATTCTTCTCAACCGCAGCGACAAGCTCGCCACAGTATCCCCAGATCCACAGAACAGGGGACAGGCCAGGCAATGTCATACGCTCAGGTGGCCAGCTCCCCGAACCTGATCCCTATGGATGTTTTGGCAAACGGCCCTCCCTCTCCCACACAGATGCCTCTGTGGGGTGACTCGCAGGACCCCCAAATGCAGCCCTGTGAGCCACAGAGACCCGCGCCCCCCCTGTCCTTCAGAGAGAACCCTCCCCACCGCATTATCCACAGTATCGCATGGGGGATGATCCACTTTCTCAGCAGACCTCCTCGTGGCAAGAATGTCTCCGTGACATCCCTATCAAGGAGGATTTTAAACTCCTTATTGAGGAAGTCAAATCCGCTTGTCGGGCGGAAACTCAAGTGATCCACGCCAACATCTTTCTGAGAGGGTGGAGATGGCGGAGGAAGAAATTCAAGAGACAAAACTGGCCGTACATCGCACAAAATTGCAGGGGGCTGACCACCACCTAATGCTCCAGAATATGCAGCGCCATATTGAAGATTTGGACAATAGAGGGCGCAGGAACAACATCTGAGTCAGGGGCCTACCTGAATCGGTGGGTCACGAAGACCTGCACAAAACCCTGCAATCCTTATTCAACAACCTTCTGGGGGACCCCCCAAATAAACCTATAGAAATGGACCATGCACACTGAGCCTTGCACCCTAAGGGGCCTGCCTCCAGACCCCGCAATGTTATATGCAGGGTCCATTCCTTCCCTTTAAAGGAAGACATCATGCGAAAAGCCCACATCACCAAGAAGGTGGTCTTTGAAAACGCACAAATCCAGCTGTACCCAGACCTATCTTGGATCACCCTGTAGAAACGAAGACTCCTCCAACCTCTACTCATTTTACTGCAAGAGAACAATATAATGTACCGCTGGGGTTTCCCTTTTAGCCTAACAGCTCGCCGGCAGGGAAAATCAGCAGTGCTGCGCTTCCCTGAGGACCTGGACAACTTCTGTGACACCATGGAGATCCCCGTTCCTCGTCTACCAGAATGGGACATAGTGGATTCACCAACACCACCCCCATTGGTCTGACAGAAAATCCCCCCAACTAAACGTCCCAGGGACCAGGACTCTCCCCGAGGATCTACTAAACCTAAGAAAGGCTGACTGTCATAATAGTTTCTCCTGCCCTACTCATCAACCTTATTTGCACTCCCCCTAGGCCCCCCGCCTGTTAACTTGTTTTTGATCATTGGGTACCCCCTATTGGAGACTTGACAGTGGTAGTTTTTTCTGATCACTTGTCCCCCTATAGGTTTACCCTACTAAAGTTCCCCCCTGTTACCTTGCTTAGGTATTTCGAGCACCATTGTATCTGTCTTAAGCGGTTCTCTATGTCTCCCGGCCTGGGTCCTTGTTGTGTGCTTTGACCGGGGGGAACTTACTGGAACTTAATAGATTCCGGTATGTACTGCTTGGGACTACATTGCAATGTTTACTTTTAATTGATGTGTCACTAACCAATCTCTTTTTCCTTCCTTCTCTCTCTCTCTTCATCCCTTTCCTCCCCACCCCCTGTTTCTTCCTGGCTCAACATGGGTTCGGGACGGTCACCCGGACGTATTCCATCTATGGGTCCCTTCCTTCCCTGGACGTGGTAGCAGTCTCGCAGCTGGACAAGCTAAGTAATCCTGAGCGCACATACACCAATGACCATGGCTAAGTTTATGTCACTTAATGTTCACGGTTTGAACTCAAACAGAAAAAGACATCTCGTGTTGAGAGAGCTCAGGCATTCTGGGGCGGACTTAGTCCTGCTACAGGAAACGCATTTTAATAAGGGAGATGCCTTCACCTTTGCATCCAGACAATATCCCCAGGTTTACCAGGCATTTAGCCCCTGCAAGCGAGCAGGAGTGGCTATTCTATTCAAACGTGGTTCCCCATTTAAATGTTCTGAGTCTTTTGTGGACCCGAGTGGACACTACATAATTTTGCGAGGCCAGTGGCAAACGCAGGCGGTCACTATCTGTACCCTCTATGCCCCCAATACTCGTCAGATACATTTCCTGTGTTTGCACGTCTGTTTAGATCCCCCAATGACTATCTGATAATCGGTGGGGACTTTAATTTGTCCCACTCGGTAGGTCTAGATCGCCACGTGATTAACCCCACAGCTCCACAGACCCACGCCGCTCGAGACTCAAAACTATTTAATCAAATAACCAGACGCCATGCCCTATTTGATGCATGGCGGGTTTTACACCCGGGGGATAGACAATACACATTTTTCTCCGCCCCTCACCATATGCACTCCCAAATAGACTTTTTTTTGTCAACAATGCCACCCTACGTGCCACAAAGACTGCTCAGATCCTACCTATTTCTTGGTCTGATCATGCTCCTATCATTGTGTCCTTAGAAATAGGTACCCCCACCCGTAAACCATGTAACTGGCAATTAAATAATTTCCTCCTCCAACATATCCCATCTAAATCGGAACTACAATCAACATTGCAGAATTACTTTCTAGAAAATGACACCTCTGATATCTCCCTCTCCACTCTCTGAGAGGCCCACAAGGCAGTCCTCAGGGGGCGATGTATTGCGATCTCCTCGGCCATGAAGAAAAATGCGATAGCGTCTAAACTCCAAGTTGAGAGAGATCTCAGAGCCCTAGGACTCCAAACAACAAACTTCGCCATCCATGCATCTTCCTAAAAAAGTTGTCTGTCTACGAACCACCCTCCGAGACCTAGCAATAGGCCATGTAGAGAAAGCACTCCTTCGGTTAAAACAAACTTATTACGATAAAGGCAACAAAGCCCATTCCCTCATGTCTACCCCCCACCAAATTAAAGATAGGAGGGGAGCACTCTTATCGCATCCTCAAGATATAGCTCGGGCCTTCTGGGAATTTTATACAACCCTATATAATGACCCTGAGATCCCTCAGGACCCTCTTCCTCCTGATTTGACTGCTCGCATGCAACATTATCTGGAGGAAAGCGGACTTCCCAAACTCCAGGTGTTGGACCTACTTTCCCTCAATGCCCCTATAACAGTAGAAGAATTGACAGCCACCATTAAAATCTTGCCTTCACATAAATCTCCCGGACCAGATATTACAAGACATTTCTCCCGATTCTCCTACCCCATATGTGTAAGTTGTTTAACGCCTTCTTTCAGCAAACTACTATTCCCTCGGACATGCAGAGGTCATTCCTCACGTTAATCCCCAAACCTGACAAAGATCCTTCATTATGTGCCAGTTATAGGCCAATCGCACTTCTAAACTCTGACCTGAAAATTTTTACTAAGTTCCTCTCGATGCAATTGAACCTGATACTCCCCTCTTTAATACACAAGGATCAGGTGGGCTTTGTCCCCCTGCGTCAAGTGGGGGATAACACGAGACGGATTATTGACCTCATAGATGTGGCGAACAGGGACCAGTTGGAAGGGTTAGCTCTCGGATTGGATGCAGAAAAGGCTTTCGACCGCCTTGGCTGGCCTTTCCTGTTCGCCACATTGAACTGCATGGGATTTCGGGGCCCTTTTCTACAAGTCATTAGACACGTGTACACTAATCCCACATCTCAGGTCAAGACCCCCTTTGCCCTGTCGTCTGCCTTCCTGATTGCAGGTGGGACCCACCAGGGGTGTCCGCTCTCACCGCTATTGTTTGCGCTATATGTCGAGCCTCTGGCGGCGTCCATTCGAAGAAATCCAAACATACATGGGATCCCGGTGCGGGGAAGGGAATTTAGGTTAGCACTGTTCGCAGATGACATTATACTCACCCTGACCCAGTCTAGGGTTTCACTCCCCAATTTGCATTCTGAACTCGACCTTTATCGATCTCTCTCGGGCTATAAAATAAACGCAGCTAAATCTGAAGCGTTACCTATCAACATACCAACATCTGAGACCCATCATCTACAGCAATGCTTTCCATATCACTGGAAGACAACATCCCTGAAATATTTAGGAGTACAGATTACCCCCTCTTACTCTACCCTATGTCGAGCCAACTACCCCCCCCTTTTCAGATCCATAAGGGATCTCCTGCAAAAATGGAAGGCCCACCATATCTCCCTCTTGGGGAGGGTGGCCTCTGTTAAAATGACCATCCTACCCAAGCTTCTTTATCTTTTCCAAACACTTCCCATCCCAGTGCCACATGAGGATTTGCGGGAAATTTCAGGCAGATTTAATACGTTTTGTTTGGAATTATAGGAGGCATAGAATATCACACTCGGTCTTAATGGCAGCGCGCTAGGAGGGCGGGTTGTCATTTCCTGACCTAAATAAATACTACCAAGCTACTCAACTACGGGCCCTGGCCAGTGGCGGCTGGTGAAGTTTTAGGATGGGGGGCGCCAGACCCCGCCCTTCCTTTTTGACCCCTCCTACTTGGTAAAAATGGGCGTGGTTTCAGCGAAATAGTGGGCAGGGCTCTAAGGTGGTGTGGTTAGCGTCTGAGATGAACGAGGGATGGAGGGAGAGGGAGAGAGGGACAGCAGGCCTAGATCCTACACAACAATAGAAATGTGTATTCTACAAAGTTTAACAATCATCAGATAAAGATACTCCAAACACCTGGTGTTAGCGCTTCAATCATCCCGGCACCATGGTTGTTATGGTGTCAGGATGATTGAAGTGCATTATTACTATTATTACAATGTAATATAAAATGAAATCATTCAACTCACCATAATGCAGAATCAGTGGGAGCCCCCAGTGTGTTACTAGCCACGTCGCCTACAACCAGATGCCATCAGGTGTCCCCAGCAGTCCGTCCTTACATGCAGCCTGTGTCACATCAAATGCAGCCTCTGTCACATCAAATGCAGCCTCTGTCACATCAAATGCAGCCTCTGTCACATAAAATGCATCCTCTGTCACATAAAATGCAGCCTCTGTCCCCCCAAATGCAGCCTCTGTCCCCCCCAAATGCAGCCTCTGCCCCCCCCCAAATACAGCCTCTGTCACATAAAATGCAGCCTCTGTCACATAAAATGCAGCCTCTGTCCCCCCCAAATACAGCCTCTGTCCCCTTACATCAGGGTTGCCATCAGTGTCCCCCTACAGCATGTGTCCCCACAGCAGGTGTCCCCCATCAGAGCCCCCCACAGCAGGTGTCCCCCATCAGAGCCCCCCACAGCAGGTGTCCCCCATCAGAGCCCCCAGCAGCAGGTGTCCCCCATCAGAGCCCCCCACAGCAGGTTTCCCTTACAGCAGGGTGTCTCCATCAGAGTCCCCCCACAGCAGGTGTCCCCATCAGAGTCCCCCCACAGCAGGTGTTCCCCATCAGAGTCCCCCACAGCAGGTGTCCCCCATCAGAGCCTCCCACAGCAGGTGTCCCCCATCAGAGCCCCCCACAGCAGGTGTTCCCCATCAGAGCCCCCCACAGCAGGTGTCCCCCATCAGAGCCCCCCCACAGCAGGTGTCCCCCATCAGAGCCCCCCTACAGCAGGTGTCCCCATCAGAGCCCCCTCATAGCAGGTGTCCCCTACAGCAGTTGTCCCCATCAAAGTCCCCCCACAGCAGGTGTCCTCCATCAGAGTCCCCTATCAGAGCCCCCCACCAGAGCCCCCCACAGCAGGTGTCCCCCATCAGAGTCCCCCACAGTAGGTGTCCCCCATCAGAGCCCTCCACAGCAGGTGTCCCCCATCAGAGCCCCCCCACAGCAGGTGTCCCCTACAGCAGTTGTCCCCATCAAAGTCCCCCCACAGCAGGTGTCCCCCATCAGAGCCCCCCCACAGCAGGTGTCCCCCATCAGAGCCCCCCCGCAGCAGGTGTCCCCCATCAGAGCCCCCCCACAGCAGGTGTCCCCCATCAGAGCCCCCCCACAGCAGGTGTCCCCCATCAGAGCCCCCCCACAGCAGGTGTCCCCCATCAGAGCCCCCCCCACAGCAGGTGTCCCCATCAGAGTCCCCCCACGGCAGGTGTCCCCTACAGCAGTTGTCCCCATCAAAGTCCCCCCACAGCAGGTGTCCCCCATCAGAGTCCCCTATCAGAGCCCCCCACCAGAGCCCCCCACAGCAGGTGTCCCCTATCAAAGCCCCCCACAGCAGGTGTCCCCCATCAGAGTCCCCCCACAGCAGGTGTCCCCCAGCAAAGCCCCCCACAGCAGGTGTCCCCATCAGAGCCCCCCACAGCAGGTGTTCCCCATCAGAGCCCCCCACAGCAGGTGTTCCCCATCAGAGCCCCCCAAGAGCAGGTGTCCCCCATCAGAGCCCCCCATCAGAGCCCCCACAGCAGGTGTTCCCCATCAGAGCCCCCCAAGAGCAGGTGTCCCCCAAAGCAGGTGTCTCAATCAGAGTCCCCCAAAACAGGAGTCCCCCATCAGAGCCCTCCACAGCAGGTGTCCCCATCAGAGCCCCCCACAGCATGTGTTCCCCATCAGAGCCCCCCCACAGCATGTGTCCCCCATCAGAGCCCCCCCCACAGCAGGTGTCCCCCCCATTCTCCACACAGTGGTACTTACCTTCAGTCTCCTGCGGTGTCCTCCTCCTCACACTGGCAGCAGCATTCTTCCTGTTTCCTCTCTCGGGTGCAATGAAAGAGAGAGGCAGGAAGTGACAGGGCAGATGTCAATCAAATCTGAAGTGCCAAGTAGCTTCCGCCTGGCGCCTGTAGTATGTATTACTATGGCCGGACGGAAGCTACTCGGCGCTTCAGAAAACGCCCCTAGGTGGGCTAAACGCCCGCAAATGCAGCGCCACGTCTGCAATCTCGTGATTGCATAGACGTGGCGCTTCCTATAAGTGCACTGTGTCCGGCGTCGCACTGTATCCGGCGTCCGAACACAGTGCACTTAAGGACCTATTTTTTTCTTCTTTTTTTTTTTAAAGGGCCAGTAGTAAAAAAAAATTTTTTTTTTGACTTTTTTTTTTGCTGCCTGGAGGGGGGGAGGGGGGGGTGGCGCCCAGGCGCCCCCTATGGACGGGCCGCCACTGGCCCTGGCCTCCTGGTTTCCCCAGCGTTCTTACAACAGATGGACAGAAATTGAAAAAATATGGAGGGCACCCGTACATCCAAATAGCATGCTCTGGAATGCAATGGTGGAGGTAGATTCAGCCCGACTTCTGGGTCCCATGCTCCACCTTAGATCACTCTGGCATAAATTATCCCGAGTACATAAGCTATGCTCAGAGAGGTCACTCCTCACGTCTTTCCTCTATAATCCCAGATTGCCTGCAGGCCTTACACACCAGATATCTTTCCCGTGGGCAGCGAGGAATTTATT
The DNA here is from genome assembly GCA_037952925.1 of Lithobates clamitans. Lineage (NCBI taxonomy): Eukaryota > Metazoa > Chordata > Amphibia > Anura > Ranidae > Lithobates > Lithobates clamitans. Next base: position 4,466,579 of record JBBGZY010000240.1, on the reverse strand, counting down.
CCATTTTGGTCATTTGGTGCATCCTTGTATGCGTAGACTGCTCTCATTCACAGATCTTAAAAAAAAATTTGACTTACCCCGACATGTATTCTTTGGGTACCTGCAGATTAGACATTATGCTCAATCACTTGCCCCGAACTTACAATTCTCGGCTCCAACTCCATTTGAGTGCTTGATGTTGGAAGGTTCGGCAAGACGAGGGTTAATCTCAGACATTTACCGGGTACTAAATTCTTACTGCTTCACAACCCAGGGTAAGCATGCATATATGCTCCGCTGGGAGAGGGCATTGGGTGAGGAAATCCCAGAAACTACATGGCGGACGATTTGGTCTCAGGCAGCTAAGAGTTCCCTTTGTACACTCTATAAGGAGAAATCTTGTGAAATTATTTTTTTTCGGTATCTGATGTCGGATGTTCTTCGTGCTATTTACCCTTCTAGCTCGGATAGATGCTGGCGGTGTCAGAGAGATAGAGGGACCTTGTACCACATTTACTGGACATGTCCTAAAATAGCCCCTTTTTGGACCGAGACACAACTATTATTGAACCGCCTGTTAGGCGTGCAGGTACCCAGAACCCCAAAATCATTTCTTCTTGGAGCGTCTGGATTACAGATACCCGGAACTGCTTCGACATGTCCTTACGGCCGCGACATGCCTTATTGCCCTGCACTGGAAAAGACGGGACCCACCCACTCAAACGGATCTATACACCAGAAAAAAAGACATAGAGCTGATGGAAAAAATGACAGCTAGATTACAAAATAGATTGGAGGCACATGATAAGGTCTGGGAAGAATGGCATAGATGTGAAGACCCGCCTTGAGCCGATGGTAGAGCCTCCCCCTACCTTCCCTATTTCCCACCCTATTTCTTTTTTCTTCTTTCCTCTTCTGCTCTCTTTCCCTCTTTTTCTCTTTAGATTATGTTCAGGTCAAAGCTGAGACCTGCCTGTTGACTATTCAATGTTATCTGGAATTTGCTACGATTCTACTGTATTTGGATGATTATCCCCTGATACTTAATACTCGCCAGCCTGGTTGCTGGCCAGTTGTAACTAGTATATTACAGCTTCATTGTCTTTTGTACCTACCTACATACAGTATATGTTTAATAAAAATTGTTATTTGAAAAAAAAAATTGTACTACTGCAAAAATATACTTTATTATGGACTAAAAAATGTGGGGAAAAAAAATGAAAAGCACAATTAACCCCTCCACCCACCACCAAAAATGACAACGTTGTCAATTCTAAAATATAGTAGAATCTGGACTGAGGAAATAATAGGGTCACTAAGGCTCCAAACCCACCAACAGTATTCCTGGGCTCACAATGGAGCATGTAAGAGTACAGCAATAGACATAATATAGGAATTGGGAGCACTGTAAGGTGGCGGAGCAATAGTGACCACATCCATACACTCATAAAAAATAATAAATACTGTAGTGGAACATCAGTACAACATCTATAATGATGGATCACAAATGAGCATTTGTGATCCATCAAAAAAAATTGAAAGCCAATCCTCAGGAGGGATTTCATGCACCAAATCTCTGGACCACAATTTAGTAAAAGTCGGGGGGGTCTTATTGTGAGTATATTATAATATGGATTTGTATATAGTTGAGAGAGTGTGGTGTGGTGCATATGCAAAGAAGACTGACAGTTGGAGCTTTGTGAGCCAATTCAACAAAGGAATGAGCCATAGGCCAATCTGACCTGTATTGTGACCCAAAATTGGCCATGCATTGACCGTCTGGCAAAAGAAGATTATCAAATAGCGGTGAAAGTGGGCTCAGATCAGTGAAAAGTACATACGGACTTCCTCGACAATACCATTTACGCAACGAGGCTACTGTTAAAGGTGAGACAGTGGAAAGGGTCTGAAATTTACCACTGCCAAGGTAGTGCTCTCAAGTCTTCTGGGGACATGTCTTGCTCCACTATTATAGAGGCTTTTAGTAATGGATGCGGAGACCAGTCTAACATGCGTGAAAACAACGCTGCGGCATTATAAAGTTCAAAGTCGGGGAGGCCCACCCTGCCTGAAAATTTTGGGTAACATATTACCTTATACTTTATGCGGGACAAACTATGTCACCAAATAAAATAGGTTGCAAGAGAACATAAAGTTTGGAAAAATGTGACTGGGACGGAAATGGGAATAGTCGGAAAAATATAAAACAATTTATTATGAAGCCAAACCACGCACCTGTGGGCTGGCTTCATAATCCGCCCAGGAGGAGAGCTCAGGGCTCAGATTCAGAAGTCTGGCCTAGGAGGTCAGGAGGGTCCCAGTAGGAGACCGTTTCAAGAGAAAGATACAGGAGGTCTCAGAGTCTAAGGCTGCAGGTGGCAGCCTGTGTGTACACGTCTGTAGCAGGCAATTGTGGCCCGCGACCAAACAGCATGAAGCTAACAGTGAGTGAGTCAGGAGGCTGAAGTTTGTGTTTATACAGTGATGGTGGCCCCCCTGCGAGGGAAGATTACTGTTTGTTTGTACTTTTTTGTTACCTTTAAATAAAAGTGGGCTGCCATGCCTTAAAAATGCAGTCTGGAGTGGCAACGTTTCTGGAAAATGGCATGCACCACTTGAACCTAATCACAACGATATCTTACAATTGGTGGAGGAATTGGTGTTGGGCACAGATGTCGCTGGTCCAGATCTTCACATGCTGGAACCCGTGAGTGTCAAGAAACTGTATGTATTGCTGTTGCTCTGTGGAGCAAAGAGATGTGTGCTGTGTCTCAGCCTTAAGGAGACAGTACACCCTTTTACTACAAAAAATGCATGTTGTTAACCATAGCAACAAAGCCAAGGTCAATCATGGGACCTATGGTGGATGGTGGAATGATCCTGATGAGAGCCCTGGCTGGTGGGCTCAAGAGGAACCGTTACAGCCAGTTGGAGAGTGCTGGAGAAGTTCTGCAGGGAGAGTACAGTCTCCCATAACAAGCAGTGAAGTGTCGTCTGGATGGTGGGGCTGCTCTGAAGAGGTGGCTCACAAAGAGGGCTGGGATGCCCGAGAGTCTTTCATTTCACCCTGTGAGTGCATGGGGAATACAGCAGGAGAGAGCAATAGGCTGACCGGGAGTTCAACCAGTGCAGACTGGGATAGTATGGCCAGAAGAACATTAGCAACTGTGGAAGTCAGGAATGATAATGAGAAATTTATTTCTGAAAACGCTGATAATGTTCGTGGTAAAGGTGTTGAGAAGTGTAGTACTGACCAGAGCAATTTTTAAGATGCTGTTGAGCCTTTTGGTCCGTCTAGGTCGTATTGGGCGGATGTAGTGCAACAGAGCAAAACCTATTGGGATGATTTGGCCAAGAGACTAATAGCAGTGCTGGAAGAAAGGTCTGTAGCTAACTGTGTAGTGGACACTATGGCTGCTGTGCTAGTAGAGGCACCTGCTGAACAGCCTATAGATCAAGGGGCGTTGGCTGTTGCAGAGATTAACCCTCTCAGGTCTGATGGTCTGAGCAAGTGTAAAAGCACAGCAGAAGTCTTGTCCACAATGCATAGGACACAATGGAAAAATTATCTGGTGTATTTTGTGACAGATGTGCTTAAAGAAATACTAGATTTATGCAGAGTACAGCCAGTATACCTTATATACTCGAGTATAAGCTGACCCGAATATAAGCCGAGGCACCTACTTTTACCTCAAAAAACTGGGAAAACTTATTGACTCTAGTATAAACCTAGGGTGAGAATGCAGCAGCTACTGTAAGTGGAAAAGAGGGTCAACAATGCCCACTTGCAGCATCACTGTGCCCATTTGCATGCCTCTGCCTCCCTCACTGTGTCCATCTGCATGCCTCAGCCTCCCTCACTGTGTCCATTTGCATGCCTCTGCCTCCCTCACTGTGTCCATTTGCATGCTTCAGCCTCCCTCACTGTGTCCATCTGCATGCCTCAGCCTCACTGTGTCCATTTGCATGCCTCAGCCTCCCTCACTGTGTCCACCTGCATGCCTCAGCCGCCCTCACTGTGTCCATCTGCATGCCTCAGCCTCCCTCAGTGTCCATCTGCATGCCTCAGCCTCCCTCACTGTGTCCATCTGCATACCTCAGCCTCCATCACTGTGTCCATCTGCATGCCTCAAGCCTTAATCACTGTGTCCATCTGCATTCCTTAGCCTCCCTCATTGTGTCCATCTGCATTCCTCAGCCTCCCTCACTGTGTCCATCTGCATGCCTTAGCCTCACCCCCAAGTACCTGATCAGCGTCTGCTGTTGTGCCGGCGTTATGATTTCCCGGCGCTGTCCCCATCTGCAGCCTTATTATCTCCCGACGCTGTGATATATTCAGTCTACTCGGCGGCCGTGCAGTGTACCAAAGCCCCGCCTCCTCCTCGTCCTCATCCGTAACGGAACACTGACTCGGTTTCCCAGCAGTGAGTCAGTATTCAGCCTATCACGGACGAGGAGGAGGAGGAGGCAGGGCTTTGGTACACTGCACGGTCGCCGAGTAGACTGAATATATCAAAGCACCGGGAGATAATAAGGCTGCAGATAGGGACAGCGCCGGGAGATAATAAAGCTGCAGTTGGGGACAGCGCCGGGAGATATTAAGGCTGCAGTTGGGGACAGCGCCGGGAGATAATAAGCCTGCAGATGGGGACAGCGCCAGGAGGACTCGAGTATAAGCCAAGGGGGGCATTTTCAGCACAAAAAATGTGCTGAAAAACTCGGCTTATACTCGAGTATATAAGGTATGTCTTGCCGTCATCTCCTATGTTTGGAGAACTGGTACCATGGGGTACGACTGATTGGAGCTGGATATTCCAGGCTGCACTGTGCAGAAATCGCAAATGGTGGGATAATTTAATGCAATGTTTTGTGCTAATGTGGAAAGTTGTCTCACAGTTTGCTGGATTGCTTCATACAAAGGTTGTATATGAGAGGCACTCTGGAGCACTGTTGGACAAGACAGAGGTATCGAATAAACCAGCAGTAACGGAAATGGTAAAAGAAACTGGTGTGGAAAAATGTGTTGAAAAATGCTTGTTACTAGAACAGTCCCTGATGGAGTGTTGGACAACAGGGGGCAATGGAAAACTGTGGGAAGGTCCCATGGGAAGTAACTTCTGGCCTGTGTGTGTGGTCCCTGCTCAGGCACTGTCCTAGCAAGCGATGGGACAGGAGTTCCTGGTGGTGTTGACAATTCTGAATTGTGCGTTTTTGAGAAGTTGGTGGCCAAGGGTAACCGCACAGGTATTAGCGAACCTGAAAAACAGATAGTGGATGGAGGTCAGTTCCTGACAGTGGGTGTAGAAGAAGGCCCCCTACAGTCCTGGGAGAGTAGGTCTGGGGGAGGTGAAGAGAAAGGTAGAACGGCCATTAGAGATATCAGTGGGACCCCAAAGGTCAGGAAGAAGTGCTGCTGGACGCACACCCGGAAAAAGATGTGGGTGGAGTGCCCCTTTAAAATGGATGTCAGTCAGGGATAGGCCCTTGTAGGTGAGAGCTGGCACAGAGGTGCCAAGTTAAGGAGGATAGGTTGGTGTGTTACGCCCCCTCTGGGGTCGAAGCAAGGGGGGATATGTGGAGATGTTACCCCTGTGTCACGGTGTATATTGGCAGGTTACACCTGAGTTTGGTAGGCTTGCTTCATAATCCTCCCAGGAAGAGAGCTCAGGGCTCAGACTTGGAGACAGCTCTGCCCAGCAGACAGGAAGTGTGGCCTAGGAGGTCGAGAGGGTCCCAGTAGGAGACGGCTCGAAGAGAAAGAGACAGGAGGTGTCAGAGTCTAAGGCTGCAGGTGACAGCCTGTGTGTGCATGTCTGTAGCAGGCAGATGTGGCCAGCGACCAAACAGGACAAAGCTAACAGTGAGTAAGCCAGGAGGCTGAAGTTTGTGTTTATACAGTGATGGTGGAACCCCCTGTGAGGAAAGATTACTGTTTGAACTTTTTTGTTAACTTTAAAAAACAGTGGGCTGCCATGCCCTAAAAACACAGTCTGGAGTGGCATGTTTCTGGAAAATTGCATGCACCACTTAAAACCTAATCACCCTGATATCTTACAGTAGCAAGAGATCTGCAGATTTTCCTGAGAAGAGGGCTATAGTCCTAGGAGACGGGAAGGGATAGCCATTCCTACGTAAGTTATGGATCTACTCTGCCAGCGGAAGGAACAATTGGATTGGAGACAAGAAAGAACAGTACTCAGAAAAGTAACATTTAATGCTTCTGTTTTAGCTAAGTTTAAATTAAAATTGCTAAAAGAGTCAAACCATTGCATTTCAACCAAGATTGATGGGATACTAATGTGAGGTTGAGTGACACAAAGGAGTAAATTGTCCACATGAAGAGAAAGTTTGCAGTGTGTCGATGGTGTCAGGATACCATTGATAGAATCGTTACACCGGATCGCTTGGACCAAGTGCTCGATCACCACAGCAAATAAAAGTGGCGACAACTCTGGCGGGTGCCATTGGAGTTTGAGAAAGAATCTGATGTAATCCCATTGACCAAAATGGAAGCAGAAGGGGAAAAATATAATGACATAATACAGGTGAGCATGTGAGGGCCCATACCAATTTACTCTGGAGAAAGACGTAAGAAATGCCAGTTGACTCGATCTTTCTCTGTATCGAACGAGAGAAGGCAGGCCGGAATCTTATTTTGTTTAATGTAAGATATACTGTAAGGTGTATGGTCTTCCTGGTGTTTTCCCTAGCTTCATGTCCGTGAATGAAACCCACCTGATCTCTGTGGATAAGACCCAGAAATAAAGGTGATAGGCGGTTGCCAAGCACTTTAGTGAACAGTTTAAAGTCGACATGCATAACAATGAATCTTTGCCCAGCTTGGGCAAGACCACAATCTGAGCTTGCAAAAGGAGGACGAATGGAAGGTGAAAATTGTTAAGTCTGGAACCGTGTTTAATGAATATGACCCGAGGAACACATTCCAATGTTTCCCATTGAGTCAAAGGAAAGGTCGTGTCGGAAGCCTGGGTGTGCAAAAAGTCCCTAATCAACTGAGAAATAGTCTATACACAGAGCAAATCCACTAGGAGATTGTCATTCAATTGTCATGAGCGGCAACTGGAGGGAAGGGGGAGCCTTCCCAGGGTTAAATTCACTGGGGAATAATCTGGTCACCACCTAAGGCCCATGGAAGAGGCTAGATCATAGTCAAAAAGTGGTTGTGAGATAAAAACCAAATAGAAACTGCAATTTCTCTCGGTCGGGTGCAACACTCGCCACACATCCACTAGTGAAAGTGTACTCAGGTGATCTCATATTTTAGCCCAGTGGGTAGAAGATAGAGAAGATTTACCAGTTGATGAATCCAATTGAGGAATTAATAGGACCCCCCCATGATCAGGTTACCGGAGCCGAAAATGTTCCAGGCGCTTGACAATAGATGAGATGAAACGTAGCTGATCCTGGTTGAAGGAGTAGATATTGTATGTATTTCAGTTTCATTAAAAGATAATGGCCAAGAAGATCTACAGATGTGTCTAGCACTTCAGGGGCAAAAGAGCGTTAGAAAGCTATAGTCATCCCTTTAAACTTTGCCACATGATTCATACTATGGAACCAGGAGGTAAAGTATTCATTACGAAGTTGTGGGATTTTGTCGGTACGGAAGTGGACTTCTTGCAAAAGTAGAATTTGAGGTTTGGCTTTATGAAAATGGTAGAAAAGCTGGCTGCATTTCTCAGGTACATTCAAACCTCTGCGGTTGAGAGAGAACATTATAGGATTTGCCATATTGAACAAAAAAACATGAAGAAATAGACAGTCCAAAAGGAGTCAGAGCCACAATGGATAAAGAGAACAGGCAAGAGAAAATAGGAAAAGAAAACAGGAAGAATGGAGAGGGGGATAATAGGATGAAGATACCACCATGGGCATCTACTTCAGGGGCAACCCTAAAGACAATACAGGCCTCATAATAAGTTAAAGCGAAACCCATAATCCATAACAACTTGACAAAAAATGATGTTCTTTAGCAACGAACATACATTCCACATTAATAATTATACTACCAAAATTAGTGTGTGCTGTAAATTGCCTCCAGCATTGCTCCTGTTTCTTCTTACTGGAATGTGCCATTTTGCTGAAGCCCAGAGCCCCAAAACAGTTACATTCCAGGTATGTAGGAAATGCAAACTGTTACATTTGATTGTGTCCTCAACCCAACAATCAAACCATCAAATGCCTGATGTCATACCTGATCACATGTGCAGCACCATGGCAGTTGCAGTTCAAACAGAAGCAGCTTCCTTGGCTGTAAAGAATATGAGGGCTTAATTCTGCTTTAAGGCTGTCTGCAGATTGGACTTTACAAACTCAGCCGTGCCTAAAAATGGAGAACAACTGGGCATGTGCAGTGCAGGGTGAGACAGTGTATTACTGGGTTTTAAACAGTATAGGCACTTATTTTTAATGTTTTACAAAGCTATACCTGCAAAAGGGGCCAGCCTGACGTGATCTAGCAGGACTTAATTTTCTGACTAAAGTTCCACTTTAACTGTGCCAGATAGGGAGGCATCAAAAACATCCAACTAACACAAACAATATAAACAAATTTGAGATTAGTACTCCCTCCTGTGATTGCAAGAGAGGAATACACTTCTACTGGAGGCCTAAGCAGTATCACTACAGGATACAACAGAATCAGGGGCAAAATAGGTGCTGAACACCCTAAAGTGGGAAACATGGCGAGTACATGGATCAACCCATCCCGACAGGGCTACAGGAAACAATATGCCATGGAGAGGTGACTGGGGAGAGGACCGTGGGGGCTTCTGGGTGTGTTCCACAGCACCACACCATGGAGGAACAAACTGTAAATAGCTCGTAATTGGTGCAAAACAATCAAATATGTGAAAAGAAGAACAGAAGCTAAATAAATATTGATCAGAAGTAAAGGTGCTGCAGCATGCGGCATCGGCAGCTCAAATGACTGAGGCACAGTCACTGCAGGTAAAGATTCCAAACCCTGCATAGAGAGTCAGACTTCAGGTGGATTATGCTTGGAGGATCAGGATCTCTTCTTGCGGGAACGCTTCTGCCACCCTGTAGAGATGGTTAGACCAGGTGTCACAGTTTTGAGGAGCCAGCAAGAAAGATTTAGGAAGCTCAAATGTTATGAGAATGGTAAGGAGGTTTCCCAGGGTACGGAAAATTGTCAATTTGCCCTCATGAGAAGCTTTAAGTTGAAATGGAAAGTTTCAATGGTATTTGACATGTTTAGCCAGGGCTTCCATCAGAGGTTTCAGGGCACTTTGCATCTGCAGGTTCTGTTTGGATAGATCTGGTAATACCTTTCTGGTAATACCTTTCTCATTAAAGAGAAAGGTATTCTGCATGTGGGCTACCTGCATTATCTCCTCCTTCACCTTGTAAAAGTGCACCCAGCAGATGACATCCAGGGAAAATGTAGAGTTAGGAATTTGGGGACCCAGAGCCCTGTGAATGCGGTCCAGTTCCAAAGGAGGGTACTTAGGTTTTTGCAAAAACTGGTTAAATATCACCAGGTCAGCGGAAGCCAGATCTTTGGTCTCAGAGCCCTGTGAATGCGGTCCAGTTCCAAAGGAGGGTACTTAGGTTTTTGCCAAAACTTGTTAAAGATCACCAGGTCAGCGGAAGCCAGATCTTTGGTCTCAACAGTCTAAAGCAGGCCGTGGCTCTGTATATTATTGTGACGGCTGCGGTTCTACAGGTCATCCTGGCGATAAAAAAATCAGCTGGATTTATGTTCTTGTAAAACCTCATCCTGAGCAAAGAGTTTAACCATAGTATGCTCTACAGACTGTTTAATGTAATCCAACTGTGAGCCCAAATCCCTCCTCAGATCAGATATCTCTTGGCAATATGTATGCTCGTGATGTTTTACATAGCTTTCAAGGTCCTAATGAGTAGGGAGAGCCTTAATATAGGACTCAAGATCCTAGCCATCACCAGATCTATGGGAGGCCTGTGAGGGGCTGCAGAACCTAGGGAAGCCACATTCTGAGTCCTGTGGGATCGGGTATGGTGCAAAACAATAAAACAGGCCCAAAAGAATGCATCTCCAAACAGAAGAGCAATAACAATCATAACATTTTTTTGAAAGGGGCAAGTCAGAGAAGGAATACCCCTCTAAAATGATTATGGCCCACACCAGGGCATAGCATAAATGTCAACTGGAGAATTAGTGTGGAAAATTAATAACCACAAAGCTCTGCTTGAATAGAAGAAGTGCAATCAGTATCCCTCAGTTGGAAAAAGTGATCAGGTAATTCAGTGGTGATATTGAGGTCCCCAGACAGTGTCTTGTCAAGCCACCCCATCCTCTGAGGAGGCTATGTGTTAATACAGTGGTGGAGCCCCATCCACAATGAGCAATTTATTGGGGCACGGAAAACCTGTTTTAATCCTGTCTTAGACATGTGTCAAGTAAAAACTTGCAGACTTCAGTGTATTACTTGAGAGTAGTTTGGGAAGATGAAAATGTAAAATTTTTAATTTAGAATTGGCTAATTGGCCGATGCTTTCTCACCTAAGCTAAGATCATGCCCCGTCTTGGAAATGAAGAAAGCGAAGCAGAAACAAATGGGACAGCACGCCTGGTATCAGAGGCCTGGTAGGTACCCAATGCTACCTCTCAATTGGGTAGGTAGGTGGCAGATCTTTAAGAGACAGTGGTGTTCTCAGGAGGTTTTCTGCAAAAACAGCTGACTGAGAGCCTTAACTTTTTCAGGGAGGCAGAAAATCTAAGAATCGTTCCTGCACAAATATCAGTGGCTCTGTCCTGAAGTTGATTAACTTGCTGCTTATAGACATAACCAGGCATAACCAGGGAGTCTGGGAATAAGGCATCTACTGAATTTCTCCAGGTCATGCCTGATTAAGTTGCAAAACCAATAAGGCTGACACATTCTGGCATTTTAGCTTTGTACATAATAGGAATATTGATGACTAAAACTTTGAGTGTTAAATCTGAGCCCCATTGTAGTCAATGGAGCAGAATGAAAAAAACAGTAATGGCTATTCTTGGGGCACATTTACCTGTTTTATTTCAGTTATGTGATAGTTTACATTTTTGGGGTTTTTCGAGATGTGCAAAGAGAGATTACACAAACACTTGAAGATATACCTGTATAACGTTTAATTGGGTAATGGCAGATATAGTGACAGAAGTAACAAATATAATAACATCAAAAGAATATATAAAGAAACGTAGCTGTAGGTAGAATATAGATGCTTTTTCCAAGTTAATACCAAGGCTTGGCAGATGATCAGGTCAATCACATGCTTATCACAGTTCTGTCAGGACTAGTTTATTCAAATTTTGGCTGTGGTATATATAGCCTAGTGGGTAAGTAATAACCAATTATAACTCAGCAAAAGTAGTATCACCCTTTAAGGAAGATAGCATACATTCCTGAAAGGACTTGGTGGGCTTGGCTATGTGGTCAGGTTGTAATGACTTTCCTATAGCATTAGATCAAGGTTAAGGTAAAGCCATGTCCTTATATGGCCCCTTAACCAAGTTTTAGAGGCAATTTTATACATTAGTGAGCCACAATCAATGAAAAATGAATTTCTCCAATGGTACCAAAGCAAGAAGATTTAAAAAAAAAAATCTGTTTGGCGAGAAGCTGACATTTATAAAAGAAAAAGCATGTTTAAATTGCCAGCAAAATTACAGCTTTCAGCCACCATGCCCTTCTCCTGGCCTATACCAGACCACATGCCCTCAACATGGGGGGGTACCTTGCCAGGGGGCCCTAGTGAAGCATCTTGTCCCCATGTTGATGAGGCCTTATGTGATCAGTGAACTTTCCTCTCTCTATAAATCAGCTGTCATCTGCCGGACCTGTCATTCAATGGGAGTAAAGAGACAGGACCAGTGTGACTATTGGCGGGAATGTTTTCCTTTTGGGTGGGTCGGTGGCCATTGGACATAATGGTTGACATGGATTTACGTGTTGGACAATGTGATTTACAATGGATGTACATTGTGGGGCTTTTTCTTATATTAAAGACTTCTCAAAAATATGATTTTACGTTGTATTTACACTTTGCAATTTTTCTTGGGGGGGGGGGTGAGTAGGGGTACTATGCATCCCCTATTGATTCACAGGGGGGATTGTATCTGGATGCCCCCTATTGGCTTCAGGATTCTAATTAGCTTCCTACCTACACACCGCCACAATCACAGGGCCAAGGTTGTGGAGAAGAGGCCCTTGTCCTCATCAGCAAGGTACTCTACTCATGTTGAGGGATGTGACTGGTATGGTTATGGGAGGGGGAGCATTCACTTGTCTCCCCCCTTTTCTGCATGCTTGCATACATGTCTGGCATTGACTTTTTTTTGGGGGGGGGGGGGTTGTCATGCTTTTTTTTCTTAATATTTGCATGGGGTTCCCCCTTAAAATCTATACCAAACCCTAAGAGTCTGGTATTGATTTTGGGGGGCCTCACTCTGTTTTTTTTTTGTTTAATGTGGCTCCTCTTAAAGTTCATACCATACCTAAAGGTATAAATTATGGGGGAACCTCACACAGTTCTTTTCTTCCTTGCCATGTAAGAGAATGATGTTGGTGACAGCACTGGTTGTTAAGCACAGTTTCCTTAACAACCACTGACAGTGGGAAGCTGACATGTGTAATAGTGGAAGTAATACCGCTATTATACATGATGCTAAGCTCCCGCTTAAATGTTCGAACAGCCAACGTACGTTATTAAATTGTTACTTAACCCAGGACCGTGCATTTACTATATCTGATCTCCCACAGTACACATAACATGGAAATGCAATTATTTTAGTAAACAGAAACTGCTAAATATCTTTTCTCATCAGCAATATGTAGCAGTCTTGTGACTTCTATCAGTGCCTGGTTAAAGTTTGTAGGAGGAGTTTTCATACTGCACTGGCTGTCCTATCAGGATGAAGGACCCCTAACCCTCTGTCTGGACAGTGCTTGTTGGCCCTGTGCTGATCACATGCACTCTCCCAAGAAAAAAAAAACAACTCTCTAGCAATACACAGCACACCAAACTGAGCATGTGCAGCCTGACTCCATTTACTTTGTCTTATCTGGACATGTTTTGGGGTCAGTGGAAGAAGAGGAGGATCTGTGCATACAGGATCAAACAGCCTTTTAACACAATACAGAGGATTAACAGCTTAGGATCCACACTGAGTATAACAAGCATGCTTTACTGCATATACAGACTGATTTTACTGTTGTGGGTTTAGTAAAACTTTAACTTGTGTTCGGACATAACCATAAGCTCATCCCTAATGGGGAAGTGTTACATTTTCTCTCAAACCTTATTTCTGTCTAAGAACCAACTTGGGAGATTTTTTCACTTCCTTTTCCTGTGACACACATACAGGGAGCACAGTTTTTACCAGAACAGAAAGACACATGCAGTAATAAAACAATGTCAAAACTTCTAGCCCTTTCTTCCCTCTTCGCTGTGTTTTTTTACTTATTGACTGTTGTGATTTGAGCAATGAATACTTTGATGAAGAAATATTTAAAAAGTAGCCAATGGTCTTACTATTTGAGTATACATTTCACTCTTCCTTGTGTTTTAAACACTATCATGCACATTTGGACATATAAAGATTTTAGTGTACATGCCTGGTCATGATTACTTCTAAATGTCTCTGTCCATTTGGTCACTGCCTCATTACGTTTTAACAAGTATTGTAAAACTAAAAGTATTGTAATTAAGGAAAGCTAATTTTGTAGACAGATGTGTATGACTACAATTATGTGTAGTTTGTGCATTCTCCAAATCACAGGTTTATAATACCTTTTCTCTGCAAAAGTAACTATAAAGCTACCAAGCTCCTGCAGAGTTGTATGCACTTAATCTCTCCTAGTGGCATGTTTAAAAAGGAACACCAAGCTGAGGCAGGCTCATTAACTAAAATTCTATGCCATTAATAAGACTGTACCTTAGGTGCAAGTTTCTTTGTAAAATTATAAGTATACATAAGAGTGACATACTCATGAAATGAGGGAAGCCTAGAGGTATGTGGAGAATTACATAAATTATAACCAACAATATTGAGTGTATTTGATCGTTATATAGTCAAAGAGAGGCCAAAGAGTAAGATGTAAGGCTAACCATATACATGACAATTGCCAAATGGAGATGTTCCCATTGTAAGTGAGCCCTAATAATTAACATAACTTTCTCCATTCTATCCTGCATTTAAAATGTGCTCTACCACACTTTTAAAAGAGGTTGGCTTCTGTTCCTTCATTTTTTGGCAATATTAAAGAGACTTCTTGGATGCCTAAACCAACTCAAAAAAGGCGAAGCCCATGGAGGCTTAAGGCACTTCCCATATGGCAAATATGGGACAAAACAATAGGCAATCCCAAACTTTGCAAGCAGCACCCACTACCCATTTCAGCATCTCCGTCAGAGTTTTTTTTAAAACTTTTCTATAAGGTCTTCAGTTTACAACAGTTGCACCCCCCCCAGGCAGTCACCAAAAAAAAACATGGACCTTAAAAAAAAAATAAAAAAAGGTCCTTAAGTGCACTGTATTCAGGCCGGACACAGTGCACTATGGGAAGCGCCACGTCTATGCGCCTCGTCTATACTACGAGGAGCTTCATTTACGGGGTTTGGAGTTGCTTTGTGGCACAGTCTATCACACTGGACAGCTTCCGCCTGGTGCCCGTAGTGTATCACTAGGGCCAGGTGCTTTGTTCTCAGTGTGAGACCAGATGTCACTTCCAGCAGGCTACAAAAAGATGGCCGCCGCCACCGCCGTGAGGACTAATCCCCTTGTGTTCCATGCACCTGCGGGGGGCACCTGATGTAAGGACGGACTCCACTGGGGACACTGATGTAAGTAGGGACTCTGCTGGGGGCACCTGATGTAAGGAGGGACTCCGCTGGGGGTGCCTGATGTAAGGAGGGACTCCGCTGGGGGTGCCTGATGGGGGTGCCTGATGTAAGGAGGGACTCCACTGGGGACACCTGATGTAAGGACAGATTCTGCTGGGGGCACCTGATGGCATCTGGTGGCAGGCAATGTGGTAGGTGACACGCTCAGGGCTCCCACTGATTCTGCATTATGGTGAGTTGAATGATTTCATTTTATATTACAATGTAATAATAGAAATAATGCGCTTCAATCATCCTGACACCATAACAACTGTGCCGGGATGATAGGTAGCATCAGGAAATAAATTCAGGATGGAAAAAGTATACATATTAGCAAAATAACTAACACACCATGAGGAGATGATTGGCCCTAGCCAAACATTGCATGTTTTGTGCTATCATCACAAAAATATTAGGCGATGGGTGTTGGTGGTGCCCAAATACTCATAAAATCATGCAGACCATATGATGGATCCTGCTTTAACAAACATTCATGTATGTGCAACTGTTTCATAGCTGTAAAAATTTCTGTTTTAGTGGTAGATGGTACCCAAACACTGTAGCGACAGAGACAAAATCCTTCAGAGCACACAATGGACCCTTTTAAACAAAGCTCACAGTACTTGCAACTGTTAAACAGCTGCTAAAAAGTGTGGGTGCCACATTAATATTTCTGTGGCAAAGAAGAACAGCTGTTGCCCCATTTTCAGACAGTAATGGTAGTAGGCCTACAACAGTGGCAGTATATGTTAACAGTGGCAGGTAGTGGGGTGTACTATCGTTGGCTGGGCGTGCTCATGCCGGACATGGGAATGGTGGCAGCATGTGAGATATTTTATGTGGCCTGCAATGGTGAAAGAAGCAGCTTTGGATGAAGTAAAAAAAAATTGGAGGGTAGCAGGATCCCCCAAAAATGTAAGCAGAATCATTTACAACAGAATTTGTAAATCAGAACAAATTCTGATTAATCAAATCACCATTTTAAACACAATCTATCTTTTTATAGACTTATATCTGGTGTCCTGTGCCTTGTTAGGGGCTCCCTTGCCCTCCGGGGTGGGCCATCCTCCTTTGGGCCTCTGGCAACTCAGCATTTCTGGATAAGGAGATTTTCTGGGGACAGCCACAGCAGATGTGCATCATTTTGTATTAAGCTATTTGAAACACTGTTATGTACTGTTGACTAATGTACATTCTCTTTACTCCATAGTTATATGGTAATCGCCTATAATCCTCATGTATGTGTACAATATAGCTCCTGAAGAAGCGGTAAATGTGATCCGCGAAACATGTAGAGCAACTAATACACAGATGGTGATAATGCTCTAGTTGCCACACTTCGGTGTGACTATAAAACGAAAGCCTTGTTGATTATCATTGCCGGTTTTTAAAAACTTTGTTGTTAAAGATGTATTTTTTTGTAAGAAAATGTATCTAAATATATTACATATGACTGTCTAAATTCAATTGTTGTATGGTACCACCAAAGTCCATCATAGCCTCCTATTCTCAATTTTTTTCTGAGCCATAGGATAGACTCTTGAATGCTAAATAGGGACTGGTAAATTATTATTATTATTATTATACGCGATTTATATAGCGCCAACAGTTTACGCATCGCTTTACATGAATCAGAGAATGGCTCAGCAGAAGGGGGTAACAGAGGAGTTGGTGGATGGGACAGCTCTAAGATAGTCACCACCAGCTGTAAAGGACGTGAGGTGGCTGAACAAGTTCCAGCGGTGTGCCCTGTCCTTCATCCTTCCCGGCTACCAACAAAGTCACCCAGTGGGCCATAAATTATATGTAGTGCCCCTGCCTATATTTGCCACTGCACATGCTGCAAATTTCAAAATGGGGGCAGATTCCACCAGCTGGAAAGGCAGGAGTTGTAAAGCCAGTAATTTGGCCAAGCTGGCATTTAGGTGCTGAGCATGGGGGTGGCTGAGGGTGCCTTTTTTTTTTTTTGGCACTCTAGCAGCTGGGGCAGCTAAACTTGTCTGCGCAATGCTACAGCTGATAGTGTGGGGTTGGAAGAAACAAAGCATGGTATCAGCCTATGCTTGCCCCTACTTTACATGGCCCCATGCAGACATCCTTCCATGCTGGAGGAGCTATAAGGTAGACCTCTGTCTCAAAAGTTTGGGATTCATCTGGACATCTGAATAGTGAATGTTTAGTCTAAATTTAAGTGTAAATGGAAAGAGGTAGGTGTGGCGCTGTCCTGGGGTGCAATATTGCATACCACTGTGTAACAATCTGTGTGTCCCTATGTTATACTCCCGATACAATTAATAAAATAATAAGCATCAAAATGAATAAACGTGCTTAAAGTTTAAAGTGCTTAATGCATACACTGGTGTGTACTGGTGCTGGCAATACACATATGCAAAATAAGTAGATTTGCTGTGATCATTTATAATCCATTCATCAATCCAAGTAGTTAGAATTAATGTGACAAGTGCTCTTCAAACCATGCCTTAGTGATCCTGTACACATAAAAAGAATTCATGTGAAAAATTAATTATTCTGTGATCATATACAGTCCATTAGTTAGTCCAAATAGTAAAACAAATAAAAAAATTAATAAACAATAAAAACAAAAAATACAAATAAAAGAAAGTGACAAGTGCTCTTCAAAACCGTGCTCTGTGATCCTTATAGGCCCCTATAGATATTGCACTCACTGGAACCACTCACCCCACACAGGGGTATCTCACTTTCACAGTATCTGCCACTGTGCAGCAATCCCCAGATCTGTGTCTGCGGTATCAGCCATGTCTTTCCATGCCTGTGTGTCAGGTGTACCTTTCTCCTTTAAATCTTCGCATCACCCACATAAACTCCGCATCACCCACATATAGAATAGGGGCATCTCCATAGTGTGATTCAGTTTTAAATTAAATGTATTAAATTTATTATCACAAGAAGATTGAAAACTTACTCACATTGCTTCAAATACATATACAGCCTTTAAAAACAGGAAGCTGGGACGATTCACGTTCCATGGCACCAAAATCGGAAGTGATGCAAAGATGCTAGATGCTCTTCCCTACGCGTTTTGTCATCAAACGGACTGAACATTCAGCTCATATCTATTAACCATCAGGAATAAAGAAAGAATCACAAAATGCATTCCTACTACTGTAACTCAGAAGCAAGTTACATTTACCATATTTTGTTTTTAATGGATTGAAAGTACATACAGAAGAATCAAATACTGTAAAGGATACATTTTTAAAAATGTATCAAAATATGGGAAAGACAAGAAAATGAAATACATTTTTGTGGACTTACCCTTTTTTTTTTATAGATTTTTATAAACTTGTATAGTAAGACTATATGTTCTGGATATACACATGGAAATGCATCAACTACATTACTGAAATGTAATTCTCAGTGTGCTTTTAAACAGCTGGTATAAGAAATCAGAACAAAATTGGACCACCTGCTATAAAGCATGCTATTCTCTGTTCCTAGAACCACATTTTTTTTTCAATACAGTTCTGTATTTAGGTTAACTGAATTAATGTATCTGTTTCTATACATGTGAAATGTGGTTGCTTGTTGAAATTCATATTAAAATTTGCAGAGCAAACAGCGTTCTTTAGGAGGTCTCAAGCATACAACCACCTTTAAGACCTCATGCACACTGGGCGTTTGCACAGCTCATCTAAACCCCTTTCTCCTGGCAGGAAAAAAAGCTGCATAGAATGCACACCTAAAGCCGCATTTTGGAAATGTGTTTAAGCGCGTCAAGTGTTTTGGCGTTCGTTCATTTCATTGGCCATTTAATGGAATTTAATCTATTCTGGCCATTTAAATGAATGACTGTTAAAGCGCTAAACACACCTATCGTTTAGATGTGTTAGGTGCGTTAACACGCATTTAGGCATGTAGGGCAATTTTTCTAGACATGCATTTGTTTTCGTCCGAATGCATTTTTGTTCGAATTTCTGGGATTTTCGTGTTTGTTTTAACAAACGATAACGAACGCACAGAATCCAAAATCTGAAAGATCAGAAATAAAAAAATGCTTTATTTTCATATCGTGGCAACAACAGTTCGATATAGATAGAAGATTCGACATGACTGTGACAATCGTGATCTGTGTCTATCGAACCTGCAGTTGAATGTGCCTAACCTAACTCTATTAGTCGGAGATTATTCGGCATAGAGAAAAAAGATTTGACATTATAGAGACATGAAGATTCGACAAAGCAGCTAAAAACATACGATTGCGGCGAACGGACATTTACGGTCAAATGCTCTGCCCATAGGCTATAGAAGAATTCTAATGTTGTTTGACTAGTAATAATAATTCATAAATATAATTATTACCAGTCATACAACATTAGAATTCTACTATAGCTTGTGAGCAGAGCATTCGACCGGAAATGTACAATCGCAGCGTCGTACAATTTAGCTGCTTCGTCGAATCTTCTTAGAACATCCGACAGACACCATAAGCCTTCAATTGACAGATTTGACCTTAATTAATTCCGATTTTCGGATGAATGCATTTTTTTAATGAAACAAAATAAATAAAAATGAATTTAACTAAATAAATGTATTTTTCGGACGAAACCAAAATTCCGAAACAAAATATTTCAGTCTGCACATGTCTAATTTTTTTCTGCCCAAACGCTTCTCTCCTGATTGCACAAGTGTTTTTTTTTTCTGCCTCTAAATGCTCCTGCCTCTTAGCCTGGGTTCACACATATGCGGTGCGAATTGAAGCTCGGGTTTCACTGGGAAGATAAAAATCTGCTGTTCAAAGGTTTCACTGCGTTGTAGCTGCGGATCAGTGAGCAGGGAGAGGAGGAGGGAGGGGGGGGGGAGAGGGGGAGGTGTTGTGAGGAGAAGGAGAAAATCCTTGTTCAGAACGCAATGCATCTGCGAATCAGATGCGTTCCCATAGGAGATAATAGGCATGTAGTTGGCACCGCAATGCCCAAAAAAACGCACACGGTTTTTGTGCAATCAGTGCGAATGCAACGCACATATGTGAACCAGATACATTCAAATGAATGTATTTTAAAATGTCCTGCGAATTGGATGCAGTGTAAGCGGCATCTAATTCGCATAGGTGTGAATGGGGGCTAAAGGTCTTCAAACACCTATGTGTGCATGGCCACATATACTAACATAGAGGAGCATTTAGAGGCAGAAAAAAAGCCAAAGGAGTATTTGATGTCCAATGTACATGAGGCCTAAAGTGCAAGATATGCTGCTCCAATTGCTGCTAAATTATTAAAGGGGTTGTAAACCCTTGAATTTTTTCACCTTAATGCATCCTATGCTTCTCCTAGGGGGTTATCTGATGTGGGGAGGAGCCGCGAGAGCTGCTGAGGGACCCCAGAAGATGGTGTTCGGGGCCTCTCTGTGCAAAAGAGCTGCTTCTCCTAGGGGGTTATCTGATGTGGGGAGGAGCCGCGAGAGCTGCGAGAGCTGCTGAGGGACCCCAGAAGTTGGTGTTCGGGGCCTCTCTGTGCAAAAGAGCTGCTTCTCCTAGGGGGTTATCTGATGTGGGGAGGAGCCGCGAGAGCTGCGAGAGCTGCTGAGGGACCCTAGAAGATGGTGTTCGGGGCCTCTCTGTGCAAAAGAGCTGCACAGTTGTTTGTTTAAATAAACAAAGCTTTACAATCACTTTAAGTCTAAATGGAAGCAGGGCCAGGACCAGAGAAAAGGTGCCTCACAGCTAGAGATCCATAATTTTTTTCTCCACACATTAATCCTGCATTACCTACTCAGCATTGACCTGTGAAGCTGAATTTATAAAGACATCTTCCTCAGATGTGTACAGTTCTAATTACAGCCTCTCTCAGGAGCCAGTCTGACTGCAAACACCTGTCCTGTAGGTTACCAACCTGGCAAGTGGAGAGGCTGCACAGAAACCCACTTCTCACCCACAGGATGAACTACTGGGCACCCTGCAGCAGTATAAAGTCTTTACATAAGTGGGTCCAGTGCACAGGGAAAAGGTGCACACACTATAGACATAGATCTGAGCCTACCTTAAAGAAGCACTTCATTAAAATGGAATTAAACCTATTTCCCATGCAGTCAATAGAAGTATGTAACATGCAGCCCAGAATACAGAATGCAGGGGTCAGGATTATGTAATGTACTGTAAATGTACAAACATTTCCCCCTAAAAACAGAATACCCATAAGTCACCTCTGCACCCCTTGCCCACAGTTCACCTTTGCATCTCCCATTTACAGCTCACCTTTACACCGCTCAGCCGCAGTTCAATTTAGCACCTCCCATCCCCACCTCTGAACCCCCTATCCATAGCTTAACTCTGAACCTTTTGTCTCTAGCTCACCTCTGAAACTCCCATCCTCAGCTCATCTCTACACTCCACCAACCACAACTAAACTTTTCACCCCCATCCAAAGCTCACCTCTGAACCCTTATCCAAAGCTCACCTCTGCACCCTTGTCCAAAGCTCGCCTCTGCACTTATGTCCAAATCTCATCTCCGAACCCCTGTCCAAAGCACACCTCTGCATCTTACCATCTGCACCTCACTACTGTATCCCCATCTACAGCTCACTGCTATACCTCCCATCCACAGCTCACTGCTATACCTCCCATCCACAGCTCACCTCTGCACCCCCACCCACAACTAACATTTGCACCTCTGTCTGCAACTCTCCCCTGCACCCCAAGTAACAACTCACCTCTGCATTTCTTGTCTCAAACTTACATCCGCACACTTTCTGACTTCCACAGTTAACCTCTGTACCAACAGCTATAGCTTATTGCTGTCCATAGTTCATCTTTGAACCCCCTATAGCTAACCATGGACCACAACTCACCTGTGCACCCCTCTTTCACAGCTTATCTCTGCAACCCCCCCTCCACACTTCATCAAGAGCTAAGCTCTGTAGCCCGCTTCCACAGTTTCTTACCTTTTGCATCCACATTTAACTTTTTCACCTTCACAGTCCTCACCTTTGCATATACCTCCCTCCACTGCCCCTCGCTCCGCCATCTTCCACATGCTTACCTCTGCATAAGCATCTCTCAGCAGTCAACCCAGCTCTAGTTCCTCCAGGGGTCACTTTTTTAAACAGTGCACTAATTAATTATTCCACTTCTACCACTTGGCCAGCAGGGCAGTCAGGGGTCGGCATGTGGGCACCAAGCAAGAGATGGGGATCACAGTGGGTGTAGCTTGCCATGTAGTGCCCTGCTCCTGCCTATGAACACACTGCACCCAGGACAGCTGGCCCCCTTGTTCCTGCCCTTGCCACAAGCCTCAGGCTCAAAGCAGAAGTCTCACAGTACCATAAGAAGAACTGAAGCCCAAAGCATTCCAAGTCCAAGGGGAAGGCCTCTTCCCATTGAAGGGAAGCCCACAAATTGGTATCCACAGGTAACAAGCCAGATAACAAGCCAGCTGTAATAGTTTCCCCTCTGCAGGCCTGCACCACCCCAAAGATGCTGCTTGCAGGACTTTTTTTCCTGTCCTGCAAGCGCACCGGGCAAGCGGGCTTTCACACTGGGGCTGCAGAACAGCCAGTTTACAGGTGATTTTTAGGCGCTATTTTTAGCGCAAAAACACCTGTAAAATGCCTCAGTGTGAAAGGGGTCCTAATCAGCAGCATCTGTAGCAGGGGCTTGGTAGCTGTTGATGATCCAAGACTGGTTCATTTTCAGAAATGTTAGCTGCTTAACAGTATCTATGGACAGACACATTCTTCATCTGTTACAAATCCCCCACAGCACTGAATGCATGTTCAGTAGACATGTGCAATTAGTTTTTTTCCGAATTTGTTCCGAATTTGTTTTTCAACGAAATTCGACGATTTTGTTAATTTGGAAATATTCAAATTAGCGAAAACCCGCTTAAGGAATTTTTCCAAAGTTCGAAGATCCGAAAATCGAAAAATTTGGAAATTCGAAGATTTGGAAATGCAAAAATCTGAAAATCAAAAGTTTTGAAAATTCAAAAGTCCAAAAATTTGGAAATCCGAAAATTCAAAAATTCGAAAATCCGAAAATTCTAAAGAACAAAAATCTGAAAATAAGAACGAAAATCAAAAAATTCTAAAACTTGAAAATTCAAAAATTCGAAAATCTGAAAATTCTAAAGAACAAAAATCTGAAAATAAGGATGAAAATCCAAAAATTCGAAAACCCGAAAATTTGAAAATCTGAAATAATAACTAACAACTTCAGCCCCAGAAGGATTTGCCCCCTTAATGACCAGGCTATTTTTTTGCAATATGGCACTGCGTGACTTTAACTAACAATTACGCAGTCATGCGATGTGGTACCCAAACAAAATGGACGTCCTTTTTTTCCCACAAATAGAGCTTTCTTTTGGTGGTATTTGATCACCTCTGCGGTTTTTATTTTTTGTGCTATAAACAAAAAAGGCGACAATTTTGAAATAAAAACAATATTTTTTTAGATTTTTGCTATAAAAAATATTACAATTTTTTTTAAAAAAAACAAACAAATTTTTTCCTCAGTTTAGTCCGATATGTATTCTTCTACATATTTTTGGTAAAAAAAAAAACGCAATAAGCGTATATTGATTGGTTTGCACAAAAGTTATGGCATCTACAAAATAGGGAATAGATTTATGGCACTTTTATTTGAAGGGATATTTTAGCTTGCTGTCCACCATTTTAGCTATACACCCCTGTAAAAATGTGTATCCATTTTAGAATAAATATGTATATGTGATGCTTATGAGAAGTTAAGTTTTATGTTCTTGTAAATGGTCTGATTTCCCCCGAAATGACAAAATGATGTGCTAGCCCTTTTCCTGTTAGCCTTTTCCTGTTATTAGTTTCTATATGAGTTATTAGGGCGTTATATTGTTTTCTGCATATACTATATAGTAATGTTCTGTTTTTGCTTGTTTTAAAACATCCTGTATGTCTGTATCTTTACCATATATTAATGTAAGGGTTGGACCTTTGTTATGATGTCATTTTGCTTATATAAATGGAAGTCCGGAAATACAATCCTCAGACCATTCTGAAAACTGCATGTATTGACTGCGTGTCATAACTTTCTATCAGAGTGATCTCCAGGCCTGATGGGTTTGGAGGAATACTCTAGGCAGGATCTCATACGAGGGTTCACTTGTTTCTAGATCACCTTACACCCCAACATTATTATTATTATTTTTTTTACTAGTAATTTACTAGTAATATCAGCGATTTTTATCGGGACTGCTATATTCAAACACTTTTGACACATTTTTGGGACCAGTGACATTTGTATAGCGATCAGTGCTATAAAAATGCACTGATTACTGTATAAATGTCACTGGCAGGGAAGGGGTTAACACTAGGAGGCGATCAAGGGGTTAACTGTGTTCCCTGTGGGGGGATGGGACTGGCTAGGGGAGGAGAGAGATCCATTTTAATAGGGGTGAGTCTGTGAATTTTCACTTAATTTCCAATTTAATTAGGTGTTGTTTTTTCCCTGTTTTAATCCAATCACAACTGAACAAGCTGTGTGCCATGTCCTGCATTCTTCCCTGATGCTAGCAGAGTAACCCAGTTGGCAGAGAATAATATATAGCATCCCTGTCCACACTTGCTGAACCACATATCTGTTCATTTAATTTTTCTGCCTAATAAATGCCATCTCCCTGCCTTCCAAATTGACTCCCATTAAAAAGCATGTGCAGGAGTGACGTTATTCCGTGCCAGCCAATAAAGGATGGCTGAAAACCAGCACACAGGAAAATGGATGAGATTATTTTTAGCTAACCGATATGATTTTCGTATAGTGTCTTTCTGGATAATACATTTTTTATTCAGAATTCTGGCAGAAAGAAGTCTCTGCCTCCAAATGTGCCTCCAACTAAAAAGGATTTTGTTAATTTGTGCAATTTTTAAGCCTTTCCTCCTTTTGGTGGTATTTGATCACCTCTGCGGTTTTAATTTTTTGCGTTATAAACAAAAAAAGACTGAAAATTTTGAAAAAAAAAACAATACAATATTTTTTACTTTCTGCTATAATACAAAAATATAAAAAAAACACAAATTTATTCATCAGTTTAGGCCAATATATATTCTAAATATTTTTGGTAAAAAAATCGCAATAAGCGTATATTGATTGGTTTGCGCAAAAGTTATAGCATCTACAAGCTATGGGAATGATTTATGGACTTTTATTTTTTATGTTTTTACTGGTAATGGCAGCGATTTTTAGCGAGACTGCGACATTGTGGCGGACAAATCTGACCCTAAGTGACACTTTTTGGGGACTAGTGACATTATTACATTGATCAGTGCTAAAAAAATGCACTGATCATTGTTTAAATGACACTGGCATGAAGGAGTTAACACTAGGGGGCGATCAAGGGGTTAACTGTGTTCCCTGGGTGTGTTCTGACTGTGTGGGGGCTGGGCTCCCTGGAACACAGAGATTGCTGTTTCCAATCACTGGGAACAGGAGATCTCCATGATGTCTCCTTGTTTACATAGGCAGATCCCCTTCTCATGTCACATGCACGGACGTTTGCGCAATCGAGCCAATCTGCCGCTGTATATATATAGTGGCTGGTCAGGAAGTGGTTAAAGAAACCTTATAAGTAATTTTTTTTAATTAAAATGTATTCTTATTTATCCCTTATTTAAGTGGAACCAAACCCACTGATTTAACTGTTTCCAAAACAGTTACATTCAAGGCATGCCGTGAATGATAACATGTTTTCTTTTCCTCTCAACCAAACTGTGAACCCATCAAATGGCTGGCTTTGTAACTGGTCACATGTGCAGCACCATGGCAACTGCAGATCAAACAAAGGCAAAGGTGGAAGCTTCCTTGACTGTGAAGAATAGGAGGGTTTAGTTCCACCTTAACCACTTCAATACCCGGCCATAGTAATATGACGTCCACAGATGGGATCTCCCATCCTGGGTGGACGTCATATGAGGGCTTCCCGGCCGTCTAGGGGGCGCGCGCGCCCGCCGCGTTGCTCGGGACCCGGTGCGTGTGCCCGGCGGCCGCGATGTCCGCCGGGCACTCGCGATATCCGCCGGGCACCCGCGATTACCCGTTAACCGGGCCGGACCATGGATCTGTGTGTGTAAACACACAGATCCACATCCTGTCAGTTGGGAGGAGAGCGATCTGTGTTCCCAGTACAGAGGAACACCGATCGGTCTCCTCTCCTTGTATGTCCACTCCCCCTACAGTTAGAAGCATTCCCTAGGAAACATATTTAACCCCTCGTCTCCCCCTAGTGGTTAACCCCTTCCCTGCCTGTCACATTTACACAGTAATCAATGAAATTTTATAGCATTGATCGCTGTATAAATGTGAATGGTCCCAAAAATGTGTCAAAAGTGTCCGATGTGTCCGCCATAATGTCGCAGTCACGAAAAAAAATCGCGATCGCCGCTATTACTAGTAAAAAAAATAAATAAACATTTTTTTTTTAAAATGCCATAAATCTATCCCGTATTTTGTAGACACTATAACTTTTGCACAAACCAATCAATATACGCTTATTACGATTTTTTTTACCAAAAATATGTAGAAGAATATGTATTGGCCGAAACTGAGGAAAAAATTAGTTAAAAAAAAAAAAAATTGGGATATTTATTATAGCAAAAAGTAAAAAATACTGTGTTTTTTTCAAAATTGTCGCTCTTCTTTTGTTTATAGCACAAAAAATAAAAAACGCAGAGGCGATAAAATACCACCAAAAGAAAGCTCTGTTTGTGGGAAAAAAAGGATGTCAATTTTGTTTAGGTACAACGTCGCATGACCGCGCAATTGTCGTTTAAATTGCGACAGCGCTGAAAACTAAAAATTGGTCTGGGAAGGAAGGGGGTGAAAATGCCCTGTATTGAACCGGTTAAACTAATCAGCCCTAATTAGCTTCTTCTAATTAGCTTCTTCCTACTCATCTCCCCTTTGCTATTATACTTTGGCTGTTATTTTTAATTAATTTTTTTCAATTTTTTTTCTATTTAGTTTATGCATTGTCAGGGCTGGGCTCAGCCCTTCCTTCTCAAAGCTGTCTGCTCAGCTGTTGGTTAATTACCAGCTCCTATCTCTCCACAGTGACTCACCTGTTGATTATATCCTGCTCATCAGTCCTGCCTACTTAAGCCGTCTAGCCCAGATGATCTCTGCCTTCGCCTTGGTCACATCTCTAGAAACGCTCTCCTGTGTTCCTGTTAAATACTTGCTTGGCTGACATTCCTTCCGGCTCCAGATCCTGCTTGCTGTTCTACTACGCTCACCTCTGGCTCCCTGACGTTTTGGCTTGTCTGACTATTCTTCCTGATTCCTAAACTCTGGCTAAGTTTTGATGTTTACTCTGTTTACCTTTTTTTATTATTATTAAACAAGTGTGATTTAACTGTACTTCTGTCTCAGTCTGATTCATGGTTTCTGACATGCATTTTGCTTGTTACTTTTTTCAATGTCACATACCAAGAAAAAAAAAACAAAGACAATTTTATTTTTTTTAATGTGTTACATCTATTTGTTTATAGATTCCATAGAAAATTAAATAATTTTTGCAAAACCATTTTGCTCAAGGAGAGCCTAACATTTCCCCCAAATAACAATGTATGCATTATTTTGTTATAGTATGTAATGACAATGTTATTACCAAATAAACAGGCACATAGTGGAAATGTGAAAATTGTTCTGCTACCAGAGCTGAATTGGTTAAAAACCAGCATTTGATAAAGGTTTGTTGTTTTTTTACTGCTGTTTCCATAAAAATTCACAAAACAATCATACAAAAGTGCTCCAAGTGCATATTATAAAGACAATGAGTGATGACGGTGAATGGGCAGTGAATGTGAGCAAATCCAGTAGGATGATTATGCCTGCAATCCCCCAGAACAAAGAGGAAATTAACTGCAGCACATTAACAGAGATATAGCATATATAGATTCAGAGTCAGATAGAGGGCCAAGAGTACTACAAAAAAAAAATACAAAAGAACATAAAAGGATTTTCCACTTTTTGGCAAGATTCCATATTACATAAAAAACCCATGAGAGATAAAGAAAATTACATAGCAAAATTCAAAAGGTATCTTTGTTGGTTGTTAATTTTTCTCTATGCATATTCTATTCCATTTTATTGTCCATGAACATTCAAGGGCATGACCAATGAACAAAAGCGTACACACCTTCACTGAATACAGATCCTGATAAGTGACATATGATGTTTTTAAGCCTCTGTTTAAGCTGGCAAGATAGCCTGAACCTATATAGCCTTTTCAATGCGACTAAGTTGTTACCAATGTAGAGTCTACATTACTGTAGCTAAAAATATTTATTAATAGATGTTTATTCACAAATGTTGGAGCCATTATTTAGGCAGTGAGCCTTTTAATCACATGCTTAATGCAACCTCATGTTTAATCACATGTTTTATTTCGCATAATGTTTTGTATTATTCCTATATATTTATCTGAGATATAAATCAAAAGTGATGGGTAAAATATTGAGGTGGTGGTGGAATTCAGTGACTGCACACACTGCCGAAAAGTTCAAATGAGTAATGGAAAAATCTGACCATTTATATACAGTATATGTTCTTCCTGCAATAAAGTTCAAGTGCATTGGAACACGGTGAGTGCCTTTTGGTATTTTTTTCTTTCCTTATGCCAAATACACTTTGTTCCAGAACTTCAAAGAAAGAACAAAAAAGCTCAGTATGGGAAACATCTAATGACATTATTATGCGCTGTTAGACTGAGTTGCTTTGTGAGATGCAAAACCCTATTTAAATGACTCTATGATCACTGCATTAAATTAGGCATGTTCTTAGTGTTTAGATAGGAACTTAGGCTCTTGCAAGATTACTATTATTGTGTTTTTTTTTATTTTTTGCTTTGATTGTAATGGCTAGGGCCAACCATACTCAGTCAGTTATTTTAACAGAAATGATGGAGCAATGTATCCATGCTATTTTTTATTTACTTGCTGGTTCTGAAAATTCAAGCCCTAATTCAAAGGACCCTCACCCTGTTCACTATTACTGTAAAGAATTTGAGGCATGGTTTTATGTTTCTAACACTAATTTTCCCTGATGATGCCTTGATCTGTTGCCTTGCTAGCAAAAACGGCATAGTCTAGAACACATTTATGAAGCAAATGACTAATCAATGAAAATTCCATTTGACTTTTCAAACTCAACCTCTTTAGCTTTAATAAAGATGTGTCTAGGTAAAAATGTAGTCCAGTTTAATGCATAGTTTGCAGGAGTCAAGAGTAAGCCACACACAGAACAAAAGACTCAGGACTAAGTAGTAAATAACGCACAGAGTGCAGAGGTCAGGCATATTTAATGCAGGCAGACAATGCACACATACTGTATGTCACAGTCCTTATATTCACAAGAAAAAACTTTGTGCCACAAAGGCAAACATAAACCTCAGTACAAAGGATCATTACCAAAAAAAAACCTCTTTAATTACATATGCTTTTCTACACTTTGTCTCAGTGCTTTTCTTCACTTTGTCTCAGTCTACCTTAAAAAATAAAACTTCTCTAACAGAAGCTGTTGAGATAATGAACACTTTGATCAGGACGTAGAAGGAGGGAGAGGGGGAAGGGTGTGGCATGAACAGACACGCTGACTGAGCATGTTGCTCAGTGATTCCCGGGCTCCAGGAAGATAGGCTTTGTGTTTAGCAGGCTCCAGACTGGCTAAAGCTTACCTCTTGGCGCAGAATGCAGATCCTGGGTGCGCAATTAAAAGATCCCCGGTCCAGGAGGGAAGGAAGTTCGGCTCCCCTGATATTGAGGGGGGGACCGGGGAGGGTCGGATGCGATCCCTCCATACAGGGCCGAGGAGTGACAGGCTTTGGAAGGGGTGTTGCAGCACATGGCAATGCCCAAATACCTCTGAGCCCAAAGCAGAGCTGTACAACCCTGGAAAGTGATCTCCCAGGAGAAGGGAGAGACACCTCGGTTTATGCTGGTGGAACGGAGGGTCCGGAGGGGGAGTGTATTGGAGGAGACCCGAGTCTTTCTGGAGGTGGAAGGAATCCCAGAAGGGACAGTTGAATCCCTGGAAGTTGGAAGGTGTGGTACTACAAAACCCAGCAGTGAATCAGCAAAAATCAGCAAAGGACTTGTGATAAATCCAAAGACAGCCTCTACGGGGCAGGTGCAGTATGTTAACCCTTTGTATGGTGATCTTAATAATGAACTAAGTGCATCTCAATCAGAGCTAATAGTGGATTGGGACTTAAGAGAACATTTGAGAGCACTTCCTACAAAGAAAGACATTCAGTTACTTATAACCACTGTTGAATCATCCTGCAAACAGGCTTTGGAGGGGTTAAGGGAGAAAATAGGGGCACTTGGGGCACAGAGTAGAGGAAATGGAGATGGGCCAGGATGATATTAGACAAGGAGTGGCTGATATCCAAGATATGACAAAACATCATGAGGAAGTGTTGAATTCTCTGTTAGATCAAATAGATAATCAAGAAAATAGAGATCGTAGGCAAATATACATATAAGGGGCCTGCTTGAAATAAAACCACATTTTGAATTGCTTCCAAAGGTGATCAGTCTGTTCCAGTTAATTCTGGGGCCATCTGTACTGGATAAGATTGAAATAGACAGAGTCTATCGTGCCCTTGCCCCTACCCCCAAAATGGAGAAAAAAACAAGAGATGTCATTTGAAAACTACATAGATATCCAGTGAAAAAAGCCATCATTAAAGCAGCTCGCAATAAATCCATGGTTGATTTTGAAGGTGCACAAGTAGCCTTATTTCCAGATTTATCACATAGAACTCTTATGCAACGCAGAATGATTAAACCCTTGTTGGAAGTTCTACAAGCAGCTAATGTTAAATATCACTGGGGATATCCCTTTAAGGTTGTAGCAACCCGGAATGGGAAAATAGCAACACTTAAAATGAAAGATGACTTGCAACACTTCATAGAGGTGCTGGAGCTCTCCCTGGTGGACTTTCCTGGATTGGAGATTGAATAACTACAAACCATCACTACAACGACCAGAAGGATGGCAACATGTGCCAGTTAAAGGTCAATGGAAAATTTATGTGGATGTGGATAAGACAAGACTATAATCTGGTCAAAGAAAGATATGCCTGATTAGTGGTGTAAAGTCAAAAAGGCTATGAGGAAAGGAGCAGATTGCCTAGAGTTGACTGGGGGGATGTTTTGGGTGGGGGGCAGGTTGTTTTTTCTCTCTGTTCTCTCTTAATCCCCCACCACCCTCCCCATTTATTTATTTTTTAATCCCTTTTATTACCGCCCTTTTTTTTCTTTTTTTGGGGGGGGGGGTTGGGGGAGGGGGGAGATGTTGTTTTTCCCTCTGACCTCTCTAAGTCCCCCACCACCCTCCCACCTTTTTTTTAAACCCCCCTTTTTTCCCCCTTCCTCCCCCCCTAGATATTTTTTTGTTTTCTCCCCTTTGGTGGGAATTTTTGGGGCAATACGCTGAAATACTGCAAAAAAATGATATAAAAATATAAACAGAAGCCCAGGGTTCACAAGGTACCCTGTTCATGTTTTTATTCATCTTTTCCCCAATAGGTCAGTCTCAAAACAAGGGACTTTGTTTTCTGCCAAAAGGTGGAGGGGGGGGACACCGGGCACAGGTGGTGCACCTCTGCCTGGATTCACCCTCCCTTTAAGGGGATGTGCCACAGACAGTGGCATAGCAGGTCATGGTTTTTAGATGGTTTTGTGTGTTTTTGTTTTTTTTTGTTTTATTTTGTTTTTTTCTTCTCCTCCTCCTTCTTCTCATCAGATGCATCCAAGGCGAGAGAGCTCAGAACGCTGGGTTCAGACACCGATCAGGCACAGCAGTACTATAAGAGACTCATGGGAGTAATTGCAGGTAGAATGAAGATTGTATCATATAATGTGAGAGGGCTTTGCTCTATTGGTAAGAGGAGCCGCCTCTGGCATGAGCTGTGTCATATGAAGGCAGAGATCGTTTTTTTGCAAGAGACGCACTTCGTGGCAGGATCGACTACTCATATGCCTCTTTTTCCATATAATCAATGGTTTCATGCACCATCACCCATTCCTAGGGCTAGAGGAGTTACAATAGCTATACACAATGTCCCCTAGTACCTGAGTGCCGTAATACGAGTAGATCCTGAGGGCCGCTTTCTTTTTGTTAAAGGAAAGATCCAGGGACAGTGTTATACCCTAGCTACTATATATGCCCCCAATAGCCATACAGATACATTTTTATCTAAAACTTTGGTTATTTTTGGGAAGTTTCGGGAAGGTTTACTGGTTATGGGAGGGGATTTTAACATTACCTTGGACCCTAGTCTTGACACCTCTTCGGGGAAAACCTTTGTGTCTCATAAGGCATTAAGATATGTTAAACAGCGCCTTCGCTCTCTGCATTTGGTGGACAGTTGGAGGGTGCTACATGAGCGGGACAGGGATTTCAGTTATTACTCCAAAATACACAATGTATATTCAAGGATAAATATGTTGTTGATCGATCACAATTATCTGAATTATGTAAATTCATCAACTATTGAGTCAATCACCGTGTCAGGCCATGCTCTCCCAAAAGTTTAACGATATGTCCGGCATCGATTTGGCGCCTGGAAAGAACATGGCGATTGAATGAATCTATTTTGGATGATAAACAGAATGTGGAATCCTTGTCCCACACATTAGCATTATATTTTGAGACTAATACATCAGAGGAGGTGTCCGACCAAGTGGTATGGGAAGCCCACAAGGCGGTCATCAGAGGGGAGTTCATTTCAATGGGTTTGCATATTAAATAAGAGAGACAGAAGTAAATGGTCAGGCTCTTAGAGGAAATACAGGAACTTGAAATTAAACATAAGGCCCATTTAAAACCTGGGGACATGCAGAGACTGGAGAAACTGCGGGCAGACTTAAAACAGCTTCTCGATCAAATAGTTCAAAATAAACATAGATACTTTGCCCACTGATTCTATGAACAGGGGAATAAGGGTGGGAGACTATTGGCTAGACAACTGAAGATGATTCACGCCATGTTCACATTATAAAGACAGGCGATAAGCAGATAGTGGACTCCCACGCAATAGCAGCTGAATTTCATCGCTTTTATGCATCTCTATATAACATAGACTCAGTTCCTGTGGGGGTGAAGGAGGTTGGACGCTTGGATAGAATTCAGGAATATCTTGAGGCCTCAGGGCTACAGGCCATTCCATCTGCGGCCTTGGAGGAAATGGAAAAAGCAATCTCCATTGAAGAACTGGGCGGAGCGATTGCGGCTTTACCATTAGGTAAAAGCCTGGAACCTGATGGTTTCAAAAATATGTATCATAAAAAGTTTTTCTCAATCCTGTTGGTTCCTCTTTGCAGATACCTTAACTCTGTCTCGGTCTCTAACCCATTGCCTCCAGAGGCACTGTTGGCTTATGTGACAGTTCTCCCGAAGATGTTAACTGCTGGAGGGGATGTAACCAAAGCTGTTAATTTCTGCATTTATGATGGCATTGCCCAAAGATTAAAGTTTTCTGGGAGGAGATAACCCCTTGGATTAAGAAAATGACTCTTAGACCTATAGAATTCTCTCCATTACATTTCCTTTTTCATGGGATGCCATCATCTGCTATGTTTTATAAGAGAAGCGTTACTCCCTATTTGCTAAATGCAGCCAAAATATTGATACCTAGATTTTGGTAACAGTCCGGATGTCCCACTTTAATGGATTGGAAAAGAGAGGTAGAAATAATAATGGAAGCAGAGATGGATACATACGGTTAAAGACCAACAGAATAAATTTAAAGATACATGGTTGTATTACTCCTCAGAAAAGCTGCGTTATGGATCGGATAGTCTATGGAATGCATCTTGTGGGGGGGAAATTGGGAGGAGGTGGGGGGTTTTTATTTTTTTTATTTTTGTGTTGTTTTCTGTGTTGTTTCCTTTTTCCTCCTCTGGGAGGCACAGTGGAGAGATGATTGATGTCATTGAAGGAAGAGGATAAGTTATAATAGTAAATTATGCACTGGGTGAGCAACACGTAATGGAATTACATAAAGAAGGGTAGACTGAAATGAAAGGTGGAGAGTTATAAAAATGAAATAGTAGAGTGAGATTATATTGCATTAAAACATTAAACATAATAGGACACGAAAATAGTAATTCGAAATTGTACACTTTATTTTTATTTCTTTTTTTTTATATTTTTTCTTTATTATTTATTTATTTATTTTGTATTGTTGGTTGTTTGACACATGTAAAAGGGCGCTGTAAAGCCCCCTTCTTAATTATACTTTGAATAATGTTTTGCACAAATTGAGTTTTGGTTATGGGTAGGCAAGTGGGTGGGCTTTTTCCTTTTTTTTTCTCTCTCTCTTTTGAAGAGAACACGATCAAGGATCCGATGTGTTTTCTCGGGGTGGGGGAGGGGGGGTTAGTGTGGTGTTTGTTAATAAAAAGATTTATATAGATATATTGTGCAATGTGTTTTTCTATGTTGTATGTTGGAATTTGTCTTAATAAAAAAAAGTGATTATAAAAGAAGAAGGAGGGGGAGAGAGAGAGCGATAAGAAGGAAGGAGAGAGGGAAGAGGGTGTTGGAGGAATCGGAGTGGTAGGGAGGGGAATGGGGGGGGTAGAGGTGGAAGAGAGTGAGGGGGGAGAGGGAAAGGGGGTAGGAAGGGATGGAGAGTGAGGGGTTAAGAGAAGGGAAGAGGCAGTGTTTCAGTGAGCGCAGACACACTCCAATGCAGGCTCCAGTCTCTGTCCAGCACCTGTCAGATCTGCAGCACAGAAATGAGGAGACATTTCACAGCACTCCCCTTGCCAAAAAAACGGCATGGGGTCCCCCCCCAAAATCCATACCAGACCCTCATCTGTGCACGCAGTCCAGCAGGTCAGGAAAGGTAGTGGGGAAAAGCGCCCCCCCTCCTAAACCATACCAGGCAAAATACCCTCAACATGGGGGGGTTGGTGCTTTGGGGTGGGGGGGTCCTGCGCCCCCCACCCGCAAAGCACCTTGCCTCCATGTTGATGGGGACAGGGGCCTCTTCCCGACAACTCTGGCTGTTGATTGTTGGGGTCTGCGGGCAGGGGGCTTATAGGAATCTGGAAGCCCCCTATAACAAGGTGGCCCCCAAATCCCGCCCCCCCACCCTATGTAAATGAGTATGGGGTACATTGTACCCCTACCCATTCACCTAAAAAAAGTATCAAAAATAAAATGCAGTACACGGGTTATAAAGTAATTTATTAAGGCAGCTCCAGCGGCTATTCTGATTTCTTCTCCCCTCTCCGGCTCTTCTGCCTCCTTCACTGATGTCTTCTGCCTCTGCCAGATCTTCTCCCCTCTACAGCTCTTCTCCGCTCTCTGCTGATGTCTTCTAGCCCTCTCCAGTTCTTCTCCCTCTGTCTGGTATGGACTTTCGGGGGACCCCACACTGTTTTTTCGGCGTGGGGGTTTCCCCTTCAAATCCATGCCAGACCAAAGGGTCTGGTATGATCTTGGAGGGGAAACCCATGCCGTTATTTTAAATTTGGCGTGGAGTTTCCCCTAAAAATTCATACCATTGTCGGGTTCAAAGTCGGATCCCTGTTCACTGAAGGCGGATGGATGTTGGACTTCAAGTCGCAGGGCAAAGTCAGATCCACAGTCGTACCACTGTCATGTCGTACCAGTGTGAACTCGGCCTTAGAGTAGTGCTTTATATCCAAAAAAGTTATTTTAAATCTTGTTTTGGTGTTGCTTTAAAGATTTTCAAAGTTCTGTTTGTAAGTAGTGTTATTCGAATTTGTCCAAATTTGGTCAATGATGTCATCTGGGATTCTAGGTGTAAATTTTAAATTGACAACAGTCAGGAATCTGTCATTTAGCCATTACTTTTTACACCACCTCCTAGGTTAACTGTGGTACGGAAGACCCCTATATGTGCTGATGTTGCAATACGGTCTCATTTTTAAACCTTTCTTTAAAACAATAAGTCATTGCCAAAAGCAATATGGATTAACATCTGTGTAGTGTAGGCCTATTTCTGGCCCTCCAGCTATGGGAATACAAATCTCTATGCCTGGCTTGTAAGGCCTATATCTTCTTTTGTAGATGGAGTTGTATTTTTTTAATTAAAAAAAAGTTTTTGAAAAGAAAGCAAAACTTTGTGGGATTAACTACCAGTAGATTGTAGCTGTCAATTAAGTGAATTATCAGTGAAGCAGATTTTTGTTGCTGGCCTTTACCTCTTTACTTATATTACTGACTTTTTAAAAAAAATAATTAGGTGATATATTAGAGGATTATGCATAAAAAAACTATGAAATTATTCACAAGTAAAACAAATGTTAAAATACTTCAATGCTTTTAAAATATGTCCACAGACATTAAATCATGTACATGAATCATGTCCTAATATTCAAAATGATGAGCAGTTATCAGAAAATTAGTTTTAAAGAATGACTTTATTTAACACAAACATGTTTTACTTTAATGTTAATATGAATATATATACAGATAATAAAAATGTGAGATTGTGAAATTAAATGGAAAGAACAACATACGACCATTATAAAATAAATGTAATTAAATGCATTCCAGAGGTGTTTTTAAAAGGGTTTCTTTCATATAACAGTTGTTAAAGAAAAAAAGATTTCTGTGCACATCCCCCAACCCTGTAAAACTAAAGCTTTATTGGCACCTGTGTTTCATCACACTTTGGTTTTTGCGTTAAATCTTGTGAATGTTGTCTCTATGCAATGTTTTTGATTTTTTTTAGCTTTAATAAATTCCAACTATGAAGACATCGATCTCAGAGTTAAAAGGGATGATTTTCTGATGCTCAATGCCCTCTAGGTCCTTTGTATGTTGTTACTAATGACATATCAGTTTTACAAAGAGATGTAAATCATTGCTTATTTTTTGTTTATTTTATTACTCACCACTAATAAAATTTTAACTAAATAAAAATGAAGAAAGATAAAAACATACATATTTACATATGTGCGCACACAGTGTTATAGATGTATGTGAGCAATATTGGTACAATTTACAATTTACCAACAACATTTTAAAGTATTAAGAATTTAAAGCGGTTGTATACCCGCTGTCTTTTTTTTTTTTTTTCTACACCTGCAAGGGAAAAGGCATAATGAGCTAGTATGCACCGCATATTAGCTCATTATGAGATACTTACCTTAGAACGAGGTGCAGGCATCTCACCTGGTCCACGCCGAGGGAGCTGACATTTCCCCTCGGCATGTCTTCCGGGTATCGCGGTTCCGGCGCTGTGAGTGGCCGGAGCCGCAATATCGTCACTCCCGCGCATGCGCCCGGGAGACTTCTGCCCGGCAAGCTCCGGAGTTTGCCGGGCTGTCAGCCGAGAATCCCCTGTGCGCATGCGCCGCTGCAGTCAGCGGCTCATTGCGAGGGGAATATCTCCTAAACCTTACAGGTTTAGGAGATATTTTTTTTACCTACAGGTAAGCCTTATTATAGGCTTACCTGTAGGTAAAAGTTAAAAATAAAGGTATACAACCGCTTTAAGAAGCCTGCCTTACTGGACAAATTACCCATAATACCCATAAATGGGATTCAGGTTTGCTGAAATGACAAGCCGTAGCAGCCTACTACCTGTAAGGCAATTTCTGGCCTTTGGGGGTTCAGGGAATTTTTTTTTTTTCATTTTGATAGAATTTTGCTAGGGTCTGTTTTTGTTTATTTATTGCAAAATATTTTACATCTAATCACTACATATTTAGTGCAAAAAATGCATCTTTATTTCCCCTATTGCTATATTGACATCAAAGTTACTTTAGATTGAGAGGAAACAAACATTTTAAGGCACCACATCCAATTTACATAAAAATGGAGAAATCCCCACCTA
Source organism: Lithobates clamitans (assembly GCA_037952925.1). NCBI lineage: Eukaryota > Metazoa > Chordata > Amphibia > Anura > Ranidae > Lithobates > Lithobates clamitans. The sequence continues at coordinate 4,428,881 of JBBGZY010000240.1, read as the reverse complement.
AGAGGCATAAGGAAGGGAGGGGAGAAAAATAGCGCACACTGTGGACTTTTTCTGGTGAATAAGGACAACAGACTAAAGATATCTTTACCAAATGTTATTGACAAATATGAAGTAAAAATACATAAATACAAGATTAAAATTATATAAAAACTATATTTTCAATTGAGGGCTCCCTAAAGGCTGAACAATGCCATGATTGGTACATTGGGGATGTCCTTATCCAGCTTGTTGCTGCCCCAATGCCTTTCACAGGGAAAACAACCCTCTACCTCAAGAGGACTTCAAGGCATGATAGTCCAAAAAAATAATCTTAAATGTATTCAACAATATTGGCACATGGTACAACAAAATTGTATACATCCATATAGGCCAAAATATCAATAAATAAAAAACAGCTTACCATTGGATTCTGTTCCACTCCTTAGAGTCACAAATTCCACCTAAGCAGCCTTTCCCATGTGTGGGCACAGGGGACCTCCACAAGACCAACTGAGAAAAAAGCAGAGCAGCAGAGAACAATATATTAGTGTTATCAGATTTAGTTGTGCTTAGATACATCGCTCCGGAGTTTGACTTCTAATAGGGTCCATATCTATATTATAATGAGGTATAATCATGACATTTGGTGCTAGAAAACAGAGCCTCAAATTTTTATTATAGATTGCATATATTTTATAGTAGTAAACTACACAGTTTGGAGGGTTCAGCAAATAATTCAAGAAGGGAAGCAAAATAAGGGGATTTGGGTGCCCCCACAATTCACATCTGCAATTCCTTGAAAAAGCAAAATCCTTACCCAACACTGCCCAAATGCTTGAAACAACCTCATTCCAGTTTCACAAACAATTGTACGGGGGATTATTCATTAGATCTACCCCCCCCCCCCCCATCTATCTATGGAAGATAATGGGTGAAGAAAGAAAAAAATAAAACATAAATATATAGATGTATCCACTTGAACCTATATGCACCCAGTCACTCAAACAGTCACCTGCAACACACCCATGTACCAGTCATGACATTGTTCAGCCTTTGGGGATCCCACAATATAAAATAGGGTTTTTATATAATTTTAATTTATATGTATCCATGTATTATAACTTCATATTTGTCAATACAATTTGGTAAAGATTTCTTTAGTATGTTGTCCTTATGTACCAGAAAAAGTCCACAGTGTCTGCTATTTTTCTACCCTCCCTTCCTTCTGACCTAGGGGGTGTTGATTTTTTTATTTTGACATTAAAGTGGCCTAACATTAAGATACAGAGGTTCTGCACATGAGTGTATTAGGAGGCAAGCAGGAGATTGAAAAGCACCATCAAAAGGCAGGGCACATGTGCCTTTTCCTTTTGAGAGTGACCATGCTACATAGCCATAGCACATGGAGGAGGTAGGTGAGTGGCTGACAAAGCCTTCCTTTATTTCTTCCTCCCAGGCACAGAATGGCCATTTTTCTGAAACTGTTACAAATGCGCCCTCTTCTTCTTTCTCCTCCTCTTCTGATAATCTTGCCTTAGCCCTGAAAACTGTACTTGGTTAAATTATTTCACTATACCATCAGTCACTTGATGTAGGAAGAAGATCTTGGTCATGAGCAAGAATTGGTCACTTGAGATGCCATGGATGAGTAAGAGAGTTCCAGCCAGGCCGGGAAGGGGGGGGGGCATAAGGCAGAAAGAGGCAGTGATGTTCCTGGAGTTACAGTTTACTGTCAAGTGAGCTCCAGTAATGAGAAGAATGGGGATGACAAGATGACTGACCGCACTTGGGTGCCACAGGTTGGAGAACAGAGAAGTAATGGAGAGGCAGATGAACAGTAAAGGAGTATTTCTTCCAGGGGCAGGGGTAGTTTGCTGAGGACTAGAGGGAGCAGCCATCCTACTGCACTGGACGGTCCTGCCTATAGGTAGGTACAAGCCACTGCTATCTCCAAGGCCAGCCCACAGAACTCTCCAGTCTGGACCTTTTTTCACATGTCTGCTGCCAACAGCACTATTATGGTCTGCAGCCCTTGCCTGCAGGTTACCAGTTGTGGTACCATGTGCATAAGGAAACACATGAACCTGCACCACAAAGCTCAGTGACAGCAGCACTTCAAAAATGGTTGGCTAGTTCACTGTCTGAAGCAGGGCCCACATGACCAAGATATGTCGTTCAGAAAGCTATATGCATAATGGGTAAATCTTTTGGCAGCTGGGAAAGATTCAGTTTGTGGCACCCTGCTGGAGCTGGTGGTGCTCCCTGCATCTTGGACCTTTTTTTTTTAAACAGAAAACGAGTTTTATTTTGTTTGTTCGTTATGTCACATACATAGTATACAAAATAGCACATACCATAACATATAATATTTAGCAGGTATCAAACATGCTAGACATAAGACAGACCTTATAGGTAATGTACAATAATACAAGAGTAGAAGCACAATGAGTACAATGGAGCGAACCATCTGAAAAGTTGAAAAACAATTCTTTCCATCTAAAGAAAAAAAAAAACATTTACTATTTCGGACTGGATCCGCATGCCCCCAGATAAGTATTCTGTTCTCACCATTTAAATCAATTTCTCTTAATCATTAGCATTGCAAAAGTCTATCTTTAACTATTTGATGTGGTGCCAGCCCAGGTACCTCCAGCCAGGCCTGCCACATTGTAGAAAATTTGCAGGGTGCATTTCTGTGTTGATATGTCAGTTTTTCCCTGATTGACATTCAATTAACCTGCTCAACCCACTGGCGCCTAGTGGGAACCCTAGGAGTTATCCAGAGTTGCGCAATTAATTTGCGAGCGACATATAGCAGATGAATGATCACTGTGTGTGCTGAGGGGTATAACAACTCATCATCCAGGGCCCCCAGTAGACATATCAAGGGGTCTCGTGGCACATCGAAGACGTATACTTGAGAAATTGTGTCAAGAACTTCTTTCCAATAACGGAAAAGTTTGGGGCATTTCCATAGCATATGCAAAAGGTCACCATTATCCCTTTGACATTTTGGACATATGGGTGTGTCACGCACTCCCCACTTGTGGAGACGTGACGGTGTTCTGTATACCCGATGCAACAAATAAAGGTGGGACAATTTTTGAGAGAGAGAGGCAGACACTGAAACCAGGGGGGCAGAGGCAAGGCACAGATTCCATGTCTCTCCATCTATGACACCTACATCCTTCTCCCATTTTTCTCTGCAAGGAAGAATGGCTGGGTTCAGAATTGTGTTAAGAAGTATGTGGTAGCATCTAGAGATCATGCCTTTCTTTTCACTTTCCATCAGTATCCCTTGTATCAGTTGGTGATCTGTCAAACTAAGCTCTGTTTGCCTTGACTGTATCTGTAGTGCGTGGCGTAGCTGCAAATATTTATAGAAATTAGTACGTGGAATGTTAAATTCTGATTGTATCTCCATAAATGACTTAAGGTTAGTCCCATTGTATAATTGTATAATGTATTTTATGCCCGCACTGTCCCAGTTCCCAAAGCCTCTGAGTTTGCACAGTTCTCTATAGTTTAGGTTTCGCCACAAAGGAGTATGAGACAAATATCCCTTTATCCTCAGTAGCCTTTTAACATAGGACCATAATGTTTTTAAAAGGAGTATGGTAGGAGCTCCAGGATCTAAATGTGGATACCCTGCCCCCAAGCATGCCAAAGCCGTGATGTCCTCACCGGCTGTGACATGGAGGAGCCTGTGGATCTGATCTGACTTAGCTATTATTCCCAGAACCCAGACTGGGGAGTTATGAAAAATGTACAGCAATTGGGGAGCCCACACCATTTTTATGAGATTAAGTCTACCCACAACAGACAAAGGCAGTTTGCACCAGGCTTTAGCCTTATCCCGAAATTTAGCAAGCAGAGGAAGCAAATTAAGGGATAAGTATTGGGAAACATCCGGAGATATTTACATACCTAAATACCGAAAAGAGGACACAACTTGTATTGTTGCCGCGCATTCTGGCAGAGGGGCTGTAATGGGGTTGATTGGCATTAACACCGATTTGTTCCAATTAAAAAAGCCAGACAGAGTACCGAAAGCTTTGATGAGAGACATCACAGCGCTCAATAAGTTTTGTGTGTCACCGAGATAAAGCAACGTGTCATCAGCATACAAAGATACTACATCTGTACCCGTCACACGCCTAAATACCACTATGTCACTTCCACCTCTTATACTAGAAGCGAGAGGTTCCAAGGCCAGGGCAAACAGCAGGGGCGACAGTGGGCACCCCTGTCTGGTGCCCCGGAACAATGGAAAAGGCTCCTATAGTTCCCCATTTACCCTAATCCGGGCTGATGGTTGGGCATAAAATAGTTTGACCCAGTTAATAAAGTTGGTGCCCAGCCCTAAATGGTCCAGCACTTCCCACAGGTAAGGCCATTTGACACTGTCGAAGGCCTTAGCTGCGTCCAGTGAGAAAATTGCTCTATTTCCGGTATTACAGGCAGGGATCTGTAGATTAAAAAAAAGTCTCCTTATATTTTGGGCTGTAGATCTGGTGGGTATAAACCCAGATTGGTCTTTATGTACAAGCTTGTGTATCACTTGAGCCAACCTAGTGGCCAATACTCTGGGTAACAGCTTGACATCAGATGTTAGAAGAGAAATGGGTCTGTAGGAGTCTGGCAGTGCAGCATCCTTACCTGGTTTCAATAATAGGATAATAATAGCCTCATTCATAGAATTAGGGAGCGTACCCTCCTTCAATGCCTCATTATGTACCTTCAATAGGGTGGGTAACAGTGTGTCTGCATATCGTTTATAGACCTCGTAAGGAAGGCCATCAGCCCCAGGGGATTTGTTGTTGTGAGTTTGTGCTATTGCCTTAGATATTTCCTCTTTAAGTAAGGCCGCGTCTGAGGCCGACAAACGAGGTAATGTGCATTTTTCTAAAAAGCCCTCTAGTTCCCCCTCTGTAGGTTGCAACTTAGATGAGTAAATATCCATATAGAATGTTCTAAAGATCTGTATTATTGTGGCAGTTTGCGTTTGAATGACACCCCGCACATCACGTAAGGCTGAGATTGTGGAGGTGGTATTCTGCGCAGTGCATGTGCTAGAATGGCCAGCATGTGCCCAAGTGGACTCCCTCCCTCAAAATGGGCCTGTTGTTTTCAGACAACTACAAGCTAATTGTTTGGACATGGACTGTGCACTGAGCCAAACTCTCTTTGTATCTTCTGTAGGGTTGTTGATATATTTATCTTCAGAATCCCTAAGTGTCCTGCTGACCTCAGTCTCCCAAGCTTTTGTATTAGTTTTAATCTGATTAATTACAGTAATTGCCCTCTCATAAATGCCTTGGCTGCATCCCAGACCACAGTCAGACGCGTTGACTGAATGTTGTCTTGAAAAAAGAGTTTTAAGTGATCTCTAATGGGGTCCGGCTCAGGAAGCAGCGAAAGCCAGAAAGGGTTAAGTTTCCAACATTTGCGTTTGGCAATGATATTGAAACCCACAATGAGGAATGATCAAATATGTGTCTATCATTATATCCTGCCTCAACTATCATTGGGATTATAAGATCGTTACCCAGACCCAAGTCTATTCTGGACAGGCTCCCGTAAGAGGCTGAACAGCATGAGTATTGTTTTATCAAAGGATGTCTCAATCTCCACAAATCTGTTAATCCGAGTTCCTCAAGTAGGCCCGCGAAAGATGTACATCCTCCTTTACTTAGGGGTACATTAGACGGAACTGGTAATTTATCTAATTGATGATTTATATAGTTATTATGATCGCCAACTGCTAAGAGTGGTACAGTCGGAAACTGGGCCATAAAATTCACAAGACGTTTGAGGACCTCGGATGAGTAAGGAGGTGGGATGTAAATTGCAGCTAAAATAAACGATAAACCTGACACATTACATAGTAAGAAAACATATCTACCCTCCTGATCCACGAGCTTTTGAGTACAGTGGAACTGAGTGTCCTGACGTATCAGGACACTCACTCCCCTTGAATAAGCCGAGTCCGTGGAGTGGAATTGAGTACAATACACTCGAGGGCTAAAGCTAGGAGCAGGGTCTGGTGAAAAATGAGTCTCCTGCAGGCACACTTTATTGGCCCCTGTAGACTTGAGGTGCCTGAGAACTGCCAGGCTCTTCACAGGATTGTTAAGTCCTCTCACATTCCATAACACTATTGTGACCTTATCCGCCATTTGGGATAGTAGTGAACAGAAACCTGGTCTTTGCGAGACCTGAGAAAGTGGCGCAAAACACTCCCCATCATGGCATCATAAAGTGCGTGTGGGACAAAAAGTCAAAGGCAAATTAAAGAGTGGAGCCAACAGGGCTGGATGGCGCTTTTCCCCTTATCACACTTCCGGGGGGGGGGGGGGGGGGGGCGGTATGCATTGGAAACACCCGCAGCAGAGCAAGGCTCTGGACGGTGGTTGGGGTTTTACAACTGCAGAGTGATCAGCAGAAATCATACAGTGAAACATGAAAAGTTCTCCTTTTTGTCCACCTGATCTAAAAGAAACAGTTGGTGAAGAAGAAGGGTTGAGGGGGGAGCCCCTTCCTAAACCTCTGCTCCCCGCTGTGGTCTGGCAGCTTTGAGTGTTCTGTCCTCACGATCTAGCCATTGTGCAGCCACAATAGGGCAATCGAAGAAATGTACTTCTCCCAGTGCAACCACTCTGAGGCATGCAGGATATAGCATTGCATATTGCAGGTTATGTTCTCTAAGCCTTTTTTTTTAACATCAATACATTTTGCACGTAGCTTTTGCAGTTCTGCAGAGAAGTCTGGGAATAGAGACACTTTGGAGTTATCGAACGCCATGTTCCTACTCATGGATCTGGCTTTGGAAAGGATCACATCCCTATCTGTGTAATTTAGTAGCTTGAAAAGAAAAGCGCGGGGTGATTACCCGGTGGTAAAGGGCGCGAGGGCACCCTGTGCGCCCGCTCAACGGCAAACAGCGGGAAGAAAGTGTCTTTGCCAAACGTGGAAACAAGCCATTGCTCTATAAAAGCTACTGGGTTTTTACCCTCCACTCTCTCAGGAATGCCCAGGGCACGCACATTATTGTGTCTCATGTGATTTTCTAAATCATCTAAACGTGCAGCATGCTGTTCAGTAAGGTGACAGTTAATGTTTAAGTCCCTTTGCATAGGAGCAATGTCGTCCTCTACTGTGCTCATCCTGCCTTCCAGGGCAGATGTCATCTCCCTCAGTTTTTGCATACATGACGCACATATAAGATCTCAACCTTCAGCCCTTTAATCTCATCAGAGAGTGCTGCGATGGACAGGTTGCAGGATGTTACAGCTGAAAAAATGTCTTTAAGAGTGGGTTCTGGCTCCTCACTGCTAGGGGGGGAGGATGCTTGAGGCCCAGTAAAAATGTCTCTACTAGTACTCACTGTGCTCCACTCCTGGGACATTCCACCTGCATCCTCCAAAGGAACAGTGTCATCCGCTTCCGAAAGCTCCCCGGGGGCTTCCCCTGTGTTTGGTGCAGCATTCAGGGCGTCTTTGTATAATCTTCCCCCAAACAGGAGCTTCTGAGCGGCCTCCTTGTATTTCTCCCTGGAGGAACGCTGCAAGCAGGCGCCATCTTGGCACGCATCATCCACAGCTCCCTTTGCTTCTTTAGGCTTTCTAGACATCACAGCGGTCTTTTAAGGGGTATCGATCAAGTGGCGGTATCCCCAGGATACAGATGCTTCGGTATGTGGGTCCGATTCGGTCCGATAATATATTCCACAGGATCACTGTCAGGATATTCGGCGGAGAGGGAGACAAACACGTCCTGCTACATCTGCTGCTTAGCCTCGCCGCATCTTGTACCTTAGTGTTGATGATAGCACAGTTCCCTCTACCCAATCCTCCTTAATGTCCTCATCCTCCTACTCCTCAAAACTACCAGTCCCCCTCAAGCACCCCAGAGCTTATGCAAGAGCTGGACAAAACACTGTCATGTTTTGCAGCTGGTAATGCGGGGGAACAGGAGCCACATGGGATAAATATTCTAGCAGCTCTGTAGAGCCATGCTGAGAGGTGCCATGTTCAGACCAAATTTTGCTTGTTTGGAAAATAGCCAAACTAAATAGGTGTTAGGTCAAACCAAACCTACAGCTACAGCAGCAAGTGAAACATTTAGCAACAATATTACTACTACTGCTAAATGTGACAGCTTCCTTCTTAGGGCTCCTGGTTGTTAAGGAGCCCCTAGCAGCTGCCATACTAACAACCAATGATTTATCCCCACCCAGCCCATTCAGTTGTCAGCCAGGAATTCAGCATCATTTGCCTAGTCTTCATTCCTTGGTAGATGTAGCAGGAGGCATAATAGAAGTACAAAGAGGAGGTAAAGGGTTGGTGTGCTGGTGGTGAGGAGGAGGAGGCAATGTGACAGGGTTCCAGGGAGATGTTTCACCCCTGTCAAATCCAGTTACAGTATATGTGGGTGGCGTGGGTTCATTAAGGACCCTGTTGTCCTCTGTGACACCAAGGACTCAGTTTCCCCAGCTGCATGTAATTTATGGTGAATGAGCTCTTCCTTGCTGAAATGTGCAAGGTCTCCAAAATTTGGGCCAGGATGGAGAGGGAACCCTATCAGATGACCACCAATTTGGGTCCCCGATACAAGGGGAATATGGAGGATCTAATGGACCACTTAAGGAGGTGTTGTGGAAAACCTCCTGGCCAAATTTCCTTATAGTTGTAGGATCCCCTCTCATGCCTAATGTGCTTCAAGTCCCTGAAAAAAGAACCTGTGGTGGTGGTGGTGTCTGACTCAGTAATGCGTGAAAGATTTTTTTTAACCACAGGTGCTAACTGTCAAGTTCTGCAGCCTGAGCTAAAAATGCAGGGGCTACGGCATGTGTACAGCCCTGTCAGAATGTAATGTTAGAATTTGGGTGAGTGGCAGGGGGTGTAAAGATGCGTCTCAGCCACTTTTTTTTATTGCTCTCTTAATCTCCTATGTGAAAGAACCCTTTGTCCATGGATGATTAAGTGTACAGTCTGGACCACTGGCCGGTAAGTTCTAGAGCTTCTGGCTTGCCCACTTTGCTGTCTGAGAGGGCCTTTAGTGAATCAGAAGATATTGTTGAAGAGAGGTGAATCCACCTGTTCCCTGATAGTGTGAACCAGTAAATGTGTACTGTAAAAGTGTCACACAATGAGGGGAATTTACCAAGACTGGAGCAGCCAGAACCTGGAGCACTGTGCATGGCAACCCATCATCAACCAATCAAGTTTTGTTGTCAAAGCTTAAATGAATAAGATAACGTTAAAAGCTGATTGGCTACTATGCAAAGCTGCACGAAATTCTGTCTGCTCCAGTTTTAGTAAATAACATCCAATGTTTTTACAGCTAGTTTTCAATTTTCAAATGATTGATGTAGCATAAACCTTGCACTGTGTCTCCAAGTTTGAAGCCTATTCCAGTACTTCAGCATTGTAAAGGTGCAACACAATGGTTCTGCAGCTGGACCTCAGTTACCAAATTTCAATGTCTGCTGCAGGGAAAATCATGCTCTGTGTCTCAAAATGTGAAGATTATTCCAGTTTTCTGGCACTATAAATGAGGCACACAATGTTTCCCCCGCTGGACCACAGCTGCCAAATATGTAATATTTACTGTAGTGAAAATCCTGCTTTCCATCTCCATTTGCAGCCAATTCTGGTGTTCTAGTTCTCAAAAATATTTGTGACAATTGTGCCACGGATAATACATTCTAATTCTTGTTTCTAGACAAAACCTGTCTTGTCTCTCCTTACTTACTGTGGCAAGCCTCTACATTATTTGTGGCGATTATCCTGCAATAAAACACACCAATACTGTATTTCAGGATAAATCCTGCCTCTTCTCTCCTTCTTATATTATGGCCTAACCAAGTTGTTTACATTTTGTCCAGTTACTGTAAACAATTTTTTGTAGGTAATGTTTCTGAAATAAAACACGGTCATGTTTATTTTGTGTTAGACGCTGTCTTATCTCTCCCTCTTATATTGCTGTTTACAAACTGTCCAGTGACTATAATATTTGTGGCTATTGTTTCTAATACTCTTTCATTTTTATTTTAGAATAAAATCTGCTTTGTCTCCCCCTGTTGCATTGCAGCTTAAAGAAGCTGCTTACATAATGTCCATTGACAGTACAATAATAATTTCATTTTTTTTCTGAAATAATACACTATCATTTTTATTTCAGGATAAAATCTGCCTTGGGTCTTCTGCTTACATTGTGGCCTCCTTTTGTTTTTCCAGGCAAAGCTGTACCTCCTGCTTCTCCTTCTGTCTCTACTTTAGCCACAGTCTCCTACTCCTGCTTCTCAATTGGTTGCAGGCTCCTATTTTCAGGCAGCTTGCCTGTGGCTCAGGCTTGTGTAACAATAAGGAGACTCTCCAGATATCAGCCCCTACTAATTAAAAAAAAAATCTGTATACTGTAAATAACGACATACTCCAAATCAGTCATCATCAATTATCAATCATGTCATCAAGCAATGTAGATCCACATCAGTCACAATGAACAATGCCCGCTAAAAGGAAACAAAATTCTACTGATCAATGGACATGTTTGATCCTGACTACTGCTCATGCTGAATACCATCTCCAGGAACCCTGCTGCTAAAAACAGTTAAGAAATTGGCAGCTTCTGCTAGGTGATGTCGTTGCCCCAATATGGCCATTTGGGATACCAAACATGTGAGCTAGAGGTTAGAGGGTAGAAAATGAAGGTTGATACCAAATGGTTTACTTGTGATGTAACAGCACTGTATTCTTGCATAACGTATAGCTTAGGATTACGGTGTTCAAAACATCATTTCATTTTGGATGCAGTTACTTTCTTGCTGACCCACAAATATTTTTGCTTGAAAGCTGATGGTCCCTTCCATAATTTAAATTTTTACCTACATATGCCAACCTATACAAGGGTTGGTGGTGGGAACACCACATCGTTGGAGACTCCATTTCTTTCAGAGGACAGATAACATTTTCCCCTCACTATATACAGTATATTATATGGTCTTCATTGTGCATCAAGATTTTTCTCTGAGTGAATTTCTGGGGCACATAAACTATGATGAATTCAACCATAGCTTCATTGGGGAAAGAACAGTTTGTTTACATCAACACCTTGACGTGAATTTGATATGGACGATAAAATATATGTACAAGCCTACCTAAAGTCAACTTCAAGGATCTCTCTTCACGGAGCTGTTGGCTAATATGATGCTCCCTAATTGGTCAGAACTCCTAGCAAATATGTATGGCATGTAGCCTGATTGGAGGATTCAAAGAAGGCTGCTGTTTACAACTAAGGATGGGCCAAGTGACCCCCTATTCGGTTTGCACCAGAACTTTCGAACATCGCAAAAGTTCGGAACTGAAAAATGAACCCCATTGAAGTCTATGGAACCTGAATGTGAAAAATCAAAAGTGCTCATTTTGAAGGCTTATATGCAAGATATTGGGCATACAATGGTTATGAGGATCTGGGTACTGGCCTGGGGAACATATATCAAGGACAAAAAAGTTTTTAAAAATGGTGATTTTTAAATGAACAGTGATTTATTGATGCTTACAGTGAAAGCATAAAACATTTTGAGTTTGCGAAAAGGCATGTGGGAGACTCCCAAAATGTATGCAGGAAGGTGCTCTAGTCTGATGAGACTAAAATTGAACTTTTGGCCATCAAAGAAAACGCTATGTCTGGCACAAACCCAACACATCACAGTACTCAAAGAACACCATCCCCACAGTGAAACATGGTGGTGGCATCATCATGCTATGGGGATGTTTTTCAGCAGTCGGGACTGGGAAACTTTTCAGAGTTGAGGGAAAGATGGATGGTGCTAAATACAGCGATATTTTTGAGCAAACCTGTACCAGGTAACACTGTATCTGTGTGTGTTTTGAGGCTAGGACGGAGGTTCACCTTCCAGCAGCACAATGACCCCAAACACACTGCTGAAGCAATACTCAAGTGGTTTAAGGGGAAACATGTAAATGTGTTTGAATGGCCTAGTCAAAGCCCAGACCTCAATTCAAGAGAAAATCTGTGGTCAGACTTAAAGATTGCTGTTCACAAGCGCAAACCATCCAACTTGAAGGAGCTGGAACAGTTTTGCAAGGACGTATGGGGAAAAATCCTAGTGGTAAGATGTGGCAAGCTCATAGAGACTTATCCAAAGCGACTTGGAGCTGTGATAGCCGCAAAAGGTTGTTCTACAAAGTATTGACTTTAAGGGGAGGGGGATAGTTATGTACATTGACCTTTTCTGTTATTTTGTCTTATTTGTTGTTTGCTTCACAATAAAAAAAAATATTGAAAGTTGTGGGCATGTTATGTAAATTAAATGATGCAAATCCTCAAACAAGCCAGGTTAATTCCAGGTTGTGAGGCAACAAAACTTAAAAAATATCAAGGGGGTGAATACTTTTGCAAGGCACTGTACATATGTAATATACATACCCAAAAGGGGAAAAAAAGGGAGAAGGGGATGGAAATACCAATTGGGGAGAGGGAAAGAAAAAGGGAAGGGGAAATATAAAAAGGACTAAGTAAAGGAAATACCTTTGCTTAGTCCTTTTTTTAAAGACCAGATCATGATTATTAGTTAAGTCTGTGAGGGCTTTTTGCTCATTATAAGTTAAGTTTGAATATTTGGGATGACTAATGAATATTTGGGATGACTAATATGCATCTGGTGGCACAAATTTTTGATATTTGAATACACTACTTGATAGAATGTTTACAGGTAAGGCCCCTTGGCATGCACCAGATTGAAAACTGATTTGGGCTTTGTGCCCCGGCATTTTTTAAAACATCATGATAATGCCTCTGCAGGCCTCAGGGTCTGGGTTATAGAGTCCATTCCCAGCACATTCACACTGGCGGAGTGTTTCAAATGTCTCTGTCAGAGAGAAACATTTTGGATTTACACCTTGGATTTTCTCACGCCTGGAGGCCTGAATGAGGAAATAAAGGTCAACAGGTATCTCCTCCAGTTGATACCCCGTGTCAACAGGTACAATTGACACTCCCTTTATTCAAGCCTGCTACTATAGACAAAGTTGCTAAACTCCTTTCTAACGGCCACCTAAACACCTGTCCCCTGGACCCTATTCCCTCTCGAATACTACGGTCACCCTCTGCCTCTATCCTACACTCTCTAACCCACATCTTCAATCTCTCCCTCTCTTCTGGCATCTTCCCCAATGTTCTAAAACATGCACTGGTCACCCGCATACTTAAAAAGCCATCCTTGGACCCTACCAATCTGAGTGACCACCTCATAAAGAATAACCTTCTTGATCCTCTTCAGTCTGGATTTCGCCCTCAACACTCCACAGAAACTGCTCTCCTAAAACTTTACTCCCTCAGTCTCCGTGACTGCGCTTTTCGGTGGCTCTCATCCTACCTATACCAATGCACCTTCAGTTTTACTTACAATTCTACTTCCTCCACTCCTCTTCCCTTCTGTGTCGGGGTCCCCCAAGGTTTTGTTCTTGGACCTCTCTTATTTTCAATCTACACCTCTTCCCTGGGTCAGCTGATTGCCTCACGCGGCTTTCAATATAATTTCTACGCTGACGTTATCCAAATCTGTCCCTCCACCCCTCAACTCACTCCATCAGTCTCCTCACGCATCACTAACTTACTAACTTACATATCTGTCTGAATGTCACACCACTTCCTCAAACTCAACTTGTGCAAAACCAAGTTCATAATATTTCCTCACTCACATGCCTCTTCCTCTGACTTCTCTGTCAAGAGCAATGGCACAACCATCCATCCATCTCCACATGCCAGGGTGCTAGGTGTTATCCTGGAATCTGAACTCTCCTTTTTGCCCCACTTCCAATCCCTTTCCAAAGCTGGCCGTCTCAACCTCCGCAACGTCTCCAAACTACGTCCCTTCCTAACCAATGAAATCACAAAGCTCCTGATTCACTCCTTGGTTATCTTTCGCCTCGACTACTGCAACTCCCTCCTCGTTGGCTTACCTTTAAATAGACTATCCCCTCTTCAGTCCATCATGAAAATTGCTGCCAGACTCATCCACCTTACAAACCGCTCAGTGTCTGCTACCCCTCTCTGCCAATCCCTCCATTGGCTGCCACTCACCCAAGGAATTAACATCAAAATACTAACAATACGTTACAAACCCATCCACAACTCTGCCCCCAGCTACATCACTAGCCTAGTTTCAACATACCAACCTAATCCTCCTCTTTGTTCCTCCCAAGACCTCCTTCTCTCTAGCTCCTGCATCACTTCTTCCCATATTCACCTCCAGGACTTCTCCTAAACGTCTCCCAACCTCTGGAATACCCTACCCCAATCTGTCAGACTATCTCCAAATCTTTCTACTCTTAGGTGATCCCTGAAAACTTTTCTCTTCGGAGAAGCCTACCCTGCCTCCAGCTAACAACTGTTCTTTTATTTTCTTCATCAGCTAATCCCCCACAGTTATTACCCTTTGTATCACCTGACCCTCCTGTCAGGGCTGGGCTCAGCTCTTCCTTCACAAAGCTGGCTGCTCAGCTGTCGGCTAATTGCCAGCTCCTTTCTCTCCACAGTGACTTACCTGTTAATGATATCCTGCTCGTCAGTCCTGCCTACCTAAGCCGTCCAGCCCAGATGATCTCTGTTTTCGCCTTGGTCACATCTCTAGAGACCTTCTCCTGTGTTCCTGTTAAAGACTTGTTTGGCTGACATTCCTTCTGGCTCCAGATACTGCTTGCTCTTCTACTATGCTCATCTTTAGCCCCCTGATGTTTTGGCTTGTCTGACTATCCATTCCGGTTCCTGACGATATCCTCATATTTTCCAAGTCCCTGGAGAGCCACCACACAGATGTCTGTCGTGTGCTTCAGAAAGTGCGAATTCCATTGTGAACAGGTTAAATTCCTGGGTTATATCATTTCTACTGCTGGTTTTTCGATGGACCCAGAGAAACTTTCAGCAGTCCTACAGTGGCCCCGACCCATAGGTTTACATCCTCTGTAGCGTTTTCTTGGCTTTGCCAACTATTATCTGAAGTTCATTCATAACTTCTTGTCTTTGGTCAAGCCCCTGACTGATATGACCAGAATGGACAGTAACCCACAGAGTTGGTCTCCGGAGTCCATTAAGGCCTTTGAGAGTTTCAAGGCTGCCTTTGTTTCTGCTCCTGTGTTGGCACATCCTGATCATATGTTACCTTTTATCCTTGAGGTTAATGCTTCTGAGACTGGAGTTGGCTTCCTTCTGTATCAACGTCCTACCTCTGAGAGTGCCATACCACTGTGCCGTTTTGCATTCTTACTAACCATAAGAATCTCACATTCTTGTCTGAGGCTAAATGCCTCTCTCATCAGAAGGGCGCAATTGGCTCTTTTCTTGTCTAGTTTCAATTACATTGTCTCATTCTTTGCCGGTACTAAGAATATAAGGGCTGACGCTTTGTCACGACAATTTTCCTTCACTTCCAAGATGGAATCGGTTCCAGTACCTGTGATTCCTCCTGATCGTATTCTTGCTACAGTTTGCACCAGTCTCACATCTCCTTTGGGTGACAAAATTCTTGCCGCTCAGGTCTATGCTCCTCCTGAGAAACCTTGTGACCGCTGCTTTGTCCCAAAGAGTCTCCGTACTGCCGTGCTCCAGACTTACCATTCTCCCAAGGCTGCTGGCCACCCTGGGAAGAATCAACTCTTTTGGGCCATTTCTCAACAATTCTGGTGGCCTAGTCTACATGCTGATGTAACCGTCTTTGTAGCTGCCTGTTCCGTGTGTGCTCAGAGTAAGACTCCACAACACCTTCCAGTGGGTCTTCTACAACCCATACTCAATGGAGGGAGGCCCTGGACCCACCTGTCTATGGATTTCATTGTGGAGTTACCCAACTCCCAGGGCAATACAGTTATCCTTATGGTGGTTGACCGGTTCTCGAAAATGTCTCATTGTATTGCACTTAAGAAGTTGCCCACTTCTAAGGAACTGGTTTTCCATTTTTGCTCGGGACTTCTTTTGCTTACATGGGCTACCCAAGGTGATTATCTTGGACAGGGGTAGTCCGTTTGTGTCCAGGTTCTGGCGAGCCTTTTGTGCACAGTTGGGAATTCAGCTTGCTTTCTCCTCTGCGTATCACCTGCAGTCTAATGGGGCCGCAGAATGAGCCAATCAGTCCTTGGAGCAATTCCTATGTTGCTATATTTCTAACCATCATAATAACTGGTCAGACCTCTTACCGTGGGTGGAGTTTGCGCACAATAGTGCCTTTAATTCTGCTTCCTGATAGTCCCCATTTATGGCGAACTATGTTTTCCAACCTTCGTTAGTGGAGCATCTCTGTGGTCTTCATTCCACTTGGGCACAAGTCCAGGAGGCTTTACGACATGCTAATGATAGGTACAGACTCCATGCTTGCCTGCGCCTTCCTACCAGGTTTGGGACAGGGTCTGGCTGTCATCTCGCAAACCTGCGACTTTGTGTTCCCTCTCTGAAGTTCGCACCTCAGTTTATTGGGCCTTTCCATATTCTTTGCAGGATTAACCCAGTGGCTTACGCATAAAACCTTGCTTCTAATATGCATATCTTGAATGTATTTCATGTCTCCTTATTAAAACCTTTGGTCTGCAACCGCATTACCACCTCAATGCCTCGTCCTCACCCTGTACAGGTTGAGAACCATAAAGAGTATAAAGTACTGTCCATTTTTGACTCCCGTAGGTTCCGTGGGTGCATACTGTACCTGATGCATTGGAAAGGGTACGGTCCGGAGGAACGCTCTTGGGTCTCATCCTCGGACGTACATACCCCTGTCCTCCTCTGCGATTTTCATAGACATTTTTGCCTCAAGCCTGGTGGTCCTCCGAGGGGGAGGTGCCATTGAGGAGGGAGTACTGTCAGGGCTGGGCTCAGCCCTTCTTTCTCAAAGCTGGCCACTCAGCTCTCAGCAAATTGCCAGCTCCTTTCTCTCCACAGTGACTCACCTGTTGATGATATCCTGCTCGTCAGTCCTGCCTACTTAAGCCATCCAGCCCAGATGATCTCTGACTTTGCCTTGGTCACATCTCTAGAGATGCTCTCCTGTGTTCCTGTTAAAGACTTGCTTGGCTGACATTCTGGCTTCAGATTCTGCTTGCTGTTCTACTATGCTCATCTCTGGCTACCTGACGTTTTGGCTTGTCTGACTATCCGTTCCGGTTCCTGAACTCTGGCTATGTTTTGACTACGTTTACTCTGTTTACCTTTTTATTATTATTTTTAAACAAGTGTGATTTAACTGTACTTCTGTCTCAGTCTGATTCATGGTTTCTGACACCGCCCTCCTAGATTGTAAGCTCTAACGAGCAGGGCCCTTTTCTTTCTGTATTGAATTGTATTGTAATTGTACTCTCTGCCCTACTGTTGTAAAGCGCTGCGCAAAATGTCGGTGCTATATAAATCCTGTATAATAATAATAATATCAGGTTAAGTCCTCCACTGCTCTTTTCTTGGTCCTTTTTATATTTTTCTTTCCCTCCCTCACTTTTTCTTTCCCCATCCCCCCATTTGGTATTTCTGTCCATCTCTCCGTTTTTATGGGTATGTATATGCAAACGTATGTGTTTTCTCTACAGATGGGGGTATGTGTGTGCATATGTATATATATATATATATATATATATATAATAAATTACATAAAAAATATTAGTCATCATTGCAGTAAAATAATCCAAATTTATCATTATTTTTTCATTCAGGAATCATTCTTTCAGTTTATACATAAGATCTTGGACCCTTAAGGTCTTCACAAACTAAAGTAAGTACCTGCAGTTATAGTATAAATCATGTAGTATAATGTCACAATCATCTTATGCTCCACACCACATATAACATTATAGTAGGCCTCCACCCTTTGATAGTGAAATAACATAAATTTTTATTGTGGTGCTTTACTTTTTCATTTTCCTTTTCATTCTTCATTTTTATTATTATTTGTGTATATGTGTGTCAACATATGTACATGTATGTGTATATATATATATATATATATATATATATATATATATATATATATATATATATATATATATATATATGTATGTATGTATTAAATATGTATGTAAATATTTTTCTTCCTTGTAACATTTTTTATATATTTTTCATTTATGTTTATATTTATTTTTATTTACAAATTATTTTCAATTTCTATGTAATTGTACTCTGAGTTTTATGTCTAACTGTATTCATATTTTTAACCTGTATTCTTTTCATTGTACAGTGCCTTGCAAAAGTATTCACCCCCCACCCCAGGCATTTTTCGTGTTTTGTTGCCTCACAACCTTTAATTAACATGGATTGTTTGAGGATTTGCATCATTTAATTTACAGAACATGCTCACAATTTTGAAGATGTTTTGTTTTTATTGTGAAGCAAGCAACAAATAGGGCAAAATAACAGAAAAAGTCAATGTGCATAACGATTCAACCCCTAAAGTCAATACTTTGTACAGCCACCTTTTGCGGCTATCACAGCTCCAAGTTGCTTTGGATACGTCTCTATGAGCTTGCCACATCTTACCACTGGGATTTTTGCCCATTCCTCCTTGCAAAACTACTCCAGCTCCTTCAAGTTGGATGATTTTTTTTTTTATGTATCTTTATTTCATTTTATATTTTAAAAAGAACATACAAACATATAGTCTATGGTCGGTCTTTCCACATTACAGTGCATATTTTACAGTGCAGACCTAGACGTTTAGACAAAAACAAATTATAGAACAAATTATAAGACAAATTATAAAACGGAGAGGTGAGGGAAGGAGGGGAAAGGGGATGAGGGATTAGGTTATCTCCAAACTGTATTACATTATTAAACAGTCATAATGAATCCTAAAGGGTGTCCCGCCATAGCGGCTTTGGCCGGACCCATCTTTCTTCAGCCCTCCATTCAAATACTGTAGGGGGGTCTCTACTCTGTCTCAAAGCCCCAGGATGCCCATTGGGCGGGTCCCTTGGGAGGGGGGCCTCAAGCCTCCAACTAACCTCCACCAAGAGGGGGGCACCACCCGGGCATCCCGCTAGGCCAATGCAGTCACAAAAGTGCCTATGCCACCAGGTGGAACCCCTATCCAATACATCTAAACAAGTAACGACTTAGTAACATTTAAAGAGGTAGACATAAAAACATGCCTTTAATCACTAGTGGCGCATAGCGCCTCATATGAACCTTCAACTATAGACCTTGTGAACCACGCATAAGGAAAGAAGGAGCTTACACGTTGTGCTACCAGTAGGGCAGTGAGACATGCTATTCAGGTACGTACGTCACCATACACAGGCCTCCTTAGCTTCAGGGAGGGCTCCGCTAACTCCAACATCGCAACATCTAGGCTAGAGGACACAGGATTGGTGTCAACAGTGAATCTCCGCCACTGGGCCCAAATACTGTTAAAACGCTCACTCCTATCTTTGCACCTCGCCACCCATTCCTCCGCCTCTCTGATATCATCCACCTTCTGTAGCCATTCTTTTAAAGTAGGCATCTGTGGACGTTTCCAAAAGAGAGATATAAGCCTTTTAGCGGCATTTAATAGATGAGGAAGGGAGCTTTTTTGTAATGGCTCATAGGGAGGGTAGGGAGGTGCAAGAGGAAATGCTCAGGGGAAAACAGAATCTCAATCTGCAGGGAATTTTTAATGGTAGTCTGTATTTCCATCCAAAAAGGCCTGATTGCTGGGCATTCCCACCAAACATGAAGGAGGGTGCCCAGAGGAGTCTAATGTTGCCGTACTGTCAGGGGACCGAAGCGAGTGCACGTGAGCTGTCAGTCGCCGCTTCCGAAGCGCTCTAGCTAACATTCTGCCGCACTTATTTCCCTGTTCGTAAAATTTATGTGAAAGGTAGCATAGTTGTCTGCGTGCACGACGATCAAGGAGGCATGAAAACAGCTCCCTCAATTCAGTCAACCGTTCGCAGGCTTTAGCATCTCCCTGACGTTTGTGTCTAAGTTCTTCCTCTTGCAAGGCTGTCAGTACCCTCTTGAAGTCCATCAGTCTTTCCCTTTTGAGTTTAGAACCCAAGGAGATCAATTCACCCCTGAGTACCGCCTTATGACTTTCCCACACAACTCCGTTTGCCATATCCTCAGAAACATTTTCTGCAAAATAATGCGTGATGGTCTCAGAGACCTTAGCTACTACCGAGGCGTCGTCCAGGAGGTTTTCATTAAGCCTCCAAGACCAGGTCCTCGATGTTCCATCTGGAGCCCTTAACACGGCCCACACTGGGGCATGATCTGAAATGGTGATATAGCCTATTTCAGCTGACTGTAATAGCTCAAGGGTGTCATGATCCACACACATAAGATCTATACGCGTATACACATCATGCACCCCCGAGTAGTAGCTGTAGTCCCTATCCGACGCATGAAGAGCTCTCCACGTGTCTATAAGGAGGTTATTCTGCAGTGACTTACAAAAATGCTTGAGCAAGGCTTGGGAGTGAGTGGGGCGGCCGTGGGATGTGTCAACGAGCGGGTCTGGGCTCACTTTAAAATCCCCTCCAAGGATTAAGTGACCCTCCCTGAATTCGTTCAACTTCTCTAGCACAGAATCAATAAAGGGGAGTTGTTGGGCATTAGGTGCGTAGAGAGTCGCAAATGTATATTTTGTGTTGGCCAAGACCCCCTTCACTAAGACGTATCTACCCTGTGAGTCAACCTGGCTCTCCGAGAGTTGGAATGGGCATGACTTATGAAATGCGATGGCTGTACCTCGTGATTTGGCCACCGGGGAGTTGCTAAAGAACCATTGGGTGTATAGGTGTGTGGGTATCTTTGGGAGGGACTGTTGCCTGAAGTGAGTCTCCTGAAGGAAAACCACCTGGGCCCCCAGCCTTTTTAACTCCAGCCAGAGCCTGTTGGGCTTGTGTGGAGAGCAGAGCCCCCTATTGTAAGACAGTACCTTTAGTGACGGCATACCTGAATTGGATGATAACTGATCGGTCTCACCCCCTCTGGGTCCTCTGCACATGGTTCAGTCAATCAAGAGGCAACCTGAAGGTCAAAGCAATAAACGTTTAGCTTTAAAAAGCAATATAAGGCACAAAGTGATATAAAGGGGGAAATGTGGGAGGGAGAGAGGGGGGAAGTTAAGGAGGGGTAGGGAGGGGAGGGGGGTTTTAGAGGGGGGTAGGAAGAGTAGGAAGGGATGAGGCAGGAAAGAGATAAGGATGAGGAAAATAAAACAACAATACCACAGGGGCCGGACCGATTCGAACAGGTCCGGTATATTGCACCACAGTAAACTACAGAGCTCACCCGGGAGGGGGGTATCTACCCAAAAACCACCCGGGTGAGAACTCGGAGTCCCTCAAGGGACTGTCACCTAGTAAGGTGAGGCCTAAGTGGGGTACGTGGGTAACCACCAAGGGGACGAGTAGCCCATCTTTCCGTCCAGTCCATTACAACACATAAACAGGGTGGGAAAAAGATGCGCAAAAAAAGGGGGAAAAAAACAGCAATAGAAAGAAAAAGGAGATTATGTAACTCGAACCCCCAAAAAGTGCAAAAAAAGGGGAAAACAAGACAGCCAGGCGAGGGGCTGAACCGCAGACCCCCCCAGTCCATCACGGTGCATAATGGTTCTCAAAGTTGGGTAGTAGTGCAAAGGGCCGAGTGTGCAGCGCCTAACAGGAGAAGGTATAATGTGAAAGCAATGCATCCACTGGGCCCAGTGTCCCGGTTGAAATACCAATGATGAAGAGGGGATTATGTCCAAAAATTAGAAAAAGCAATAAGGGTGGCAGTAGCTTGTTCAGTCGCTGGTTGTGGAAGTGCCCGGACGTGGGCCCTCTGTCTGCCTGTTGCGACCACAGGAATGCCTGTTTCCGGCCGCCTGGATCCATGGCTGAGGTAGCTGGGGTATCAGGATGTCCGGAGTGGTGCGCCAGTCTAGGAAGTCCACAGGGTTAAGCTCCAAGGTGTGTAAGAAGCGGGGGAGGTCATCCTTCGTGCGTAGTATAGCCCAACAGCCATTTTTGGACGCCTGTAGGCTGAATGGGAAGCCCCAGCGGTATGTGAGGCCTGCCGCTTGAATTTCTGTTAGGAGTGGGCGTAGGGCCCGTCGCTGCATTAGGGTGCGCCGTGAGAGGTCCTGGTAAAAGGACAGCTGAGCTCCATCAAAGTCAAAGACTGGTCTGTTACGCATCTTTTGCATTATGCGATCCTTTAGTGTAAATTTGTGCAGCTTGCAGATCACATCTCTGGGGTTGTCGGGGTCCACTGATGGGGGCCTAAGTGCCCTGTGAGCTCTGTCTATCTCAATCAGCACCGACGGAGGCAAACTCAGGATTTCACAGAACACTCCCTGGAGGGTGGGAACAATATCCTTAGGTGCGGTGGCTTCTTGGCTTCTGGAAGGCCTCGTATGCGAATTTTCGCTCGCCTGCTGTGGTTCTCCATGTCATCTAATTGGCACAAAAGGGCCTCAATTTGGTAACTATGGGTGACGGTCTGTTCTCTGAGCTGGGAGATTGCGGGTATAGTATCATCAAATTTCTGCTCCAAAGTCTCTACCCTGTGACCCAGCTCAGTGGTATCTGTTTGCAATTGTTCAATATCTTGCCTGAAGGCCCTGTCAATCCTGCTGATAAAGCGCTCTAGATCCTCTTTAGTGGGGAGAGACCAGAAGTGCTCTCTGATGTCTCTATCCTCTGTCAAATCTGCCAAGTTTGTGCCCCTGTCTTGTGGTGATGTGGAGCGGGGGGATGCAGGGGGGATGGAGTCGCTTACCAGCCTGGGAGCAGAGAAAGGAGACAGTGCTGGAGGTGCAGGCTGAATCTCCTGTTGCTGCAGCGTGGCCGTTCGTTCCGCGCCATCTTGGATTTCCCCCTCTGCTGACGGGGGGGTGTCTGAAAGGAAGGAATCCAGCGATTCTTGACCGTGGGGGTGAGTTTTTTTGGCTGGGGTGAAGCCCGCCGCCGCTGTGACATGCCCTGTGCGGAAATCGGGGGGTAATCACCCCTGTAGCTGCTGATTTAGCTGCGGACTGGACGGAGCTCATAGCCAGGCCACGCCCCCCCAAGTTGGATGATTTGCTCTTGTGAACAGCAATCTTTAAGTCTGACCACAAATTTTTATTGGATTGAGGTCTGGGCTTTGACTAGGCCATTCCAACACATTTACATGTTTCCCCTTAAACCACTCAAGTGTTACTTTAGCAGTGTGTTTGGGGTCATTGTCCTGCTGGAAGGTGAACCTCTGTCCTAGCCTCAAATCAACCACAGAATTGTACAGGTTTTGCTAAAGAATATCCCTGTTATAGCACCATCCATCTTTCCCTCAACTCTGACCAGTTTCCCAGTCCCGACTGCTGAAAAACATCCCCACGGCATGATGCTGCCACCACCATGTTTTACTGTGGGGCTGGTGTTCTTTGGGTGATGTGATGTGTTGGGTTTGCGCCAGACATAGCATTTTCTTTGATGGCCAAAAAGTTCAATTTTAGTCTCATCAGACCAGAGCACCTTCCTCCGTACATTTTGGGAGTCTCCCACATGCCTTTTCGCAAACTCAAAATGTGCAATGGCTTTCTTCTGGTCTCTCTGCCATAAAGCCTAACTCTATGGACAGATACTCCAGTCTCTGCTGTGGAACTCTGCAGTTACTCCAGGGTTACCTTAAGTCTCTGTGCTACCTCTCTGATTAATGCCCTCCTTGCCCAGTCCGTGAGTTTTGGTGTGTGGCCGTCTCTTGGCATGTTTGCTGTTGTGCCATGTTCTTTCTATTTGGTTATGATAGATTTGATGGTGCTCCTAGGGATCATCAAAGATTTTGATATTTTTTTATAACCTAACCCTGACTTGTACTTCTCAACAACATTGTCCCTTACTTGTTTGGAGAGTTCCTTGGTCTTCGTGGAAGTGTTTGGTTAGTGGTGCCTCTTGCTTAGGTGTTGCACACAGGTGGACATCATTTCACTAATTATGTGACTTCTGAAGGTAATTGGTTGCACCAGAGCTTTTCATGGGCTTCATAACAAAGGGGGTGAATATATACTCACATGCCATATATGTTTTTTATTTCTGAAAAATAGTTTATGTATACATTTTTCTAATTTTACTTTACCAACTTAGACTATTGTGTTCTGATCCATCACATATAATTCAGATTAAAAAAAACAAACATTGAGCTAAAGGCTGTAACGTAACAAAATAGGTAAAAACCCAAGGGGTGAATACTTTTGCAAGGCACTGTATATTGAGCAAGATAATCATACAGTTTTAGACCTGTTTATATAGCCCCAGATAGTAACTGCCATGATATAGATTAGTTCTACTATAAACAGCAATTGTATTATATGTGTTTTTAAAGCCGCAGGACTTTAAGACCCAGCAGCAGCGGCTATACTGTTTAAAAGCCCTTATCCAAAAATGGCACCGGCTAGGCCTAAAGAAGGAGCACATGCTTCACCTTTTCTCTGCATCCCGGAAGTGACGTCATCTTTGGCTCCCTGTGCAGGACTCCAGGAAGTATCAGCCACCACCAGCGTGGTCTGTTCGAGTGCCCACCACAGCAGCCATCTGGATGTACCAGCTTCATAGACGCTCTTGCACTTTGTGCTCAACGCCTTCTGATATTTTACCCTTGTGAGTACTTGTATCTACACTTGCATTAAATCTTAAATCATCTACTTACTACACTTAGATTGGCGCTTGTGCTTTTTCCTCAGTTGTCCCAGAGCTGCTTCTTGCTTATCACTGGGCTGCCTTTCAAGGTGTACTTGTATGGACTTATTGGCCTTTATAAAGCCATTTTTATGTTATTTTAATGAACCTTTAGTGATTGTTCTTCATCCCATATGGTTTACATCTAACCCTGTGGACTAATAGCAGGCCTGATGTAAGTGCCAATTCGTCCATGTGTGTACAGAGCTGGAATGGCCTTTACGTGAAAACCTGCCATTGTGGTACAGCACATTCTGCAAATTCACAGAAGGGGGCAGAATCCACCAGACGGAAAGGCAGAAGTTGTAGAGTCGGCATCTTTGACAAGCTTGCATTTAGACGCGGGGCATGTGGGTGTCAGTGACTGTTTTTTTTTTGCTGTAGCAGATGGGGCAGAGAAATCTACTGGCTATAGTCTACAGCTGGTGGTGTGCTGGTGGTGTGCTGCTGGCAGATGTGCTGCAAGGACCTGGGACACCCTGTGCTATACCATCTGGAGACTGAGGTGAGTAAGGAGGAGGTACAGATTTGTGTCCCTTTTGATGCTCTTGCCCATGGGCTGAGTGGTGGGAGGTTAAATGCCTTGTCAAGGATGTGGTACCCAAATGGCTGGTGTTTCTGCCATGCTTGATGCGCTTGAGACAAAGTTTGCAAATTGCAACAGTACAATCAGCTGCACATGTGCTAAAAAAGGCCCAGACAGTTGAGCTGTGGAAAGCAGCTCCACAACGTGATGGAATAGGGTGGCTATTCTCTACTCTTCCATGATGGCTGCCTCGTTGGGGTTGTGCCTCACCCTCACTTTCCTCTTCTGCTCTATCTGGCACTCGATTCACGTCAGTGACCTCATCATCATCATCTCCTCCATCCTCATTACCACTGGAGACAACTTGGCAATACGATGCGGCTGCGGGAACATGACTGCCAATTTGTGTACCAGTGTTCTCTCCTCTCTGTAGGCTCAACCTCAGAACCAACCTCTGACTGTCGTTTCCTCCAGATGAAGCCACGTGGGAGGTGGCATAACTGGTAGAGGTGGAGCCTGGCGGTGGAAGCAGGCACTAACGCACAGAAATGTACTGCATTAAACGGCATGTAACGCACTAAAATATACAGCGTTAAACGGAAGATTATATACTGAAATATATGGCGTTAAACTTGCAATAACGCACTGAACTGTACGGCGTTAAACTTGCAGTAACGCACTGAAATATACTGCGTTAAGCATCCACTAACTCACAGAAATGTACTGCATTAAACGGCACGTAACGCACTGAAATATGGAAAAAATATTTTACTGCGCTATCCCAATGAATTACAAACCAAGGAATAAACCATATATACAGTGAAAAAAAGCTGCAACTAAAATGTGAGACACACACACTACATACAGTATATCATAAGAAAAAAAGCTGCGCTGGGTGATATTGGTGATCAAAAAATTTGAAATGACTTATGAAAAATTAAATCACATCTAAACGAATAGAGATAAATAACTCCATACAGTATACTTTCACATGAACATTTAAATGCAATCACCAGTGATATGTGCAAAGAGTAATGAAAAATAAAATATAAAGCAAAATAAATTAACAACAAAGTCAAGTCCACTCCGATGGGCTATTAGAAAGAAGCCCACTAGTAGAATGATCTTCCAAATGATGATTTTGCAATCCTCAAAATAGTGATAACGTGCAACTGCAACATCATGGAAGATGTGATGGGGTGCAACAGAGAGGTACCTCCACCCACAAAAATACTGCAGCTTACCAGCTCATTAGATCTCTTATTTAAGGAGATCATGCGTGTGCGGTATGTGGTGACGTCAGCACGCCGCTCCTCCCTACGCCGTTTCGTCACAGGTGACGTCTTCCATCTGTGACGAAATGGCGTAGGGAGGAGCTGACGTCACCACATACTGCGCTAGTCCCAAAAGTTACGGGCAGCATTCGAGAGCCAGCCGGCTCGTGTTTTATTCCAAAGCTATATACCTTCAGCATAACTGTAAGTGCATTACTGTTTTTTTAAAATAAATACTTTTAAACATATCATGCTATGAAAGTTTTTATGTCCTTCTATGGGGAATGAGTGCACATCAGCCATACAGAGGAAACCCCGTGCGGAGATTCTGAGGAGCCATCTATGTTTGAAAGACCCGAAGCTGGGGTTAAGAGCCACAGGCACGCATGATCTCCTTAAATAAGAGATTTAATGAGCTGGTAAGCGGCAGTATTTTTGTGGGTAGAGGTACCTCTCTGTTGCACCCCATCACACCTTCCATGGTGTTGAAGTTGCACTGAAATATACAGTGTTAAACTTGCTGTAACACACTGAATTGTACTGCATTAAACGAAAGATAACATACTGAAATATATGGCGTTAAACTTGCAGTAACACACAGAACTGTACGACGTTAAACTTGCAGTAACGCAGTAAAATATATACTGCATTAAGCGTGCACTGACGCACAGAAATGTACTGTATTAAACGGCATGTAACGCACTAAAATATACAGCGTTAAACTTGCAGTAACACACTGAACTGTACGGCTTTAAACTTGCAGTAACACACTGAAATATACAGCATTAAGCGTGCACTAACGCACAGAAATGTACTGCGTTAAACTGAAGATAACGCACTGAAATATACAGCGTTAAACTTGCAGTAACGCACTGAACTGTACTGCGTTAAACGGAAGATAACACACTGAAAAATATGGCCTTAAACTTGCAGTAACACACTGAACTGTACTGCGTTAAATGGAAGATAGCGCACTGAAATATACGGCATTAAACTGGCAGTAACACACTGAAATATACTGCATTAAGCGTGCACTAACACACAGAAATGTATTGCAAAAAACTGCACATAACGCTCTGAAATATACGGCGTTAAACTTGCAGTAACACACTGAACTGTACTGCGTTAAACGGAAGATAACACACTGAAATATACAGTGTTAAACTTGCACTTGCAGTAATGCACTGAACTGTACGGTGTTAAATTTGCAGTAACGCACTGAAATATTCTGCGTTAAGCGCGCAGTAACGCACAGAAATGTACTGCGTTAAACGGCATGTAACGCACTGAAATATACGGCGTTAAACTTGCTGTAACGCAATGAAATATATTGTGTTAAACGATCACTACACTAACACTGGCTGAACTATCCCTACATTCAGACTAATGTAAAGATAAATGGTCGCACTACACTCACACTGACTGAATTATCCCTACATTCACACTAATGTAAAGATGAATGTTCGCACTCTACTCACACTGAACTATCCCAAGATGCACACTAAACTTCTATTCTACACTGACAATAGAATCAGAATACCACACTATAGCACACTAACTGTCTAATAGCACTGAACAGAGCCCTGTTCTATTTCTCTCAACGCCAATATCACACTGAAAATGACCGCTATTGAAAGAATACATTTTTAGTGTGTGGCGGGACTAACAGCAATGAGCCATGATTGGATAGAGTCATCGTGACAGTATCCAATCATGATTCTGACAGTTCTCTGTGCCCTGATTGGGCAAAGCTTTCATTGATTCAGCCAATCGGGGCTTTCAATGCACTGTGCCATGGAAAACTGTCTTTTCTTCCAACTTACATTGCGGCCTAACCAAACTTGTACAATATTTCTGGCTATTATCTCTGAAATAATACACTCTAATGTTCAACATAAAACCTGCCTCATATCTCCCTCTAACATTACAGTCAAATGAAACTGTTTACATATTGTTCAGCCACTGTACAACATGTGTGGTTATTGTCATTGAAATAATACACTCTAATGTTTATTTGAAGATAAAACCTGCCACCTCTCCCTTTTTAAATTGCCACTACCAAGCTTTTTACATACGGTCCAGCAGCTGAACAATATTTTGGCTATTACATGTTATGCTGCGATCGGACTTCTCGTCGGAAAAAGATATGACAGCTTTTCTGATGGGATTCCGCTCAAGTTTGCCTTGCATACACACAGTGACGCAAAAGTTCGCTGAACTTACAACCGTCAGGAACGCGGTGACGTACAACACTACGACGAGCCGAGAAAATGAAGTTCAATGCTTCCGAGCATGCGTTGAATTGTTTCCGAGCATGGGTAGGAATTTTGCGCGTCGGAATTGCCACAGACAATCGCATTTTCGGATAGGAACTTTTCCCGACCGAAAAATTGAGAACATGCTCTCAATCTTTTGCTGGCTGGAATTCGGCCAGCAAAAGTCCGATGGAGCATACACACGGTCGCATTTTCCAAGGAAAAACTCTCATCGGTCTTTTGCGGGACGAAATTCCGATTGTGTGTATGCGGCATTAGATAGTACATTCTAATTTATAATTTATATTGCAAGAGAAAACCTGCCGTGTCTTTTTTAATTTGGAACATTTTTAAGGGCCCATGTTCTGTTCTGACTCTAGTTACTTTCTAACACATTGCAGTATATTTTAAATATTATGGAATCATTGGGTATAAAGGGATGGAAGAGGGTTCAGGGAATGAAGGTGTATTCCTGCTGGATAAAGAAAAATCAGGTCCTGCTAGCAAAAATTGCCTAATGCCGCGTACACACGAGCGGACTTTACGGTAGACTTTGCTCGGCGGACTGTTCGACGGACTTTACGACGGACTTTCTGAATGAACGGACTTGCCTACACACAATCCACCAAAGTCCGTCGAATTCGTACGTGATGACGTACGACCGGATTAAAACAAGGAAGTTCATAGCCAGTAGCCAATAGCTGCCCTAGCGTGGCTTTTTGTCCGTCGAACTAGCATACAGACGAGCGGACTTTTCAACCGGACTTGATTTCGACGGATTAATTTAAAACATGTTTCAAATCAAGTCCGTCTAACTTTTGAGAAAACAAAGTCCGCCTGAGCCCACACACGATCGAATTGTCCGACCAAATCCCGTCCGCCGGGCAAAGTCTGCCGTAAAGTCCGCTCGTGTGTACGCGGCATTATTAGCCATTTTTTGAAGTTGTAATGAAGCAGATCGGGATACTGCTGTTCTATTTAAGTGAAGCAATAATGTAATGTAAAGGATATAATTACACACCCAAAATATGTAATGTAGAATACAGTGTCACTGACACATACAGCTTAAAGGCATCTCTCAAGTAATTTTTACTGGTACAGTATACTTTAAACATTTTTTAGCCACTTCAATACTGGGCACTTTCACCCCCTTCCTGCCCAGGCCAATTTTCAGCTTTCAGCGCTGTCCCACTTGAGTGGCGATTACATAGCCATGTAACGCTGTACCCAACTGACATTTTTTATTATTTTTTCCCTCAAATAGAGCTTTCTTTTGGTGGTATTTGATCACCACTTGCTTTTTTATTTTTTGCTAAACAAGTAAAGAAAGACCAAAAATTTAGAAAAAAAATGTTTTTCTTGGTTTCTGTTATAAAATTTAGTAAATAAGTATGTTTTCTCCTTCACTGATGGGCACCGATGAGCCGGCACTGATGAGGTGGCACTGATGGGCACTAATGAGGGGGCACTAATATGCAGCACTGATGGGCACTGATAGGTGGCAATGATAGGCACTGACAGGCAGCACTGATGGCCAATGATGGACACTGATGGGCGGCACTGATGGGCACTGGTAGATGGCACTGACAGGCAGCACTTATGAGGAGGCACTGACAGGCATTACTGATGGACACTGACAGGCATTACTGATGTGCACTGATTGGCATCACAGGGGGCCACTGGTTGGCATCACAGGTGGACAATTGTGGGCACTGGTGAGCATCACAGGTGGGCATTGCTGATACGGCTGCACTGATAATCACTGCACTGCATTATCAGTGCAGACCCCCCTGTCATGAGAGACGCTTATCGGCTCTCCTCTACTCACACCCTGTCAGCAGTGACTAGAGGAATGCCGATAACCAGCACTTCCTGGTAACACTGTGGTCAGCTGTGATTGGACACAGCTGATCACATGGTAAAGAGCCTACGTCATAGGCTCTTTACTGTGATCAAAGATGCAGTGTGTCTGAGCGACACACCGCACTACTGATCACTGCATTGTGCAGCCCCGGGGGCGCATGAGCGGCTTGTTCAGCAGCATGTCATATGATGTCCAGTCAGAATGGCAGAGCATCCGCCCGGCCGTCATTTTGCTATAGGTCACGCAGGATGTGGTTAAAACCTATTTGCCAGTGCCCAGCTTCCTATGCCCTTCGTGGCAATCCTTTGCCTATTAACCATTGAATGGCACTATTTGCTTCCATATCAAAGAACACCCCTCGAGCACCTGGGGGGAATGATTATACTGGAGGCAGACAGACCTGGGGGGGGGGGGTTTACTGTAGGACAGACTGATCTGTGAATGATTGAACTGGGGGACACACTGACCTGGGAGGGATTATTCTGGAGGACAGACTGACTTGTGAGGATAGTACTGGGGAACAAACTGGCCTGCGGGATAGTAGTGGGGGGGACAGACTGACCTGGGGAGAGGGGATTGTACTGGGGGACAGGCTGGCCTGGAGGGAGTTTATTGGGTCGACAGAATGACTTGGGGATGATTGTACTGGTGAACAGAATGACCTGGGGAGGGAGGATTGAACAGGAGGAGGGGGACACACTGACCTGTAGGGATTGTGCTGGGAAACAGACTAACCTGGGGGATGATTATACTGGGGGACAGACTGATCTGGGGGGGTTGTACTGGAGATAGACTGACCTCGATAGGGGGGATTGTACTGTGGGACAGATTGACCTGTGAGGGAATGTACTGGGGAACAGACTGACCTGGAAGGAGGATTATACTGGGGGACAGACTGACCTTGAGGGATTGTACTGTGGGACAGACTGACCTTGAGGGATTTTACTGGGGAACAGACTGACCTGGAAGGAGGATTATACTGAGGGACAGACTGACCTTGAGGGATTGTACTGGGGACAGACTGACCTGGCAAGGGAGGAATTATACTGGGGGACCGACTGACTTGTGAGTGATTGTACTGGAG
Source organism: Lithobates clamitans (assembly GCA_037952925.1). Taxonomy (NCBI): domain Eukaryota; kingdom Metazoa; phylum Chordata; class Amphibia; order Anura; family Ranidae; genus Lithobates; species Lithobates clamitans. Next base: position 4,397,219 of record JBBGZY010000240.1, on the reverse strand, counting down.
AACAGACTGACTTGGAAGGATGATTATACTTGGGGACAGAATGACTTGGGGGGATTGGGGGAATAATATAGATTGGTGATGGGGGTGAAAGAAGGTGGAATCTGGGGTAAAAGGAGGATTAGTGCTAGGGGGGTAATGTTGGGAAGAACGATTTGAACTAGGGGACATACTGACTTGGGGGGAAAACTAAGATTAGGGCTGGAGGTGAGAGGAATTGTGCTGAGAGGGGATTTAGAGAAGGGATTTGCGCTGAGAAGGTGAAATTTGGGAGGAGTATATTGCACCAAAAGGTAGGTAGTAGGATTTTAAATAACTCTCCAGTGATCACACAAGTACACTCATGTAAGAAAAAATATGTACAAAATCTTTATTTTAACAATAAAATATTGAAAGCATGTGTCAAATTGTGATGGCTTGCATGCTGATACCAGCAAAACATTTATCCACTACAAACATGTATAGCTGTTTGTCAAGATGAGGAACTAGGGTCAAAGCGTTTCGCGGAAATGACCACTTCTTCAGGACCTCTTAAATGTACATGATCCCACAAGTGGATTCTTTTTCAGAGATTTCAATTCATATCCTTTTCATGCATCTTGTAACTAAACCAACACAGTATACAGAGATTAAATGATGGAATATCCAGTGATGTACAGTCTCGCCGGTCCATGGGAGAAAGATCATCCCCAGAGTAGAGCTCTTTATACAGAAAGACCCCAGAGTTTCCACATGGTATGTTAGTATGAGGAGCAAGCCCACTGTATTGTACACTACATACGTTTGACCAAACTGTCTATTGTCTCAACAGTTGCAGGTTGCTAAGCAGTCCCTGACTAATTTAACTAAGTTCTTCTTTCTGGTAAGCACAGACAAAGTTAGTTCTCTGTTAATTTTCAGTTTACACAAAATAGTATGTAATAGAAGTGTTTAATTTTTTTTTTAAATTATAGTGCTGAGGTTTATATATGTCCTTAAGACTCTTGCATGTGGCACAACAATTTAAGCATATATTACAGATAAAAGAAGGCTTTTGTTTTACCACTTGTCCACTGGGCACTTATACCCCCTTGCTAACCAGGCCAATTTTCAGCTTTCAGCACTCTCATATTTTGACTGATATTTACTCAGTCATGCAACACTGTACCCATATGAAAATCTTGTCCTTTTTTCACACAAATAGAGTTTTCTTTTGGTGGTATGTAATCACCACTTGTTTTTTTATTTTTTGTGCTATAAGTGAAATAAGATCGAACATTTTGTAAAAAAATGTATTATTGTTCATTTCGGTTATAAAATTTAGCAAATTAGTAAATTTTGGCCAAAAGTTATATTGCTACATATCTTTGGTAAAAATAACCCAAATAAGTATACATTATTTGGCCTTTGTGAAAGTTATAGAGTCTATGGTGGCAATCATTGAAAATTGATCAAACCTCATGTACTGATGGCCTATCTCATTTCTTGAGACACTAACAAGCCAGGAAAGTATGAATACCCCCCAAATAACCCCTTTTTTGGAAAGTAGACATTCCAAGGTATTTAAAATAGAAATAAAAAAGTGAGTATGTTGCGCTAAAATGAAAAAAAAAACCCATGAAAATCCAAATAAAAAAACTAAAAAAAAACCATTATAATGATATAAGCTTTCAAAGTCCAAAAAAACATGGCTTGATGAATAGCTGAAAAATCTGAGGAAGAACCAACACAGAAGTGTTTGTGAATGTAGATTCAGAAAAATCCTCCACCATGTGAAAAACCGACACAAAGGTTAACATGTACTCTTGCCAGAGTATGGACCCTCTGATTATGGAAGGTCACGTAAGCCTTAGTATATCCACCACAGATGATTAGCCAAGGGAGACAAAAGGCGATGGTATAAGACACACACACAGCTCCTGCTAATCTGGTCTCCGATCATCCTTTTTTTTTTTAGCAGTACACCCAATAAAGAGATAAAGGGCTCCATTAATGTAAAACTTCTTACAGATAGTTTATTGGACTAAAATATTGCATTTACATGTCTCCAAAGAAATACAGACAAATAACATGAACAGCAGCGATCAGTAATCCTGACCTATTTAGTCACTTCTTCCAGGGCATGGGTAACACTTCTTGTCATCACCATAGATAGTCAGTGTGCCCAGCCAGGCCTTAGCAATGTGCTCATTGAGCCTAACACTAAGTGCCCATGTAGTTCGGACCACATACTGTAGCCCACATGGGCACTGAAGAAGATATACCATGTGAGTGGTACTACACGTGAAAAATGGTTTGATCGTGTAAGTCCTAGAGATAATATTGGAGGAGAAGACAAGCATTTTCTTAGTTTTGTACCATGTGTAGTATCACTCACATGGTATATCTTCTTCAGTGCCTATGTGGGCTGTACTACCCGGGCACTTAGTGTTAGGCTCAATGAGCACATTGCTAACATTAGAAAAGGGTATAAAAATCATAGTGTCTCATGGAACTTTGACCTTGCACACAATAGAGATCCATCTGGGACCCTCTTTATGGGTATAGACCACTTTGTTTCCCTTTGGAGGGATAATCTTAGACTGAGAGAACTAAAATGGAGACCAAGTGGATATATCCTTAAGAATTATACTCCATACTATTTAAACTCAGACTGGGACATTAACTGTTTTATTAATAAATCCTGAACCTGCATCTTTTTTTACATTCATGTTTTTAATCAAATATTATGTTTCTTTTGTATTTCGTTTTTATCCAATTTATGTTTCAGCGATTATATTCACATTTTTTATATATGTTTGATTTTTACATTTCCAGCCATGTCTGGCTTTTGCCGCTTTTATGCAATATCCTGTTTGCCTATAATAAGATCTTTTGTGTATGGGGACACTTGAGCCATGTGTACGTCACGTCCACTATGGGCGGAGATGCATACCCTCTTTCTCGGGTTCCGCGATTGAAAGTGAGGTCTGAAGTTGCCGTTGTTTATAAAATGAGGCTTGGTTGCTTGTTTGAACCGCAGGATTGCACTAGAGAAAGCGAAGCCTGGCTGGGCACACTGACTATATATGGCAATGACAGGAAGTGTTACTCATGACCCAGAAGAAGTCCACTTGTGATTAAACCGGTCGGGCGGAGATACATAGGCCAGTCATCGTTCTATCCAAACTTATTACTGATCGCTGCAGTTCATGTTATTTGCCTGTATTTCTTTGGAGACATGTAAGTGCAACATTTTAGTCCACAAAACTATCTGTAAAAGGTTTTACATTATTGGAGCCCCTTCTCTCTTTATTGGGTTTACTGCTGAAAAAAATAGAATGATCGGAGACTAGATTAGCAGGAGCTGTGTGTGTCCTATACCATCGCCTTTTGTCTTCCTTGGCTAATTATCAGTGGTGGATATACTAAGGCTTATGTGACCTTGCATAATCAGAGGGTCCATACTCTGTGGTAAGGGTAAATCTCCACCTTTGTGTCGGTGGTTTTTCACATGGTGGTGGATTTTTCTAAATCTACATTCACAAGCACTCCTGTGTTGGTTCTTCTTCAGATTTTTTCGGCAATTCATTAAGCCATGTTTTTTTTTTGACTTTGAAAGCTTATATCATTATAATGTTTTTTTAAATTATTTTTATTTGGATTTTGATGTTTTTTTTTTTATTTTAGCGCAACATACTCACTTTTTTATCACTTTTGTTGTGTTTACTGTCTCACAATTATGTTGCAGCTTTCTCTTCATTATCTGTTGCCTAAATTGTTACACAAGCACAATATTGCCTACACAATTATTCAGAGGTTCAAAGGTATTTAATAAGAGGCATGGTGAGTTTTTTTGAAGTTTAAAGTGATTTTTTTCTCAAAATTCTTTGCATATCAAATTTTTTTTCACAAAAGTTTTATATTACCAAGTTATTTCTCACACACAGCATATGCATACTTGCAACTACACCCCAAAACATATTCTGCTCCTCCTCCTGAGTATGGCGATACTACATGTGTGAGACTTTTACACATCCAGGCCACATAGAGAGGCCCAACATGCAAGTAGCACCTTCAAGAGTTCTAGGAGCATAAGTTACACATATAATTTCCTGACTACCAATCACAATTTAAAGACTGTGGAGCCCCAGGACATTGAAAACGTCCCCAAATTTCCCCATTTTGGAAAGCAAACATCTCAACGTATATTCTATGAGGCATTATGAGTCTTTTTAACATGTCATTGTTTTCCATATGTTTTTGGAAAATGGGGAATGAAAATGAAAACGCATTTTTTTTTTCACAAAATTGTCTATTTATAAGATATTTCTAACACATAGCATGTACATAGCAAAAATGACACCCCAAAATGCTACTCCTCCTGAGTATGGCGATACCACATATGTGAGACTTTTACACAGCCTGTCCACATACAGAGGCATGGATGAGGCACATATGGGCATGAATGAGGCACAAATGAGACATGAATGAGGTACAGATGAGGAATGAATGAGACACAGATGAGGCATGAATGAGGCAAAGATGAGGCATGAATGAGGCACAGATGGACATGAATGAGTCACAGATGAGGCATTAATGAGGCACAGATGGACATGAATGAGGCACAGATGAGGCATGAATGAGGTACAGATGAGGCATGAATGAGGCACAGATGAGGCATGAATGAGGCAAAGATGAGGCATGAATGAAGCACATATGAGCATGAATGAGGCAGAGATGAGACATGAATGAGGCACATAGGGGCATGAATGAGGCACAGATGAGACATGAATGAGGCACATATAGGCATGAATGAGTCACAGATGGGCATGAATGAGGCACGAGTTAAGGTGAACACTGCTGCAGTCTCCCTCCTCTCCTCGCGTGCTGTACTGATCGGTGTGTACAGCATGTGAGAAGAGGAGAGAGCTGAACCGGACATGCGCCGGTTTGTTGACAAGTTGACAAGTGCTGCCACTGGCCCTTTACCCCGATCTGTGACATGACGGGTCCGGAGTACTTGACGGTCACATGCATTCCCGGAAAGTACAATTCTTGGAGGACAACATTGTATGCCCTCCCAAAATAAGCTGACCATGCTGTAGCCATCATTTGGCTATGGCCCGGTCAGAAAGTCAACCATGCCCCTTTAAATCCTTTCATGTACTTAGCATACCGCATTAGTGCTCTGCTTGAGATGCTCATAGATTCCCCAGGTCTTTTGCAATCCTAGCAATGGTGCCAACAGGAAGACCATAAACACGTGTTGTATTGTTTATTAAATACACCCCTAAGTACACCCCTAAATGAAAATGTCCAAATTGGGCCCAATTAGCCATTTTCCCTGCCCGGTGTCATGTGACTCGTTAGTGTTACAAGGTCTCAGGTGTGAATGGGGAGCAGTTGTGTTAAATTTGGTGATATCGCTCTCACTCTCTCATACTGGTCACCGGAAGTTCAACATGGCACCTCATGGCAAAGAAATCTCTGAGGATCTGAAAAAAAGAATTTTTGCTCTACATAAAGATGGTCTAGACTATAAGAAGATTGCCAAGATCCTGAAACTTAGCTGCTGCATGGTGGCCAAGACCATACAGCAGTTTTACAGGACAGGTTCCACTCAGAACAGGCCTCGCCAGGGTCGACCAAAGACATTGAGTGCACGTGCTCAGCATCATAACCAGATGTTGTTCTTGGGAAATAAACATATGAGTGCTGCTAGCCCTGCTGCAGAGGTTGAAGGGGTGGGGGTCAGCCTATCAGTGCCGCACACTGCATCAAATTGGTCTGCAGGGCTGCAGGGCTGTCATCCCAGAAGGAAGCCTCTTCTAAGAATCATGCACAAGAAAGCCCGCAGACAGTTTTCTGATGACAAGCAGACTAAGGACATGGATTACTGGAACCATGTCCTGTGGTCTGATGAGACCAAGATAAACGTATTTTGTTCAAATGGTGTCAAGCGTGTGTGGCGGCAAGCAGGTGAGGAGTACAAAGACAAGTCTTGCCTACAGTCAAGCATGGTGGTGGGAGTGTCGTGGTCTGGGTCTGCATGAGTGCTTCCGGAACTGGGGAGCTAAAGTTTATTGAGGGAACCATGAATGCCAACATGTACTGCGACATACTGAAGCAGAGCATGATCCCCTCCCTTCAGAGACTGGGCCGCAAGGCAGTATTCCAACATGGTAACGACCCCAACACACACCTCCAAGATGACCACTGCTTTGCTAAAGAAGCTGAGGGGAAAGGACATGGACTGGCCAAGCATGTCTCTAGACCTAAACCGTATTGAGCATCTGTGGGGCATCCTCAAACGGAAGGTGGAGGAGCGCAAGGTCTCTAACATCCACCAGCTCCGTGATGTCATCATGGAGGAGCGGAAGAGGACTCCAGTGGCAACCTGTGAAGCTCTGGTGAACTCCATGCCCAAGGGGGTTAAGGCAGTGCTGGAAAATAATGGTGGCCACACAAAATATTGACACTTTGGGCCCAATTTGGACATGTTCACTTTCACTAATGGCTGTGTGTTGAGTTATTTTGAGGGGATAGCAAATTTACACTGTTATGCCCCATACACACGATAGGATTTTCCGATGGAAAATGTTTCATAGGAGCTTGTTGTCAGAAATTTGGACCGTGTGTAGGCTCCATTGGACATTTTCCATCGGAATTTCCGTTACACAAAATTTGAGAGCTGGTTCTCAAATTTTCCGACAACAAAATCCATTGTCGGAAATTCTGATCGTGTGTACACAATTCCGAGTTCCACGCATGCTCGGAATCAAGCAGAAGAGCAGCACTGGCTATTGAACTTCATTTTTCTCAGCTTGTTGTTTGTGTCATATGTCACTGCATTCTTGACGTTCGGAATTTCCGACCAACTTTGTGTAACCGTGTGTATGCAAGACAAGTTTTCAACATCCGTCGGAAAAAAAACATGGATTTTGTTGTTGGAAACCCTATCGTGTGTACAGGGCATTATACAAGCTGTACACTCACTAATTTACATTGTAGCAAAGTGTCTTTTCTTCAGTGTTGTCATGAAAAGATGTAATAAAATATTTACAAAAATATGAGGGGTATACTTACTTTTTCAAGATACTGTGTCCAGTGATCCTGAGAACAGTAGCAGTGTTAGTATAGATGTAGTATGCACACCTTTCCCTTGCAGCACATCCTATATCAGGAATAGCTTACATACAATAAATATGTATTATAATATTTTGGGAAGCTTTACATATACAGTTGAATACTAAACTGAATTTTAATGGTGGTTCAACCATATATAGCCAAGTTTTTGTAACGAAAAATTAGACAGTATTGGAGCAAACAATCAAGTGAATTACTTAGGCCCCTTTCACACTTATACGACTTGTCCCACGATTTTGTACTGCAAAACCGTATGACAAGTCATTCTCCATGATTTTCAATGACTACCATTCATATTGGCACGACTTTAAGTCGTGCCGACTTCAAAGTAGTCCCTGCACTACTTTGGTCCAACTTCCATACGATTTGTACTCCATAGACCTCAATGTTAAACCCTCAAGTAGCATGCAAATCGTACCTGAATAATATAGACACGATTTCAGCACTACTTTGGTCCAACTTCCATACGATTTGTACTCCATAGCCCTCAATGTTAAACACTCAAGTAGCATGCAAATCGTACCTGAATAATATAGACACGATTTCAGCACTACTTTGTAAGCACAAGCTGAGAATGGTTTATGCCAAAGTTGTGGCAAAGTCGTACAAAGTAGTACAACTCCCAAATAGCGTCAAAATTGCGGTAAAATCGCGGCAAAGTAGCGCCCGCGAAATCGCGGTAAAATTGCGTGACTTTGAGGTTGTATAAGTGTGAAAGGGGCCTTAAGCAGAGCACCTAAAGAACGTTATATGTACATTAGAAATATTACCACGTGCTGTAAAATGAATACACTCTCTAGACATATTAATATTAATATTCATGTTAATGTATTAATAGGAAAATTAGCTGATATCTAGCTTAAGGCCCCTTTCACACTTATACGACTTGTCCCACGATTTTGTACTGCAAAATCGTATGACAAGTCATTCTTCTTGATTTTCAATGACTACCATTCATATTGGCACGACTTTAAGTTGTGCCGACTTCAAAGTAGTCCCTGCACTACTTTGGTCCAACTTTCATACGATTTGTACTCCATAGACCTCAATGTTAAACCCTCAAGTAGCATGCAAATCGTACCTGATTAATATAGACACGATTTCAGCACTACTTTGGTCCAACTTCCATACGATTTATACTCCATAGACCTCAATGTTAAACCCTCAAGTAGCATGCAAATCGTACCTGAATAATATAGACACGATTTCAGAACTACTTTGAAAGCACAAGCTGAGAATGGTTAATGCCAAAGTTGTGGCAAAGTCGTACAAAGTAGTACTGCTCCCAAATCGCGGCAAAATTGTGGCAAAATCGTGGCAAAATAGCGGCCACGAAATCGAGGTAAAATTGCGCTACTTTGAAGTCGTATAAGTGTGAAAGGGGCCTAAGGGTCCTAGTGAATTTGGGAGAGGGTGCTATGACAAGATCCTAGATGCGTTAACAACAACGTGTGGTTCCACAGAATGCATAATGCTTTTTCTGTACCACACTGCTTCCAACTGGAGCTCACTCATAGGCTGCATCGGGCTACTTCCACAGTTTGAGGTCTGCTTAGGAGTAGCTAGATCTGAGAATTAACAAGGCAGAGTGGGGGCATACAAAGAATTATACCACCAAACTACCAATGTTGTTTTGTCATTTACATTTTTGCAGACACTGTCCTGTCACATTGATCTAGATATAGCTTAGTATGATAGAATATTATTAACTAATAATAATTAATTTGAATGTATCTATCAAATAATCTGTACAACATAGCTTTCATAAATATTCTAAAACTATGTGCTATATGGAATATGTGCTAAAAAAATAGAACTTGTTCTCCCTACATACACAAAACAAATACTGTAAAATACATTGTACAAATATTTGTGAACTTAATATATTACAAGAATATATTTTCAGTCAAACATTCATCCAGTCAAGCATCATTAGCACCTTGGACCAGAAAAGGATTCTGGTAAAAACAATTTATTGAACCAACATAAATCATTTGATAGTCAAGACATTTTTTAGATTTTCCAGGATGTGAAAGCATACAAAAAACGAATAGACTTCAAGTATGGATAAGACAGATAGGCTAAGAGAGACAGCGCTGCAAATTATCTTGAACCAGACTGGGAGGCTGACAATAAAAATGTAAATATTCTTTCATAGCCTTTTTATACCACAGCAAAGTACCATTGACTTTCAGCCACATAATGATCAACAATGATACCAATCAGCATCTCAGAGTAGGCAAGGAGGTTGATGTACATATGGCTGGTTGGTTTCAAAATATTTATTCCTATATTTTTTTGATTTGCTGACATTGGGCAAGAAATATCCACACTATTGCTTTGCGCCCTCAAATACATCTCAAAAGTATTAGGCAGCACATGTCCCTGTAGCTCCTTAGTAATTTCAAATGCAATCTTCCAACTACTTCTGGGAAAGGAAAGGGAGGGAAAATAATAAATAATAAACAGTAGATCTGCAGTTTTGTTCCTTGTTTTTTTTTTTTCAAATGATTTTTTGCATTATTTAAAGTATTGTAATCCACTACCAGTTTGGGCTGCAACGAAAAGCAAATTATTCTTGCAGTGTCTCTTAAGCATTAAATAAAAACATTTTCTGTGAATTCTAATGCATCACAGCAAAAAAAGCTTGAAGGATGGCCTATAAAGGCTGCAAAGAAGTTATTTGAGATCAGATTAATTGGCTAAGCAATCCAAGTTATATACCCTCTTCCTCCTAATCTTTAACCCTTACTGCTCCAAAGAAGTGCTCAGCGGTCAATAACTAAATACCAGAGATATAACAAGGTATGGCATTTCAGATTTATCTACCTTTGCATTTAACTCCTATTTTTGCCCAATCCAGCATGGAGCTTAACCCTTCCTTGGCTGCAAATGTTAACACCGGAAAAATGATAATATTATACATGTTTTAAAGCGCCACCACTCTGAAAGTGCCCTTTTATATAAAAAATAACCAAAAATACTTCAGATACACAGAAGAGGGTATACAGTGCCTTGAAAAAGTATTTTCCACTTTTTGTCATGTTACAACCAAAAATTTATTTTATTGGGATTTTATGTGATAGACCAACAAAAAGTGGCACATAATTGTGCAGTGGAAGGAAAATGATAAATGGTTTTCAACAATTTTTACTAATAAATATGTGAAAAGTGTGGGACTGCATTTGTATTCAGCCTCCTTGAGTCAATACTTTGTAGAATTACCTTTCGCTGAAATTAAAGCTGCAAGTCTTTTGGGTGAGATCTCTACCAGCTATGCTCATCTAGAGAGTGACATTTTTGCCCATTCTTCTTTGCAAAATAGCTGAAGCTCTGTCAGATTGGATGGAGAGCATCTGTGAACAGCAATTTTCAAGTCTTACCACAGACTTTCAATTGGATTTAGGTCTGGACTTTTACTGGGCCATTCTAACACATGAATATGCAGTCTCAAGTTTTCTCCAACAAGTTTTCCTCTAAGATTGCCCTGTATTTGGCTCCATCCATCTTCCCATCAACTCTGCTCAGCTTCCCTGTCCCTGCTGAAGAAAAGCATCCCCACAACATGATGCTGCCACCACCATGTTTCATGGTGGGGATGGTGTGGTCAGGGTGATGTGCAGTGTTGGTTTTCCGCCACACATAGCATTTTACTTTTAGGCCAAAAAGTTCAATTTTGGTCTTATCTAACCAGAGCACCTTCTTCCACATGTTTTCTGTGTCCCCCACATGGCTTCTCGCAAACTGCAAACAGGACTTCTTATGGCTTTCTTTCAACAATGGCTTATTTCTTGCTACTCTTCCGTAAAGGCCAGATTTGTGGCATGCACGACTAATAGTTGTCCTGTGGACAGATTCTCCCACCTGAACTATGGATCTCTGCAGCTCCTCCAGGGTTACCAAGGGCCCCTTGGCTACTTCTCTGATTAATGCTCTCCTTGCCTGGCCTGTCAGTTTCGGTGGATGGCCATGTCTTGTTAGGTTTGCAGTTGTGCCATACTCTTTCGTTTTTCAGATGATGGTTTGAACAGTGCTCTGTGAGATGTTCAAAACTTGGGATATTTTTTTATAACCTATCCCTGCTTTAAACTTCTCCACAACTTTATCCATGACCTGTCTGGTGTGTTCTTCGGCCTTCATGATGCTGTTTGTTCACTATCGTTCTCTAACAAACCTCCTGAGGGCTTCACAGAACAGCGGTATTTATACTGAGATTAAATAACACACGGGTCGGCTCTATTTACTAATTAGGTGACTTCTGAAGTCAATTGGTTCCACTAGATTGTAGTTAGGGATATCAGAGTAAAGGGGACTGAATAGAAATGCACACCACACTTTTCACATTTATTTGTAAAAATAATTAAAAACCATTTATTATTTTCCTTCCACTTCACAATTATGTGCCAATAAAAAAAAAAGAAGGACGGCACCCTCTAAGTGCAGCATGTATGTTAAAAATATTTATTACAATAAATAAAAACACTCACATTTGAGTTCCTAAAAACCAGCATGTAAAGTAGTTTCATCCGCGTGCTCTCGGGGGATGTGGGTGTCACGGGCCAGTGGGGGGGTTCCTGGGATGTGAGTCCTGTGACCTGGGTCCTGGTAGCTGTTCCGGTGGTGCCAAGGGTCCTCAGAGCCTCCGAGCAGCCAGGATGTCCGTTTGCGAAGCACCGCCCACCTCACCCCGCTCCCGGAAGTGAAGACGCAGGTTAGCACAGCGCTCCACGGAGGATCCATGAGGGACATCCTGGCCGCCCGGAGGCTCTGAGGACCCTCGGCACCACCGGAACAGCTACCAGGACCCAGGTCACAGGACTCACATCCCAGGAACCCCCCCACTGGCCCGTGACACCCACATCCCCCGAGAGCACGCGGATTAAACTACTTTACATGCTGGTTTTTAGCAACTCAAATGTGAGTGTTTTTATCTATTGTAATAAATATTTTTAACATACATGCTGCACTTAGAGGGCGCCATCCTTCTTTCTTTTTTATTGTTCCAGAGCTTCTTCTAGCTTTTATAGACTGGCTGTCTTCCATTTATTCAGCATCATGTTATCCTTACATGGACTAATACCTGTACTTGTTGTGAAACATTAACTACCCCCACCAAGTTCCCCCTCTCAGGAACCCCCAATCCACCCCCTTCCCCCCACTATTTTTAGTTATATGTACTCGGCTACCCCCATTGTGCGCCATATTAACCCCTTGACAATTATGTGCCACTTTGTGTTGGTCTATCACATAAAATCCCAATAAAATACATTCGTGTTTTTGGTTGTAACATGACAAAATGTGGAACATTTCAAGAGGTGTGAATACTTTTTCAAGGTACTGTATATACCACATGAATACATTAAAATACAAATATTATTTAAAATATTTTAAAAATCTTAAAATTTTTTGTGAAATGTAATCAATAAAATATAAAAATAAAGTAAGTGCCCCTGTTACATTGGTGGCCAATATAACCCCTTCCCTCCTATTAAATTAGTGGTCAATGTTCTGCTTGTGTCTTACATTTGGCATCAGTGCAGAGGTGCTCCTTTACACTGGTGGTCACAATTACATTGGCTGTCATTGTAGTGCCCTGCTTACTCTTCACTGGTGCTCAGTGAAGTATCCCCATTTTATTGGTAGTCGGTGTAGCGTCTGCCATTTCATTGATGGTCACTCATGATCATGGATTTCAAATAGTATGCAATCAGGCAGGCCCTTTCACTACATAGTTGAAGGTAAATCTAAAGGAAATTGAAAGGAAATTTAATAAGACACGCGGCCATTCACTAAAACTAGAAGAAAAGCTAACCATAAAAAAATAGTTTAAAAAGTTAACCTTAAACTGCGTAGAGGGTTCTTTACTGTAGTGCCCCGTACACACGATCGGATTTTCCGACAACAAATGTTGGATGTGAGCTTGTTGTAGGAAAGTCCGACAATGTGTATCCTCCATTGAACGTTTGTTGTCGGACTTTCCGCAAACTAATGTTGGCTAGCAGGTTCTCAAATGTTTGTTGTTGGACTTTCCGATCATGTTCCGATCGACACAAGTCCGTCGGACAACGCAGTCCACGCATGCTCGGAATCAAGAACGAGCCGAAAGCGCTCGGTCTTGTAAAACTAGCGCTCGTAATGGAGATATCACGTACGTCTTTCATGTACGTCACGTACGTCACTACATTTGTAATTGTTGGCCAACATTTGTGTGACCGTGTGTATGCAAGACAAGTTGGAGCCAACATCCTTCCAACAGAAATCCACGGTTTTGTTGTCAGAAAGTCCGATCGTGTGTACGCTGCATAAGAGCGGTAAGGATGTGGAATTCTCTTGCACAGGCAGTGGTTTCAGTGGGGAGCATCGATAATTTCAAAAAACTATTAGATAAGCACCTGAATGACCACAACATACAGGGATATACAATGTAATACTGACATAAAAGAACACACATAGGTTGGACTTGATGGACTTGTGTCTTTTTTTAACCTTGCCTACTATGTAACTATATAACTATGAACAACAAGAATTGTATAATGTGTATCCAGCTTGAGAGTAGGGATAGTTCAAATCCCTGTCAGATTTATATTGCTGTTTGTGTCTCCACTAGGGAGATCCACCCTCTTGATTTGTCTCGGTGACCATTGTCAGAAAAAATATACAATTATGAGCTGCCGCTTGGTAAGAAATAGATGGGAAATCTTCCAATGCAAACACTTGTTTCAAGTACAACTGTCTTAAGCTCGGTTCACACTGAGGAACAGAGTGACTCACAGCAGGGGGTCCTGTGCGTCTCCATTTCACACTGGTGTGAACCCAGCCTAAAAGAGCATTTCCCCTAACTTTAGAGAAATCTACTCTCACTTTTTGTTGTGTCTAAAGACTGCAAGTGAATGATATCGCCTCAATGGACATGGGCAGAAAAAACATGCCAGTGGTTTTAACCATTTCCTACTCTTTAGACATTCATCTTACAAACAAAGCTATTTTTGTTTGCGGGCTTGCAAATAGCATGTGATTTACAACTGTTTAGCAAGTAGACACCTATATGTAACACCCAGAAAGTCAAGGTAAAACGTATTAGGTAATAATTTACCAAGTGAGTTAAATGCCCTATCCATAGCAGTACAGAAAAGTAGCAAATCATTAACTCAGACTGCGAATAGTATGATCTTGTCATTAGTACATGTTCAGTGAAATACTTCTTTTAAAGAACAGCTCTTCTCTCCAAGGAACTATAACACTGTTATCACACTTGCTAGCTTTCTTGAGCAAGCCATGAATATGTTGAGCTGCTCAGCAGGCTCCCTTGTTTCAGATCCAACCTGCAGACCACTTCTCAACCTTTTCTTGTTGGGTACCTCTTCTATAGACCATGATGCAAGTGAAAAATAGCATCACCGTGTAATGAAGTGAGTCTGAGTGTTTTTTAAAAAGAGCATTAATGCACCCTGGGTGCACAGTACTTCATAGTAATAAGAAACCACTTGTCATAGCTTGATAAAGGGTTAGAAGAAATCTGCTTGCTTGTAAAAATAATGTATTGACTGATATGCCTTACTGTATACTGTAGCTAGAAATGCGATGCTTGGCATTTTCTGTGAATAAAAAGAACGGCATAAAGAACAACACCACACAAACTGCCACATGTGTATTTATTCATGTTAATATAAAACACAATTTATGGTCTATTTAGAAAGAATTTGCCTTTTTTGTCATTTGAATAAATGCAAATTTGACTGGTCACTATTAGGTTTATCTTCTTTAAAGTGAACCTGTTAGGTACACCACAATGCATAAACTAATATTTTGTAATGAAGGGCAGGCGGTTGCATGTCCGCAAGTGCTTAGTTTTGTCTTCATACAAAGTCCTTTGTGCATAGGTAGGACCCTGGATCCTAGCAACAGGTTGTATATGGGGCATTGACATCTATCAAAGTGGAGATTAAGCCCTATCTTCTTCCATCTGCTAAACTCAGTAGAGGATCTTGCATCTGATAGCTGAATGACAGATAGGGTTTAAAGTAAAACTATAGGCAAAATAAAACAATTGCATATACAGTATGATACAATCTGTCAATACCATTAGCACATCAGTTTTAGTTTTTCTCAGTACCCTTATCTATTCTAACTTATTTTGCCTACCTGTTGATCCTGCCAATATATGAGTTGTTTTTCTGCTTCCTTTAACAGGCCAAGCTGTCCAGTCCTGCAAAATGTCAGCCAAGCCATATAACAATGATAAAGGTTCTGACTATAGTCAGTTTTTATTCATGAGGATTAAACCCCTTTGAAAAAAAAATGCAAATGTTGCTGAAACTTCAGTGTTAGCTTTGAATTGATCCTTAATTTGTTTGTCTGTTACTTAACCACTTCCCCCCCCGAAGGATTTGCCCCCTTAATGACCAGAGCATTTTTTGCGATACAGCACTGCGTCGCTTTAACTGACAATTGCGCGGTTGTGCGACACTGTACCCAAACAAAATTGACATTTTTTTTCCCCAACAAATAGAGCTTTCTTTTGGGGTATTTGATCACCTCTGCGATTTTTATTTTTCGCGCTATAAATAAAAAATAACCCAACAATTTTGGAAAAAAGCAATATTTTTTACTTTTTGCTATAATAAATATCCCCCAAAAATATATATAAAAAAAATTTCTTCCTCAGTTTAGGACGATACATATTCTACTATATATTTTTGGTAAAAAAATCGCAAAAAGTGTATATTGATTGGTTTGCGCAAAAATTATAGCATCTACAAAATAGGGGATAGATTTAGGGGATTTTTATTATAATTTTTTTTTTTACTACTAATGATGGTGATCTGCAATTTGTATCGGGACTGCAACATTGCGGTGGACAGAACGGACACTTTTGACACTATTTTGGGACCATTAACATTTATACAGCGATCAGAGCTAAAAAAAAGCCACTGGTTACCGTATAAATGTCACTGGCAGGGAAGGGGTTAAACACTAGGGGGCGATCAAGGGGTTAACTATGTTCCCTCAAGGTGTTCTAACTATAGGTGGGATGGGCTACTAGGACATGGCAGAGATCGATGCTCCCGATGACAGGGAGCGGTAGATCCTTGTCATGTCACTAGGCAAAACGGGGAAATGCCTTGTTTACATAGGCAATTCCCCGTTCTGCCTCTCCTCGCCACAATCGCAGGCCACCGGGCAGACATCAAGTCCGCGGGACCCACGGGCACGTTCCGGCTAGGCGGCTTACACGGAGGGACGTACGGGTACGCCCTTTTGCCCACCCATGCTATTGTGCCAACGTATATATCGGCGTTCGGTGGTCGGGAAGGGGTTAAAGTTCATTTAAAACAAAAAATCCTTTTAAGACCACCCTGTCCACAGGGTGACACTGCTGCAATGCAATTTCACTGTGCTTTATCAGTTTTTACTCTTTGGTTGATCTTACAAGTTATATAAGCCTAAAAATGTATCAAATTTGCAGATTTATATCTCCTGAACCTTATTGCAGTAAGCACAGTCCAGTGTAAGTAAAAGTGCTTCACTTCCTTACTGACTGTTTAAAAAAAAGCTATGGAATATTCCTAAAGTCATACCTTTCGAAGAGGGCAAGCAGGCAACTCCACCCCGGCATCAACTGACATGCTTAAAGAGAATATTTATTTTTTTAACTTTTTCTTAAGTATACTTGTTGAAGATATGTTAAGAAGCTAGGTGTAAAAACAGTATCTTGTTTGTGTGTATAACTTTTATTAATATATATACAGTCTATCTATCTATCTATCTATCTATCTATCTATCTATCTATCTATCTATCTATCTATCTATCTATCTATCTATCTATCTATCTATCTATCTTATATTTATGAGGCAGTCATATTTGCATACTATATATGCAAGCTCTGCGTCCTGCTTTGCAATGCTATGCAATGGTTGTTATTTACTGCTCCCTTCTCAAAATGTAAGTTGTTTGGGTTTATTTTAATAAGAAAGTGAGTGTTGTAAACTTAGCAAAAGGGGTAGCTGTGTTGACATGAGTGATCTAATCATATACAAGCAAAAAAAATAATAATTTCCCTCTACAAATGATTGAGTACTAAATGTAAACACAACTTCACAATATTCATATAGGCCTCATGCACATTGGGAATGAGAGACTGAAAATATACCCAGCATAAAACTCTTAGCTTCTGTGCATCTGCTTTTACCTGTGCATATTTCCCGAATGTGAAACCTCTGCGCTCAGGAAATACATTGTACATGCATGCACAGGTAAACACTGATGCACAGAAGTTTTCACTTGTATGGAAGGCTGTATGCGGCACCTGTGGCTTCCAGATGTTAGAAAATGCATGAAACTTTCCAGTGGGCATATTTTCAGCCTCTCATCATCCATATGAATGAGGACACATAGATAAACATCACACTTTGGCAAGGTATACAATAACAAAAATATTAAACAGCAGGCATGTATAAATGTAACAATATATAAAACAATTACTTTAAGGTAATCATTCACTAAAGTAATACCATAAAATGTGTGATCACTACCACTAAACATTATTCTTTTCCTCTAACAGTATAGGATGGGTAATCTCCTCTATGTGACAGTAACTGACAAAAACAGAATAGTACCTCAAATCATTTTACTGAATATAGCCAATGCCTTGGCTACACATACGGTGGGTATTGGCTGTATTCAATAAAACTATTTTGGAAAATGACCTATGTGCCAGTTCCTACTTCCCCATTTCAACTCTTGTTGCCAACTGCTAACACGGGTCCCTTGAGAGCCAACAATGATCCCCCTTCAGATGTCCACTGAGAGCTTCTGATTGCCTGCCCAACATCATCTTCCATGTATTAAATATTCATCAGCAGACTGCTGGAGAAGGACTGCTACAGTCCCTGGTTTAAACAAGTGCTGCTGCTGAACATTTACCTTTTTAGCCAGGAAAAGAAGTAAGAAATTCCTATATGCATCTGAAAAGGGGATTTCACTAAACTGTTTTCAATTTATTTTTTTTCCAAAAAGTGCTGCTGTTTGCGGCTTTGCTGAACTGTAAGTTCTATGCTAGCTCTCATTAATTACTATAGGGGTAATCCTATTATATGGCTTGAGAAGTAAAGGAGGAAATTGGCAGCTTGTTGTGTGAGTTTTAAAGCATATGTCAATGCAAAATAAAATACGGTAAAAACATATAGTACATCTCTGAAAGACCCACACACTTCCCCATGTTTTATCCCTTTAAAGTGGAGTTCCACCCAAAAAAAAAATCATTAATGTGCATGAAAAAAAAATAAAAAACATTTGGAAAAATCTTTTTTTTTTACTCACCTCTTTAATGCCTGTTGCTAGGGGGTCCCTCGTAATCTGCCCTTTTCGGCACCTGGGCTCCTGACATGACTTCCCTTGGCGCAGGAAGGGAGATCAGCTCTCCTCCCCTCTAGGCAATCATCTGGGACACGTGACAGGTCCCACATGATTGCGCGGCCAGTCACGGTACGTGGCATGGCTCAAGCAGTGAAGCCACAGCTGGGCGCCCACAGTTACAATGCTGGCGCCGCCGAGCGGAGGGGGAGACGAGCGGGGCTTCATTCCCCCACATCGCTGGACCCTGGGACAGGTAAGTGTCTGATTATTAAAAGTCAGCAGCTGCAGTATTTGCAGCTGCTGACTTTTATTTTTATTTTTTTTAAAGCAGAACATGGTTACACAGTTACATAGTAGATGAGGTTGAAAAAAGACACAAATCCATCAAGTGGATTATATGTCAGTATTACATTATATATCCCTGTAAACACACTACAAGTACAGAAAAATAACTGTTAATATGCCAGAAATATAGTGTGTTTCTACCTTCCTTTCAGACATGACAACACAGCTCTGAATTCCTAGGCATGCATTGTTAGCCCTGCCTACTTCAGTTGTGATGGGTTGAAAAGAACACAGAACTCATCCAATCCCCTTCTCCCCTCCACATCTTCATAATCCCTCCTTGTGCACAGGCAGAGAGCACAGGACATTAACAGCTCACAAGATTTTTTAGAAGAATCAACAGTTCTTTTGCATTAATTAAACAGATATAATAAACAATCATATATTTAGCGGACCAAAAGGGAGGAAAAAAGAGAGGTTCATTGCTAGGGTTGGCATAAACTTAAAGCTTCACTTAAAGCATGGTGGCTTTTACTTCCAAAGTCAATAGGGAAGTTACAGGGTCCTCTGAATAAGTGATTCCTCAGACTTGGTTCCTCTAGCCAAATGCCTACTGGTCTCTGGTGGGAAATATAGCTATGATGATCTTTGAATGGTTTATCCATTTTTGGGTTTGCTATTATAATGTAATTGTAAATAAATCTATGTAAATCATGTGTGAGTAGCAATCTAATCAGGTAACAAGTAGAATTGCCTTATTTGGGAACAAATCCAGTGTTGAAATAATGATTTTTGAAATGTGATCAATAGTAACTAGCAAACCAAAATCAATTTTGGTAATTTGGTAAAATATAGTAAAAACTCTGTGAAGCTTTACTGAGTCCTAGATGCAATAAGTTAATGACTCCTGTGTACCTCCACGCACAAAATGTTAGTGGTCTGTTGCGACTGCTTTAACACCATACACCATTTGTTGAATATGGGTGTAGGTCTTGCCAGTCAATTACAACTTATCTTTAGATTGTTTACTTTGTGTCTTCATGATCAATTTTCAATGTGTTTATGTGCAGAGACTTTGGCAGCAGTGAGGAGCTCCAAGCAATGTAGATGTCAGAATATTTTTTGTACATTGTGACAACCACATCAACCACTGTGGCTATGTTAATGCTTAACCACAGGGAAAAGACTGCATTCCCTTATTGTTGCTCTGGTCATGCTATTAGTCATTACTGCTGGTAGGAACAAGTACAAACAAAACAGGGAATATTTACTGAAAAAATCAAAATTTTTTTTGTACTGACAATACAGTTGTGCCCAAGTTGGGATCAAAGTTCTCATTTTTTATAAACGCTTTAAAATACCTAATAATAGCTCAAAAGAAAAAAAACATATTTGGACTAAAACAATATATAATTAATAACTTAATTTCTGTTTAAAAAAATTGAGTGTAGTTTTAACCACAGAAACAATAGTTGAAACAAATATTACAGATTCCTAAAAAAATCTTTTTATTTTTTTTTTTAAACTTGTTTACAACAGAATACTTAGTTTTAGAGACATCCAAAACTTACAAAACTTCTTGACAAACTGACCCACCTACATATATGTTTTTCATACTACAGGTTAAATCATTTGTGCAGGCAAAAGATATTACGCTGATAATACAAATGCTGTATATGATCTTTGATCATAGTACTTAGTTATATTTGATTTAATGATTATAATATATGTTATATTTTATGTAATGATTTATAACAATCTATAGCATTCAATCAGATTTAATTTTTCAGCAGTATTGTAAATTGAGATGAATGAAAGAGGATTCTTGATTGGCTGCTAATTTTTGACCAAACTACACGTAATACAATATGATGCTGAATGAACATATTCGCAAACGTTTCTTCTTTCTGTTGACAAGCAGTTCATCACTGCATTCTGGATAAGTTATTATTATTATTATTATACAGTATTTATATAGCGCCAACAGTTTACGTAGCGCTTTACAACTTGAGGGTAGACAGTACAAATACAATACAATTTGATACAGTAGGAATCAGAGGGCCCTGCTCCTTAGAGCTTACAATCTCTCCAGAGACCGTGATGCAGGGTACCCACTTTTCTCCACAATAATCAGCCACTGTTTTTCAAGTGGCTGGATATCTTCTGAAAGTAAACCATGAATAAGTGTTGTGATTGTACCCAACACACTGTGAATAAATAATTGCTTTGAAAGTACCTGTGCTATATGTAAATCTTTCCAGATATGTGAACTTATCCAGAGTGAACTTATTGAATTTAACCCAAATAACTGTTTCCTAAGCTCATAATATATAAATATATCAAATATAGTCATTGGGGTAGATTTACTAAAACTGGTGCACACAAAATCTGGTGCAGCTGTGCGTAACCAATCAGCTTCAAGGTTTTATCATCAAAGCTTAATTGAACAAGCTGAAGTTAGAAGCTGATTGCTTACTATGCAGAGCTGCACTAGATTCTATGTGCACCAGTTTTAGTAAATCTCCACCATTGTTTTATTATAAATATAATATGGTCTCTACCTAATTCTTTTTTTTTTTATCACACTGATATCTTAAATGAAATATTTTGTAACATCAGTGTCTATCTATCTATCTATCTATCTATCTATCTATCTATCTATCTATCTATCTATCTATCTATCTATCTATCTATCTATCTATCTATCTATCTATCTATCCCAGTGTTTGTCAACTCCAGTCCTCAAGGTGCCCCAACAGGTCATGTTTTCAGGCTCTCCATTATTTTGCACAGGTGATTTGATCAGTTTCACTGCCTTAGTAATTACCACAGCCAGAGAGAGAGAGAGAAAGAGAGAGAGAGAGAGAGAGAGAATCCTAGATATGTGCTGTGAGTACCATTACTTGAATTTTCTTACACACTATTGACTCATTTGGTGATTTCAGTAACACTTATGAACTGCTAGTGAGCCTTTGACCAAATGTGATGCCAATCTAATAAGCACAACAGAGAATTTCGAATGTTTGTATTTTATTGTCTGTAATCAAAGCTATTTGGAGAGTCTGTTCCAACAGCGTTAACAATAATATTTTAATATTCATATTTTGTCCCATTGCAATTGAGAAATGACATGGGGGATGGTTAATCAAGTTTTACATGTAATCAATATTCAGAATTAAAGAGGATAAATAAAAGCACACATTTTGTGAACAGTGACTTCATTGGACGGATAATCTTAGATATTACCTATTTAGTTCATAAGAGTACATTATTTCATTAATCACATTTGTTTATTAATTGTTATCATATTTTTAGCATGCACTGACATCTCCCTAATATGAAAGCATGACCTTTTTTATTCAGTATGAGAGAATATTTGTAAATTTTTGTGAATCGCATATTATTTTGTAGCAATGTTAATATCCACTGTCTTCTGCTTTGTTGCAAAATAGTTTAACTAGACTGCACTGGATTTTTTTTAAGACTCATGAAAATCTTAATGTTTCCACAAAAGGAAATAAATGAGCCCCACACACTTTCAAAAATCTGTGTAATTATTATTAAGTTAGGCTAAAACACCTAGTAAAAATCTACAAATGTAAATTTTTGTGCACTGATATGATGAAATTATTACTGAAGCTATATAAAATTTAATAATGTTAATTGCACACAAATGTTGCTCAAAACTATGATATAGCTGCTCATTTCATCCTCCAAAAATTGAAGGTGGTTTTCTTATCTAAGTCACTGAAAAGTTCAAAAGTACATTAAAATCACTGTGTGCCTATTCCCATCTGTTTTATTTATGATTGACATAATTTACTCATTAATTTATACACAAATACATAATGCAGAATTAATGAATCTCTGATCTGTTGCCAAGTTTTTTTTTCTGATGTGGATACCAGGTCAGTAACTGAAAATGAAAGAAATTAAGTTAACATTTCTAAATGCAAGTCAAGTGCTTCTAATAGGCTGTTGAGGTCTTTGTATTAAGGAATTAGATTTGCCCAGTGCTATCCAGCCATGCTGGACTTCCAGACCACTGATAAATCCTGCAAATCTAATATTATACTAACTGCTGTTTTGCGACCAGATGCTGACAAGGGGTTTTAGGCTGTCCTTAGGTTTTTTTCTGTACCTCAAACCATGTTCAGTATCAGACACCTTGATAATAAAAAATCTGTAAAATATACTATGTAACAGCTAATGTCATTCACTTAACCACAAACAAATCATAATTCCCATCATAGGATAGAAAGTCAAGCCAAAGATTTGCTTGCTTAATCAGAACCTCCATACAAAATTATTTTGTGTAATATTTTTATGTAAAGCATTCACATTCACTTTTTTTTTTATTTTAGTTTAAAAGAATGGCTTTCTTATTTTAGTTAAAACGTAATTTGCTAAATAAATATGAGGCGCAGCATTTTGGAATATATTGTAATAATTGTTCAAAGCATCTAAACACATATAAAGTGCCAGTATGTTAAAGGTAAAAATAAATAATGAATCATAGTCAATGCATTTTTATTTTGTTAACTAGTTAGCTAGAGGAGATTGTTATTATCTTTAAAACCAAGTTATTCCATAAGTGTGAAAATGGATCACTCCACTAACAGCGTGTCTAAGACTTTATCTTGTGGTGCTAGCAGTCTGCTCTTGTCATTCTTCATGGCCTTTAAAAAACAAACAAATCATCTTCTCACACTCTACAAGATACCATACCCCTTACTCGTCATCACCTTGCATCCTAGAAACCATAGAAGACATATTAGCTATTTGCTTGAAGATTTTTTTTTTATCTGCCAAAAAAAAAAAAAATCACAGGTCATAACACACTTTTCAACAATCTCCTTGCACTGCCACTTTTTAATCCCCTCATATTTTTTTAATTATAATTATATCATTACCAGTGATGCTTTGTAAGTACTGGAGACACTTTGGATGCAAAAAAATGAATAGTTTATACTCTAAACCCTGTTGATTACTATATATTATATGGAAACCAAATTTTCATCTATAAAAGACAGTGTTTTTAAAAATATAATGTTTGAAAAAAATAAACCAGACATTCAGAAGATAAGGAAAAAAAAATAGAAAAAGAAAAAAATTCAAAAGTATGACATTTGTAATATTTATTATCTGCTAATAAATGCTAATATGTTGCTGCACATTTGGAAACAGACAATTAGAACTATTGAAATGCATGCTATTGTTTCCTAAAAATGTAAAGCAAATGATGTTTCCAACAGGGACGGTAAGGTCTAATAGAACAAACGTATGGCAATACCTTAAAAGCGTGTGAGGTGATATTTTGTATCCTGACAAGGTTAAACAAATAAGGGTTTCTATATGAACACAGTCCAGGAACAAATGACTCCATGTGATATGTTAAATATTTAAACAAGATTTTTCATGTAAATTCATTTTCTTCATGTATGTAAACGTCCTGTCTCATTTTATGACAAATAATGTGCAACCAGTAGTATTTACCAGTAGTAAGAGGCATATTGATGCAGTTAAATATTTTTGGCTTTGGGATCAAGAAGATTTTCAGTTTATTTCTCAGCCCTTATATAGAAATGTAAAAGGCTAAGTTCAAAGTGAGGAGACTTGACAGATTTTGTATGCAGTCACTTGCTCCGTTTACATATCATATGCGTCTTAAACTTTTTTTTATAATAATAAGAAAAATTGGTTTCTGAAGGATCTGAGAATTGTAAAACTGCGCCATCAAATCACTTAACAAAGGCAGCTTATAACGTTTGCATAACTTAAAAGACAGTTTGCAATAGGCGTCTACTTAAAATAATCACTTATTACATATAGGTGTTTATCTGAGTTGCCATCTAATCACTTTAATTACTGTTGCATCTAAGTAATACAGGTTTTGTGGTTAATTATATTACGTTAGTGCCTCTTTGCATTTAGTTAGCCACACAACCTGTATACATCATCTAAAGACAGCAGTTTACAACTTATGTGTTAATTCCACTTGCACTTTCAGTGAGCTAATTACCTAACAAGATTATATTAATATTGTGGTTGTAGTGAAAACTGAAAAATATCATTTTATAAAAAACATATATATAGAGGGTCCAAATACAGCAAGTATGCAGAATTTACACTCACTAGAAGGTAGCAAATTAGTTATTAGCAAAAGATAAATATTTTAGGCAGACTAGACCTGTGGATATTTCAAACACTGGTTTGGTTTTGTGAAATTTCTATTTTGTTCAAAAACACATGAATTCAATGTAGCATTGCAAGAATAGTTCCTTTTGTAATGTAACCACATCGTTTTAATTAGGGTTACAGCTTGGACAAAGGGCAGCTATTGGAGTTCATTTTAAATCTCGAAGATATTGTGTAAAAACTAAGGCAAAGAAAATTGTATCAAAATTTGAGAAACTGTCAGTAGCAGCAAGTTAAGTGCTTGAAAAACACCATGGAAACTGATTGGTTGCTATGGCTATCTGCTCCTTTTGTTTTATTTGCTTCAAATTTTGTAAATTAGCCTGGTTTGACTTTTGCTGGTACTTTTTCATTTACTCTGTTTAACTCTATAGCCCCCCTTTACTTGTTAATTACTAAGAGGAAGTTATACCTTCAAAGCTGCCTTCAAATGAAACCCCCATAAGGAGTAGGAAAGCAGGAGGAGGGAACACAAAATAGTATAAGAACTTGTGAATAGTTCTGGTTGGAAATTAAAAAAAAAAAATTGCAAAGCGTATTTAGAATACATTTCTGCTCCTCTTATAGAGATTCACAGTATGCTCTACTAAACAAATACATTTTTCATATTCCATTTATTGTTATTCTTGAGTTATGCAAAAATACAAGCCTTTAAAACATATAATGTAAAGGCCATCAATTGTTAATCAATTATAAATATTAGTTCACTTTAATTTAGTGTGGAGCTTGTGTCATGTGCATTTGTGCCACATTCTTATCATCTTTAAACACTGATAGTAGTAAAAGTGAGCCGTAACCAGATGATTAGTAATTATATGGGCAAACACAAACTATGTAATTTACATAGACAAATGGGAGCATGAGTGCATCTGCATGAGCATATATATATATATACAGATATGTATTATCCAGACACAAACAGACTGATTATATATATATATATATATATATATATATATATATATATATATATATATATATATATATATATATATCTATATCTATATATATATATATATATATATATATATATATATATATATATATATATATATATAAATAGATATAGATATAGATATATAAATATCTATATCTATATAGATAGATAGATAGATAGATAGATAGATAGATAGATAGATAGATAGATAGATAGATAGATATAAATATCTATATAAGTATATATCTATATATTTCTATATATATGAGCAACAACACAGTAAATGCCCATATGGTGCCTGTGAAATTAGAACCACATTTGATCACGTAATGAAGCCAATTCCCTTTCAAAATCTTTACATCATCTATAAATTATGCTCTTTATCCTACTTTCAGAATAAAGTCTAAATTCTTGAATTTACACTAAAAGCCTGTCTTTTAACCTGACCTATATTACAGATAAGGTAATCCTGTGGTTGTAAATTGTTGGTCCTTTAGTAGCTTGTATGTAATATACTGTGAGGCTTCATGGGGAAGATGACCATTATCTTCACTTTACACAGATTACTAAGTGTATAGATGGAATTTCTTCATATAAGCACTTCTCACCCTGTTTTACACATATTGTCCTTTAACAAAGCTCCAAGCTTCTACTTAATACAAGAAAACATTAGATAGATAGATAGATAGATAGATAGATAGATAGATAGATAGATAGATAGATAGATAGATAGATAGATACATAGATACATAGATAGATAGATAGATAGAAACCAACATACTCATGTATAACAGTAAATACAATTATGTAATAATAGAGAACATGTTCATTATTATGGGGGGAAAATTACACTATTATTGGTGTAAAAATCAACAATGACCCCTTCATGTAAATTCTAACTTACTGGGGTTGATTTACTATAGATGTAGAGGCTATTCAGTTAGCAAAGTAAATGTTCACTTAGGTTAAAAAACATCGGGGTTGATTTACTAAAACTGGAGAGTGTACAATCTGGTGCAGTTCTGCATAGAAACCAATCAGCATCCAGGTTTTTGTTTGTCAAAGCTTAATTGAATAAGCTGATGTTGGAAGCTGATTGGCTACCATGCACAGCTGCATCAGATTTTGCACTCTTCAATTTTAGTAAATCAACCCCAATGTGAAGGTGTGTTCACTTTGAAGACCCAACCACATGCACAGCAGTGGGAATTGAAAAAGAAGGATATTGCTTGCATGTGATTGGATGTTTGAAATTGTCTGAACATTCAGTTTGCAAAATGAGCATTCACGTTGCTAAGGGAACGATATCTATTTTTAAATAAATAAACCTTGATGTGTATGTAGCAATGTTAAAGAATATGAATCATTCATTGCTAATTTTTCATATACTCAATAGCTTATCTAGATAGGGTTGTTCAGTTCTCTCTGGTGCATTATTAGCAAATCTAGAAAATCTCACCACAGAGAAGAAATTGGCCGGCCTTTGATTGCTTTAGTTTGAGAAGCGCAAGGATCCATGCATAGAGATCACCTTCCTTGAGTGCACAGACATCAACTGGGGAGTTCCCATAAGGACCTTACTTTCTCACCTAGACCCACTAAGTGAGATCATGCTTTGGAGTTGATCAGAAAAAACATTTTTAAGATCCCAAGGCAAGTAATAGATCATGCACTTTCCTTCCGTGTTCCCACATTTAATTCCAGACTGTTTCTTCAACATTAATTCTTTCATGTGCTGTACTATAACACTCAGATATTCCTCAAAAAGTTTTGCAACCCTGTTAAAACCATTTTGCGTCCTTTCTTCTTTTCATTGGTAACTCATTGTCTAGCTCTGTTTTCACAAGAAACCTCAGACATATCAGACATCATTAGCTGGTACACTCAAAAAATCTGCATCTACAATTGACAGTTGTGCTTTTTTTTAATCACAACTGAACCTAGGCGTTCATCATTCCTAGCACGCATTCTGGAAATAATAAGGGTTCATTGGTCTCTAAGAAATGGTTATTTCCACTTTCGTGCCCTATATGCGTGCTTACAGTGACTACAGCTCTGCTATCGATGGATAGCTTTATGCCAAAACCTAACATCAGTAGAAAAATTTAAAAAGCAAAAACCACATCTAAACTAAATCAACTGCTTGCATGGATGCCCGTGTTTGATCTGTGTCCAATGGATTAATGGCACCTCCAAAAAATGGCATTTCATTTTGAAGACCAGTTTATTTATTAATGTATCTAGTTCATTAAACTACTAAATTATCAGCAGTTCTAAAGAAGAAGAATGTTTCAACTTCAACAAAAGAAATTAAAATATTTGCATGTTAGTACATTATATAATCATTAATTGTGCAATGCCAGGGATTCTAATGATAATGATTATTTTTGCACAATACGTTTACAAATAAGCTTAATAATAAACATGGAAATAAACATGGTTAAATTAAACAGAAGTACAATTAATGTTGTACAAATGGTATATGAGCACAACCTTTAGTACATGTACACAAACAGATCAACTGGAACTTTTCTATAAAGTGCCAAATATATTAACTTCTAATGATAAATAGCCTATACATATGTTTTTATACAGGGCAGCAATATGTGATTGTTTTATTGCATTTCTGCAGTTCTTACCAGGCCGTGCAAGTTTCTTCATGCTCTTAGGAAAAAAAAAATCACTGTATCTCCCCTTCACCCTTTTTTTTTGAGAGTGGGAAAATGGTTCATTAAAAGGTTGACCCCTGTTTACTTTATCCTGCTTCTGTTCCCAATTTCTGGACCACGTGACTGTGGGAGTGAGTTTGGTTTAAATTTACTTTCAAGAAAATCTGATAAAATCTTGCCCATAAAGAACCAGTAGTTTTATAGCATTGTCTTTCTTAAAGTATTCGTATGCTGGAGAATTGGTTGTCTTTGCAAATTTGAGGTTGTGAAAAAATCTAACTCTCCTAGCATCTCAGTGAGAGGACCAACTGAAATCTATCTGGTAAGCATCTAATCTCAATTACTTTCTAGGAACTACTAAGAAAGATCAATCGGAATTAACTAAGTACATTCTATCAGCATTCATTTGATTACTATTAATATATTTTATGTCTAGGTTGCTTATCTTCCTTTTACTATATTGTTATATTATTTCTTGATCAGCACATACATAACAATGGGACATATCTTGTTCATTACATATTGTTTAGAAAATGATAATGTGTATACATGTTTAGAATGTACAGGCTATTGGTAAATTATAATTTTTAGGCATTAATGCACAGCTATGCTCGTATCTTTGGTCTTGCTACCAAGACCTAGGTTATATTTTAGCCACAAATATTAGATTATAATGTACAAAATATACCATGACAAATTGTCAATTATAAAAAATAGTCAGTAATGTATGAAAATAATAAGTAATGGTAAGCAATACTCTATTTTATTTTTTTAATGATATTTAGAATTAACGTATAGGTATCTAAATCTATCTAACATATAACAGTCCTATAAAATACCATGCCCATCAAAATTTAAAACCATTTCTGGAAGCTATAGTATTCACATTTAAAGATTTTTTTCTTTTCCGGGATACCAAATACACTGCCATTTTAAGAAATTTGTGCAAAAATAAGCAAAAAATAATTGCACAAAAAAATAACAGAAAAATAAAATGCACACGTATAGGAAGAAAACAGCTGTTTAAACATTTTAAATAGTATAATGAATCATTACAACTATATATAGGGAATCATACCATTTCTATATTATACATATACAGGACAACTTTAGTTTACAAATTTTAATTTTTTTTTGTTACTTCTCTATGGCAGATCACTAATATTTACATTTAGCTTAGTAAACATGTAGACTGTGAGAAAGATGATTGACAATTATGACGTGACAGCAGAAATAATTTGTACATGTAAGTAGTAATTGGAGTACCATATCAAAATACCAAACATCTTTTATTCTATTCCCTTACACATATCGCCTTGGTTGAAAGGCCGCTGATCCCAGCAGCAGTCAAGAGAGGTTGGTGAAAGGAAAATAAATGTATACTACTAGACCTTTTGTGTTTGGTTCAAGCAGTGCTGGTCACTACCCTGTTTTTTTCTCAATCTACGCTGAATACAAATTGCTTGCCATAATTTGAAGCAAGACCTTAGAACTGTAATAATATCCACTAGTTTGACATTCTACAGACTTTCCAAAATATTTATTTATTACCGTCTACATACTTGGCTCCTTAATAGCCTTTGGCACTAACTGAATAGTTTGCTTTGTTTGGTGATATGCAGCCAACAGCTCAGTGAAGCCATGCCATTGTTCATATTTGACTAAGAAACCATATTTCCATCTCTGGGCATTAACCTTCTTGACCGTAGATAAAAAATTCAAAATTTTGCCTCATCTCATTCACGTTCAGAGTTGCCTATAATCATTAGGCAAAGCATTTTGATAATGAGAGTAACACTCCACTGGAGCAATTTTTATTCTGGGAAGATGTGTATATCAGTAGAAAAAACTGCAGATCCATATCCATCTTATAGATCAACTTCTACGGGATAAAAACTTCTTTTTTTTTTTGGATGGGTGTTTTCATTATTAGAATTTCTGATTTAGGTAACTTTGCATTTTTGCAATGGCGTCTTAATCTACAAACTATTTGATGTCACAAATTGTGCAGTAAAAGATATGCGGTCTGGTATATATAAGTATATGTAGTTTGTGTTGAAAAACATTTAATTTATTGGAGGCTAACTGTATAAAAAGGATATGCAGGTTCAAACTAAAGGTCACATCTACATTTTTGCGCCTTTGACATACCCGTTGCTTGAATGAGAAACTCGGCAGTGAAAATACGTAGCACAATTATCAACACTATTTTGCTTTTCTGTAGACATAGTTTTTCTCTCTTGGCGCAGAAAAATACTTTTGTTTACTCCTTTTTATGCCATTCACATCAGACTGTAGGAAATGCATTTTGTTCTCACTGATTTTCCAGACAAGCCTAAGTACGATAAGAAACTATCATTCTCTTTTCCAGTCCGTTCAAATTTTGATTTTTTTTAATGCAATTTGCAAATCAATTAGCAAACTTTAATTGGAATTGGGCCTTTTAAAAAATCACATACACATCCACAAAAAAAATTTAGGCCATGCTGATTGCTTGCATATAGAAAATAAGCCAATTATACTACACATGAATATATTGAAACAAGTATACATTAAACAGGTATATGCCTATATACACATAAATTATATATATATATAAAACTATCCCAGTTGTGAGATCAGTCTTGTAGTCATTTGTTTTTAATATTCAGAATTTTTACTTTATAGTTATAGTGCATGCCACAATACACTTTAAAATAAATAAAGATAAACTGTTATTTCACACATGGCTTAATGATAAAATACATTTTTGCTTATGAATGATTCTTACAAACTTGCTTAGTGGTTATCATATCTGTTATTTTGTTTACTGCAGTCACGGGGGAATTTAGAAAAATAGTTGTGAGTTATAAATTGAAATGGTCAGACACTAAGGTTTTGAATTAGGCTGGGAGTTGTTTTCATAAAGTAGTAGCATGGTGATATATAAAGGACCAAAACAGTTAAGTTCAGTGTGTATAATATTGCTGGAGCATAGTCCTAAAGGAACTGATTGACAGCAGCAACGTCAGCAAGAGGGGGGAGACTCAAAGGGGAGGGAGAAAGAAGGCCAAAAATTCTATCTCTGAGAAACATTTTTTAGAGAAGATCAAGGAAAAGTTTCTGTGGGATCTGGGAATGTCTCCTCACTGCAGTCTGCGATCAGTGTGAAGGATGCATACACTGGACAGGGACCATTTCAGCAGTACCACTAGTTGTTTCTAAATCTCCTGTCAAAAGCTGACCCTCATCTCTCAGCCTTCAGTTTCTGCACCATCATCGGTCTTACTCAGAACCAATCTGATTCTGGCCAGACTTTACTGCCTCGGTAACAGGACAAAGAAGAAAAGGGCTTGTAATCGAACCTATTATTTTCAGGACATGCTACTTCTTTTTATTTGGATGCAATTGTCAAAGTATAAGTGAAGTTTAAGAGTTTGGACCCACTGAAGCCAGTGTAAGTGCAACTCATCTTTTTTCTTTCTTCCTCTCCGTTTTCCTGTGATACTAGTATGTGATGATAAAAATGTATTCTGTTACACATGGTATATTAATTGAATTGTGACGTGTGTAGACATCGTAATCCATTATTGCCTCAGTTAAGGCAGAAAAAATGTATGTGGCATCCCCCATAAAGTTTCTACAGACACGACACGATAATAATCTAGAGTTACTCGATAAACAAACTGAACTTTAAAGTCAAAGGGAGTCACTGGCATGATAACGGTTTCAGAGACACATCAGACTAGTGTAAACACTGTCTTCAGAAATCGCTTGGTACCTTCTGCAGGTACACAGAAACTGCAAGTTCACTCTTTTCATCTCCAGCCCCCTTCTCCTCCCCCAGCCTGCCAAATCCTTTTCACTACAAGTGCTTTGTCCTATAGCTGCCTATGTTGGGCCTGGTTACTCTGAAAGTGGATGTTCCACAACTACTTGCAGATTTTTTTTCAGACTGAGGCCTGCAAGTGTTTTGCATTTTTAGAATATATGTAAGCTACAGAGAAACTTGTACTACATTACAAATTCTCCTAATGTTATAAGAAAATGCCATACAAAATGAAATGTTTGTAATAATTGTATTGCATAGCTAGTGCATTGTTTTATCAGTCAAGGATGCATATTTTGGTCCATTATTTGCGTTTCATGAATTTAGTGATCAAGTAAGGTAAGGATTTTAAAAATTGCATCCTGCATATATTATACAATGTATACAATTGGGTTTGTCAAATCTTTACCTAATACTAATGCTATTTCCAATGGGTAAATTCCAGAGTATTAGTAATAAACCATCATATAAATATCTAAATGCATTTAAATAAGTACATTTTACAAATATCTAGCAGCACTTAATCTACCAGTAAATTACCAAGCATACAATAGTGAAAAAGTGAGCATATATCACCAAAGTGATATAAAAAAAAAATATTTACCTGCATGAAAATTACTTTAGTTTTATATCAAACTTTATCAAATACTTTTTGCAATATTATCAACGACCATACTAATTAAGCTGTCATTATTAGTGCAGTTATACACGTTGAGGTCAATTTATTAAAATTTGAGAGTGAAAAATCTGGTGCAGCTCTGCATAGAAACCAATCAGCTTTTAGTTTGTTTTGTCAAAGCTTAACTGAACAAGCTGAAGTTAGAAGCTGATTGGCTACCATGCACAGCTGCACCAGATTTTGCACTCTCTAGTTTTAGTAAATCAATTTGCTTCTATGAGGTTGATTCACAAAAAATGGTGAGTGCAAAATCTGGTGCAGCTCTGCATATAAACCAAACGGCTTCCAGGTTTTATTGTCAAAGCTTAATTGAACAAGCTGAAGTTAGAAGCTGATTGGCTACCATGCCCAGCGCACCAGATTTTGCACTCTCCAGTTTTAGTAAATCAAACCCTATGATACCTAAATCACCTATATATTAATTATATTAATTAATAATTGTTAATTGTGTATCCAGATTAAAACATAGCAAAACTGATTCATTACACAATAACTACCACTAAAGAATAGTGAAGGTACGTAATTTAACATCAAACATGTAACAGTTATCAAAGGAGAAAAAGTGTCAAAGCAGAGTAATATATGAAAGGAATGAATGTACACAGGCTTAGAAAATGGCACATTTTAACATGATTCATAGCAAATTTCATAGTTTCATGCTATGAAAGAAATGGCATGATTATTATTTTTTTTTTATAATTCAGTTAAATCCTGTGTCCTGTGACAGAATTTTTTTTTCATTAAATATAGGTGTGCATATATATATATATATATATATATATATATATAACCATAGGAGAAAATATTTAACCCAAAGAGGTGAAACAAGTCACCTGTAAAACCACATGACGTTGAGTCTCTAGAAGTGACTGTTGCTGACTGCTGGCTGCACATACACATAGCTTTGATTTCGGCATAGTCAAGTAAAGAATTATGTTGATGAGCAACAGGTCCTGCAATGCTGTTGTCATACCTTATCTTTATTGCTTCTTCCCTGTCTCTGTTCAAGTTTAAGAGAGGTCCTTTCTAATTCCACTCTGCTTACATTTGAACTGCATAGATTATCTCAGATGTCTTTTTTTTCCATAATCAACATATTTGGGATAAAATGTGCGTGCGCACGCACACACACACACATATATATATCTATCTATATATAGATAGATATATATATCTATCTATATATAGAGATATATAAACACAGCAATACTATATTAAATTATCAGGATAAAAATATAGAATAAACTACTTTGCAATATTTTTTTATCGTAATGCTTTTGTGTCTTTCTATTTGGTTTAAAAATCTAGAAATACTAAACACTTCTATTTGGATGTGCTCTGTATGTGGTCTGTGACAGATAGCAACCCTTTTCTAGTTCTAACTAAGCAACTACACTATTTCATTCATATTCCTGCAAACCTATGGATTTTCCTGAGCAGCATATTTAAACTCTCAAACTTTGTTTGAGAACTGAAGCATTTTTGACTTGCTGTTGGTGCTGCAGTGCATTTGGCAATGCATCCCAAAACTCCTCCATGCAGTAATTTGGATACATTTCAAAAACAGTGCTGTGATGCACATCCTTCAATGAAGCTTTAGTACTGCAATGAAACTGTACTTTGAAACTACTGGTTGTTTTGACCCTCAGTTTTTGGTGAATGATCCCTAACATGCTTTATTGGATATGACTTGTTTCTGGATCATCCTCCAAGTATTTATCACATGTATAATTCAAGAACTCCTTTTTTTTAACAATCCTTGTTTACATATATAAACATACATAACTGGGAGACTGCCCAGGTTTGGTAAATACCTACACAGCCTGGAAATAATGTGCTTTTCTATTATGCATAATACTGCAATATTTGATATTTATGTCTACAGGTTATTTTGATTACGTGTTAATAATAGAACAATAAAAATATATGCACCCTCTGGAAATAATTGGATGAATTTACTGAAGCATTGGCCTTGATGTTGGCCCAATGAACCAGTGTTCACTAAAAATATCCAATTCCTTTTTAATGAAAACTCAATATTTTTTAAATTACCATTAAACTGACTAGGGGCCTGGTTTACTAAAGAGTGACAAAGTGAACCTGCGAGAGAATGAGTGAGGGTATTAAAAAAATAATATCCTGGTTTGTGAATGCGCTTTGCTTCCGTAAACCTTGCCATATGTCACACTTTAGTAAAGCAAACATTCATACATGCAACACGTGTATATATGTGTGTATGTGTGCTTGAATGCAACTTCTCACACATGTTTAAAACAAATACTTTCATTAAATACACTTACAGAATTCCAAATGGAACATAGTACTGTGTTATACTAGACAAACGATAAAGATGATTTCTAACCTATTGATACAGCAAAGATGGCATGTTGTCCTTTGGATGGAAAACATGGTATAAAATGAAGGAGTAAATCAACCCAGTTTGCTTTAATTATCAGATGATTGATGTAAAATCAAAATCTATGACTTTTTTTATGTGACATCTAAAAATCCATATAGGATTATTATTTAACAAATATTAGTTAATAAAAAATAAGGCAATACTGCTTAAAAGAAAAAAAATACACTACAAATCATGTTTCAGATTACCTTTGGATATACAACCATAAGAGCACAATTGTTTCTATTGTCAAACAAGTCCCTAAAATATTTGAATAATGTACATGTCAGAAATGCATTTTAATTTTAGGGTAAACTCTACCATTTTTAAATGCCAACACTTTAACATGCATCTGTCATTGACATGGATTTGATTGGTGCTTTGATGTACAATTAGAACAGATCAGTCTTCAGTTAACCCTATATTTATAAAATGACATTTCTCATCATATGGAACCTCATTCATCTCACTTAAGCAAGGCATTTATTTAAAAGTGGTCCATTACATACTGTATATTGCATCTCTTCTAACAGCGATCAAATATTGCAGTTCTTTTTTTTTAAGACCACATGTTTCACAAGCTAAACTGAGAAAGCAAATGTTAAAATAAAGTCAACTTTTCATAGAAGTTTGCTACGTACTGAGCATATACTTTCAACAGAATAGACTGATTAGGGTTGTGTTGTGATAATTCTGCTTCGGTGACAGTGTCAGATCCTCCTTATTTAGGAGAGTTTGATAAATGAAGCTTTTTGCATGAAAGTTTTTTAAATCTAGAGAGTAAAAAAACAGCCAATAGTTTAACTAAATTATATGGCAAGGTTGCAAAAGTAGTAATTTGGTAATAATTTTTCATTTAAGATTATTCACGTCATCTTAGTATGTTTGCAGCTGGAAATGATTTACGATGGGAAAAAAAAATTCTTTACAAATATTTTAGTGTATATATATATATATATATATATATATATACCAAATCAAATATTCTCAAAGATACAGTACTACAGTACCATTCTATAAGGTATCCTGTTTAATGACAACTCTATCAATGCCCAAATTAATATTATAATGAAATTAAAATTACATAGTGGGTGAGGCTTTATAAAATTATTATCAAGGGGAAGGGGAAGAACCGTGCCTCATCACATAAAATTAAGGAATACTTCTAAGTCTTTGCAACATTCTGGAGTTAGAAAATTATATATACAGCACATTATAAATTCTTTATCAATTTTCACTGCTGATTACTCAGCACTTTTTGGATGCATGCAAAGTAAGGACCATTTCTACGTTGTGTAAATCTTTACTAGAAATTAATCTTACTTAGTCAGTTTCTGAAACCTATGTAAACTGGGCTGGCAGCAAAATAGTTCCTTTAGTATGCAATTGGTATTTCTCAGGGCATTTTGCATTTATAATATGACAAGATTTGAGTTTCAAAATTATATATTGCTTTTGAAAGCAGGGCGGGAAGTATTTTAGTGAGGCACAAGGATTTATTTATTTTTGTGCCCAATCAGTGTCCACTGTTATCCTGTGGTGCATAAAGTTAGAATTTTATGTGGTGTAGTGGTAAAAAAAAAAAACACCAATTGTGAATAACCTTTCTCAAATAAAAGTCAAACTAGTTTTCTCAAAGTTCCTCAGCTACCATTAGAGGGCCATTTCCCAATGCACAGCTTCAGTCTTTGTGGGCCCATAACTAAATGTGTTGATATTGCTGCTTCAGCAAATGGCTAGGTGAATAGATCAGTCATTTTGATTGACACACCTGTGCTCTGCAACAGTTGCCTTAAAAAAGGTAATCTGTAATTGGCTGGGTATAATTGCAGCTCTATCCAACTGAATTTGCACATTTATATTACTAATCATTTATGTTTACGTAGCTTCATAAGTCACGTTTAGATAAACAGGTTTGTAAATATACTTTGCTGGAATTAGACTGCTGCTGGCACATGGAAGTATCCATGACCAAAACTACTGTTAGAGTATGGCCAAAACACGATATATATAATTTAAAATTGAATATTCTTAGAATGCTGTAATTTATTTTACTGGTAGGCAAAAAAATGAAGAAAAAAAAAAATAAAAACAAAGGATTTGCCAAGCAGGGAAACCCATATTTAAGGTGAACTCTCACTTTGCGCAAGGGAAAAATATTGCGTTTTAAGCAAATGCAGTACTACTGACTTTGCCCACCTGTAGCAAAGCAATCTGTGACTTTTAAATACATGTAGAAAGAATATGCTCAAAGAGAAAAATCACTTTTTATGTTTAATGCCATTTGTAGTATTTTTTGTAGTCATTAAAAATTGTACATATAAGTGCATGAGAAAAGACAAAAGGGATAATTATGTATAATGTATGGTTGCTGTTTATGTAAAATAGTGTTAGTTGACCTATGTTTGACATTTTTTATTTTTAATAGTATACCTTTACAATTGTACATAAACACATTAAAAAACAAAATATAATATCAATGTGTCTTTAAATATTTTATCAGGGGACATATTTTAAAATAAAAAAGATTACCTTCATTAGATAGTAAGCACTTTTCCAACAAAATTACAATTGTTTACTTTTTGAAAATAAAATTGATAATGATGATGATGATTGTTTTTTGTTATCATTAGCAGCATTAGCAAAAATAGGGAGGATGAGTGGCAGCAAAAACACAAGTAGGCAGGCGATGGTATTGGCATTTCTTTAAATAAATCCCCTGTATGGGGGTATGGTTATAGCCTTTAGGATATAATTAAGTCCTAATTTATAGCATCTACGGTATAGTTGTAACTGACCAGTTCATATTATCACTACATGCAAGCATGTTGTATTTAAGTTGAATTCTTTAAAACTGGTAGAAATATGTTGTTTCCTGGTAGGGAATTTTTTTTTTTAGAGAATTATTATTTTGAAAGGACTGGAAAGGGAAACATGACTAGGTAGATATTGCAAGTATTCATAAAACTTACAATTTCCTCCCAAACTTTGAACGTGGTTTCAGACAGGGTGTCTTTAGTATAGCTTCTGAACTCTGTTACACATACTTAAAAAAAAATGTATTGTATTTTTAGCTATCCTTAAATGGCTGCGAAAGAGATGTGATGAGATATCATATAAGAATTTTCCTCTCTAAAATGACCAGTTTTCTAATCAAACTCATACACTATTCGGTAAATTTCATGTTGCTCCAATTATGGGATTTATGTGAAGAATCTGCTTATCTCACAAAACTATTTGGCTGCCAGATCTAAACCTTAAGTATTAAGACTAGTAGTATCTTGTATTCAAGCTATAAGAGAAAACATTTATGACTGTAAAGTCAACTTTATAACGACATGAAACTGTACCTCTCGCATATGCTTTTTGATATTGCTAATGGCACAATAGCACAAAATGCTGAGCTTTTGATGAAGCTTCTGAGAATAAACAGTGATTTTTTTTCCAGTAAGGAAAAAATCACTGTTCAAGTCTAGGCTGATGAGCAACAGATTCTAAAAACCCCTGTCATACCTTATCTTTATTGAGTTTCCCTGTCTTTTCCCAAATGTAAAAGAAGTCTTTTTATCTCACTCTACTTATATATATATATATACATGGTTTACATAGGTGTATACTACTGTTCTATCTAAGTGATTAACATATACCGTATTTGAAGCGCATAAAAAAAGTTCTAAACATGTGCTGTAGCAACAATCTACAGCGCAAAACGTCATCATATCAAGTTAGGTTCAATAATAACAAAAATTAGCTGGGGGGGAATTACTGGTTTTAATTCTATTTTGTTTCACAAACCTGGTTAGCCTGAGTGACAATTTAAGGATATCAAGTACTCAGTTTAAAAATATAACTTTTTCAAAGTTTGTACATATGTTGTAGAGGGGTCGATTTACTAAGGGACTAGTTCTTCCACAGCCAATGTACACTTTAACTCTCCAAGCAAGTTCAGAGGAATATAAAATGAATGAAAACAAGCTTTTCAGTGAATCAGCTCCATTATATTTGAGTTACAAAGCTAAAGGAGTGTGTTTTATATCAGCTTAGCAAATGTTTGTTTATATGGGCATTTTTGTACTTTTCTGCTGACCTTTGTTTGTGAAGCAGTTTAAAGGGTTTTGAAAGGCTACATTTGAATTTCTGGTGCGATCTTATGAGTTTTGGTGAGCTTAGTGTTTTGGTAAATGCACCATGTACTATTCTAATGCATTTTCCACCATTCAAGTGAATCATAAACCAATTTCAAACACATCCCAGTTTGATCTTAAATGCATTCCATCTTGCCTGAATGCTTCAGAAGCATGCTGTATTTGATTTCATACTGGCTCACTTACAAACTAACCCCAAAATCTTACTCTCAATTTCCAATTTACATGAAAAAAACAAACTGATAACAATAAATAAAGAAGATAAATGAAAAATAGAAACATAGGTATGGATTAACTAAAACTGGAGAGTGCAAAATTTGGTGAAGCTATGCATACAAACCAATCAGCTCCCAGGTTTTTTGTCAAAGCTTAACTGAACAAGCTGAAGTTAGAAGCTGATTGGCTACCATGTACAGCTGCACCAGATTTAGCAAATTACACATTTTTCATATCATATGTCATATCTATCAATCTATGGGGTTGATTTACTAAAGCTAGATTTTGCACTCTCTAGCTTTAGTAAATCAACCCCATAGATTGATAGATATGACATATGATATGAAAAAAGTGTAATTTGCATAACACCCTTCAAACAACATAATTGATATTTCACAACACATAGACACACATGGATGGTTTAAATGGTAAACAAAACAGAAAATGCAAAACACAATTTTTAGAAGTTTAGACTTACTTACTAAATTACTTTTCCAAGCCATCAGCAATACATAGGAGCACACTACATCAAAGTTCACTGATTAATGTTTTAAAAGAACGCAATACTTAATAATTTGATGTGCCAGCTAAGAAAAAAGTGTGAAACATTTTGAAGAAATCTAATCCTAACCAGTTTTCTTTCATTAAGTGAAAATGAAATTAAGTTCTTTTTAAATAAAATCCAGCTAGGAAAAAATGTTCTAGGGAAATAAAAAAAAAATGGAGCTGTCTCATAAAAGAAGAAATATGCCACATGTCAAGGATATTAGTACCCGTAGTATGTTCAACTGGCAGGACACACAATCCTTGTTTTCCAACACTGCAAGCCCATGACTTTAGAAAGTCTTAGCAAGGGGTAAATAAAATAAAGATTAAAGATACATCTTATTTAGCAGTGTAAACTTAACTATTTAATAAGGCTCTTAGCTTTAAGATGTTAAAGTACGTCTATTCTGCAGTTTACATGAACTTGATTGGTGCTTTGATGAACAGTTAAAACACACCAGGCTGAACTGTTTATTTGTAACAACACATTTATATCCAGAAAGCTCCTATGCACTTAATTCACATGAAGCATTGTTTACATGCAATTTAATAAAGTATTCTTATTTTTACCTGAAACAATCCTATACTTTATATAACTACTGGTTTAGGCAAATAGATCATATTTCTTTTTAGATTTATATTTGATACCGAGACTGAGATTTTAAAACAAACACAGGTTTGCTATATTGGTATAAATCTTACATAGTTTACCGAACCAATACCAGTTCCTTAATTAACAACTTCTAGTTAGCATGCCATAGTTTTTTTTCATAGTCGTAACAAATGACATTGGGCATGTGTTCAAAGTGTGTTTATACTAAAATTATTTGATAAAATGATCAAATCAAATGCTGTAACCCATGGCTTTTTGTAAACAGTATGTGTATATATATATATATATATATATATATATATATATATATATATATATATATATATATATATATATATATATATTGATCTGGGTACAGGTAAACATACTGCTAAATAATTTCAGCATTTTCCAGTGACAGCTGGCAGCTGTTACCATTATATAATACACAGATTTTATAACAATAGATTGTAATAGAAGGAAATATTGTTTTCCAATTCAGAGAAATTTTCTTACAGTGGTATTATATTTCCTAAAGCCCAGGTCAAAATTTGGAAACACTTATCTACACTTACTGAAATAAAAATGTATCCCCTATTACTGCTACAACTGCTATTACTATATTTGATACTACTAATACTACCTCTGATAGCATGATACAACAGTGCAATATTAAATGTTTGTAAAAGACAATTTACTCCTGAAATCCAACAAATTCAATAAAACAGCATACTTAGAAATATCGTTTGGAGCAATACCAAAGTTTCAACTAATAAACTCAAAATGTAGTGGCATCAGAAGTTTGCATGATTAGCATGTATTACTAGCTTTCAGCAACCTAAATATGGTATATATGTAATTATTATCAGACCTTTGTGACACATAAACATGTTTTATCCACTATTTTAGTGGATATACATTCATGACCCACATTATGCAGTTCTTATTCCTTCAAAAATACAGAGCAAGAGTTATTATTTACTATGGGATACTTAAACCAACTCAGTAAACAAAGTTCACAATAAAAAATAAAATAAAATGTAATGCATTCATTTTACCATTGTGTATTTAGGCAAATACCCATCTGCAGCACTCACATAACACATATATCCTTTAGCCTCTTGCCAACTATGTAATACATATATACGCTGGCAGGAATAGTGAGTGGGCTTTAATGTCCCATCACTGCGCATATGTGTTCATGGTGGCCTAAGGTTGTGTGCTGATAGCATGCTCATTGTCCCCTCACAGCACACTGATGGAGCTGCTATCAACAGCTCTACATATATACAAAAGCCTTGGAAGCCAGTGTTATCAATATCAACAGCTCTAGGTAACAGTTTCTGAGCCAATGGGATGGGATCCTAATCATGTGACCACTGTAAGATCCAATCACATGATAGCGAATCTGTGCTGCCTCCTGGGCCTTAAAGACCAACTTAAAGGGCAATTGGGAGGTGGCGTGAAGGGGTTGTTTAAAACATGTTAATATGAGATATACAAGAGTGGTGAAAGAACCAAGTAGCCATAGCCAGAATTCAAACCTTTTCACCACTTTGTTACAACATTAGGACATTTGATAGGTTCTTTCATGGTTCTTTGCAGTTTTGGGAATCTCTTCCTTCTAACCTTTGCATTAACCAATAAGTAGAGGCTGTGTTAACAGATACAAGCCTTTAAGCATAGCTGGAATGCTGTTTTTTATACGTACTGGAGATGACTACATCTCTCAAAGGCAGCTCAGAGACACAACTGTAGGAATACACTGCACATAGGGGAGTGAAGTCAGCAATAAGTCTGCTTACCATCATCATATAAACAGCATTGTACTACCAAGGTTTGCTGTGCTGGCTAGTGCCACACACCGCAGCTGAAAAGTGAGAGACAGGGAGTCTTCCAATGATAGGGTGGCTATAAAAACCAACTGCCTATAAGGACAAGCATAGGAGACGCAGATAATTTTTCCTGCTTAGACTCACTGGGGGGGATTTACGTAAACTGGTGCATACAGTATCTGGTGCAGTTTTGCATAGTAACCAATCAGTTTCTAGGTTTTATTGTGAAAGCTTAATTGAACAAGCTGAAGTTAGATGCTGATTGATTACCATGCAATGGCTACACCTGATTCTGTGTGCACCACAGTTAGTAAATCTCCCCTTGTATGCTCCAGCAAAAGCTATTTTTTACTATCCTTGCACAATTAATTTCATACCACCTTAACTAGCCACTATGCCCCTTTTTCTCAATTCATTAGCAGCACAAATGTAGGCTAATTCAATAAAGTGCATGCCTAGCCCAAACTTTTTTCTACTTTTGAATAGAATTGGGAAGAGTTTAATACCCATGCCAGTCTATTTTTTACTGTTGCACGCCGCTGTGGAAATTTCTCTTCACTTCCACCTCACTGACCCAAAGATGCAACAGGAAGTTAGAGGAAATCTTGAAAAGTGAGGCAAATGCAATTCCTCTCTTGGACTGCTATCCCTGACACAGGTGTTCCCATTGGCTGATCTCCCCTTA
Organism: Lithobates clamitans; assembly: GCA_037952925.1. Lineage (NCBI taxonomy): Eukaryota > Metazoa > Chordata > Amphibia > Anura > Ranidae > Lithobates > Lithobates clamitans. Next base: position 4,353,766 of record JBBGZY010000240.1, on the reverse strand, counting down.
CCTCTTGGTCTGGGGACAACCCTAAAATTTAGGACTTTCCATCACTTTCTGTCTTATTCTGTGACACCAGTGACCAGTGCAAAACAGAGTAGTGAAGCTCTCCAATGGGTACACTGAAGGCAATAAAAACTATACAGAAGGTGCAACCCTTCCCCATTCTATCCAAAATTATATACAACAAACAAAAAAAAAGGTTTTGCCTAGAGATACACTTTAAAACTGGAGAAAAGAAAGTGAGCTCAAAAGTGAAGTTATTGCACACAGCAACAAATCAGAATTTTTGTTGAACTTTCCCTACACTGAAAGGTAAAATCTTACTGGTTGTTTTTGGCAACAACTTTACATTTGTGCTAATTTTCTAATCTCCACTTTAAATGAACCAGCTTTTCAATGTTTTTCACTATTCACACTAAACTGAGTATCAGTGGGAAATATAAATTGTATTGTGCATACATCAATGAGTATATTTGAAGTCATACATTCCCAATAACATGAAGATGAATGTAACATAATTTCTCCTACAATACTGAAGCTGTTAGCACCTAAAAATATAGACTAGACATGATCACTGTTGTCACTTTGTGTGTACACTGTAACCACAATATACTCCAAGTCAATCTACTGTATATGCATCACCAAAATTACATATAAACTTTAACACATTACTGTAATTTCATAAGTTAGCTTCAATTATCCATCTTCCACTAAAATAGCACCTAGTGATACTGCTATAAAATGTATTGTTCAGGCATTTCTTGCTGTGGAGTGACAACTATCAGTTTTACTCACGTTTCGTTACCCTGCCAAATGCACCCATAGCTGTGATTCTGATGCTGAACTGCACACTAAAGTGGTTGATAATGTTTTTAGAAGATCGACAGCACTCAGATGCAAAAAAAGGATGAAAAATGGGGAAAAAATTATGAAAAAAAGATTGCAGTTGTTTATGATACACAAGATACATTCTGCCCATTTAGGGTTTATCTTATTTTAAATGATATCTAAACCCAAGAACAAATATTTGATGTATTTCCGCTTACCACTCCTTAGATGTGGTGTCTGCATTTGTCATCTTTTTTTAAGGCTAAGAACATTTTCAGCAAGTACAGAAAATAGATGTTGCATTTGGCAAAAATGTAGTGTAGTCTTATGAAATCACAAACAAAGGAAATCATATCATAGGATCATTGGGATGCTTGAACAACATACCGTAAGCTGTTTTTAAATGGCATGATAGTTAATATTATGTAAATATAGTTCTTTGTATGTAAATAAAGGTTTTCATTTCTTCTCTTAAAAAAGAATCATGCAGTAGAACTTAGTGAGGACACCTGTCCTAAAATCTGGGAAGAGAACTCCAATTATTTAAATACTCTCTGGATCCTGCCTTAACATCTTATAAAATAAAAAAAATCATGGGATCAGTGAAAACTTAGTGAAAACCATGGATCCCCCAGTAGATACAGTGCAGTGGCTAATACATTTACTACATATTTACTATAATGCTTTAACTTGTCATCAGAGCATGTTAACTAGAATGAGAATAGCCTCATAGATACATATGGCAAGCATTTAAGTGGCACTGGGAAACAATGCTCCTTCCATGTTACAATACATTTGTCAAGGTACAAGTGAAGGTAATAAAAATGTCAGTGGCTGCAGGAAAAGTAACACCAGCAGCAGCAAGCACATCCCCAGCAGGAGAAAGGTGCAGTTCCCAAACAGATGAAAAATACTAGCATTGATTAATCCTAACTAGGTTTATGACATATTATAGGGCTGATTTACTAAAAGAGTAGAGAATGTTCCTTTTTGCAAAGTGAATGTTCATTTTACTTAATGAATACAGATGTGTAAGATCTGTTGACTTTCAACTGTTTATTATAATAACACAATACAACGAGTGCAAACAAAATTTTAATTTCAAATGAATATGCTTGTATGATCGAAGTGAACAAAGCTTTATATTATTCACCAAGGTAAGTGAACATTTACCCTACAAAGCAAACTTTCATTTTGGGAAGCCCAGTGATTTGTGCTAAAAGGTTGTTCAGTCCTTTTGAACCTATATGGGCATTTTCCTTCATAGTTTGAGCTGTTATTGACTACAAATGTTCTGTCACAATGTTTGCTTTTTGTAAAATTTACACAATATATTTCCCTGGATCTAAACAAGGAGGGAAATAAACTGCATGAGGACACCCAATATTCAGTGATGTAAAAATAATTGCCTTTGACATGATTTAAGACGGAGACAGCTGATGGACAGAATATGAACACTGGCCATGTTGATTGAAAGGAAGCAGAAGAGAAGTTTTAGCTATGTTGGACCAAAAAGCACAATTATCTGAGGGCAGCGTGGCTTCTAAAAGGGGTAACTCTGACACTGGTTATGTTATCTTGCTGGGTTGTCCTGGCTGTTATTGAAGTGTCAATCCAGACCATGCTAGAAAAAGTATGTACCCAACCATCCACTTATCTATAAAATAAAATGTCAGTCCAGTTAGACTGGGGGTGCGAAAGTCACTACCATACCATTTACTGGATTTAAGCTCCTTTCGCATATTTCTAAAGAGCCATCATTCCTTCAACAATGCTGTCCTTGCACTGTCCTTGCACAATATGTTCAGGCTGTTCAGTTAGAAAACTTCCTGTACTTGTTGCTGTGTATCCAAAAATTATCATAAAATTACAAACTAGAGTTTAGATGTTTGTGCTAAAGCCTCAGAGGGCAATAGGAACATGTGGGGCAGGAGCAAGCAAGCCAGAGTATTATCTTTGTTTTGGTATATGTTTGTACAATGGTGTGTTCTATGTTTGGGGCTCTGAGGATGTTCTGCAATTAAAAAGTATTGTAGGTATTTAAGGTGCCTGCTGCAGAGTTTATTTGGCAAAATTGACCACACAGGTACATTTTTACTTCTGCATTTGGTATTTTAATATATCGACTCTTTAAAGTGTCAAGGAAGCGTATATATAACTTGTTCTGATTGCTTCTGTGTGACGTAGATTTTTTCATCATTTCACACATATAATTTCATGGTACCACACCCCCACACACAATCTGTAAGACTGTGATTAAACCAACCATCACCACAAGCCACTTCCAGATATACTGCATGTACATTCAAAGGAACAAGAGGGATTCATTCTTTTCCCTCTTTTCCATGCAAACATATACACTGATTCTGCTTGCATATATACACTAGGCACACTGTGCGGCTCTCTAGACATTCTGTTCTACTCATTATATATTCTACATCGTCACACAAGGTAACTGTTCTTACATGTCCCCATAAACATTGAGACAGTTTTGTTAAGCAGCGATGAATGAATTGATTTAAAATCAGGTGAATCAGGAATTTGCAGTTTAATTTGCTTTAATGTAGCAAGCATGTTTGTTTAATCTGCAGAGAATAATACATTTATGACATGATTGCCTGTATCCCTATATTGCAGGCGTGTTTATGAAACAGACAGATCTGTATGCAAATACTCAGCTAAGTTATTTTCATGAAAGGGCTACTGGTAGAAAGGCTACTTACTAGTTCATAAAATGCAGAGTGGTGGAAAGTCCCTCCCTCACCCCAAGAAATAATTCAAGCACAGACTCTCTTATTCTGGGTGATTCTTAGCATCACTAAGATCCAAATATAATCACGCTTTTAAAGTGTAAGTAAACCCTACAATCGTTTTCAGCAAAGGAAGCTGCCATCTTGGCCTCTGTTTAATCTTCAACTGCACTGATGCTGCACATGTGATCAGTTATGACAACAGCTATTGGATGGTTTGACAATTTGGTTGCGAGCACAACCAATGTGACAATTACATTCCCGACAAGTACCGGGAATGTAACTGTTTTTTGAAACTGTAAAATCGATGGGTTTACTTCTGCACACAGCAGTGGCTGTTTCAGGTCGGTTTGCAGGCGCTATTTTTAGCGCAATAGCGCCTGCCAAATGACCCAGTGTGAAAGGGGTCTTAGTGGTCTGTAGACTGGTGAACTGGTCCACAGAAAACATGGCTTGACTAGATCACCCAAACATAAGTTCTGTAATCATCCATACATACATTTAAACAAACTGATCTTACTAACATGCTCATACGTATGCAGTCACTTAAGTTAAATATGTAATGTGTAAATTATTTAGCAAAGGAAAGAAACAAAAGACACAAAGACCAAGCTTATTATAACAATTATACCTATGACAAGAAACCTTTAAAAAAAGGAATCATTATAACTAAAAGTTTCTAAAATTATGTAGCTATGTAAATTAAAATAGATTACAAACCAAAAGCTATTCTATGACAAATTCATTTTTAATAATAAATCATTATTTTCGGTGAGAAGCCAAAGGTTAACAAATAAGCCAACAAAGCAGTTGACTTATTAAGAACTTTTAACACATGGAAACATTTACGTAAACAAATACATGCCAGCAAATGGTTTAGCTATGATCCAGCTGTAAAGCTGTGGAATGTAGTATATAAGTTAAGCTAAAAAGTTTGAATCAGGAAAAGGACTTTCAGAATCATCACGGCTCCACAAATCACCAGAACTGGAAGCATGGACCCTGCTTAAAGCAGGAAAGTCAGAAATGGCTTTAGACAGTTTGCATTCAGGAATCAGGACCAGATCAGAAATAAGACAGACAGAAATAGAAACCAAATGGTAGTTAACCAAGTCATTTGAGAGAAGTCAGACTATGCATTGAAGATACACAAGCCACATAGAACAGAGCAACAGAGCAGATCTGAATCCATGCTGTTTGGTTTATAGGGACCACCTTTCTTCTACAGAAAATATGCTACTAGCCCCTAGATGTCACTTGAACACCCACTAAAGACTATTTTCTTGTTCCTGGGCAAGCATGGGTGCCATTATCTATAGGAAAGATGAATGAATTTTACAGAATGTAGGGAAATACACACAGGTCACAAATGTAAAAGCAAAACATCTCTTAGTACACTACAAACACAAAACGGAGGCCACAGGCAGAGAAAAAAAATCACAACATAAACACAAAGGGGGAGATTTACTAAAACTGGTGCACTCAGAATCTCGTTCAGATGTGTATGGTAGCCAATCGGCTTCTTGTTTAATTCGTTTTTATTAGAGAGTAGTATGTATAAGGTACAATGTACAATACAGAGAAGAATTAGACATGTTGACAACTGAACCTCATATTATACATGACAATCAGTTAACCATATGTGCAGGGTTATATATGTACGTGGATAGAGAAGCTATCTGTGACTATCTGTGACATTTATCGAGGTTCAAGGTACTCAATTCTTACCGACTGGGCAATATCAAAGACGTTTTCATCATACACTGGGTATAGACTCCAATATCTTCCCCGTAAGATACCCATACTTAATCTTTAAACCTTGAGAAAACAGAATGTAAGTGAGAGAAGGTAGAAGAGAAAAATATTTAAAGGCAAACCAGCAGGACCATATTTTTTTTGCTAGGTCAGATTTATTTCTAAGGGAGAGAGTAAGATCTTCCATATAATATGTATGGTCTACTTCCAGTAGCCATTGGCCTAGTGTAGGTATAGTTGGTTGTTTCCAATATCGGGGGATAAGTGCTTTTGCAGCATAAAGGATGTGTGGTGTTATAGACTTCGTATATGTTCCCACTGGTTTGCCTGTACAATGTAGTAATACAATCCACAGATCATTGGAGATCTCAAACCCTTGAATCTCCTTGGCCTAGTATAGAATAGTCAGCCAATACGGACGTATAAGTGGGAAAAAGCACCAAATATGATCGTGTGTTGCTCGTTCACCACATCCAGCAAAGGGGTGATGCTTGGGGAAAGTTTTTGTGAAGCACCACCAGGGTGTAGTACCATCTTGTCAGCAGTTTATAGTTCACCCCTGCCATTTCGGAAGCACCGGAGGAGGTATGGGACATTTTGAGAATAGTGGATTTTTGAACTGTTGACAACTCTTTGTGAAGATCTTTTTCCCAGTTTTTTAGGAAAGTAGGATCTCTTGTGGGAGTTAACGTTTGCAATGCTTGGTAGGAATGGGAAAAAGGCTTCTCTACTGGTTGGTGTTCAGAAAAAGCAGCTTCTATAGGTGTCAACTCTGAGATGGACTGTATAGGTTTTGGGAGAGAATAAACAAAGGCCGCTAGCTGGTGGTACCTCCACTGGTCCATGGGTGTCACTGCTGAGCTATGTGTTTTTGTAGCCAAAGGGACAATACCCATTGGGGTGGTTACTTGATGTAGTTGAGCTGTAGCCCCAAGATTCCAAACATGAGTCTTGGGGTCGAGGTTCCCTGGTGGGAAGTAGTTGTGGCCGGTCAATGGCAAGAGAGGAGAGTTATATAACCAAGCCAATCGGCTTCTAACCTCAGCTTTTTCAATTAAGCTTTGGCAATAAAACCTGGAAGTTGATTGGTTTTTATGCAGAAGTGAGCCTGATGTTGCACTCTCCAGTTTTTGAAAATAAACCCCAAGGACAGCTGGATAAGTAAAGACACCCAGAGGATGTGATACCTAGGGGATCTAATGAGCAAAATAGAGACTCACAGTAACATAAACTGTATTTCCCAGGGCAGTATGTGGTGTGGCCACATTAAGGAAAGTGCACCTGGTTGCAGTGTATTCATTATCCCAAACTGGTATCTGTATGAATTTATGAATGTAGTAATTTTTCACAGAAACCCAACTTTTCGTACTTTTTCTATGACCCATTGTGATAAATTTGGAACACTGAGAAGCAATGTAAATGTAACAAATTGCACTGACCCATATTGGAATGAAATTGTAATGCTCTTAAAGTTCTCTACAGATATTATAACATGTAAAAATAAATTCACAGGAAGTGCTGCAACTACATGAAATCCATAAAATAATTCTGTTAATTTTTTCCAACGCAGTTGGTAAGGAACAACCAAGAAAAAGCTCTTAAAATGAAGCTGGGTCCATTATTCTGCTGTTTCATTAATTTCATATTTAATTCTAAAGTTTATATGGATGGACATTGTTATTAATGAATTATGTGTCATGTATTTAAGTCATATTTTATCATTGAATTATATTTTTAATGTGAATACGAGACTTTTGGGACTTTTGATAATCCAAGTTGGAATACTACACAACCTGTAATGATATCTTAAGTTTCTACATATTACATGTTTTATGGCACGATTTTAAAAAAATCTATTGCAGTTTTGGGTTTGCTTCACTCATAAAACTGCTTACATGGCCCTTGGGGGTGTTTGAGGGCAAAGCCTGGGGCCCGTTGATGCTTTTTTGTTAACTATAACTGCATATAACACGACTTACATTGGCCTTGCATCAAGACAAATGCATTCTCCTATAGAGAAGGTGTTCAACTTTAACACTAGTTAAAGTCTGCATCCCTTTTTTATTGTTTTAAAGGTGAAAAGCACAAAGTAATACTACTCTGTTTTTTTAAAAAAGGAAATGCTACAGGAGAAAAGCTTATCTGAAGGTGAGGATGGGTTTACAACAGGCCAAACTTCTGGACATGTTGAAGCAGCAGCAGGATCACCAGCATTGGGAGTAGCTGGACTAAGCAACACGTTGAACAGTCCACAGAGCCAAGATCCAGAGCAGGTAAGAACTAACCAAATTGTGTATTTTGACTGAATAAAAAACTAAATATAAAACCAAAAATGTTCCTAGTTTTGGATAGAGTAAGGAACCTCTGTCAAGTTTATTTATTTATTTTGCTGCCTGTGTCCCATTGTGGAGCTTGTTGCTCACTATCTATCTCAAGACACAGCAGGAAATAACTGTTATTTTACAGAACAAGTGACACATTGGAACAATTATCCTCATGATTTTTATTCATTTAGAAATCTTTCTACTGTTACCTTTTAATTTTTTTTTTACATGTTAATTATACCATAAAGATGTTTAGATGTGTTCTGGTGCATTTTTGATGCATTTTACAGCGTTACAGTACAGTACAGTGCAGGAAAAATGCAGCATGTTTTACTTTTTTTTCTGGAACTGGAACGCACTGGAGCTGCAAGCATTAGTGTGAACTGTGCCATTGCAAACCATATTACCTACTTTCCATGCGTTTTTGATGCAGAAAAAAAATGCACTAGACTGCATGTGGTGTGAATTAGCCCTAAAAGATCTAGTAATCCAAATCTTTCTTCTACTTACAGTAAAATAAATTAGACATACAGTATCTCACAAAAGTGTGTACACCCCTCACATTTTTGTAAATATTTTATTATATCTATTCATGTGACAACACTGAAGAAATGACACTTTGCTACAATGTAAAGTGAGTGTACAGCTTGTATAACAGTGTAAATTTGCTGTCCCCTCAAAATAACTCAACACACAGCCATTATTGTCTAAACCCCTGGCAACAAATTGAGTACACCCCTGTGAAAAAAAAGTGAAAAAGTTTAAATTGGGCCCAAAGTGTCAATATTTTGTTTGGCCACCATTATTTTCCAGCACTGTCTTAACCCTCTTGGGCATTGAGTTCACAAGAGTTTTCACAGGTTGCCACTGGTGTCATCTTCCACTCCTTCATGACAACATCACGGAACTGGTGGATGTTAGAGAACTTGCGCTCCTCCACCTTCCATTTGAGGATGCCCCACAGATGCTCAATAGGGTTTAGGTCTGGAGACATGCTAGGCCAGTCCATAACCTTTACCCTCAGGGTTGTTATCATGTTGGAATACTGCCCTGCGGCCCTTTCTCCGAAGGGAGGGGATCATGCTCTGCTTCAGTATGTCACAGTATATGTTGGCATTCATGTCTCCCTCAATGAACTGTAGCTCCCCAGTGTTGGCAGTCCCAGACCATGACACTCTTACCACCATGCTTGACTGTAGGCAAGACACACTTGTCTTTGTACTCCTCACCTGGTTGCCACCACACACGCTTGCCATCATCTGAACTAAATAAGTTTATCTTGGTCTGATCAGACCACAGGACATGGTTCCAGTAATCCCTGCCCTTGGTCTGCTTGCCTTCAGCAAACTATTTGCAGGCTTTCTTGTGCATCATCTTTAGAAGAGGCTTCCTTCTGGGACGACAGACATGCAGACCAATTTGATGCAGTGTGTGGCGTATGCTCCGAGCACTGGCAGGCTGACCCCCCACCCCTTCAACCTCTGCAGCAATGCTGGCAGCACTCATACGTCTATTTTCCAAAGACAACCTCTGGATATGGCGCTGAGCAAGTGCACTCAACTTCTTTGCTCAACCACGGTGAGGCCTGTTCTGAGTGGAACCTGTCTTGTTAAACCACTGTATGGTCTTGGCCACTGTGCTGCAGCTTAGTTTCAGGGTCTTGGCAATCTACTTATAGCCTAGGCCATCTTTATGTAAAGTAACAATTCTTTTTTTCAGATCCTCAGAGAGTTCTTTGCCACGAGGTGTCATGTTGAACTTCCAGTGACCAGTATGAGAGAGTGAGAACGATAACACCAAATTTAACACACCTTCTCCCCATTCACACCTGAGACCTTGTAATACTAACAAGTCACATGAGACCGGGGAGGTAAAATGGCTAATTGGGCCCAATTTGGACATTTTCATTAAAGGGTGTTATTTTGAGGGAACAGCAAATTTACACTGTTATACAAGCTGTACACTCACTACTTTACATTGTAGCAAAGTGTAATTTCTTTAGTGTTGTCACATGAAAAGATATAATAAAATATTTACAAAAATGCGAGGGGTGTACTCACTTTTGTGAGATACTGTAAGTTCTAACTCTTCTACACTTCATCCTAAACTACAAAATGGCTGTAAATACACTTTAAAGTGAACCTGTTCTGAGGCTCTGCTTGTCAAAGTATTTACAAAATATGAACAGGAAAAAAAAACAATTTAAAACAAACCCTTATCTACCTCTGTAGCTATAGCCATTGTAGAGAGATTAATCTTCAAAATTTCAAAATTTTCTAAGGTGCACAACAAAAGCACTGAAATCAGAGCCCCCCTCATGGCAGCAGAGACGTATCATCCTGCCAGCCTTTCTGTTGTGCATGTTAGCCTGGCAGTCTTTTAAAATAAACAGACACCAGTTTATTTAAGTTGTTAGAAACTGACTTAAACCAAACTTAAAAGTCTCTGTTGTGATCCTTGAGGTTGAATTACTTCACAATACATGCAGCTAGAGAGATCAGTGATGGCTTGTTTTAAAGTTTTTTTTTTTTTGCTTATTTTACAAGAATATGTAAATAAAGTCAATAGTCTGGGCAAAGGTGAACTTTATGTTTTTGGTCTAGCAAAAAATGCACTCAGCTGTTCAACTAATTTTGTAATCTTAAGCACTTAATGTAAATCAAACGAAACAAAAATGTGAAATTGCAAAAATATATTTCTCTATATCTCCTTGCACACTGTTTTAGAGGACCTTCCTGTGATATAAGAAATAAAGCATGTATTATTTTGGGGACAGGAAATAATTCAACGTGTAACAGATTTAAATAAAAATAATTTTATGATAAAAAAAAAGTAAAGCAATAGTACACATATTGACTAAGTCAAAAAACAAAACACAAATGCAAAGAACAATGAAATCCAGGTTGGTGAAATTTTGCAAAAAAAAATTGGTTCTGCCTCTGGGAAATTTTACCTACCTCAGCAACTGGGTTAGATATAAAAATATGATAGAAAAGACCACTCTTCTAACTCCTCTGACATATAAGGAACAAAGCTTCTAGCCCAATGTTTTGTTAAAGTAAACATAAAATTCAAACACTCCAATAGAGGAAGCACTAAATCCCTTTGTGAGAAAAATTGTGATTTTTCATGATATACAGTATATGTAAATCATTGGTTCCTCTATTGGAGTGTTTAAACTGGGTTAAATAGCGAATGCTACAGCATTAATCATGTGAGCTCTCCTGAAGTGGTTGGGGGGGGGGGAGAGTATAGATCAGGTGAAGCTGGCCAGTCAAGCATGCTGTCTGAACACTTCTGAGGATACAGATTCCCATTATAAATGCTGTTGTCCAGAAGCAATTTCTGTTACAGGGCCTGACATAGTTAGAATAACATAAAGAGTTCAGCAACAACCTAAACAATGAGCACTGGCTTTATTAAGGGTGTGTGGTTTTAGTGTGGTGGAAAAAAACTCTGCAGCAAATGTTTGGTAGGTCAGTTGAAGGATTAGTGGGAGGGAGCTAATGTCAATCAGTTGTTCCTTCTAAGCATGTACTTCAGAGATTTGGCCAAGATGTATGCTAACTGTTTTATTTGTGCTGCAATATGTATTAGTCCAGCATAAAAGAGGCCATAACTGTTATGTGCCTCAGGCCTCACAGCTTATTGAAGTAAATGTTGAGATTGAGGTGATATTCACGTCTTTTTTTCTGTTTTTCCATTTACAACATTCAAGCCAATGGTGTACATTTATCAAACAGTGTTTATCAAACATGAGATAAATGATCTCATTTCAGTTCTCAGCAGTTCTCAGAGAAAAAGCTTCTCCCCTGGCACCCTGTTTATGAAGCAGAAAACATTTGTTCTCAGAAGGAGAAGTGAGGAGAAGTTTTTCCTCTGAGAATACCAAAGTTAAAAAGACCATGTAATTATAGGAAAATAATAAGCACTGGCACTTTTTTAAACACACATTTTGGTGCTTTAGCTCACATTTTGGCACAGGTTATTTTAACACGCATTTTGGTATAGTTTGTAATGCACATTTTGGCTCTTATTTTAGCATGTAGTTTGACACTTTTTTAATGTGAATTTTGATTTGCTTTTCATGCGTATTTTGGCAAATAGCACATTTGCTAGCCACTTTTGGGGTGCCATTAACAATTAATGGCACCGCAAGCATATAATGCATTTTACAAGTGTTTCCAGAATGCACACAAAAAGGCAGGTAAAAAAATGAGCCGGAATACAGCTGAAACAAAGCACCAAAATGCACATAAAAAATGTGCGAAAAAGCGTTTTAAAAAACAAGCCAAAATCTGTGTGGAAAAAAGCAGCAAAAAAGTGCACTAAAAACCGCATCAAAATGCGCACAAAAAAGGCCCAAAGAGCCAAATTGAACATTTTTCGAGCATGGAGCGTTGTGCATTTTTTCAATGCGCATTTTGGCACATTGGTAGTGTATTGGTCAAATTACAAAATGTGTGGCAAAATGCATGTCTGCTAACTGCATTTGGGGTGGCATTAATGAATGGCACCCAAAAGCACATTGCATATTTTGACACAATTTTACAGCAATTTGGAATTGTGGCAAGAATTGTGCAATTCTGTCAACAAGTCTGCATTGCTCAGATGGGAATGGGTCCTAAAAGAATATACATTATAACTATACTGTGTCTGTGTGTTTGTACTATGTGTGTGTATATATATATCCACCTCTGAGCTGGCGAATCTGGGAGAAGATATTTTACAGAGATGGCCAATGAGATCTTCAGATCTCACCTTCATAAACTGGTCATTTGTGTAAAAGTGAATGACAGAAGGGTGTGTCCTGTGATGAGAAGTAAAGAACACGTTCTCCACTCCTCATCTTAGCTTCATGAACTGGCACACCTGACAGATCAGCCGTGATCATCAGGATCTCGACTCTTCTCTGTTTGATAAACGTACAATAATGTCCTATCCACAGGTCTTGTCATAGATCTCCATTAAAAAGCAAACATAGTTGTGGCAGCCTCAGCTTTTTATTAGTTACTGTAGGAAATGTTAGCTCTTCAATAAATAAATTGCAGTTAAGCGGAAATGTTTGAGGCAGATAAACAGGGAAAGGTTGTGTTATAGTTCAAAAATAAATACTGCAAAAGCAAGCAGAGGGGTTGATTTACTAAATATGAAGAGTGTAAAATCTGGTGTAGCTGTGCATGGTAGCCAATCCTCTTCTAACTTCAGCTTGTTCAGTTAGGCTTTTACGTAAAAACCTGGAAGCTGATTTTTATGCAGAGCTGCACTAGATATTGCACTCTCAGATTTTAGTAAATCAACCGCACAGTTTGATACTTATTATCTATGACTGGCAGCTTGCACCAACTACAGCACCACCTACTTGCATTGCATAAGAGTGTTTAATAATCATATATTAAGCAAGCTAGCAAAAGCATTCAACAACATTTGTGGCACTTACTGGAAAACTGTGTGGAAATGACAAAAAAGGGAAATGCCTTTTTTTACTTTAGATCTTGATTCTTTAGCAGAATTCTAAAGTTGTATGCCTACATTTATACTGTATAAATGTGTATACTGTAGAGAGTCCTATATGTAGATCACAATAGGAGTTTTTGTACATATGTTGGTTTTATGTATGCCTCTTATGTGTGCACTTCTGTCATAAATGTATGTTTTTTTGTATTTATGTTTTGTTTCTGTTTTACATTGTGTTGCTTCTTTGTACTATGAATAGCACAGGGAAAGTAAGGGTGAAAAAAGCTTGAAAACAAAGAATTTTGATGCCCATGATTCATGTGTTTCTCAAACATAGTAGCCTCACATGTTTTGCCTGACAATCTACAATTGCAATTTCTAAAGTATCATAATTGAAAGGGGTTGTAAACCCCATTCTATGCATTAAGGTGAAAAAGCTCTTGTAGAGCACCAGCCCCCCAGAGCCCCCATTTTAGTTACCTGAACCCGTTCTTTCCCACAACGTGGACGAGCACACCATCTCCAGACAGTGTCTTGGGTCCTGATTGAACAGATTGATAGCACCGCCTCAGCCATTGGCTCCCGTTGCTGTCTATCAAATTCAATAAAGCGGCAGCCGGGGGCGGGGTGGGCCGAGTCCTGCTGTCTGTGTCAATAGACGCAGCAGCAGGACACGGGAGCGCCCCCACACAGGTGTCCCAAAGGAGAGCGCTTCTCCTTCAGGACACCCGAGGAGCCATGAGCGCTGCTTAGGGACCCCAGAAGAGGATCGGGCCACTCTGTGCAAATCCAACTGCACAGTGGAGGTAAGTATGACGTGTTTGTTATTTAAAAAAAAAAAAAAAAGAACCTGAAGCTGTAGTGTCCCTTTAATGAAATAAAGATGTTTAAGTGATCATTGGTAAAGCTAATATTAATTAGACACTATTTATAATGATACAATTGGTAGTCAGTGGTACATCGGCTACAAAATACAGCACTGTAAAACCTTGAAACTGGGTTTTAACTATTTTCATTGCAGAAAATCTTGTTAGTAGCAACAATTCTGTAAAAAAAGAAAATGCACAAAAGAAAATTAGACAGTTTACTAATATGTGCTAATGCTAGGCTGTGAACATTAATAATACCTTGCAAAAATGTTTATTTTGATGTAAGTAAATAAATCACAAACATTGTAGGATAAGAATTGTAGAAAAAAGGTGATGCCACACTCCAGAGTAAAAGATGATGTACAAATGTATTCATTCACAAGGTGTGAAGGGCAAGATCACTCAAACCTCCTCCCTCTAACAGCAGTGCTAATATGCAGCATAGGATGGAAATGGTGAAAACTGTATTTTATTTTAAAAAAAATGCCAGTTTTTTATGATACAGAGTGCTTTGGTAAACCAAATGTCATTCAGCTAGGCATTACAATCTTTTCAAAATAGAAGTTATCTTTGCTATCAATAAGTCTAATTTATTAAAGTATAATTTATATGGATAAATCTATTGACAATGCATTCATATTAATTAAAGACATTTGCTAATAAGCAGGGCATACTTCTAAATAATCTAGGAGAGCTTACCACCAGAAATTGATTACATCAATTTGTATGTGCAGCCTGGAAATAAGTGCATTTATTAGTGCATTTATCAACAATAATGTTGACTGTCACTTGTATCAGCTAAAGGAATGCTGCACACCAAGATGGAAAAAAATCTCCCCTTACTAAAATAACCAACTGGAACAAATTCTATTCTGACATGTTTCAAGTTGGGCACAACACTTTCTCAAATAATGTTGGCTGTGCTATCATCACAAGCATTAATGTTGAGTTTTGTTTTCTGCATGCAGGTTGTGCTGTCTTTTCACTTACCGTATATACTCGAGTATAAGTCCTTCCGAGTATAAGTCGAGGCCCTAATTTACCACAAAAAATGGGAAAAACTTAGTGACCCGAGTATAAGACGAGGGTGAGAAATGCACAGGTACTGTAAATGGAAAAGAGGGTCAGCAATGCCCATTTGCAGCCTCACTGTGCCCATTTGCATGCCTTACTGTGCCCATTTGCAGCCATAGGTCCCCCGAACTTCAAACTCGGCAGTTAAGGGTTCCTAGATGCCCCCAAGCTGCAGCCAAAATGTGGGGTCTCTGAACCCAAATGGTCCCGAAATTACATTGCTGCAGATGGACACAGTTGACCGACTTTGGGCCCCGTATCTCGGGGCCACTTAGTGCTAGGAACCCCAAATTGGGTGTGCAAACCCAGTTGAACTAGCACCATAAAATATCCAAAGCTGAGGTTTCTAGCACCAAGTGTCCCCGAGATACAGTGCCGCAAAAATCGGTTCAGAAAATGTCAAGCACTTTTCTGCAGCAGAGAATGACATTTTCCAAACCAAATTTGGGGCCCCGTATCTCAGGGCCACTTGGTCCTAGGAACCCCAGCTTTGGATATGTTATGGTACCAGTTCCACTGGGTTAGCACACCAAATGTGGGGGTTCCTAGCACCTGGTGGCCCAGAGATACATGGCCCCAAAGTCGGTTCAGAAAATGTCAATCAATTTTCTGCAGCAGAGAATGACATTTTCCGAACCGATTTTTGGGACCCTGTATCTCGGGGCCACTTAGTGCTTGGAACCCCAGCTTTGGATATGTTATGGTACCAGTTCTACTGGGTTTGCACACCAAATTTGGGGTTCCTAGTGGCCCTGAGATATGGGGCCCCAAAGTCGGTTCGGAAAATGACATTTTTTGCTGCAGAAAAGTGCTTGACTCGAGTATAAGTCGAGGGGGGCACTTTCAGCACAAAAAAATGTGCTGAAAAACTCGACTTATACTCGAGTATATACGGTAATATCTTCCCCTGATTCTTCTTTTAACAGAGCTTCAGTTGTAAGTTAGGGTTACATTCAACAATCTGTTTTACGATATTTGCCTTTTTAAACTTGAGCTGTCTTTAAAATCAACCAACATAAATATACCATCTGGCAGGGCATTGTAAAGTATTTGACCAGATCTTTAGGACAAGATTGCATAAAAAAAGACATTCTATTTTAACATTTAAATATTGATTTTTTTTTTTTTAAATGCAGCACTAGAAAATGTAGTTGAAAAATTAGTTGGTTGTATTTACAGTATTTAGGATTAAACAGTAGTGAAATCCCTCTTTGATTCTTTGATATGCTGCATTTTATTGCTGAATCTGAAGGGGAGCAAATATTCAGCCAAAAAACATTACATGTACTTTCTTTCCATGGTAATTACAGTGGGGACAGAAAGTATTCAGAGCCCCTTAAATTTTTCACTCTTTGTTATATTGCGGCCATTTGCTAAAATCATTTAAGTTCATTTTTTCCTCATTAATGTACACACAGCACCCCATATTGACAGAAAAACACAGAATTGTTGACATTTTTGCAGATTTATTAAAAAAGAAAAACTGAAATATCACATGGTCCTAAGTATTCAGACCCTTTGCTGTGACACTCATATATTTAACTCGGGTGCTGTCCATTTCTTCTGATCATCCTTGAGATGGTTCTACGCCTTCATTTGAGTCCAGCTGTGTTTGATTATACTGATTGGACTTGGTTAGGAAAGCCACACACCTGTCTATATAAGACCTTACAGCTCACAGTGCATGTCAGAGCAAATGAGAATCATGAGGTCAAAGGAACTGCCTGAACTGCCTGAAGAGCTCAGAGACAGAATTGTGGCAAGGCACAGATCTGGCCAAGGTTACAAAAAAATTTCTGCTGCATTTAAGGTTCCTAGGAGCACAGTGGCCTCCATAATCCTTAAATGGAAGAAGCTTCGGACGACCAGAAGTCTTCCTAGAGCTGGCCGTCCGGCCAAACTGAGCTATCGGGGGAGAAGAGCTTTGGTGAGAGAGGTAAAGAAGAACCCAAAGATCACTGTGGCTGAGCTCCAGAGATGCAGTCGGGAGATGGGAGAAAGTTGTAGAAAGTCAACCATCACTGCAGCCCTCCACCAGTCGGGGCTTTAGGGCAAAGTGGCCCGACGGAAAACTCTCCTCAGTGCAAGACACATGAAAGCCTGCATGGAGTTTGCTTTAAAAAACACCTGAAGGACTCCAAGATGGTGAGAAATAAGATTCATTGGTCTGATGAGACCAAGCTAGAACTTTTTGGCCTTAATTCTAAGCGGTATGTGGGGAGATACCAGGCACTGCTCATCACCTGTCCAGTACAGTCCCACCAGTGAAGCATGGTGGTGGCAGCATCATGGCAGCATCATGCTGTGGGGGTGTTTTTCAGCTGCAGGGACAGGACAACTGGTTGCAATCGAGAGAAAGATGAATGCGGCCAAGTACAGTGATATCCTGGAAGAAAACCTTCTCCAGAGTGCTCAGGACCTCAGACTGGGCCGAAGGTTTACCTTCCAACAAGACAATGACCCTAAGCACACAGCTAAAATAACGAAAGAGTGGCTTCACAACAACTCAGTGACTGTTCTTGAATGGCCCAGCCAGAGCCCTGACTTAAACCCTAAAAATGGCTGTCCACCAGCGTTTACCATCCAACCTGACAGAACTGGAGAGGATCTGCAAGGAGTAATGACAGAGGATCCCCAAATCCAGGTGGGAAAAACTTGTTGCATCTTTCCCAAAAAGACTCATGGCTGTATTAGATCAAAAGGGTGCTTCTACTAAATACTGAGCAAAGGGTCTGAATACTTAGGACCATGTGATATTTCAGTTTTTCTTTTTTTAATAAATCTGTAAAAATGTCAACAATTCTGTGTTTTTATGGGGTGCTGTGTGTACATTAATGAGGAAAAAATGAACTTAAATGATTTTAGCAAATGGCTGCAAAATGTAAGGGGGTCTGAATACTTTCCGTCCCCACTGTAATTACCATGGAAAGAAAGTACATGTAATGTTTTTGGCTGAATATTTGCTCCCCTTCAGGAATAAAATGCAGCATATCATATGCAGCATATATCAAAGAATCAAAGAGGGATTTCACTGTTTAATCCTGAATACTGTAAATACAACCAACTAATTTTTCAACTGCATTTTCTAGTGCTGCACTTTTTAAAAAAAAATCAATATTTAAATTTTAAAATACTTAAAATGATTTTAGCAAATGACTGCAATATAACAAAGAGTGAAAAATTTAAGGGGCTCTGAATACTTTCCGTCCCCACTGTATATCAAGTTCCTATATGCATGGGGTACCTAGTATGTAATCCTGCAACTTCCGGGTCTGGGGCACGCATGTGCGCCACTGGCGAACCGCTCCCTCTGTGATTTTACACAGCGGGAGCTGACCTGTGGGTACCACAGACTCGATGTCCATTGGCACCCATCGTTCATTAGGCGGAGAGCCAAAACAGCGATCTGCCTATGTAAACATGGCAGATCGCCGTTCTGTTAGTAGGGAAGGCATCATGTGATCCTGTGTTACTGCAAAGCAGGAACATGGATCAATGCCTTCCCCTAGTAAAATCACCCCCCAAACAGTACACAGGCACTGGCTAGGTACACAGTTAACCCTTTGATTTCCCCTGATGTTATGGGTGGGTAACCCCTTCCCATCCAGTGTCGTTAGTACAGTGACGACGCATGTTTTTTAGCACTGGTCACTGTATGTATGTCAGTTAGTGTCCAATATCGCAGTCCCACTGTAAGTTGCTGATCGCCGCCATTACTAGTAAGAAAAATTCCACAAATATATCCCATTGTTTGTAGACACTATAACTTTTGCGCAAAGCAATCAATATACGCTTATTAGGATTTTTTTACCAAAAATATGTAGCAGAATACACATTGGCTTAAATTGATGAAGATTTTTTACTTTTTTTATTGGATATGTTTTATAGCAGAAAGTAAAAAGTGTTGTTTTTTTTTTCTAAATTGTCGGTATGTTTTGTTTATAGCGCAAAAAATAAAAACCGCAGAGGTGATCAAATACCATCAAAAAAAAATCTCTATTTGTGGGAAAAATAGGACATAAATTTTATTTGGGTACAGTGATGCATGACCGCGCAATTGTCAGTTAAAGTAATGCAGTGCCGTATCGCAAAAAATGGCCTGATCATGAAGGTGGGTAAATCTTCTGGAAATAATATGCTTGGAGATGCTCTAAAGCTGCAAGTGCTGTTATGAAAAAAATTATTTAATTCCTTTAAAAGTGAGATATAAAATGACAGAAAATTGGAAAAATGCCAAAAGTTTCACCTTAAAATTCCAAACAGACCTTCATCCAGGCATGCATTCTTATTGGAAAGGAAAAGGAGGGCAGTGGGCATCCAGCCAGGTTCCTGAACCACACCAGACCACATGCCTTTCAACATTGGGGTGCTACCTTAAAAGAAGGTGGCAAAGTCTCACTCGCTTGCAAGGCACCTTGTTCCAATGTTGAGGGACAAGGATCTCTTCCCCACATCTAGTCCCAAAAAGCAAGTAGGGGGAGATTACAAAAATCTGGAAGCTGCCTTTAAAGAGGCCCTAGATATCTGCCCTCCCCCCAGGGAAATGAGTACAGTAGCACCTTAATGATATCTGCCCCTTTTTAGGTGTATGAGTACGGGGTTCTTTAATACCCTTGTTTACACATTCCCCAAAAAAGTAAAATGTCATAAAATACACAGACACTGGGAAAAAATTCATAAACATTCCTGGAAAAAAAGTTAACAATGTCATCCAATGTAGATACATCATCAATCATGTCTTCCAGTGCTGTGCATCCAATATCAATCATTATGGCCTACCACTCAAAGATGTTTCCCTGCTGTCTGACAATGTTTTCCCACTGCATTACTGTTGCTGTATGTGAAAAACAGCATGGGGGGGGGGTCCTGGGTGTGTCCTTTAAGAAATGCCATGACCATATTTCCTCAATGAGGTCTTACAGGAGCCCAGACGCAGTGTTTACATTACAGCAGCATCACAGATCTGGGATTTAGCAACAGTAGCACAACAGGTCATCGTCAGGTAGCCAATCATCGTGATAGACAATGGATGTTCATTGTTAGATGATGTGACCAGAGGACATTATTTACATTTTTTTAAAGGAATTTTTATTGAATAACTTTTCCACAGTGTCTTTGTTTTAGACATGTGCGATTAGTTTCGTACTAATCAGAAATTCGTACGAATTTCCAAAAATTCGTACATTCAGGAGGATCCGAAATACGAATTCCTATGCTTCCGAATTTTGTACGAAATTTCGTATCCAAATTCCTAATGAACATTCGTAATTGTTACGAAACGTAAACGAACCTAAAATTTAAAAACCCAGGAAGTCAGCACAGGGATGGTGGGAGCCCCGCATAATAATAAATTCATCATAACGAACATTCGTAATTGTTACAAAAAGTTAACAAACGAAAATTTGTATTATGTACAAAATTTCGGATACGAATTACGAAATACGAATTAATTCTAATACAAAACAGAACGAAACTAAACAAATTTATTGATGGCGCACATGTCTACTTTGTGTTCATTTACATATTTTTGAAGGGAAATGCATAATGAAGGATACTAATACATCCCTGTACTCACTCACCTTGAGAGAGCAGATATCTGTGGATCCCCTTATTATGAAGGGGACTTCAGGATTCCCATAAGTCCCTACCACAAACCCCACATCATCTTTATGACTGTATGTGGGGAAGAGGCCATGATACCTTAACATTTGGACAAACTCTTAAGCCATAAGGGCCTCTTCACCACATCTGGTTCCTTAGAGAATATGGAGGTTTGTGGGAGGGGACTTGTAGAAATCTGGAAGCACCTATCTAATAAGTTGGGCTTCCAGACAGCCATCCCCTTCCAGTGGGATTAGTGTGAGGTAGATTAGTCCCCCTTATTACTCGTTCACAAAAAAAAGGAAAATAAACACACAAGCACCATCAATAGTCCTTTAATAAAAATACAATAAAAAATGTAAACAATGTCCCTGATGTAAATCCATTATCAATCACTTCATCCAGCAATGCCAATTTATCATGAATCATGATGACCCTCCGCCCAACAATGTTTCTTCTGCAGCATAACGACCTACGTCCTGCAACAATTTCTAATATAAATGACAGAATTCCTAGCTAGAATGTATACAAACTCTATGATTGATCATAGAGACATTGGGGTTGATTTACTAAAGGCAAACAGATTGTGCACTTTGCAAAGTACAGTTGCGCTCTGCAAGTGCAGTTGTTCCAGAGCTATTAAAAAAGCAGAATTTCTGTTGACTTCCATCATCCAATCATGTGCAAGCAAAAATGCTGTTTTTTTTAGTTTGCTTGCATAGGATTGGGCATTCTTTGCAAAGTGAAGCTTTAGCTCATTTTCTAAGATTTGGAGCAATTGCACTTGCATAGTGCAACTGCACTTTGCAAATTGCATAGTCTATGTGCCTTTAGTACATCAACCCTATTGTTTTACATTTTTTTCAAGAAAGGACTTTATCACGTTGTCAATGTTGACTCTTTTGGGGAGTGAGTAACAAGGTATACTAATGTACCCCATATGCATACCCCTGGGAAGTGGCAGATATCAGGGAGGGGTCCCTCTTCAAACCCCCACATCCACTTGAGGACAATGTGGGGAAAATGCCCTTACCTCTCAACAAGGGAACAAGCTTTCTTGCAAGAGGAGGAGGCTTTGCTATCCCCCTTGCAGGGTATCACCCCAAACCTGAAAGGCATGTATGCTGGTATGGTACAGGAAGGGGGCCACATCTCTAAATGTGTAAGGATGGGGCTAGAGAATAGAATGTGTTTGTTTTACAAAGAGCTTGGTGTTTGGGAGTGCACAACATGCTGTATTGATGTTTGATGCATATTTTTTTATTTGCTGTTTGCGTACAGCACGTCCTTTACCACAGAACATACTTTAAAAGATTGGCAGTCTCCTCAGCTGGCAATTTAGTAATTGGACTGGCAACATGGCACAAGACTGTCAGGTAATAAAGTCCTCAGGCATATTTGCAATAGTGAAAAAAATCACAAGTTAAAAAAAATACATGGTTAAAAAAAAAATAAAAGGTTAAATACCAAAAGAAGTCTCCTTTCTTGCCAATTTGGCTAATGGATTGACAGTGTGATGACAAGTATGTGAGTGTCATATACAGATGTCCCAGGTATTTTTTTTTTTTACGCCAAAACAGAGATTTAACAGCTATCAGCTTTTGAAGAAGTTCAAAAGAACTAGCCACACATGTTACAATCAGTTTGCATTATCTTGAAAATTTACATACAATTGTACACACATCAAAAAATGTGTGAATGCACATAAGATCCCATGCATTTCACTGAGGTTGGAATGAATGTGAAAACCGGAACATAAGCAAATTGTAAAGCTGGCCATACACCTTACAATATCATTGTACAATCCCCTTTAAAAAAATTTACAGCTACTACAACACATATGTAGTGTGAAGGTCCTGACTAGATAAAAATTAAATGGATTATTTAGTAGGCCTTTGCCCTATACAGATGTTTTAAAATTTCATAGACTGTAACATGTATAACTAGTTTAAGGCACATTAAAATCTCTACAGTCAATCAATTTCTGTAAATTGATACAAAGATATGTCATTTAATAACAATTCAACCTTATTAGATTTTAAAATCATATTGTAACTTGTAGGCAGCATAAAGTGTACAGTATGTATACCCAAACAATACATTTTTTATATGGTCTTTTGTGGGCTGCTAAATATGCCATTGAAATGATTTTGTTATATCTTTGTACATACTGTAAGTACAAATAATACATGCTGATTATTTCCTGAAACCCCTGCCTTTGCTGCACTATTATCAGCTAACTTAGTTCCCAGCTATCTCTGATGACTACAAAACCTTGCCCCTCTATATTATGGAGAAGGAGGGAAGTGTTCAAAGTCCTCTACTCGGGCAGTGGCATCACTAGGTTTGGTATCACCTGGTGCAGTAAAACATGGTTGCGCCAAAGATGCAGCATGTGGGACTTTTGGTGCGCTTTCAGAAAATGCTGAAAAAAACATGCAACCTTATAGAAATCTATAGGACTGCAGCTTTAAAGTGGTTGTAAACCCTTACACACCACTTTTACCTACAAGTAAGTCTATAATAAGGCTTACCTGTAGGTACTGTGAATATCTCCTAAACTTGCAACGTTTAGGAGATATTCACTGTATCAGCATGTGCCGACGTCATCGGAACATGCGCACTGAAGAAACGGCTCGCTCGTGCCATTTCTTCAGCTGATGTGCTGTTACCGCGGGACTGACGCCATCGCAGGTCCGGCCAATCACAGCGCCGAAGACCGCGATACCCATAAATAACTCCGGGAGACATGTCCCCGGCCACATCAATGTATGAGGACCGCTGTAGGGGCTTCGATCTAAGGTAAGTATTTCATAATGAGCTAGTATGCTATGCTATCTGGGAGCCCCCTTTGCATTACATGGCCCCTGCACCTCTGGCCCCCTTTACATTACACAGCGCACACTTCCGGCACCCCTTTACATTACACGGCCCCGTACCTCTGACTCCCTTTACATTTTAAGGCCCCGCACCTCCGGCCCCCTTTACATTACACAGCCTGCACCTCTGGTCCCCCTTACATTACACAGCTCCATGCCTCTGGACCCTTTTACAATACAAAGTCCCTGCACCTCTGGACCCCTTTATATTACACAGCCCCCTGCACATTACACAGCCCCCTGCACATTACACAGCCCCCCTGCACATTTCACAGGCACCCACACATTGCACAGCCCCCTGCACATTACACAGCCCCCTGCACATTTCACATCCCCCCACACATTGCACAGCCCCCGCATTACAAAACCCCTTGCACATTACACAGCCCCCCTGCACATTACAAAGCCCCCCTACACAGTAAACAGCCCCCCTGCACATTACACAGCCCCTGCACATTACACAGCTCCCCTGCACATTACACAGCCCCTTGCACATTACACAGCCCCCCTTTACATTAAACAGCCCCCCTGCACATTACACAGCCCCCTGCACATTACACAGCTCCCCTACACATTACACAGCCCTTTGCACATTACACAGACCTCCCACACATTACACAGCCCCACCACAGCCTTGGCCCTTCTTATCTTACTTAGATATGCAGAGTCGGAGACACAGCAGCGATGAATAAAGGATGGGAGCTGCTGAAGTTAATTTTTCATATTAACAAGCTGGTGATTGGTTGCTAGTACCACCTACCAACCAATCACCTGCTGCTTAACTTGAAAAGTTAACTCTGACTCCTGACCTCTATTTAGTTCTGCTGTGTCTCTTTCCTGCTGTACGAAAGTGTTCTCATGCTGCCTCCTGCTTCCTGCTCCGCTCTGCTGTGTTAGTGAGCTACGGGGGCAATCCGGCCGCTGGCCCTGGGTGTCACCCCTCTGGCGGGTGTCACCCATGTGCGGTCTGCACTCTGAGCACCCCCACAGTGACGCTACTGTTCTCGGATGATAATACAGCTCTTATACATACACCACATAGAGTCAACATTGCCACCCTAGGATAGGAAGAGTGTTACTGGCAGCATTATCAGGTGAAGTTGCTATGGGGCAGACCTGAAGTGGTTAAGGACAAACATTTTTAGGACTAATAGGCAAGCTGTTGTCAAACAAAAAAGGTATAAGAATTGTGGCCTTGTCAGGAAGTATATGTATCAATGGCAAAAAATGTTTTTTAAAACTACAGTGGATAGAGGGTCATTTTTAATGCAGCTTTGAGGACGACTCAAATCAGAGCAAAGCAGTGAAAAATCAGCCAGCAGCAGGACAGTTTTATGTACAGAGAATAAGCCTGGTGTATGCCGTAACTTTAATTAATTCAGGTATGGTGAAGATGGGTAATATATTGTGTGGTGGTTTAGGAGCACACTGTTCCTGCAAATAGCTTTTATTTCTTTCAAACCATGCAAAGTATGCTGTTCTTTGAGTACCTCAAACTTCAAAAAAGTTTATAGCACAAAAAATATAAACCGCAGAGGTGATTAAATACCCCCAAAAGAAAACTCTATTTGTAGGAAAAAAAGGGATGTCAATTTTGTTTGGGTACAGCGCCACACGACCGCGCAATTGTTGGTTAAAGCGACACAGTGCCGTATCGCAAAAAATGACCTGGTCAGGAAGGGGGCAAATCCTTCCAGGGATGAAGTGGGTAAATCAACAAGAAAAAAAAGACAAAAAAATCCCCTGGATAAAAAGAACCACTAAAAAGGCATCAAACGGGGTGGATTTAGTAACTGATCCTGATCATTCCCTATGGATCTTCAACACCGTTCAACACTTGCGCCATAGCTGTTCTGAGCCCCCCCCCCTTTATAGTAAATTGTTGGCTTATCTAAAAGCTCATTATTGGCTCTTCTAAGCCAGATGATCATTGTTGAGAAGCCATGTAGTATATTCTGGTGTGAGAAAAAAAAAATATATCAGCATACAAATTTTTCTAGGACCATGAATTGTGAACTAACAAGATTCCAAAAATCCAAGCCTCATCTTTACTGGTGACATGGATATTAGGAAGTGATGTTTCTGTGTAAGTATGGAGCACGGCAAGATGGAGACTCTCTGGGACAAAGCAGCGATCACAAGGTTTCTCAGGAGGAGCATGGACCTGAGCAGCAAGAATTTTGTCACCCAAAGGAGAAGTGAGACTGGTGCGAACCGTAGCCAGAATACGATCAGGAGGAATCACAGGAACCGACTCCAACTTGGAAGTGGAGGAAAATTGTCGTGACAAGGTGTCAGCCCTTATATTCTTAGGGCCTCATTGTTCCACGCAACCTCTGCTGCCAGAGTACGGAATTCAACGGCGTAGTTGGCAACAGTTCTCATACTCTTCGATGGACAGGAGGCACTTGGCAGCAGAAGTGGAGCATGCAGGAACGTCAAATACCCGTTTAAACGAAGCTACAAACTCAGGGTAACTCAAGACAACAGGTTTTTGCGTCTCCCATAGAGGGTTTGCCCAGGCCAAGGCTCTCTCAGAAAGCAAAGATATCACGAAACCTACTTTGCTTCTGTCTGTGGGAAATGCCAGGGGCAGCATCTCAAAGTATATCTTAACCTGGTTGAGAAACCCTCTGCATTGGACTGGATCACCCCCAAATCGCTGGGGAAGCGGAGCGGAACCAGACATACCTTTTATAGAGGTAATACTTGAGGCGGGTGCCTACACAGAGACTGGAGCAGCAGCAGGGTCGACCTGCAACATAGGTTGTATCGGGGAGGCCACAGTGGGAGATTCCAGGTGAACCATGCGACTCAGAAGCGTTTGTAACGCCATGGCGAACTGATCCATTCGGTGATCCAGTTCATCCAATCTGGAAAAAATATTACCAACAAGTGGATTGACTGCCTCTTCTAAATTCATGGCCTTTGCCTACTGTCAGAAACCATGAAATCAGACTGAGACAGAAGTACAGTTAAATTACACTTGTTTAATAATAAAAGTAAAAAGAACAAATGTAGTCAAAACAGAGCCAAAGTTCAGTAACCGGAACGAATAGTCAGCCAAACCAGAATTCAGGGATCAAACTAGTGGAACAGCAAGCATGTTCTGGTGCCAGAAAGGATGTCAGCAAAGCCAGTCTTTAAACAGGAACACAGGAGATAGTTTCTTGTGATGTGACCAAGGCGAAGGCAGAGCAATAAACGGTGTGCCCCATAAACCTCCTATAGTGATGGGAAATGGTGTTTTGCACTTTATGTAAAGAGAAACTGAAAGTGATGCTTCAATTCTGAAATATTAGGCTATGGGAACTATAGTATAAATTAGGAAATTTACAGGGCATACACTTTATTACAATGACAGATATGTAACAACCCCGGTGGATACACTGGGCATATGCCCTTTTTTAAACTATTACTATAATACTCAATTATCATGAATTTCATTAGCTATTTTAACCCCTATATTTTAATTGTATAGGTTTATGTCATGAATTTATTTTTTTTTAATTAATATTATCAATATTTATATACACTCATATGCATATATGTCATGTCATGATTGTTCAAGGAGTATCTTTTTACTTCTTCTTTTGTGTTTTATTTCAACTTTTTATGTTAAATTTTAGCCCTAATGAAGGGAGTGATGTTAGCCCACCAAAAATTGGGTTATTGTACCCAATTAATATTTGGAATAAACTTAATTTTGGACTTTAACCCATAGGTATGGTACTGTAACTTCCTGTTCAGAATTTTGCCTAAATCTCTGTGGAACAAGTCAGTACTCCTATACTAATTTCTATGTTGGTATGGTCACTACCTAGTACCCAGAAAACGTTAACATCTTATCCAACGATTGGGCCTACTCTTAGTATAGTGCATAGGATTTTCCCCCTTCTAAGAAATTGACTTGCCCTTTCACCTCTTTTAATAGTGATAGGGCACCCAGATTTTCCAGTGAGCACAGATAGTCAACAGCTTAGGTGACTCCTACAGATGGGCAAGGGAACAATCGTGCACTATATTCTAAACCAGGACTGGCTGGATCAATAGCAGATCCCGGCAATGCTCTCACCCCCCCCCCCTGTTGGGTTTCTATCTGCCACTCAGATTAGACATTTTCTCAGGGTTCTACCTCCTCCTATGCAGTTTGCAAGACCTCTCATTATTAGGTTTTCTGCAGATTTTTGTCTTCAGATTTACCAAAACCATGTAATGCAAGGGTACGCCTGATTGCATACAAATTGAAACTCTTATGCCGCGTACACACGGTCGGACTTTTCAGCTACAAAAGTCCAACGGACGCTGACGGACTAAAGCTGGCTGGTAATCCGATCGTGTGTGGTCTTCTCCGGACTTTCAACTTACTTTTTTAGCCTCAAATCCGACGTACTTTAGATTTGAAACATGCTTCAAATCTTTACGTCGTAACTACGACGGACCCCGAAGTCCGCTCGTCTGTATGCTAGTCCTACGGACAAAAACCCACGCTAGGGCAACTATTGGCTACTGGCTATCAACTTCCTTATTTTAGTCTGGTGTACGTCATCACGTACGAATCCGTTGGACTTTTGTGTGGTCGTGTGTAGGCAAGTCTGTTCGTTAGAAAGTCTGCCGCAAGTCCGCCGCAAGTCCGCCGAAAGTCCGCCAAAAGTCTGTCGGACAGGCTGTCGGACTTTTGTAGATGAAAAGTCCGACCGTGTGTACGCGGCATAAAGGTTTGACCTCATATTAAATGGTTTTGGTAAATCTGAAGACAAAAATCTGCAGAAAATCTAATAGTCTGTATGGGGCTTTACCCTTCAAGTTATTTTGTCAGAATCAGCTACCTGCTACACATGTACTTTTGGCAGTTTACAAATTATTAACTGGACTCCCAGATAACTGTGTCCCTTCTTTTATTTGCAAGTTGGAATTGGAGTCACAAATTACATCTACAAACTCCCAGATTAGGCAAGCAATTTTACTTTCACATTGATCCTCGTTGTCTAACAGGTTCCAGTAACAAAGTTACAAGCTCCTTACCCATTGTGTTCCTGCCCCTCTTCATAAACATTTTCCTCAGATTATGAGCTCTGGCTGGTGATGCCAGCAAGGCATGGGGTACAACATACAGATTGGCACCAGTTTAGATCAGGATAGCTGTGGGACACTGTTTATTTTGTTCTATTTTTATTTTCAGTCACATCCGTGGCACAGGTAGTTGTGTTTGTTTTTAGAAATCTTGTGCAGGGTACTTTCACTTTTAGTAGATCAGGTCCCAGGTCTTTTGCACGGCCATTAAAATAAAAATGTATTGAATACAGTATACTTTATTTAATATTTATACAAATATAACTAATTTGATCAAAATGAACATTACTAGAGATGATGACATTTCTAAGAGTTTATTCATAGGGAGGTTTAGTCACCAAAGTGATGGCTTCTAGAATTCTACCCAATTATGGATCCCCAACTCACAATTGCTGACCTTCACCAGTTCACCAAGCAAATCAGAGATAATCTGCTGGCATCCAATTTTTTTATCATTCAGCACTATGGGGGATATTCGTTAAAAAAAAAACTGGACAAAACAAAATATGGACAAACAAGAAGTTGCCTGTGGTGATCAATCATGTTTCATCTTTTATTCTCCTGTAAAGTATATAAAGAAATCACTCCTGTTCCCATTTGCTTTCCATTTTATATGATCGCATATTTACTCTATTAGCAGCTTTCTCATTTTTATCTTTATGCATTTCTACAGCTACTCATAAGCAATAATGACAATCTCATTTCAATAAGAGGCCCTTAACTCAAACAGCTGCTTTCATTGGTAACGGTCAACCAAAAAGGTTCAAAAATACCCTGGTGGATATTGTTCCCCTTTAGATAAAAAGCATTAGCATCAAACTGCTTTTTCTCACTCGTATCTCTATTGACATGAGCAGGAATTTGTTTTGCGCAGAATTTTTTTGTTTTATGGAGCACTCAAGTCTTACATGTTCTACAGGGTAGATGGAACCAGCTGCACATCCAATCACCGAACTATGTCTAAGGGCTATGATAAAGGGGATGAGGCCCCAAAATAGAACCAAAGTGTGGTCAACAGAGGCACTTATTAAATATAAATGTGTTTTCAAGTAGATTCTTCAGGAAGGTTGGTATTTATTGATCATACAAACAGGTTAAAACACACCATCAACACATTTCATGGCTCTTTGGAGGCCACTATGTCAGGAAAATGGGAGGTACACTTTAATGGGTGGAATCTATGTGTATTCTGTCAGCCCAAAGTAAGCTGCAGATTCCAGAAGGCAGATGGAACTAGCTGCACAGCCATCCACACAACTATGTCTAGTTGACTTTTGATCATTAATGAATGTCAGATTTAATAGCTAATGAAATCTTTTAATAAACAAACTGTTTATTTATTAATTGCTATGTTTGCAGTGAAATTTAATGCCATATGCACAAAGCATGTATCATCACTAGAAATCAGTTTATTGAAAGACATTAAATTTAAAAATATGAATTTATATAGTTATAGTTTGAAAGCATTTGTTGCCGTTTGGAAAGTAGAAATTGTTGGAGAAATGGAAAAATAGGTTTAAATACAGCCACCTGTGGTAATGGTAGTAAATTATTTGCTTTATAACAGTATTTTTGGATGGAACTTACGTAAAAGAGATTGAGAGAAAACTTTAGTCTTATGAGAAAATATATTTATAATACTCAACTTGGTCATAATGACCAGAAAAGTTTTCCATAAAATGATGTTTTTATTCCAAATAGTAAGAAAAATATGTGCAAATATTTCTATGATATGAGGTAAATGGAGGTCATTGTTTTAGTACTCTATACTAGCATAAAAAGTTTGATTTATTTTCAGAGCAGCAGAATAATAATATCTTATCCACTTTAGAAAAATATGTAAATAATTTAATAAAAAAAAAGATAAATCTGTTTTTCTCTCTCCTACCTTCCCTATCTTTATCTTTTCTTCCCCCCCCCTTCAATCCTTCAAATCCTTAATCCCCCCACCCATCCCTTCTTTCCTTTTCATCAGTTGTTCATTTGTAGTTTTTACTTCTGCTTCCCTATTTGTTGTTTTTCTCTGGTTATAAACTGTTTTAAAAGGTATTACATTTTATTTTTAAAGATATGTGCCAAGCCATACAATGAAACCTGTATGCTTGTTTATGGAACTGTACCTCACCTACACAGTTAAAGGGGTTGCAAACCCTCGTGTTTTTTCACCTTAATGCATACTATGCATTAAGGTGAAAAAACACCTGGCAGTCACCGGGCCCCCAGCCCCCTGTTTTACTTACCTGAGCCCCTTCATCATCCGTTCGGCGGGGATGCGCTGTCCCTCTTTCCACGGGGTCCCGGCTCTTGTTTGGATAGGTTGATAGCAGCGCAGCCATTGGCTTTCACTGCTGTAAATCAAATCCAATGACGCGGGCACCGGGGGGGCGGGCCAAGTCCGCCATTCGTGTGGACACAAATGCTGGACTCTGGAGCGCACCCGCAAGGTAACCCCCTTGGGAGAGCACTTCTCCTAGGGGGTTATCTGATGCAGGGAGGAGCCGCAAGAGCCGCCGGGGACCCCAGAAAAGGATGTTCGGGCACAGTGGAGGTAAGTATGACATGTTTATTATTTAAAAAAAAAAAAACATTCTTTACAATCACTTTAATGTAGAGTTGCATTGCTTATTAGAATTCCTATGGATGTTTAATAACATTTAAATCTGATAAAAAGATCAGTATATGTACTTTTAATGGTATACATTCTCCATTATAAGTAAGGGGCAGGGGCAGCCATTTCTGATTTATTTCTAAAGGTGCAGGTCTGATCTCCTTATCCTTTTTTTCATGTATTTAATGAGTCAATGACCCAGTGTATATTGGTGTGCTGACACATCTTGGGTTGCATTATTTTGGAGGTCAGTGACTCACTAAGTTGTTAAAAATATAAGAAAGACAGTCCAGAATTTTTCATAAAAGGAATTCTCAAATACCAACATCAAACAGCCAAATTTGATACAATTTCTACAATGCAATGGTTTCTCAACAACCTGACAATTTACCTTGGTTTTTAGGATTAGATGTCAGTAAATGCATACTTCCAGAATTTTATACTTGGCTTATAATATGAAAATGTTATAGATTGGCATTTGATTTTGCAATTGTAATTATCACAAGGTATGACTTTACACATTGTACATCTCCTAATATATAATTGTTTATTACAGTTATCAGCTGTACTTGTATATAATTAATACATCTTTAACACCAGCTTGTGAATAGGTCTTTCGTGTTTATTAGGCTATACACCTAATATGCTGAGCACATTGCTAAACACATCTTTACATATTATTTGTAGGTGATTCTAGGCATAGTTCTACATCTCAGACTTGCCAACAAATATACTCACTGGCAACTTTACTAGCTTTACTTGCTAGTACCGGGTAGGACACGGGTTGGCACAGTGGTGCAGTGGGTAGCGCTTTTGCCTAGCAGTAAGAAGGGTTGCTGGTTCGAATCCCAACCACGACACTACCTGCCTGGAGTTTGCATGTTCTCCCTGTGCCTGCGTGGGTTTCCTCCGGGTACTCCGGTTTCCTCCCACACTCCAAAGACATGCTGGTAGGTTAATTGGATCCTGTCTAAAATTGTCCCTAGTATGTATGAATGGGAGTTAAGGACCTTAGATTGTAAGCTCCTTGAGGGCAGGGACTGATGTGAATGTACAATGTATATGTAAAACGCTGCGTAAATTGACGGCACTATATAAGTACCTGAAATAAATAAATAAATAATAGAACTGCCTTAATTCTTTGTGGCATAGATTGAACAAGGTGTGGGAAACATTCCTCAGAGATTTTGGTCCATATTGACATGATAGCATCACACAGTTGCTGCAGATTTGTTGGCTGCACATCCATGATGCAAATCTCCCGTTCAATCTTCTATTGTCCAATTTTGGTGTGCCTGTGCGAATTGTAGCCTCAGTTTCTTATTCTTAGCTAACAGGAGTGGCACCCAGTGTGGTCTGCTGTAGCCCACCTGCTTCAAGGTTCGATGTGTTGTGCGTTCAGAGATGGCATGCTGCATACCTTATTCGTAACAAGTGGTTATTTGAGTTACTGTTGCTTTTCTATCATCTTGAACCAGTCTGCCCATTCACCTCTGACATCAACAAGGCATTTTCATCCACACAACTAAGGCTCACTGGATATTTACTCTTTTTCTCTTTTGCCAGCCATTCTCTGTAAACCCTAAAGATGGTCATGCATGAAAATCCCAGTAGATTAGTAGTCTTTTAAACACTCAGACCAGCCTATCTGGCACCAACAACCTTGTAACGTTCAAAGTCACCCAAATCCCTTTTCTTCCCCATTCTGATGTTCAGTTTGAACTTCAGAAAGTCGTTCTGACCATGTCTAGATGCCTAAATGCATTGAGTTGCTGCCATGTAATTGGCTGATTAGCAATTTGTGTTTCCAAGCAATTGAACCGGTGAGTGTATCTATGTATTATACTAAGTACCAGAATAGGATCTGCTTACTGTTCATTCCAAACAGTTCAGTATGTTATACTTGTATACAAGTATTTGTGCATGTAGAACCACTTATACCTCATTTATCTTAGCAGCAGATGTGGTTTAGCTTTGTACTTTTGACATGAGAAATCCCTAGAATAAAATATTAAAAATATAGCTCTGCACCACATATAGTGTGTCATGCTGTTATTCCTGGCTTTGAAACTTAATATTAGCTATTCTTTGTAAACACTTAGTGACTTATACTATGAGTGATGCAGGACCTGACCTCAATAACCACAAAACAGACAAATATGGTCAACTTTCATTCAGGTAATCATGATCTGCGTTGCTTTGAGAAAAACATAATTATTTGCTCCGCTAGGTGCTACTGAAGGAGTTTACAGTGAGCTAACTCATGTATTTTCAAAGCAAAAAAGCCAACATAGTCTCTTATACAACAGCAAGGTTATAAGCTTGAAAAAGGACACATTTCTGTTTTTGTTATATTATTGTTACATTGTATTCTTCTATGGTTATTGTATTTGTGGGTTTCTAAAACTCTGAATTAAAGAATAAGAATAGAGGGGAAATCTTCTAATGGGGACACTTGTTGTAAATACTGGTGACAACTCAATAATAAAAATGTTCCCTCCCTTTGAAAGGATTTCCAGCTGTGAGGGTACACCAACAGGGGTTTTAACCCTTCACTATTCTACCCAAAAGGAAATGTTTCAGCGTTAGATATAATTTAATGATAAATCACTATAGATCATACTTTAATGGATCTATCACTCCATACCACTATATTTTATTGTGATGAAAAAAATTGTACTAAAATGCTGATTATGCAAATGTAACTAGGGGTGGACTGACAATTCGGGCACATGGGTGCTTCCTAAGGGCCCCGGGTCAGTAGGGGGCTCCATTATCAGGGCGGTCTTTTTGCACACTGAGCATTGTATAGGTCGGGTACATGAAGGGGACATCTCTGATCATTCCAGGAGGATGCTGGGCACAGTGCAGAGTGGGAGAACCAGAGAAAAGAGCTGGGTGGACACCCTCTCCTCCCCAATCCCTTCATGTGGTGTGTGTGCTGGAGGCAGCGGGTCTGCTGGCTATGTGACCAAGCCAGGCAAGGGGAATGCAGCCTGGACCAGGGCACTATGGACGGTGGGTGTGAGATGGGGGGGCACTGAGTGTCTGTACTAGCTGCTGCATGTGTGTCATTGGAGAATGTTCAAGAGAGGGGTCACTACATGCTGCTTGTGTATAAATGATGGGGCCATTACATGGTACATGTATATATTGGGGTGACTACTACATGCTTCCTGTCTACAGATGATGGGGTTTACTTTATGTTACCTGTCAGTAGATGATGGGGTAGATGATGGGGTGGGGGTCATTACATGTTGTCTGTCTGCAGATTATGGGGGGGTCACTGCATTTTGCCCATCTATAGTTGATGGGAGGGGGTCACTATATGCTACCTGTCTACCAGGGGGGACTAACCATTCAGGAACTCGGGCACTGCCCAAGGGCCGGGGCCAGTAGGGGGCCCCATGAGCAGAGCTGTCCTTTCACACAGGCAGCCCTAGGCACAGCCACAGGGTCCCTAGGTGCCCAATAGGAGGGATGGTGTGTGGATAGAGTGAGTGATCAGTGCAGCAGGTGGGGAAAATAACTGAAACCAATCTTTGTGGCTCTCACTGAAGCAGCTAAAACTTGACATCTCCAGCTCCTGCAGGTTGAGCCAAAAAAGATTGGTTCCAGTTATTTCCCCCACCCACTGCACTGATCCAAATTTCTCTCGCTACTTGAACCCCCACAGTGCTGCCAGCTTCTTTCCTTTCCTCTCCTGCTTGCAACAGCTGTAGGTACACAGGGGGATCTTCAGGATGGAGAGCGGGGAAGGGGCTGGTAAATATGTATTTTACTGGCCCTTTCCTTTTCCAAGTGAACACAGTGAGTGAATGGCACTGATCACTCACTGTGTTTATTTATAACTGAAGCTAACTTAGTAAACTGTGTTTTTTATGCTTCAGTTTATGAATGGACAGGAGCCTGTTCATTTATTTACAGTACAGCTGAGGCTACAGAGTAAGGGCCTGCAGAATGTGTCCTCAGTCACTTTCTCTGTCTCAAATGTGAGACTTCAGGGGTCTATTTATACATCTCACCAAAGCTTCCCCCCAACAGCGTTGTGAAAGAAATGTAAAAACATATCAAAGTTAAATTAATTAAAAATTTAAATATTTGTAAAAAAAAAGACTACAATTTCAAATCAGACTAAAAAGCCACTCCCAATCTTTGGCGTAATTTAGCCCCCACCACTGTGTGTTTTGGCGCGTTATGTGTGTTGCAATTCACCATCTACCTGGTAGGAGCCCAGTGCTTTACTTTGCCTAGGGGTCCATGATGTTGTTAAGGTGGCACTACCCATGAGAGGCTCATGGTACCTTTATTGGGTTGCCAGCTTTAAGTTTCCTGCCACTCTACATGTTGCTGAGCTCAGTGCCCCTTCACGAGGGTCTGCCACATTAATGTTGCATCATAAAGATGGTTGCCATGCGACAGCCATCTTTAAATCTGGGGCCCCCATGATCTCCTATTTCCCGGGGGCCCCATGAATTGTCAGTGTGCCACTGGATGTAACAGCATTCTGTGTATATTAGAAATTGGTTAAATGGGAGATTGGGGCTTTTAAAAAATGCAGACTTGCAATAAATGAACATTTGCTGATTAAAATTTTGATAAGATTACTTATGCGCTGCTATGTGGAAGAAAAAAAAAATATATCAAATAAAAATACAACAACCTATTGATTAGTGAACTGCTGGAACTATTTCTCAAGTTAACTCAAACACTCTCAAACAAAGAATTAATTTGAAATGAATGGTGTGCTGTTCAAAAATCAACTTATATACCCTTATAATTTTTCTTAATAAACGAAATCCATAAACGTCACATTAAATCAATAAATGCATGAACTTTTATATCACATTGAATCCTTAATTGATACACATCGTGCTCAAATCCCATGCAGTGATTAAATAGCGAGGGTGAGATTCGCTATTTAATCATGAAGTGTGTCAGTTAAGAATGCAATGTGCATGCATTTATTAATTTAATGTGATGTTTTTATGGTATTGTGTTTATTAAGGAAAGTTATAATGGTATATAATTTTATTTTTTAACAGCGCACCATTCATTTAAAATTATGCTGAATGTTGCTACTTATAATAGATTAATGTACTGATTTTGAATGCAGGTAATAGTTTTAGTCTAGCTTTGAACAAACTGTGTGCCACCAAGGTGCTATACTGATGTACTTTGATAAGCTGCCACTTCAGGTGGTCATAGCGTCAATAAATGTTACACAATAATAAGCTGTTGGAGTCTTTTAAGAGCCGGAGATTGCTCTGCCTTATATTCTTGTGCATGTAGTTTAATCTCTTTACTGTTGTGAAGTCTTCAGTACAGAAGCTATGTTCACACCACGCTTCCAAGAATCCTAAGCCATGTCTAGAAGAATCCACATCATCCAGACATTCTGACATGCCAGTAATGAAGTGCTAAATTTTTTTTTTTTTGTGTAGCACAGTGCAGCCGAGACCCACCACTATCTTCTTCCCAATTCAGCCAATGAATGGATGCAGCACATGTGCAATAAAAGTGTTGTTACCTTTTCTCCCAAGAAATGAGAAAACAATAACCTATCAGCTGTAATATCTAGATGTGGGATAACAAGTTTTGACTTCTTGGAGTGTTCATTACAGCCGTAATACACGGGCAAACTACTGTAAGGGATATATTTAACTGGCAACATCACTTGCATTTTTTAAGAAATAGGTGTATCTCAATGAGATACAGAAATATGTAAATGGAATAAATTTACTGCTGTAAACATATCAAAACAACGTAAGGAAAACATTTTTATAGGAAAAAATAAAATACTCTTAAACATAGAAATTGTCATTCAGGATAAATATATTAGATAGAATAGATATAACAGATAAGATAGGTAAGATAGATAAGATAGATAATACATTTTGCTATTATTTTCCACCAGGCAGCTGCAGCCTGATTGATTATGAGTAATGCCTCAATGTTGCTACACAGTATACCCCAGAATTTTTGGGTTTCCAGCACCTGTTACACAAATGGGTCTCCAGTGACCCCAGAATATCAAATGTCCCAAAGTGACCCATGAGGAATCCTGTGTCACTCAGTAACTCTAGTACTTCCTGTGTCATTCAGTGTTCCTCTGCTCCTGTTTTCCAGTTCTTGTCATCCTCGGCTTAGTATCTGACCAGTGTCCACACTCGTTCACTGCATGCTCTGATTTCTGATCTGTCCTCACTTACAGGATCTATTGATTCTGTACTATGCCCTGGTCTTTTTCTATGTCAGCTGTCATCTCCCTCAACTGTTTTTTAGGGGCACAACCTGGGATGTAATCCCTGACCAGGCCTGATATATACCCTACAAGATTTGTATTTTTCTGTGCCATCTAGTAATTAAGCAAGAGCATACAGTGCCTTGAAAAAGTATTCATACCCCTTGAAATTTTCCACATTTTGTCATGTTACAACCAAAAATGTGAAGGATTTTATGCGATAGACCAACACAAAGTGGCACATAATTGTGAAGTGGAAGAAAAATTATAAATGGTTTTCAAATCTTTTTACAAATAAATACCGAAAAAGTGTGGCGTACATTTGTATTCAGCCCCCTTTACTCTAATACCCCTAACTAAAATATAGTAGAACCAATTGCCTTCAGAAGTAATCCTAATTAGAAAATAGAGTCCACTGGTATGTAATTTAATCTCAGTATAAATACAGCTGTTCTATGAAGCCCTCAGAGGTTTGTTAGCTAACCTTGGTGAACAAACAGCATCATGAAGGCCAAGGAACACACCAGACAGGTCAGAGATAACGTTGTGGAGAAGTTAAAAACAGGGTTATGTTATAAAAAATATCCCAAGCTTTGAGCATCTCATGGAGCACTGTTCAATCCATCATCTATAAAAGGAAAAGACTATGGCACAACTGCAAATCTACCAAGACATGGCCGTCCACCTAAACTGATAGGCCGGGCAAGGAGAGCATTAATCAGGGAAGCAGCCAAGAGGCCCATGGTAACTCTGGAGAAGCTGCAGAGAGCTTAGGTAAGAGAATCTGTCCAAAGGACAACTATTAGTTGTGCACTCCACAAATCTGGCCTTTATGGAAGAGTGGCAAGAAGAAAGCCATTGTTGAAAGAAAGCCATAAGAAGTCCCGTTTGTAGTTTGTGAGAAGCCATGTGAGGGACACAGCAAACATGTGATAGAAGGTGCTATGGTCAGATGAGACCAAAATTGAACTTTTTGGCCTAAAAGCAAAGCGCTATGTGTGGCGGAAAACTAACATTGCACATCACCCTGAACACACCATCCCCACGAAACATGGTGGTGGCAGCACCATGTTGTGGGGATGCTTTTCTTCAGCATGGACAGGGATGCTGGTCAGAGTTGATGGGAAGATAGATGGAGCCAAATACAGGGTAATCTTAGAAAAAAACCTGTTAGAGCATGCAATAAACTTGAGAGTGGGGCGGAGGGTCACCTTCCAGCAGGACAACAATCCTTTTACTTTCACTTCACAATTATGTGCTACTTTGTGTTGGTCTATCACATAAAATCCCAATAAAATACTTACATTTTTTTTATTGTAACGTGACAAAATGTGGAAAATTTGAAGGATGAAATATTTTTCAAGGCACTTAATAAAACTCCAATTCCAAAAAAGTTGGGATGCTGTCTAAAATATACATAAAAACAGAATGCAATGATTTGCAAACCTCATAAATTCATATTATATTCACACTAGAAAATAGAAAACATATCAACTGATGGCAGCAATACCTCTCAAAAAACCTGGGACAGGGTAACAAAAAGCTGGCAAAGTAAGTGGTACTAACAAGGAATAGCTGGAATTCAATTAATTAGACCAGTAACATGATTGGGTATAAAAAGAGCATCTTAGAGAGTCAAGGTGTCTCAGAAGTAAAGATGGGCAGAGGTTCAGCAATCTGTGAAAAGCTGCATCTAATAATTGTCGAACAATTTCAGAATAATGTTCCTCAACATAAAATTGCCAAGACTTTAAATGTAATTATCATCTACAGTAAATAATATCATCAAAAGATTCAGAGAATCTGGAAAAATCTCTGTGCGCAAGGGATAAGGCCGAAAAGCAATATTGGATACCCATGATCTTTGGGCCCTCAGGCAGCACTGTATTAAAAACAGGCATGATTCTGTGATGGACATCACAGCATGGGCTCAGGAAGACTTCTAAAAATCACTGTCTGTGAACATGTCGTGCCATCCAGAAATGGAATGTAAAATGCTGCCATCTTCTCTGGGCCAAAGCTCCTTTAAAATGGTCTGTTGCAAAGTAGAAAACTGTTCTATGGTCAGACAAATTGAAATTTGACATTCATTTTGGCAACCATGGGCAGGCTGAAGAGGAGAGGGACCTTCTGGCTTGATATCAGCACTCAAATCAAAAGCCTGAATCTCTGATGGTATGGGGGTGCATTAGTGCGTATAGAATGGGCAGTTTGCACATCTGGAAAGGCACTCTCAATTCTGAACAATTTATCCAGAGATGGGAAGAAATCCCCCATGCTCATTCACATGGGGGGGGGGGCACGGAATCTGGGGGCCTTCCAGATTTCGATAAGCCTCCCTGCCTGTAGACCCCCACAACCACCGGCCAGGGTTGTGGGAAAGAGGCCCTTGTCCCCATCAACATGGCCCTCGCTTGTCTCCCCCCCTTTCCTGCTGCTATGAATTTTGGGGGGGGGGACCTCACACTATTTTCTTTAAAAATTTTGCTGTGATTTTCCACTCATATTTCTTCCTAGACCCGAAGATCCTGGTATGGAGGGGGGACCTTATGACATTTTTTTTCTTATTTTTTTCTTTGCTGGCAATTCTTTCTTTTACATTCAGCTGTCAGCAAGGAACTCATCGGCTGTTAAGAATGGGGCAGCCGCCAACTCCTTGACAATCAGCTATTCACAGCTTGTTATGGAGAAAAGAAAATGCAAAACGCTTGTAAAATGCATTTAGGGGCAACCCTTGTGTTTTTGGTGCAGGTCCATTGAAGTCTATTACACGCAAAACGCAAACTGCTGTGGGAACAAAAGTCCCCGACCCTTTCCAAAAAGCAGCGGTTCAAAAACACATAGATGTGAACGTGTCCCATAGGAAACCATGCTAAATGGCCTGTAGTGCGTTTGTGCCAACCACAAAACACATTACAAATGCATAGGTGTGAACCTAGCCTTACTTGAGGTTAGCGTTAACCAATGGGACATTATGGTTTATAATTCTGTACAGAAAGCTCATTACGAGGATTGCAGCTTTTGAGCCTTCATGGGTATTGGATACCTGCATGGTCTATATGTTGGTGTATGCTATACCTTTAATACACAAGCTATTGTATCTTTAATTGCTATTTAGCAGTGGAAGCTTATATTGTTTCAAGTGACCATGACTGAGTTATTTATGCTAAACACAGGCAACTTGATGGGTAACTTTTTGCTACAAGAGCAACCTGCTTTAATGATCCCCCATATATAAACCCTAAATATATACATATAACCACAGGGAATATGCCCAAGTAAGGAAGTTATAAGGGTCTATTAGAGGGTGAAATTGTTTGTATTGTATGGTTGTTTCCTTGCAGGTACCCATCATTTAACAATAGGGCTAAAGCCCCTACTCAGCAATATGAGATACCCAGATTGGGATGAGAGGCTCTGGATAGCTAAAGCCATTTGAATGACAGTTAGTTTCAGGTGGGCAAAATTACTAGAGCATTCTATAACACATAGGTTATATTCAAAATTTATCTATTTGGTGTTTTCTAGTCTCTATGGTAAAGCGCCTGTGGTGGTGATCCTGCCAGAAAAGGTGATGCTGGAACTTCCATATGGGCCATATCCCTATCACTGTATGCTATGTATACTATATGTGTTGTTCCAATTGGTATTACTATCGTTGCAATAGCTGATGGTGTACCATATATGGACATCTTCAATAGCTCTGACACTAACGTTGTTTTTTATGTACAGTCTTTTTTAGGTGTTGTGTGTTATTTAATACATTTTTGGATGAATTACTTTGGATATTTTTGAATATTGAATAAAACTTTTTTTTAATATACAGTATCTCACTGAGTACACCCCTCACATTTTTGTAAATATTTTATTATATCTTTTCATGTGACAACACTAAAGAAATGACACTTTGCTACAATGTAAAGTAGTGAGTGTACAACTTGTATAACAATGTAGATTTTCTGTCCCCTCAAAATAACTCAACACACAGCCATTAATGTCTAAACCACTGTCAACAAAAGTGAGTACACCCCTAAGTGAAAATGTCCGAATTGGGCCCGATTAGCCATTTTCCCTCCCCGGTGTCATTTGACTCATTAGTTTACAAGGTCTCAGGTGTGAATGGGGGGCAGGTGTGTTAAATTTGGTGTTATCGCTCTCACTCTCTCATACTGGTCACTGGAAGTTCAACATGGCACCTCATGGCAAAGAACTCTCTGAGGATCTGAAAAAAAGAATTGTTGCTCCACGTAAAGATGGCCTAGGCTATAAGAAGATTGCCAAAACCCTGAAACTGAGCTGCAGCACAGTGGCCAAGAGCATACAGTGGTTTAACAGGACAGGTTCCACTCAGAACAGGTCTCGCTATGGTC
This sequence comes from Lithobates clamitans, assembly GCA_037952925.1. Taxonomy (NCBI): domain Eukaryota; kingdom Metazoa; phylum Chordata; class Amphibia; order Anura; family Ranidae; genus Lithobates; species Lithobates clamitans. The sequence continues at coordinate 4,311,940 of JBBGZY010000240.1, read as the reverse complement.
AACCAAAGGAGTTGAGTGAACGTGCTCAGCGTCATATCCAGAGGTTGTCTTTGGGAAATAAACGCATGAGTGCTGCCAGCATTGCTGCAGAGGTTGAAGGGGTGGGGGGGTCAGCCTGTCAGTGCTCAGACCATACGCTGCACACTGCATCAAATTGGTCTGCATGGCTGTCGTCCCAGAAGGAAGCCTCATCTAAACATGATGATGCACAAGAAAGCCACAGTTTACTTAATACAAGCAGACTAAGGACATGGATTACTGGAACCATGCCCTGTGGTCTGATGAGACCAAGATAAACCTATTTGGTTCAGATGGTGTCAAGCATGTGGAACAGCAACCAGGCGAGGAGTACAAAGACAAATGTGTCTTGCCTACAGTCAAGCATGGTGGTGGGAGTGTCATGGTCTGGGGCTGTATGAGTGCTGCTTGCACTGGGGAGCTACAGTTCATTGAGGGAACCATGAATGCCAACATGTACTGTGACATACTGAAGCAGAGCATGACCCCCTCCCTTCAGAGACTGGGCCATAGGGCAGCATTCCAACTTGATAACGACTCCAAGCACACCTCCAAGACGACCACTGTGTTGCTAAAGAAGCTGAGGGTAAAGGTGATGGACTGGCCAAGCATGTCTCCAGACCTAAACCCTATTGAGCATCTGTGTGGCATCCTCAAATGGAAGGTGGAGTAGCGCAAGGTCTCTAACATCCACCAGCTCCGTGATGTCATCATAGAGGAGTGGAAGAGGACCCCTGTGGCAACCTGTGAAGCTCTGGTGAACTCCATGCCAAAGAGGGTTAAGGCAGTGCTGGAAAATAATGGTGGACACACAAAATATTGACACTTTGCGCCCAATTTGGACATTTTCACTTAGGGGTGAACTCACTTTTGTTACCAGCGGTTTAGAAATGAATGGCTGTATGTTGACTTATTCTGAGGGGACAGCAAATTGACACTGTTATACAAGCTGTACACTCACTACTTTACATTGTAGCAAAGTGTAATTTCTTCAGTGTTGTCAAGTAAAAAGATATAATAAAATATTTACAAAAATGTGAGGGGTGTACTCATTTTTGTGAGATACTGTATTTACCACACTGTACTAGCTGCAAGCATGGCCAATAGTAACCTTTCTTCAAAACTCAGACACTCTTGCTGTAGTTATTTTTCTGCAGTAACACAGCTGCAACATAGCTTTCATTTGCAAATCTGACAAACCAGAACTATACAGTCTTGGAAATTCAAGATGAAAATGCTGCTAATAAGAGAATGTACGTGGAAATGTATGAATAAAGTCCAAAATAACACCAGATCAGATGAGTGGATATAAAAATATCAGAAAGCTCAGAACACAATATCTCTTAGCAAAAAAGATGATCAAATCATACATACAGTATATGTAAGTGTGAAACTGCTATAGAGATGTGGGAAGGATTACAAAAGGTGCAATAAAGAGATAATCTCAGCAATAAACAGTAAATGCATGATTACATAAGGCACACCTTGGAAGTGGTTGAACGCCTGAGAGCCATAGGAAAAGAAATAAAAGATTTTCATGTCGCAGCACTATTACTCAGTGGTATGCCAGAAAGTTATGAAACGCTTGTCAAAGCACTTGATGCATGTTCAGATGATGAACTGACACTGGAATATGTTAAGGGTAAGCTTGTGGATGAATATACACTTAAACAGAAAACATTATTAGTGACAGTGTTTCTTTTTCAGAGTCTGCTTTAAAGATGAAAAAATAGGAATAAAAACAGAAAAATTCAACAAGTGACACGTGAATGTTTTGTGTACAAGAAACAAGCAGATTGCAGAATCTGAAAAGCTAGAATGCAAAAACAAACTAAACTACAAAAGGCCAAAAGTATAAATATGTTTTTCAATCAAAAAGTCGCACCTTATCTTTGCAGGAATGGTCTATTGATTCAGGAGCTAGGAGTCACATGACAAATTACATACATTTCTTTATTCACCTTGACTAGAGTAAAACAGAAAAAAATCACCACAGCTTACTGGCAAGTAATGGAATCAGAAGAAATAGGAAATGGTTTTCTTTACTGTCCTATTTCCCAGAGTGTCACCAGAAAGATACCTGTGATGAACGTCCTTTATGTCCATGCTCTTAAAACTAATCTTTTGTCAGTAAAGAAGCTCACAAAACAAGGCAATGTAGTGACCTTCCAAGATAACAGGTGTGCCATCACAAAAGGAGATATCTTACATGCAAAGGCTAAAATTACAGATAAACTGTATCAGCTGAGTTGCAATGAGATGGTTATAACTATCAAGGAGGAAAAATATTCAAACTGCATTCACACATGGCACAGACGACTTGGGCACAGAAGTCCTGACATAATAAAGAAATTAACGGAGAATGACTATGCAAGTGGAATAAAAATTAGTCCATGTGACCAAACAATTAAATGCACCAGCTGTATAATAGAAAAAAAGAAAAAAAAGCCTTTCCAAAGCAGAATAACAGCAGAGCTAAGAAACCTCTGGACTTAATTCATTCAGATCTTTGCGACCCAATGGAAAACTGGACTTCAGGAAAGAAGAGATTTTTTTCTTACTTTTTAGATGATTACTCCAGGAATACTACACTTTATCTGGTATACAACAAAAGTGAAGCACCAGATAAACTTGAACAGTACATGGCTCAAGTAAGCAACCAATTTGGCAAAATGCTAAGTGTACAGGTGATACTCGAAAAATTAGAATGTTGTGCAAAAGTTCATTTATTTCACTAATGCACTTTAAAAGGTGAAACTAATACATGAGATAGACTCATTACATGCAAAGCAAGATAGTTCAAGCCGTGATTTGTCATAATTGTGATGATTATGGCTTACAGCTCATGAAAACCCCAAATCCACAATCTCAGAAAATTAGAATACTACATGCAATCAATAAAACAAGGATTGTTCATACAACAATATCAGACCTTTGAAAAGTATAAGCATGCATATGTACTCAGTACTTGGTTTGGGCCTCTTTTGCAGCAATTACTACCTCAATGCGATGTGGCATGGAAGCTATCAGCCTGTGGCATTGCTGAGGTGGTATGGAAGACCAGGATGCCTAAATAGTGGCCTTCAGCTCTTCTGCATTGTTCGGTCTCATGTCTCTCATCTTTCTCTTGGCAATGCCCCATAGATTCTCTATGGGGTTCAGGTCAGGCTAGTATGCTGGCCAATCAAGCACAGTAATCCCACGGTCATTGAACCAGGTTTTGGTGCTTTTGGCAGTGTGGGCAGGTGCCAAGTCCTGCTGGAAAATGAAGTCAGCATCCTTATAGAGCTCGTCCGTGGAAGGAAGCATGAAGTGCTCCAAAATCTCCTGGTAGATGGCTGCGTTGACCCTGGACTTAATGAAGCACAGTGGACCAACACCAGCAGATGACATGGCTCCCCAAATCAACACAGACTGTGGAAACTTCACACTGAACTTCAAGCATTGTGCAGTGTGTGCTTCTCCATTCTTCCTCCATACTCTGGGTCCTTGGTTTCCAAATGCAAAATTTGCTCTCATCAGAAAAGAGGACTTTGGACCACTGAGCAAGAGATCAGGTCTGTTTTTCTTTAGCCCAGGTAAGACGCTTCTGACGTTGTTTGTTGTTCAGGAGTGGCTTGACAAGAGGAATACGACATTTGAAGCCCATGTCCAGGATCATTCTGTGTGTGGTGGCTCTTGATACACTGACTCCAGCCTCAGTCCACTCCTTGTGAAGTCCCCAACACTTTTGAATGGACTTTTCCTGACAATCCTCTCCAGGCTGCAGTCATGCCTCCTGCTTGTGCACCTTTTTCTTCCACACTTTTCCCTTCCACATAACTTTCTATTAATGTGCTTTGATACAGCACTTTGGGAACATCCAACTTCTTTTGCAATTACCTTTTGAGACTTTCCCTCCTTATGGAGGTTGTCAATGATGGTTTTCTGCACAACTATCGGGTCAGTAGTCTTTCCCATAATTGTGATTCCTACTGAACCAGACTGAGAGACAATTTAAAGGCTCAGGAATCCTTTGCAGGTGTTATGGCTTAATTAGCTGATTAGAGCGGGGCACTTTGAGCCTAGAATATTGCACCTTTTCACAATATTCTAAATTTATGACATTGTGTCACGTACCTTGTGGACGAGCCCGACTTGCAGGGGATGGGCTCTCTTGCGGCTCCGACTCGAGGGCCCTGGTAGGGTATACAGGAAGCACAAGAGTCAGGAGTGGCACGAGTGCCTGGCAGGATCAACAGCAGGAGGTAGGTCTGGAACTCTGGAAACACTGTGCAGTGGAGATTAAGCTGAGCTGGTAGGTAGACTGGAACACTGGTGCAGCAGACTGGAACTGGACAGCAGGCTGGAACACACAGGACAGCAGACTGGAACACTGGTGCAGCAGACTGGAACCACACAGCAGACTGGAACTGGATAGCAGGCTGGAACACACAAGACAGCAGACGGGAACACTGGTGCAGCAGACTGGAACCACACAGCAGACTGGAACTGGATAGCAGGCTGGAACACACAGGACAGCAGACTGGAACACTGGTGCAGCATACTGGAACCGCACAGCAGACTGCAACTGGATAGCAGGCTGGAACACACAGGAAAGCAGACTGGAACACTGGTGCAGCAGACTGGAAACACACAGCAGACTGGAACTGGATAGCAGGCTGGAACACACAGGACAGCAGGCTGGAAGGTCAGACAAGCCGGATCGATAGCCAAGCGGACTGTAGATGAGCCGAAGGGTCAGGCAGAAGAGTGGTCAGACAAGCCGGGGTCGGATGCAGGCAGAAAGCAGGGATGGTCGGAGACAAGCCGGGATCAGATGCAGGCAGACAGCTAGGATAATCAGGAACAAGCCGGGTCTAGTACAGGAAACAGGTTCTCAGGAATAACGAATAACGCTGTAGAGCAGACAGCAAGAATCTCATGTGACAGATCAGTTTAAATAGCCCGCCTGGCGCGCGCTTCCGCGCATGCGCGCAACTGCCCGCACAGGGCGTCTGATACTGACAGAACTTTCCTGACATTGCCCCCCCCAAGGGGCAGCCTCCGCATGCCCAACCGGGCCCATTTCTCAGGATGGGTTCTCTTAAAGGATTGAACTAAGCTTTTAGCATGGATGTTCTCCTCAGGCTCCCATTAGTTCTCTTCCGGGCCATACCCTTTCCACTTGATCAGGAATTGGGCTTGATTGTTCCTTTTCCTGCAGTCAAGGATGGCTTCAATTTCAAATTCTTCCTCTCCGTCCACTATTACAGGATCTGGAGGATTCAGATTTCGTTCAGGAAAAGGATTGGAGACAAAAGGTTTCAACAGGGAAACGAGAAAAACAGGATGAATTCTGAGTGAGTCCGGGAGTTCCAATTCAAAAGCTACTTCATTTATTTTCCTTTTTACAGGAAAACAACCCAGGAATTTAGGACCCAACTTCTTGGAGGGACAAGTCAGTTTCAGGTTTACAGTGGATAACCATACAAGATCACCTGGTTCGAGTAGCAATTTCCCTGGTCTTTTCCTGTTGAAAGTTACCTTGTTACGTTCTTGGGACTTCGTCATGGTTTCCTGTAAAATTTGGTTATTGACAGAGAAAAAATGTATTGTTTCCTGGACTGCTGGTACGGAACTTTCAGGAATGGAGCTGGGCAAAAAGGAAGGGTGAAACCCGTAATTGGCAAAAAACGGACTTTGCTTTGTGGCAGAATGGACAGCATTATTATAGGCGAATTCAGCCAAGGGAAGCAACGAGAGCCAATCATCTTGAGAAAAGGAAGAGAAACAACGAAGATATTGCTCGAGAGTCTGGTTGGTCCTCTCCATTTGGCCATTCGTCTGGGGGTGATAGGCGGTGGAAAATGATAGTTCAATTCCTAGGGCTTTACACAAGCCTCACCAGAATCGGGAAGTGAATTGTACTCCTTGGTCAGAAATGATATTAGCCGGAATTCCATGGAGTTTAAACGCTGTAGAGCAGACAGCAAGATTCTCATGTGACAGATCAGTTTAAATAGCCCGCCTGGCGCGCGCACGCGCTCCCACGCGTGCGCGCACCGGCGCATGTGCGCAACTGCCCGCACAGGGCGTCTGATACTGACAGGACTTTCCTGACACATTGTGGATTTGGGGTTTTCATGAGCTGTAAGCCATAATCATCACAATTATGACAAATCACGGCTTGAACTATCTTGCTTTGCATGTAATGAGTCTATCTCATATATATTAATTTCACCTTAAAAGTTGCATTAGTGAAATAAATTAACTTTTGCGCGATATTCTAATTTTTCGAGTATTACCTGTATTGCGCACAGACAATGGAACTGATTATACAGGTAGTAACACACAGGTGATTCTTAGAAAGCATGGCACAATATTTAAAACTACTGTACCATACAACCCAGAAGAAAATGGGCTTGCAGGAAGAATGAGCCATATTCTATGTGAAAGTGGAAGAACCATGCCATGTTTGATGCAGATGTGCCAACCACATACTGGGAGGGGGAAGCTGCATGCTATCTCCAAAATTGACTACCAGGAAAATCAACTGAATAAACTCCACATGAACTGTTGAATGGAAAGCCCTGAATTTGAACCATCTAAAAATGTTTGGAAGCAAAGCCTATGTACACATCCCAAAAGAAAAATGTACAAAATGGGATGCTTGCACAAAGGAAGGTGTACTTGTGGGTTATAGTGAATCCCAAAAGGGATACAGAATTATACATCACGACACAAACAAGGTAACCATCAGTAGAAGTGAAATTGTCGATGAAACTTTAGTGTGTTCAAAATTCCATGAACTAACACTTCAAACTGAGGGAAATTCCACATCAGTGCCACATGAAGGTAAGCAACAAAGCGACACAGAAATAGAAATTAATGCCGACAATTCAAATGCTGTAAGGGCCAGTTCACACTGCAAAAAATGCACACCAGATGCATTACCGATGTGTTTTTGCTTACAGTTCACACCACACCACACTGAAGCATGCTCTACTTTTTTTTTCTGCACCAGAAACTGACTAGAACTGACTGCACCAGTGTGAACTAAGGCAATTGGAATACATAGAAAACACCGTGCATGCATTTTTGATGCAGAAAAAATGCACTGGACTGCATCTGGGGTGAACCTACCCTAAAAGAAGTAATTAGGCCTCAAGAGGCTTCAATCAGCAAATTCACCAGAAGCAATAAAGGCATCCTAGCCAAACGTCTGTCTTATGTCTTCCATTTTTTTGGATTTAGATAGATCAGGAAAGGGTAAGACCTCTATCAGGTGATTTTTGTATTGTCTTTGTCCCAGTGGAGAGGATTCTCTTTACTACAACGCAAACTCTAAAGAGTTGTTATAGGAACAGGTATCCCCATTAGATGACTTTTGTTTACCTCTTGCTCTGGTAACCTGTACTGAGGAATATGGAGGTTGCCACTGTTGACCCATTCTTCTGAAATAATACTTGGCTATCATTCTATTTCAATTGTTTTCATATTGACTAAAACACTGGCTTGGGACAAGTATACAGATCAGTTGTTTTTACTTCACTCTGGCAATGTAATCTGTAGAAATGTAATCTATGGGTCAGTGATGGGGTGAGCTTTGCATGTTCATAGTTCGACGAATGGCTAAAATAAAAGTAGTGTTTGCCAGAGTCAAACTTGCATGCGGTGGGAAGTGAAATATTTAGCAGCAATATTACCACCATTGCTAAATGTGGCAGCTTCCCACTCAGGCTGGTTGCCGGGATTCCAGCTGAGAGGAGGGTGTAAACAAATGGGTAAGGATGGTGGCTGATACATATAAAAAAGAATGGGATGGGATTCCCCCAAAATTCATATTGCACAGAATGCAGGTGTCATGGAAAAATAATGCACAAAAATGCTTGGCCCAGGTGTGTGTAATGTGCAGAGTGCTGGGATTAAGAGTACCAAATGAAGTTACTCCCAGAAATAATTCTCCCCCCAATCCCCCCTCCCAGCACTAAACCTCTCCTCTCCCAGAACTAAAGCTCTCCCTCCAAAATTCCCACAGCACAAATCTTCTCCCTCTCACATCCTCCTTCCCCAGCACAAATCAACCCCCGCAGCACAAACCCTTTCCTCCCCCAAATTCCCATCCATCAATAACCCCTCCCAGCACTAAACCTCTTCCCTCAAATACCTTCCCCTGGCACAAATCCTCTCCTTCGCCAATTTGCCCCAACACTAATCTTCTCCTCCAACCCCCCTTGCACAAATCATCTTTTTCCTCCCAATTTCTCTATTAGAACAAGAGGGGTATTTTGGGTGGAAGATGATTATCTTCCTCCCAAAATACCCCTCTTAGCACAAATCCCCCCCCCCCAAGTTCCAACTCCCCAGCACAAACCCCCCCTATCCTCGCCAGTAACCCCCCCCCCTTAATACTCCACTTAGCACAAATCCTCTCCCTCGCCAAATCCCCCTCCTCAGCAAAAATTCTCTCCCCCAGCACAGAACCTTTTCTCCCCCGAATCGCCCCAGCAGTAATCCTCCCCACTAAATCCCTCTCCCCAGCACGAATCCTCTCTGCCCTGAAAGACTCCCCTGCAAGCACTAAACATTGACCCTAATCCCCCCAGTAAAAATCCTCTCCTCCTCAAAGTCCCCTCCCCAGCACCCTGTTGGCTGCTGCAGTGGTGTTGGATTGCAGCGGCAGAAACCTTCCGTGATGCAGAACACAAGCCTGGGTGCCCAGCGCTAGCAACATCACTGGTGTGGGGTTCCCCCAAAATCCATACCAGATCCTCCAGGTCTGGTGTGGATTTCAAGTAGGAATCCCCTGCAAAAAAAAAAAAGGTATAGGGTCTCTCCAAAATCCTTACAAAATATTTATCTAAACTTGCAACCTGGCTGCATGTGGCTCCTCCTCCTGAACCCCATCAGGCCATATGCCTCCCCAGGCAAAAAACCTGAGGACAAGGACCTCTTCCCCAAAACCCTTGCACGGTGGTTGTGAGAGTCTGCGGGTGGGGGGGCTTATCAGAATCTGGAAGCCATGCACATCATTGACCAAATAAGGTCATGTCCAAATTTTGGTCGAAGATGTCACTTGGGATATCCTGCCCCTTTGTTCACATTCAGCTGTCAGCTAAGGAGCTGTTATGCACAGGGAGCAGTCATTAAGACTAAATCATGTTGGTGGTTGGTCTGTTTTTTTTTTTCTTTTGGCTGGGCTTGTGGGTGGGGGTTGTTCATTGTGACTGACATAGGTTTACAACACTTGATGAGATTATTGATATTGCATTTACATCATTGGACAATTTTTTTAGAATAAACGACTTGCAAAAATTGTATCACTGTGTTTATTTAACTTACATTTATTTTTGTGTATGAGTACAGATACTATGTACTCCTTACTTATTCATGTAGGGGAGGGGTGGACATCTTGAGCCCCCCTTACTTTATCAGATTTTGATAAGCCTCCCTACCCACAGACCTCTACAACCACCAGGTCACGGTTTTGGAGAAGAGACCCTTCTCCTCATCAACATGGGGAGCATGGGGGTAAAGTGTTTTGCCAGGGGGGCCCTTGCATGTGATCATGTATGGTTTTGTGGGGGGGCTGCTCTCCACACCTTTCTTGGCCTGTAAGACTGCATTCTCAAATAAGGCAGGCATGGGTTTTATGGGGGACATCAATTTTTTTTTTCTTTTAACATGGGTCTCCTATTAACATCTGTAACAGTCCTTCTTATAGGATAAGAGTCTGGTGTAGATAAAGGGAATCCCAGGATTTATTTTTACAAACAGAACAACGCATTCAGTGACTGCCACTTACCGGCAATTTAAACTGCATTTTTTTTCTTTGTATATGTCACTTTTGCTGCAGAAGGTTGTATACATTAGACAGACGCAACACTTCATGGGCAGGTTCAGGGCATCCCCCAAACATGTAATTTGAAGGAAGTTTGCATTTTTTTTGTGTTAAAATTGCTGCTCCCCACAAAACAGAATTAATAATAATAATAAAAACATCTTTTTTTTTTTTTTTTGCTTTGGTACACGTACCTCAGGAACATTGCCCAGCTTCATAAGACATTGCCTCTAGCCCAGAAAATGGGCACATTTGGCAAAGTTCGCCTTAGGCAAGGTTCGCTGACCATACACTGAACCAAACTCAGATACATTTAGCTCATCGCTAGTCAGTGACTCAGAAAGTCCTGAAGCAAAAGACAGATGGGCAACTAGTATTTTTAGAAAAGGATCAGCAATGGTAACTTCCTTATTAATCCCTGTACAGGTTTCCTTTAATGGCTTCCCGTCCAGCCTATTGTAATATGATGGCTGAACGGGAGCTACCTGGTTCCCGGAGGATCTCATATGAACCCATTCCAGTCATGTGCCTCCTGCGTGTTTTGGCAGCTGCTCTGTAGCTTGATCAGTACATCAGACACAGCAGATGACAGATCGGGGTTCCAGGCCTGCCCCAGCACTATGTAATCACTGTGACCAATCACAGCAATCACATGACAGTTGTACACAAGGAAAGGCTTTCATCTATAGCCATTCATTGTGTACTATTTTGTTAATATCTGTGAATGGTCACTGTGATCACATTGTGCAGACAGCCAATCACAGAGCACAGTACCATGTGTCTCAACAGAACATAATGGCTATGAATGTATGCCATTCATAAAAAAGATTGCTACTAACAGTGATTATCATTGCTATAAGCAATCATAGTCTGAAAAAAAAATCCTGATCACCCCCCCCAAGTAGTATAGTGTCACTATGGTAAAACTGCACTGCTCTGGTCACAGTATATAACAAAAAAAAAAAATAGCTGTACTGCTGTGGTGAGTAAATTAAAAGATTGTGAAAAAAAATAACACATTTTATTTATTTTCTTCATTTTCCAAAAAAATCATGACACAAAAATTACAACTTCAAAAAATTCAACATGCCTCTTATTAAATACCTCAGACTGTCTGCATTACAAAAAGTAGTCATTTGGAGGGTATTTGTATTGTCCTGGTATTTTAGGGCCTCAAAAAATTAGATGAGGCAGTCAGTATATATGGATTGATCAATTATCAATATATGTACCGTAGCTTGTAGACTCTATACCTTTTACACAGACTAAATAATATGCACTGATTTGAGTTATCTAGTAAATCTAGCAGTATAAATTTTTGAATAAAAAAACAGTTATTTGCAAAAAATTATGACAGAAACTAAGAAAAGTTTTTCATCTTTTTTTCATTTATTTAGCAAAAGATAAAAAAAAAACTGTGGTGAATAAATATCACCCAATGAAGGTTCTATATGTCTCAAAAAAGGATAAAAATCTTGTTTGGGTACAGTGTTGCATGACTGAGTAATTATCATTCAAAGTGTGACAGCGCTGAAACCTGAAAATTGGCATGGGCAGAAAAGGGGTAAAAGTGCCCAGTAGGCAAGTGGTTAAAGGGGAATTTTATTGTTTATTGTATACATACTCTGTATTAAATTTTTGTTACAGAAAGATGTTATACACATAGTAGGGGGTATATGTCACAGACACACACTAGTGGTCTCCAGTTGCCTTGAGCAAGTCTTTGGATATCAGCCCATGCTGTAGTTCAGATTGAAAATTGTGTTCTATCTCTTCCATATAGACAAAACATGTCTATAAACATGTCACATTTCAAAATGTACATAAATGTGGCCTAGTACATGTAAAAATAAGTGCATACTCATAAGCCCATGTTGCAAGTACATGGGTATGATGGGGCAATAAGGATAATACGGATAAAACTCTCCATTTTGGTATATTGCAAATGTAAATTCTGTCTATGACATTAAAGACTAATATTATTTTTAACATCCTTTGTCCTTTTCAACTTGCAGACAATAGAAAATATCAAAGTTTACCTTCATGAGAAGGAACTGTGGAAGAAGTTTCATGAAGCAGGAACTGAAATGATCATAACCAAAGCTGGCAGGTTTGTAATAATTCTAGTTCATTATTTGCTGGGATTTTACAGTATTGCCTTATTCAGCCTGCTCTACAAATGTTTTGCTCTCAATTACTGGGTCTTCATTCTGAAAGCATGAAAGGTCCAATAAGTGCAGCATCATCATTACACAACTAAAAAAAGTAGTTTTCCACCTATTTATACGGTATGTCTTTGTAGAAACTTATTGCAAGATCATTTACAATGCTAAAGGTTCACATTTATGGGACAAATACTATGCATTGTTAAAGCTTTAGGCATTGCTATCTTTGATTTACTACTAAGTTGAAGTTGAATTTCTATAGGCAAATAGACTCTGTACTTTGCAAGTGCAGTTGCACCCATTTTCCCCAGAGCTTAGTGGTGGTGAAGCTGTGCTGATTTTCATCGCCCAATCATGTGCAAGCAAAAAGGCTTTTTTTTTTTTTTTCCTTGCACCTGATTGGGTGTTCTTTACAAATTGAAACTTCACCCCATTCACTAAGCTGTGGGAAAATGAGTACAACTGTACTTGCAAAATGCCCAGTCTATTTGTCTTTAGTAAATCAACCCCAGTGCCCTGAAAATTTAAGCAGAGTGGCTAATAAGCAGAGAAAGAAATAACAGCTAACCCCTGTCCTCAGAAGTTCCCTTTAAAGGCAGATTGGAAAATTAAACTTACACAGAAGTGTACATGTTTTCAGTTCCTCCCTCTTTTGGAAGTACACACTTAGCCTTTGTAAATGTACTGTGTGGCACAGTAGAGCCTTCTTAGAACAGAAATTATTCACATATCTCATTCCAGCACATATCCCAAAATTAAGAGGATTATTCCTCATTTTAGGAAAGTGAGCATGAAAAATCATTCTTTCACACACGCCCATGGTCATATGCACGTTCAGAACCACTGGGGTATAGTGAAAACATAGGCTAATATTATAGCACCATTTATTACAAAGTACCTATAGCTGTTTTAGACTTTTTGGACATCATCAGTGCAATGTATTGAAGCCATTGTTTCTGCTGAGAAGGGACTGTGACTCAGCAAGCATATATAACCCTTACATTGTTTGTTGGGTCAAAAGCTCTACTCCATTTGGCTATTGGGGCATACATGGATTGTAGCATTACCTCCGTAGGAGCTGTTGAATAGGATGGGTCCTCTGTTCTTTTCCTCCACCTTCTCAAGAACTTCAGCCCCTCTGACACACCAGGTTGAGTGCACAAACATACAATATCACAGAAATTCACTGAAACTAATACTTAGTACCCAATAGTGGTACTATTTTAAAGAAAACAGGCACCAAAACAGAAAGTAAAGGCAAATTTAATATATTGCCACCCAATATGGCTGGCAACAAGGCAAGGATAAAATGGATTAACACTGGTAATAACAGAATCTAGCATACAAAGTGATTAACAGTAGGGACTAGGAATATTATGACATTTGGTGTTTAGACAAGCATAAACAGGGACAAGGTCACCTCAAGTGCAGCAGTGATCAGTAGTACAGTTTAATACACCAAGTGCTTGAACTATATTACCAGAGTGCATTTATAGCAGTGATGCTAGTCCTAGACCAACAGAGCATGCAGTGTCCAAAAGTAAGGAGGATGGCAGTGAAGGGTGCAGGGGAACAAAAGTGGGCTTGCAGAATAATTATTACCGGAATGGTAGTTCTCTAAGATGTTCTTCTGGTGGCTATCATTGGGGCCCTTTAAGAGCATTGGTGCACTTAACCACAGTTCTCGTTAACCTGCATGCAGTATAGCTACAGTATAGTCTAAACACAGGTGCAAGGTGGATGCGGGTAAGATGCAGTAAAGGTTCACTATAATGCTATATAGGGTTGGTGGTGGTGCAGTCTATGTTTGAAATAACATGCCGCTTGGAGCACAGTATGGGACGGTGTGGATTGGGTACACATGGTGTTCTGCTCTCAGTGGCTCAGTCTCTATTATCAGTATCAGCAATGGGCAAATAGCCCTCTCAGCAGATGCTCACTGTAGAAGGGGTGCCCCCTTGGTCTCTCCACAAAAGCTTTAAGAGATCAGAGGTGGGAAGCAGAATATGAGTGGGCGCTCCAGTCTCCCTGCGGCAGCGGTGCGGGTATTGTGATGTGGGCAGTGCTGCGCTGCCCCCGGATGTCCTCATTTCCCATCTCTATCTTGGATCTCTGCTGGTATGGTCTCCTGTTGGCAGACAAATATACATAGAGGTGCTCTCTCGCCAAATCTCTTGGTGCCAAGAGGAATAACTTTCTTGGGTTATTTAATAAAAAATCATCTCTTCACTGCACAGTGCCTCCTACTGCACATGCCGACTGAGATCTGTAGTGTAAGGATTCTATTTGTCCCATTATATGGCTGCCATCTCAAACTAGAACTCCCAGCTTCTCAACACCCTGCATAAAAGTCTAAAGGCTTTAGCTTTCCCCCTGTTGGCTGGAGGAGAATGGTGCAGCAAAACATCAGTATCTCAGTAGAGGGAGAGAAGAAGAAAAGACAGTGACTCCTCCTCCATACTGCTTTAGCCCAGCAGGTGGCTACAGAATGACTTTGCATGGCTCTACCCACTGTCCTAAAATGAGGACTTATGCCCCGTACACATGATAGGATTTTCTAACGGAAAATGTTTGATGGGAGCTTGTTGTCGGAAATTCTGACCGTGTGTAGGCTCCATCGGACATTTTCCATCGGACTTTCCAACACACAAAATTTGAGATCTGGAACTCAAATTTTCCGACAACAAAATCTGTTGTCATAAATTCCGAACGTGTGTACACAATTCCGACGCACAAAGTTCCACACATGCTCAGAATCAAGCAGAAGAGCCGCACTGGCTATTGAACTTCATTTTTATCGGCTCGTCCTATGTGTTGTACGTCATTGCGTTCTTGACGTTCGGAATTTCCGACAACATTTGTGTGACCGTGTGTATGCAAGAGAGGTTGGGGCCAACATCCGTCGGAAAAAAAACATGGATTTTGTTGTCGGAAAATCCTATTGTGGGTACAGGGCATAAGCCTCTTATTTTGGGATGTGATGGAATGAGACATGTGGATACCTTATGTTGTTAAGATGGCTCAATCATTCGTTGGGCTTTTTATTGCCTTTAATCCCTTCTTACTATAACCTTAATGGTTGTACTTGCGTAAGTGTACTGCAAAATACAAAATTATTGTGGTAATACAGGTGGTTAGGACTTTTGCTTAGTGTAGGTCAGTGTACTGTATTTTGCACTATATAGGTACCATATTTAAAAAAAAGGCCAAGTGTACACAAAAGATAACTAATCCTTTAATAGTGATAATTGTTAAATATTGCTGTCTTTATTTAAAGCTGAACTCCAGGACAACATGAATCCACAGTTTAAGTATACTGTATACAGACAAAGGGTGAAATTAACAAAAAGTGGTGCAAGCACAATGCTTCTAAACATAAAAAATGGAGCAGATGCTGCTCCTGAGTAACAAAAAGGGCACAAGTATCTTTGTTAATTAGGTGCAATCAGGTATTTGTTACACTGTTTACAAATAGTCACAAGTACAAAAAACTCTTGTGGTTGGAAGTGGGCCTGCTTTGATCCTGGCTTGTATGGATACACCTCATCTTGCTGCTCTCTTAAGACTGGGGGGAGTCTTCACAACTGAAACCACAAAGAGAAAGAGATGACGCTTAGACCTAGTGCATTATCCTAAAACTATCACTTTATTATTAAAAAGTGTAAAGTATTATACTCACAAGATGACAAATGTTTCAAGCTCATCTCATAGTTCAACGTCATCTAGTCCACACTGCATCATATCATGTGGTAGGAGAAGTTGAAGATCCAATAGACTAACGTGTTTCGAGGACTAGCCTCCTCCTCAGAGCCCTTTGTTACACTGTGTCTGTGTCAGGCAGCACAGAGAACATGGGAGCAGAAGCTGCATGCTTCATTCTCTCTGCCTGTCCTCACCCCCCCCCCCCTGCTTGGTTCAGATTGGGAGGGAGGAGGAGGGTTGTTAACCCAGCAGTCTTTGCTCCTGTAGTGTAATCACTGCACGGGAGAGAGAGAGAGTGTCATGTGTGCTGTTTACTGACAGCTCACATCCCGTACAACAGGTCACACCTAGCGGGAATATGCAACAGTTTTCTATGTGACTTATAAGATTCATTCATTCATCCATTTTTGGTGTTTTTAGCCCATTTGATTTCATCTTGGGCATTTAAAACTGGTGAGTGTGGGACCATAAGTAGGTGGCAGGCTGCACCATATTGGATTTTGTTCACAGTGGTAAATAAGAAGTTTAAAAAAGTTTGTTGGAAGTTTGCACATAATGAGTTAACAAGAAAAGTGGACTGTGCACTTAATGAAATGGACACTGCGGTTCAGTTATATATTACTTTGTAGCTTTCAAATAAGTGGGATGGAGACATTTCACATTTATAAACACTTTTTGGATGATTTATGTATTTATTTATGAACACAGTTTTATTCTGGTGTAATGCTATGTACAATGTTTATGTATAGTCATCTAAGGGTATTTATATACAGCTGCTGCTTTTTTGGGGGTTTTGTTTGTTTGGTATTGGATTTTTATCACCATCTTTTATTTTTTACATTTTTTTTAGTCCACTGTTTATCGCTTGTTTGTTTTTACACTTTGCTTGGATTGCAGATACCATTAATCGCGGAGTGGGGTTACTATTATTAATAAATAAGTTGTGATGTGATGATAATATTCAATATATATATATATATATATATATATATATATATATATATATATATATATATATATATATATATATATATATATATATTGTATATCATGAAATAGGACTTGCTCAAATAGTAGCTCTGTGATAGGAAGGCAACATACAATGCAGTTTCTAAGGGATTACTGATCCTATGTTTATTTTTGGACATCAGAAACCGATTTCACTTCGGCAAAGGAACAACTAAACAAACTAGGTTCATATAGCAGGCCTTTTTACTAGCCTATACAACTCTCCACACTTTCCCAAGTGTTCTCACGTAGTAAACCGCCTGTCTGATCACCTTCCCCATAGGTTTTAAAGGTTCTCTTTCACAGCCACTTTCTGTGAGGCTTTCCAACCCTTTTAACAGACCAAGTATTCTGGCAGGTGGATTCGTGGACTGGCCTCCCACTGTTTTCTGCAGCCCAAAATCCAGGACCAACAGAGGTTTTACGATCAGTCTCTTAAAGGGAGACTGGTTTGTGTTCCTAAGTAGTCTTCCCTAGAGCCCAAAACAGTCAAAATTCTTATTCTGAGTGATGCATTTCTCCCATTCACTACCCTATCTGCCATTTTAGCCCGGGCTCTGTCACTATATATAGTGCACTAGCTGGCTGAATCATGAATGGTGCATACGTGTCACCAACGTTTCTCATCTACACATGAGAAAGAGCTTTAGGGTTTGTGATTGATATGAAGAAAAAAAACTTCTTGTTTTCTCAGATCTTAAAAGGTTCTGGTCTAGGTCATGGAGCCTGGATATTTTGTAGAGCTTTGGGTGGGATAAAACCTCCAGTTCAAGGTACACATTTTACCTTTTAAGCCTAGTACACATTGGCTGAATGTCTGCCGGCATCGGTTGGTTTAATAGAAACCGGCTGACATTTGGCCCATGTGTATGGCAGCCAGTCCTTCATGACCAAAAAAGGTCTGCCAACTGGCTACTGGCCAATGGCTGAGAGCACTGACCATAGTGTTATGCCATGGGGGACATCCCCCTGTCAGAACACAATAGCACAGCAAGGGAGATTGCTGTACTAACATTGTATTGTTAGTATAGCGGCTCCGACCTGAGCTGACAGTTTTTTTCTCATTCAACCCAGCGGGTTAAATGAAAAAAAAATGAATGGTGTGTGCGAGGATTTAGGGCGGTTTGGCCACAGCGCATGTGCAGTGCAGTGTACCGGTGATTTTTATGTGGGTTACCTGAGCTTCTCCATAGACTTTCTAGTAGATTAGGTGTTTTTTTGTGCGCTTTCTGAAAGTGCACCAAAGCTGAAGCATGCAGGACTTTTAGTGCTCTTACAGAAAACTCACCAAAAACGCACAATTTAATAGAAGTCTTTGGGAAACTGCAGGTAACCTGCACAAAAACCGTGGGTACACTGCATTGCACCCATGCTGTGGCCATACTGCAGTGGAGCAATGTGAAAGGGGTCTTAGCCACCCCTTACTACAGTAATTAGTTTCAGCTTCCACAGGCATATATAGCTTACTAATGATAGAGGATCTCTCGCTTTCAATCTCTTGGCTGTGATGGGTGGAAAGTTAGACTGCTGACATAACACTTAAAAGGTACCAGAGCTGCCTGCTTGTATTGGCAATGGGGAACCTGTTGGAGGGCACCCTGTTAGCCAGGAATGAATTTGAGTTTAGTTAGTGGCTTGGATGAGCAGATGTTTTGTATTGTTTTATGCTGTGGAATTGCTATATAAAGCCCTCCTGCATTGATGCTATGTTTGTTTACTGCCTTGCTGAATAAAAGTGCAGGACAAACCTACTGGGACTGTTCCTGGGGGTCCTGTCTCGCCTCTGGTTCACTGCTGCCACTACCAGTTAAGCCTCTCCTTAGAATACTAAATACTGTCAATACTGAACAATACTGACTATAGACAAAAAATGTACACCATGGCATGTTGTCCAGACCATTCAAAGCCAATGTTCTGAAGCTATTTTACCTGTGAGTGTCGCAAATATATATATAATGTATATATATATATATATATATATATATATATATATATATATATGTACTGTATATATATAACTATTTTTTTAAGTGCAATAAATTGCAAGAGTTTTTTTGGAGACTATCACAGAGGTAATGATACAATGATGAGATAATACTCCCACTGTTTTTACATCTGGGATAAGCGTTAAGCTGACCATAGACGGATTGTTATTTGACCAGTTTAGCAGGGAACCAACGGATTTCGATGTATGGGCACTGTGGTTATACGCAAGCCGATCTACCGATCAGCTTCTGTAGAACTGCCCTGTCAAGTTTTCCCCACTTCATCAGCATTGCAGTCTATCACTCTCTCCCTCCATATCCCCCCAGTACAGATCTCTATCCCCCAAAATCCAATTCAAGTACATACCCTGTTTCCCTGAAAATAAGACCTAGCGTGATTGTCAGTGATGGCTGCAATATAAGCCCTACCCCCCAAATAAGCTCTACCCTGTTTCTCTGAAAATAAGCCCTACCCTGAAAATAAGACCTACAAGGACTTTAACTAGGGCTTATTTGGGGGGTAGGGCTTATATTGCAGCCATCACTGACAATCACACTAGGTCTTATTTTCGGGGAAACAGGGTAGCATTACCCCTAGTACAGATCTTTTCCTCCTTTCTGTACAGATCTCACTCTTTCCTTCCCCAAATCCCACCAATATAGATTTATCTCCCCCCAGTTTTCCTCCAGTACAGAGCTATCCCTCACCTCAAATCCCCCTCCCCCAGTACAATGATCTACCCCCCGTCCTCCCCAAAAGTCCACTCACTAGACCTCAGAGACAGCAGCAGTGGAAGTCTTACGCTTGGTTGTGTCATGTGACACTGCAAGGAAAAGCCTTCTTCAGCTCTGTCCTGACAGGTGAACAAGCTGGCACTGTAGTATAAGTGTCACTGCAGTGGTAAAACTAAAAAAAACTAAATTGAGCACACTGCAAGAGAAACCAGATGTGCACCCTGGTTGCCCAGAGCTAAAAACACCTATGTGATGAAGGAAGCTAAATGTGGTATCTTCTATTTTTCTGGGTTGTTGTCTATTAAAATTAATCATAGTGGGAAAAAGTCAACGTTTCCTCTTACGATCTTGCTAAGCATGACCAGGAGTCCAAGAATTGTTAGCTTGTGTGAACATTTCTTCCCTAGGTGACATTGGGTGCAGTCCAAAGTATATTTAATTTAGAGATTTATGCAACTGATTGAAGCAGGGTACATATAGCTCTGTGAGTAACAAACACAGGATACCTGACTTATAGAGAGTTCAAGTAGCTTTTTACAATGGAATTAAGCAGAGGGTTGGGTTCCAGAACTGCATACCAGTCCAGGGGCAAGCACTTCTGAGCTGCACAGGGAAGGCTGTATTGCTGAAAATAATCTCTTAAGTGATGCTTTTCAATGTACTGTGGCAGGTAATTCAGATAAACATATCATTCTCCTGCAAAATCTTTATTCACTGGGTCCTTTATAAGTCTGGATGGCAGGGCTTAGAACTTGGGAATGACTGGAAAGTTTGGTGGATTTGTCATTCTATTACTCTGTTTTGTGTTGTGTCCTATCCA
Source organism: Lithobates clamitans (assembly GCA_037952925.1). Taxonomy (NCBI): domain Eukaryota; kingdom Metazoa; phylum Chordata; class Amphibia; order Anura; family Ranidae; genus Lithobates; species Lithobates clamitans. Next base: position 4,291,684 of record JBBGZY010000240.1, on the reverse strand, counting down.
GGCATATTGATTTGCTCTGCTAAAGTTCTGTGAAGGCTTCAAGCTTTGCAGCCTGCAGCATTGCTGAAGCTGTTTGACACCATATGATGCTACAAATCTGCTGCTGTTATATATATATATACAGTATCTCACAAAAGTGAGTACACCCCTCACATTTTTGTAAATATTTTATTATATCTTTTCATGTGACAACACTGAAGAAATTACACTTTGCTACAATGTAAGTAGTGAGTTCACAGCTTGTATAACAGTGTAAATTAGCTGCCCCCATATAGCAGTTTAACAGGAGAGGTTACACTCAGAACAGGCCTCGCCATGGTCGACCAAATAAGTTTAGTGCACGTGCTCAGCATCATATCCAGAGGTTGTCTTTGGGAAATTGACGTATGAGTGCTGCCAGCATTGCTGCAGAGGTTGAAGGAGTGGGGGGGTCAGCCTGTCAATGCTCAGACCATACGCCACACACTGCATCAAATTGGTCCGCATGGCTGTCATCCCAGAAGGAAGCCTTTTCTAAAGATGATGCACAGAAAGCCCACAAACAGTTTGCTGAAGACAAGCAGACTAAGGACATGGATTACTGGAACCAAGTCCTGTGGTCTGATGAGACCATGATAAACCTATTTGGTTCAGATGGTGTCTAGTGTGTGTGGCAGCAACCAGGTGAGGAATACAAAGACAAGTGTGTCTTGCCTACAGTCAAGCATGGTGGTAGGAGTGTCATTGTCTGGGGCTGCATGAGTGCTGCCGGCACTGGGGAGCTACAGTTCATTGAGAGAACCATGAATGCCAACATGTACTGTGACATACTGAAGCAGAGTATGATCCCCTCCCTTCAGAGACTGGGCAACAGGGCAGTATTCCAACATGATAACGACCCCAAACATACCTCCAAGATGACCACTGCCTTGCTAAAGAAGCTGAGGGGAAAGATGATGGACTGGCCAAGCATGTCTCCAGACCTAAACCCTATTGAGCATCTGTGGGGCATCCTCAAACGGAAGGCAGGGGAGCGCAAGGTCTCTAACATCCACCAGCTCTGTGATGTCATCATGGAGGAGTAGAAGAGGACTCCAGTGGCAACCTGTGAAGCTCTGGTGAACTCCATGACCAAGAGGGTTAAGGCAGTGCTGGAAAATAATGGTCACCACACAAAATATTGACACTTTGGGCCCAATTTGGACATTTTCACTTAGGGGTTTACTCACTTTTGTTGCCAGCGGTTTAGACATTAATGGCTGTGTGTTGAGTTATTTTGAGGGAACAACAAATGTTCATTGTTATACAAGCTGTACACTCACTACTTTACATTGTAGCAAAGTGTAATTTCTTCAGTGTTGTCACATGAAAAGATATAATAAAATATTTACAAAAATGTGAGCGGTGTACTCACTTTGTGAGATGCTGTATATATATATATATATATATATATATATGTATTTAAGAATATTTATACTGTACTATATATATACATATATACACAGCATCTCACAAAAGTGAGTACACCGCTAACATTTTTGTAAATATTTTATATGCTATATTGTCAAATCAAGCCTAATTTTTTGGGGGAATAGTTTGGGGATGGTCCTTCCTGTTCCAACATGACTGCGCACAAATGCACAAAGCAAGGTCCATAAAGACATGGATGAGTGCGTTTGGGGTGGAGGAACTTGACTGGCCTGCACAGAGTTCTGATCTCAACCTGATGGAACACCTTTGGGATGAGTTAGTGTGGAGACTGCGAACCAGGTTTCTCGTCCCACATCAGGCCTTGACCTCACAAATGCACTTCTGGAAGAATGGTCAAACATTCCCATAGACACACCCCTAAACCTTGTGGACAATCGTCCCAGAAGAGTTGAAGCTGTTATAGTTGCAAAGGGTGGGCCAACTCAATGTTGAACCCTACAGACTAATGCCCCGTACACACGGTCGGACTTTGTTCGGACATTCCGACAACAAAATCCTAGGAATTTTTCCGACGGATGTTGGCTCAAATTTGTCTTGCATACACATGGTCACACAAAGTTGTCGGAAAATCCGATCGTTCTAAACGCGGTGACGTAAAACACGTAGGTCGGGACTATAAACGGGGCAGTGGCCAATAGCTTTCATCTCTTTATTTATTCTGAGCATGCGTGGCACTTTGTCCGTTGGATTTGTGTACACACGATCGGAATTTCCGACAACAGATTTTGTTGTCGGAAAATTTTATATCCTGCTCTCAAACTTTGTGTGTTGGAAAATCCGATGAAAAATGTCCAATGGAGCCCACACACGGTCGGAATTTCTGACAACACGCTCCGATCGGACATTTTCCATCGGAAAATCCGACCGTGTGTATGGGGCATTAGACTGGGATGCCATCAAAGTTCATGTGTGTGTAAAGGCAGGTGCCCCAATAATTTTGACACTATAGTGTGTGTATATATATATATATATATATATGTTATGGTAAAGAAAAGAATTACCCCCGTTAAACCTATAAAGTAATTACATTTTTGTTGCTTTGCAGCCTGAAATGAAGACAGACGCGGTTTTTGTTTTACCCAGCTGTATTTACTAAGTGCACTTCATAACATTCAAGTGAAAGATATAACCCCAACAGGTCAGGAAAAAATGTAAAAATTTTCAAAAACAGAATCACTAAGTTGGAAAAAGGATCACCCCCTCCTAAAAATGACTAGTAAACTCAATCAGGTGTAGCTAATCACCTTCTCAATGGCTCACAAAACCGTTTGACTTTCTACTGTGATCAGCTGTGGTCATTTTGATTAGCTGGAGCATTTCAGTCCCTAGTAGTGCAACTGATGCAAACAATCAACTATGGGTGGTATGGTAATGTCTCCGGGATAAAGTTGTGGGCAGGCACAAGTCAGGAGATGGAAACAAAAAAAATCCAAAGGCTTTATTAATGCCTAATAGCACAGTAAAGTCTATTAATAAGAAGTGGAGGAAATTTGGTACAACACAGACCCTCCCTGGATCAAGACGTCGCTACCAAGAGGCCTACAGCAATTCTGTAGCAGTTGCAGGAATTTATGACAAAGAGTAGTCATTGTATGCATGTGACAACAATATCACAAATTCTCCACAAATGTGGCTTGTATGAGAGGGTTGCAATAAAAAAGCCACTCTTCAAGAAAAGCCACATGCAGTCACGAGCTTTGCCAAAACGCACCTAGAAGATTCTGAGGCATGGAAAAAGGTGCTATGGTCAGATGAGACAAAAATATTATTTGACCTTAACACCAAATGATGTCTGGCGGAAATCCAATGCAGCTCACCATCCGAATAACACCATTGCTACAGTAAAGCATGGAGGTGGTAATATCCTGTTATCAGGATGTTTCTCTGCAGCAGGGACTGGAGCACTTGTCAGGATAGAAGGAAAAATGGATGGGGCAAAATACCGTCCAATTTTTGAGGAAAATCTGCTACCCTCTGCCAGAAAGTTGTCAGTGGGAAGAAGGTTTATCTTTCAACATGACAATGATCCAAAACACACAGCAAAAATGACCACCCAGTGGTTGAAGGAGAAAAAGGTGAATGTCCTTGCATGACCTAGTCAGAGCCCAGAATTTAACCCTATTGAAAATCTGTGGAATCACTTGAAGACTGAAGTTCACAAACGGTCACCATCAAATGTAACTGAACTTGAGCAGTCCTACAAAGAAAAGTAGGCAAATATTGTTTGATTCTGTTTTTGATTTTTTTTTTCATGTTGGTTTTATATCTTTTACTCCACAGTCCTCACTAGGATAAATAGAATCATTCTGAGAAACTCACGCAATTTTGGACCATATGGGATTTTATGTATGTGCTTTCGCTTACAATAAAAAGCCAAAGTCTAACTGTATAGTTTAGGATAAAAAAATATGATCACATTATAAGAATTTTACAATATTCCAATTCATGTTGCGACCTATACTATTAACTTGGAGTGCCACTGTCACGGTCCAGGATCAGGATCTATAGCAGTAGAGAGGCTCCCACCGACCAGCTGGATAAGTGCAGAAGCAGGTCACCCTAGCAAATGACACAGGCTCATCCAAGCACAGAGTACAAGCACTAACCGGCGTTCATCAGAGCTCCTGATAGTGGAGATGGGTTTTGCTGCATGTTAGTACCAGGTATAATTCCTCAGCATCACCCCACCAGGAGGTGAGCAAGCCGGGGTCTAGTAACAGATATAGCAGGTAGGGATCAAACAGAAGCATAGTAAGTAAACAAGCCAAAGGTCGGTAACATTTGTTCGCAGGTTGGGATTAAGCAGAAGCATAGTCAAGAAACAAGGCAAAGGTCGGTAACAAGTGGTAGTGGAGATATGAATGACAGCAGGACTGACAAGAGCAAGATATTGGCTGGAGGGAGCACAATAATCTGGCAAACAGAAAGTACAGAGACATGGCTTAAATCAGTAAGTTCATGGAAAGAGCAAAGAGTTCAAGGTTCACCAAAAAACAAAAGACAAGAAAATCCAAACAATCAGACAGGGAGATGTCTAGCATCTCAGGTGGTTCAGCAAGAAGAGACATCACCAGACATGGCAGAGGTCGCAAGTTCGGACTTGGGTCCTGACAGCCACTCAAAGGATCACTGTATCCACTCTGGTTATCCATGCTAATGTGGATGCCAGCCTCTAGGATATTTGTCCAGTAATCATGATAATCAGTGTAATGTGGAGACATCGCACTCCCAACAGCTTAATGTAATACAAAAGTGGAAAACGGCCTTAGCCTTGGCTCCTCCCAAGCCATGTCCCCTGATACATTTCACCCTGCCCTCAAGGCTTAGTTTCTATGACTAAGTTCCAGAGGTAGGGAATGGCTTGGGAGGAGCTGAGGCCATCTTCCTTTTTTTCACACATGTGTCTGAAGTGTGGCGTCTCCGCATTACACTGATTGTCATAATCCAAATTCCAGTTACTATTAAAAACTCCTATGCCATCATTAGTAGTGTGGCACCTCTTAGGGATCATTCATACAAGTCTGCATGTTATAGCGTGTAATGCAATGTTGCAATGCATGGCACAGTTTACTTATCTTTTAAAACTCAATTGAAGTGTAGCAAAATGACACTTTATTCAACTCTGCACAGTACCCTATTGCAATATGCTGCCGTGACATGAGGTGAGGTGAGGTGCAGTACGCAAAAATGCTGACATGCTGCAATTTTATGCAGAGAACCACAATACACCTATATGGTATGAACAGGGAACATAGAAAACAATTATCTCTATTTGCGCTTGCATTAGTATACATTGGTTTGAGCTAAACAATGCAGCTCGACAGACATGGTGTGAATGAGCCCTAATAGTTCAAATTATTAAATACAACAGTATCTACTATCTTTACAGCTGAACTCCAGCCAGTATTATTTTTAGTATTCTAAAGACAATTGCCTTCCTCTTGTAAAACGTCATTCATTTATCCTGAAGAATTTATTATGCTACAACAGGTCCCTCATAACTCTTTATTCTGCTGTCTTCCTGTTTATGCAACTGGCAAGTGCTATCTTTAACTTATAGAGAAATGGCTCCCAATCACGTATATTCTGCATAGTGGTGGACCTGATGTTCAAGTCGAACAAAACGAAGTTGACCAAACGAACAAATGGGGCGCTCACTGGAAGTTTGCCCACCGCCGAGTTCCCCATAATGCACTGCGAGAACGCGGTGTATTGATTACTGCTGATTGGCCAAAGCATGCCCCTGACCTGTATGCTTTGGCCAATCACAGCGCGATGTACTGTGAGAGCCATGATTGGCCAAAGGCAGGGTGCCCTTGGCCAATCATGGCTCAGGGGCTAAGTCCACGCCCCACACTATATAAGGCTGCTTACACAGTGGCCGTATGTAGTGTGTATTAAAGGTGATTAGACAGGTAGTTAGTGTCTTGTGCGTTCAGTCAGTTTAGTGCAGTCAGTGTAGTGTATATCATACAGTGTAGTGTATATAATACAGTGTAGTGCAGTTTATATAATACAGTGTAGTGCAGTGTATATAATACAGTGCAGTGTATAATACAATGTAGTGTAGTGTGAATAACACAGTGTTAAGGTGCTACGGAAGTGTTGGTGTGTACAACACGTCTGTGTAACCACTAAGGATGGGCTCGGGCGTGTTTGCACACTCCACGTGCAGAGCCCGCCAGGAAGTTGGCACACCACAGCGCTAATCATAGGCAGTGAGACATTTCCTGATCTCTGCAGCCGCACATCGGGAAAATGTCTCACTGCCTGTGATTAGCGCAGCGCCGTGCCGACTTCCTGGCGGGCTCTGCACATGGAGTGTGCGAACACGCCCGAGCCCATCCTTAGTCACCACTGATTCTATTTTTTTCCTGAATTTTTTTTTTTTTTGCAGTATAAGGTTCTGTTGCTGCATTATTAGTACTCCCCCTTATTTGTCACAGGTGTTATTACTTCTGCGTCAGCACAGCAGTTGTATGATTTTTTTTTTTGGCGGCGCAGCACTAAGAATAATTAGGGAATAATTGCTGTCCCTCCTTTTGCGTCACAGGTGTTCCTCTTTCTGCTTCAGCAGTGGTTCCCCTTTTCTTTTTTTTGGGCCTTTTGAATTTTTTTTTCCAGCAGCAGCAAAAAAAAAAGTCTCCATAATTGCTGTTTCTTCTTCTGAGTCGCAGATGGTCTTCCTTCTGCGTCACCACTGCTTTTTTTTGGCTTTCTTATTTTTTTTTACATTTATTTTATTTTAGTTTTTTTGCAGCAGCAGCAGCAGTAAAAGAAAAAATCTCCATAATTGCTGCACCCTTAATTTCTTTATTAAAAAAAAAACTATAATAAAACGGTATGCACCAAGTAAAAAAGTATTGCACCCAAGCACCATATTTGCATCCCACACTCTAAAATAAAAAGTTATAAAATTCCCCACCGAAAAATAAAAAACAATAATAAAATGGTTTATAGTGCACCAAGCTCAAAAGTATTGCACCATATTATCATCCCACATTCTATAATAAAAAGTTATAAAAATCCCCCCAAAAAATCCTCATCATGTTCAAAAGGCCAACAGAGAGAGACAGACACTCACAGGCCACTAAAAGAGGGCAAGCAGCATCTGTGTTAACAGTGAAAGTGGTGGTCACGGACATGGTGCATCCTTTGCAGGGAGAGCACGCCTCTCCTTTTTTCCGGTGCTGGCCGTGTTATTGAGCAACAACATGCAGAAGAGGCCTAATTTTTCTGCACCTGTTTGACAGGTGCATGTCATTTCATTTTTTTCAAATTTTTAACAGCAGGGCCCATTCCTGCGCCCAGCAAGAGTAACTGTGAGGGGTTACAGTGTTCAGGCACCACTAGAGACGGGCAAACGGTTTGGGGCGAGCATAAGTTTGGCCTGAACATCGCCCATACAGGTACTCGCCTAACACCTGAACTTTCTGGGCACTTAGTGAGATGTTCACCCGCTGAGCGCACAGTCAATAGGTTGTTAAGGCTTCCCCGCTGAGAGCTAAATTTAAAAAAATTATTGTAAAAAAAAGAATGTAAATTTAAAAGAATTGGGGGAAAAAATGGCGTGGGGGGGACCCTTTGGGTCTGGTATGGATTTTAACCACTTCCCTACCAGCGCATTGTAAAATGACACCAGTAGGAACACTCCCTCTCTCCTGCAGCCCATCAGAGTACCCGAGTATCTGTTTCCAGCCTATTAGACTACCCGAGTACCTACAGTGCCTTGCAAAAGTATTCACCCCCCCCCTGGCTTTTTACCTACTTTGTTACATTACAGCCTTTAGTTCATTTTTTTTTTAATCTGAATTATATGTGATGGATCAGAACACAATAGTCTAAGTTGGTGAAGTAAAATTAGAAAAATAAATACATAAAACTATTTTTCAGAAATAAAAAACTGATAATTGGCATGTGCGTATGTATTCACTCCCTTTGTTATAAAGCCCATAAAAAGCTCTGGTGCCACCAATTACCTTGAGAAGTCACATAATTAGTGAAATGATGTCCACCTGTGTGCAATCTAAGTGTCACATGATCTGTCATTACATATAAACACCTTTTCGAAAGGGCCCAGAGGCTGCAACACCTAAGCAAGAGGCACCACTAACCAAACACTGCCATGAAGACCAAGGAACTCTCCAAACAAGTAAGGGACAACCAAATGGAAAGAACATGGCACAACAGCAAACCTGCCAAGAGACGGCCGCACACCAAAACTCACGGACCGGGCAGGAAGGACATTAATCAGAGAGGCAGCACAGAGACCTAAGGTAACCCTGGAGGAACTGCAAAGTTCCACAGCAGAGACTGGAGTATCTGTACATAGGACGACAATAAGCTGTACGCTCCATAGAGTTCAGCTTTATGGCAGAGTGGCAAGAGGAAAGCCATTACTTTTAGCAAAAAACAAAATGGCACAATTTGAGTTTGCGAAAAGGCACGGTGGAGACTCCCAAAATGTATGGAGGAAGGTACTCTGGTCTGATGAGACTGAAATTGAACTTTTTGGCCACAGTGAAACATGGTGGTGGAAGCATCATGCTGTGGGGATGTTTTTCAGAAGTCAGGGACTGGGAAACTGGTCACAGTTGAGGGAAAGATGGATGGTGCTAAATACAGGGATATTCTTGAGCAAAACCTGTACCACTCTTTGTGTGATTTGACTTGGATGGAGGTTCACCTTCCAGCAGGACAATGACCCCAAACACACTGCTAAAGCGGTGGTTTAAGGGGAAACATGTAAATGTGTTGGAATGGCCTAGTCAAAGCCCAGACCTCAATCCAATAAAAATCTGTGGTCAGACTTAAAGATTGCTGTTCACAAGCGCAAATCATCCAACTTGAAGGAGCTGGAGCAGTTTTGCAAGGAGGAATGGGCAAAAATCCCAGTGGTAAGAAGTGGCTCATAGAGACTTATCGAAAGGGACTTGGAACTGTGATAGCCGCAAAAGGTGTCCCCATGTTGATGGGGACAAGGGCCTCTTCCTGATAACCCTGGGCTGTGGTTGTCGGGGGTCTGCAGACGGGGGGATTATCAGAATCTGAAAGCCTCCTTTAACAGGGGGACCCCAGATCCCGGCCCCCCCCTGTGAATGGGTATCACCAAAAAAGTGTCAAAATGTAATAAGCACAGGAAACAGTTTTTGACAAGCTATTGATTAAACAAAAAATTAAATAATGTCCCTCGATGTAATCCATTGTCAATCACGCCGCTCGCAGAAATTGAAAAAACAAAACACAAAAACACTGTCATCTCTTGGGAGGCCTCCGGCCATTTGCCTCCTCTCTACTTTGACAGCTGTTATACAGGTAAGGGGAGGGGCCATCCGGCTACGTCACCCGGTGGCACCACCCCTTCTGACTTTACGTGATGCCCTAATGAATAGAGTGTCTTTAACCAAAGCTACCCTCCATACACACATAACTTTATTCCCAAAAGAGGGCATGGATGGTTCAGACTGTGTTAATGAATGTTCTATATCTTTATTAAAAGTAGATCTTAAGATCTTCACAAAAGTTTTAGCCAACTGTCTCCTTTCATTCATGCCCTCGCTGGTCCACAATGACCCAGTGGGATTTATTGAAAATAGGGAGGCTAGATATGATACATACAGGGTGGTAAACTTAAAGCTTGATTATAGCTTCCTTGCGCCATATGCTGATGACAGTTTATTTTTTGTAACGTGCCCTGAAATGACTATTCCCAATCACTTACAGGAACTGCATGTGTATGTGAGTATTTCTAATTGCAAAATTAATGTGGTTTTGGCAAGATATGTCCCCACTCCCAGAATCTGTCATGGCAGACCTCATCTCTACCGCCTGATGTGAAATCTCACCCCTTGATAGGAACTACCCTGCCTGTCTTGGCCAAGGCAGGATGTCTAGCAGCTTCTCATCACTCTTTTACCCTTATGTCTGCAATGATTTGAGCCCAGGAATTCATCCTTGGTTTGCTGGATGCAAAGTTCAAGGCCTTTCTCCTGACTAACCAGTTCAGGATTCATCATTTTTTGCATGAGAGACATTGGAATTCAATTCCTGAGATCCAAGATATGCTTTCTCCTCCACTGGAATACTGGTGAAGTATGCAAATACAACATTTTCTAAATACTGTACTATCCAATTGTGCAGAGAGTACCTTTGAATCAATCCTGCCTGAACAAGTCCCTGCTATGTCATACAGTCAATTTCCTATTCTCTAATCAACAAACTTCCTGAGGAATATGTCCCCATCTTTCTGCAGAAGTGGGAGCGTGACCTGGATAGGACCTTGACAAGCAAACAGAGGAACTGTGTCCTTTCATTTGTTCACCGATCCTCCATCTCCAGCAGATGTCAAGAGACAGAATATAAACTGTTGGCGCATTGGTAAAAGTATCCCACGATCCTCCATAAAATTCTCTCTTTGGTTTTACCTTTTTTGTGTGTTTGCATTGCCAGTAGAAAACCTGCTTCTTGCTACACATTTTTTGGTGATGCCCCCTTATACGTCCTTTTTGAGACTATAGAAGAAAAATATTACAGCGCACACATGCAAAAAAAAATTCACCTCCAGCAAGGCTAGTTTAAAAACACCTAAACATCACAACTCAAAAAGACATTTTCAAAACTGGGGATTTGGTCACACCATATTGCTATATGGTGCTAAGCCCACTTACTGCGACAAAGTACCCCATGATTAGTGGGTCCTACATTATCCATAGATTTGTGAGATCCTGCTTCTCTGAACCACGAGAGCAACACTCTTCTAAATGGGAGAATCTTGAGGTCTCCACCTATAACACAAGTGGACACTAATGAGAGGTACTTAATGAGGGAGTAGGGTGCCTCTATGCCAAAAAGATTTGGTCAGAATCCATACAATACACAAACAAGATATTTGGGGGGCACACCTTCTCATTAAAGCTGATGCAGCCATAAGACCATACAATGGAAGAAAAATATTACAGTGCACACATGGGACTATGTCTGGAGGTTGATCTATAAACTTACTAATATACAGTATCTGTGTAGGTTTGCTCAAAAACTTTATTTCATGTTATTCCACTCTTGTGGCGCAGATACAAGAGATTCCTCTTGATTCACTTACTTAATGGCACTAAGGTGTACATCCCACAATTGGCCAATGGAACGTAGTGGTAAAGAAGATCAATGCCATGGAACACTTAACCGTGACTCTAAAATGTAAAGATGAATTCCGTGAAATGTGTTATTATTGGCATTATTTCCAGTACCCAAGGGAATATGCCACAAACTACCCTGATCACACAGGCAACATCTCACTAGAGGTCACATTCCATTTTCTGCTCCCAAATGTGTAATGCCCTCATGAATATGCTTTCAGTCTTGTGTATGAACTCCATTCTCTCAACCCCCCCCCCCCCCCCATTATCCTACCCCCTTCCTCTTTCTTTTTCTCCCTCTTTATTTTACCTTCTTTTCTCCATTTCTCTCTCTCCTCTCTCTCTCGACCTACATTGCCTTTCCTGGCTTCTCTTCGCTTATTCTTCTTCTTAGTTTTGAGTCATTCTTGACCTCCTAAAAAAATTTTTGTTTGAAAAATAAGACCTTTCAGCTTAGCAAAGCCTCATGGTTTTCTGCCTACAGTTGGAGTATACAGGGTCAGGAAATGTATCTACCTCCTATCCATAAGAACACATTGTATCTTACTATGATATTATTACTCAGATGTACTCCTTGTGAATTTAAACCCTTATGGACTCCACTCTGATATGTTTTTTTGTATCTGATGTTACAGTCTTGTTAACTGTTCTGTATGCTTTGCTAAAGGATAAAATAAAACGTATAAATATAAAAAAGGGAAGGAAGTGTGATTATGTCAAGCTTCCTTCTGTAGGGCTGGTATCATTGGCACAGCACATGGACGCAAACTACTCACATCCATTGATTGGCAGCGGTGTATTGAATAATATTTTATAAATTATTAAAAACATCAAAAGATCACACATATATATTTATTGTTATGGTTATAGTCAAATTTATTTTATATTATGACCCCAAATTCCTCCCAGACCCATCGACCCAGGCATACACATACACGTCTGACAGGAAATTGACCACAACATTTCCCATTAATTCATAGGTAAAGTAGTGCTTGGTTTACCCTCAGATATGACATATAGCTTGCACATATACTTTCATCTCTGCACACAAGAACAGCGCATTGTTCTAACACAGAGAATGACATCACAGGGAATAATACCAGACATTTTACATCTATGGTGGTACTATACCGTGACATTTACTGCAAAAAAAAAAAAAGAAACAGTTAATTCACATGTGTGGATCTTGCTTTTTCTGTATTGTTGTGCCTCATATTTTTTTGTAATGCTGTGCCATTTTAAAAGATTTTATATGTTCACATAGCAAAATATTTAGTGCATCACGCACTGATTTTGGCAGCTAGCGAAAAGGAATTGTGATGCCAACAATGACTATTATATGAAAACGTCAGAAATTAACTAAATGAAAGCCTAATGATTCATGGCATATTACACACATACATAAAGGTTTCAGTGCATAAATGACAAAGTTGTAATAGAAGACATGATTGGAACATCTGCTTCCAAAAGCTAGCTGCTTCTAACAGGTTCCAAGTAATGTCCTGTAAGTAATATTATAGGCTGGCTGCACTGAAACATACTTGATTAGCTTGGAGCAGCAGTTTCCAAACTGCAGCCCACAGGCCAGATGCGGCCCTATGCTTGTTTTTATCTGGCCCTTGGTGCACTTTTCCTTTCACCGATAGGAGGCACTATTGCTCCCACTGACATCAATAATGGGACACAATTCCTCCATTTACATCAACGATGGGGCAGTATTCCTTCCACTAATACCAACAATGGGGCAATATTTCTCCACCTTATTTACTCCCACTGGCCACCAAACCTGAAATATTTTCTAATCCCATGGACTACAGTCCGGCCCCCCTAAAGTCTGAAGGACAATAAACTAGCCCTTTGTTTAGAAGGTCTGGAGACCCTTGGTTTAGAGCATGTGCTAAGAACCCCCCCCAAATAAAAACTTTTTTATTTTCACTAAACACTGAATAAGAAAATGATTTGACTCAGCATTTGAATTATTTATCTGACTTTCATGATTACTGAAGGGATTTAATGATTTAACAAATAATTCCTTTTGTTACTTTTTTTTTTGTTTTTGTTGTTGTGTGGAATACATTTTTTTATACTTTTCCTATAAAACTATAGGTCCTATGGGATTTGAAAATTATTTTAACATTCTTTGTAGTATGTTAATTATTTTATTTGCCATCTGTGTCCCATTGGGGGGGATTCACCTTCACTTCTTGTCCCATAGCTAAAACAGGAAGTGAGAGGAAATCTCTCCAAAGTGAGGGTTTTTAATGGTGCTATTCATGCTGTGCATTTACCTGCACTTAAGTGCAGCCAGTTTAGCTGCATTGAGAGGAAAACGAATTCTGTGAATCCAGGATCTGATTAGACACTATGAATGCAACTAAATGCATGTAAACGAGGCTAAAAGCAGGAACATCTATATTCAGGAAAAGTGTTCCTTGATCAACAATCTACTGCTATTTACGTTAAACAACATATTGTATATACAAGCCTGCTTTGGAGGGTTACATTTTCTCAGTAATTATTCACCAAACTACATTCTGGGGGTTATTTACTAAAGGCAAATCCACTTTGCACTACAAGTGCACTGCAAGTGCACTTGGAAGTGCACTTGGAAGTTCAGTCGCTGTAGATCTGAGGGGGACATGCAAGGAAAATAAAAAAAAGCATTTTAGCTTGCACATGATTAGATGATAAAATCAGCAAAGCTTCCCCTCATTTCAGATCTTCCCCTCAGATCTACAACGAATGCACTTCCAAGTGCACTTCTAAGTGCACTTGCAGTGCACTTGTAGTGCAAAGTGGATTTGCCTTTAGTAAATCAACCCCTCTGTGTCCCCCCGCCTCTTCATCAGTATGTAAGCAATGAGATGATTCCCATTCATCATTTTTTTTTTAATTTAAATGATTATTATTATTATTGTTATTATTATTTTTCCCTACACACACACTTTTTTTCTATCTCTGCAAGGACAGAGAAAGATATAATGTATCTTTCTCATCCATTCACAGAGACAGAGAACACAGGGGCAGGCTTCACAGTGACTGATCACTGTGATAGACAATCAGAGGCTATCACAGTGATCAGGTGACCCAGAATCAGATGTTCCAGGTCCCGTACATTAGAACGGGACCCAGGGCTCTAGGTGAGACCCTGGTCACTGAGCTGGGAGCGCGCCATGCAGCACGCTACCAGCACAAAGGGAGGTATGTAAATATGCGGCCCCTGGGCTCCATCTTAACTATTTCTTTATGGTGCAGCAGTGAGCATATTTTGAATCTAATGATAACCAGTTAAAATTAAGTAATAGATTTGTAACATTGCAAAAATTCAGGAATGAAACTTTAATTTAAAAAGCTGGTATCCCTGTAAAAAAGTGTACTATATGTAGAATTAATATGATAAATTGGTATAAGTCTAATTATTTTACAACGTTTACAACTGGCAAACATCAGGCATATGAATCTCCAATATCTCAGGCAGACTGCAGGGACACTGCAGGTATATTTAAGGGACCATATTTATAATATCAAGAAAGATTTGTGAGCTTGTCTTTGCATTTTGCTATTCAACATAATAGGGAATAAAGTTTATGGCTAATTATAGATTTTGTTGTAACAAAAAGTGTGAGATAATATGAATGTGGATCCGTGAACGTAAACATGTACCTCTTATGAGGTATATAAAAACATACAGGTGTATCTCATAAAATGAGAATATCGTCAAAAAGTTAATTTATTTCAGTAAATCAATTCAAAAAGTGAAACTCATATAATATGTAGATGCGTTACACACAGAATGATATATTTCAAACTTTATTTCATTTAATTTTGATGATTATGGCTTACAGCTAGTGAAAACAGCAAAATTCAGTAGCTTAAAAAATTTGAATATTATTATTATTATTATTATTCACGATTTTATATAGTGCCAACAGTTTACACAGCGCTTTACAATGTAGAGGGGGGATCAGCACAATTACAGTACAGTTCAATACAGAAGGGACAGGAGGGCCCTGCTCGTAGAGCTTACATTCTAAAGGGAGGGGGTAATTTTGCATTTCATTTGGAAATCCAGGTCCCAGAGTCTGCAGGAAGAGTGGAGAGGCACAGAATCCAAGTTACATGAGGTCCAGTGTGAAGTTTCCACAGTCAGTGATAAATTGGGGAGCCATGTCATCTGCTGGTGTTGGTCCACTGTGTTTTATCAAGTCCAAAGTCAGCGCAGTCCTCTACCAGGAAATTCAAGCACAGTGATACCATGATCATTAAATCAGGTATTGGTACTTTTGGCAGTGTTCAATATATTGGAGATTCACTTCATGCTTCCCTCTGCTGACCAGCTTTATGGAGATGCTTATTTAATTATCCAGCAGGACTTGGCACCTGTCCACACTGCCAAAAGTACCAATACCTGATTTAATGATCATGGTATCACTGTGCTTGATTGGCCAGCAAACTTGCCTGACCTAAACCCCATAGAGAATCTGTGGGGTATTGTCAAAAGGAAGATGAGAGACACCAGACCCAACAATGCAGATGAGCTAAACTCCACTATCAAAAAACCTGGGCCTCCATAACACCTCAGCAGTGCCACAGGCTGATCGCCTCCATGCCACGCCACATTGATGCAGTAATTCATGCAAAAGGAGCCCCGACCAAGTATTGAGTACTGTACATGGACATACTTTTAAGTAATTCAACATTTCTGTATTAAAAATCCTTATTTTTTTATTGGTCTTATGTAATATTGAAATTTTTTGAGATACTGAATTTTGGGTTTTCACTAGCTGTAAGCCATAATCATCAAATTTAAAAGAAAGAACTGCTTAAAATATATCACTCTGTGTGTAACTATCAGGCTCCTACTTACCAGACCGGCGAGTCCCGTCGGGCAGAGGGTAGGCTCCCTTACCCTCCGACTATCGGCCCCCTGGTAGAGTAAACAGAGGGCGCAACAGTACGGAGTGGTATGAAGGCCTGTGTACTGTCCAGGTATAGCAGTCCAGATGTTGCAGGGTTAATAGCTGGAGAGACTGTGATAGGCTGGAGCACTGACACTGAGCTGAGCAGGCTGGTGTGGACAACAGGCTGGAAGTCTGCAGACAGACAGATGGGATCCAAGGGAGCAGGCAGATGGATGGTCAGGAGTCAGGCCGGGTTTGGCAACAGGCAGTCGGCAGCGGTACAGTGGAACAGGCAAACGGATGGTCAGACAGGCAGAGGTCGGTGCAGGCAGAGTTCAAGAGAGGTCGGGGAGCAAGGCCGGGTCAACAGGTATAACAGGAACAGACAAGGTACACGGTCAGGTTTAGGAACGACTAGCTGTTGATTAGGCAGCACTGGTCACTGGAACTCACTGGCTTAAATGGGGCTTTTGGCGCCAAACGACGTGCACGCGCGCGCCCCGGCACACACAGGCACGCGCGCCCGCCAACGCCCGCGCGTGCGCCCCCACACACCGGCGTGCACAGAGGGACGATCCTGGACACACACGCCGGCGCCGCGAGGAGCACGCCCGACGAGGTCCGCAGGAACGCGCGCGCCAACGCGCGCCGACGCACCCTGACGCACACCACCGCGAGCACCCCGCCTGCCGAGGTAAGGACCCTGACAGTGCCCCCCCCTCAAGGGCAGCCTCCGGATGCCCAGTTGGGCCAACCTGGGTGCATGGGAATTCTTGAAAGCTTGCAGCAATTCGTTGGCATGGAGGTTACCTTCGGGTTCCCAAGAATTGTCCTCGGGGCCATAGCCCTTCCACTTAATGAGGTACTGGAGCTGATTCTGCCTCTTCCTGCAATCCAGGATTGCCTCGACCTCGAACTCCTCCTCATTGTTAACCAAAACAGCCTCCGGTGGCTTGGCCTTACGGTCAGGAAAGGGATCGTGGATGACTGGTTTCAGTAACGACACGTGAAAGACCGGGTGAATTCTAAGGGACTCTGGCAGACTAAGTTCAAAAGCCACATCATTCACCTTTCTTTTCACCCGAAACAGGCCCAGGAACTTAGGTCCCAACTTCCTGGAGGGACAAGCCAACTTTAGGTTAGTAGTAGAGAGCCACACTTGGTTGCCAGGCTCAAGGACGAGTTCTCCTCGCCTTTTCTTGTCGAACATCCTCTTGAAGGAAGCCTGAGATTGGGCCATGGTTTCCTGCAAGATCTTACAGTTACTAGAGAAGAACTCCATTGTTTCTGTTACTGCAGGTAGGGTACATTCCGGGATAGAACTGGGAAGAAAAGCAGGGTTGAATCCGTAATTCGCAAAGAAAGGAGTCTGGTTTATGGCAGAGTGTAGGGAGTTATTATACGAGAATTCAGCGACTGGTAACAAGGACACCCAGTCATCTTGCGTAAATATGGAAAAACAACGGAGGTATTGCTCCAGCGTCTGGTTAGTTCTTTCCGTCTGGCCGTTCGTCTGAGGGTGGTAGGCCGAAGAGAATGCCAATTCAATTTCCAAGGCGGCACACAATGCTCTCCAAAACCGGGAGGTAAATTGGACACCCCGATCGGATACTATATTCGCGGGTACCCCATGTAATCTTACTACTTCCTTGACGAATATCTTCGTCGTTTCTACGGCTGTGGGTGTACCCTTCATAGGGATGAAGTGTGCCATCTTGGATAGCCTATCGATCACCACAAAGATGGTTGAGAAACCTTCAGAGGGGGGTAGCTCCACAATGAAGTCCATAGACAACATTCTCCAAGGTCTGTCAGGAATCGGTAAGGGTCTCAATAAACCCCAGGCCCTTGAGCGGTTGCATTTATTCCGGGCACAAGTGTGGCAAGAACCCACATACCTCTTACAGTCCTCCAGGAGACATGGCCACCAAAAGGTGCGTAGCACCAATTCCGAAGTTTTCCGAGCTCCGAAGTGACCCGCCAGCTTATGGTCATGACATAGTTCTAGTACCAGCACCCTAAGTTTTTCAGGTACAAAAATCTTGCCTTCATGCCAGAGCAACCCATCACTTAAACTGGTTCCCGTAGGTAGAGGAATTTCAGAGGAAGCCTGTTTAATCCTAGAAATTAAATCTCCTTGGAGAAGTAAGAAATTTCCTGCTGGCAAAATAGTATCAGGAGGGGTACTTTCCTTGGAATCGTGAAACGTACGTGATAAGGCATCAGGTTTTCCATTCTTGGATCCGGGTCTGTACGTTATATGGAAGGAGAAGCGGGGAAAAAAAAGTGCCCATCTAGCCTGTCGTGGTCTGAGTCGCTTGGCTGCTCTTAGATATTCCAAGTTCTTATGATCGGTAAAGATGAGAACCGGATGTACCGCACCTTCCAATAAGTAGCGCCATTCTTCCAGAGCCGCTTTGATGGCCAACAGTTCCCGGTCTCCCACATCATAATTCTTCTCGGATGACGAGAGTTTTCGGGAAAAGAATGCTACAGGAAACAAGAGGGCTTTGGGGCCCTGGCGTTGAGAAAGTACTGCCCCCACTGCGATCTCTGAAGCATCCACTTCCAGCACAAACGGTAATGCAGGGTCCGGGTGCTTGAGGATAGAAGCCGAAGTAAATAGTCCCTTTAATTTCTCGAACGCTGCCTGTGCTCGGGACGACCAACAGAATCGTGCCCCCTGTTTGGTAAGTTCTGTTATTGGTGAGATAATCTTAGAAAAGTCTTTAATAAATTTTCTGTAGAAGTTGGAAAATCCTACAAAACGTTGGACCCCTTTCTTGTCTGTAGGAGCAGGCCAGTCCAGGATGGCCGATACTTTTTGTGGATCCATTTTGATTCCTTCAACAGAAATGATGAGTCCCAAGAACTGGATACTCTGACGTTCAAACTCACATTTGTCCAATTACCGTATAAGCCATGTTGCCTGAGCCGGGCGAGAACATTCCTGACGTGCCTGCGATGATCAGCTAAAGAAGAGGAAAAGATGAGTATGTCGTCCAGATAAACGATGACGTAGAGGTCCAGGACTTCTCTAAAGATGTCGTTCACAAAGTGCTGGAACGTTGCTGGGGCATTACAAAGGCCGAAGGGCATGACCAGGTACTCGAAATGCCCGAAACGAGTGCAAAACGCAGTCTTCCACTCGTCGCCCTCACGGATGCGGATCAGGTTATAAGCACCCCGGAGGTCCAATTTAGTAAAGATTCTGGCAGTGCCCAGCCTTTGGAATAACTCAGGTACCAGAGGGAGCGGGTATCGATTCTTAATCGTTATCTTGTTCAGATCGCGGTAATCAATACACGGTCGCAGAGAATGATCTTTCTTTTCCACAAAGAATAAGCCCGCACCGGCCGGGGAAGTGGAAGGGCGGATAAATTTCTTCTTTAGATTTTCGTCTAGATACTGCTTCAGGGTATCCAGCTCCTGCTCAGTCAGGGGAAAAATCCTGCCAAAAGGTACCTCGGTTCCGGGAAGCAATTCAATTGGGCAGTCGTAGGGCCTATGTGGAGGTAGCAATTCTGCCCCCTTCTTGCTAAACACATCCGCAAAGTCTCGGTAAGGCTCAGGGATAGCTTGAAGCAGATCAACATCTGGGTGTAGACAGAGGAGTGGGGTAACCTCATGGCCTGACCCTAGCATACAGTGTTGACGGCAATATCCAGAAAGGAACTCGACATTACCAGCAGCCCAGTTGATTTGGGGGTTGTGCACCTGTAGCCATGGTATTCCAAGGATGACTGGAAACAGGGGGGACGAGATGGCGTCCAGACAGAGGTATTCACGGTGTCGCTGGCCCATGATGGCTTCTAAAGGGACGGTCTCCTGAGTGACCGGGCCGGAGCGGAGAGCCGAGCCGTCTGCAAGGTGAACTGCAAGACTTTGAGTTTTATTTTGGAGAGGAATGGCATGTAGGGAGGCAAAGGTCCGGTCGATAAAACAGCTGCAGGCTCCGGAATCAATGATAGCTGGGACTTGGATGGCCTTTCCGGGAAGCTGTAAAGTGACAGAAATGGTTAGATGCGTGCCAATAGTGGGTACAATAGTAGCACAGGTATGAACATCAGAGCGACACTTACGCATCTTGTTAGGACATCCGTTGGCATAGTGCCCAGATTCCCCACAGTACAGGCAGAGGTTGTGTGCCCGTCTACGTGCCTTCTCCTCCGGAGTCAAAGAAGGGCGGAACAGACCAAGCTGCATTGGTTCAGGCGCATCATAGGTCGAGGCAGGTGGAGGAGCCGGAGATCTGCTGGGAGGACAGGGTACTTGTCGAATCAACCAGGTGGGACGAAAAGTACTGGTGGTTCTTTCAGTACGTCGCTCACGCAGTCTGCGGTCAATTTGGATGGACAAATTGATGAGCTCTTCCAGGGTCTGTGGTACCCCTACTCGCGCCAACTCATCTTTGAGGGGTTCTGACAACCCCATCCTGAACTGATGGCGCAACGCGGCGTCATTCCATGCCGTGTCAGAACTCCAGCGTCTGAACTCGACGGCATAGTCTTCTGCGGCACGGCGGCCTTGACGAAGGGCCTGTAAGGTAGCTTCCGCGGTGGCAGTGAGCTGGGGGTCCTCGTATAATTGGGACATGGCACCAAAGAAGGCCTCCAAACTATCCAAGGCGACTGATTTTTGCTCCAAGAGGCGGTGGGCCCATGTTTGTGGTTCCCCTGAGAGTAAGGAAATGACAAAGCCCACCTTAGTGGCTTCAAGGGAGAACGTGCATGGCTGTAGGGCAAAGTAAAGGTTGCAGGCATTCCGGAAGGCACGATACCTACTTCGGTCTCCCAGAAATCTTTCAGGTACTGGTACTTTTGGCTCAGGGGGTAACATGACCACAGAGGGTGCTGAGGTGGCTGCTGCGGACCCTGGTGGCCCGGGAGGTACGGACAAAGCCTGCACGCATTCTTCCAAGCTGGAATATCCCTCTTGTAGGCTCTTCACAGCCTGGGTTAGACCTGACAGGTGTCGGCAAAGTTCGTCCATGGGGGAGGCCCCCTGCCCGGACTCGGTCATGGCTGCCTAATACTATCAGGCTCCTACTTACCAGACCGGCGAGTCCCGTCGGGCAGAGGGTAGGCTCCCTTACCCTCCGACTATCGGCCCCCTGGTAGAGTAAACAGAGGGCGCAACAGTATGGAGTGGTATGAAGGCCTGTGTACTGTCCAGGTATAGCAGTCCAGATGTTGCAGGGTTAATAGCTGGAGAGACTGTGATAGGCTGGAGCACTGACACTGAGCTGAGCAGGCTGGTGTGGACAACAGGCTGGAAGTCTGCAGACAGACAGATGGGATCCAAGGGAGCAGGCAGATGGATGGTCAGGAGTCAGGCCGGGTTTGGCAACAGGCAGTCGGCAGCGGTACAGTGGAACAGGCAAACGGATGGTCAGACAGGCAGAGGTCGGTGCAGGCAGAGTTCAAGAGAGGTCGGGGAGCAAGGCCGGGTCAACAGTTATAACAGGAACAGACAAGGTACACGGTCAGGTTTAGGAACGACTAGCTGTTGATTAGGCAGCACTGGTCACTGGAACTCACTGGCTTAAATGGGGCTTTTGGCGCCAAACGACGTGCACGCGCGCGCCCCGGCACACACAGGCACGCGCGCCCGCCAACGCCCGCGCGCGCGCCCCCGCACACCGGCGTGCACAGAGGGACGATCCTGGACACACACGCCGGCGCCGCGAGGAGCACGCCCGACTAGGTCCGCAGGAACGCGCGTGCCAACGCGCGCCGACGCACCCTGACGCACACCACCGCGAGCACCCCGCCTGCCGAGGTAAGGACCCTGACAGTAACGCATTTATATAAAATATATGCGTTTCACTTTTTGAATTGAATTACTGAAATAAATGAATTATTTGATGATATTCTAATTTTATGAGATGTACCTGTATACCCCTCAATGTGGAATGGTACATTCATTGTTTATTAAATAATATCAGAACAGTATTGATTGTGCGTGGATGGTTTTGTTATATAGTTTATGTTTATCATGCAATGCTATATTAGAAGCTAGGAGTTATACATGTTGATCCTTGCTTACATGCATGTGGAATACATATGGTATTGTGCCTTTTTGTACATTCTCCTGTCTTGTAATAGAGCCAGGCCTGGTGGCTTTTATGTGCTGTTTTTATGTATTATTTTGCCTTACGCTGAAACACTTTTATATTGTTTTAATAAAGCTCAAAATGATACTTGAACTAATTTGAGCTTCTCTCCTTCCTATGCACTTTGCACTCTTGTCTACTAGAGTGCTGGCACTGCTCTGCCCCCTGATTAAACATGCATAACCTAGCACAGGATAAAATATGATTTATAATGTTATGTACATGCATGGGTAAAGAACAAAAACGACTTACCAAAGAAATGTTGAATAACTCTGCTTCTCCTTGGTCAGCAGAGACATAAGCTCAGCTTACCTTTTCCTTTCAGTGCCATCCAGGCAATATAGAAATTCATTCTGTGACAGCTCTATATTCCTCTGGGGGCTGGAACAGATAGCAGAAAAGGGCTTACTGTTCACCCTAGAAGATGGACAGAAAAGGCCAAAATTCACATGCATGAAGATTTAAAGAATGTTTAACCACCAGGCACTTTCCACCTTTCCTGCCCAGGCCAATTTTCAGCTTTCAGCTCTGTCACTTTTTAAATGACAATTGTGCGGTCATGCTACACTGTACCCAAACAAAATTTTTATTATTTTGTTCCCACAAATAGAGCTTTCTTTTGGTGCTATTTGATTACCTCTGCTTTTTTTTTTTTTTGCTAAACAAATAAAAAAAGACCTAACATTTTGAAAAAAAAAATGTTTCCTTGTTGAGATCTGATGGGCACTGATAGATGGCACTGATAGGCATCACTGATGGCACTGACAGGCATTTCTGATGGGTACTGATTGGCATCATGTCTGGGCACTGATTGGCATCATGTCTGGGCACTGACTGGCATCCCTGGTGGTCCAGGGTGGCATACCTGGTGGCCATCCATTATCAGCATCCCTGTTGGTCCTGGCGGCATCCCTGGTGGTCCTGGGTGGGCATCTGTGGGGGGGGGGGCTGCACTGATAATCAATCAGCGCAGACACCCCCTGTCAGGAGAGCAGCTGATCGGCTCTCCTCTACTCTGTCAGACGTGATTGAGGAAAGAACAATAAACTGCTTTTCCTGTTTACACTGTGATCAGCTGTGATTGGACACAACTGATCACGTGGTAAAGAGCCACCATCAGAGGCTCTTTACCGAGATTGGTGTTGCAGTGTGTAAGACTGACATGCCGCACCACAGCGCTTTTATCCTGAAAGACATCATATGACATGCAGTCAGGATACCTGAACCCCCGCCCGGCCTTTTATTTTGCTATAGGCCAGGCGGGAAGTGGTTAAATAGAGCCCACAACTTGATAATGTTGAGCGTACTCTCATGAAAAGGTTAGCATAGTAAATGAGTTAAGTGTTAGCTGTGTTTTAGCTCTAGTTGGTGCTACCATTAGGTGATGTCTAAACTCTTCCATGGTGGTCAGATTTACTGACACACGCTAACCACTCTCATACAAGCAAAGTACACTGTGCTCTTAGGAGCTGCCTGTTGGCTGTTAACTTCTTTGCCTTCTGCTTGGAACTACAAAATATTTTTAAATGAAGTAGTGTGTGACCCTTAAAGGAAACCTGTATTAAGAGAAACACAGAAGCTGCCAATGATGACATCTTAAAAATGCTAGGTTCCTGAGTGTCTGTGGCTGCAATACTTTGAGACACTGACCCAAAACAAGCATTTCGATCAGGAAAATCAGCGTAAAGCTTAAAACTTCAAATCTGCACATATACTCTAAGTCAAAATATGACTTAGAATAGAAAGAGTTGATTTAGAAAGTGCTGAAGCAAGCTATAGAACGCTCGTTTTAAGAAGAGTTAGCAAAGACAACCTTCAAACTTCCACAGTAGAAATGTATTTTATGATCCTTTTAGTTTGATTACCACTTCATTAGCCTTCGGTTGCTAGCTCTGTAAATCATTTAATAATACTGCTATTAATACCACCACCTTACCAATTCTTTTTAAATGAACCCCAAAATGTTTGGGTTGCCAGGAATTGGAAATGTTTTTGGCTTGGCCTCTGTGAAACTAAACAAATGCTGTGACATTTAATAGACAAAATTTATATCATAAAGGAATTAATGGTAAAACAAGAATAGTCTCCAATTCCCCCAGTATTAAATTAACTTATTCTGTAAGGGCTTATGGAGTAGCAAAATGTACCTGAGTACCAAAGTCTTCACAAATGTTAAGCCCCTGTTTTACTGTCTGCAATCAGCTCCAGCTTCTTCCTACATTCCTAAAGCAAAAACTTTTCTGTTTGGGACAGAAACTGGCCCACAGGGATCACAAGACAGTTGCCTCGTCCAACCACATCTGTCTGTTCACTAATGTCTGAAGCCAGCTCAAGGGAGTACAGTGTAAAAATATTTTTCTTTTTTGAGTAGCTGCTTTTTTGGTTAATCCTCTTTCTTTGTAAAGTACTGCTTTCTCCTTTTTTTTTTTAATTATCTCCTTCAGCCTCTTTCAGCCACTTCCTGTCTACATGCACTCAGTCCAGTTTTGGCTGCACATCATTATACATATAAACAAATGTTAAAAACGAAATATCACCCCTGCACAACTATTTACAACGTTACAGTGCCTTGAAAAAGTGTTCACATTTTGTCATGTTACAACCAAAAACGTAAATGTATTTTATTAGGATTTTTTGTGATAGACCAACACAAAGTGACACATAATTGTGAAGTGGAAGGAAAGTGATAAATGGTTTTTACCATTTTTTACAAATAAATATGTGAAAAGTGTGTCAATAGTCAATACTTTGTAGTCAATACTTTGTAGAATCACCTTTCGCTGCAATTATAACTACAAGTCTTTTTGGGGATTTCTCTACCAGCTTTGCACATCTAGAGAGTGACATTTTTTTGCAAAATAGCTCAAGCTCTGTCATATTTGGATGGAGAGTGTCTGTGAACAGAATTTTTCATGTCTTGCCACAGATTCTCAATTAGATTTAGGTCTGGACTCTACATGAATATGTTTTGATCCAAACCATTCCTTTGTAACTCTGGCTGTGTGTTTAGGGTCGTTGTTCTACTGGAAAGTGAGCCTCTGCCCCAGTCTCAAGTCTTTTGCAGACTCTAACATTTCTTCTAAAATTACCTTGTATTTGACTTCATCCATATTCCCATCAATTCTGACCAGCTTCCCTGTCTCTGCTAAAGAAAAGCATACCCACTACATGATGCTGCCACCACTATGTTTCAGGGTGGGGATGGTGTTTTCAGGTTGATGTGCAGTGTTAGTTTTCCGCCACACATAGCATTTTGCTTTTAGGCCAAAAAGTTTAATTTTGGTCTCATCTGACCAGAGCACCTTCTTCCACGTGTTTGCTGTGTCCCCCACATGGCTTCTCGCAAACTGCAAATGGGACTTCTTATGGTTTTCTTTCAACAATGGCCTTCTTCTTCCAATTCTTCCATAAATTCCAGATTTGTGGAGTGCAAAACTAGCAGTTGTCCTATGGACAGATTCTACCACCTGAACTGTGGATCTCTACAGCTCCTCCAGAGTTACCATGGGCCTCTTGGCTGCTTCTCTGATTAATGCTCTCCTTTCCCGGCGTGTCAGTTTAGGTGGACGGCCATGTCTTGGTAGGTTTGCAGTTGTACCATACTCTTTTGATTTTCGGATGATGGATTGAACAGTGCTCCGTGAGATGTTCAAAGCTTGGGATATTGGTTTATAACCTAACCTGCTTTAAACTTCTCCACAACTTTATCCCTGACCTGTCTGGTGTGTTTCTTGGCCTTCATGATGCTGTTTGTTCACTGAGGTTCTCTAACAAACCTCTGAGGGCTTCACAGAACAGCTACATTTATACTGAGATTAAATGACACACAGGTGGACTCTATTTACTAATTAGATGACTTCTGAAGGCACTTTGTTCCACTAGATTTTAGTTAGGGGTATCAGAGTAAAGGGGGCTGAATACAAATAGATAAAAAATGGGCTGCGCTCTTAAAGTGACATGTTAACCAAATATGCAAACATAAAACAAAATAAATGGATAAAAGGTGATTGAAAGAATCATTATAGAACGTAAAAAAGTCCCAAACAGTAAAGCTGTAAAGTCCTCAATTAAACATTGAAAACTTTAAGGGTTCCTCCAATAGAGAACGGACCAGCAGCCAAAAGTTCAGTGAAAATCTTGTGACTTTATGAAATGAACCACGTGAATCAACAACCACACAGAGTGCATGCTTACCAGTGGCTATTTGTGGCTAATACTCAGCTAGGGCCTTTTCCTTCAAAGACTTTGGATGTCTGGTCTGGTCAAATGACGTAGTAAGCCATTTGGTCGTGAAGGTGGTTGGAGGTACAGCTTGTGGACCCATACATGGTACAAGTGTCAACTCAGAAAGAAAGGGCAGAGAAAATCGCCATGGGTAAAACCAGATGGTTGTTTGTTCAAATATAAAAGCAGTATCGCTTACAAAACGTATACAAAATTCAATAGAAAACAATACAAACGCCCGTGCAAACGGGACGTAAACAGTGCGGTGATGTCAGCATGTCGCTCCTCCCGACGCATCTCGTCACTAATCTGATGTCGTCCTGGGACACCTGAATACAAATGCATGCCATATTTTTCAAATATTTATTGGTAAAAAAAAATGAAAACCATTTATCATTTTCCTTCCACTTCACAATTATGTGCCACTTTAGGTTGTTCTATCACATAAAATCCCAATAAAATAAATGTACATGTTTGGTTGTAACATGGCAAAATGTGGAAAATTCTAAAGGGTGTGAATACTTTTTCAAGGCACTGTATATATAATGTGCTCACAATGTGCTGCTGCTGAAATGCGTGCGTGTGTTTCACACACCATTTACAGATATCTTTTACCACAATGATCCAGTGCTGCATCATGAGATGATCATATATTCACAGGGAAACACTTACGGTACATCATTATATGTTATGGGGTTTATTTACTAAAACTGGAGAGTGCACCAGATTTTCACTCTCCTGCCTTAGTAAATCATCCCCTATGTGTCAAAATATGAAAAAGATAAAAAAAAACCAAACAGAAATAAAATAAAAATGTAATAACTAATGTAGCCATGATGTTGGCACTACTGACAAACAATCCGCCAAATCACTTCACTTCCAGACTTCATGCATCCTTTCCAGAGACAATGAACAGTCTTTTGCAAGCTTTGTTTTTGTTGTTTTATTGGGGGTTACAACTTGGATAGGGATAGGGATATGGGATGCCCAAAGAATTCATCATTGCCATCATATTTACAGATTTCATTTACTTTGATCATAGTTAGAGCATGAAGATTGAATGTGCACACTTGACTAAATAGAAATCTTCTCCTGCAGCTCCCTGCAGACTGTTACTTCCTCTGCATCTCCATGCAGACTATTGCTCCCTCTGTATCTCAATGCAGACTACTGTTCCTAAAAACCTTCCATCCGTCAACGTGTGAGGGACAGAAAAATCACTTTTGACTGTGTAAAAATAATGGTCTTAGTTCTCTTCACCACCTGCCCAAACTTGCTTCTCCTTGCACTCTTGGTTTCTTCCTGCACAACTTCTAATTACATTAGGGTATAATACATCTTCTTCTAATGGGTATGAAGAACTCACTCTGAATAAGCCCCTCTACTGGCTCTGGTGACTCGCTGCTACTAGGCCTGAGGCCTGCAGAACCTCTCCCTGGAGGCCTAGTAGGTTAAAGTCTATCTTCTAAGAAATGGACTACTGCTCCCAGCCAGTCCAACCTGCAAACCATGTGCCAGCTAGCCACACCGATTTGACACACATCCCCACAGTCTCTTCTCTGATCC
The DNA here is from genome assembly GCA_037952925.1 of Lithobates clamitans. Lineage (NCBI taxonomy): Eukaryota > Metazoa > Chordata > Amphibia > Anura > Ranidae > Lithobates > Lithobates clamitans. Next base: position 4,263,776 of record JBBGZY010000240.1, on the reverse strand, counting down.
AGGACTCTTCACTATCCACCGTTTGCATGAGAAAGACTCTGCTAGTGACCGTGTAGAAGCAGAGTTCCCTTACAGAATCCCTGGCACCTCCATCCATTCACTGTGGTAACACTCACCGACCTTCCAGCCCTGAGTCCTTGATGGAACTTGTCCGGGCCATGCGTTCCGACAGCTTCTCCCTTTTCTTGCCCCTCTGCTCCTGGAGTTCCCTGCCACCAACTGTGTGGTGACAGAGACATTGCCAATGACTGTGTAGAGGCATCCCTCACAGCTCTTCCCGGGCCTCCTCCTGCAATCCCACACCCCCCCCAGATGGGGGTGTGCTCCTGCGGCTGTCTAGCACTCCATTCCTCACGTCACCCAGTCGACTACTCCTCCCCAGCAGCATGTGACCTCAGCATATATAGGAGGCCCGCCCCCTGCCAATGCCAGTTAGGGATTGGTCAGGGCTCCCACATGTGCTGCTTGCCCCTCCAGCTCTAGGCCCAGCCTCCTCTTCCAGAACATTCTCTCTGAAAGCAGGGGAGGCTCCTCAGAACTGAAGTACAGGTGGTCACACGCACTGCTACTCTAACCACTCCCAGCCTCAGATCAAAACAAACAGGCCTAGCTTGCAGCATAGGCCTGCCTAAATTTGCCTGTGCTGAACAATCCTAATAAAACAACCCTTACTAGCACCAACCTTCTGGTAGAGGGTGCTACACTAAGAATCCCATGTTTCTTTCAATTCCAACATCTCCAATTGTGCTCCGTGAAGATATCACGTGATCACGTGAGTGAGAGAGCCGCCGGGCGGCTCCATAGGTGAGAGAGAGAGAGCCGCCGCTGACATGTGCCGCTCGATGTGTTTGTGGGCGGGCTGCTGGCCAATCAGGGAGCCGGCGGGCGGGGGAGCAGAGAGATGATATCATCTCTCACTGCCCGGTGCCCGCCCTGCATCCCTGCAGCCCCCCCCCCACCATGCAGGCAGCTGCGGCAGCAGAGAGATTACATCATCTCTCTGCTGCCTGCCTCTGGGACACAAGAGACCACCTTAGCAGGTGGCAAGTGACAATCTTCATCTGGTGACAGGCGACGTGGCAAGTGACAATCCACAACATGTGGCAGGCGACGTGGCAAGTGACAATCCGCAACATGTGGCAGGCGACGTGGCAAGTGACAATCTTCATCTGGTGACAGGCGACGTGGCAAGTGACAATCTGCATCTGGTGACAGGCGACGTGGCAAGTGACAATCCGCAACATGTGGCAGGGGACGTGGCAAGTGACAATCTGCATCTGGTGACAGGTGACGTGGCAAGTGACAATCCGCAACATGTGGCAGGCGACGTGGCAAGTGACATGGCAAGTGACAATCCGCAACGTGGCAGGCGACGTGGCAAGTGACAATCTGCATCTGGTGACAGGCGACGTGGCAAGTGACAATCCGCAACATGTGGCAGGCGACGTGGCAAGTGACAATCTGCATCTGGTGACAGGTGACGTGGCAAGTGACACACTCGGGGGTCCCACTGATTCTGCATTATAGTGAGTTAAATTATTTAATTTTTTATAACAATGTAATAATAGTAATAATGCCCTTCAATCATCCTGACACCATAACAACCACGGTGCCGTGATTGAAGCGCCAACACCAGCCATTTCCCCGATAGATGTACCCCAAAAAAATATATTTTCTGGCAGTGCCCCTCCTGAGACTAGACTCTGGATCCTCCCCTGACGTAGCCATCATCCATCTATTGCCATTCCCATTCTCAAGAAGCCAATCTAATGATCAACTTCCCAAGTACGAGTTTGTTGAAAATGTTTCCCTCAATCAGTGCTGCAGCCATTGAGCTAATCAGAGTACTCTGACAGTGGAGGAATCCCCAATGTTAGAATACAATAACACTGCGGGGAGAATTCTTCCATCAACCTCGCTTGTGTGGTTAGGGGAATCTGTAGTTTTTTTTTTCAATCAACCCGCTGGCTGATCAAAAAAATGGATCCATGTATGGCTATCCAGGAAATTTAAAAAAACAGTATAAGATTCAACTTACCAGCAACAATGCAAAACTAAAATAACAGATGGACCTGAGCTTTAATATTTTACTACCAGTAATCAGAATAAAATCTATAGTTAAATAAAAGGTTCCCCAAATATATTCTTACCAGCTGCTGCTAATAGCATGCAATCTGAATGTGATCTGCATCACTGTCCTTTTACTCAAAGTATACTGAAGTAGGCAATGATAAGCTTGTATACGAACACGTGTTAATCACCTGTGCTGGCACAGAGAAGCAGAACTCTTACAGGAAGTATGTTGTGCTAGAAATACCAGAGCTATTTTTGAAAGTGCTTGCTTCTGGGCTTTTTATACTCCCCCTTATTTCAATAATTATTGAATCATTTACTCAAAACAAGCATTTGCATATAAATGTCCCAACACTAAGTAGGAAAGGCCCTGGAACATGTATCTTCAAAACAATTCAGTAATGGGAGCTTTCCTATATTAACAGGTTCCTTTTGAAAGATAACACATTTATAGAATCATTAAAAAGAACATCCTGACCTTGGTCTCCCTGTAACATATATGTGCATTATTTTCAATAAATACTACTTGTTAAAAAAAAAAAGAATACCCAAATACCTGACAATATTTTTTTCAGCCATACAGAATACACAAGTTTTATGCTATAATGGTTTTGGCTACTGTTACCTGAAATATTAGAAAACTGCCATCAGAAAACAGCCTACAATATACAGAACCAAAGATGTCTTTGAAATAAATGATAAAAGCAGTCCAACAAATGTCATATATAATCTCTCAAAAATGTAATTTTCCTTACTGTCTGACTCTCTAGTCATTAGGACAACATATAAATCTCCACTATCTAACCAGAGACTATGAGTTCAATGTTTTTTATGTAAGTGGCAGTGAAATTGGGTTTGAAAAATGAATCACTGATGAGAACTCCTGCTGAACCTGTATTGTTTGTTATTTTGTGACTGGGATCTGGCAAGGTCTAATCCAGCACTTCAAAGCTAACGGCTATTACTTTGTATACAGAATGTCATTATGGAGTGGCGTGAGTGATAAGACCAGTAAGGGACGGCAAGTTCTGAATACACTGGGAAAAATGGTATTTTGTCGGTAAAACTTTGATCTCTTTAGAATCTGGTGAAAGCAAGAGTGACTTAAGAAATAATAGTTCATAAAAAAAATGTTCACATCATTCCTGTGACTCATTTTGACAATGAATTGTCTGTCCAATTTTGTGGAAATCGCAAGTCCATTTCTGGAAAGAAACTCTGTATGGTCATGAAAACTACAGAAAAAAAAATCAAACTGTTCATACACAAAGAACTCTGATTGTTCAAAAGCAAATGATTAGATCCTAAGAAACTCTCATGCTTACTTAAATTATTCCCTGTTCATGGCAGGTGATTCCCCTATTAGGGTCTATTGAATAGTACAGATAAAGGTAAAAATGTCTCTCAACTTCCTGTCCCTTAGTTAGTGAGATTCAGAGATGGATCACTTACAAGGTAACCTAGGCAGGAGTCTAGGGCACTATGGATGTACAGGGGGTCCATCTACAACATTCATGCTCCTGCAGTAAACCAGAATGATAGAGCAGTTGGTCAAATTTGTGTAACTGTCTGTCATTTCACGAGGGAGGATGCACTTGTAGGCAGGTGGTGTCCGATAGAACAGACCATGCCGATATTGGCAATACAGATGGGGCAGCTTCTTTGCCATTTTTTTAACCTTATTTCAAGGGTGTAAAGCTGCTACATTGTTGGGCCTTACATCATATCTAAACTCAAAAACAAAACATTTAATATATTGCAGTTTACCAAGCTCTGGTGGCTACATTCGTTTTAATTTTTTAGGCTTTTTTCTCTTTATTTTTACCTGGTGATTCATTCTATCTATGGAGGAACAACACAGCTACCTTTGGACAACAAAATGTTCAACCTATGGAGAGGGTAAAGTTAAATTAACTAGTAGATGGGATTCGGGGTGTGGTGGTTCATGGAGAACCAAAGTGTTTAGCTGCAAAAGGGTTGGATGCAGACCAGGGAGGCAGGAGAGCTCCTATAGTGTCATGAATGGCTCAAATATAAATAATACCTCAAAATGGTTTCTTCAAGAAACTGAAAATTAAAAAGGTAGTGACTTACATCTGCTGAGGTTGCTATGACCCATAGGAGAAATACACGCAAAGTTCCATGAGTGCAGGTGGAGAATACTCTGTTCTCATGCAAGATAAGATAGGTCACTTGCGATGCCATAGGGGTACCAGTCTTGGATCCTCTGCAGGGTTCTCTGATGGGTGTTCGATAAGGTGATGTCAAAAAAGCCCATCAGTGATCCGATCAGCAGAGGTGTCCTTTATCATGTCGTGTTTAAAATAGGATCAAGATCATTGTCTGTATTAGGACTTGGGCCTTTAAGGCTGAGCAAAACCCACTTGAGACAAACTTTACCTGGAAACAACAGTGATTGGCCAGCTCCTTGCTGCCCATGTTTAAAGCACCTGTTACACACACCACCAGTTATGATTTCAGATGATACCTGGTGTGCTCGTGCCTGACCCAGCTTGCTCCATGGGTTATCATGTATGACCTGGCTCTCTTCACTGTGTTTTTTTCTGTTTTGGACTCTACTCATCTACTCACGTGTGACCCAGCTCGTCTGGACTACACTTCTGCCTGACCCTCCTGTGTTATCAAACTCTCTGTTACTTCTTGACCTGCTCAGACCTGCTCCATCCTTACACCAGTTATTTCTGCCCTGCTGACATCTGCAGTGCTGCACCACAAGTACATGCCAGCCTGCTCTGTCTACAGTCCTGCCCGTGGCATGTGCTAGTCAAGGCAAAAAATATGCACTATATCTCTTCAATACATGCCTATTTGTTTATGGTAATCTCTTTAAAGACTCTGCAAGTACAGAAAACCTTTTGCCTTTTTTTTTGGATTGAGTGGTATAAGTTCTACATAGTTTTCATTTGGCCAACTATTCAAACCCTCTTACTATTTCATTGCTACAACATAAGAACTAATCATTCCATAGTGCCAAGTTAAGAAATATGAGGGCTAATTATTCTCCTTTAGAGAAAACAAGATGCATGCATAGGACAAAGTACAGCTCTGAAGTTGCACAAGTGACCTAATCCATAGATAATTATCATGTATAAATTGTAATCAGTTGTTTGCAACTGGGGCCAAGGAGAAAAAAAATAATAGTGGTATCCAAAGTCTCACCTGAACATGAGCCTGTAGTTAAAAGAGAACAAAAGCAAGATATAAGCTTCAGTAACAAATATGCGAAAGGACAATCTGCTTGTGTGTGTATTTTTGTTTTTGGATGCAAAACTTGGAGAGAAATGTTTGGACATGTTTTTAGGAAATGAAGTTTGCCTGTGACGTAACTCCCTACTCCTGTGCAATTAGTGCCTCAGCTAACCCTTATGCCCCGTACACACAGTCGGATTTTCCGACGGAAAATGTGTGATAGGACCTTGTTGTGGGAAATTCCGACCGTGTGTAGGCTCCATCACACATTTTCCATCAGATTTTCTGACACACAAAGTTTGAGAGCAGGCTATAAAATTTTACAACAACAAAATCCGTTGTCGGAATTTCCGATCGAGTGTACACAAATCCGACGCACAAAGTGCCACGCATGCTCAGAATAAATAAAGAGATGAAAGCTATTGGCTACTGCCCCGTTTATAGTCCCGCCGTACGTGTTTTATGTCACCGCATTCAGAATGATCGGATTTTCCGACAACTTTGTGTGACCGTGTGTATGCAAGACAAGTTTGAGCCAACATCCGTCGGAAAAAATCCTAGGATTTTGTTGTCGGAATGTCCGATCAATGTCCGACCGTGTGTACGGGGCATTACTTTCAATGTATTACAGTTTATTGTTTTTAATGCAGTGTAACACAAGCAGGCAGAAATTACTATTTATTTTTTTCATACAAGAAAATGTAAAATGTCATAAATACCGTAAAATGCATGCATTAAAATAGATGTGCATCAAATTACAAAAAAGTATCATGTGTGCAAAAAAGCGTGTAAAAATGTGCTAAACTGTATGTAATCCACCCTAAATGATTTGCTGGGAATTTATTGTTTTACCTGGTATTGTAGGTGCATAAACTATAGTATAGTCTTGTACTATGTTAGCCATCGATTTTTGTTGAAAGTTTGTAGTTTAAGACATATGTTAGGGCAAAAAAAAAAAAAAAAATTTAGTACAGCTCTGAAAACACATGCATATTTCCTCTTCCTCTTTATTTACCCCTTTAAAAACACTGCAAATACAGAAAAATAACTGTTGTTGTGCCAAAAATATAGTATATTTCTACTTCCTTTTTAACATGACACACCTCTGAATTCCTAAGAATGTGGTGTCAGCTCTGCAAAAATTCATTGAAAATTAATTAATGGATTGCAAAAAACATAGATGTCTCCTCATCCCTGCCCCCCAAACTCTATAACCCCTACTTTTAGTAGCCCCTGCCAGATTTCTGGCAAAATAAACAAGTATTTTTTGCAACTATTGAACAGTTATAGCAGTGTTTCCCAAACTGTGTGCCCCAACACACTAGTGTGGCGGGGCACATTTGCGGGTGTGCCGCGGGGAGCCATCATTGTAACCACCGCTACCAGCTGCTGTTGCATTCTGGGAGCTGAAGTCCGCGCTCAAGCACAGAGGAAACTACAACTACCAGACCGGAGTCTTGGAGGCAAGGCACGCAAGGAAATTGGGACACGTGACTGACTCAGGCTGAGGGGCTGGGCGCTGGCAGCAACTTTACCCCAGGACCAGGAGCCCACCCCCCTAGGAGGCCATAGCATGCAAGGACCTGCTGACCAGAGCTGTCAGAGACCCTTACACCTGCAGCTGACCCCCCACCTCCTCATACACTCAATTTGCTCTGCTCTCGTGGATCAGGCTGCATTGGGTGGACATTATGGGCACAGGTGAGGTTGCATTTATGGGCACAGGTGAGGCTGCATTTATGGACACTGGTGAGGCTGCATTTATGGACACTGATCAGGCTGCATTGATGGGCACTGGTGAGGCTGCATTTATGGGCACTGGTGAGGCTGCATTTATGGGCACTGGTGAGGCTGCATTGCTGAGCATTGGTGAGGCTGCATTGCTGGGCACTGGTGAGTCTGAATTTATGGGCACTGGTGAGGCTGCATTTATGGGCACAGGTGAGGTTGCATTTATGGGCACTGGTGAGGCTGCATTTATGGGCACTGGTGAGGCTGCATTTACGGACACTGGTGAGGCTGCATTTATGGACATTGGTGAGGCTGCATTAATGACAGAGCGAGATAATGGTGAGTGAGTGAGTGATAATGGTAAGTGCTGAGAGATGGCTTAAATCAGGACGTTAATGGGAGGAGCAAAAAGTTCAAGGTTCAATAGAAGTCAAGGCACAAAGTAGGGTTTTCCAATGGATTAGACAGGGTGCTGTCCAATATCTCAGGTAGCTCAGTGAGAAAAGTCATTGCCAGACACAGCAGAGGTCCAAGGTTCAACTCCAGGCCCTGACAGCAAGGTTTCTTCCTTAGACAATACGCAATTCATATAATGCATAGACAATTTGCAATATGCCTAAAGAAGAATGTGTGTTGAAAGCTTGTATCTTTCATAACTTAAAGCTAACCTCTAGGCTGATATAAAAGACATGGAATAATGCGGTTGTGTTTACTAAAGTAATATTGAAGTTTACAGTTTCTTTGCTGCTATTTCTTGTGCTTTCTCCTACTTTCCATACAATATGAGCTTGTCCCCTGGCTGATCCTTAGGGTGGCTCCTTTTCCCTTGCAGGGTCCCATTGAGCCACCTGTACATGCCTGCTAGCACTAAGAGCTAGTCTCCTTGAGTTCACTAAAAAATATAGCCCTGGCAACAAGCCATCCACCTTCTGCCCTCCTCTGTTCTATCTGTGAGTGAGTGATAGCAGATGGACCCTGGGCACTAATGCTCTGTGTATGTGAAGACCTTAGGACACTCACTCGGAAATTTACATAAGTCATTCTGCAGACCTGGTGATGGTGGGTGGCAGAGTATGTAATGATTGGGCACATATACATTAGATCAAATATGTATATATTGTAATTTTTCACTCATTGCATAGAATGCATTTAAATAATAATAAAAAAAAAAAAGCTGAGTGTTTAATATTGCTTTATTTTTTGCAAACAGTATTAGTACTTAAATTCCACTTGCTATCAGTCTCTTGCAGCTCAGAGTGGGAGAGAAAGATAGAGCCCAAGGATCCAATCAGCTCATGTGCTGACAGGGAGCGTTCTGACAGAGGGAGAAAGCAGAGCATCAGAGATATAAGCCCATTACTGTGCTGCTTCTCCTTGTCATGTCTAAGGGTTAACAGCCTGGACTAAGAAAAAGTGGGTTGAATGATGTTGGTAATCATTCAACCCAAAAGTCTGGGGTCGTCCAGTGGTAGAAAAGAAGTACCGTACAGCTGTGTACAGCTCCAAACGTAAGGAAAGATTTACAATAAAAGCAGATTTTTATGTTATTTTTAAAGGACTATTCATAATTTTGTACTGGAGTTCTGCTTTCAATTAGCCAATAACCTCAAATGACGGATAGATAGCTAAATAAATATATTTGTGTATCACACAAATGATTATATATATATATATATATATATATATATATATATATATATATATATATATATATATATATATATATACATATATATATACATATATACATATACATATTAGTCTGTGTCGTTTCAGTGCTGTTAACATGCATACTATATGTGGAATTTTGTTGGCCTTTACATTTACCTAAATACTAAAAACTTTTTTCCTACCAAACCACTCAACAAAAATAGACTGGGTGTGGGTCTGTATTAATGCCAATACTACATATTCCTGGCTTACCAAATAAAACCAGAACAAGGAAAATCCCAATGGAGAGTTTCACTTGCAAACTAATAAGTTCCAGATACCATATAGTAATGAAATCTTTTTTTTCCTCTTCTAAAAAAAAAAATAGTTGTAACCGGGAGAAGATAACATGGATAAAGTGCTTTAAAAAGTTGGCAAATTTTCATGCATTTGTGTGTGGTAATACCGGTTTGAGCAAACTTGCCTTTAAATCTTTGACATCTCCAAAAGAGCTTATCATGGCACAGTTAATTTTAAAACAATTTGTGAATATAAAACATATAAAATATACACAGCGTAAATTAAATAAACACTAAAAGAATAGATTAGTTTTATGAACTGTGCCGGTAATTTGTTTGCATACCTCCGTCTCCTCTTTTGCAAGGAAGATATCATTTGTCTTTGTCTTATTTTATATTACTCACTGGCAATGTAAATCCTGGCAAAGCATAACAAATAGATTTTTTTTTACCAAATATTATTTTAAAGAGGAGCTGCCTTTGAGGTAATACATTTCATTTACATAGGGACCAGAAGGTTGGGGGGAAAATATTTTAACGTGCTCTCAGATCTTGGAAAAGTGCATGGAAAAGGAAGAGGCTTATTATACCAGCCTGTAGTTTAGCATGTAGCTTTCCAAAAAAAAAAGTCCTCTCTTCTTTATTTGTGCTTTGCTTTTTCTTTTATACTGCTTGGTCTGGAAGTTGAATTTCTTGCCACTTTTTCTAGTGGCTGTCCAAACCCATGTTTTTAGTCAGATTTTTGCAATCTGCAATGCAATTTTAAAAATAATAAAGTTCTATGTACCAAAAAATGTGGAATGGAAGCCTTTTTTCTTGGGTATTGCATATTCTATATTATTTAATGAAAGCAGATAAATCCGCTAATATGAAATCCATGGGGGCTGTCTCTGATTACCATGGGGGTGTGCTGCTTTGCCCCCTTGCAGGTCGCTGGTGCTTTTGACACCTAATACTTTTGACAAAAAGAAGGTTAGCATGAATTAGAGGCAGTTAAGAATGTTAGAGGCTAGGGATCAGGTTATTATTTGTGTTAGTGTCAGGGGTTTGGTATAGTGGGGTCAATGAAAGCAGTCGTGTTAAATCTTTACTATGGTCAGTTAAAAAATTGCCTTCCCTACCAAAGGAGGCTCTAGCAATTGTTTTGTCCAGATGATCAGCTTAAACACAGGAATGCTCATTCTAATTGGTGGGCCTGAGATCTTCCTCCCTGCCAGTTCCAAATTGATGACTGGTCCCATGACACCACTATTGCTAGTCTCCAACCAGTCACCCTTTTGCCAACACCATCACATCTACACTTTATTCTGTGCAGGAGGAGGATGGGTCATGGCTGCAGGTTCCAGCACTTAGGAGAGAATTTGATCACCAGCTATTAGTGTGGGTTAGCCCATACTAAAAAATTATAACTTTCTTTTTTATCAGTTGACGCGGCAGTTTTATTTTTGAAATACCCTTAGTACGTTTTTAAGTTTGTGTAAGGTTTAAAAAGCTAAATTTTAGGCTACATAGGGACTTAGGGTTTAGGTTAGTGGTTCATTTTTAGATTTAGGTGAATGATTATGTATTGAGCTAGGTTGGTAGTTAAGTGTTTCAGAGTTAAGATTAAGGGAAGGGTTGAGGGTTAGCTGTTGGGGGCAAAATGTTAATTTAGTGCTTAGGTTAAGGATAAAGGGAGACTGGGAGGAGTCACTTAATTTTTGGGGGGTTTTCAAATGCAATGTTCCACAAAATGCTGTTTTCACTGAAGCGTTTTTTAAAATAAAAATTCATACTACTGTTTATAATGTGAAAAAGCTGTATTTTGCATAGGTCAAAGCAACAGGTTCATTTTATAGCCCTCACCTCCACATATATGCCCCCAAGGTGGGGCACATAGAGCTATGAGAGTTTTTGGTCATATCTATGTAACAAAAGTGAATATTACCCAATGGTCAGGAAGAGTGGGCTGTAGCACAAATACTACCACTCCTTCCACCAAGGAACTGACATCCACTCAGTCAGTAACAATAAAGTAACTATTGGATAAGTGGTCAGAGGTGTGCTCAAAGGGGGAGCCATGGCCTAAGCTGTAGCAATGAGAAAATGACATACCCACAGGAGAGGGCCCACCCATCTTAGGGAGCTAACGAAACATACATCTACAGGGAAGTGTAGAAGATGCTAGAACAGATGATGCAAAAAGGGGCAATCAAAGTGAGTAGAGCCTACAGGCATCCCCAATCATCTTGGCAAGGAAGAAGGATGTCAGTCTCAGCTTTTGTGTGAACTATAGGAATCCTAATGCTGTTACTAGGATGTACACCTATCCTCTTCCATGGATTAAGGAATCCCATGCCATCCTAGGATAGGTCAAATTTTTATACACCCTCGATCTTACCAAAAGGTATTTTCAGATCCCTGTCTTCAAGGTGGATCAGCCAAAGACTGCTTTTATTACTCCTTTAGGGTTATACCAGTTCAAAAGGATGCCCTTTAAGTTGAACAATGTGCCCACCAGATTCCAGAGGACAATGGAACACTGCCTTGAGGACATGAACCGGTATAGTACCTTGAACAATCTTGGCAATGTTATGGGATTTTCTGCCACATTCAAGGACCATCTTGCACACTTAGATGATGTGTTGATCCAGCTTGCTCAAACTCAAGACCTGCTATCTATTCAAGTGTGAGTTTGAGTTCCTAGAACAAATCATCTTCCCAAACCCAACAAAGTAAAGCCCATACAAGAATGGAGCCCCCAACTGACTACGATCAAAATCAGAGCTTTCTGTGACTGGTAGGTTATTATTTCATCAAGCACTATGGCCATCACTCAAAGCTTCTACATGAAAGTGGAATGGGGATCAGAACAGGAGGCATTTGACTTCTTTGAGCTGCAGCTTGCCTTCACTAACATCTCCCTTCCATTCTAGCTAAAAACCAGTTCTAGCACTCAAGGCCTAGGAATAGTAGTCTTGCAAGTACAAGGTGTCCATGATAAAGAGAGTCACTGCCTATTCCAGTTAAAGCCTATGTGTGACTGAGAAGAACCCTGCAAACTATAGCTTATTTAAGCTGGAGCTTTTGGCTCTGCTTTGTTGTGTACCTGCCAGGACTCAAGTTTGAAGGCTGGATGGATAACAATCCATTAGTGCACCACCAAACAGATAAACCTAGAGATGTGGAGCAATGATGGGCAGCCTGTATGGGGAAGTTTGAGTTCACCTTGAGTTATACTGGAAAGCACAACAAGGTGATAGACTGTTGTCATGGCATCCAGTATCCAGGCCTCACAGTGATGTGGCTAAAGAAGCTGATGAAATAAAAAGCCCTGACTTAACTGGATAAAGGCCTAAGAGCAGGCCTCGGGTGAATTCAAGGATATTAATGTGTGGGATCTTCACAAAGTAAGTTTAAAAACTTCAAAATCTTTCAGATTGTTAGGAGTAGGCTAGAAATAATTAAAATACAATGTGAAAATGAATATGAAGTTTTAATTTTGACCATAGACATGCTTTAAGAGGTTGCACACTTCCCTGTATCATCCACAAGGAAAAAAGGCACCTGAGAGGTTCAATTACACCCTGATACTATTGCTGAGAGGCATAGTTTATGATAAATAAACCTCATTATTTCTTGAATGATGGGAATAGTGGGAAGAAGCTGTATTATTTGCTTCCAGAACCTTAAAGTGTATTTAATCCCCAACAATGATCTTCTCTCATTTTCTCCCTTTTGATATGTTGAATATACCACAAAGAGCATTTTATTACATCTGCTTAAAAATTGCAAAAAAATATAAGAAAAACATAACTGCAGGAAGATTGTGAGCTGATAACTTACTGTGCTGTTTATCTGTGTGACAGACATTGTTGTGTGAACCACACAACACCACCAACTTTGTTATGGAGTGGGGGGAAGTTCTGTAGTCCTGTCCCAGGGTGGCAATGCTGCATAGGTACAGTATGTTAGCATTGTCACCCTAGGACAGGAAGTGGATTGCTGGCAGGATCATCTAATGATAATAAAGGATTAAAGAAAACAAATGCACATCTTAGGACTTGAAGCTGAAATTCATTACATTTATGTTTTATTAGATATGCTTGATTGCTGTGATAGATAAAGGCAAGCATAATAAGGCACTCATATTTTGCATAAACCTATTCAGCCTACACTCATTAAAGCTATTTTAAGAGATAGAGATACTGGTGCCTTAAGTATACATTCACAATCACTGGATTGGTATTATAACAAAATTTTTAGTTTTTTAATCTTAGTTTTTGTCCATATAATTTAATGTATTTGTATTTCAGAGTGTAATAGATATAGTAGCCTTTATTAAAAGCAGGTAAGGTAGTACTAAAGCGATACAAAGTGCAAAAAATAATTGTGTACAGGAATCCATGTTAGCTAACCATAAGGTTAGTCATACACATTAGGTTCCTGTGTTGATGAAGGAATCTCCCCTGCTGACAAATGCATTTTGACAGCCACTACTCCCGCAGCTCATAGAATACCCAAACAATGACTGCATCTGATTGGCTGTAGTCACTTTTTGGCAGAAAATTTTCCACCCAGCTCCCTTCCTGATGATGCCCTTTTGAGGGTGAAATGCATTGAGGTGGGTCTAGAGGACATTTACGTCACTTCTGGTGACATCATTTCTGGAAGGTGGAGCGCATGCTGGTTCCAGGTTCAGAAAAGCAGTGGCTCCCATCTCACTATAGTTGCCTCGCTGAATACACTGGGTGCCAGCGAGGCACCCTATCAAGTGAGTGGGTATTTTAGTGGTTTTATCTGTTTTGTTTTTTTTTAACAATAAACACTGCTCATTATAGTTATTGCACTTTATTACCTTTGATTTTCAGATCAAAGTTTGTTAAGCCTGGCAGTGCTGGCAGAGCCTCCAACAGCTCCAATATTGTCCAGTTCAGCAGTATTTGGCTAAATTTCAAGCCATGTATAGCCAGCATAAACACTTTTTTTAAAATTTGTGTATGATGTCTTCATGTTAATATACACCTCGCTGGCCTTTGTTCAATGCTTCATTATGCAAAAGCAAGACAGATGAAGCCAAATAATGATTACCTGTTTTCATCATTTGGGGTTTATAAGTACCCATTTTATAATATTAATAGTGGACATGTTTGCCATCTCTGGGCTAAATGTCGATTTATTTTTTTATGCCAGCAATTAGTTAGAGGGCTTGGGCAAATTAGGTGTTGGGGGTTTAAAGAGTGGCAGAAGTCAGTTTCCCAGCACTGGTAAGAGTGTGAGGCTAATACCACGTACACACGACCGGTTTAGCCATCGGAATAAACTCCGAAGGTTTCTCCGACGGAACTCCAACGGAATTCCATTCAAGCGGTCTTGCCTACACACGGTCAATCTAAAGTCCGACCAAAGTCTGACCGTCCAGAACGCGGTGACGTACAGCACGTATGATGGGACTAGAAAAAGGAAGTTCAATAGCCAGTAGCCAATAGCTTCCGTCTCATATTTGCTTCAAAGCAAGCGTCGTTTTTGGTCCGTCGGAACAGCATACAGACGAGCGGTTTTCCCGATAGTAATTGGTTCAGTCGGAAATACTTAGAGCATGTTCTATTTCTAGGTCCGTCAGATTTTTTCGAAAAAAAAGTCAGATGAGGCACACACATGATCGGAATAGACGATGAAACGCTTCCGTCTGACTTTTTCTGTCAGACATTCCACTCGTGTGTACGCAGCTTTAGAGCAAAGTTGGGTCCTACAGTGTCTGGACAGATTTGTTAAAGTGCCTGCATGTAATCATTCCTCCAGAGAACTGCAGTCTTTTAACCTTTTTTTTTCTTTTTTTAGTACTTATTATAACAATACATAGAGTTATACTAATTTTCATCATAGCTGTTATTTCATGTTTCAATAACAAAATTGTAACTTTAAAAATCAATTGTAATGGTCAATTCAATATGAAAGCAATCATGCAATCATTCATGCCAAAAATGAACGCTATATCTTGGCACAAGGTCCAATTGTATTTGAGAAAATTAAGTGTATGTAGCACCAAAACTTTTATTTTTTAAGCTAAGGATAAAGTAGGAAAGAATTATAACTCCTGGCAGGTTTTTATTGCTGTCCACGTCCCCGTTAGGTAATTTCAACCTCTGTACTTGTGCTGGCTACCACTGTCACTAAAACCAGTGATGGGAAAACCTAAATTTTACAGCTGACACTGGAACAGGAAGTGAAGGGAAAACTTCCAATATAGACACCTTTTCCAGTGACAAATGTCTAAAAGTGGGATTCCCCTTTACTTTGTAGAGATTGTGTCTGTAGGACAGGAAGTGAAGAAAACTTTCCCCCATGGGACAAAGGCACAAAAAACAAACTAACAGCAGTTTTAAACCTTCAGTACAATAACCAAAACAAGAAAAAAAAAGTTTTGTCTATATAGTACAAACACTTTCAAAAATGTAATTGCATTCATAAAAAGATTGCTTTAGAATGATTGAATCTATGATTGATCAATTGTTTACCATTGATCAATTGTGCATGAAATTATTTTATTTTAAAAAGAATAATAAACTGACGAGCGGGACAACCTTGTGGACCATACCTCTACCTTTCAACCCTTTTTCTTCTTTCTCTTTCCTTTTCTCCACCTTACGATTAAAGCTCATTATCAGAATTTATTTGACCTATATACACTCTACTTGTAAACAATATGTATAGTAGGTATAAATCATTTAAATACCTACAAAAGTAACTAAGGAAATTATATATATCTTTAATTTAGGTTTACGTGAACCCAATGTTTAATATTTGAAATTTCATGATATTTACCTATATAAACCCTACTGTAAAACAATGAGCTTACTTTATAGATCCTTGTAAACTTACTTTATGTATCTTTATAACATTGTATACTCAATAAACTTCTTTTGACAAGGAAATTATTTTATTTTTTGGGACACTGAAAAGTATAACTCTTATGCTCTAAGCAAAACATGAAAAAAAAAGATTTTTAAAGTTGTATTAAACCCAGAACCAAAAAATGTATATATTGCCACTTACCAATCATCAGATGTACTAGCTGCATTCGTTTTCTTTTTATAGGATTTTTTCCCCCTCCGTTTTCCTGTATTATATAGACACCACTCAGAATGAAGGCACACAGAGGGCAGCTTTGGATAGCAGGGGAGAGGAGTGTTGGAAGTACCAGCAGATTTTTGGATGGGGAGAGAGGCGTGTTGGAAGTACCAGCAGATTTTTGGATGGGGGGAGAAGAATGTTGGAAGTACCAGCAGATTTAGATGCACTAATAAATTGAAGCTGAACTCCAGCTAATACTTTATAATTAGTTACAGCAAGCAGTTTTTTTTTCCTTTTGGGATAAAGGTTGTACATAAATATATACAACCCCATACTTTAAGCACCCCTGCCAGTGTTAAATGCTCTGTTTCATTCCTGTAACTGCAAAAAAGAAAGCCTAAAAAAGGAAACTAACACAGCCATCACATCGAAGAATTGGTAAGCTGCAACATAACAAATGTTTGCATTTCCGTTTAATACTGCTGTAATTTGTTGTGTCAGCAGTTTAAACAGAAATTAAAATTCTGGCGTTCTTCATATGATGCATTTTTTTAACTGTATCTGTATAACTTTATCTGTACTAGTTGATGGTCATTAAAGGTCAGCTCCCTTGACAGGAGCTACTGTCTATACAATTTAAAACTGTAGCTGTGGTGGGTCCCTAAGCTTTCATGTAAACAAAATCTGAACAGGAAGGCCCTTACTTCTTTTCCAGGATCCACATTATTCTCTTCCAACCTGGCTTAGCAATTTTACATTCAGTACTTTTTTAGTGGCCAAACGTGTAATCATGTCAATATAGAGGCAATCCGTTTTTTCAGACAAGTGGTCTGGTCAAGTCAGTCTTTAAGAAAGAGAGATGCTGATTTTAAAATTCCACATTTTAGCTCAACAGAAAAGAAGTTTGACCAATCTATTTAGTTATTTTTTATAAAAAGCTGCCTGTTAGCATTTCCATTTTCATATTGGACAGATTTATCTTTAAAAAAAAATAAAAATGTTTTACAAATTCTTTATTTAAAGGAGAAGTACAGCCAAAGCTTATTTGGCTAAGGTTCTCCTGTGGATCACAGGAGTGCAGTTCGTTCTGCACTGCTGTGACCCATCTTCAACTGACAATGGGCTGAAGCCCGCTGCTGGCTGATGTCACAGAGCCGGGCCAGGCTCTGGCAAGATCGAGACAATGAAGGTCGGGTTCCACCCACATGCCTGGACCGGCACACGGCTCAACCTCTCAGGGAGCCACTGAGAGGCTAAGACAGCTGCCCTGCCCCCTCCACAGCCCAGCACTCCAGTGAGTTTGGGGGGGGCAAATCAGAGAGCCAGTGACTGACAGTCATTGGCTCTCTGCTCACGGAGCTGTGAGAACTGAGCAATCTGCGGTGTTTGATCGCTCGGTTCTCAGTGTTAGAGCCAGCGGGGGGACAGATGCAGCATCAGACCGATGCTGCATCCACCTAGGTTGGTATGAATCTGCACAAAAAATAAAATACATAAAACTCCACACTTCTCTTTTAATCACTTGCTTACTGGGCACTTAAACCCCCCTCCTGCCCAGACCAATTTTCAGCTTTCAGCGCTGACGCACTTTGAATGACAATTGCACGGTCATACAAATGAAATTTTTATCATTTTTTTCCCACAAATAGAGCTTTCTTTTGGTGGTATTTAATCACAG
Source organism: Lithobates clamitans (assembly GCA_037952925.1). Classification (NCBI taxonomy): domain Eukaryota; kingdom Metazoa; phylum Chordata; class Amphibia; order Anura; family Ranidae; genus Lithobates; species Lithobates clamitans. Next base: position 4,246,082 of record JBBGZY010000240.1, on the reverse strand, counting down.
CTAGGATTTTTATTTTTTGCTAAACAAACAAAAAAAAGATGGAAAATTAAAAACAAAAAAAACAAAAACATGTTTCATAGTTTGTTATAAAATTTTGCAAACAGGTAATTTTTCTCCTTCATTGATATGCGCTGATGAGGCGGCACTGGTACACTGGTAGGCTGCACTGATGGGCATGGATAGGCACAGTTAAGGCGGCGCTGATATGCACAGTTAAGGCGGCACTGATGGGGACAGATAAGGCGGCACTGATGGGGACAGATAAGGCGGCACTGATGGGGACAGATAAGGCGGCACTGATGGGGACAGATAAGGCGGCACTGATGGCCACTGATGGGCGCTGATGGGTGGCACGGATGGGTGGCACAGATGGGTGGCACGAATAGGTGGCACTGATGGGCACTGATAGGTTCCACTGATGGGGGGCACTGATGGGTGGCACTGATGGGCACTTATGGGCACTGATAGGTGGCACCGATGTGCAGCACTGTTGTTGTGGCACTGATTGTGAGCGCTGATGAGTGGCACTGTGGGTGTTGATGGGTGGCACTGTGGGCACTGATGGGTGGCACTGTGGGCACTGATGGGTGACGCTGGTGGGCACTGGTAGGCGGCACTGCTGCCTATTGCTAGGTGTCACTGGCAGGGGGCAAAGATGATCGCCGTGATCAGGACTGATGTCCCTCTCACGGCCGCCGGTGATCGGCTTTTTTTTTCCTCCTCTTGCTGTCAGCGCGAGGAGAAAAAATAGCTGTATACCGGATCTGTTTACATCACATGATCAGCTGTCATTGGCTGACAGCTGATCATGTGGTAAGGGGTCGGGACCGACCCCTTACTCTGATCTGTGATCAGGCGAGTCTCATAGACTCGCTGATCACTGAGCGTGCCGCGCACGCCCTGCAGGGGGCGCGCAGGCCGCTCGTGCATGGGACGATGTCAATGCCGTAGTCCCGGCAATGTAGGTCCACGCTGTTTTGCCGTCATTTGGCAATAGCGCGGATCTGAAGAGGTTAATAAAAACAGTCCCCAATATCACAAGACAATATAAGCAACCTTGTATAACCTGTCTCAAAATGGCATAAGGAATAACATGTATCTAAAGGGGAACCCACAATATCTACTGTGTGCAACATTGAATAACAGGGAGGGTACCTACAAAGGCCAAGGCATCACAGGTGAACTTGATGATGGAGAGACAGTTCCCAGGCATGTACTGGACAGTAGAGCGGTATATGCAAGTATGCGTAAGCATGGTCAAAACTGAGTAGGACACTGCATAAGTTTTAGTTTAAAGTGTGGAGCAACAGGAAGGGGGGAGTTGGGAGGTAGAGGAACAATGGTGTTGGGTATGGATGGAAATAAAACCCAGAGCTCATTATCTGGTGGGGCCCATCTCAAAGAGAGCCTTACCCTCCTCAGATTAGACAAACATATTCCAAAGAGTCCAGTTTTCAGGAATACAGCTCATGTTTGTTTTGAGGAAAGCACAAGGTCCATCTGATTCAGCTTCTCTACTCTATTAAGCCAAAGCCCAATGGACGGAGGTTGTGAGTCTTTTCATCTGAGAGTGAGATGCATGATTTGGCAGCTTTAAGAAGATGACCCAATAAGGATTTTTTGATAAGTTTTGGCCGGGATATTTCAAGGAGGAAAAAAAGCCGGGTCCTCCAGGATTTGAAAATTGGAGGCTGGAGTCCATGACGCAGAGATGTACGTTCACCCTTGCAAATACACACAGCCCACCATAATAAAGAGATAAGCTACCTAGGCTGTGAATCTGTGCACAGGGGCTTGACAGGAATTTGTCAAAGGATAGCCGAAGTACAACCGTGGTCAGGGATTCCAGAAGTCAGGATAACGATAAAAAAATCCAGGGTCAGAAGCCGGGGTCAGTCTTGGAACACTGGAACACTGCAACAGAAGACAGGAGCACTTGGCATACATGAGAAAATGAACCAACAAAGCCCTCCGAGTGAGACAGGGTTTTATACCCATCTAATTAGGTAACCTGCCTCAGCTGATCCAGGAGTGACAGGTACAGAGTATCGCCCCCACAGTACTACAAGCTAAACTAGGCATGGCTGGAAAGCAGGAGCAAGAACAGATAGTCATGAGTTCAATACCACCCAGAGCCACTTGGGGCGTGGCCATGCCTGGTCATCTGCAAGGCACTGTAGGGACCGTGACAGTTTGGGGCAAGACCAAAAGATATGCAGCAGCTTCCCTTGTTCCTCCTGGCATCTCCAGCAATGATCCATAGCAGCATTTGTGAAGGACACATGGGGGAAGGAACAATCTGCTCATAATCTTAACATTGTTTTCCTGAATGCGCATGCAAAGGGATTTCAGAGCAAAAATGGATGATGTTATTCTTTTGATCTGCGTGTAGGTCCTGCCTAAGGCCCCTTTCAGACTTATACGACTTGTCCCACGATTTTATACTGCAAAATCGCATGACAAGTCATTCTCCATGATTTTCAATGACTACCATTCATATTGGCACGACTTTAAGTCGTGCCGACTTCAAAGTAGTAGTTCATCTGGACATTCAGATGAAGCTACACACCCTGTTAATGTGAAACGCATCAACGTCACTTCCGTTCGGACGTCACAGCGTCATCCCCCATGGAGGCTTGCGGGCCCGCACGCTAAGGAGCTGAATACGGTCGGCAGGCGAAGGTGACCACAACGGAGGACTATTGGATGCGAACCCGTGGTTTCACATCAGTTTGCCAGCACAGTGCACTTTTCAGTAACAGCACGCCAACGCCACGAAGATCAGGTTAGAACAGAATAGAGTGGATGACCTGTACGGCCTCCGGAGTATCTGACGGTATCTACCCGTGACCCGGAAGTGGTAATGTACTTTGATGTCCCCACTCTATGTTTACCATCTATATTACAATTTATACTACCTGCTGCTGATGTTGATTACTGATGGAAACATCACTCATGATCGCTGATGGAATATCACCTTCTTACCAGTATACACGATAGCGTTATATGCATTTATAGACTTGGTCAACGTCAACATTGATAATACTGGACTGATTTTTCCAACTCATTCAGCACTGCCATAGACCATATATGGGACTACTTCCCCAGTACAATCCACAGGTTTTTCTAGTGCTCCAACCCCTTATCCCCTTCCTGCCACTTTTCTTCCACACGTGGTTTGAGCCCCACAAGGGGGATTGATGTCAGCTCTAACAGCCACATACAGCAATTAGCTGGAGAATCCCTCTGATGGTTGGCTGTGCAGACATCAATTTCCCTGGTGTCCAGACGCTGTTGTTTGTAAGTTTTGTTATATGTTGTTTTGTCCCCCAGTCTGTGGTTGCATTGACTGACCTACATAGGCCAGTCGGCAACTTGCAATTAGGGCAGTTTAGCATAAAGGCTAACTCTTTTATCAACGTGTTTTGAATTTTGTACCACTCTAATAAATTATTGACTGTAATTCCACGTGTTTTGCTCTTCAGTAAGCCCCATTCTTTTCTTGGTCCCCCCCTGTTTGGGACATATAGTCTTGTTGCAATATTGTTCTAGGGTAGTCAATGGATGCTGATAATTGCTCTAGAAAGGGAGAGAACTGAATTTTTTTTTAAATTGCAATGCCCTCCAGAAATCCAAACCAGAGGGTCCTGTCTGGTCCAGTAACACCTGAATGGTAGGCCAGCCATCTGCGCTTAGATAGTAAGATGCCTGGAAGCACGTGGAATCATGTATAGTGTGGAAAGAGCCGTCCTGAAGGCCCGGAGGGCCTCTCTTACCCAGGATTGGGGAGAATAGCTAGAGAATAAAAAAGTGATGGAAAAGAGCGAATAACACTCTCTCGGTGTGTTGCCTATCAGTGGGTGCATTTTAAGAGAAGTCGGTGAATCGTTATAGCACCATGGGAACCCTCAAAGTGGTATCCTACTTTGAGCTTGTTCGAGTTGCAGCCAAAGCTTGATGTCTGAACGATGGCACCAGTCTATCAATCTTCCCAAGTGAGCCGCCTAATTATATATTTGAATATCCGGAGCGGCAAGACCACTGTATTGTTTGGACGAGGACAACACGCGGAGATGAATTCTGGGCTGTTTATGTGCCCATATAAAATTGGTGAATAGATTATGGACTTGCTTGAAATAATTGGGGGAAAAGTGATAGGTAAGACTTGGAAGAGATACAAAAATGTAGGCAACATACTCATTTTAATGATATTACAGCCATGATGCCACGTACCGAATAAGGCACAAATATTACTGAGGAGGGAAGGGAAGTTCATCTCAAAGATTTGGGACAAGTACGGAGGGATGCAGGTGCCCAAATATTTTAAGGCCATAGAGGTCCACTGAAATTTATAATTGAGCTGTAGATTGTGGATCAGTGATTGCGGCATAGCAACCCCCACGTGGAAAGCCTCCAGTTTTTTACTCAGTCCAGTCTCAGCTAGGCTTAGCAGTAGACACCAAGCTAAGCAGGAACACCCTGTCCGGCAGAGAGGCCAGTGCAGAAGCTTTCTAGGTCTAAGAATCTACCTAAAGGGGACTAAGTAAGTACAAATCTGCACCACACCCAAAGCTACAGAAAAGACCTAAGGGGACATCTTGAGAGCAGTGCAAGACAACCAAGAGCACCCCAAAATCTCTATTTTGACCATAAGAGCAGCCAGGTGCTGTGCAATACAGCCACATGTTCTCTTGAACATTGACTTGTTTGTCAGAATCTTTCACCATTTTTGTGCAGCTGCATAATTACTCCTACTAGTGAGCAGAATAAGTCAGCTGAAGTTTAGCAGCCAGAAACTTTAGCAGTCCCTCAATCATTTTTGGACATTTACAAATTCTTCAGTTTTGGGCATCCCATGGACTCAGGGCTTTTTTTGTCAGAGCAAATGTGAAGGAACTCACCCCCCTCCCCTAGGTCACACCCCCATATCTAGCAAGGGACAGTTGCCATATCAAGCAAGAGATAGGCCCATATCCATCCAGCAGCAGCACTGACAATGAAAAAATTACCAAAAGCAATGTACTTGGTCAGGCAGTGATCAGTCAGGAGTCTCAGGACAGGATAGGACACCACACAGCAAATCTTACTCACAGCTGCCACTGGCACCAAAAAAGGAACATCCAGTGTGCTAAAAGGAGAGGCGGAGTGAAGCTGTTATCACTCCGCCTTCCAGTCTCTTGAGGCTGCAGCTGGAACTAAAGGGACTGTGTCAGCTTATGCGGCCACCAGTTCACTCCAGTGCCAGAATTAAACAAACTGTGAAAATAAAGTTATTCTCCCTGGCAGAGGTGCCAGAATGCCATACCACCAAATTCTGCCAGAAAAAGCCCTGCGTGTACCCCAATCCCTATTCAAGTTCAACATTCCTAAAATAAAATGGAGACAATTGGAGAGTGTGGAAATTTCCTGTTGCCTGGCTGTGGCCTGTGGATGCTGTGTGCGGGGAAAAGGCCTGAGTTTCAGCGGATCTTTCTGGGATAGTGCTACACTGTGATATGACAGCAAGAAATTAAAACAGGGTCATTAAGACAGACATACAAAACTAACAGGGGTTCTAAATTTTCTCCATTTTATTAAAAATAAACTTTAAAGCATATCTAAGCCCAAAATAAAAAATGTAACATTTTGCAGCAAACCCGTCGTGGTAGCATTGGTATTAATTTTTAAGGCTAAGAACATTTTTAACAAATACAGAAAACTTTTGGTTCTGGGTTTAGATATGCTTTAACTAAAAGGGGGAGTGTTTTTTTGCTGTGTGTGGTTGTTTTTTTGTTTTTTGCTGCCTCTGTCCCTTGAACAGGAAGCAAGGGGAAATTTACTCGGTGGGAACTGAGAAAAGACTGGTATGAAAACTTCACAGTGGTTCTAAGCATTTCCAGCTCTAGCAAACAAAATAATTTGGCCTTAGTTTAATTATTCCCTTTAGATTTTCCTTTCAGACTTCCACTAGGCTGCCAAAAGTTAGAATCCTCCCCAGGGCAAATCCAAACACAATTAATTGCTGTATAGTTTCATTTATGAAGACCCTATCTTAATAATTTTGAAGATTTTATTATTGGTTACAGACTCTGGGCTGTTCTTTCTTGGTTTTCCTTGTATTGTTTATTTGGTTGTCTTTCCAAAAAGTTTACTTTGCCTTTGCAGCCAATAAGATGCAGTGTGCGGTGTATGGTCTGAGCATTGACAGGCTGACCCCCCACCCCTTCAACCTCTGCAGCAATGCTGGCAGCACTCATACGTCTATTTCCCAAAGACAACCTCTGGATCTGACGCTGAGCACGTGCACTCAACTTCTTTGGTGGACCATGGCGAGGCCTGTTCTGAGTGGAACCTGTCCTGTTAAACCGCTGTATGGTCTTGGCCACCGTGCTGCAGCTCAGTTTCAGGGTCTTGGCAATCTTTTTTTAGCCTAGGCCATATTTATGTAGAACAACAATTCTTTTTGTCAGATCCACAGAGAGTTCTTTGTCATGAGGTGCCATGTTGGGCTTCCAATGACCAGTATGAGAGAGTGAGAGCGATAACACCAAATTTTACACACCTGCTCCCCATTCACACCTGAGACCTTGTAACACTAACAAGTCACATGACACTCGTTAGTGTTACAAGGCATTTCAAATGGCATTTCTTCAGTGTTGTCACATGAAAAAGATATAATAAAATATTTACAGAAATGTGAGGGGTGTATATATATATATTTTTTTTTTTTCAAGAATAGAATGCACTCCAGAAGTCTTGTTACAAATTCACCATTGTTTTATTTGTGCACGTCTGACTAGGGACTTTTATCAAGATGCTAAAAAGTCCCTAGGCGTACTTCCGAGAAGGAAGCTAGAGAGTCCCTTTAACATGACCTATAGACAAAAATTTACATTATAAAGGGCCAACTCTAATGAGCTAGCTTGTCCTGTAAGAAGGGCTGATTTAGCTCTACGTCCATGAAAAACTACCAAGAAGGGTTGGCCCTTCATAATGCTAATTTAAGTCTATAGGTAAAATGTACCTATTTAAAATCATTTAAAATCCCCTACAAAAAAAAAACCTATTAAACCACATACATGTCAGTATGTTTGCTATGTCCAGCTGTAAAATTCTGTCAGTGCTGTGGAGTCAGTACATACATTATGTATGTACTGACTCTACACCAGTCACCACTGACAGAATTTTACAGCTGGACATACTTACTGACATGTATTATACATGTTTGCTATGTTCAGCTGTAAAATTCTGTCAGTCCACATTGTCCTTTGCAGGGGTGGCTCTGCTCCACTCCTCTGCTGTCCGCTCTCCTGGGCTGGTGCACTGCACACACAGCGCAGACGTGCAAACTCTCACACTACTGCATCTCGTGACGTTATGCCAGCACACGCCAACATGAACGCCCACGCAATGCTGGTCTGACCCTGATTTATTAGGCGCCGCGAGGAGCGTTTTGCAGTGGCAGCGCCTTTTCATTAAATTCAGTGCTCTCTCTCTTCAGCTGACAGCTGGTGGTGCCATGGTGGCAACAAATCACTGTCTTTTTTTTAAATAAAAAAAAAATACAAAAATACAAAAAAAAAGGCTTTTTTATTGGGGGCACATGGGGGGCACAGTATAATATTGGGGGCCATGTATGCTTGATGTTATTGCATGCTGGGCACTGGAGGTCTAGTCAATTGTCATTTTAGGATTAATTACATTTTTTGGAGTGTATTAACGCATGTGTGCTAATGCACCTTACGTGAAGCGTTGTCATGCAAATTCAGAATGCATAGGCTTCAAACACAATGCCTAACAAAAGCACATGACCTTTTCTTTTTCAAATGCAACACACCATAATGCACTATCGTGTATGTGCGTGTGTGAATGTGCATTACAATCCAGGTGCATTACCTTTTATCCCTTGGGTGCAAATCAGACTGAATGGTACTGGAATGCAGAAATGCATGTTGCTAACTCAATCTGGAAGCAAAATCTGGCACTGTTCTGCATAGAAACCAATCAACTTCCAGGTTTTATTGTCAATGCTTAACTGAACAAGCTGAAGTTAGAAGCTGATTGGCTACCGTGCACATCTGCACCAGATTCTGGTTTTAGAAAACCCCTCCCAAAGTTTTGTTTTTTTTAATCTCTGTCTTTGACAAATGTATGTTAACACATACTGGGGAGAATGAAGTACCTTTGTGGTTGTCAGAAAATAAGGTTCAAAGCAGACTTAAAGAGCTAAATATAAACAAAGCCTCAAGGCCCGATGGCTTACATCAATGATTCCTCACTAAGCTGAGTTTGGCAATAGTCAAGCTGTTCTTTCTGATTTTTAAAGACTCCTTAATGACAGGAATGGCACCAACTAATTGGCATAGTGCAAATGTGGTTCAAATATTCCATAAAAGTTCCAGGTGTATGTCTGGGAACTACAGACCAGTCAACCTAACATCAATAGTGTGCAAGGTGTTTGAGGGTGCTAATGGAATAAGGTATTATAATTAACACTCAAAATTGATTTATGAAAGACCACTATTGCCAGACCAAACCTGTCTTCTACGAAAGAGAGAGCGTAGTTTAGATAAAGGAAGGGCTAAACAAAATTTTTCTCAATTTTGAAAAAGTATTTGACACTGTACCCCACAAAAGCTTAATTTACAAACTAAAAGCCTATTGGAGTGGAGGAAATGGTATGTATATGGATAGAGAGGGCTGACTCCCAGGAATTCTGCACTGGATATAAAACATTACAGGAAGGTCTGGACACAGTAGGGGGATGGGTTAAAACCTGGTAGATGAGGTTCAATGTTGAAAAATGCAAACTTATGCATTTGGGTGCTAAAATTATTTTTAGGTAAGATACTTATTATGATGGATTACACTGGCAGAATCAGTGATTGAAAAAGATTTGGGGGTCCTAGTGGAACACAAACTTAGCAAGCAATGCAAGGTCACTGCTAGCAAAGCAACCAGAACACTTTCAAGAATAAAAAAGGGTATATGTTCCATCTTATGCAGCTCAGTTTTGGTCACCAACCCACAGAAAGGATGTGCTAGAACCGAAGAGAGTTAAGCAAAGGGCAACAAAATTAATAAGGGGCTGGATGACCTCAGCTTTAAGGAAATATTAAGTAAATAAAATTATTTATGTTAGAGAGGTGGCACTTAAGAGAAGACATGATCAATGTCTGCAAATGAATCAATTATAAAAGATGCTAACAAATATTTTAACCCCTTAGAGCTGGCGTCTGCCAGCCCTTTAAGAGCTTTGTCAGGAGGCGGGGCTTATGGTCATGTGACCACCATGATTGGCTGTCACGATGGTCACATGATTGGAAAGCTTGCAAATGGGAGCTTTCAGATAGCCATCGGGATCTGCACAGCTCTATTGGCACTATTGTACATTCAGCGCTAGGGCCCCGCCACCAAGAGGCCGCATATTTGGGTGCACTTTGTGCCAAGAGGCTAATCCTAGGGTAAGGACACATGGTCACAAATTAAGACTGTAGGAAAGAAGGTTTAATCCTTTTGCTATACACACAAAGGAGATTGTGCAAAAACTATTACAACACAACATGTGAACAATTTATATGAAAAAGGTGCAACACATTATGAAATGAGTGAATAAATTTATCACCAATAGATGAATATAGTGATAAAATCACTGAAAAATAAATATAGTGATAAAGAAAAACGTCCCAAGTGAAAACTTAAAAATTGACACTCCACACAAATATTTATACTTGATGTGTCAAAAAAAGTCCGAACTGAAACAAATTAGCAAAGTGATGAAGAAGACTTTGAATGCGCCCCTCAACTCTGCAGGATTGATCAGATGCTTTAAATCCAGATAGAAACAATAGATTTAAATGGAGCCAGATGGCCTCTTACCAAATATGAAGGACCCCAAATTATAAGGGTCAAACTTGCCCGGTATCAGCAGTGCACTGTAGCAGCTTTTCACTCGATCCACTCCGGAACTACAAGCCAGCCACTTTTCCTCATCATGAACACCAAGATAGGATATTGATTTCCACTCACTCGTAACAGCAGCAGCTATCAGCTGTGATCTTCCACCTGGTCTATTCAAATGGCATAGCCGCTCTCCTCCGTTGTGGGTAATAGGTAATAGAATAGATTTACACAGTTTTCCTTTTACTCCAAAACTGATTGGAGAGAACCCCGTGACATCACAACGCACCAGCTGACAGCCTGATAGTTCGGAGCTGTGTGTCCTGTGTATATTTCTTTGCTATGCATGAGAAGATTTTATGGAATAAATGCTACAATTTACTGCACCATGAAGTTCTTCTTCTTTCTTTTTTAACAAATCATTGGAAATACTGATTGGAGGAGTTTTGGAGATCTCAGATCTCACAGTAGCAAGGAGATTTAATGGCTGCTTTATTGCTAGCCTTTCAGAGCCATGAGAGATGCAGTCTAGTCCCTCCTAAATTCAGGGAGAACACCCATTTAGTGACTGCAACCCAAGCTAAACCATTATACTTTTTTGTTTTTGGCACATGCCATTTTAAATGAGGATAACATATGCAGTAAACAACATAGTATATATGCACAAAAAAGCATGATACACTAAAAGAGAAGTTAAAGCTTTTTTTGGTCATACTTCTCTTCTGGGTCAAAGGAGGGCACTTACAGTTCCTTGAAAAAGTATTCACACCCCTTGAAATTTTTCACATTTTGTCATGTTACAACCAAAACCGAAAATGTATTTTATTTGGTTTTTATGCGATAGAGCAACACAAAGTTGCACATAATTGTGAAGTGGAAGGAAAATGATAAATGGTTTTCAATTTTTTTTTATAAATAAATATGTGAAAAGTGTGGTATGCATTTATATTCAGCCCCCTAAGTCAATAATTTGTAGAACCGCCTTTCTCTGCAATTACAGCTGCAAGTATTTTTGGGGATGTCTCTACCAGCTTTGCACATTTAGAGAGTAAAATGTTTTCTTATTCTTCTTTGCAAAATAGCTCAACCTTTGTCACATTGGATAGATAATGTCTGTGAACAGCAATTTTCTTGCCACAGATTTTGCATGTCTTGCCACAGATTCTCAATTGGACTTAGGTCTGAACTTTGACTGGGCCATTCTAACACATGAAAATGCTTTGATCTAAACCATTCCATTGTAGCTCTGGCTGTATATTTAGGGTTGTTGTCATACTGGAAGGTGTACCTCCGCTCCAGTCTCAAGTCTTTTGCAGACTCTAACAGGTTTTCTTCTAAAATTGCCCTGTGTTTGTCTCCATCCATCATCCCATCAACTCTGACCAGCTTCCCTGTCCCTGCTGAAGAAAAGCATCCCTACAACATGATGCTGCCAACACCATTTTTTACAGGTGTGTTCAGAGTGATGTGCGGTGTTAGTTTTCCACCACACATAGCGTTTTACTTTTAGGCCAAAAAGTTAAATTTTGGTCTCATCTGACCAGAGCACCTTCTTCCATATGTTTGCTGTGTCCCCCACATGGCGAGGGATCTACGCCAGGGATCTACAGGACACCGCTCCGCTATCTACCTCTTGGCTTGCATGACATACTGGGCGATACAATCTGCTGTAATTTCCACACCAGCTGTCTGTTTAAACCACTGCACTAAGTCTAACAAGTGCCATACCCATTATGTAATTTATGACATCTGCAATACCCTGAGTTAATCGTTTATCGGTGTCCTGCATACTATCTGTCCATTGCAACTTTGTAAGTATAGATATTTTCTGCCAGGTCCTTCCATCTGCCCCCTGCAGCTACCTATGGTAGTCTATGTCTGAGGCTTTGCTGCGGGTGCCCTGCGCCTGTCCCTGGTGACCTACAGATTGAATTGTAGCATTATAGGTAACAAACTTGTGTCCCTGAGGAAGCCATCACTGGCGAAACATGTCGGACATCTAAATACCTACCTACGGAACTGGCCGCTACACCTTCAAGGCCAAGTCTCGTAACAAATTTCACTACATACCATATTTATCGGCGTATAACACGCACTTTTTTCCCATTAAAATCAGGGGAAAGTCGCAGGTGCGTGTTATACGCCGATCCCCTGCGATCCCGAGCTGTCACAATTTTAAAATCGCCGACCGCGATTTGAAAATGGCGCCGCCGGCGCCGAAATACACCGAGCCGGTCCTCGGCTCTTTCCGGCGGCTCTCGTTTACTTTCGTTTACTTTCGGCTCCACTCGTAGTCCCGAGCGGAGCTATCCGAACCTACTCGGCTAGGTTCGGATAGCTCCGCTCGGGACTACGAGTGGAGCCGAAAGTGAACGAGAGCCGCCGGAAAAAGCCGAGGACCGGCTCGGTGTATTTCGGCGCCGGCGGCGCCATTTTCAAATCGCGGTTGGCGATTTTAAAGCTCAGGACAGGGGATCGAAGCGAAGGCTGCACTGGGAAAGGCTGCACTGGGAAAGGCTGCACTGGGGAAGGCTGCACTGGGAAAGGCTGCACTGGGGAAGGCTGCACTGGGAAAGGCTGCACTGGGAAAGGCTGCACTGGGGAAGGCTGCACTGGGGAAGGCTGCACTGGGGAAGGCTGCACTGACAAGGCTGCACTAACAAGGCTGCACTGGGGAAGGCTGCACTGACAAGGCTGCACTAACAAGGCTGCACTGGGGAAGGCTGCACTGACATGGCTGCACTAACAAGGCTGCACTGACATGGCTGCACTGAGAAGGCTGAGAAGGGCATTTAAATGTAAGTTTTTTTCCCTTCAACTTCCCTCCTAAAAGTTTTTTTTCCCTTAAAATTCCCTCCTAAATTGGGGTGCGTGTTATACGCCGGTGCGTGTTATACGCCGATAAATACGGTAATTGTTTTTAAACACATCAGTTTATGTTGCACACCCTGTTTTTGTGATAATTTTTAAGAATTTTTTGTTAATAAAATATTTTTGGTTTTTACCTTAGTGTAACGTGTATGTTCTGGCACCGCTATAATCCCTGTACTTCCTCCTCTCAGTTTGATTATTTTTAACATATGTAAAGGTACAAAGATTATACCTATATGTTCTATTTGTTAAAAAAGCACAAAGCTGCAGTGCATACATGTGATTACAGACAGTAATGAAATAGATTTCTACTTGAAATGCATATTTACTCCAGAAAAATAGGGAGGTGGAACAGCTCCTAAAATATGAATGAATTCACTGTGGCAAAATTCACAGGGGTGACAAAAAGACTGTTCACTTCACAAGGGAAATTTAATTTTGCAGTGGAATTTTCCCATCGATTAGAGAAGAAGGTAAAGCTCTACTCACTTCCATCATCCAATCATGTGCAAATATAATCATTTTTTTGTTATTTCCTTGCACATCATTGGGTATTCTTATATATTCTTATATTCTGTTAAGAAAAATTCCCTTTAATAGTGAACAGCCCATTTTTAACCTCATACACTAAAAAGTTGGTCCGTCATGTTGTTAAACATCCGTTTAACCATTTAATGACCACCTCATAGCAGATTTACTGCTACAGGGTGGTCATTGTTTGCAGAATGGCATATATACTGTATACGTTATTCTGTTTTTCCGCCTAGGGGGTGCGCACGTGCGCCGCCAGTTGGCTCCTCCTGCTGTGATTGCTCACAGCCTATCTGTGGGTGCTGGGCAATGAATGTCCGCTGGCACTCGCCTATGTAAACAAGGCAGAGCTCTTTTCTGACAGTGGGAAAGTGATGGATTTTCTGTCCCTGCAAAGCAGGGAATAAAACCAATCACTTCCCTTAGTAAAAGCAGCACACAGTTTACACACTGGCTAGGCACACAGTTAACCCTTTGATCGCCTTAGATGTTTAACCCCTTCCCAGCCAGTATCATTAATACAGTGACAGTGCATATTTTTAGCACTGATCACTGTATTAGTGTCACTGGTTCCCACAGTGTCAACAGTGTCAGTTAGTGTCCAATTGTCTGACGCAATATCGCAGCCCCACTATAAGTCGCCGATCGCCTCCATTACTAGTATAAAAAATAAATAAAATAAAATACATTTCAGTATATATGCCATAGTTTGTAGACGCCAAAACTTTTGCCAAACCAATCAATATACGCTTATGGGAATTTTTTTTAACCAAAGATATGTAGCAGAATACGTATTGACCTAAATTTATGAAGAAATTCGATTTTTTCATATTTTTTCAATTTTTTTATTGGATATGTTTTATAGCAGAAAGTAAAAAATATTGTTTTTTTTTTTTAGAATTGTCAGTCTTTTTTGTTTATAGCACAAAAAATAAAACAGCATTGCATAACTGCACAGTTGACAGTTAAAATACCGCATTGCCATATCGCAAAAAAATTGTCTGATCGTGAAGGGGGTAAATCTTTCGGAGGTCAAGTGGTTAAAAAGGGTAGCACAGTGACTAAGGGGTTAGCATTTCTGCCAAGCAGTGCTAGGGTTGTTGTTTTGAATCTCAGCCAGAAGCCTACCTGCACAAAGTTTGCATGTTCTCCCTGCGCCTGCGTGAGTTTTCTCCGGGTACATTCCGTTTCCTCCCACACTCCAAAGACATGCTGGTAGGTTAATTGTCTCCTGTCTAAATTGGCCCTAGTATGTGTGTGAATGTCAGTTAGGAACCTTGGTCTGTAAGCTCCTTGAGGGCAGGGACTGATGTGACTGTATAATGAAAATATAAAGTGCTGTGTAAATTGACAGTGGTTCCTTTAATAAATTGATAAAGCCATCAAAATTATAGATTTGATTGTGATATTGTAAAGGTCCACGATGTTATACATAGCTTGTTTATTTGTTGCTTTCTTCTTAAATACAATGTGTGTACACGATATAATATCATGAAGGCTACTCCTATTTATATGGGTTAAGTTTGCAGGATGTGATTCATCAAAATCCATGTTAAACATGTGGTCACCATAGGAACCCAAGCTTTAACCTAATAGCTGTTCCATCTGGAGAGTTCCACTGAATCTCTACTGTCTCCACACAGGTCTTGCTAGCCCCCATCTCCCCTGTGGAATTTGCATAGTAACTCCTGTGTGTTCAACTCTGGTCTTACACAGGGTATCTGTTCATTGCTTGATAGCATATCCTGGAACAGTTTGAATTTATTTTTCTTGTTTGAATAATTATTGTCGCTGTTCAGTGCAAGAATTAAAACATGTATTACTTTAATAGAGAAAAATGGCAAAATAAATATTACATACTATATAAAAGAAAAAACTGCGCTTGGAAAAAAACCGTATATGGCAAGCTGCGGTTACAAGTGAGGCACACCACAATAAACTTATAACAAAGAAACTGCGCTAAAAAACAAAAAAGCATGATGAAAAACAACACTGTGAAGTATAGTTCCATGTGCAAATTAAGTCCCTTGTAAACAATAAAAATAGAAATAAATGAATAAGTCTTGTCATAGATGAGTGATGAGATATTCCTCCAGAGTAAATATGTGATGCAAACAACATAAATCTGGAACCCATAGTATGGTAATGTGCTTACCAGAAGTAAGCCAAAACAGGGCAAGTGGCTTATACCCAGCCTGGGCCTTGAGATGATCAGTCCAGAGGAGGCAGGATAAACACACTCGTCCCGTGTGTGCAGTCCACAGAATTTAGCAAAAAATGAAAAAAGCAAACATAGTGTAATACTGCTATGTAAAACACCTCAAAAAACAAATAAAAAAGTGCAACACTCAATTACAGCCCAAAAAAATCATGTGTGATCATAAAGATTCAGTGTAAGAAATAACACTGAGGGTGATAATATAAGTGTCAAAAGGCATGCAAATCACAGATACTGGGATAGAGAAATGAGGTGAAAAATGTTTATCTATAACAAAAAACGTGAATGACACCCAGATCTGCTTACCAGAAAACGGAGGAAAAAATTAGGCATGTAATGACCACCCAAGAAAAAGCAAGAGTCCTCTAAGTGCGACAAATCCTTCGAGTTTGTGTAAGTGTTACTACATTTTTAATAAACTTGGTACATACAGTATTATGCTATTGGCTCCTTTTCTACCATATGTACGCCTGAGCCTGGACCCTACTGTGGTTGGACGCATCCTTATCGTTCCCCATAGGAGCCCGCTTTAGATCTGATGCACTGCTTATCCCATTCAGAGATCTGGTAAGCAGGATCTCCTGAAGGTTTGCTGCCGTTTTTTACTCAGTGTTTGCCCCATGCTTGGCGATTAATCTTTGGCTGGATTAACTCTGCTCACTTATTTCTTTCTATCTGGTAAGCAGTTGGCACATATGATTTGTCGCACTTAGAGGACTCTTGCTTTTTCTTGGGTGGTCATTACATGCCTAATTTTTTCCTTCGTTTTCTGGTAAGCAGATCTGGGTGTCATTCACGTTTTTTGTTATAGATAAACATTTTTCACCTCATTTCTCTATCCCAGTATCTGTGATTTGCATGCCTTTTGACACTTATATTATCACCCTCAGTGTTATTTCTTACACTGAATCTTTATGATCACACATGATTTTTTTGGGCTGTAATTGAGTGTTGCACTTTTTTATTTGTTTTTTGAGGTGTTTTACATAGCAGTATTACACTATGTTTGCTTTTTTCATTTTTTGCTAAATTCTGTGGACTGCACACACGGGACGAGTGTGTTTATCCTGCCTCCTCTGGACTGATCATCTCAAGGCCCAGGCTGGGTATAAGCCACTTGCCCTGTTTTGGCTTACTTCTGGTAAGCACATTACCATACTATGGGTTCCAGATTTATGTTGTTTGCATCACATATTTACTCTGGAGGAATATCTCGTCACTCATCTATGACAAGACTTATTCATTTATTTCTATTTTTATTGTTTACAAGGGACTTTCTTTGCACATGCAAATATTACATACTGTATAAATAAGAAAAATAGCCAGTTGCATCCTGCAGAAGTATCACTGAAAATTTTATACTTTACATTGTAGCGCAAAGAGGACATCCAATGCTTTTGGAATTAATATGTTTTTCTTGTTTTGTAAAGTGTGCAGAGACTTGGGCTTATGTCTGATTGCGCAGAGTTTACTATATCCAATTTGCAGGCCTTCGGTAAACCCTGTTTTATTAAGAGAATCACGCTACAAATCCCCTGGGTAGCACAGTGTTTTGTGTAATCACCAAATCAGAGGCAAACTGTCAATGTAGGTAAACAGATGCCAAGTCCTTTCATTTCTACAGATACTAGTGGGGTTTTTTTCTAAGATGAAAACAAGCAAAGCTTTTGCAATATCCTAGTTAAAGAAACATTCCACTTTAATCATTAAAAAAAAACACTGCTTTTTACGTAGCAACAAGGGGTTTCTTTAAAGTGATTATAAAGGCTTGATTTTTATTTTTTTAAAAGTAACAAACATGTTATACTTACCTGCTCTGCGCAAAAGTTTGGCACAGTGCACCCCCCCAGCGTCCTCTTCTCGGGTCCTCCTCCGGAGCTTCTGGCTCCACTATAGCAAGCCACTTGCTATTTGGGCACTCGTGCAAACTCACTCCTGAGCCAGCTCTGTGTGTTCATAAAACAAACAGAGCACAGCTCGGCCCTGCACCCCGCTCCTTCCTCACTGGCTGTGATTGACAGCGTTGATGGCTCCCGCTGCTGAGACAACGGAAAAGAGAGAGCCATGAGACCTCTGTTCTAATGCACATCGCTGGATCAAGATCAGGCTCACGTAAGTATTTAGGAGGCTGTGTGCAAGCGAGAAAATCCGGACAGCCGCACGCCAGGAAGTAATAATCCAAATTGCTTTATTTTAAAATCAGGAACATGTCATATACAGGACATCATGGACAGAGTGTACAGATGATAAGCTAACACGTTTCGCACTTATACCAAGTGCTTACTCATAGCATAGCTAGCTATGAGTAAGCACTTGGTATAAGTGCGAAACGCGTTAGCTTATCATCTGTACACTCTGTCCATGATGTCCTGTATATGACATGTTCCTGATTTTAAAATAAAGCAATTTGGATTATTACTTCCTGGCGTGCGGCTGTCCGGATTTTTTCGCTTGCACACAGTCTTAATTAGCATTAGCCAGCACCTGGGACCTCTTACTTCTGGAGAACAAGACTTACTTTATACCTGGTCAGATCCACACTGGTGCGGGGACAACTCAAGTATTTAGGAGGGCTTTGGGGCAAGCTGCATACAGAAGTTTTTTTTTATCTTAATGCAGAGTTTAAAAAAACATCTTCCTTTAGGACCACTTTAAAGCAAAGAGGCAAAGCCACACACCTGCACCCAAACTAACCCAGTTACCAGAGCCTGCTCTAGCCTCTTTCCAGCTCATAAGCCTCATTATTAATCTATCACTTTGATTGTAAGCTAGACTTAAGCCCTGTACACACTGGCCGAATGTCGGGAGACATTTGCCGGTTCAAAAACAAAAATGACATTCTTCCTGTGTGTATGTCAGTCTGTCTGACAGAAGCCGGCCGTTCGGCCTGTCAGAACACAACAGCTCAGCGAGGGAGATAGCTAAACTAACCTTGCATGGTTAGTACAGTGTATCGGAGCTGTTAGTGTGTACATGGCTTTAGGATTCAGGAGGGGTAAAGCTGGGCTCTCAAGTCTGGAAGCTGGGTATTAGTTTACAAAAGAGTTCTGGGGTTTGGGGCACCATGGGCACTGAATTTAAGAACCAACCTGACCTGCAGGGATCTGTAGGTGCCTCTTAGGTTCTTATTTTGGTTGTTTTTCTTTTTCTGGTTCCTGTATGTTTTTTGGTTTGTTCTACGTTTACTATAATTACTGCACTTCAAACCTTTCACTGCCTACAATGACCACATTATTAGACTACTTATGCATTGGTGTTTTATGAAAAACCTGATATAGTCTTTTCTTTATTTTTACACAATGGTGATACTTTGAGTAACCGATCAACCAGTTGGCAACTATTCTCTACAGAATGTGGCTAATGGAAAGTTAGTTTTGAGGGACATACAAGTGATTGGACCCTTTCTTGTTAATAAACACTTATCTGGAGAATGGATACTCTTCCCAATCAAAGTGGTAAAATATGTGAACTGCAATCTGTTTTAATTCATAAGCTTGAAACTATAGTAATTTTGTATGCTCAACATTTTAAAATCTCATTTGCTTCAGTGTCGAGATCAATGTTTCTATTTATTCAGGGACACTTACACAAAGAACTTTTTTAAGCCAATTCAAGGTACCCTACATCAGCTCCATATGTTCAAGCTTACTTTTAAATACCATTAAAAAAGCACTTAGCATTTATATGTGTCCGTCTCCTATAGCAGTCTGCTTTGGAAGTGTAGCAAAGAAACTAAATAGCCCCAGAAGCTATGTGTCATAAATCATTTTTGTCCATATTTGTTATTGATACATCTTCTTCATTACTGTCAGGCATGTAGACTAATTTTGGCTTTGAAATCTTTATTACTTCACTTTTCTAAATGAACAATTTATAATACACATTCCCATGCAGAGTTTAGAATTTGCTAAAGGTCGCTTGTCTCTGCATCATATATCGCTTTCCACTACATGTTTCAAGTTTGATTTACAGATAACAATACGTTGATCATGCAAGTTCTCACCTACATAAATAGCACATTGTGGGAAAGTTCTGCTCTTTACTTGTAAGTAAACCAAAAGCATTTAGCAAACCCCCCTCCCCCTTCCTTGTCGAGCTACACACAAAACATCTGGAATTTATGGAAACATTAAGTGACTTTTAAGACGCAAAGCAGGCGGCCATATTGTTTCTTCTGTTATTCAGGAGAAAAACAAATATGTTCACTATAAGAGTAGATAACTTACAAGTAGGTAAATGCAAAAATACACAAGTACTACCTGTCTTGGGTACCTTTTGCCAAATTGATCACTAAACGTTTGTTTTACTAAACAGAGTACTTTCTGTCCTTATAGCTGATGTGTTTTTTGTGAGGTATATTTTATGCTTGTGAATATTTGTGGCTTTAATGAAACCACACACTAGTTTAAACTTTCTTAATGGCTTGTGGTTAATTCAGGGCTGTTTCAAGAACAAGGTGACTAATATATCAGTCAACCAATACACCAACAACCATTTTTTTTATTACCTATTATCAAGTGTCTTGTACATGTTAAGCCACTCATACATGAATCGAAATCCATACGGTTTAGCAGGGACTGGCCAAATTTCAATCCATGTATGGGTAGGCTGGTTGTGCACAAGTCAATCTATCGATGTACAACCAGCCTGATGGGTTTTTCCTTGAATAATCAGTGCCGACAGCTATAGCTATGCTGATGATCCTCTCCTGTATCTCAGAGATACATCCCCCTTTTTGAAGTCTTCCCTGTGGATAATTAATGAGTTTAGCACCTTCTCTGGAATTAACTGGGAGAAATCTTTGATTTCCCGCTTAGCCCTTCACATCCCAAACCAGCTATGAACATTCCGGTTTGCTGGGTGGACTGGTTTAAGTTACTTGGCATACAAGTTGGAAGCGCCCTGGTTACTTATATAGATATTAATCTATTCTTTCTCCATAAGTTCTTCTCCCAGAGATGTACATCTTTGAAATCATTCCCACTTACCCTATTAGGCAGAGTTAACTATATTAAGATGGGTTATTAACCAAAATGTCTTTATTATTTCAGAAAAACCTCAGTTTCTATACAGAAAACATTAATCAATAAATTAGAGAGTGTTGCCCTTTCCTTTATATTGACTGGGAAAATTCCACGTCTTTCATTGTTGACATTACAACTCCCATTGTCACAGGGTGGACTGTGTTTTCCAAATTTTCAGCTGTACTATTAGGCAGCAGTGCTGGTAACAGTCCTTTGGTGATTTTCACAGCCTAGAAATAACCCTGCAATTACCTTGGAGGAGGCCCCCTTAGGGTCGTATGGTACCTTTGGGTTTCATGGGCTCCTACTCCAAACCAGCTATTACTGGCCCAATCAGAATGGCACTATTGGTGTAGCATAATGCTACACCAATAGCAAGTCATTCTCCCCTGACTTTCTCTTCACATACACCCTTGTCAGGTAATTCCATCTTTTCCTACCTGTGAAGTGGGAGGCAGATACAAATCCATCATGCGATCAAGAGAGACGTGTGATTAACCCAACACGCATTCTTCAGCAGGACAATGACCCCAAACATACTGCAAAAGTAATTAAGAACTATCTTTAACATAAAGAAGACCAAGGAGTCCTGGAAGTGATGGTGTGGCCCCCACATAGCCCTAATCTTAAAATCATCTAGTCTGTCTGGGATTACATGAAGAGACAGAAGGATTTGAGGCAGCCTACATCCACAGAGGATCCGTGGTTACTTCTCCAAGATGGAATAACCTACCTGCTGAGTTCCTAGAAAAGCTCAGCAGAATTGATACTGTTTTGAAGGCAAAGGGTGGTCACACTAAATATTGATTTGATTAGGATTTGATTAGGATCTCTCTCCTGTTCATTTACTTTCCATTTTGTTAATTGATACAAAAATAAACTACTGTAATAACACTTCTATTTCTGAAAACAATAATTTACAGCATTTGCATAGTGCTGTATATTAAAAAAGTACAAATGAAGATTTCTGTACGTTATTAGAGATAACTGACCTATGTGGGTTCTGAAACGTTTTAACAATTGTGGATACATTAGATATAATTGATGTTGATTATAACTTTATGATTTTGTATATTAGATGTTGTATCCCTAAAAACTGAAACACCAAGGGGCTGCTTTACTAAAGACAAATAGGCTGTTCACTTGGCAAGAACATTATGTCTCAACTTAGTGAAAGTGGGGAAGCTCTGCTAACTTCCATCAATATTCTAGCAAAAATGTTTTTTTTATATATATATTTTATTTTGCTTGCGCATGAGTGGGTTATTTATGCAAAATTAATTTTCACCACATGAATGAATGAATGAATGAATGAATGAATGATTTGTAGAGCGCTGCAAATGCGAACTGAATCGCCTCATTCACTAAGCTAAGGGAAAATTTCCTCGCAGAGTGCTAATTCACTTGCAAAATTAACAGGTTATATGCCTTAATAAAGCAATAACCTTGTTTGGTCCAGATTGATTGCACTGTCAGTGGCTTCAGTTTTAGGCCAATTAATATAGTATTCTTTTTTAATGCTGTCTGTACCACCACTGGGAAGATTTTATTTTAGTTCCGGTTCCAAATGGCTCTATCGACTAGTGTAATCCCCCCCACCGGACCATACAATTTCCCCACTTTACTAAAAATGTATTTCTGCTTGTAATAATTTTTCCTCACTTCCCATCCCAGATGGCACCAGTCACAAGTGACGGTAAATTATTTATTTCATTTGTGTATTGCACAATTTTTTCAATGTTTTCCTTTTTTTGCACATTGGTATGGATGCATGGAGCCTGCATTATCAGGGTAACTAACCCTCCCATACATGCATTCACCATTGGCATGCACATTGCCCATATATTTATCCTTATATGTTAGCCAGTAGGTAGCGCCACCCCCCACACCTGCACAAGTGAAGGTAAAACTCCCTAGTGGTAACACAGCCAGCAGTAATAATCTGGCAGAGCTTCTAACCCTTCCACACACAGAACAAAATAAATAATGTTGAATTTCATTTTAAAGAACTACAAAATTACTCTTGGTCAGTAACCTAGAAAAAAAAAAACGCAAATTACATCTGTGACATGTAACTGTAATGTATGACTTTTTATGTAACTACTTATGTATAATGCATAACAAGGATACAGTCTATCTATTTTTATATTTTCAGAAGTCCACATTTTGTCACATCCTATAATCAGATGTGTCCCATGGTCCTCACAATGTATTTCCCAGAATGTTCATATTTGAAAAGTAATGGCAGGGAAAGAATCTCATCTGTGTTCAACTTTGTGTAATGTGCCTGTCTGTGCATGTACTTTTTAAATTACCAAGGCAAATAGCAAGTGTTGGAACCAGCACGCTGCCATCTTTCATAATTTTTACTGCTAAAAAATGTTTAATGTGACTCTTTGCACATCATCTTTGTTTTATGCATTGCCTTACTAAATGGCAACTCTGCGCTCAGTTTAGAGATTGCTGGCAAGCTGAATTTAATACTGACTATCGCTCGGGAACAGATGTCAAAAGTTATCGCTTTGAGAATTCTTTCTTACAGCTGTGGCTCAGTGTATGGATTGTTTATGATATAGAGAGTAAAAAATAATTGGGAAATTTGTTTGTGATAGACTGCTATTTTCTCTTTGGCTGTGAATGAAACGGCAAATAGATAGACTAACAAGTGTCATGACTAGAGTTTTAAAGGCTAAGTTCACCTTTTCAAGCAGGATTTCACTTTTTATAATACTAATGTTTGCTAATAATGTATTGCCAATGATTTTTCTGCACAAGCTATTTGAATGTGCTTACCTCTCACTTACTTAGTCCATGGAAGCCTTGAATCTGTACTTCTCTTCTCGAAAAATTTCAAAAGATGCATTTTAGCCCTGTTTTCCTGTTCCCCATCATCATGTGACCATCCAGGGAACTTCATATTCCATGTCTTACTGCTGGACAAAATTGGGTGTGTTTAACCTCTCTGGACCACAGCTCCCTCACCACTGTACCACCTTTTTTATCTCCAACCACTTTCCTACTCCCTCCTTAATGCAAGTACATGGGAAGCAGTGGGCAGAGACACTCAGCTGTCATTGCAAGGGAGGAGCACCTCCCTTGTGATGTGACCGTTTTCGATTAAAAAACCTTTTTTAGACAATCTTGTTTAGCACCTCCCTTGTGATGTGACCGTTTTCGATTAAAAAACCTTTTTTGGGCAATCTTGTTTAGCACCTCCCTTGTGATGTGACCGTTTTCGATTAAAAAACTTTTTTTGGACAATCTTGCTTGGCACCTCCCTTGTGATGTGACCGTTTTCGATTAAAAAACCTTTTCTGGACAATCTTGCTTGGCACCTCCCTTGTGATGTGACCGTTTTCGATTAAAAAACCTTTTTTGGACAATTTTGTTTGGCACATCCCTTGTAATGTGACCGTTTTCGATTAAAAAACCTTTTTTGGACAATCTTGTTTGCTGATCCATGGTGTGCTGGCGAAGATGTACTTCTGTTTGATGCTTCCAGAACCCAACTGGTAATCGTTACAGCACCCATTAATGTTCTATTGCCATTTGTCCGGGAACGTGTGCGACTGGAATATCGAATTGACTCAGCTGTCATTGTCTTGTAATCCAGCACCAGCTCAGGGAGGGGAAGGGTGTAAACACACAATTTTTACTTTAATGCTCCATTCACACCTAGCATAGTGGAAGCACATGTTGTTTGGCACATTTATCCCACCACACGCATAGGGCAGCCTATTGAATTTATTATGCTTCCCTATGCGTCATAAATGAAGCATTGTAGCTCATATCAGTTTGCACATTTTTTTACTGTGTGTTTTTGCATGCGGCAGAATGTGCATTTGCTTTCACATTTAAAGGCATAACAAGTGTGTTGCACATTTTTCACGTGCTCCGGGAAATTGCAAATGTGCATGAAGCCTCCTTGTAAAACCATTCTGGTATTTAACAGTGCCCCTTTTGGATCTATACACTGTTTTTTGACCACGCCCACCATTTAATGTGGCCACCTCAGAGCTGCACACAGGAAGCCCATAGAAGTGTATGCAGACACAGC
This sequence comes from Lithobates clamitans, assembly GCA_037952925.1. Lineage (NCBI taxonomy): Eukaryota > Metazoa > Chordata > Amphibia > Anura > Ranidae > Lithobates > Lithobates clamitans. The sequence goes on along the minus strand of JBBGZY010000240.1, from coordinate 4,221,502 downwards.
AGTTGCAATGACATAGTTAAGAAAGAAAAATAATGACACTGGAAGGATGAGAAATGAGAAATCAATTAAGAAATCAGAAGGTATATAGATATAAAAACATCTATAAATCACAAGTCCATGATAAAAGACTGCTAATTTGTAGTCCTGTGAGCCTCCAGGTAATTGACCAAATCTGGCATCCAAAATAGTATATCTTTGCAAATGATCAGCTGCTAATGTTACGCATGTCTCATAACCATGCAAAATAGTTAAACCAAATTGTACACACGCTGCGCTTATCAAAATAAAAAATAAGAAATTTCCACTAAAATATTAATAAAGTGATATTGTGCTTAACATATACAAAATCTATTAATACTATACTATACGTTAATGTGCAATAAATTTCAATGAATGAATAAATAGGTAAAAGTGCTCCAATAAGCCTGTGTATTGCAAATATTCCACAAAGCTTGTACAATTTTCAAACATTAATAGATAATTCAACACAAACATCCATGCGATTTAGTGTTGCATCCAAGCATATCAGTACTGCATCTATGCAATATGGTGTTAGTGCAATGTTTGAACAATAAAAAGTTAAAAAATACAAAAAAATGCATCCATGCGATTTGGTGCTACATCCATGTGATTCTATTCAATTCAGTGTTGTGTTGCTGTGCAATGATTAAATTAACAGTCCGATTTAGTGTTGCATCCATGCATTTCAGTGCTGCATCTATGCAATATGGTGTTAGTGCAATGTTCGAACAATAAAAAGTTAAAAAATACAAAAAACCGCATCCATGCGATTTGGTGTTGCATCCATGTGATTCTATGCAATTCAGTGCTGTGTTGCTGTGCAATGATCAAATTAACAGTCCACAGATCTTCCACAATCCATTCATGTGTTATGGTGAACACAAACTAAATTGCTGTGCGCTCATACAAGTGCTCCCCCCCAGGTGATAGCCCCTCACCTTAGGGCGTGCGACCTTGCAATTAAGCTTGGTCAGAATGCGCCTTAGAACCTCTCTGGGTTCGATGTTATATGCAGGGTCCTGGATAGATTTGCACTGGTGCCTCTGTTCCTCACAGCAGTCCCGTTTGTACCGCAATATATCAACATAAAAAGGACTTCATGGTGCAGTATGTACTAAATTTATTAAAATCATAAACAAATCCCGCAATGGGTACTCACAGTAACAAGGTGCTTAGGGGGGCCACACTAAAACAGCAGAGACGAACGGGCAACAGCGGCCGGTATGGGGTGGCGTGCTAATCTGTCCCAACAGGTTGTATGTATAACGTTCCGTCCTGTCCCCTTCCCCTACGCGTGTTCAATGCAAGGGGTATTTCGTATCTTCATCTGATGAAGGTGGTGTGACAGGAAAGTATTCTTTTCCTAGCGGGGGGCTCTTACTTAAGCATTCTAGCTGCAGAGTCATTATAAAGAGATATATGAATTTGATGGGTAATTAAGACCACTGGTGCCTGGCTGGAATATTTGCTTTCAATGGAATTGACATTTAAAGACTACTGTTTTATGTTCTATTAAGCACTTCTTAAACAATTCCAGGAAAGCTTATATAAACTATATATTTTATGTTTTATACACAAAATAGTAATAGTACACAAAATGTTTTATACACAAAATAGTAAAATAGTAATAGTAAGAAAGAACAAATGTGAAACTGTAGTCATTTTCTGGATATTTCCATGCATGACTCCTAATATATGACCTCATCTTTATCTAATTCATAATAAGACATAGTAAAACAATGCCATGTGTTTACCGAAAAGAGGAACCCATATACTTAGTAACTGGTGGAACCCCCTTAAATGACAATAACTTCAATCATATACTCTATGCAGCCATTGATCAAACATGCACACTGGTTAAGATATATTTTGGCTGCTTTCTGTATACCAAGTTTTCAGTTAATGCATATATTTGAGTCCTATCTGAAAGTTCTATTTTACTTAATGCCAAAGAAGTTTAAAAACACAGACACTGCAGGTTGTCCAGACTCTAAAGCTGGGCATACACTCAACCAGTGGGGTTGAAGGAGAAAAAAACAGAGATCCCTGTATCCATGCAGGCAATGTGGATGCAGGGATCTCCCTCACTGTGCTATTGTATTAAGATAAAGAGAATTTATCCCCTGACCATGATCAGAACTGCAGCCATTGGCCGCAATGGTGAGTCAAATGCTGGTCTTCCAGCAGGACCATTTGACAAAAGCTGGTCGTTAGACCAGCTTCCGCTGAACATAAAGGGGAACACACACATTTAAATTTGACCAGTTCCTGCTAAACCTGAAGAATTTCAATACATTTACAGCCTGCTTAAAAATCTTTTGTATCCAAGCAAGCAGACCTAATCTGTTATTTTCGACCTGCTTCACATTTGTTCCAGGGTGTGACACTAAACTATGGTTTTAAGAAAAAAAAATCTATCCAAAAAGTACCTTCTATTGGTCTCAGCCTCCTTAAAATTCCTTTTTTTTGATGCTATGATTTGACTCCATGGTCCCACTGTTTGAAGGAACATAGCCATCCTCTCTTGCTTGCTCCAAAGATAGTCTATGGACTATGTACTATGTGATGTGTAGCTTGCATGATTGCAATTGATGTGCACTGCCGGTTCCAAACAAATAGAAGCGAGGGGGTATCTAGACCTTGGAGAGCTTACAGTGCTTACACAGTACAATACAAGGAGGCAGAAAAGCATATTAAGGATTTCATAAGTTACAGGACCATTAAGTAGTTGAAGTGTATGGATTTTTTTGGAGAATAAGGATATTGTGCATAAGTGCATTTCATGTGTAAACTAAACACAGAACATAGGGGTTGATTTACTAAAGGCAAATCCACTTTGCACTACAAGTGCACTGCAAGTACACTTGGAAGTGCACTTGGAAGTGCAGTCACTGTAGATCTGAGGGGAAGATCTGAAATGAGGGGAAGCTCTGCTGATTTTATCATCCAATCATGTGTAAGCAAAAATGCTGTTTTTTTATTTTCCTTGCATGTCCCCCTCAGATCTACAGCAACTGAACTTTCAAGTGAACTTCCAAGTGCACTTGAAGTGCACTTGTAGTGCAAAGTGGATTTGCCTTTAGTAAATAGTTAAACATTAGTGCTTTGAAACATTGATTTAATCTCTACATCAGATGGGAAGCATTTATGTATTTATATTTTGGAGCAGTAATTTCTTCTGTGATAAATACTAGTCCTGTTTAGTGTGCTTTTTTTTTTTTAAGGTAAACTTATAAACAAAGATGGTATATCACTAAGAGACACTTGGATATTTTTAGTCATCAGTCATCCTAAGGGGTTGATTTACTAAAACTGAAGAGAGTGCAAAATCTGGTGCAGCATTCCGCAGTCCGGTAGCCAATCTTCTTCTAACTTCAGCTTGTTCAATTAAGCTCTGATAAAAAAAAATTCATACTCTCCAATTTTAGTAAATCAACCCCTATGACTCTTTGTTACCTGATGTGAGATTTAACATGCACTTGTGCTGTTCTCTGTATACTCACTATAGCAAGATAATCAATTGAGCTAAACTTCTTCTATTTCTAAAATATCTACCTGACTAGTGTGGACTGATAGGGTCTTAAAAACTACTGCAACACTGGGCCAATTCGGACATTTCTCACATAAATGTAAAAACCTGCATTTTTTGCAAGAAAATTACTTATAACCCTCAAATATTATATACTTTCTGATAGCAAATGCCACAGAGAATAAAAATGCAGTTGTTATGAATTTTTAGGGCACACGATATTTGTGCAGCATTTCATCAAATGCAAACTTTCAGGAGAAAATACACTTTAATTAATTTTAATGCACATAGACACAATAAAATACCACATTTTTGGTTAAATATAAAAAGATGATTTTATGCCAAGTAAATGGATACCTAACCTGTCATGCTTTAAAATTTAGCACACCTGTAGAATGAAGGCAAACTACAGTACATTAAATTATCCATAGACAACACTTTAACAGCCTTTACAGGTTGCCAGTTTAGAGTTAAACAGGAGACCTGTACTAGAATTATTGCCCTCACTCTGATGTTTGCGGTGATATCTTACATGTGTGGTGCAATCGCCACTTATATATATGCGTGTGGGACCAACTGTATATACATTGCAATGTTTATACTAGCCAGTAACAGCAAGTAAACAAACGGCTGAAACTGGAAGTACCAAAATTCTCGTCACTTCATAACCATATAGAAATCTGGAAATGGATGTTCCTTATTCTTTTCTTTGGCCAGCTGGTGCAAACCGCCAACAGCGACCCTGGGAAAGCCCAGCAATGGTGGGGTGCTCCTTGTAAAAGTAATCGGGCAGCTGTATAGTGCATAGTGGAAAAGGTTGTGTCAGGGGCTACTCCAAAATATTGCCCCATGACAACAAGAATTGTTGTGGACTATCTCGGTACCCAGGAATTTAGACAAGGTAAATATAAAAAGTATAAATTTATTGAAAAAAGAACATAGGTAAAAAACATTAAGTACAACAATACATAAAATAGTTGCATACAGTTACAGGTGGTTCAAAAGAGAACAGATAAACCCCACTGGTATATGGGGAGTAAAGATGTAGGTCCAGACATAATCCTCTACATGTTTCGCGACACAAGTCGCTTCTTCTGGAGGAATTGACCATAAACATCTATAGAAAAAATACAGTCTCATAATTATGTAATCGCAGATAATGAGAACAGTAGAAAGGACAAAGAGTACAATTTTACATAGATACAGTAAATAAGATAATTTTGGAGTGTTATAGTCAGGTATAGCTTACCAGTGGAAGCCCAAAGAGGGCATCAGACGGCACAATTTGAGGCACCCTAAATGGGTAATTCCCCCCCGCAGCGAATACAGGAGGCACTAAAAGGTGCAAAAAACGGAAAACAAAAGATATAAGAAATATTCTAATTAGGGTCTTTATAGTCTATGGAAGGGGACAAACAAAGAACCAGGAAGGGAGGAGGGGGAGGTCAGTGGGAGGAGGGGGGGATGGAGGGGAGGAGGGGGGAAAGGAAGGGGAAAAGAAGGGGGGGGGAGGGGAGGAAAGGATAAGGTACAGGGGAATGGGAAGCGGAAACATCAATCCAATCAAAAGACTAACCCATGCGATAGATATCATGTAAGTAGTATGGCACCCGGGAATCAGAGGCAGAACTCAAAACACAGCTGTGTTCCAAGGATAAAGGCAGGTAAACTTGTTTGTAAAAAGCGATGTTCAGTGGTCAGACATGGCCAGCAACAGGTCCCCTACAGCCGTTGGGCTAAAGAAACAGGTGCAATGAGTACATGTAAAGATATGGGCCGTTAGTCCACATCATAAATAATAGACCACAAAATTTGACAATAACAGCAGGTGCCAAGCAGCTTCCTGTCATAAAAACACAGGTAGCGCGGACAGTAGCTGAGCAGGTTGGTCTTACCTTGAGATGCCTGTAATAGAGCCTGTTCCTGGGTGGCAGCCCTCTGAATGCCCTAAGCATCCTTTTAAGAGCCTCCAACCCAGCTCACATCACCGCTCTGGCGTCTGACATCACCAGGTCCATCTCTCCCACTGCAATCGCATGACATGCGCACGCGCGTGACCCTCACAAGAGAATGGCCAAAGGCTGTCATCAGGGAAGGGGAGGGCAATCCACAGAATGGGGTCCCACCTCCTAATGGAGAGATGCATGTCTGCTGCTGGGGGGAGTATATCGTCTCAAGCCGCTGTTGATCCCATGGCAAATCATGCCTGACAACAAGATTTATACAAGGAAAATCAGTTTAAACAAACAGTTAGCGAGGCGATTGTATGGATCCTAAAATTGAATAAAGAGTATTTATGGAATATGTACTTAAACCCAAACCACAATTAACACTCGTCATAATGTATATAAATGTACAATGGTCTGGAATCTTGCCCTTCTGTCCTAGGGTAACAAAGCTCACTCATTGTATTGTATCTTTAGAGGGGGTTGCATTATCACTCTGGGACAACAAATGTTTAAGGACTACAGAACCTCTCTCCTCATTTCCCTAACAAAAATGGAATAAATAAGAATAGTTCATTGTTAGGGTTTACCAGCACTGTGAAACTTAAGCAAATATTACTTTAAAGTTACCTGCAATCTTTTGGATTATGCAATAATGACATTCAACATAGTTTGTTTGTAAAGCAAAACTAACTCAAACTGTGCTTTTTTATTTTTATTTTTTTTCATCAGAGCAGATCATAATTAATGACTTTGGTTACCCTCTTTTAAAGATAGTTTATAATTATCCTACAGATGCACATACATTTTTATCAGTGACATTGATTAAGTAAACAATTTATTCAATAAAGATGTGGAAATATACAACTTAAATACTGTTTGTGTTCATTATAAAGTGCTTTCATCAATTATTATGACTTTTAGTTCAGATTACAGTTAGAAGGCCATGCAAAGGTAAATCCACAAAACACTGAAGAGTTCATAAAGTTTTTTCTAAAGGCTATATTTGCAAGTCACAACATTATAAATGATAGACTTTATAAATTAGGTATTGAGTTTATAAACTGTATGCTATTTTAGCTACTGTTTACCTACAATGAGCATTTATTTTTCCTTGCAGAAGAATGTTTCCCAGCTACAAAGTTAAAGTTACTGGGATGAACCCCAAGACTAAATACATTCTACTCATAGACATTGTTCCAGCTGATGATCATCGGTACAAATTCTGTGACAACAAATGGTAAGTTTTTCTATCATTTTCAAATGATAATGTGTGTGTATGTGTATATACAGAGGGTAAAATAAGTATTGAACACGTCAACACTTTTCTAGGTAAATATATTTCTAAAGGTGCTATTGACATGAAATGTTTACCACATGTCGGTAACAACCCATGCAATCCATACATACAAAGAAACCAAAACAAAGTTCAGAAATTAAGTTATGTGTAATAAAATGGAATAACACAGGGAAAAAGTATTGAACACGCTACAAAATTCTTTGTTGGTAATGACAGTTACAAGATGCCACCTGTATGGAAAAACTAGTCGCATGCATTGCCCAGGTGTAATTTTGGCCCATTTTCCCACACAAATAGTCATCAAATCTTCTATGAACTCTGATCTTTAGTTCTTTCAATAGATTTTCTATTGGACTCAAGTCAGGTGATTGGCTGCATAAAGGCATGGAAAGTCAAAATCTATCAGTAATTAGAAAGCAATCCTGCCCCTTGTCAGTGTAAATTAATATCAGCTGGTTCAATCTCAACTGATGGCCTATAAAAAGGTGTCTCATTACCAAGGTGTCATACAAGAAACATCTCATGATGGATAAAAGCAAAGAGCTCTCAAAACCTGTGCATTCTTATTGTTGCAAGACATACTGATGGCATTGGTTACAGAAAGATTTCTAATTTTCTGAATGTTCCAGTGAGCACTGTTGGGGCCATAATCCGGAAGTGGAAACAAAATAATTTCACCATAAACTGGCCACAACCAGGTGCTCCTCACAAGATTTCTGACAGAGGAGTGAAAAGAATTATCAGAGGAGTTGCCCAAGAGCCAAGGACCAACTTGTGGAGAGCTTCAGAAAGACCTGGAATTAGCAGTAACAATTGTTTCAAAGAAAACAATAAGTAATGCACTCAACCGCCATGGCTTGTATGCATGCTCACCATGCAAGACTCCATTGCTGATTAACCGCTTCAGCCCCAGACCATTTGGCTGGCGAAAGACCAGAGCACGTTTTGCGATTCGGCACTGCGTTGCTTAAACTGACAATTGCGCGGTCATGCGACATGGCTCCCAAGCAAAATTGACGTCCTTTTTTTCCCACAATAGAGCTTTTTTTTTGGTGGCATTTGATTACCTCTGCGGTTACCTCAACTGTGGCAGCTGGTCGGCATGTGGTTAAAAAGTATGTTAAAGCTTGTTTAAAGTTTGCTGCACAACATTCAGACAAGCCTGTGAAATACTGGGAGAATATAGTCTGGACAGATGAGACCAAAATTGAACTCTTTGGATGCCATAATACACACAATGTTTGGAGGTCAAATGGCTCTGCACATCACCGCAAAAACACCATATCCACAGTGAAATTTGGAGGTGGGAACATCATGGTGTGGGCTGTTTTTCAGCATAGGGTACTGGCAAACTTAAATGTCATTAAAGGCAGGATGAATGAAAAAATGCATCAAGACATTCTTGATAAAAATCTGTTGCCATCTACCAGGACGATGAAGATGAAATGAGGGTGGACCTTGCAGTAAGACAATGATCCCAAACACAAAGCCAAGGAAACTCTCAATTGGTTTGAAAGAAAGAAAATAAAGCTGCTGAACTGGCCAAGCCAAAAACCTGACTTGAATCCAATAGAACATTTATGGTAAGAACTAAAGATCAGAGTTCATAGAAGAGGCCCACGGAACCTTCAAGATTTGAAGAATGTTTGTGTGGAAGAATAGGCCAAAATCACACCTGAGCAATGCATGCGACTAGTTTCTCCATACAGGAGGCGTCTTGAAGCTGTCAGTACCAACAAAGAATTTTGTACGAAGTATTTAATAAATTTCAGTTAGCATGTTCAATACTTTTTCCCTGTGTCATTCCATTTTATTGCACATAACTTCTGTGCTTATTTGCTTTGATTTCTTTGTATGTATGGATTGCATAGTTTGTTACCGACATGTGGTGAAAATTTCATGTCAATAGCACTATTAGAAATATATTTACCTAGAAAAATGGTGATGTCTTCAATACATATTTCACCCGCTGTGTGTGTGTGTATATATATATATATATATATATATATATATATATAGTAAATATTTAGGATGGTATTTTGAGTTTACTTTCTAGGAACTTTTTTCTACATTTCTTAGGTTGCATCCTGGTTTGCAGCCCTAGGCAAATTATGTAATTCACCCCAAAGGGATTTTAGGAAGTAAACTCCAAATGAATCATCTACCCTTGCTCAAGATGGCCACAGTCAGAAATGCTATGGAGTAATTTTTAAAGTGAAAAGATGTAGTCAGCAACTCCTTGCTCATTCTTTAACCGGCCCAAGAAGATTTTACCCCCTTCCTGACCAGAGCACGTTTTACAATTTGGCACTGGGTCGCTTTAACTGACAATTGCGCAGACATGCAATGCTGTACCCAAACATAATTTGCGTCCTTTTTTTTCCTACAAATAGAGCTTTCTTTTGGTGGTATTTTATCACCTCTGCGGTTTTTATTTTTTGTGCTTTAAACAAAAAAAGAGTGACAATTTAAAAAAAAAAAACTATATTTTTTTACTTTTTGCTATAATAAATATCCCCCAAATTCTTCTACATATTTTTGGTAAAAAAAATTGCAATACGCATATATTGATTGGTTTGCGCAAAAGTTATAGTGTCTACAAACTATGGGAAAGATTTATGGCATTTTTATGGTGTTTTTATTATTATTTTTTTTTTTACTAGTAATGACGGTGATCTTTTTAGCAGTATTGCAACATTGCGATGGACAGATCTGAGACTTTTGACACATGTTTGAGACCATTGACATTTATAGAGCGATCAGTGCTATAAATATGCACTAATTACTGTGTAAATGTCACTGGCAGGGTAGGGGTTAACACTAGGGGTCAATCAAGGGGTCAACTGTGTGTAGCCTCACTGTGTTCTAACTGTGTGGGGATGGGACTAACTAGGAGAGATGACAGATTGCTGTTCCTACTTTGCAGGAACAAACAATATGTCTCCTCTACTCTGACAGCACAGGGGATTTGTGTGTTTACACACACAAATCCCCGTGCTGGCTCTCGTGCACACGATCACGCGTGGCCAGCGGTAATCACGCCCACCGGCCATGCACATCGGGTCCCCCGCTGTGCAGCGGGTGTTTGCGCTTGCCTCCCTCTGGTGGCTCTCCTGGGCAAAGCCATATATATACAGGATTTCACCCAGGAGAGCCATTCTGCCACAGTATATCTGTGTGAGTCGGTAAGGAACAGGTTAAAATCTTCAAAATGTATTGGTTCTTCATAAAAAACACAGTGTCAGACAACAGATGTAAACGCGTTTCAGCCTTGGGGGCCTTGATCACTAAAATTTTCAAAGTGATTTCTTAGAAAAATGCATGGAGAGATGAAAGGATGGGTGAGTTTGCTTATTAAAAATTCATTAAGCACTTGCCGGCCGCACTATAGCCGAATGACGGCTACAGCATGGCCAGCCAGTTCTGTGAGGGTGTCATATGACGCCATTGCTGATCACAGATTGAGGTAAAGAGCCAATCAGCAGCTCTTTACCACATGATCAGCTGTGTCCAATCACAGCTGATCATGATGTAAACAGAAGCTGGTTATTGGCCTTGCTTTCTTTATGCTGTCAGCATGAGGAGAGGAGAAGAGAGCTGATAACTGGGTTGTGTAAGGGGACATGTACACTAATAATCAGGGCATTTACCAGTGTCCAGATTATCAGGGCAATGCCAACAGTGCCCACCAGTGCTGCTAATCTGTGCCCATTAGTGCTGTCGATCAGTGCCCATCAGTGCTGCCACTCAGTACCCATTAGTGTCACCTATCAGCCCCGTCAGTGCCCATCAATGCCGCCTATCAGTGCCCATCAGTGCCACCCATCAGTGCCACCCATCAGTGCCCATCAGTGCCTCTTCATCAGTGCCCATCAGTGCTGCCTCATCAGTGCCCATTAGTGCAGCCTATCTATGCTCATCAATACCCATCAGTGCCACCTCATCAGTGCCCATCAGTGCAGCCTCATCAGCATGCACATCACAGAAGGAGAAAAATTACTTGTTTGCAAAATATTATAACTACTAAGAAAAGGTTCTTTTTTTTTCAGAATGTTCTGTCTTTTTTGTTTATTTAGCAAAAACATAAAAAACCCAGTTGTGATTAAATATCACCAGAAAAAGCTCTATTTGTGTGTAAAAAATATATAAAAATGGAATTTGGGTACAGTGTTGCATGACCGGGCAATTGTCATTCAAAATGTGACAGCGCTGAAAACTGAAAATTGGCCTGGGCAGGAGGGGGTAAAAGTGGCCAGTAGGCATGTGGCTAAATAGTGTTTTTGGTTTGTAGTGCTCATCGAGCACTACAAGCAAATCATGTATTGGTTTGTTCCCTGACATCTAGTAGGTTAAAGTAGGCTGTAAATTAGGTGTCCCTTTATTACTTTGTTTCTAGTGGTGTTTTAAGGGATGTCATTTGTTCTTTGGTGTCATAACTAGGTTGTAAATTACTTTCTCTTTTATTACCTGCCATTGCCTTCATTGCCAAATTGTAAATAATCTTTTAATTAACCAAGCAAATGGCAGAAAAAATGATTGCACATCATTTATTTTATGATGTCTACTTGAAAAATATGCTGTTCTTGATAATATGCCCTTTTATTCCCTGTATCAAGTGAACACTCAAGGGCTACTCTGTTCTTTTCTAATGTGCCCCATTACCAACTGACATTACATGCTCCCAGTATTTCAGGGAGCATGTGACAAGGTGACTTTAAAAATACCAAAACCTATTTAGAGTTGTGATAATCCGTCCAGTAGTATATACCTTTTTTATATGTGGTATACAAAGTTGCAGAGGCTTTTTAATTCTCCTAGTTTGCATCACTCTGAAATTGGTCAAAGAAAGATGCAAATTAATGTACTGTACCCTGGGGAAACATTTTCCAGAACATTATAATATGCTGTCTTATGTGTAGCCAAAAAGATGAAACGTTTTTTCCTTCAAACCTTGTTAAAGTAAACTGGGCACAATCCTGGATACTTCCATTTAGAGCATATCATTAAAAAAGCATAAGTAGAAGTTGTGCTCACTTTGATTTACCATTAGGTAGAGTAGGCCAGTGCCTACAGTTGGCATAACCAATGAGGTAGATTTTTCTTTTATAGTTATTATCAGCCATTTCATTCCCCATCATCAGCAGAAGCAGTCATCTCATATAAGTTTAGTTACACACTGTCACAATATTCTAAGCCAAGTTAGAAGAACCAATAATTATTTTCTGCAAATAAGGTGAACCTATCAGAGGGGGGTTTGGGGCACCAAATTGTGTGTGCTTGCACACTCCACCTATCAAAATCTGGCTCTGCAAGTATGTGGCAAGTTTGCTTTAAATCTTTTTGCTACTGCCCAACCACTTGAGTTCCAGGTGACATTTTACAGTAGGGATGGAAAGAAAACTATATTTCTAAGCACTGTTTTGAAACAGTATTGGGGCTCAGTAAAATTAAGCCTTGGAAGCTGGCAGCCAAGGACCAGCAATAAGTTCAGAGGCTGAATCAATCAGCTCTTGGGCTTCTGACCATTCTACAGAGTGCTCCAAGTACCCTGTAGAAGAAAGTATACATATAAAAACAGATCATCTTAATCTTGGGGAAATGTTCCAGTGTTTTCAACCAAGGAATTTTTTACACCTCACCACATAAGCTTGCATATCTTTACCAGGACTCCATTGCATTGGAAATCTTGTACACAGGTCTGTCTTTAACGTGGGACAAAACGAGCAGCTGCCCTGGGCCCTGTTATTGTTGTGATGCCCAAAGCAGCTGCCACCTGAGCCCGTGCTGCCTGCAAAACCTGTGAGTGAGGGTGCGGAAGTCGGGGAACACTGAGAGGAGGAGCTGCGGGCACCCTGACAGGTGAAATGGGTGGAAAACTGTGAGTGAGGGCGTGGGAGTTGGAACATACTGTAAGGAGGCGCTGCCGGATACACTGTCAGGAGGATCTGTGGGATACACTGGCAGGAGGAGCTGCAGGCACGCTGTGAGTGATGGCACTGGACACATTGATAGGACTGATGGCAGGGGAACTGGGGTACTGTGAGGGATCTGTGAGTACTGAATCAGGGGAGAAACTGAGGTACTGTGAGTAGAATGGAATATAGTGAGTATTATTGCGGCAATGTGAGTAATTTGGAGTACTGGGAGTAACATGTGGTAACTAGGAATACTGTGAGTGTTTTTGGAGTGTTGTGACTAATTTGCGGCATTGTGAGTAACCAGAGAACTGTGAGTGGTCTGGAGTAACTTGGAGTACTGTGAGTGACCTTTAGTAATTGGAGTACTGTGAGTGACCTGGAGTAATTGGAGTGCTGTGAGTGATCTGGAGTAGCCTGGAGTGCTGCGAGTAATTTGAAGCAACTTGGAAGATTGTGAGTAATTTTGGAGCATCTTGGAATATTGCTAGTAACTTGGGGTCTTTGTGAGTAATCTGAAGTAATTAGGGGGACTGTGAGTAATATGGAGTAATGAGGAATATGTGGGTATAGTGAGTAATTTGGAGCATTGAGTAGGACTGGGGCACGTGATACTAAGCAGGAGGAGAGGATGCCGTGTGATCAGTGAGCAAGAAAAGGCTGCCCATTGAAAATAATGGAGGGTGAACTACAGCCTTCACTGAGCTTTGCAGCAGTAAGGAGTAGAGAACCAGATTTTCCAGGGCAAAGTTTGCTCCTCAAATTGGCTACCTGGGCAGAGTATGTGAGAGGACTGCGCTGGGGACGCCATCTGAGAGAGAGAGCCTCTGCCACCGAAAGTTCACTGCCATGTGTGGGACTACCAGAGAGTACAGAGTTGACCTGAGTGTGGAGGGATGAAGCTGCTGCCAGGATAAGGACCTGCTGTGCTGCCTACCAGAGCCGCCACAGGCAACCCAGAATGAGCGGACACCTGATCAGAGGGATCACTGCTGCTGTGTCACTGGGTCTGGTGAGACAGCCTTGTGGCCACTACTTGTTACCACAACTATAGACTGAGCAATTTGAAACTACCTACCAGCTACCCTATAGCTCTAATACTGCCTGAAGGTCTCATTATGAAATACTTACCTTCAGCGGCGTTGCTAGGTCTACAAAATATCTGGGGCTAGAGCCCATAGCAGCGTAGTAAAGAAAGTCCTACGCTTGGGCGGACGTACCCATGTATATCCACTTACCGACCGGCTCCTGTACATATACGTCGGCACTTTGAAGATGGATATCTTGGTAACGGCAGCAGCTGCTGCCACAACCGAGGTTTCCATCTTTACAGGAGTCGGTTCTGTGTACGATAATGGTGGTCTCTCCGGTTCGCCGCGAGATCACCGTTATCGGCGGCGGGAGAGGTGCCACCCCCCCTCCCGCCGCTCTCCCGCGCCCTCCGCCACTTACTGGAGGCGATCGGGACCTTTCTGTGCCTGGGTATCGAGACGAGTGAGGCTAAGATGGCCGTCACCCGTCTCCATACCATTGGACGACTGAAGCGACGTCGTTACGTCAGCTCCGCCCACTTTTCTTAAAGGCATTTTTTTTATGTCATTTTTTCAAACGACTTTTTTTTTTTTTTTTTTTTTGGCATTTTAGTGTAAATATGAGATCTGAGGACTTTTTGACCCCCCAGATCTCATATTTAATAAGACCTGTCATGCTTTTTTCTATTACAAGGGATGTTTACATTCCTTGTAATAGGAATAAAAGTGACACCATTTTTTTTTAAACAGTGTAAAAATTAATTAAATATTGTAAAATAAATAATAATAAAAAAAAAATTTAAACCCCCCTATCCCGACGAGCTCGCGCGCAGAAGCGAACGCATACATGAGTAGTACCCGCATATGAAAACGGTGGTCAAACCACACATGTGAGGTATTGCCGCGACCAGTAGAGCAAGAGCAATAATTCTAGCCCTAGACCTCCTCTGTAGCACAAAACATGCAACCTGTAGAATTTTTTAGACGTCGCCTATGGAGATTTTTAAGGGTAAAAGCTTGACGCCATTCCACGAGCGGGCGCAATTTTGAAGCGTGACATGTTGGGTATGAATTTACTTGGCGTAACATTATATTTCACAATATAAAAAAAATTGGGCTAACTTTACTTATTTTTTTTATTCAAAAAAAGTGAATTTTTTCCAAAAAAAGTGCGCTTATAAGACCGCTGCGCAAATACGGTGCAAAAAAAAGTATTTCAACAACCCTATTCTCTAGGGTGTTAGAAAAAAACCAATATATAATGTTTGGGGGTTCTAAGTAATTTTCTAGCAAAAAAAACTGTTTTAAACATGTAAACACCTAAAATCCAAAACAAGGCTGGTCCTTAAGTGGTTAAACAGTAATATACGTGTGTGTGTGTGTATATATCCCCAGAGAGCCCCCCACTTACATCAGGGTCGCCAGAGAGCCCCCCTTACATCAGGGTCCCCAGAGAGCCCCCCCTTCATCAGAGTCCCCAGAGAGCCTCCCCTTTGCACCAGGGTCCCCAGAGAGCCCTCACTTACATCAGGGTCCCCAGAGAGCCTCCCTTTTGCACCAGGGTCCTCAGAGAGCCCTCACTTACATCAGGGTTCCCAGAGAGCCTCCCCTTACATTAGAGTCCCCAGAGAGTCTCCCCCTTAAATTAGGGTCCCCAGAGTGCCTCCCCCCTTAATATCAGGGTCATCAGAGAGCTTCCCCCTTGCATCAGGGTCCCCAGAGAGCATCCCCCCCTGGGGACCCCTGCAGAGACTCAGGGCTATGGGCCCCAGATTCAGGGCTATAGCCCCAAAAGCCACCCCCTAGCGATGCCACTGCTTACCTTAGAATGATGCACTGGATCAGCGTGGGCCCTCCGAGTACATTGTGGACATCTTAATTCTGGGTCCTGGCTCCGGCGTGCATGCGCGTGGGTGCCGCCAGTAATGGCACAGCTACTGAAGAAACGGCACGAGCGAGCCGTTTCTTCAGTGTGCATATGCTAATGATACTGGCACATGCGGATATAGTGAATATCTCCTAAACGGTGCAAGTTTAGGAGATATTCACGGTACCTACAGGTAGCCCTTATTATAGGCTTACCAGTAGGTAAAAGTGGTAGTAAAGGGTTTACAACCACTTTATACTTTCTTCCCCCTATTTCCTCTCTATATTGATTAGTAAAAAAGTGCAATAACTTTATCACTCTCTACTGACCCCCAACTCCACCAGGAAAATAATTGCTTAGTGAGCAGAGTACAGGTACACAGCTCAGTTTACAACTAAGAAGGGGATGATCCAAGTGTACTCAAGTCCTACGCAACTCTTTTTATCAAATTTCCATCTGTAATAGCAATTCTTCATATCAAACATATCACTGCTATATAAATGCTTCAGCTTGGATAAATACAGGGAATTGCACAATAAGATCAGGGTGTATGCCATTCATTTATAGTGAATAAGGACAGAATAAGAACAGCAAATAAATCTCTAACTTCAGTCTTAGCAAACATAATTCATGTTGCTTCTCAAAAGAAACAGGCTTAAATACATTTAGAATACAATGGTCATTCCAGTATGAGAATTGCTTTTGTTAGCAAACAATTGCAAGTGCAAATCACACACACACACATCAGGCAGCTAACTATACATTTAGACATAGCTGGTATTTCTTGAGAGTTTGGTACTTCCTGATCTTTATTTATGTCCATTAATCCTATTTAGTTGATGCATTTATTCAGCCATGATGTGTTTTAATGGAAGAATTGCTATTAAAGATGGATGGTTTAAATTTGACATAGATGTACTTATCAAACATGTTTAGCTAAATATTGCTTAACATTTACTTACCAAAACTTGTTTAATCATGGTACTGCTAGTTGTGTACCACTCATGCTCTGTAAATTCTTTATAAAACCTTTATAATGAAAACTTTTTTATAACAAAAAAGGAGACTGTTTAATGATTTAAAGCCAGCAGCTCATTAAAATTGACAACCCACTTTAGGCTGGGTTCACACATATGCAAAATGGATGCAGCTTTCACCGCATCCAATTCGCAGAACTTTTGAAAATATGTTCTTTTCAATGGGTCTGGTTCACATATGTGCGTTGCATCCGCACTCCGCATTGCACAAAAAACATGTGCAATTTCTAGGCAGTGCGGTGCTAATTGCAGGCACATAATCTTCAATGGGAACGCATCTGATTCGCAGATGTACGTCGTTCTGAACAGGAATTCTTTCCCCCTCCTCCTACACCTCTGACCCCCACCCCCCCCACCCCCTTTGGTTAGCAGATCCGCAGCTACAATGGAGGGGAACCGCTGAATGAATCATTTTTATCTTCGCAGGGAAACCGGAGTTGCAATTTGCATGGCACATGTGTGAACCCAGCCTCAGAGAAAGCTTGCCCAATCCAATTGTTTACAGGAATATTACTACATTGATAAGTCCCTCCACAACCCTGACTAAGCCTGCTTGAGCAGAAAGTCAGTTAAGCCAGGATTGATTTTTCTGGCTAATTTCTTTTGTTTCCAATGAGACAGCTGATATTAACAAACAAGTTCACCAGCTACAAATTTGCATGCTTGTAAAATATTTTTCCATTGGAAAGACAGTAGCTGGATAACACATGGTTAGCTGGCCCCGATCTAGTGCCCCTAGAAAGTTTTACTTTTAAATTAAAGTTAATGATTTTTTAAAATATCTCACCCTTACTTTGGATGAGTTAGTTTTAAAGAATGTATTAGCTAGCCATACACAGCTCGAATTATGATCAAATCCTGCTTAATCAGTTACAATTTGAACTGTGGATGGCCCCATCTGCACTACCTCAATCTGAAAATTGAAGAATCCTGGTAGAACAGTGGCTGCCACCACTCAGATGCAGTCACTGTTTGGGTTATCTTACAGGCACAGAAATAGCGGTTGTCAAAATACAATAGGGTACTCTTTTGATTTCTCTTACAGCCCACTGGGAAGAATAAGAGAAATAATAAGCCATTGTTTGAATCTTCTATAGGCATTCCGATTGTACCCAGGTTAATCTATCCATTGACTTGGGTACAACCAGCATGTCGGATTTTTAAATGTGATTATTGTCAGCAGCTACAGCCGCTAACAATAATCACTGTGTTCTCCTGGCAGGGACACCTCTCTGTGCCCCCTCACCGGGAGAACACAATAGCTCCATTGGAAGGATCCCCCCATCAACACTGAATGCAATGATGGGGGAATCAAGCGATTTTCTTTCCTGCAACCCATGGTAAGTTGTCCTGTGATAGATAACAAGCTGAGAGTTGTAAATAAACTCAAAACCTCATCTGTGAGTATAGTAGTAGTAGAATGAGCTTAGCTCTTTTCTGGAACATTTCTTTGAGATAATCATCAAAACCCAAAGATGAATAATACCTTTGTTTCAGTTGGAAAAGCTTAATACCTATGCAGATTTGATTGGAAAGATAATTCAAAGAACACATGCAATGTCCCCTAGAAGCTGATTGTATTTTATTTCATCAGTGAGAACATTGAAAGGCAATTACTGGTTGTCCTGTATGAGTTACTGCTAATTGCACATTACTGTTTGCTCTATTAAAGAAGTTCCTTCTTTTAGCTAAATAATGGAAAAGCTTGTCAACATAGATGCAGATATAAGTTCAAGTCCAGCACATCTGGTCATGTGTTGCAATATGTTCAATGACCACCTAAGAATTAGGGCAATATAGCTAGTGTCTTACATAATGTATATAATGAGAAAAATATCCAGAAACCTGTTATTTGGGAAATCTAATTTTCTGTCTGATTTGCTGGTGTCAAGTATTATGCTATCTCAAATTTTTATAAACTAGGTATCTTATGATATAATAATACACAATCCCTGCTCAGAATAAGCTGTCCAAAGTGTCTTCCTCTTGGACTTCTGAGCATTACAACATTTTTTCACAGCTGTGATTTAAGCATGCTGAGATCTAATGAACTTCATTCAAATGCACTCAAAAATGACAATTATAGCGTTTTCATGTAGGCCAACTTGTTTTTGTGTTTAGTTGCCTTTTAAATCCTTATAATGTAGGCAACCTTTTTCTGTTTACAGGATGGTGGCTGGAAAAGCAGAGCCTGCAATGCCTGGAAGACTATATGTGCATCCAGATTCCCCAGCAACCGGAGCTCATTGGATGCGACAGCTGGTGTCATTTCAAAAATTAAAGCTGACCAACAACCATCTTGATCCCTTTGGACATGTAAGATTAAATCAATTTTTAATGTGATTGATAAAACATTGTAGAGTGACAAATTACTTTCAGACTATACCATTTATTATAGTATTTACCAACTATATTCTAGTATATGCACATCTAAAAATTATAAAGCATGTTATACAGTGTGCATTTTTATCTTCAAAACAGTAAAGTTTTGGGAAAGTTTGTGTTTTTCCCATGTACTGTTTTAAATATTATCTGACAACCTGTCTCAATTCTCTTTGTATAATTTATTTTGTTACAAAGATGGATTTTTTATGTAGGTTAAAATATAGAGTTAAGATTTTTTTACATACAGTAAAAAGATGAAAATCTTAACTCCCTTTTTCTTACACTTGCAGTGCTATGTAAACTTGAGAAGTTCCTGTTTTGAAAATCCTAGTTGTTTAACTGTTATGATGATATAATGGCTTCAATATATTTTGAATCACTGACCTGACACAAGTATGCAGATGATGATTTCTAATTTTTCTCTGACTACACTTGCTGTGTGCTTCTTACAGGTCATTGACTAAGAAAGTAGAAAGCAAGGGACAGACAAGCAACTAATATATTCAGAAATGGGTCTAATTATTAAAAATGTTGTATAGACACATATCTATTGCATCTCAAGTAAGCTATATCAGACATTAGGCTGAGGCTACAATGAGGCTGCATGTAGGAGCAGACACCCAGAGCTTGGACCAAGTTCCAAATGTTGTCTGAGAAGGGAAGCCTCAACCAGCGGGAATGGCAAGGTCTGCAATCCAAACTGAGAATGAATGTAATGGAAGGAAGTGGCCCCGAACAAGCGAGCAGAGACACCGGAGGTGCAGTATCTGAAGATTTGAGAAAAAGGCAATGCCATCTTGGAGACCCTATGCTTACTGGCATTGAGGACTCTGACAAAATGCCACCTGAGGACTTCCTGTCCACCGGTGATGCACTTCCTGATTATCGGTGACACACTTCTTGTCTGATATTGCACCATCTGGTGTTTCTGCTGGCTTGTTTGCGGCCATTTCCTTCCATCACATTTATTCTCACTTTGGATTGTGGACCTTGCCATACCTGCTGGTCGAGTTATTCACAGGTGTACCTTCTATTTACAGTCCCACCGTGATAGAGATGCTGCCCATTCGCTGCACACCACGGAAACCATAGTAAGTGCATTAATATTTGCATTAACATTGTCATTATTTATGGACTGTGGACTTTTTCATTTTGGTCAATTTGTACTGATTCAATATGCATTGAGTGCATAAGTGCATTTTTGGACATTTCTTGCAACTGGACATTCTGTTATGTCAATATATTACCACCACTACAGTATACTCATGGCTCAGACATGCAGATGAGCACTTATGTGGCATTGGATCATGTGGCAGTGGCTCAAGTTCAATGCAGCCAGTGCAATTCATAAGGACATTGCCAGTATATTTGCACTGGGTATATGTGTTGTTTGTTTGTTTTTTCCTATCCTCATGTCGAAGTTCCTGGTAGCAGGACTATTGGGATTAAGTTGAACAATGAATTCACAGGTTTAGCACCTTGGTTTAATTGCTATGTTTCTAATGGCCAACCACCACCCACCAACATATATTCAACTAATGTGAATAAATTCACATTAGTTGAAAAAAAATTGGATATTAAATTCAGGGGAAGAGCTTTATTTTTAAATTCTCTACAAAAAGTGGATTTAAGGCATTGCTTTTTCATAGGTTTTTATTGTTTCTGTGTCCCCCTAGGGGGACAAGGAGTGAGGGAAATCCACATTTTTGAAGGGAAATATCTGGAACTGGACACAGAAGGCATACAAAAACCTGACTATGTTTTAACTATTCCATACTCACTTTGGCCTACTCAAACTATGAAGACATAAGCAATTGCAAACAGCCAAATGCAACTGCAATGGCAAGACACAGACTTGCTGTCAAAGAGCAGGGGGTTTATGTTTGATCAGAGCCACTAATTGGTTGGATGTGACTTAATATTATTTCAATACTATATTTGGCATTGTTCATATGACTTAGTGCCAAGGCTGTATTTAGTTGCCAGCAGTAGAAAGGAGTCCAGATCTGCTGAAAAGTATGACATAGCTTTGCCTGTCAGATTAGGTTATGTGTTAGGCCCCCTTAAGGCTAAAGTTCTGTTCCTAGTGTTCCTGGCAACCAGTCTGTCTATCTTGGTCTGTTGTCTTGGTTTATATAAGGATAGATGGGTAATACTAAGCAGGGAGTCATAGAGAGAAGTGCAACTCAAGGAGTATGTGGCTGGAGATCACAACGGGCTATAAACTATGCTGTGACATGAGCTGTGAGTACCTTTGAATACATGAATAACCCTTAAGGATGGGAGAGTTAGGAAGATAGACTACTTTTGGACTAATTTAGTACCTGACTACTGCTAAAGAGTGATGTTCTGCATCGACTCCAATAGATTGTTTTGCCATCTAGTTAGAGAAGATAAGAGCATTTTTCATTAATTTATTCTTTTATTTATAGCAGAACCCCACCCAAAAGGGGAAGTTTTGCTTGTCTATCTTTTCCCCCCTTTAGGTTTTGGAATTTTGCTTTTTTTGGAGGGGAGTTCTGACAGGTACCCGGTCCCACTTCCTGTCGCCAGCGGCAATCCGAGCGGGAATTTTGACTCCCACTCTGTCTCCCACAGCCTCCTGGGACACATCAAAGGTCCCAAAAAGCTGTGGGACCATTCACAAAGTGCAGCCGACTTCCCAAAGTAAACGTGCTGGAAGCAAAGAAGGCTGAAGAGCCAGCTTGGGTAAGGACAGTGCTAGATCCCTGGACAGGTAAGTGTCCTATAATTAAAAATCAGCAGCTACAGTATTTTTAGCTGCTGATTTTTTATTTCTAGGGTGAAGAACCGCTTTAAGTTAAGATTCTTTTTTTTTTTTTCTTTTTTATCTAAAGCCAACTGGACTTTCTATTATGGGCTGGGGAAGAGAGTGTATGGTGTGTTCCACACTGGTGTGGGGACTGTTGTATAGTAGGGGCTAGTAAAATCGGATCTCCACTTTGACCTAGAAGGGGGTAAAGTGAGTGCAAAGGATTTCACTCATAGGCTATGCCTGGGTTTATTAAACATGGGATACCTGATATATTTATAATATATAACTGTTTGTTTGTTAGTGTCCAGAAGCAAAACTTTAGGTATTTTTCAAGGATTCTCAGTACTATATTTAAGGCTATAAGAATTGCAGGTTATTTGTTTTGCCTGCATAACTGTCATTCTGTATTTGGTTTTGCATTATGTTCAGTTTGTGTTAATTGCAGAAAATAAATTATTCTTTTGTTTTTGGTCACAATCTTTTACCACATTGGATTGTACAACATTTCTGCTACCCTATTCTATGTATTACATTCTGTTGTACTATATTACTGATGCCTAATGTATATTTAGACATGGCACAGGGCATGCCATGATTAACAGTGGGAGTGTGTAAGAGGGTGTTAGGCACCCTTAAGGCTAAGTCCTGCCAATGGGGTTCATGGCAACCAGCCTGTCTATCTTTGTCCCTTGTCCTAGGTTATATAACGAAAGGTGGGTGTTGCTAAGCAAAGAATAATAAGGAGGAGTATGCTGCTGGAGATCTCCTATCACAATGTGATATAAATCCTGCTGCATATTGAGCTGTGATGTTCTGTACCACCTTGAAAGGAATGTTTTTCCACCTAATTGGAGAAAATAAGAATATTTTTAATTTTCATTTATCTTTTGCCTATTGCTGGTTTTTTTTAGTGGTGCAGTGCCATTTTTCAACTGCGCATGTCCGAGAGATGGGGGGATATAGAGAGAGTGCAATTGCAGAAGGAGGCAAGATGGATATTTATATTGAACACTATGAGCCCCATGGGAATAAATCATGAATTGTTCTTACAGTGTTTCAGTGTGTGGTCCATCTTACCTCTTCATGTCCCTGTTCTCTTCCCCCTCACTTTCTGTCAAAGGGTGTTTTTCTTTTGTTTCTTTCTTGTTCTCCCCTTTTCTATTCTCATTTTCCCCTCCTTGTTAATTTGTGAGGTCTTGCCTGTTTAGCCCCCTCCTTTTCCAAAACTGCCATTATCGGTGGTTGGAATTAATCGTATGAGAAGTTTTCTCTGAGGTTTGATTGATTCCGGTGGAGGATGTATATGAGACATGGGTATGTGCCTAGTGGTATGGGCTACTTAAATGAGCGGGTATAGTAATAGACCCGGGCTTTGTTTAAATACTGGATTAACTTAGCCTTTCCATCTAGGAAGCCCTGGTCTGGACGTGGCAGAATGCATAGGTGTTATGGCCCCCTTGGACTCCCTCCCCCAGGTTGCTGGGGTGCATTC
This sequence comes from Lithobates clamitans, assembly GCA_037952925.1. Taxonomy (NCBI): domain Eukaryota; kingdom Metazoa; phylum Chordata; class Amphibia; order Anura; family Ranidae; genus Lithobates; species Lithobates clamitans. Next base: position 4,198,203 of record JBBGZY010000240.1, on the reverse strand, counting down.
CAGCCTGACTTGGCCATTCCATCTTGACTGTGACATGCAGCTTCCCCCAAGCTGTGGTTTGCAGCGTCTCCACCCACAGCCTTTCATTCCACAATAGGAGTGTCTTTCAGCAGGAGACCATGGCTACAATACAAGCATTGGGTAAGGCACTGCATGTGTCTAATTGTATGGGGAATGCCAGGACCACTTTTTTGTTTAGTATATGTTGCCATGGGGGCACTTAGCAGAGACGAGGAGCCCAGAGTGTTGGCGGGGGACCCCAGAAGAGGAGGATCCAGGCTGCTGTGTGCAAAACTATTGCACAGAGGAGGTAAGTATACCATGTTTGTTATTTAATTTATTTTTTTTATTTTATTTAGCATCACTTTAAGCCACCAGCATCTATCCCTAACAAAAATAGAACCTGATTCAAAAAGTACCAAACTCTTTAAAAACTGTATTTCTGAATAGCTAGCCACTGTTTGGCCAACACATTTCTAACTGGTTCCATTGATTTTAGGATTAAAAGATATCAGACAAGAGGATGCCGACAGGGCACCCATGGCTTTGGTCAGTTTATTACAAACTGGACACAATTCACTCAGTGTATGGCCAGCGTAAATTTCATTGGGGGGGGGCAGGGACTGGTATGAATCAATCTTCATACTGTTCAAAAATATAGAACTTTAACCAAAACAATTACATATTCCAACAAAATATTCAATTTTATCTAACACAGTCACTAAATACTCTTCTAGGTATTTCTAGTCTACATAATTCATATTCAGGCAGAAAAGACATCAACAATTAACAAATACATTTCACAAATCTTCTTTACGCCTTTCCACCTCCTCCAGTGTAGGAGCATGCATATCTCCAGGATTTACATCAGGGAGTCTTATCTTACAGATAGGCACGTGTCCAGTATAAATGTTGACATTGTAGAATGGTCTGAGGTTGACTGCAACTTCCACTTGAAGGGTGAAGATCAAGACAATTTATTTGCATTCAATGCAATAATTGCTTCCTATTTACTTGTTTTTGAAAGAGATTTTAATGCAGGCCTTGTAGAAAGTCAAAATACTATAACTGCGAAAAGCTAAAAATAAAAAAAGATTGTATGTTAGAAGGTTCAAGCTGCCCTGAGTGACATGACTAAAGAGACCTGAATAAGATTAGAACAAGGTGACAGATAAAATTTAAAAGGAAACCTGATATAGACCTGATATACTAAACCCAAATAAGAAAATGCAGAGTAGGCCATGCAATTGCTGAACCCTAATTTTAAAAATGCTGGCTGCCTTGCTGATTTGCCCATCCAAAGGCTTTAAGGTAATACTAAACCCTAGTTTAAAAAAAGAGAAATCGAATCAAGTATGTATTCTGTATTGATTATAAAAAGTACCTTCTATTGTCCAAGCTCTCCAAAATGTATTTTCTTTTTCTTTGCTGCGGAGATCCAACTTCTTGTTAGAGTGTGGCTATGTTTGTTCTCCATGGTCGCACTGTATATAGGAACGTAACCACCCTCTCTTGGGATCTGGAGTACTGAGTCCAGGTATGCTAACAGCCAGAGTCACCTGGATGCAGAGCAGAGAGTGGACTAATCGCTGTGTGTAACCAGATGGCGAGATGCAATATCACTGGGGCTAGTGATTTGCTGCTATGGGGATTTACTATCTGCTCTTAGAGAGAGAGACCTTGAGGTACTGACCATACAGCCATCTAGTAACCTTAATTCTGCCCCTTTACAACTGCTACACATGTACCTCTTATTCTAACAGGTACCACTCAGGAGACATTGCACCATATCCTAGCCATTCTCCTGGAGTGAACTCCAGGAGAATAGTTATAGTATTAGTATTCACATTGCAGGTAATACTTGCATGCACTGATTTTTGCTGACTTTGCTGATTGATGTGTTGATTCCAGTCTAGTGGTACAGAAGTCTATTCTAAGTTATTTTGGCATTGTGACTATACTGTCTAGTGGACTGTGCCTGAACCTACCTTCTGTATGCTCATTTGTGCTCAAACCACCATATATTCTAACCCATTCCAATACATTGAGTTAATTTACCACTAAATGGGGTTGTGTCTATTTCCTGGTGCTAATTCACAGCCAAATTAAAGGTATCCACACATTTGTTACTATAAGTGCTTGCAGTAACTTTCACTCAACCAGGTGTGTCAGAGGGGCTGAGGTGGTTATTGGAGCTGAGGCGCAAAACAAAGAGTCCAATTACCAAGTGGCACCTTTGGGGGTAGTGCTACACGTGCATCATCCGGGAAGTAAAATCCGCAATAGATTACATGCCAGTAGCCTCAAAAGCACATGTGCAGAGCTGATCGGCCTAGTACACTTCCGGCTGGAGGAGTGTTCAACACTCCCATCCACTAAGGTAACTCTGCTGCAATAAGCAAAACTCCTCATATAGTATACGTGATTCACCAGCACCTTTCTTTGCTACCACTATATGCACAAAACTGATGATTTAAATATGAGCTTGTAAACTGTAGTGGACCTTTCAGTACAAATAAATATAAATTACAATTCACTCTATTACTCTGTTCATCTACTCATTTATCTTCCTCTGAGCATTCTAAATTTTCATTCTCCATAGCTATGATCAAATGAGAGATATAAAAGTCTATCTATAGATAGATAGATAGATAGATAGATAGATAGATAGATAGATAGATAGATAGATAGATAGATGTAGATATATATCTATATATATATCTATATATATTACACTGATTAAATTGGCATCTTTTACACAGGGCAACTCCACTTTTGTGAGAAGAAATATATAATATAAAAATGTATCAAACATATACAGTTGCTACACAAGCCATATTGACATTGCTGCCCTAGCGTCGGTTTTTGTCTGTCGGACTAGCATACAGACAAGCTGATTTCTGGGTCCGGTCCGACCGTCAGATTTTCGACAGGAAAAGTCCGCTGAAGTTCCGATGAAGCCCACACATGATTGGATTGTCCGCCGGACTCGGTCCGTCGGACCAGTCCGGTCGAAAAGTCCGACCATGTGTACGTTGCATCAGTGTTCTTCACATGCCTTCTAGAATTTAATTTGCTGGATTTTTGTGCATTACAGTTTGCTGTAGTGCATTTTAATAAAAAAGAAATCTCTAGTAGAATTTGTATAAGAACCAGTTAACATTTCTAAACTCTTATCTGGTACAGTAATTAAGGTCAAGAATGCCAAGAATTTCATTCTGCAGTTTCCCCCTAAGGAAACAGGTGAAGAATCTACAGTTTAAAAATAATATGTCAGCCCACTGTGGCATTAGAGGGATATAAAAAAAATAAGTATTCACCATTTCAGGTACCAAAAAATAAAATTAGAGCTGCTTGCTTTTTATAGCATGATAAAAGTATAAAGGAAACAATGCAGTAAGTGCAGTTCCATAGAGGCTATTCCTTGCTTGAGCAAAATAACAGTTTAGGAATCTTTTCTTTTAAAACTATACAGGTAGTAATAAGCAAATAATAAAACCACCAAAAACTGAACTTTAAATATGCCTATTGAGAACTAAAGACAGTTTAAAATTGTGTAAAAAAAAATACAAAAAATGTATTGAATTATTTAATTTATTTATTTCAGGTACTTATATAGCGCCATCAATTTACGCAGCACTTTACATTGTACATTCACATCAGTCCCTACCCTCAAGGAGCTTTACAATCTAAGGTCCCTAACTCACATTCATACATACTAGGGACAATTTAGACAGGATCCAATTACCTACCAGCATGTCTTTGGAGTGTGGGAGGAAACCAGAGTACCCGGAGGAAACCCATGCAGGCACAGGAAGAACATGTAAACTCCAGGCAGGTAGTGTCGTGGTTGGGATTTGAACCGGTGACCCTTCCTACTGCTAGGCGAAAGTGCTATCCACTACACCACTGTGTCGCCCAGATTGCATATTAAAAGACATGTAAACATCACATAGTATATACCATACATTGAGTATAGGCGTAGAGCTAGTATGTGGCTTGAATACATTCAGTCAATGATTTTGTCAGTATTGGCCTATGTGTTTCGCGGGAGCCCTTGCTTCTTCAGGATCTCAGAAATCATAGGCAGTATGTAGCTCTAACTGTAAATGTGGCTAGTAAGAATCAAGAATGGTATAATCCCAGTATAAAATTGAGGGAAAGAAAGAGGAAGATCTCCAAAGAGGAATTGTGCCTACCGGCCCATGGGGCACATGCAATGTCCCTATGTGTAGAGTAATAGGTTGTGATGGTAGAGGTAAATTTAATATAAAGTGTCCATGGTTGTTATATATGGGCAGGGTTGTAAGAGATGGAATCCAAAAGACCCAAAATTTAGATAACGTATTCAAAAAAACACCATCTTCCATCAAATATCCCCAAATATAGGAGATCGATTTACAGAGCATTCGCTCCACCTGAGGGGTCAACAGGCAGTCCCCGAGACAACGGGAAGTGAGAGGAAATCTACTCCTAGGAAGGGAAATTCACTCCTGTAAGAGTTATCATGGAAAAAAGGTGTCTCAACTGAAGCTTTATCACCAATCCTTGTTTCCACAACAGCCCCACATTTTCAAAATCCAATTGTCACAGGGACAGAAAGTGAGGTGAAATCTTCTAAGCAGGGGCAGACAGTAAAACAAATGTTACAGGGGTGTTATTCCTTCCATATGCTATGCAAAAAGCTTAAAATTATTTTTTGGGGCTGGAGCTACACTTAAAAAATTTAACCTGGGCACTGCCTGTATGCTCTGTTTGATCTGTCTCAATTTTACATTGGTAGAGGAATCCTAAAGATTAAAGGAAATTCTAAATATGTTTAAAATGAATCTGTGGCATACACCTCAAATGTTCTTAATCTCCTACTGGGTACTTTACTTATTACTGTTATAATAAGTCTTATAACTCTTATTAATAAGTATTATGCCAATTATATAAACCACAGTATATAGTAGGTGGTGCCATAATTACTGCAGGTGCTTATGTAACTAACTTTGGGGTCACTTGAGCTTGGCTTTAAAGTCCAGACTTCCACTGTAATGGCTTGTCCACACAAGTCTATTCTATATTTGTAAACCCCCCCCCCCCCAAAGACCCTTACTGTAAAAATGAGTGACTTGTGTGTTATAAACACCAGCTTACCAAAAAATTGATGGCTGCACCTACATTTTCTGATGATGTAACTTCCAATCCAGTTCTGTAGTTTAAAGTGTATTCACCTGAAAGAATCATATACATTTAAAAATAATTAAGTTAAAGCATGTGGAATAATACTGTATCAATAAGTATCATTGTAATTATATTATGCAATTAGTTTAATATTATTTGTATAAATGTAATATTTTGTGTCTATTTACATTTCTCTGAAATATATACTGTATATATTCTTAATACACTTTAACCTACTTTGACAAATATAGTTTGTTCTAGTATTTGACCCCTTTTTTTATGTGGCTTCAACTGCACTTTGACTGACCTTTAAAGACCAGAAATTTAAGCATGAGCTGTTTCTTCCAGTAACATCATGAATCTAGGAGTTGTTATAGTAAGGGCACATAGTTCATGGGCTCCTCAGAAATGAGGTTGTATGACCTAATAGTATACATCACAGGACTGCTAATACCGGTATATATTTAAAAAATCACTTATTCATTTGGCTTTATAATGAAGAAGACAGGTTGCATTCTTATATTGTATGTAGTATTTATGTTACATAAAAGATACTTTTCAAAGTGCAGGTTTTGTTTGAGCTATTTTGCAATTTTTTTATATTTTGACTTGGTGGAATAAAGAGCTCTCCTGATGGTCTATTAAAACATCATTGGCTACAAATCTGGTTTTCACATTATAATGCATCTTTTTCTTTTTCACTCAATTCCATTCTTATATTTCTAATGACTTTTGGCTAGACCACGAGCATCAACCTTCAGTCTCTCTATGCAGCTGCTCAAATCCATTTCTTGGCTTTGTGTAAAGTAAATCTGCAAGGCTAAGGTAGGGGGGGAGTTGGAGTGGGGGTAGGCTCATCAACTTGCAGTCTTAAGGAAAGGAAATGATTAATAAATCACTGCAGATATTTATGTGGTAAATGTGGCTTTTATGCATAAGGTGAGGTTATTACATGATTTGTGCTCCATGATGTGAGAGACTTTTGCCTGCTGGCCTACATAAACCCACAGAGGACTACCCTCTAACCTTCTGCTCCTCACCTATTACAGTCATATCATAGTGACATTTGCTTTTAGAGAACAAAGGCCTATAGTTTTAAAACAGATGATGTAGAAGGCTAGCTGAAAAAGCTGCTAAGGATGTGATCTCTTACCACAACACTTAGACAGATCAGCTGTGGGCTGTGCAAAAGCAGCATTATGTTATACAATAAAACTTCACAATGATATATTTAAAGTGTATGTATAACCAAAATCTTTTTTTTTCAGTTTTAAAAACTGTAGGGATGTGTTTGAACCCTTTTCAGGTTTTTGGTTTAAAGTGCCTTTTTGTGTCGTGATGAGTAGATTTACTCACTCTGTTTGTCCTGATGACCATTGTCAGTGAGATAGAAAAAGATGGGAAATCCAAATATTTACAGTTGTCCCCAGAACAGGAGATAAAAGTTAAAGTTCCAATGAGGACACTTGTTCCTGTGACAACTGTCTAAGATGAGATTTCCCCACTCATTGGAGAGTTTTAAAGCTTCCATTCTCTATCCCAAGTTAAGATAAAAACAAACTTTTGAATAATTATATTAACTTTAACTCTTAATTTTAATACTACACTGATAGCTGATCTTATTAAAAGAAACATGGAATTGGTGACCTTTCCTTCTGAAAATACTAATATTCTGGCTATGACTTTTTGCTTCAATATTTAAGTCATTGACTTAGAACAGATATGTAGATAAGTACTTCCGACTTTAGTCTTATATTCCCAATATGCAGGCTTGTATTAGATGAGTAACTGAAAGTATTAAAGCCATTACTTGAGAGTAATACAGCCAGTGTTTTTAGAAGGAGAATGGAAATACCAGCTCTTGCCTTTTTTTTTATAACATGATCACCAAAATGACAGAAACATGAAACTCTGAAACACAAATCAACCTAGCAGCTTCAAACCCTTTCTAAGTTGCATAGATGGTAATAGCAGTAAGTCCAGAGGTGACATGGATATTTTTTTTCAGACCCAGTCATGTGAAATGGAAATAATTTATTTTTTTTGGGATGAATAAAGTGAATGCAGCTTCAATTTATTCAATAAGATAAACGAGCATACTTTTTACAAAGTGAACATACTGTACTCTATTTATTCAGTAAATAAATCTTGGTATCATCCTTAAAGTGTATTTAAACCTAAGAGCAGAAGTGTAATATATTCCAGCTTAATGCTGTAATTCTGCTTTATGTAATTCACCATCCTTCCGCAGAGGGGTAAGCAAAGGACACTATCTGGAATACATCAGTAATAAAAATTACGTTGGAAAAGTAAATCAGCAACTACGGGGGGGCAAGCAAAAGTTCATCCAATTTGCAATTTTTAAAGTCTACTTTTCAGATTTTCTGAAATGTGGATAATATTTCTACTGCTTATATGCAGCCTAGCTTACATTACAGTTTGTTTCATTTTCCTGCAAGCACATTTATCTTTTAACTATTACCTGTAAGCTGCAGATCCTTGATCACGTGTAGACAAACTCGCGCTTTCTGTTTTTGTAATCTGCCAGATGCTGTCTTCATAGAAAAGCAGTGAGTATGTACAGGATTGTCAAGTATAGCAGGGCCAGATAAATGATGGCCCCTCCAGGATTATTTATTTCAAATTACATGAGGCTTTAAAATAAATAAAAAAACTACATCAATTAATGCATGACAGGAAAGTAAAGCAGAGTGAAAATTGGTCCTTTGTATTTAACCACTTCTGGCCCATTGAATGTCATACAATGTCTTAGACTTGAAGTGGAGATATTGGCATGATGCCTGCAATTACTGATTAGCCTGATTAGCCGCTGGATTGCTTTTACAGGCAGCAGAATTGGACCCCCCCTCCTCCCTGATCGTCCCATGCAGTCAGAGAGCCCTGGATCCGATCCGGCGGTACCACTGGGTTACCAAATAGCTGGCTGTGGCAGGTGTAAACACTGCCATTTTATTTCTAGAAAACCGTGATTAATGTTTTTTTTTAATTTCATGCTTTCCAGGGTAGAGATCTGGGGTCTTAATAGACTCCAGATGTCTCCATAAAGAGGACCTGTAATGCCTTATTTCTATGACAAGGGGTGTTTTCATTTCTTGTGATAGGAATAAAAGTGATAAAAAAATTTTTTTAAGGGATAGTGTAAAGCGACCCTGTCCCCTCGTGCTCGTGCGCACAAGCAAATGCAAAGGTTTTGCAGTGAACATTGTAGCGAAAGCAATAATTCTTGTGCTAGACCTCCTCCCTTCCAGGATTATTTATTTCAAATTAAATGAGGCTTTAAAATAAAATTAAAAAAAAAACACTACATCAAATAATACATGACAGGAAAGTAAAGCAGAGTGAAAATTGGTCCTTGTATTTAACCACTTCCGGCCCATTGGATGTCATACGATGTCCTAGACTTGAAGTGGAGATATCGGCATAATGCCTGCAATTACAGGCATCATCCTGTTATCTTTTTTTTTGCCAGCGATTCCGTACAATGTAAAAGCCATCGTATTGGCTGATTAGCCACTAGATTGCTTTTACAGGCAGCAGAATTGGACCCCCCCTCCTTCCTGATCGTCCCATGCAACTAGAGAGCCCTGGATCCGATCTGGCGGTACCACCGGGTTACCAAATAGCTGGCTGTGGCAGGTGTAAACACTGCCATTTTTTTTCTAGAAAACCGTGATCAATGTTTTTTTTATTTCATGCTTTCCAGGGTAGATATCTGGGGTCTTAATGTCTCCAGATGTCTCCATAAAGAGGACCTGTAATGCCTTATTTCTAAGAAAAGGGGTGTTTTCATTTCTTGTGATAGGAATAAAAGTGATAAAAAAAAATTTTAAGGGATAGTATAAAGAAATAAAAAAATAATATTAAAAAAATGTAAAGCGCCCCTGTCCCCTTGTGCTCGTGCGTAGAAGCACATGCGAAGGTTTTGCCATGATAATTCTTGTGCTAGACCTCCTCTGTAATTCTAAACTGGTAACCTGTAAAAAATTTTTAAAGCATTGCCTATGGAGATTTTTAGGTAGCATAGTTTGACACCATTCCACAAACGTGTCCAATTTTAAAGCGTGACATATTAGGTAACTATTTACTCAGCATGACATCGTCGTTTATATTTTTCCAAAAAATAATTGGGTTATATATTGTAGTTTTTTGCATTCAAATTTATTAAAAATGTATTTTTTCCCCAAAAAAATTGCATTAGAAGAATCGCTGCGCAAATACATGTCACGCTGTGACATAAAAAATTGGAACACCAACCATTCTCTAGGGTCTCTGCTTAAAATATATGTAAAATGTTTGGGGGTTCTGAGTAATTTTCTAGCACAAAGAGAGAAATGCCAGAATTGGCTTGGTGGGGAAATAGTTAAAAATAAAAAGTGTAGCTCTCCATAGCAAAAAACCCCCCAAAAAACAGTGTTACTTTTTATCTTATGATATGCACAGAAAAATTACATAGTGGCATGTTAAAGGAGACATGCACTGGGACAATACAGTGGTCGCCATTACTGACCTCTCTTGAAATATAAATTGCCTTGCTGTTATGCTAAGTTATTGGCTTTCTGTGCCACTGACCTGGAACAAGTATGCTAGACAAGAGATCTGACATAAAGCTAAACCCCAAGCATATACTGTGTAATATGCACGAATTTTGCATTGGGATGCGTTGAACCTGCGTTAAACAGTGCAGCTCAGCGCTGATTGTGTACCTGCAGCAAACTGATGACATAAGCTCCATCTAGGCAAATTCACTGACTGCAGCTCAAGGACTGATTTTATTAGTAAAAAGTACAGTTTTTTTTTTAGAAAAACTCTACTGTTGTATATTGAGAAATGTCAGGAATATTCATACAGGCCTAACAAGTTACTGAAAAGTCCACTTAAAAAAGGTTTAAAATAAAATTGACCAAAACAATTGCCATTTAACTTCAACATTGAACTTTCCAAGTAGAAATTCTTCCATGCAGGGTTTCATTTTTCCAGTATATTCTGGAGTTTAATATTTTGTTCTGTGGACTATTTCTGTTTACTGCTATTTTTGTTGCCCAAGTGAATACTGTTTTGAAGTTTTTCTGCAGCTTTGGAATCAAGCAAGTATGAGCTAAGAAAGGCGAGACAGTTGAGCGATGATTACATTTTGAAAGCAGCAATTAAAGTTATACCTAACTGCTTTTCCTTCCTCTATTCCATGTTTTTTCACCCATTTTGTTCCTCCCTTCTCCATGATGTGATACTTTACCATCCACACTATAAGGACTTACCAGAATTAATGGCTGGTCAAATTATAAACCATCTACTGTGCTTTCATAATGGTTTCCTATGTGTTAATCTCCCAGGTACTGATTTCCAATATCATCTCTTGCACTCAAACACCTCTCATGCAGGTAACAGCCAGAGGTGATCAGCAATGCAATAGAGCGTTTATACCCTAGTGTCTAGACACTTGTTACATGTGAGTGGATGTACATTGCTTTAATAAAGCCTGCTTTCAAAAATGTTATCATGCTATGGAAGCCTTCCTCCCTCTGTCTCACTTCTATGTGTGGCCGTGACCTGCACGAGAGGTGTTTGAGTGCGAGAGACGATATTGGAAATCAGTATCTGGGAGATTAACCCATTGGAAACCATTATGAAAGAACAGTAGCTGGTTTATATTTTGACCAGCCATTAATTCTGGTGAGTCATTATAGTGTGGATGGTGAAGGATAACATCGGGTGTCACCTTTAGTGATTCAAACACAGTTTAAAAGAATCGGTTCAGCATTAAGTTATTTTCTGGGATTCTTTTTTCTGGAAGGGCTCTTTCACGCGGACGGACTCCACTTTGCTCACTGGGGGATCGATCAGTTGATCCCCGCTGAGCAGCCGGATGACATCTGTCAGAGCCCCGCTCTTCTCTATGGGGAGATTGGATGAAAATGGGCCGCCTGTCCATTGTCATCTGATCCCATCCGATCCTTCAGACCAGGGGTCTCCAAACTTTCTAAGCAAAGGCCCAGTTTATTGTCCTTCAGGCTTTGAGGGGGCCAGACTGTGGACAGTGAGAGTAGAAAGTGTCCAAACATCAACGGGCGTAAACAATGCCTCATTATTGGTATCAGTGGGAATACTGTCCCATTATTGGCGTTAGTGAGAAGAATAGTGCCCTATCATGGTGTCAGTGGGAGGAATAGTGTCCCATCATTGGTATTAGTGTAAGGAGTAGTGCTCCATCATAGGTGTCAGTGTAAGGAAAATAGTGCCTCTTTATTGGTGTAAATGTGAGAATCAGTGCCACAATGTTGGTATTAGTGGCAGGAAGTATGCCCCACTGTGGTTGTCAGTAGAAGGAATAGTGACCTAGGGGCCAGATAAAGGCAAGCAAATGGCCACATCCAGCCCTGGGGCCGCAGTTTGGAGACCACTGCTCCAGATGGATGGAAAATAGGGTCTCCAGCCATCTCTATTTCACAGACAGGACTAGATCTGATATCGGTGGGTGTCAGCGGACATGTCATCCGTCACTCCATAGGGGTAAATGGAGTGTTCAATCAGGTCCGCCTGAAAAACTGACAGGCGGACCTGATCGAAAAGCCCGTTTGAAAGGGGCCAAACACTTGCGGGTTTTTCCTGAGTGGACTTATTTATTGCACGTTGCACTTTTTTCTTATACAGCACTGGACTTATATTTTTTGCAGTATTTTGCACTTTTTTTTGCAATAATTGCACTTTATGTGTTTACAGTATTGGCACTTAATGTTTTATGTTAAAACTTTACACATTGAACTGTGATATTATGTATCACACGGTTTGATGTTTTTTTTACAGTGAAGCCACTTTTGATTTACATTGTCATATAGATCATTGCCCTTTTATTATTATCACAGTTTTTTTTTAACTCAGCACATCAAGGGTTATAATTGCACATTGTATTAGTGTATATATTGTTTTATTATATATTGATCAACTTAAGGCATTTGGATAAAAATGACAAACTAGAGTTGCTTGCTTTTTCTTTTTTTTATCAGTGTTTCCGGTGTATCACCGAATTACTAGTGGCAGCTGTTTAATACCATCCTCTCCCATGCTTTTTCCAATAACATCTTGGACGCTGTATATTTTTTAGTTTCATATTCAAAAAATTATGTTGTAGTTGATTCATTGGATTTTTCAAGTATGCACTTTTTGCATGACTGTCCCAGTGAAACCTCACCTCGTGCTGAATCAGCATCAAACATTTTTTCTCGGCCACTATGTGTAATAGACAGACCATTTTACCTTTCATCGTCCTCATGCAGGAGAAGCATTGCTATCCTTAGCTGCACACTCTCAATTGGGATGACAAGAGGACATGCTGAGACCCATTGTGTCAACATTTAAATTCTCAGCTGCAGCCTATCACACGCAGGAAGAATAATGGAACTTGTAGTCCTAAAGTAACCAGACAAATATCTTTTCAGGCATGTGCACTGCTCACACCCACACTGGAAGAGGAGAGATACTGCTGCAAGACATACATGATGATGATAAAGATTAAAGGACAACCAAAGAAAGCTAAAAAAAAACAGAACAGTGATCATCATTAAATGATAGAGCTTTGGTAAATTCAAAAAATGTATCTGAGGATTCAAAAATACTTCAACTATATTTGATTTTAGTTTTTTTTCAGTTTAAGTCATATAGCTTATCTATTTCATTAGACCACAACCAACTGCTTGAGATGTATTTTTTTATGTGTACAGTGAAGACATTCATTCAACATTAAGCCAGCAGCAGAAACTACTTATCTTTAAACAAGGCATGCTCCCCCAAGTGCAAATTTTAGTAATTGAGTTACATCTAGCCTATTGTCTATTTTTTTCTTTTAAATTACCTTCATTGGTAAAGGGCCTCCTGTCTCCAGCTCTAGAACTTATGTTCAACAGACATCTGTTTGGTTAATGCAGGAATACTTAGAAATCTTCAATCCTGCAATGTTTCCTTTCAGACTATTGGATGCATGGTGTCAAGCTCTCAGGGCTACAGGAGTGATTTTGACACTCCCACCACAACCAGTGGGTGCTATTAGTAGTAATGTTTAGTGACATCATGTTAAGTGGTGTGAGGACAATGCATGCTGGTGCTCCACACCCACAGCAAGACCACAGGAAATATTGAGGACTGGAAGTTCGCTTCTCCACAACTTTATAAATAAATAAATGTTACTGATATGGAATTAAAAAATACAAAAAAGTGCAATACACTGACCAGTACGGGGCCAGGTCAATTGCTTGTTTCTTAACTAGAGTTCTGCTTTAAAGAAGAACTCTGAGGATAGTAATAGGGAGGCTGCCATTGGTGATATTTCCTTCTGAAAATAGTAAGTGACCTGGTTGTCATGCCAAATTAATGTTTTGTGAGTCACTGACGTGGAACAAATATGCAGAAAACAATTTCTTGTCTCCACCCTGAATTGACTGGTTGTATGCTTGTTCCAAGTCATTAGTTTCTTATGTTAGAGACAGCCAAGAAATTCACATTTTCAGAAGGAGGCTAGCAAAAGCAGCCCAGGGTTCCGTCTCACTACAGGTTTTTTTTAAGCAATTCTACGGGTAAGGTGTAGGTGAGAATTTTATACTCTGACCAAAGACGTGCTAAACTTCGGTGTCAAGTTAACATTTTCACATTCTTGTCACAGTGTGAATGTGCTATGCAATTGGATGAGAATAAACTGCTAAAAATAACATTAGTACTACTACTTGGATGGAGAAAAATGTATTTTTGGCTGTCACTCCTTAGGCCAGATGGTCATCAGCTTCTGCCTTGTCTGGGATACAGATGCCTGTGACACTGGATACTCATAAACTTATTCATATGAGATCTAAAGAAGCCAGAACATTTTAAATTAAGCTGAAAAATAAATAAGATATTGTAAGTCGATGAAATGTGTTTTCATTATTGTTGCGTGATTACTTAGTGGCAAAGTATTAAAGGTTATGTACATCAGTGCAGTTTAAAAATAGAGAAAGCATGGTTATGTGCACTAGATGGTAATAAAGACAGTAGAATCCACAATACAGGGAAATGGTCATAGGAGAACTACATGGATAAACCTTTACATAGTAGGAATACCATTCCTTTCATCTCCCCCAGATGTCATATATTCACAGCTTGTTCTGTTTCAAATCTCTCTTTACTCAAAATACACACAGTACCTCCTGGCACATTTGCTTTCTATGAGGCTACATATGCATGTGGAGATTTGGACACATTCACTATATTTCCAAAAGTATTGAAACACCTGCCTTTACATGCACATGAACTTTGATGGTACCGCAGTCTTAGTTCGTAGGGTTCAATATTGAGTTGGCCCACCCTTTGCAGCTACAACAGCTTCAGCTCTTCTGGGAAGGCTGTCCACAATGTTTAGGAGTGTGTCTATGGGAATGTTTGACCATTCTTCCAGAAGTGAATTTGTGAGGTCAGGCACTGATGTGAAGGAGAAGGCCTGGCTAGCAGTCTCCGCTCTAATTCATTCCAAAGGTGTTCTTTTGGGTTGAGGTCAGGACTCCTTTTGGGTGCAGTCAAGTTCCTCCACCCAAAACTTGATCATCCATGTCTTTATGGACCTCGCTTTGTGCAATGGTGCGCAGTCATGTTGGAACAGGAAGGGGGCATCCCCAAACTGTTCCCACAAAGTTGGGAGTATGAAATTGTCCAAAACGTCCTGGTATGCTAATGCCTTAAGAGTTTCCTTTAGTGGAACTAAGGGGCCAAGCCCAACCCCTGAAAAACGACCCCACACCATAATCCCCCTCCACCAAATGATTTGGACCAGTGCACAAAGCAAGGTCCATAAAGACATAGATGAGTGAGTTTGGGGTGTTGGAACTTGATTGGCCTGCAAAGAGTCCTGACCTCAACTCGATAGAACATCTTTGGGATGAATAAGAGCAGAGACTGCAAGCCAGGCCTGATCGTCCACATCAGTGCCTGACCTCACAAATGTGCTTCTGGAAGAATGGTCAAACATCGCATTTTCTGACACATAAAGTTGGAGAGCAGGAGATAAAATTTTCCGACAACAAAATCCGATCACGTCAATTCCGACTGTGTGTGGCCTGTTCCGACGCACAAGGTGCCACGCATGCTCAGAAGAAATTCCAAGACTGAACAGCTCGTTCTGATAAACTTAGCGTTCGCAATGGATACAGTACTTTCGTCACGCTGCAATGTTAAAAATGGTTTAATACAGACCAATCTCTTCTTCTTTATAATGTGACAAAAATTAAGTAGTTTTGCTGCTCATATTCACACACACTTCTCACAAACTTATTTCGTTGCTATTTATCGTGATTCCCTCAATATATTTTGATTTCTCACATCGGAGTCGGGAGGAAGTAGAGAGAAGACATTACTGGAAGTGGTAGCAGAGGAGATTCTCCCACCCCTGAGTCTCCCCTCTGATGTTGGAGCAGTTGGATCAGCCGGATCTGATTGGAGTCGGTGGTGCACGCTGACAGGACCCGGACATCAACATTCCATCTGTCCCCGCAGAGGGTTATATCTGCAAGCTCATATGACCTTGCCATAGAGGAGGTCCAACGAATGGGGTAAGGGTACATCCATTACTCCTCCTCTGCAATCAATGTGTATTCGGAAATGTTCTTTACAACTTACCACTTTCCTGATTTTTGTGATGTGATACACCAAATGGACTTTCTTCTTTCTTTTCACTTTATTTTGCTTAACTTATTCATGAACTGATTATAGGTGTTTTTCGGATGTGTGATTGTTTATATCTTATTTTCAGAATATTCAAATATTTTTTTCTGATCTTTGAGAGAGGATTTCATGCACCTGTTATTGTTTTATTATTTTTGCTAGGATTCATAAATTGTGTCTCCGAGTATTTTTCCAATTATATTGCTAGCGCACAAATTTTTATTTATAGATTTCTCACATCTGACAACATATTTTTGTATATTTTTTATATATTTTTTGGCTTTAATGTAGATTCTTTTTTTGTGTTTGTATTTTTTTTTTTTTTGGGCGATTTTGATTTGTACTCCCGAAAATGTTTGTGTGTGTTTTTTGTGTCAAGTTCCCACAACACCATTGATATGTTGTTCTATTTAATCTGTAGGAGATTGTTTGGTGTTGTTGTCCCTTGTTAATTTCACATTGTACTTTAGAAATGTACCTGAATCACACACAGGAGAGTAGAATTTACCTAAAAAATGTTATTAAGGGGTCACAACTAAACAAAGAGGGAGGCAACGCTGGAGAAACTGCAGAAGTGGGTGAAGCCTTGGACCCCCAGGGCAGCCATCAATAATTTGAAAGCAAAATTGGTGGCCTGAGGAGTCCTTATCTAAGTATGGGCAGTCTGGTCCAGAAGTCCCAGAGATCTGGAAAGCAGCAGATGACATCTGTGTCCCCAGGCTGTGGTCATACAAGAGACTGCAGCTTCTGTCAGACCAGACTGAACCCAGGGCCATCACTCTTTGGTCTTCCTTCCATGCTTCCTTCCATGCGGTGGCTCTGGTGGTGGAGTTGTGCAGCAGGAGGAGGAGGAGGATGGTCCAACTCAATGACATCCGTCTTGGGTGTTAGTTCCCCACTCACCCCCTTACGTAGGACTTTGTACAGAAGGTCCTCACAGAGCCTGCGTTGACCCTCCTGCATGCCTTGCAATTTGGTGGCAGCCATGCAGGCAAAGGCCTCTTCAGGAGTTGGTAAGGCTCTGAGGGACACAGAAGCCTCCTGGATCAGCCTGAACGCTGAATCCTGCACGGGACTCGGAGTGGCCTTCCTGGCTCGTTTATATGGCAGGCGGAGGGGAGGGACCTGAGACTCAGTCAGGCTGCGACTGGTCCCTGGCTTTTCCTGGCTGACACTTAGCCCCGCCTCGTCCTGGCTGCCACTAATCCCCGCCTCCTCCTGACTGCCATATTCCACAACCTCCGCCTGGCTGAGGTCTTCCTGTGTATGAAAAAGGGACATAGTTTGAGTTTTTTATTCATCAATCACACACAATTTTCACCTCCTGACTGTTGCAAATTGAATGTTAACAAATATAACAGACTATCCTTCTGAGCCCAGCATTTTTCATTCTTGTCCCAATTTTGGGTGCCCACTACTGTCTATTGATATGTAAAACACTTTCAATCAGCACTTAGTGATCAATAAATTTGGAGGATGCACACAGTGTGTCAACATGTGCTATCTGCCATCACGGGAGATCAATGGACGCGTTTTGGGGATGCAACCCCTTCCTCAATTATAAAGTAGCTGAGAGGAAGGGCTTGCTCCCCCAAAACACATCCTTTGATCCCCCGTGATGGCAGCTAGCACATGTTGACATTGGCAAAATTGTGTGCATCTTCCAAATTTGGCTTTTCCAGGGGTGATTTCCCCCCATCTGAACGCAATATCAAACACAGTTCTTGTTGGTTTTACACATGCCTGTTTTATGTAAAATGGACATTTTGAGTTTTGATAATAACCACAAAAATTGGTATACCACAAACATGTTGGTTTTTTTACAAAACCTTTGGTAAATGCACATATGATTGTGCAGGTATTAAAAAGATTGTTAATCAAGAATGTGTGGATTATTGTCTCAACGCTACAACACTTTTGGGGTGATGTAATTGCTGTTTTCATTGCAAATGGGGGTTATTTACTAAGGACTAATCCTCTTGGCACTACAAGTGCAGTTTCAGTGCATTTGCAAGTGCACTTGTAGTGAAATGTGTTTTTGCATTTAGGATATAACAGCCAACAGTGCTTTGTATAATAAGGTTACACAATCACGACATTTTCTGCACTCAAAACATTTCTGTCAGGGTCAGCTAAAACAAACACAAGCAGTAAATGTCCACCAAGAATTTTTTTTTTTTATTATAAAAAGGCTTCACAGATTGTCTGGCATATTGATAGCCCCCTACTCGCAAAGAACTCCAGGTAGCGTAACCGGACATCACGGGCACTCAGGGAGGGCAAGCCAGGACGGTCACTTTCAAGCACCGTCAGTGTGGTTTGATGTAGGATTCCGGCCTCAGGCCCAACTGAGCCAGCATAGTTGGCAGAATGTTTCCTTAAAAAGTTATGGAGAACACAGCACGCCAGTATAATATGGTTCAGTTTATACTCCGCCATATGGATGGGTGTCATAAATAGGTGAAACCGGCTGGCCAGGATTCCAAATGTGTTCTCCACCACTCTTCGGGCTCTGGCCAGCCGGTAATTAAAAACCCTCTGTTCCGGGGTGAGGGTCCTCATTGGGAATGGCCGCATCAGGTGGTCCCCCAGCGCAAACGCTTCATCAGCAACGAACACAAATGGGAGTCCTTCAACAATGTCCTCTGGAGCTGGCAAGTCCAAGCTGCCATTCTGGAGATGCCTGTAAAACTCCGTCTGGGCGATGACTCCACCATCGGACATCTGGCCATTCTTCCCCACGTCCACATACAAGAAGTCGTAATTAGCCGACACCACCGCCAACATCACTATACTATTAAACCCCTTGTAATTATAATAGTACGACCCCGAGTTGGGTGGTGGGATGATGTGGACGTGTTT
Organism: Lithobates clamitans; assembly: GCA_037952925.1. Lineage (NCBI taxonomy): Eukaryota > Metazoa > Chordata > Amphibia > Anura > Ranidae > Lithobates > Lithobates clamitans. Next base: position 4,179,474 of record JBBGZY010000240.1, on the reverse strand, counting down.
CCCATCAATTGCCCCTCTGCAGTTAGGAAAGTCCCACCGCTGGGCAAAGTGGGAGGCCACAGTCTGCCATTCCTGTGGCGTGGAAGGAAACTGTTGAGGAAAAAACAATAAACATTACTATTTTTACTTAGAAACATGGCAAGCAGATTATACACAAACATTATGGGGCAACCTCCAGATAGCATTTACTAAGGGGAATTTAACAAGGCCAAATTATAAGGTACACCTATCATATTCCCCCTCCCCCCCTCTCATGGGCCATTTCTAACATTATAGGGGGGTGTTTGGAAATCTTGGACAGGTAACCCTCTTCACTTCATTGAGAGATGAATGCCTAAATAATGGGTATTACTTTGAACAGACCCTCCTTAGTTACACTATTGGCAGACCACTGGACAGGTAAGAAGTGTCATAATACAAAGATATAAATACACATTGTACACATTTGAGGACATTTGGACATTCTGCTATTACCTATCAAGATAATAATAGGATACAAAAACTTTAAACAGTACCATCTGAAAGTATACAGGCAGGCCCTTGCACTACATGCTTTGGGGAATTCATCCATAAATCTGACCAGTAAAGAGGTGGGTATAGTGTGTATGGGTTTGGCAAAGTCAGCAGATAGATGATTAAGGATTAAATTTTTGGGGGACACCACAAAAAAAAACTCTGGCACTCTGCCTGAATTTAAATGAAAAATAACATTTCCAAACATTTTAGGGGGTGTTTGGGGTAAAGCACTACTATGGAACTGATAAAATACATTGTTAAGTGACTACATGAGGTGAATATAGGGCAGGAGACACCATGCTGGGGAGGTTAGTGAAGGGCAAATATGTATGAAGGACATAAAATAATAATTACATAAAAATCCAGCATGCATGAGAACAAAGGGGACATTCACAGCATATTACAATCATGGTAATTAGGGAATGAGGAAAGAAATACAATATATTAGCAAACATTCAATACAATAAAATGTGATATAAAAGGATAAAAATCTTACCTTCATATACTCCTTCGGCAGGACCTGTATGATGGCAGAACAGGTCTCTGGGATAATGATCCCCAGAGCCTGGGGGGAGATGCCTGTCGAGAACTTCAAGTCCTGCAGGCTTCTCCCTGTTGCCAAATACCGCAGGGTAGCGACCAACCTCTGCTCCGGAGTGATGGCTTGCCTCATGCAGGTATCCTGCCTGCTGATATAGGGGGTCAGCAAAGCCAACAAACGGTGAAATACGGGGTCCGTCATCCTGAGAAAGTTCCTGAAATCATCAGGATTATTCTCACGGATCTCGCGGAGCAAAGGCATATGAGAGAACTGGTCACGCTGAAGCAACCAATTCTTGGTCCATGAACTCCTCCCCACCCTGTTCATGGACTGGACTTGTGTCAAGGTCAGGACCCCAACACCAAGCCCCCGCACAGCACGAACTCTACGAGGAGTACGCATACGAAACATGGCTAGAAAACGGTCGGCTGCTCAGAACGAAGTAACAGAACGCACCGAAGAACAGCAAGGCCTGTGAAGAGCGACCTGAAAAACAGCAACGAGCGGACAAGATCGCACAGAGAACTCCAATACGAACTGACTGCAGGCACTGAAGAGCAGATACAAACCCACAAGCACAAACTGAACGGCAGAAAACGATCTGAAAGCCACGAGTCTGAAAAAGCGCAAATCGTCACTCACCAAACTTTTACTAACACGAGATTAGCAAAAGGAGCCCAAAGGGTGTCGCGCTTGGTTCTGAACCGGCCTTTTCTAGTCTCGTCGTACAGGGTGTACGTGACCGCGTGGTTGGCGATCGGAAATTCCGACAACTTTGTGCGACCGTGTGTAGACAAAATAAGTTTGAGCCAACATCCGTCGGAAAAAATCCTAGGATTTTGTTGTCGGAATGTCCGAACAAAGTCCGACCGTGTGTACGCCCTATAAGACTGGGGTGCCATTAAAATTCATGTGCGTGTAAAGGCAGGTGTCACAATACTTTTGGTAATATAGTGTATGGGTCCAAATCTCCACATGCATATGTAGCCTCATAGAAAGCAAATGTGCCAGGAGGTACTGTGTGTATTTTGAGTAAAGAGAGATTTGAAACAGAACAAGCTGTGAATATATGACATCTGGGGGAGATGAAAGGAATGGCATTCCTACTATGTAAAGGTTTATCCATGTAGTTCTCCTATGACCATTTCCCTGTATTGTGGATTCTACTGTCTTTATTACCATCTACTGCACATAACCATGCTTTCTCTATTTTTAAACTGCACTAATGTGCATAACCTTTAATACTTAGATGGTATAGCTACAAAGGGTGGGCAAACTCAATATTGAACCCTATGGACTGAGAATGGGATGCCATTAAAGTTAATGTGCGTATAAAGGCAGGTGTTGCAATACTTTTGGTAATATAGTGTACATGTCCACAACTATGTACTGGCTGCATGGTATTCAATGATTGCAGCACTCAGTGCATTCTTTTGATCTTGATCTCTTTGGGGAATGAAAAGACACAAGTCAGCAACAGCATCTCGGTCTTTTCTGTGTACTGCTTTTGAGTGTCACCACTAACCCATGGAGACAGTGGAAGGTTATTTGCATTATTATAACAAAAGCAAGATCATGGCCAATTTTACATACATACAAAACCAAACATAATTACATTAACAATAAAGTACCCATTAACATCTGTGTAGAGACTAGGGATGAGCCGAACACCCCCCGGTTCGGTTCGCACCAGAACCCGCGAACGGACCGCAAGTTCGCACGAACGTTAGAACCCCATTGACGTCTATGGGACTCGAACGTTCGAAATCAAAAGTGCTCATTTTAAAGGCTAATTTGCATGGTATTGTCCTAAAAAGGGTGTGGGGACCCGGGTCCTACCCCAGGGGACATGTATCAATGCAAAAAAAACTTTTAAAAACGGCCGTTTTTTCGGGAGCAGTGATTTTAATGATGCTTAAAGTAAAAAAAAAAAAGTGAAATATTCCTTTAAATATCGTACCTGGGGGGTGTCTATAGTATGCCTGTAAAGTGACGCGTGTTTCCCATGTTTAGAACAGTCCCTGCACCAAATGTCATTTTTAACCACTTGACGACCGCCTCACGCCGATGTACGTCGGCAAAGTGGCACGGACAGGCAAAATCACGTACAGGGTACGTGATTTGCCTTCCGCGGGTGGGGGGTCCGATCGGACCCCCCCCCGGTGCCCGAGGCGGTCGTCCTATGTCCAGCGGCGATCGGTGATGAGGGGGAGACCATCCGTTCGTGGCCCCCCCCTCGCGATCGCCGCCGGCCAATGAAAACGCTCCTTTGCTGCTGTATGCTAAACAGCAGCAAAGGAAGTGATGTCATCTCCCCTCGGGTCGGTATTTTCCGTTCCGGCCCGAGGAGAGACGACAAGTATGTGAGTGCACAACACTACACACACACAGTAGAACATGCCAGGCACACAAATCACCCCGATCCCCCCCCCGATCGCCCCCCGATCCCCCCCCAATCACCCCCCCCCCCCCTGTCACAAACTGACACCAGCAGTTTTTTTTTTTTTTTTTTTTTTTTTTCCTGATTACTGCTAGCTGTCAGTTTGTGACAGTTACTGTGTTAGCACAGTTACTGTTACCCCCCTTTAGGTCTAGGGTACCCCCCTAACCCCCCCTAATAAAGTTTTAACCCCTTGATCACCCCCTGTCACCAGTGTCGCTAAGCGATCATTTTTCTGATCGCTGTATTAGTGTCGCTGGTGACGCTAGTTAGTGAGGTAAATATTTAGGTTCGCCGTCAGCGTTTTATAGCGTCAGGGACCCCCATATACTACCTAATAAATGTTTTAACCCCTTGATTGCCCCCTAGTTAACCCTTTCACCACTGATCACCGTATAACCGTTACGGGTGACGCTGGTTAGTTCGTTTATTTTTTATAGTGTCAGGGCACCCGCCGTTTATTACCGAATAAAGGTTTAGCCCCCCGATCGCCCGGCGGTGATATGCGTCGCCCCAGGCAGCGTCAGATTAGCGCCAGTACCGCGAACACCCACGCACGCAGCATATGCCTCCCTTAGTGGTATAGTATCTGATCGGATCAATATCTGATCCGATCAGATCTATACTAGCGTCCCCAGCAGTTTAGGGTTCCCAAAAACGCAGTGTTAGCGGGATCAGCCCAGATACCTGCTAGCACCTGCGTTTTGTGCCTCCGCCCAGCCCACCCAAGTGCAGTATCGATCGATCACTGTCACTTACAAAACACTAAACGCATAACTGCAGCGTTCGCAGAGTCAGGCCTGATCCCTGCGATTGCTAACAGTTTTTTTGGTAGCATTTTGGTGAACTGGCAAGCACCAGCCCCAGGCGTCAGGTTAGCGCCAGTACCGCTAACACCCACGCACGCACCATACGCCTCCCTTAGTGGTATAGTATCTGTACGGATCAATATCTGATCCGATCAGATCTATACTAGCGTCACCAGCAGTTTAGGGTTCCCAAAAACGCAGTGTTAGCGGAATCAGCCCAGATACCTGCTAGCACCTGCGTTTTGCCCCTCCGCCCGGCCCAGCCCAGCCCACCCAAGTGCAGTATCGATCGATCACTGTCACTTACAAAACACTAAACGCATAACTGCAGCGTTCACAGAGTCAGGCCTGATCCCTGCGATCGCTAACAGTTTTTTTTGTAGCATTTTGGTGAACTGGCAAGCACCAGCCCCAGGCAGCGTCAGATTAGCGCCAGTACCGCTAACACCCACGCACGCACCATACACCTCCCTTAGTGGTATAGTATCTGAACGGATCAATATCTGATCCGATCAGATCTATACTAGCGTCACCAGCAGTTTAGGGTTCCCAAAAATGCAGTGTTAGCGGGATCAGCCCAGATACCTGCTAGCACCTGCGTTTTGCCCCTCCGCCCGGCCCGGCCCAGCCCACCCAAGTGCAGTATCAATCGATCACTGTCACTTACAAGGCACTAAACGCATAACTGCAGCGTTCGCAGAGTCAGGCCTGATCCCTGCGATCGCTAACAGTTTTTTTGTAGCGTTTTGGTGAACTGGCAAGCACCAGCGGCGTAGTACACCCCGGTCGTGGTCAAACCAGCACTGCAGTAACACTTGGTGACGTGGCGAGTCCCATAAGTGCAGTTCAAGCTGGTGAGGTGGCAAGCACAAGTAGTGTCCCGCTGCCACCAAAAAGACAAACACAGGCCCGTCGTGCCCATAATGCCCTTCCTGCTGCATTCGCCAATCCTAATTGGGAACCCACCGCTTCTGCAGCGCCCGTACTTCCCCCATTCACATCCCCAACCAAATGCAGTCGGCTGCATGAGAGGCATTTTTATGTCCTCCCGAGTACCCCTACCCAGCGAACCCCCCAAAAAAGATGTCGTGTCTGCAGCAAGCGCGGATATAGGCGTGACACCCGCTATTATTGTCCCTCCTGTCCTGACAATCCTGGTCTTTGCATTGGTGAATGTTTTGAACGCTACCATTCACTAGTTGAGTATTAGCGTAGGGTACAGCATTGCACAGACTAGGCACACTTTCACAGGGTCTCCCAAGATGCCATCGCATTTTGAGAGACCCGAACCTGGAACCGGTTACCGTTATAAAAGTTAGTTACAAAAAAAGTGTAAAAAAAAAAAAAAAATATGAAATAAAAAAAATAGTTGTTGTTTTATTGTTCTCTCTCTCTCTATTCTCTCTCTCTATTGTTCTGCTCTTTTTTACTGTATTCTATTCTGCAATGTTTTATTGTTATTGTTATTGTTATTGTTATTGTTATTGTTATTATGTTTTATCATGTTTGTTTTTCAGGTGTGTAATTATTTACACTTTACTGTGCTTTATTGTTAACCATTGTTAACCATTTTTTTGTCTTCAGGTACGCCATTCACGACTTTGAGTGGTTATACCAGAATGATGCCTGCAGGTTTAGGTATCATCTTGGTATCATTCTTTTCAGCCAGCGGTCGGCTTTCATGTAAAAGCAATCCTAGCGGCTAATTAGCCTCTAGACTGCTTTTACAAGCCGTGGGAGGGAATGCCCCCCCCCCCCACCGTCTTCCGTGTTTTTCTCTGGATCTCCTGTCTCAACAGGGAACCTGAGAATGCAGCCGGTGATTCAGCCAGCTGACCATAGAGCTGATCAGAGACCAGAGTGGCTCCAAACATCTCTATGGCCTAAGAAACCGGAAGCTACGAGTATTTCATTACTTAGATTTCGCCGGATGTAAATAGCGCCATTGGGAAATTGGGGAAGCATTTTATCACACCGATCTTGGTGTGGTCAGATGCTTTGAGGGCAGAGGAGAGATCTAGGGTCTAATAGACCACAATTTTTTCAAAAAAGAGTACCTGTCACTACCTATTGCTATCATAGGGGATATTTACATTCCCCGAGATAACAATAAAAATGATTAAAAAAAAAAATATGAAAGGAACAGTTTAAAAGTAAGATTAAAAAAGCAAAAAAATAATAAAGAAAAAAAAAAAAAAAAAAAAAAACACCCCTGTCGCCCCCTGCTCTCGCGCTAAGGCGAACGCAAGCGGCGGTCTGTCGTCAAACGTAAACAGCAATTGCACCATGCATGTGAGGTATCACCGCGAAGGCCAGATCGAGTGCAGTAATTTTTCCAGTAGACCTCCTCTGTAAATCTAAAGTGGTAACCTGTAAAGGCTTTTGAAGGCTTTTAAACATGTATTTATTTTGTTGCCACTGCACGTTTGTGCGCAATTTTAAAGCATGTCATGTTTGGTATCCATGTACTCGGCCTAAGATCATCTTTTTTATTTCATCAAACATTTGGGCAATATAGCGTGTTTTAGTGCATTAAAATTAAAAAAAGTGTGTTTTTTCCCCAAAAAATGCGTTTGAAAAATCGCTGCGCAATTACTGTGTGAAAAAAAAAAATGAAACACCCACCATTTTAATCTGTAGGGCATTTGCTTTAAAAAAATATATAATGTTTGGGGGTTCAAAGTAATTTTTTTGCAAAAAAAAAAAAACTTTTTCATGTAAACAATAAGTGTCAGAAAGGGCTTTGTCTTCAAGTGGTTAGAAGAGTGGGTGATGTGTGACATAAGCTTCTAAATGTTGTGCATAAAATGCCAGGACAGTTCAAAACCCCCCCAAATGACCCCATTTTGGAAAGTAGACACCCCAAGCTATTTGCTGAGAGGCATGTCGAGTCCATGGAATATTTTATATTGCGACACAAGTTGCGGGAAAGAGACAAATTTTTTTTTTTTTTTTTTTTTTTTTGCACAAAGTTGTCACTAAATGATATATTGCTCAAACATGCCATGGAAATATGTGAAATTACACCCCAAAATACATTCTGCTGCTTCTCCTGAGTACGGGGATACCACATGTGTGAGACTTTTTGGGAGCCTAGCCGCGTACGGGACCCCGAAAACCAAGCACCGCCTTCAGGCTTTCTAAGGGCGTGAATTTTTGATTTCACTCTTCACTGCCTATCACAGTTTCGGAGGCCATGGAATGCCCAGGTGGCACAAAACCCCCCCAAATGACCCCATTTTGGAAAGTAGACACCCCAAGCTATTTGCTGAGAGGTATAGTGAGTATTTTGCAGACCTCACTTTTTGTCACAAAGTTTTGAAAATTGAAAAAAGAAAAAAAAAATTTTTTTTCTTGTCTTTCTTCATTTTCAAAAACAAATGAGAGCTGCAAAATACTCACCATGCCTCTCAGCAAATAGCTTGGGGTGTCTACTTTCCAAAATGGGGTCATTTGGGGGGGTTTTGTGCCACCTGGGCATTCCATGGCCTCCGAAACTGTGATAGGCAGTAAAGAGTGAAATCAAAAATTTTCACCCTTAGAAATCCTGAAGGCAGTGATTGGTTTTCGGGGTCCCGTACGCAGCTAGGCTCCCAAAAAGTCCCACACATGTGGTATCCCCATACTCAGGAGAAGCAGCTAAATGTATTTTGGGGTGCAATTCCACATATGCCCATGGCCTGTGTGAGCAATATATCATTTAGTGACAACTTTATGAAAAAAAAAAAAAAAAAAAAATAAAAAGTGTCACTTTCCCGCAACTTGTGTCAAAATATAAAATATTCCATGGACTCAATATGCCTCTCAGCAAATAGCTTGGGGTGTCTACTTTCCAAAATGGGGTCATTTTGGGGGGTTTTGTGCCACCTGGGCATTCCATGGCCTCCGAAACTGTGATAGGCAGTGAAGAGTGAAAGCAAAAATTTACACCCTTAGAAATCCTGAAGGCGGTGCTTGGTTTTCGGGGCCCCGTACGCGGCTAGGCTCCCAAAAAGTCCCACACATGTGGTATCCCCGTACTCAGGAGAAGCAGCTAAATGTATTTTGGGGTGCAATTCCACATAGGCCCATGGCCTGTGTGAGCAATATATCATTTAGTGACGACTTTTTGTAAATATTTTTTTTTTTTTTTTTTTTTGTCATTTTTCAATCACTTGGGACAAAAAAAATAAATATTCAATGGGTTCAACATGCCTCTCAGCAATTTCCTTGGGGTGTCTACTTTCCAAAATGGGGTCATTTGGGGGGGTTTTGTACTGCCCTGCCATTTTAGCACCTCAAGAAATGACATAGGCAGTCATAAACTAAAAGCTGTGTAAATTCCAGAAAATGTACCCTAGTTTGTAGACGCTATAACTTTTGCGCAAACCAATAAATATACGCTTATTGACATTTTTTTTACCAAAGACATGTGGCCGAATACATTTTGGCCTAAATGTATGACTAAAATTTAGTTTATTGGATTTTTTTTATAACAAAAAGTAGAAAATATAATTTTTTTTCAAAATTTTCGGTCTTTTTCCGTTTATAGCGCAAAAAATAAAAACCGCAGAGGTGATCAAATACCATCAAAAGAAAGCTCTATTTGTGGGAAGAAAAGGACGCAAATTTCGTTTGGGTACAGCATTGCATGACCGCGCAATTAGCAGTTAAAGCGACGCAGTGCCAAATTGGAAAAAGACCTCTGGTCCTTAGGCAGCATAATGGTCCGGGGCTCAAGTGGTTAAAGGAAAAAATCTCATTTAAAACTGCTTGCGGGTTTAATGTCATGTCGGGTCATGGCAATATGGATGAAAATCAGTGAGACAAACGGCATGGGTACCCGCCAGTCCATTACCAGGCCCTTTGGGTCTTGTATGGATATTAAGGGGAACCCCGCACCCAAATTAAAATAAGGAAAGGTCCCTATATACTCTGAACAGCAGTATACAGGCGGTGCAAACAAGACAGGGACTGTAGGTTTGTTGTTAAGTAGAATCTGTTTGTAATTTTGAACATTTTTAATGTGTTTAGCTCCAGCCAAAAAATCTTTTCTAAGCTTTTTGGAAAACATAGGGAAGGGTTATCACCCCTGTGACATTTGTTTTGCGTCTTTCCTCCTCTTCAGAAGATTTCACCTCACTTTTTTGTCCCAATGAAAAATGTTTTTTGAAAATTTGGGTTTTTTTGTGGAACAAGGATTGGAAAGCATCAGTGGAAAGGAGAAATTGTTTTCCCATATTAACTCTTACAGGAGAGAATTTCCCTTCCTTAGGGGTAGATTTCATCTCACTTCCTGTTGTCTCCTTCCGTTTGCAAGTAGGAGTCGTTTGTAAGTTAGATGTTTGAAAGTAGGGTCCTGCCCTATATACTCAGCAGAAATTTGGGCCTTAGGTGTTGCTGTGGCCAAAACACTGTAAGCCCTCACAGGGCCCTGCTGTGAAATATTAGATCAAGAATTGTAATTACATGCCCCTGTTGAACAGGAGCTGAAAAATTAGGCCTTAGGCACTGGTGCTGGTGCCACAACACTGCAACCCCTCACAGACACTCTAGTTGGAACGCAGGAACGAGCCCTGCTGCAAAGTATTGCATCAAAAATTGTAATTACACGCCCCTGTTAGACAGGGGCAGAAAAATTGGGTCTTAGGCACTGGTGCTGGTGCCACAACACTGCAACCCCTCACAGACACTCTAGTTGGAACGTAGGAACAAGCCCTGCTGCAAAGTATTGCATCAAAAATTGTAATTACACGCCCCTGTTAGACAGGGGCAGAAAAATTGGGTCTTAGGCACTGGTGCTGGTGCCACAACACTGCAACCCCTCACAGACACTCTAGTTGGAACGCAGGAACAAGCCCTGCTGCAAAGTATTGCATCAAAAATTGTAATTACACGCCCCTGTTAGACAAGGGCTGAAAAATTGTGCCTTAGGCACTGGTGGTGGCGCCCAGAACCAAAAATGTTCTTACAAGCTATCAGCGTGATGATTGAGGAGGAAGAGGATAATTACTCAGGGATAGTCACTCAGCATCAGCATAGGCAGTCTTTGAAGGGATCTGAAAAAAATTATTCAGTTACATCAGCATCAGGTGCTTGGTAGCTGGTGGTGATCCAAGACTGATTCATTTTTATGAAGGTCAGCCGATCGACCGAGTCAGTGGACAGACGCACCCTGTGATCGGTTACCACGCCTCCAGCAGCACTGAATGTGCGTTCCGAAAGAACGCTGGATGCAGGACAGGCCAGTAGCTCAATTGCATACTGTGCAAGCTCTGGCCAGTGATCCATCCTCAAGACCCAGTAACCCAGAGGATTTTCGGTGGGAAAGGTGTCCAAGTCTGATCTTGCCCCTAGGTATTCCTGCACCATGTAAAACAGACGCTGGCGATGGTTGCTGGAACCGATCATACCTTGGGGCTGCGGACCAAAAAATTGTCTGAACGCATCGGTCAGACGGCCACCTTCTCCACCGCTCCTTCTTTGACTGACCGAAGCCTCAGCAACACGTTGTCCAGAAACAGGAGTTTGTAACCTCCCAGTCTCTGGGAACGTGTTGCACAGACCTTTCTGCAAGGCCTCCCGAAGATGTTTCATCCTCTGCTCCCTCTGCGATGGCAAGATAAGGTCCGCAACCTTACCCTTGTAACGTGGATCAAGGAGGGTTGCCAGCCAGTATTGGTCCTTCTCCTTGATACCACGAATACGAGGATCCTTACGCAGGCTTTGCAGGATCAGGGAGGCCATGCAGCGTAGGTTTGCTGAGGCATTCGGTCCGGAGTCCTCTGGGTCACTAAGGACAACAACGTCCGCAGCCACCTCCTCCCAGCCACGTACAAGTCCATGTGTTCCTTGGGACTGATCCCTTAAAGACTGCTGATGCTGAGTGCCAGGCTCCACCTCCATACTGACACAATCTTCCTCCTCCTCCTCCTCCTCCTCCTCGTCCTCTTCCTGTGTGATCGGCGGGCACGCAGGAACACTGTCTGGATAAAGGGGGCCTTGAGAGCTAAGGAAGTCCTCCTCTTCCTGCCTCTGTTCTGCCTCAAGTGCCCTGTCCATTATTCCACGCAGCGTGTGCTCCAACAGGTGGACAAGGGGGACAGTGTCACTGATGCATGCACTGTCAGTGCTCACCATCCTCGTGGCCTCCTCGAATGGTGACAGGACAGTGCATGCATCCCTGATCATGGCCCACTGGCGTGGGGAAAAAAAACCAAGGTCCCCTGACCCTGTCCTGGTGCCATAGTCGCACAGGTACTCATTGATGGCCCTCTGCTGCGTGTGCAGCCGCTGCAGCATGGCCAATATCGAGTTCCACCTGGTGGGCATGTCACAGATTAGGCGGTTCTTGGGCAGGTTAAACTCCTTTTGGAGGTCCGTCAGCCGAGCACTGGCATTATATGACCGGCGAAAATGCACACAGACTTTCCTGGCCTGCCTCAGGACATCCTGTAAGCCCGGGTACCTGCCCAAGAACCGCTGCACCACCAAGTTAAGGACGTGAGCCAAACAGGGCACATGGGTCAGTTGTCCCTGTCGGAGGGCAGAGAGGAGGTTGGTGCCATTGTCGCAAACCACCATTCCTGCCTTAAGTTGGCGTGGCGTCAACCACCTCTGAACCTGCCCCTGCAGAGCTGACAGAACCTCTGCCCCAGTGTGGCTCCTGTCCCCCAAGCACACCAGCTCAAGCACCGCATGGCATCTTTTGGCCTGCGTACTTGCGTAGCCCCTTGAACGCCTACGGAGCACCGCTGGTTCCGAGGAAGAGGCCATGGAGGAAGAAGAAGAGGAGGGGGTGGAGGAGAGAGGTGTGTCACAATCAGCATTTTGGAGGCGTGGTGGCGGAACAACCTCCAACACTACTGCACCTTGTCCTGCATCCTTCCCAGCTGCCAGCAGAGTCACCCAATGCGCCGTGAAACTTAAGTAACGTCCCTGTCCATGCCTGCTGGACCATGAGTCAGTGGTAATATGCACCTTACCGCTGACCGCCCTGTCCAGCGAGGCATGGACATTGCCTTCCACATGCCGGTAGAGAGCCGGAATCGCCTTCCGTGAGAAAAAGTGGCGTTTGGGAACCTGCCACTGAGGAACCGCACATTCCACAAACTCACGGAAGGGGGCAGAGTCTACCAACTGAAAAGGCAGCAGTTGAAGTGCTAGCAATTTTGCCAAGCTAGCATTCAACCGCTGGGCATGTGGATGGCTGGGAGCAAACTTCTTTCGGCGGTGCAGCAGCTGGGGCAGGGAAATTTGCCTGGTACAATCTGACGTCGGTGTACCAAAAGCAGATTGCCCACAAGTACTTGGCTGTGACACACCTAATTCTACACCTTCATTCCTCTCACTGCAGGTCTCAGAGAGGACTGAAGGTCTAGTGGGGTTGGAAATCTCAGCTGATGAGGAGCAAGGAGAGATCCTCTTTGTTCTTTGGTGTGGGTCTTTTAGATATAGTTGTTGGATCCCCTTCCTGTTTACCCAGGAAGGGGAAGTGAATACAGAGGGTTAGCCTTGCGGCCTGACGTCGTGACATCACGACGCCGATCGCTATGGCAACCACTACTAACAATGCATCCTACTCCTGAGTCGAGCGTTTTTATTGGATGAGCGCTACTCAGGAGTAACCAATTAACAGATGATATAAACAGGGGTCTGTATACTCAATACTGACTACACCTAAGGATCCATAAACCGCTGAGGAAGTCCTCCGGACGATACGCGTGCGGATTGGTTACATCCTGGTTTAGACGCCCCTGCAGCCATCTTAGACTGTCATCTGTAATATTGTCATACGTTTTTAAGCCTAGCACTGGTCATAGTGCTAATTTTGTGAGTACCGTTTTTTAATAAAGGTATTGTTTTTAATAGTATACAGAGAGCACTATGCATTTTTTTTGTTCATTCCATGTAAACCGAACAATTAAATGGTGATCCCTATTAAAGAAGAGGTCCCTGCCTTCCAGCCAAGATATTACTCTGACCACCATTCGAGTGGTGAACGCCTATCAGACCTTCCTGTTAGTTCAGGGGTCCCTTTAACAAGGTGAGCGGTTTGACTGAAAGGAGGGGGAGCACTGATTTAAAAGCACTTTGGATCTGCATGAAGCACCCTGCACCACCGTTGATACTTATGGTTCATTCACGGACATTTTATACTGATTTATAATTCAGCGCTGCACTTTCTTTTGTATTATACCATGTGAAAGGATTTATATATTTGCCTTTAGTGTTCAGCAGCTTCGTTTCATCTGAAGGTTTTTGCGCTGACTGTTTGTCTCTTTGTAAATTCACTGTTTGGTTAATATATTTTCGGTCTAGCAGCATTAACTATGGATATCTTTCAATATATTGAAAAAAGAGAAATTAAATTAGGAGAGATCTTTACCATTAATCATAACTCTGAGGAATCTAATGCCCTTTCTACTGGTTTTCGAAAACTCGGTTATTTATTTGAGAAAAAAATCAAAACCTGGTGGGACATTGTCTCATTTGAACAATACCTCACAGCCAAGTTAATCCCGAGGAGGCTCAGATGGGAAGTACCGCCCAACGATGGCCTCATGGATGAGCATTCGATGAAAGAATGGGAAATGTTTTTTACCGGTAAGGGTCTTGAGTTGATTGAGTTTCTTTTAGCACGTAAACGACGTAAGATGACTCTACTGGAAACTCAGATCACTGAACTCAAAAGCTCCATAGAGTCCCATAAGGAATCCGATGAGTTTATTAGACTTGCAGCTGAGTTAAAAAATAAACTAGTCAAATGGGATTATGAGACCCAAAATAAAAAGAAAAAGAAATATCTAAGAGATTTTGAGGATTTTGGCAAAGGGAATATCTATAAATGGCAAACCAAACCAGGTGACTCATCAATAGTTCCCTCACAAACAGTACCGACTAATGGAGAGCCCCTCCATACTCCTTCTCTTACTCAAGAGAATGATGGTGGTAATTGTGAGCAGTTTCAATACAATAATCATGCCACCCCAGCTAATTCCAATCATTTTAGACCTGTACACAACAAAAGAGGTAAGAATAAGAAAGGGAGGGGGCGAGGGAGGGATGTTTACGAATCTCCCTATAGGCAGTATCCCTGGAACCCTCCACATACAAATGACATTTATCATCAAGAAACTTCTTATCCTGAGAATGGGCAGAATTGGAGTCATAATGGCAACCAATATTCTGATTACTCTCGGAATTTTCCCTCTAACAGAGGAAGAGGTTTTCAACAAGTCAGAAATCCCGTCCCTACCCATAATAGATTTACCCCCTTACAGAATGTTGGACCTAGGAGGGGAGGGGATTTTTACAGGTCGCCTCATGGAAGGGGGACGGTGACCCCGTTTGTCCCACCCAATCCGGGAGGGAGGGTGAATATGGGCCCATCCCTGGGATATCCAGACAGCGGAGTAAGGAAAAGAAAAAACAGAGAGGAAGGAGAGGAGGAAGGCGAACTCAAAAGAGTCAGACCCCGGTAGGAGCTGGTATTTATAACCTCAGTGGCTCTCCCTTGACTGAGGATGAGATTAAAGTCTTAGATAAGGGTCTGAAATATGCCCCTACCCGTAACTTAAACAAATTCCAAACTTATATTAGTTTGCAAAAATTTATGAGAACTCTCAATATCAAGAAATATCATCTTTCGAATGCTATAGTGCGTAATTCTACTAATATTCAGAAATCTTCAATTACGCACTCCTCTCTCCGCAATAAATCGGTTTTCAATCCCCCCAACCGAGACAACAAACATATGGAAGTTTTTAGGAATATGGTTAACAAAGATCTGGATGCATTGAAAGTCCGGAAAGTCAACGATCCTTTACATATCAAAAGAGGAATTGAGTCCTTGTTAAAACGCAAAGATCTGGTTATACGCCCAGCTGATAAGGGAGGAGGTTTGGTTGTCTTAAGTAAAACATATTATAACAATGAAATGGAAAATATGCTGGCTGATCATAATACTTATGTTTTACTTACAAAGGACCCGATGCTCCAATACAAAGAAGAGTTACACTATCTTATAGCAAGAGGAAAACACATTGGTGTCCTCAACTCAAAAGAGGCTTCATATTTGGACCCTTTTTTCTGCCGTACCCCTATCATTTACTTCTTACCCAAAATACATAAAAACAGTACCCACCCCCCTGGTCGCCCCATAGTCAACGGGATAGACTCAGTCTCTTCGAGACTGGGTCAGTACATTGACCATTCCCTACAGCCCATGGTTATTAAAACCCGCTCTTTTGTAAAAGATACTAAACACATTATCCACATTTTAGAGTCTCTCCCACTCACTTCTTCATGTGTATTAATTACAGCGGATGTTAGTTCCCTTTACACGATCATTAGCCATGAAGATGCGCTAACCTCAGTACAGTGGGCATTCGGATCAGCTGAGCTGACAAAAAGACAAAAGAACTTTATTCTGGATTGTTTAAGATTCTGTTTAGCCAAAAATTATTTTTGGTACAATAGACGGTTTTTCCTCCAAACAAGGGGAGTGGCAATGGGGGCTCGTTTTGCTCCCAGTGTTGCCAATTTATTTATGGCACACTGGGAGGAAGAAGTGATTTATAAGAACACACCCCCTGAACTCATCTGTTACCAACGGTATATCGATGATATCATTATGATTTGGAATGGTGACCGATCGAACCTTGACACCTTCATGAAAAAATTAGATGAGAACAATAGAAATATTGTTCTCTCTTGGAATGTGGGAATCGATCATGTCACTTATCTAGATCTTGATATTCATCTGAAAGATAACGGGTTAGAACTAAGAAACCACTTCAAACCCACTGACCGTAATGCGTACATCCCCCTTGGCAGTTGCCACCATTTACAATGGTTGTGCAACATTCCCAAGGGACAATTTGTGCGCATTCGGCGGAATTGTTCACAAGAACAGGAGTTTCTTGTACAGTCCGAAATTCTATCAACACGTTTTGTCCAAAAGGGTTACAACAAATCAGACATTATGAAACATATTGAGACTGTCCGCAAGTTGGATAGAACTACATTAGTTTCTAATGGTCCTAAGGTTAAACAAGACAATTCAGGGAATATAAGGATCGTTTTGGACTATAACGTCCAATACAAGAAATTCGAAAAGATTATTCGGAGGTATTGGCCCATCTTAAAGCAAGATAAAACGCTTGGCCCCGTCCTTCCTGAACGTCCCCAGTTTGTCTATAAAAGGGCCCCCTCCCTTAGAGATAAGCTAGCCCCGGGGGTTATTGATCCACCTCTTGCTTCCGAAAATAGATTATCTAACCTCTTGACAGGTTTTTATGCATGTGGACGTTGCCCAGCCTGTAAACAAGCTAGGGGAAATATCAAAAAACGTAAAGAATTTACAGCTACAGCAACAAAGAAGACATATTTGATTAAAGATTTTATCACATGCTCCACCACAGGGGTGGTTTATATGATGGAATGTGAATGCGGCTTTCAATATGTCGGTAGAACGTCTCGCCCCTTGCATGTCCGCATTGGTGAACACATTACTAACATTAAAAAAGGATTAGACTCACATAATGTCTCCAAGCATTTTAAATTATGTCATAAGCGCAGTCCCGCCAAATTGAAATTTTGGGGAGTCGAAAAGGTTACACCCCACTGGCGAGGGGGTAACTTTATAAGACAATTGAGCCGTCGGGAGTCTTTCTGGGTGTATGAGACCCGTGTGGGAGTACCAAAGGGGCTCAATGTTGAGTTCGATTTGAACTGTTTCATTTCTGACAGATAGTTCATTTTAACAGGGAGGCCTTTATGTTTTTACATTTTATATATTTGAATATCTGGTACTTACTGATTTGTTTTTGTATATGATGACCGTGTTGTAAAAGGTGGCTGCAGAGATGTGTCTTATTTATATTTAGTTTCATATGGTGGGTATTACTATTTTTTCCATCTTCATTTTTTTATATTTATTTTATTTTTACTAATATACCTTGTCTTTTAAATTAATCTTTTTTAACAATGACATTATGGGATTATGTTTGTTGAACTAGAATTGCCCAACGCAATGGTGCTGATTGCATTAGCTATTTTGGGTATTGCTTGTGCCTTTTAGAAGACGCCACCTGGTATAACTATCCCTTCTCTGCTTACACTTCTTCTCAGTTGCAGAGGGATTGGTACCATGTGACATATTTCACCCCATTATAGCTCACGCAGCCTTTGTCTTTAACTAAGAAGGCAGTGCCTATTGACGCAGGCGATCATGTGACCGGAAACCGCGTCATTATGATGACGCGATCGCGGCAGGGTGATGTCTCGACCGCGCTGTGGTTTTACAGTGTGGAACGTCCCTGACGCGGAAGGGAGTGGCTTCCATTAGACCTAGTGAACCACGTGTTCGATAGGCGGGACACAGGGATGGTGCGTTCGCGTCATAGGTCATTCCAACACACCCCCGTTATGAGCAACAGCCAATCATAGTTGTTGGATCCCCTTCCTGTTTACCCAGGAAGGGGAAGTGAATACAGAGGGTTAGCCTTGCGGCCTGACGTCGTGACATCACGACGCCGATCGCTATGGCAACCACTACTAACAATGCATCCTACTCCTGAGTCGAGCGTTTTTATTGGATGAGCGCACTCAGGAGTAACCAATTAACAGATGATATAAACAGGGGTCTGTATACTCAATACTGACTACACCTAAGGATCCATAAACCGCTGAGGAAGTCCTCCGGACGATACGCGTGCGGATTGGTTACATCCTGGTTTAGACGCCCCTGCAGCCATCTTAGACTGTCATCTGTAATATTGTCATACGTTTTTAAGCCTAGCACTGGTCATAGTGCTAATTTTGTGAGTACCGTTTTTTAATAAAGGTATTGTTTTTAATAGTATACAGAGAGCACTATGCATTTTTTTTGTTCATTCCATGTAAACCGAACAATTAAATGGTGATCCCTATTAAAGAAGAGGTCCCTGCCTTCCAGCCAAGATATTACTCTGACCACCATTCGAGTGGTGAACGCCTATCAGACCTTCCTGTTAGTTCAGGGGTCCCTTTAACAAGGTGAGCGGTTTGACTGAAAGGAGGGGGAGCACTGATTTAAAAGCACTTTGGATCTGCATGAAGCACCCTGCACCACCGTTGATACTTATGGTTCATTCACGGACATTTTATACTGATTTATAATTCAGCGCTGCACTTTCTTTTGTATTATACCATGTGAAAGGATTTATATATTTGCCTTTAGTGTTCAGCAGCTTCGTTTCATCTGAAGGTTTTTGCGCTGACTGTTTGTCTCTTTGTAAATTCACTGTTTGGTTAATATATTTTCGGTCTAGCAGCATTAACTATGGATATCTTTCAATATATTGAAAAAAGAGAAATTAAATTAGGAGAGATCTTTACCATTAATCATAACTCTGAGGAATCTAATGCCCTTTCTACTGGTTTTCGAAAACTCGGTTATTTATTTGAGAAAAAAATCAAAACCTGGTGGGACATTGTCTCATTTGAACAATACCTCACAGCCAAGTTAATCCCGAGGAGGCTCAGATGGGAAGTACCGCCCAACGATGGCCTCATGGATGAGCATTCGATGAAAGAATGGGAAATGTTTTTTACCGGTAAGGGTCTTGAGTTGATTGAGTTTCTTTTAGCACGTAAACGACGTAAGATGACTCTACTGGAAACTCAGATCACTGAACTCAAAAGCTCCATAGAGTCCCATAAGGAATCCGATGAGTTTATTAGACTTGCAGCTGAGTTAAAAAATAAACTAGTCAAATGGGATTATGAGACCCAAAATAAAAAGAAAAAGAAATATCTAAGAGATTTTGAGGATTTTGGCAAAGGGAATATCTATAAATGGCAAACCAAACCAGGTGACTCATCAATAGTTCCCTCACAAACAGTACCGACTAATGGAGAGCCCCTCCATACTCCTTCTCTTACTCAAGAGAATGATGGTGGTAATTGTGAGCAGTTTCAATACAATAATCATGCCACCCCAGCTAATTCCAATCATTTTAGACCTGTACACAACAAAAGAGGTAAGAATAAGAAAGGGAGGGGGCGAGGGAGGGATGTTTACGAATCTCCCTATAGGCAGTATCCCTGGAACCCTCCACATACAAATGACATTTATCATCAAGAAACTTCTTATCCTGAGAATGGGCAGAATTGGAGTCATAATGGCAACCAATATTCTGATTACTCTCGGAATTTTCCCTCTAACAGAGGAAGAGGTTTTCAACAAGTCAGAAATCCCGTCCCTACCCATAATAGATTTACCCCCTTACAGAATGTTGGACCTAGGAGGGGAGGGGATTTTTACAGGTCGCCTCATGGAAGGGGGACGGTGACCCCGTTTGTCCCACCCAATCCGGGAGGGAGGGTGAATATGGGCCCATCCCTGGGATATCCAGACAGCGGAGTAAGGAAAAGAAAAAACAGAGAGGAAGGAGAGGAGGAAGGCGAACTCAAAAGAGTCAGACCCCGGTAGGAGCTGGTATTTATAACCTCAGTGGCTCTCCCTTGACTGAGGATGAGATTAAAGTCTTAGATAAGGGTCTGAAATATGCCCCTACCCGTAACTTAAACAAATTCCAAACTTATATTAGTTTGCAAAAATTTATGAGAACTCTCAATATCAAGAAATATCATCTTTCGAATGCTATAGTGCGTAATTCTACTAATATTCAGAAATCTTCAATTACGCACTCCTCTCTCCGCAATAAATCGGTTTTCAATCCCCCCAACCGAGACAACAAACATATGGAAGTTTTTAGGAATATGGTTAACAAAGATCTGGATGCATTGAAAGTCCGGAAAGTCAACGATCCTTTACATATCAAAAGAGGAATTGAGTCCTTGTTAAAACGCAAAGATCTGGTTATACGCCCAGCTGATAAGGGAGGAGGTTTGGTTGTCTTAAGTAAAACATATTATAACAATGAAATGGAAAATATGCTGGCTGATCATAATACTTATGTTTTACTTACAAAGGACCCGATGCTCCAATACAAAGAAGAGTTACACTATCTTATAGCAAGAGGAAAACACATTGGTGTCCTCAACTCAAAAGAGGCTTCATATTTGGACCCTTTTTTCTGCCGTACCCCTATCATTTACTTCTTACCCAAAATACATAAAAACAGTACCCACCCCCCTGGTCGCCCCATAGTCAACGGGATAGACTCAGTCTCTTCGAGACTGGGTCAGTACATTGACCATTCCCTACAGCCCATGGTTATTAAAACCCGCTCTTTTGTAAAAGATACTAAACACATTATCCACATTTTAGAGTCTCTCCCACTCACTTCTTCATGTGTATTAATTACAGCGGATGTTAGTTCCCTTTACACGATCATTAGCCATGAAGATGCGCTAACCTCAGTACAGTGGGCATTCGGATCAGCTGAGCTGACAAAAAGACAAAAGAACTTTATTCTGGATTGTTTAAGATTCTGTTTAGCCAAAAATTATTTTTGGTACAATAGACGGTTTTTCCTCCAAACAAGGGGAGTGGCAATGGGGGCTCGTTTTGCTCCCAGTGTTGCCAATTTATTTATGGCACACTGGGAGGAAGAAGTGATTTATAAGAACACACCCCCTGAACTCATCTGTTACCAACGGTATATCGATGATATCATTATGATTTGGAATGGTGACCGATCGAACCTTGACACCTTCATGAAAAAATTAGATGAGAACAATAGAAATATTGTTCTCTCTTGGAATGTGGGAATCGATCATGTCACTTATCTAGATCTTGATATTCATCTGAAAGATAACGGGTTAGAACTAAGAAACCACTTCAAACCCACTGACCGTAATGCGTACATCCCCCTTGGCAGTTGCCACCATTTACAATGGTTGTGCAACATTCCCAAGGGACAATTTGTACGCATTCGGCGGAATTGTTCACAAGAACAGGAGTTTCTTGTACAGTCCGAAATTCTATCAACACGTTTTGTCCAAAAGGGTTACAACAAATCAGACATTATGAAACATATTGAGACTGTCCGCAAGTTGGATAGAACTACATTAGTTTCTAATGGTCCTAAGGTTAAACAAGACAATTCAGGGAATATAAGGATCGTTTTGGACTATAACGTCCAATACAAGAAATTCGAAAAGATTATTCGGAGGTATTGGCCCATCTTAAAGCAAGATAAAACGCTTGGCCCCGTCCTTCCTGAACGTCCCCAGTTTGTCTATAAAAGGGCCCCCTCCCTTAGAGATAAGCTAGCCCCGGGGGTTATTGATCCACCTCTTGCTTCCGAAAATAGATTATCTAACCTCTTGACAGGTTTTTATGCATGTGGACGTTGCCCAGCCTGTAAACAAGCTAGGGGAAATATCAAAAAACGTAAAGAATTTACAGCTACAGCAACAAAGAAGACATATTTGATTAAAGATTTTATCACATGCTCCACCACAGGGGTGGTTTATATGATGGAATGTGAATGCGGCTTTCAATATGTCGGTAGAACGTCTCGCCCCTTGCATGTCCGCATTGGTGAACACATTACTAACATTAAAAAAGGATTAGACTCACATAATGTCTCCAAGCATTTTAAATTATGTCATAAGCGCAGTCCCGCCAAATTGAAATTTTGGGGAGTCGAAAAGGTTACACCCCACTGGCGAGGGGGTAACTTTATAAGACAATTGAGCCGTCGGGAGTCTTTCTGGGTGTATGAGACCCGTGTGGGAGTACCAAAGGGGCTCAATGTTGAGTTCGATTTGAACTGTTTCATTTCTGACAGATAGTTCATTTTAACAGGGAGGCCTTTATGTTTTTACATTTTATATATTTGAATATCTGGTACTTACTGATTTGTTTTTGTATATGATGACCGTGTTGTAAAAGGTGGCTGCAGAGATGTGTCTTATTTATATTTAGTTTCATATGGTGGGTATTACTATTTTTTCCATCTTCATTTTTTTATATTTATTTTATTTTTACTAATATACCTTGTCTTTTAAATTAATCTTTTTTAACAATGACATTATGGGATTATGTTTGTTGAACTAGAATTGCCCAACGCAATGGTGCTGATTGCATTAGCTATTTTGGGTATTGCTTGTGCCTTTTAGAAGACGCCACCTGGTATAACTATCCCTTCTCTGCTTACACTTCTTCTCAGTTGCAGAGGGATTGGTACCATGTGACATATTTCACCCCATTATAGCTCACGCAGCCTTTGTCTTTAACTAAGAAGGCAGTGCCTATTGACGCAGGCGATCATGTGACCGGAAACCGCGTCATTATGATGACGCGATCGCGGCAGGGTGATGTCTCGACCGCGCTGTGGTTTTACAGTGTGGAACGTCCCTGACGCGGAAGGGAGTGGCTTCCATTAGACCTAGTGAACCACGTGTTCGATAGGCGGGACACAGGGATGGTGCGTTCGCGTCATAGGTCATTCCAACACACCCCCGTTATGAGCAACAGCCAATCATAGTTGTTGGATCCCCTTCCTGTTTACCCAGGAAGGGGAAGTGAATACAGAGGGTTAGCCTTGCGGCCTGACGTCGTGACATCACGACGCCGATCGCTATGGCAACCACTACTAACAATGCATCCTACTCCTGAGTCGAGCGTTTTTATTGGATGAGCGCACTCAGGAGTAACCAATTAACAGATGATATAAACAGGGGTCTGTATACTCAATACTGACTACACCTAAGGATCCATAAACCGCTGAGGAAGTCCTCCGGACGATACGCGTGCGGATTGGTTACATCCTGGTTTAGACGCCCCTGCAGCCATCTTAGACTGTCATCTGTAATATTGTCATACGTTTTTAAGCCTAGCACTGGTCATAGTGCTAATTTTGTGAGTACCGTTTTTTAATAAAGGTATTGTTTTTAATAGTATACAGAGAGCACTATGCATTTTTTTTGTTCATTCCATGTAAACCGAACAATTAAATGGTGATCCCTATTAAAGAAGAGGTCCCTGCCTTCCAGCCAAGATATTACTCTGACCACCATTCGAGTGGTGAACGCCTATCAGACCTTCTTGTTAGTTCAGGGGTCCCTTTAACAAGGTGAGCGGTTTGACTGAAAGGAGGGGGAGCACTGATTTAAAAGCACTTTGGATCTGCATGAAGCACCCTGCACCACCGTTGATACTTATGGTTCATTCACGGACATTTTATACTGATTTATAATTCAGCGCTGCACTTTCTTTTGTATTAGGTCTTTTAGATATGCTTGCCAACGAACTGCATGGCAGGTCAACATATGTCTGGTCAAGCATGTGGTACCCAAGCGGGAGATGTTTTGGCCACGCGAGATACGCTTGAGACATATGTTGCAAATAGCAACGGTGCGATCTGATGCACTCGTCTCAAAAAAGGCCCACACCAAAGAACTTTTTGAATAACGCGCAGAGACTGCAGCGCCCTGCACATGTGGAGCTTTGGGGTGTGATGCAGTCAATGTGCTGCCCTTAGGCTGGCCCCTGGAGGGCATCCTGCCTCGTTGGTGATGTGCCGCCTCCTCCTCCTCCTCCTCCTCCTCTCTCCTATCAGGCACCCACGTTGAGTCAGTGACCTCATCATCCCCTCCCTCCTCATCACTGGAGCAAACCTGGCAGTATGCTGCAGCAGGGGGAGCATGACTGCCAGATTGCTGTCCTTCTTGGGCACCCCCTCTGTCCGTGCTCATGTTACTGCCTTCATCGAGCTCAGTATCATCATCAGAGCCTTCCAAACGCTGGGCATCCTCCTGGAGCATGTACCCAACACTGTGGTCAAACAGTTCGAGGGAATCCTCAGGAGGACATGGTGGAGCTAGGGAAGGAGTCACTGATGACATTGAGCTGAGGGAAGAGGCCGCTGCTTTGCCAGACAAAGCACCCTGGGCATGGGTGAGAGAGGATGAGGAGGATGAGGACGGCTTGGTCATCCACTCGACCAAGTTTTCTGCATGTTGCGGCTCAACACGGCCAGCTGCCGAAAAAAAGGCCAAGCGTGTCCCATGGCCACGGGCTGATGAGGATGCACCGTCTCCACGACCAGCACTAGACACAGAGCCTGCTTGCCCTCTCTTATTGGCTTGTGACTGTCTGCCTCTCCTTCTTGGCCTTCCAGACATACTAATGGCCTGTAGCTGCACTAAGCTGGGATAGAACACCTGTAATTTTCTTCAGGTAGCTTTATATACTGTAACCAGACAAGCCTGCCTGTCAGTAGGAAGATAACAGGAACGGATCTAGCTGAACACTGTGAGCAGGACGCACTGACTGCACTAAATGTAAATAGCAGGAACGGATCTAGCTGAACACTGTGAGCAGGACGCACTGACTGCACTAAATGTAAATAGCAGGAACGGATCTAGCTGAACACTGTGAGCAGGACGCACTGACTGCACTAAATGTAAATAGCAGGAACGGATCTAGCTGAACACTGTGAGCAGGACGCACTGACTGCACTAAATGTAAATAGCAGGAACGGATCTAGCTGAACACTGTGAGCAGGACGCACTGACTGCACTAAATGTAAATAGCAGGAACGGATCTAGCTGAACACTGTGAGCAGGACGCACTGCACTAAATGTAAATAGCAGGAACGGATCTAGCTGAACACTGTGAGCAGGACGCACTGCACTAAATGTAAATAGCAGGAACAGATCTAGCTGAACACTGTGAGCAGGACGCACTGCACTAAATGTAAATAGCAGGAACAGATCTAGCTGAACACTGTGAGCAGGATGCACTGCACTCAATGTAAATAGCAGGAACGGATCTAGCTGAACACTGTGAGCAGGACGAACTGCACTAAATGTAAATAGCAGGAACAGATCTAGCTGAACACTGTGAGCAGGACGCACTGCACTAAATGTAAATAGCAGGAACGGATCTAGCTGAACACTGTGAGCAGGACGCACTGCACTAAATGTAAATAGCAGGAACAGATCTAGCTGAAAACTGTGAGCAGGACGCACTGACTGCACTAAATGTAAATAGCAGGAACAGATCTAGCTGAACACTGTGAGCAGGACGCACTGACTGCACTAAATGTAAATAGCAGGAACGGATCTAGCTGAACACTGTGAGCAGGACGCACTGCACTAAATGTAAATAGCAGGAACGGATCTAGCTGAACACTGTGAGCAGGACGCACTGCACTCAATGTAAATAGCAGGAACGGATCTAGCTGAACACTGTGAGCAGGACGAACTGCACTAAATGTAAATAGCAGGAACAGATCTAGCTGAACACTGTGAGCAGGACGCACTGCACTAAATGTAAATAGCAGGAACGGATCTAGCTGAACACTGTGAGCAGGACGCACTGCACTAAATGTAAATAGCAGGAACAGATCTAGCTGAACACTGTGAGCAGGACGCACTGCACTAAATGTAAATAGCAGGAACGGATCTAGCTGAACACTGTGAGCAGGACGCACTGCACTAAATGTAAATAGCAGGAACAGATCTAGCTGAACACTGTGAGCAGGACGCACTGCACTAAATGTAAATAGCAGGAACGGATCTAGCTGAACACTGTGAGCAGGACGCACTGCACTAAATGTAAATAGCAGGAACGGATCTAGCTGAACACTGTGAGCAGGACGCACTGACTGCACTAAATGTAAATAGCAGGAACAGATCTAGCTGAACACTGTGAGCAGGACGCACTGACTGCACTAAATGTAAATAGCAGGAACGGATCTAGCTGAACACTGTGAGCAGGACGCACTGACTGCACTAAATGTAAATAGCAGGAACGGATCTAGCTGAACACTGTGAGCAGGACGCACTGACTGCACTAAATGTAAATAGCAGGAACGGATCTAGCTGAACACTGTGAGCAGGACGCACTGCACTAAATGTAAATAGCAGGAACAGATCTAGCTGAACACTGTGAGCAGGACGCACTGCACTAAATGTAAATAGCAGGAACAGATCTAGCTGAACACTGTGAGCAGGACGCACTGCACTAAATGTAAATAGCAGGAACAGATCTAGCTGAACACTGTGAGCAGGACGCACTGCACTAAATGTAAATAGCAGGAACAGATCTAGCTGAACACTGTGAGCAGGACGCACTGACTGCACTAAATGTAAATAGCAGGAACAGATCTAGCTGAACACTGTGAGCAGGACGCACTGCACTCAATGTAAATAGCAGGAACGGATCTAGCTGAACACTGTGAGCAGGACGAACTGCACTAAATGTAAATAGCAGGAACAGATCTAGCTGAACACTGTGAGCAGGACGCACTGCACTAAATGTAAATAGCAGGAACGGATCTAGCTGAACACTGTGAGCAGGACGCACTGACTGCACTAAATGTAAATAGCAGGAACGGATCTAGCTGAACACTGTGAGCAGGACGCACTGCACTAAATGTAAATAGCAGGAACGGATCTAGCTGAACACTGTGAGCAGGACGCACTGCATTAAATGTAAATAGCAGGAACAGATCTAACCTAATCTAGCTAACTCAAATCAAATGACACTGTCTGTCTCTCTCTCTATCAGCACACCGGAACACACTACACAGGGCCGCCGTGCAGGCGGCCTTATATAGTGTGGGGCGTGTACTAAATCCCCTGAGCCATAATTGGCCAAAGCCACCCTGGCTTTGGCCAATTACAGCTCTCTCTACTGACGGCGCTTTGATTGGCCAAGCATGCGGGTCATAGTGCATGCTTGGCCAATCATCAGCCAGCAATGCACTGCGATGCCGCAGTGAATTATGGGCCGTGACGCGCCACACGAATTTGGCGCGAACGGCCCATAACGTTCGCAATTCGACGGACGGTCGAACAGCCGATGTTCGAGTCGAACATGCGTTCGATTCGAACACGAAGCTCATCCCTAGTAGAGACAACATAAATATTGTGCTGACACACACAGATACCTCAACCTACACAGAATCAGTACTGTATATTGACACAGGTAAAAACCACTGAAGATATGGTGTAGGTACTACACTGGCACAAGCAAAAGAATGTCCAGAGAGAGAGAGTACATACATACTGGAACTTTAGGGCTGGATTAACATAGCGGCTATTGAAGCTGAAGCTCCAGGCTCCTTACCAGGCCCATTTGCTCAAAAAAAAAATCTAAAAAAAAAAAATCTTTTGAGTTTCAAGGGTCATAGAGACCCCAAATTGAGGGGGGGGGGGGTAGCCGAAGACCTACCCCACCACTGGTCAAAATTTGGGGCTTCTAGAACCCATGGTTCAGGAGATACGAGGCTCCTTGCGCAGCCTGTCAGAAGCTACATACAGAGTGTCCAGTTTGAATACAAGCTGGCACACTCTGTTTGCAGCAGACTGAGAGGATGAGCTCACAGTGCCTCGCCTCACTTATTGTCACTTATTGATCAGCTTGGAGCCTTGGACCAATGGTAAAGTACCATTGGCCCCAGATGTCCAATAAAAGACACATGCTCCCTTTCAGCCCAGTCCTCTTAATTACAAGGAAATACATGGGTTTATGGGTATAAGGTTTACCCATAATCCCATGTTTTTCTCACACAGTTAAGAGGGAGAATGAGAATCTTCTGCTGCTAAAAAGGTACTGTTTTAAACAAGCTAAATCATATATGAAGCACTGACCCCCGAAGGAGCTGCTGTTTAAATTTTTGGGTCTTACCGTTACCTCAATGTTTCACCGTGCCCATCACAGGGGTCCCATTAGAGAAATGTTCAATGATGTCTGCACCAAACAGTTACTTTTTCTCCAATTCTTTTATTCAACAAAGTCATTACACATACTGTGAGGGTTGCATCCTTCAATTGAATTTCCAGGCTTCTCCTGAGATACCAGCATACTTTGCTCGGTCACCTCCAGGAAAGTCCTCCCCCGGTTTCCTTCAATTGATCGGCTTCTCTTAGCAGGCAAGACAGCACAGGACCACCCTCTGGATCAGCAGGCCCCAGAACTCCTGGGCCTACTTCTTTAGTAACACAGCCTCGGGTCAGCCGCCCCGAGAAAGCAGAGCTGCCACACCACACCTTGGTTCAGGAGGGCCTTCAAGTCGGGAACCACCCAAAACACATTGGCGCCTGTACCTTAAGTACCCCTTACCCAGAATGCACGGCGAGTGAACCACTCCCACTGGGCTGTTCCCGAGTAAAAGGGGTACCCAATGCATCTAGCCTGTTGCCTTTCCAACACTTACCGATGGCTACAGCAACACCCACGGCCAAGTGGAAACTGACACAACCCAGCTGAACTGATACAGAAACCAGCGAATTTACCATAATTAGTCTGAGCTACAGCTTCAGACAAACTTAAATTTACATAAATAGCACCTGCCCATCAGCAGCAGGGGCACTACATGTATTATTATGCTATATCTTATAAGATAATAATTTATTATTTATCTATTTAGTGTTAAATTACTGGTTGGAAGTTATAACTTCAAACGTAAGTAATATGTCCATTAAGCCACCTGATTGAGTACAGTTTTTGAAAATATAGTAAATTACTTTAAAAACAACATATAATAATTATTTGTATATTGCTATGGTAATTAACGCCTTGCACCCAGGCCAATTCTGACACTTCTCACCTACATGTAATAATCATAATTTTTTTGATAGAAAGAACCCCAGAACAAGAACCCTCAGAACCCTAGGGAATAATGGTGGTCGTTGCAACTTTTTATGTTACATGGTATTTGCACAGCAATTTTTCAAACGTATTTTTTTTGGAAAGAATTTTATGAATTAAAAAAAACAAAACAAAAAAAACACTAAAGTTAGTACGATTTTTTTGTATACTATGAAAGATGATGTTACGCTGAGTAAATAGATACCTAACATTTCACACTTTACAATTGCGCACACTTGTGGAATGGCGCCAAACTACAGTACTTAAAAATTTCCATAGGCGATGCTTTAAAATTTTTTACAGGTTTACAGGTTACATGTTTAAAATTACAGAGGAGGTCTAGTACTCGAATTATTATTATATTGTCATTTCTTTAGCTGCAGCATCTTTCACTGCCTGTCAAACTCGACTATTGATTTCAGTGGGGCCACTCTGCAACTGCAAGCCAAACTCGCCTCGTCCAACAATGTAAAAATACCGTTTAGCAATGTAAAAAAAACCGAGGAGGCGGCGATAGCACCTCATGAACGCCTGTCAGCTGGTGCTATATCACTCATTGAAAAGAAATCCACCACAGATTACTTTTCAGAGGGCAGTAAGCATTAACGAAAATGTGAAAGAAACTTGAAACACATCATCCATTTCACACGCCCCACAAACCAGGTCACTCTCCAGCCACTTCCCATGTTAGCCACCTCCTTTCAACTTATATCAAAGATGACCATTTCCCAACCTGCAGATAATAGACCCTACTCCAAAAGATATCACTCCCAGTTACTCCCCCTACCTGCTGATTGATATCCCTCCATGACCACCTCACACCCCCCTGCTGACAGACCTCTATCCCCAGCCTGTCCCCACACACCCTCTCACCTGCTGACCTGTGGATGGGAGAATCACTTCCGCAGTGTTATTGTGTTTCCAGTGGGAAACTTCCCTATCCACAGAATACAATGATCAGTGTTGCTTACTATAGCTGGCAGCACTGATTGTTTTGGGAAAAACCTGACAGGCTGGTTTTACTCAAGTCAATTAATAGATTGACTTGTGTACAACCAGCTAGTCCATACCAAATCAAAATGATCCCTGCTGTCTCTGGGACCCGTGCGTGTCCCAGCAGACAGTGGTAGTCTATGCCCGGAAGTGGGTGCAAATACCTGTATAAGAAGGGGGAAGGGTTCCAAAAAGCGGAGGTTCAATTTTTGTGTGAACCTCCGCTTTAAGTAGATCTCGCGCTGAGGAAAAATGTGAAGTGAGCAATTGATTGTGAAAAATTAAATAAGCTGCTCCCCTGCAATTATAGACAATGCTAACTCGATTATCAGTGAAAGTGGTAGGGGGTGCTAGTTTATAAATTGATTACCTAAAAAAAATTTGTACAAAGTATGATTATACAATATGCAACCAGGTATAAATGAAAGTGCTCTGTGCAAAACCATAATTGCATTTTCATATATAACAGTATACCCAGGATACCCTGGTCCATCTCCAGCATTCACGGAAGCAAGTGCAAAGACCCACAAAGCCTATTTTGATCTTTTTTTAGTTAAAGAGGCTGTTCTTCCGATGAGTAGGAATTTTTACCATACAAATCAGGTGCAACATATCTGTTTATGGTGATGGTGGCAAGTTTTGGATATTTTTCACAGCAACTCATCACAGAAGAATTTATGGACTTTTCAAAATGAATATATCCACATATGTTTACTGTTATATATGAAATGTAATTATGGTTTTGCACAGAGCACTTTCATTTATACCTGGTTGCATATGGTATAACTATACTTTGCACAATTTTTTTTTAGGTAATCAATTTAACAACTAGCGCCCCCTACCACATTCACTGACCATTCTTTTACCAGTAGATTGTTGCAGCACTGGGGTCACATTAATTGTTGCAGTATACTTAAGGTGTCTCATGCAACAATCTATATGCTACCTATACAGCAAATGTGGCACATGGAAAGTTCAGCATAGTATATGCTACTGCAATGTAAGGCCCCTTTCACACGAGAGGTTCGATCGAGTCCACCTGTCAGTTTTTTAGGCAGACCCAATCAGACCTTCCATTTTCCTATATGGGCAGTCAGATGTAAATGGACTTGTGTCTGTTTACACCCGACTACAAACAGAAGGGGGATCTGTTCCCCTTAATCTGGCCAGATCAGAACTGAGGGCAGTCGGATGTAAACGGCAGCCGGTCCATTTACATACGACTGCCCAAAGAGCAGAATGAACACAGACTTGTTACCCAGCAGCTCCGCTCAGTTCAGCAGGGGATCCGTGGACAGATCCCCTGCTGAGCAAAACTAGATGCAGCCCATGTGAAAGGGGCCTAAGAGCCACCTATATTATATAAACTTTGTTTAATTACCTTTAAAAGCAGATCTCAGACCTTGCAGCCCTGGAGGAGCTGTGTGCAGGCAGCTGTATGTACAGGTATGTTCTTTACCACAGTGTCTGGAAGACAGCACATGCCCACACACCAATGACATGAAATCATTTGATTTTCAGATCAGTAAATGTCCACAAGCTTAATTTTGGGAGCCTCCTCATTTGGCGTTGACTCCTGGGTAGGGATGAGCTTCGAGTTCGAGTCGAACTCATGTTCGACTCGAACATTGGCTGTTCGCAAGTTCGCCGAAC
Organism: Lithobates clamitans; assembly: GCA_037952925.1. Lineage (NCBI taxonomy): Eukaryota > Metazoa > Chordata > Amphibia > Anura > Ranidae > Lithobates > Lithobates clamitans. The sequence goes on along the minus strand of JBBGZY010000240.1, from coordinate 4,147,981 downwards.
ACCGAACAATTTGGGGTGTTCGCGGCAAATTCGAATGCCGCGGAACACCCTTTAAAAGTCTATGGGAGAAATCAAAAGTGCTAATTTTAAAGGCTTATATGCAAGTTATTGTCATAAAAAGTGTTTGGGGACCCGGGTCCTGCCCCAGGGGACATGTATCAATGCAAAAAAAAGTTTTAAAAACGGACGTTTTTTCAGGAGCAGTGATTTTAATAATGCTTAAAGTCAAACAATAAAAGTGTAATATCCCTTTAAATTTCGTACCTGGGGGGTGTCTATAGTATGCCTGTAAAGGGGCGCATGTTTCCCGTGTTTAGAACAGCCTGACAGCAAAATGACATTTCGAAGGAAAAAAAGCCATTTAAAACTACCCGCTGCTATTGCATTGCCGATGTTCTGCCGAATAAGTTCCGCTCGGCGGATAAGTTCCTCACTGTACTGCGCATGCGCAGTACGATCCGGCGGAAATAGCCGAAGCGGAACAGCTGAAAATCAGCTGTACACGGCGCCTGTAAGAGGGCCCCGCGCGGGCACGCTTCGCTCGCCACGCTTCGGGCACGGCCTCGCTGCGCTCGGCACTTTTAGATTCCCCCTCTAGGTCCACTTGGATGGTGGGGAAGAAATCTGGACCCAGAGCGCAGGCGCCGTGTACAGCCGATTGTGGATTTTGAGCTTCGGCTATCTCCGCCGGCTGACAGTAGTTGGTACTGCGCAGGCGCTGCGCCTGCGCAGTACAGGGGAGGAACTTATCCGCCGAGGGAACTTTCTCGGCAAGACACCGACAATACACATAGAAGTTCATTGATAAAAACGGCATGGGAATTCCCCACAGGGAAGCCCCGAACCAAAATTAAAAAAAAAAAAAAATGACGTGGGGGGGTCCCCCTAAACTCCATACCAGGCCCTTCAGGTCTGGTATGGATATTAAGGGGAACCCCGGCCAAAATAAAAAAAAAATGACGTGAGGTTCCCCCTAAATTCCATACCAGACCCTTCAGGTCTGGTATGGATTTTAAGGGGAACCCCGCGCCAAAAAAAAAAAAAAACGGCGTGGGGTTCCCCCAAAAATCCATACCAGACCCTTATCCGAGCACGCAACCTGGCAGGCCGCAGGAAAAGAGGGGGGGACGAGAGTGCGCCCCCCCCCCTGAACCGTACCAGGCCACATGCCCTCAACATTGGGAGGGTGCTTTGGGGTAGCCCCCCAAAACACCTTGTCCCCATGTTGATGAGGACAAGGGCCTCATCCCCACAACCGTGGCCGGTGGTTGTGGGGGTCTGCGGGCGGGGGGCTTATCGGAATCTAGAAGCCCCCTTTAACAAGGGGACCCCCAGATCCTGCCCCCCCCCCTGTGTGAAATGGTAAGTGGATACTTACCCCTACCATTTCACTAAAAAAGTGTCAAAATAGTTAAAAATGACAAGAGACAGTTTTTGACAATTCCTTTATTTAAATGCTTCTTCTATCTTCCTTCATCTTCTTCTTCTTCTGGTTCTTCTGGCTCTTCTGGTTCTTCCTCCGGCGTTCTCGTCCAGCATCTCCTCCGCGGCGTCTTCTATCTTCTTCTCCTCGGGCCGCTCCGCACCCATGGCATGAGGGGAGGCTCCCGCTCTTCTCTTCATCTTCTTCTTCATCCTCTTCTCTTCTTCATCTTCTTCATCTTCTCTTCTTAATTTTCTTCTGCGGGCCGCTCCGCATCCATGCATGGAGGGAGGCTCCCGCTGTGTGACGGCGTCTCCTCGTCTGACGGTTCTTAAATAACGGGCGGCTATTGCATTGCCTTCTATGTGTATTGTCGACAATGCAATAGCCGCGGGTAGTTTTAAATGGCTTTTTTTCCTTCGAAATGTCATTTTGCTGTCAGGCTGTTCTAAACACGGGAAACATGCGCCCCTTTACAGGCATACTATAGACACCCCCCAGGTACGAAATTTAAAGGGATATTACACTTTTATTGTTTGACTTTAAGCATTATTAAAATCACTGCTCCTGAAAAAACAGCCGTTTTTAAAACTTTTTTTTGCATTGATCCATGTCCCCTGGGGCAGGACCCGGGTCCCCAAACACTTTTTATGACAATAACTTGCATATAAGCCTTTAAAATTAGCACTTTTGATTATTCATGTTCGTGTCCCATAGACTTTAACGGTGTTCGCGTGTTCGAGCGAACTTTTTTCCTGTTCGCATGTTCTGGTGCGAACCGAACAGGGGGGTGTTCGGCTCATCCCTACTCCTGGGCAAGAACAAGCTCTCTGCATTTGCAATACATGTGAAGCATGTGGCCTACCACTCATTTGCTGCTTTTATCCCTATTCCCAGCCAATATTATTTTGTTTGATAGTTTTTTACCCTACTCCTTTTTTTTCTCTGCATCCTTGTTTTCCTGTTGAAAGTGCAGTTGTTGAGATAATCGATTTCTCTGATTCGGGTCTCAGAATAATAGAAATGATATACTGTATGTTAGTCTCTTTTACCTATTTATTGTCTACTACCCTTTTGGGATTATTTATGAATTATTTGATTTTGATTATATTTTTCATTATTATGTCATTCTTTTGAATGAATTCATGATTTTGCAATAGTTTTTTTCTGGATAATGCGTTAAGCAGTTTAATTATGTATTGGGTTGTGCTTTTGTAGGATTTAGAACATGTTTGAATAACTATGAGCTTGCGATATTGTCTCTACAATAAAATTGATTGGCTCGATCTATTATATTTCTTATTGCCGTCTATTATATATATTTTCTTTTTTTTTTTTTTTTTACAGACCGGAGTCTATATTAGTCCCCTAACCCACAATAGAAAATACACTGATTCCACTGTACAGTAGACGTAAATAGTATGTTTTGGGAAATTTGCATATCAATTCTGGAAATTGTAATTGTATATAGATTAGGGAGGGTATAGAAGGCTTATTCTGCATACAGTATGTATGCTTAATAACACCTGTTTTTTCATTGTTATCCTTTTTTTAATAGCAATGTGCGATTGTACTAGTCATTATTGCAGGGAAGTTATGTTCATTATATTACATATTTTTGCCCTTACTGGGCATACTTGAACTCAGCAAATGAAGTCACAATTCTTGATCTGCATGTTTATTACAGCATTGAGGTAGATTTGCATGCCAACCAAGCATCTAGTATTTGTCCACACAGGATATAACAGTATTTTGAAAAAGGATATCACAGACTTTGCTGTAAAAACAACAATATAGCAATATAACACATAAGCTACCTCATGCAAAATGCCTTAACAGGAGGCGAATTAGAGTTTTTAAGAATCATTGTCACAAAGGGCTTCATGTACAAACATTGTTCTGAAGAAAAGTGTTCTTGATTTCTGCAATAAGACAGTCTTAACGTTAGAGTACTTTTCATTTATGAATTATATTGCAAACATAATATTTCATCCAAACGTGTGACTACTAAAGCAGAAAATGAGGTTTGGCAAATATGTATTAATGGCATCATGTTTAAACTATTGATATGGGGCAGTTGACAAGGGTAACCTATCATAAAGTTGCACAACAGCTCAGGAAATATAGCCATATAAGCTAGGTATCCTTTTGCTCTAGATAGTGAATTTGAGTGAGAGGGGTTGACTCGACCCCAAGAGTCCTTCAAATGGAGCTGCACTGATCCTGCCAGTGAGATCTTGAAGTGTGCTCAGGGCATTTGAAGTACTGACCTCCTAGACAGAATAGGTCTCTGGAATTCAGAAGCAAAGATAATTGTGAAAATCATTGCAACCTCAAGTCTGGTGGCATACCTCAAGGGCCACCTGAGAATTGGCTGGCCTGACAAGTCACACTGTGCACCTGCTATTGTATTGTATTCCAAAATTTTAACAGATGGTAACTTCTGCTGTGAGTAAATGAATTATTCTACATTAAACACTGCCGTCACTTGTTTCAGAATCTCAGTTTTTTAAATAAACAAGAAAAAATATTGCAGGGGTAGAAAATATTGCCTAAATATCTCTACATAGCTCAGGAAGGTATAGCAGAAATTGAAGTAAGAAACTGATCGTGAAGAAAGGAATGCAACACCCAAAATATATTGTCCTACAAATGAATTCATGTAAAACCTGCAGATAGTTGTACCTGTACATTTTGTAGTGTGCAAGGTTTTGGGGGTACATGACATAACCTGACACATTCTGGTGGGTTGGAAAATCTATAGTATATTTAAATTCATTCTTAGGTTTAGGAAACTTTGAAATATATTATTTAATATTTATCATGTATTTAAGTTTCATGTATAAGAACTGCTGTTAATTAATTTTTTTCCAGATTATTTTAAACTCCATGCACAAATACCAGCCCAGGTTACATATTGTCAAAGCAGATGAAAACAATGCCTTTGGATCCAAAAACACAGCATTCTGTACACATGTATTTTCAGAGACAGCATTTATATCTGTGACGTCTTATCAGAATCACAAGGTGAGTTTAAGCCTTTAAATCTGTTTTCATTGACTTTAAAACCTTAAAGTATAACTAAAGGCAAAACTTTCTTTTTATTTTTGGATAGAGTAGAGAGGGATTAGAACACCTGTCAGTTTTTATTGCTGTCTGTGTCCCCATTAAGGAGATTCACCCTCTCTTTTTGTCCTGTTTACCATTATCATTGAAAGTGAAAGTAAAAGAAAATCCTAAATTTTGGGTGTCCCCTGAAAAGTAATAGAGGGACACTAGTTCTGGTGACCTAGGGGACCCCAAGGAATTCCTTTAATTTGCAGGGATTTCCTCTCACTTTGGCTATGGGACAGGAAGTGAGGAAAAATCTCTGCAATGGGACACAGATGGTGGGAAAAAAATCTAACAGGGGTTATAAGTTATAACCCTCCCTTGCTTTATCCAAAATTTTAAAAAAAAGTTTTGCCTATAGTTTTACATTAAACTAAATTGTAACTACATTTTTATAGATTTGGCTAAAGTCATAAGTGGCTAGAACCACTGTCAGTTTTTTTATTAAGGTCTGTGTACGTCAGGGAGATTAATACTCTGTAATTGTGCATGAGAGACTCTTTACTGTGAATGTGAACAATGTAAAAGAAAGTGAGGGCAAATTCAGATTTTTGAGTTGTCACCAGAACAAGAATAGAGGGGAAATCTTCAGATGGGGGGCACCGTTTTATATAACAACTGTTGTAGAGAGGATTTCCTTCACATTGCAAAAATATATATTTTTGCTTCCTGTCTACAAGGGCTCTTGTCCTGCGGGCTGTGGCTGATATAGACGAAGCCCATCTCTTCCCCAGCGGAGGTGTTTAGAATAGGCCATAAAATAGAAGACTAAACCCACAAAAAAGATACCCTAGAGAGACTTCGGTAGGCACATTCATCACCTAAGGACGCTTGCCAGAAGGTTTAGCTGAGCTGGGAGAGGTTATGCCTGGTTAGGATATTCCTGTCTTTTTTTGCCCAGTGTCCATTCACCTGCAGGTGGGTGCATAACACAACTAGTCATAAATATGAAGTGTCCTGTGATGTACAATTAGGAAAAAAAAAAAAAAACAAGAGCAGTTTAAACCCTATCGTATACACATTTTTTTTTAAAGTTTTTTTTGGATATCTCTTAACTATTTTACATTTACTTATTTTACAATAAAATATGTATTCTTACCTAAGTGTGTGTTTTATGTGTATTTATACTTGTATTCAATAATAATAGTATCTCATAATACCATATGTACTGCATTATTCTTTCTTTTCCACAAATCAAATTCATGAAGAAGAAAATTCTCAACTTAGCTAACACTAAGCACTTACCACGGTAAGTAGCACACATTTATGCTATAGGCTGATCTTAAATAAGATGTGTTTTCTAAATTACCCCATGCAATATTAAATTGAAACATTTCAAAAATAATACCCTTTGGGATATTGCTTAATGAATCAGCTAACTCATAAACCTTGAGATGTCATTCAAACAGAACAGCAAATCTAATAATGACGAGAAAATCTTGCTCATAAATCTAAGGTGAAAACTTATTACCGCACGTGTATTTGCTGAGACATTATGAACACAGTGACCATAAAACCTAGTGGTTTACAGCTGTATCAAATCCGAGCAGAGATGTGAGCTGGGGCACTACCACAGAATAAACTGCAACATAACATAAGTATGGTCCACACATACATCCTCAAGTGATTGGTAGGCTGAGAAAATAGAATCTAAAGTTGATCATACACTGGTAGATTTTTGTATGAATGTTTGTACAAAGAATCTCATCAGTACATTCGATAACGCCAGCAGAGACTTGACGAAGTACTTCAAAATGTAATTTGCTTGGAACATTCCATTTTGGAATAAGTAGAATTTCCCGTATAAAAACTACAGTCACTCTTATGCCGCGCACACGCGATCGCACAATCCGACAACAAAATCCATGTTTTTCTTCTGACGGATGTTGGCTCAAACTTGTCTTGCATACTCACGGTCACACAAATGTTGTCGGAAATTCCAAACGTCAAGAACGCGGTGACGTACAACGAGCCGAGAAGACTGAAGTTCAATAGCCACTGCGGCTCTTCTGCTTGATTCCGAGCATGCATGGAATTTCGTGCATCGGAATTGTGTACACACGATCGGAATTTCCAACAACGGATTTTGTTGTTGGATAATTTGAGATCCAGATCTCAAATTTTGTTTGTTGGAAATTCCGACAGAAAATGTATGATGGAGCATACACACAGTCGGAATTTCCGACAACAAGCTCCCATCGAACATTTGTTGTCGGAAATTCCGACTGTGTGTACGCGGCATTAGAATTTAGTTTGAAAAAATTTCCCATCCTATTTCTTTGATTTTTTTTCATGACTACAGTCCAAAGCAATCAATGATTTGATCCCATTAACTACTGTATTACAAAAATTGTAAAAAAAAATTCTATTGGTGTATAACCAGTTTTAGATTTTATTAGCAAATACAAGTGCAGCATACCCCTTTATGCTGATTGGTATCATATCATCATAGACACAAATGGGGTTTGCTGTCACCCTGCCACATGGTAGGATAATTATCCACTCTCAGAATTGCTCAGTGAAAGTTGATAAGACACAATTTTTTTATTATGAAAAAATGCAGCCTTCCAAAGTATATTTGCTAATTATGGTGATCACATGATCAAGAGCCACACAAATTGGTTTCTAGTCCTCTCTCCAGGACCTGGAGCTGTAAATTTCACCATGATCATCTTATTTGGCCAATCATGATGATCACATGTTTAAGAACCACTCAGAATGGTTTTCGATCTCTTTTGCAGTTCCCAGTAGCAGAAATGTTAATTGACATTCCCTGACATGGGGAACTTTCCAGGAGAATGTTAATCTACTGATGCTGAGCAGGAAGGGATTAAAGAGGTTTACAACTTCTACTTAGAATGTGAAAAACTCATTGAAATCTTGCACTGCTAACCAGCAGATGTTGTACCACTCATACCTCACCCTTCAGCTAATAAAGACACTGCAAAGCACATTAGAGGCCAGTACCATGCTTTTATCAGCGTGGAATTGCTTGATTCTGGAAACCCATGTGCTGCCAATAAGTTTATGTGGCTGGACTGTCTTGTAAAATCCTGTGGTGAGCAGTGTCAGCTTCAAAATTGTTCTGGCCTCACTGGCAGAGGTATGAGCACTAGTCAGCATCCGGGAGGTTGCCAACAGGTTTTTTACTTTGTACATGAAAGCAGAAACTCTCATTAGCATTAGTTTGTTGAAAATTCATATTTAATGGCTGATCAACATTTTATAGCTAATAGAAGATTTTAACAACATATAATCAAACAAAAATTTGTGTAAATAGTTTGAACGAAAGCTGAAGTAATTGCAAATGCGTCTTCCTCTCATCAGAACAATACAGTTTCCACATCTAGAGTTTAGTACACTAGAAGGTAACCACCTATATGCATTGGTATTATAAACTCAAGAACCTAAAATCAGCAGAACTGTTTATTGAGTTTGTATTAATATGACATGTTAAAATGGTTTGGGTTCTTCTAATTTTCATTTGTATGCATTTTATACACTGTTATTTATTTCACTTATTGTTTTTAGATTACCCAGTTGAAAATTGAAAATAATCCATTTGCCAAAGGCTTCAGGGGAAGTGATGACAGTGACCTCCGTGTGGCTCGCCTGCAAAGGTAAAAAAATTAAAAATTGTATTTGTTACCTGAGAAACGTTTTTACTAATTTATTGATTGCAGTCATATAACTTCATCCTTTACAGAGAGAACAGATCCAGTAATTTTACTTCTACCAGAACTGTACACACAAAGGTGTCTGTTTATGAAACTGTGAACAGTGGTAATCCCTAGGATCACCCCTGATCTCAGTCCATTAACTGTTTATGAAGCAGAGATAATCGGGGGCAGAACGTGTTCTCCACCGATGATCTCCGCACACAAAGAATCTGTCATTGACTGACACAGAAACGGCCAGTTTACGAAGCTGCGATCTCAGCACTTCACTGGCGATCTGAGTCAGATTTCATACTCCCCGAGTCACCAGCTCAGAGGTGGTGAATTGGGGAGTGAAGAGAGAATCCCGGGGGAAGGAGGAAGATTTTTTACTTCCTCCTTCCTCGATCAGACCCCCCAAGACAGTAACCATGTCCCCCTGCTATGTCTATTGTGTGTATATATATATATATATATATATATATATATATATATATATATATATATATATATATAATGTGAGTGTGCATACAGTATCTCACAAAAGTGAATACACCCCTCACATTTTTGTAAATATTTTATTATATCTTTTCATGTGACAACACAGGAGGAAGTGACACTTTGCTGCAATGTAAAGTAGTGAGTGTACAGCTTGTATAACAGGGTAAATTTGCTGTCCCCTCAAAATAACTCAAAACACAGCCATTATTGTCTAAACAGCTGGCAACAAAAGTGAGTACACCCCTAAGTGAAAATGTTCAAATTGGGCCCAATTAGCCATTTTTCCTCCCCAGCATCATGTGACTCATTAGTGTTACAAGGTCCCCAGTGTGAATGGGGAGCAGGTGTGGTAAATTGCGTGTTATCGCTCTCATTCTCTCATACTGGTCACTGGAAGTTCAACATGGCACCTCATGGCAAAGAACTCTCTGAGGATCTGAAAAAAAGAATTGCTGCTCTACATAAAGATGGCCTAGGCTATAAGAAGATTGCCAAGACCCTGAAACTGAGCTGCAACACGGTGCCCAAGACCATACAGCAGTTTAACAGGATAGGTTCCACTCAAAACAGGCCTCACCATGGTCAACCAAAGAAGTTGCGTGCACATGCTCAGCGTCATATCCAGAGGTTGTCTTTGGGAAATAGATGTATGATATGCCATTATTGCTGCAGAGGTTGAAGGAGTGGGGGGTCAGCCTGTCAGTGTTTAGACCATGCACCGCACACTGCATGAAATTGGTCTGCATACCTGTCGTCCCAGAAGGAAGCCTCTTCTAAAGATACACAAGAAAGCCTGCAAGCAGTTTGGTGAAGACAAGCAGAGTAAGGACATGGATTACTGGAACCATGTCCTGTGGTCTGATGAGACCAAGATAAACTTATTTGGTTTAGATGTTGTCAAGCGTGTGTGGCGGCAACCAGGTGAGGAGTAATAAGACAACTGTGTCTTGCCTACAGTGAAGCATGGTGGTGGGATTGTCATGGTCTGGGGCTGCATGAGTGCTACCGGCACTGGGGAACTACAGTTCATTGAGGGAACCATGAATGCCAACATGTACTGTGACAAACTGAAGCAGAGCATGATGCCCTCCCTTTGGAGACTGGGCCGCAGGGCAGTATTCCAACATGATAACAACCCCAAACACACCTCAAAGACGACCACTGCCTTGCTAAAGAGGCTGAGGGGAAAGGTGATGGACTGGCCAAGCATGTCTCCAGACCTAAACCCTATTGAGCATCTGTGGGGCAATCTCAAATGGAAGGTGTCAAGGTCTCCAACATCCACCAGCTCTGTGATGTCGTCATAGAGGAGTGGAAGAGGACTCCAGTGGAAACCTGTGAAGCTATGTTGAACTCTATGCCCAAGAGAGTTAAGGCAGTGCTGGAAAATAATGGTGGCCACACAAAATATTGATACTTTGGGCCCAATTTGGACATTTTCACTTAGGGGTGTACTCACTTTTGTTGCCAGCGGTTTAGACATTAATGGCTGTTTGTTAAGTGATTTTGAGGGCTTAGCAAATTTACGCTGTTATATAAGCTGTACACTCATTACTTTACATTGTTGCAAAGTGTAATTTCTTCAGTGTTGTCACATGAAACAATGTGAGGGGTGTACTCACTTTTGTGAGATACTGTGTATGTATATATATATATATATATATATATATATATATATATATATATATATATATAGTGTAGGGGGACAGATATTTTATTAACTAGGTGGGCAGTCTCCTCCGGGAATGTCCGTGTACTGAGCAGTGATAATTTATCACTGCTTAATAAACGGACACCTCAAGTGTTTCAGTGAATTTCTGGTACTGTAATCTAGTTATGTCTTACGAGATTCCAATATCAGGGGGCGTTCTCCACTGTTGTAAGTGTTTGTAGATCGCTTCACTGCTCTAAAGGAGAAGAGATCTACACCGCTTCATAAACTGGCACTCAGAGGAGAACGGTCTCCTCTGTGAATGCCAGAGAACGGTGCAGTGAATATTTATCACTGCTTCATAAACGGACATCAAACTCTCTAGTGTTAATAAAAAATAACCATTTATTTTGCATGTATGATATTCAAGAGGAAACTCAAGAGTAAATATGGATAGAACATACAAACTTATTCCTCATCAGAACTGAATCTAAAAGTTTAGTGATATCAGAAAATAAAGTGTGATAAGACTTAAAGTGATTGTAAAGGATTTTTTTTTAAAAATAACAAACATGTCATACTGCCCTCCACTGTGCAGTTCGTTTTGCACAGAGTGGCCCTCAAGCATCCTCTTCTGGGGTCCCCCAGTGGCTCTCGCAGCTCCTTCCCGCATCAGATAACCCCCTAGGAGAAGCATTCTCCCAAGGGGGTTACCTTGCGGGCGTGCTCCCGAGTCCAGCATTTGCATCCACAGACACAAATGCCGGACTCGGCCCCGCCCCCTAGTGCCTGTGTCATTGGATTTGATTGGCAGGAGCCAATGGCTGCGCTGCTATCAATCTATCCAATCAAGAGCCGGGACCCCGTGGAGAGAGGGACAGCGCATCCCCGCCAAGGAGATAAAGGGGCTCAGGTAAGCAAAACGGGGGGGGCTATAATATATATACATTTTTGTAAATATTTTCCTCTATCTTTTCATGTGACAACACTGAAGAAATGACACTTTGCTACAATGTAAAGTAGTCAGTGTACAGCTTGTATAACAGTGTAAATTTGCTGTCCCCTCAAAATAACTCAACACACAGCCACTAATGTCTAAACCGCTGGCAACAAAAGTGAGTACACCCCTAAGTGAAAATGTCCAAAAGTGTCAATATTTTGTGTGGCCACCATTATTTTCAAGCACTGCCTTAACCCTCTTGGGCATGGAGTTCACCAGAGCTTCACAAGTTGCCACTGGAGTCCTCTTCCACTCCTTCATGCCGACATCACGGAGCTGGTGGATGTTAGAGACCTTTCGCTCCTCCCCCTTCCGTTTGAGAATGCCCCACAGATGCTCAATAGGGTTTAGGTCTGGAGACATGCTTGGCCAGTCCATCACCTTTACCCTCAGCTTCTTTAGCAAGGCAGTGGTCATCTTGGAGGTGTGTTTGGGGTCGTTATCATGTTGGAATACTGCCCTGTGGCCTAGTCTCAGAAGGGAGGGGATAATGCTCTGCTTCAGTATGTCACAGTACATGATGGCATTCATGGTTTCCTCAATGAACTGTAGCTCCCCAGTGCCGGCAGCACTCATGCAGCCCCAGACCATGACACTCCCACCACCATGCTTGACTGTAGGCAAGACACACTTGTCTTTGTACTCCTCACCTAGTTGCCACTTGACACCATGTGAACCAAATAAGTTTATCTTGGTCTCATCAGACCACAGGACATGGTTCCAGTAATCCATGTCCTTACTCTGCTTTTCTTCAGCAAACTGCTTGCAGGCTTTCTTGTGTATCTTTAGAAGAAGCTTCCCTCTGGGACGACAGGTATACAGACCAATTTCATGCAGTGTGCGGCGTATGGTCTGAGCACTGACAGGCTGACCCCGCACCCCTTCAACCTCTGCAGCAATGCTGGCAGCACTCATATGTCTATTTCCCAACGACAACCTCTGGATATGACGTTGAGCACGTGCACTCAACTTCTTTGGTCGACCATGGCAAGGCCTGTTCTGAGTGGAACCTGTCCTGTTAAACCACTGTATGGTCTTGGTCCCCATGCTGCAGCTCAGTTTCAGAGTCTCAGCAATCTTCTTATAGCCTAGGCCATCTTTATGTAGAGCAACAATTTTTTTCTTCAGATCCTCAGAGAGTTCTTTGCCATGAGGTGCCATGTTGAACTTTCAGTGACCAGTATGAGAGAGTGAGAGCGATAACACCAAATTTAACACACCTGCTCCCCATTCACACCTGAGACCTTATAATACTAACGAGTTACATGAAACCGGGGAGGGAAAATGGCCACTTGGGCCCAATCTGGACATTTTCACTTAGGGATGTACTCACTTTTGTTGCCAGCGGTTTAGACATTAATGGCTGTGTGTTGAGTTATTTTGAGGGGACAGCAAATTTACACTGTTATACAAGCTGTACACTCACTACTTCAAATCATTAGTAAGACCTCATCTGGAATATGCAGCTCAGTTTTGGGAACCAGTTACAAAAAGGATATCGGGGAACTGGAGAAAGTGCAGAGAAGGACAACCAAACTAATAAGAGGCATGGAGGAGCTCAGCTATAAGGAAAGATTAGAGGAACTGAATGTATTCCCTCTTGTGAAGAGGAGATTAAGGGGGGATATGATCAACATGTACAAATATATAGGGGGTCCATATAGTAAACTTGGTGTTGAGTTGTTCACTTTAGGTCATCACAGAGGATAAGGGGGCACTCTTTACATCTAGAGGAAAAGAGAGGCAAAGTGTCATTTTTTCAGTGTTGTCACAAAAAGGAAGAAGAAAATATTTACCAAAATGTGAGGGGTGTACCCACTTTTGTGAGACACTGTATATATATATATATATATATATATATATATATATATATATATATATTATATATATATATATATATATATATATATATATATATATATATATATATTAGGATGCATTAAGGTGAAAAAACTCAAGGGTTTACAACCCCTTTAAGCTTTAGTACTGCACAAAAATAGAACGTATTTGTTGCATTAATGGATTCTGCTCCTATATAAATGAATGCCAATTTTAATATGTAATTTTTTGTGGTTTAGGAGCACGGAACCTTGTTGTGATTTTCTATAATATTAAATGTGATGTGCAGTCCTTTAGAGATTACTAAAATTAAAGCAATGGGAGCACCACACTAGTTTTCATAGTTCATAAAAAAAAAATGGTTCTACAACAAACCCAATGCCATTTATGGGGTCAACCCTCTCCCTTCATCAGGGCTTGTAGACTAAGTACCATAAAATGAGGGATACTGTCCTGGACTGTAAGTTGGAACCCAAGTAAGTGTGTCCTTCTCACTTCCCTTTTCCCGCCAGGACGCTATTCCTCATCCTAGGGTCAATACTCAATCGCTCCCTGATAAAGGGGGAGTGTTGACCCCCCAAAACTCTCTGGCTTTTTCTGCAAAATAAAATCTTTTATGGACTATACATACTAGTGTGGCGCTCCCAGTTTTTTTGCCCAATTTGTTTTGTTTGAGTTTTAAAGAGATTCAAAAGCATGCCTTAAGTAAAAGAAAATATTTTCCTGTGTGAATGTAACTGCAAGAAAATGCATTTAAAGTAGAAAGTTCAAGCATTATGTGACTAGTTAACATCTGTGTGATGAGGATGGTATATTATTAAAACATAGGATATGCTGCATATTTTATGTGCGTTAAAGTGATATTAAAGGTAATGTTTAAATACAAAAATAATAAACATATACTTTTGCACAGATCAGCCCCAATCCTACTCTTCACAGGTTCCCCAGCTGGCACTCCTGGCTCCTCCTCTTTTTTGAGTGCCCCTATACCAAGCCACTTGCTAGGGGGCACTAGTACATACTCATTCCCAAGGGACTCAGCCCTGCCTTCACTCCTAACTCACTACCTATTATTGACAGCAGCGGGAGCCAATGAGGAGGCAGAAACACAGGAGAGCAGCTGCTTACATGCACAGCACTGGATCGCGCTGGGGCTCAGTTAGGTATTGGGGAGGCTGCGGGGAAAGCTGCATACTGAAGGTTTTTTACCTTCATGCATAGAATGCGTGAAGGTAAAAAAGCCTTTAGCCATTGGAACCACTTTAAGCAGGCTCCTTAAAATGGATTACAAACTCACAAAAACCTATGTATCAAGCAGTTTTCATATAAAAGGCACTGAAAAAACACAAAAATGCTAAAATTAATGGAGGAGGGTTAGAATCTTGAACATCAAATCTGTCCATTTTTAAGGCTAATATGTAAGGGATTTTCAAACACAGGGCACAGGGAGCTGGGCACTGCCATCTACCATGGCAAACATGTACCAATGAAAAAAAAAAATAGGAAATATTATTTACCAGGGAGAGGGAACGTGAGTTAGAGGGTGGCATGGTAAAAACACAATTTTTCTAATTATTTCATTGTTTTAGAGATAGCAGCCAGAAATATTACCATTTTTTGTAGATTACATTTTGAAAATGAGCCACATGCACTTTTGCAGCCACAAAATATCCACATTTAAGTGTATATATTTAACATAGTCAAAGGAAGAAATATTTCAGTAAATCCATAAACAGCATTTGGGCATTTTGGTAAGCTTTGTTTTGAACAGGAGGGACAATAGGCAGTTAGAGTGTATTATTTCATTAAAAAAAGAAGTCAGCAAAATATTCTACTGACTACAAGCACAGAGTCATAGCTTCCAACTTTAGAACTTGAGGGGACCTCTGGGTTTAAAGTGGACATGGTTAAATAATGCTGAATATTGAAAGTGGCTTAACAGAGTCTCAGCCTACTCACAGTATACAGCACATGTACAGGGGTTGGACAAACATATGCAGCATTACTTGTACTAAAAAAAACACCCCTTAAAGTATTACTAAACCCACAACAGTAAAATCAGTCTGCTTATGCAGTAAAGCATGCTTGTTAAACTCACTGTGGAACCTAAGGGGTTAATCCTGCGCATTGTGTAAAAAGGCTGTTTGATCCTGTTCTCTCTGATCCTCCCCTTTTTCCGCTGTCCCCAATCCATCTCCTTATAGGGCAGAACCTTTGGAGTCACTCTGCACATGCTCATTTTGGTATGTATTGCGAGAGTTTTCTTTTTCTTGGGAGGGTGCATGTGATCAGCACAGGGCCAATCAGCACTATCCAGACAGAGATTTGGGGTCCTGCAGCCTCATAGGACAGTCAGAGTAGAATGAAAACTCCTGCTACAAGATTTAACCAGACACTGATAGAAGTCACAAGACTGCTATATACTGCTGATGAGAAAAGGTATTTAGCGGTTTATATTTACTAAAATAATTGCATTTCCATGTTCTGTGTACTTTGGGAGACCAGATATAGAGAATTCAGGGTTTCGGGTTCTGTTAGACTTTAAATACTGTACATTGGCACAAATGAGAGTCTTACATACGTATCTCTCAGCACAAATGATATTTTTTTCAAGTGGAACTCTTTCATTACACATGCTTTCTCCACACAGAATACAGGCAGACAGCTAACCCTTTGTCTAATCTTACTTTAAAACATACAGTATCTGTGGTCAAAATTTTAAATCATATATTCATTTTCAGATTGTATTTCAAATATTTATAACCTGCTCCTATTAATCTAAACAGTCTTGAATTTTGTAAATTTGTATGCAGTGACTATAGAATGTATGAATGATACCTATACAATGCAGTCTAATATTCCAGCCAGCCCCATAGAACTCACATACATATGGGAGACAGCAGTTCACACTTACCTCTTTCCTGTGCTGGATACAAACAAAATATCCCTCCTTTAAAAAAAAGAAACCCTCAAACACTAAATCCCAATCTATTTTTTAACCTAGCAAAAAAATTTGAAAAATATGGATAAAAGAGAAAAAAATTAAATAAAAAAATACCAATAAATCAACAAAAAAAGATTTTAAAGGGTGCCACAACAGCAAAACAGCAACTATAGATGTTGCTGACACACATACAAAGAAAGTCCTAAAAAAGACCATGAGGTCTCTGAGCTGTTGTACCACTTGCCAATTTGTGGGCTTTAGCTTTGTGTTGTGTTTTACCCCTTTCACACTATGTCGTTTTGCAGGCGCTATTGCTCTAAAAATAGTGCCTGCAAACTGGCCTGAAACAGCCACCGCTGTGTCTCCAGCATGAAAACCCATGGGCTTTCACACTGTAACGGTGCACTAGCAGGACGGTCAAAAAAGTCCTGCTAGCAGCATCTTTGGAGTGGTGAAGGAGCGGTGTGTATACCGCTCCTCCACCACTCCTTCCCATTGAAATCAATGGGGCACCGCGGCTATTCCGCCGGCAAAGCGCCTTTGCAGAGGCGCTTTGTGGTGGTTTTTAACCCTTTCTTGGCCGCTAGCGGGGGTAAAACTGCCCCCGCTAGCGCCCGAATATCAACGCTAAAACAACGGTAAAGCGCCGCTAAAAATAGCGGCGCTTTATCGCCAGCGCACCTCCCGCCCCAGTGTGAAAGGGGCCTAAGAGTAAACCTTCCTATAGCTTTTAGATCTGTTGTAGCAACTACTTTCACTGTTTTACTTTCAGGTTTTCAATTCAAGCCTATTACTGCAATGATAAAAAATTATAATTGCATCACAGCCAAAACTACCTAAAAAGCTTTCCTTTAAAGTTGAAATTATTCAAATTGGGGAACTGCTGCTGTTATTTAAGCCCAGCTAAATGTAAATGCTTAAAGTTAAAAAATCAATTACACATCCAAAAAATGTGATTTTTAGTATCACAATTTTCCCAAGTTCCCCTGTCCCATCACCCATTTCTACTAGATAACCTTTTAACCTCTTCTCCATAACTCAGGATGGAGGTGTTCTGAAGTCCACAGAAAGAACTGGAAACAATGCTAACTGATAATTCAGCAGGGGAGAAAGCACAGGAAGTTATCAGTTAACTGGATTTCTGGCAGGATCAACCACTGTTTTCTGCAATTATCAAACAGATATAATAAAATACTTTCAAGGGACAGTTTGACAGCTTAAAAGGGAACAAATATAAGAAGTTCATTAAGTCAATAATGAATCATTTAAAAAATGTATAAGTCATACTTCTAATTTATTAATGTTCAAAAACATAGATAGTGCGACTGATTAACTAAAGGAATTGGGACTCTGTACTCAGTAAACCATAGCTGTGTTCATTTTAAATACCCAGTCATGTATAAAAAATATATATCAATAGGAATTAGCTTTTCATACGATTGGTTAATGATTGAAGAGATTATTCAATCAATTTATTAAATGAAAATCCTAAACTCCTTTAGTGATTTAGCCTCAATGTATTTATGATGTGATGCAGAAATATAGGGGTTGATTTATTAAAGGGAAAAAGACTGCGTCCTCTCCCATGGATGCCTGGCTGCCGACTGAGGGGAAGATGGCCCCTGCTTGGCTCCATGGCATGGGAGGGCGGAAGTGACGTCAAAATCACTTCCCCCAATAGCTCTTAAAGGAGAATTTTTTTTTATTTTTTTTTCATTGCACTTTAGTGTACATATGAGATCTGAGGTCTTTTTGACCACAGATTTCATATTTAAGAGGTCCTGTCATGCTTTTTTTCTATTACAAGGGATGTTTACATTCCTTGTAATAGGAATAAAAGTGACCCAATTTTTTTTAAACTGTGTCAAAACAAAAAATTAAAAGAAAAATGGATAATAAAATTTTTTTTAAAGCGCTTCTACCCTACGAGCTTGCGCACAGAAGCGAACGCATACGTGAGTTGAAAACGGTGTTCAAACCACACATGTGAGGTATCACCACGATCATTAGAATGAGAGCAATAATTCTAGCCCTAAACCTCCTCTGTAACTCAAAACTGGTAACCTGTAGACATTTTTAAACATCACCTATGGAGATTTTTAAGGGTAAAAGTTTGTCGCCATTCCACGAGTGGGCCCAATTTTGAAGCATGACATGTTGGGTATCAATTTACTCGGCATAACATTATCTTTCACAATATAAAAAAATGGCTAACTTTACTGTTGTCTTATTTTTTAATTCAAAAAAGTGTATTTTTTATAAAAAAAAGTGCGCTTGTAAGACCGCTGCACAAATACGGTGTGACAGAAAGTATTTCAATGAACGCCATTTTATTCTCTAGAGTGTTAGAAAAAAATATATAATGTTTGGGGGTTCTAAGTAATTTTCTAGCAAAAAAAAAAGTGATTTTAACTTGTAAACAACAAGTGTAAAAAAGAGGCTTGGGGCTGAAGTGGTTAACAGCTATAACTTATCTGCTGTCAGCTGGGTTCCCCACTGACAGCAAAATGTAAACAAAAGAAGAGCTGCCATTAGAAAATTGAGCCTGCAGCCCGGCAGGCCAGGAATGAGAGGGGGAAGAGCGAGTGCCCCTCTGAACCATACAAGGCCACATGCCCTCAACATGGAGGGGGTGCTTTGAGGGAGGGCAAGCTTCTCTCCATGGGACACGTTACTTGCTGAATGACATGAAAACGTGGGACATGGTCTTCTGGTGCTGTCACTTGAAGATCCCACCCCCATGTTTACTTTTCATTCGGCAGGCATCAATTTATGGGACACATCACTCACCAAATGGCAGGTAAATATTGGGGCGGGGTATTCTAGTGATGTCACCGGGTGACCCCGTCACCAAGTTTACCTCTCATTAACTGGTAAACGTGGGGGTGGGATCACCCGTTGACAGCACAGGAAGACCTCGCATGCATGTTTACCTGTCATTCGGCAAGTGTCTCATCACAAGACACATTGTGTTCAGTGGATGCCGGGTTTTTTGTTTCTTTTTTTGTGGATCAGCAATTATTGTGATTGACGTTGGATCTACTTCAGGGGATATTTTTTGTTTTGTTTTTTTAATAGCGGACTTGTCAAAATTAAATGTGTCTATGGGTTTGTTGATTTACTTTTGACCCTTTTTTTGGTGAATGAGTAGGGGTACTATGTACCCCATATTCATTCACATAGGAGGGGCCAGAATCTGGGGCCCCTTTGTTAAAGGGGGCTTCCAGACAAGCCCCTGCCCACAGACCCCACAACCACCGGGCCTGGGTTTTGTGAAAAAGGCCCTTGTCCTCATCAACATGGGGACAAGGTGCTTTGGGGGGAGCCCCCTCCCCCAAAACACTCCCCCATGTTGAGGGCACATGGCCTGCCATGGTTCGGGGGGGACAGTGCTCACTCATCCGCCTCTTTTCCTGGTTTGCCGGGCTGAATTTTTGGATAAGAAACTGGTATGGATTTTGGGGGGAACCAATACCATTTTTTTGGGTGTGGAGTTCCCCTTAAAATGCACTTGGTATAGATTCTGGGGGGGACCCCACCATTTTGTTTTTGGCGTGGGGTCCTTCTTAAAATCCATACCCAACCCGAAGGGCCTGGTATGGAATTGGGGGGACCCCACATGCTGATTTTTGCTTTAATTTTCTGCTGTCAGTCTTTCTATTGTAAAGGTTGTGGCAGCCGTCTGTTCCTTAAAAATCAGCTATTTCTGACTTTTTTTTTTTTTTTATTCAAACGACATAATGAAAATTTACAAATGGATTTGGAACAACGAATCTGAATATACAAATGAATTCCAAAAATTAATCATTTTAACATAATGATTATAACTAAGTTCCATTATTTACGTAACAAAAGAATCCGAAACGAAACAAATTTTTTTCTTGTGCACATCTCTAGTATATTAAAGCGGTTGTATACCCGCAGAAATTTTTTTTTTTTTTACCCCTGTAAAGCAAAAGGCATAATGAGCTAGTATGCACCGCATACTAGCTCATTATGAAATACTTACCTTAGAACGAGGCGTCGGTATCTTACCTGGTCCACGCCGAGGGAGCTGTCATGTTGCCTTGGCGTGTCTTCCGGGTATCGCGGTTCCAGAGCTGCGAGTGGCTGGAGCCGCGATGTCATCACTCCTGCGCATGCGCGTGGGAGATTTCTTACCCGGCAAGGTCTGGCAGTTGCCGGGCCTTCTGCCGAGAATCCCCTGTGCGCATGCACCGCTGCAGTCAGCGGCTCATAGCAAGGGGAATATCTCCTAAACTGTACAGGTTTAGGAGATATTTTTTTTACCTACAGGTAAGCCTTATTATAGGCTTACCTGTAGGTAAAAGTAAAAAAAAAAAGACTATACAACCACTTTAAGTAACTTAAGTAAATGTGTGAGCTATGGTGTGAACATTTAATAAATGTTTATACGGTTTTTGTGTGGGCAGAAAACTATATAATATAACTATATAATATGACTATTACATTAAATATTTAAACTTTTTTTGAATGCTAAAATTGCTGCTTACTTGCTTCAGTAAGAATTTACACTCAGAATTAGGATGTTACGACTATTGTAACGTGTGCATTAAATAAAGGGTAGGTAGTGATTTTGCATATATTTTATTTATTTATTATAGCCATACCTAAAAAATGTAAACTCCTCTTGGCTGGAAAGCCTGAGATAAAAAAAAGCGATCACTGGCTTTCCAGTTATAAAAACAGCAGTGTTTGCATCTGCCGGCGCCGGGCGTCATGGCGTCGGTCTGGCCTCCGAAGGTCATAGAGATGGCTGGGGATCATCTGGTCTTCGGTCAGCTCTATGGTAAACTGCAGCCGCCGGCCGATTCATTTTCCATCTTCCCGATCGCACGGGCAAGCTGGAAGAAGCATTGGAGGGCGGATTGTTTTTACATGTGAGGGAATCGCCGGGAAAAAAAAACGATATCTGAATGATGCCTGTAGCTGCAGACATCATTCAGATTTAACCACTTAAAGTCCAGGACGTCATATGACGTCCACCTAGAGTTAATTAGTTAGAGACAAAAAAGGCTGATTTATTATGGGAGTTGGGGATCTTCTCTCAGTAAAATTTGTATATTTTCAATTATCCATGTATTCAAAGTGAACATAGCTACAATTTATTGAGTGAGTAAATCAGCCTTCAGGATGACTGAAAAGGAAGCCACTTCTGCTATACTCTCTGCCAAAAACCCTGGTGTTTTGGCAATGCTGTCACAAATGTACACAATGTTATTGAACTGCTAAAAGAATAGTAACTGTTCACTTTGTGGTGTGTATGTTTGCTTTTGCAAAGTGTATGTTAATAAATAGGGTGAACTTGTCCTTATTTGAACTATCCAATCAGGTGCTAACAATAGTCCAGTTTTAATAATTTAATTAATCAGTGATTGTGTATTCAAAGTGAACACAGATTCACCTAATTTATCAACATTCATTTTGCAAAGTGAACACACACATCCTTTACTTCTTTATTCAATCAAGCCCAATATATCAGCGTGCTTTATGAGTAGCTAAGTCCCAGACATGCAGACTTCCTATGGTAAATTTCTATATTACAATCCCCAAAAAAGTACACTTATGTTTTCATAAATCAGCCTGTTTTATGTTTATCTATCATTTGTCCTGGTAATCACAGTTAAAGTTTGCTTATACGATTGGACTAACCTTTAATATCTTAGAATTGCTATTATTTTTTTCACAGCAAAGAATATCCTGTAATTTCAAAAAGTATCATGAGACAACGATTGGTATCAAGTCATCCAGGACAGCTGCCGAGCAAATCAGACCTTAATGCACTACATAGCCACCAAGGCCTTCAGCATTATCAATATGAGAATGGGGCACACATACAGTTTACTGCATCTGATGCTCAGGATCTGCCACTCAACACTTTCACAGCGCAAAGAGATTCTGGGTTGTTCTATCACTGTTTAAAAAGAAGAGGTACTGTTAAACTATATTTGACTACAATTTATTTAATTACTTCTCTTGTCAGCTTTATGTCTTCACTCATTGGCAAATTGTAGTACAGGGGGAATTATAAAGGATAATAAACAGCAAGCCTTATCCTGGTCAGATGCATGGTACTTTCTGGAAGTTTAAATCACTTTTAACTTTTGATTGATAAAATGACTAAAACTTGATTTAAAATTGATGAGATTCCATGAATTGCAGTGTAAATGGCCAGCATTGTTCTTTCAACCAGATCTTATCTACTAACATTTAATTTTCTTTAAAATTTTTACTTTATTAAGATTAATATTATTATACAGGATTTATATAGCGCCAACAGTTTGCGCAGCGCTTTACGTTGGGCAGACAGTACAGTTACAATAAAATTCAATACAGGACGAGAGGGCCCTGCTTGTTAGAGTTTACAATCCAAGAGGGAGGGTCAAGTGATACAAAAGGTAATAACTGTGGGGCATGAGCTGATGAAGAAAATTAACCACTTCAGCCCCAGAAGATTTGGCTGCTCAATGACCAGGCCATTTTTTGCGATACGGCACTGTGTCACTTTAACTGACAATTGCGCGGTCATGCAACATGGTACCGAAACAAAATTTAAGTCCTTTTTTCCCCACAAATAAAGCTTTCTTTTGGTAGTATTTGATCATCTCTGCAGTTTTTATTTTTTGCGCTATAAACAAAAAATAGCGACAATTTTGAAATAAACACAATATATTGTACTTTTTGCTATAATGAATATCCCCATTTTTTTTATTCACATTTTTTCCTCAGTTTAGGCTGATATGTAATCTTCTACATATTTTTGGTAATAAAAATCACAATAAGCGTATATTGATTGGTTTGCGCAAAAGTTTTAGCATCTACAAAATAGGGGAAAGATTTATGGCATTTTTATTATTATTTTTTTTTTTTTACTAGTAATGATGGTGATCAGCAATTTTTATTGGGACTGCGACATTATGGCAGACAGATCGGACACTTTTGACACATTTTTGGGACCCCTGGCATTTATACAGTGATCAGTGCTATAAAAATACTGTGTAAATGTCACTGGCAGGGAAGGGGTTAACACTAGGGGGCGATCAAGAGGTTAAATGTGTTCCCTAGGGAGTCATTCTAACTGTGGGCGGAGGGGACTGACTGGGTGAGCAAAGCGATTGTTGCTCACACTTAGTATGAACAACAGATCGCTCTCCTCACCCCGACAGCACGGAGATGTGTCTGTTTACAATGACAGATCTCCGTCCTGTCTTTGTGTGGAGCGATCGCGGGTACCCGGTGGTCATCGCGATGCCACGGCTCTGGTGCCATGCTATGCCCCCTAGTGGTCAAAAGGCGAACCGATGTACAGTTACCTAGGTTCACCCAGGGGAGCCAACCTGCCGCAGTACAACTGCGCCGGCTGGTCAAGAAGGGGTTAAAGTACAGTTGTTAGGTGGAGGCAGTATAGGCTCCTCTGAAGAGAAAAGTTTTCTAAAAGTGGATAGAGTTGGAGATAGTCGGACAGATTGGGGTAGGGAATTCCAAAGGATAGGAGAGGCTCAGGAGAAGTCATGAAGGCGAGTATGGGAGGAGGTGACGAGGGAGCTAAAGAGCAGCAGGTCATGGGAGGAATTAGGAGGACGATTTGGTTGGTAGTTTGAGACTAGGTTAATTGTGTATCTGGGGGCAAAGTTGTGGATGGTTTTGTAAGTTATTGTTAGTATATGGAGCTTAATTCGTTGGGTAAGTGGCAGCCAATGGAGGGATTGGCAGAGATGGTTAGAAGACTCCTGAGTGGTTTTATAAGGTGGATGAGTTTTGCAGAAGCCTTCGTGAAGGGGGATAACCTACTTAAAGGTAAACTAATGAGGAGGGAGTTGCAGTAGTCGAGGCGAGAGATAACCAAGGAGTGAATCAGGAGCTTTGGTGGTCTCAATAATTAGGAAGGGACGTATTTTGGAGATGTTGCGGCGGTTGAGGCAGCAAGCTTTGGAAAATAATTGTATGCTGGGCCGAAAGGAGAGTTCAGAGTCCAGGATAACACCTAGCACGCTGGCATGCGGGGATGGGTGAATGGTTGTGCTGTTGCTCTTCACAGAGAAGTCAGAGGAAGAGGCACGTGGGGGAGGAAATATTATGAGCTCAGTTTTGGACAAGTTGAGTTTAAAGAAGTAGTGTGACATCCAGAAAGATATGTCTGTTAGTAAGTTAGTGATGCTTGAGGAGACTGATGGAGTGAGCTGAGGGGTGGAGAGTAGGGATGAGCCAAACATTCCCCGGTTCGGTTCGCCCCAGAACATACAAATAAAAAATTGTGCGAACATGCGAACGACGTTAAGGTCTATGGGACACGAAAATGAATAAATCAAAAGGGCTAATTTTAAAGGCTTATATGCAAGTTATTGCCATAAAAAGTGTATGGGACCCAGGTACTGCCCCAGGGGACATGTATCAATGCAAAAAAAGTTTTAAAAACGACCGTTTTTTCAGGAGCAGTGATTTTAATAATGCTTAAAGTGAAACAATAAAAATGAAATATTCCTTTAAATATTGTGCCTGTGGGGTCCCCTTGGTCTACCTGTAAAGTAGTGCATCTTTCTGATGTTTATTACAGTACCGCAGCAAAATTACATTTCTAAAGAAAAAAATTTCATTCAAACTTGCTTGCGTCTGTAATGTATTGTCGGCTCCCGGAAATATACATGAAAAACCATTGAAAAAAATGGCTTGCGGTCCCCCCCTCCAGTCCATACCAGGCCCTACAGGTCTGGTATGGATACTAAGGGGAACTCCACACCAAGATGTAAAAAGAAAATGGTGTGGGGGCCCCCCCAAAATCCATACCAGGCCCTTCAGGTCTGGTATGAATTTTAAGGGGAACCCTGCGCCAATATTTTATCAAAAATGGCGTGGGAATCCCCCAAAATCCATACCAGACCCTTATCCGAGCAAGCAACCATGGCAGGCCAGAAAAGGGCGTGGGAACGAGCAAGCGCCCCCCCTCCTGAACCATACCAGGCCGCTTGCCCTCCACATGGGCAGGGTGCTTTGGGGTCCCCTTTTAAGCACCTTGTCCCCATGTTGATGGGGTCAAGGGCCTCCTCCACACAAACTTTGCCCGATTATTGTGGGGGTCTGCGGGCAGGGGGCTTATCGGAATCTGGAAGCCCACTTTAACAAGGGGGCTCCGAGATCCCGGCCTCTCTATATAAATGGGTAGGGGTACATTGTACCCCTACCCATTCACCAAAAAAAGTGTCAAAAAAGTAAAAAACAACAAGAGACAGTTTTTGTCAATTGCTTTAAAAAAAAAAAGTGTCCCGCGATGTCCATCCATCTTCAATCACGGTGCCTGAAGGACCCGAAAGATAGAAAAAAAAAGCTCTGCCTCGATGGGAGGCATCCCACCCACTGCTGTCTTTTACCTTTGACAACTGTTATATAGGCAAGGGCAGGGGCACCCAGTGACTTAAACTCACAAATGACTTACTAATGGCTAAAACCAATAATCACTATTCTGTACTCTTACTCTTGCTCCTCTCTGCTGCCTTTGATACAGTTAATTACCCCTTCTTTCTCAAAAACCTATATTCCTTTGGTCTCTGTGACTGTACTCTTTGTTGGATTTCATCTTATCTATCTCATTGCACCTTCATTGTTACTTACAACTTACAAGGTTCTGTCCTTGGAGCTCTCTTATTCTCAATCTACACCTGCTCCCTGGGTCAGCTGCTAGCCTTGTATGGCTTCCAATACCATTTCTATGCTGACAACACCGAAATCTATCTAGTTACCTCTCAGCTCACCCCATCAGACTCTTCAAACATTACTAATTTGCTAACAGACATATCAATATGGATTATACCCCCTTTCCTCAAACACAATCTATCCAGAGCTGAGTTCATATATTTTTTCCCCCATAGTCCCTTCCCTTGACGTTTCTGTCGAGATTGATAGCACAAATATCGATCCAACCCCACATGCCAGGATGCTAGTCGTAGCCCTGGACTCTAAACTCTCCCTTCGGCCTCACATTCAATCACTGTCCAAATCTTGCCACCTCAACCAACGCAATATTTGCAAAATATGCTCCACAAGATGACATCACAGAGGCATGGCCTGGCCATGGTGGAGAGAGAACAGTGATCTGTGCAGCTCCTGCCATCAGTCGTTATTTACTCAGCTCTGTCAGCCTCACTGATTGGCACTGCTGCTATGCCTCAGTAAATGGGAGAGCCCGAACCACCTGCCGATCCCTCAAAAGTTAAAAAAGGGGGATCTTTGCCTACCTTACTGATAGCAGAACCCAGACACAGCCAGCCTCAATTTAGCAGATCTGCCCCCCCCCCCCCCCCCCCCATCCCTGTTCTGGAGAGATACCCATGCTGCTGAGAAAAAAACTGCCTTTTCTTTGTCCTGCACTGTAGAGGTATCCGAGGCACTATCACTCACCCAAAACAGGGGGCTCCCCTGGAAACTCAAACAATATTTGAATGATTGCTCAACTAAAGCAGATCTTGCAGCTTTCCTTAAACAAGTGAAGACACATACAGGGCAGGAATCCATAAGCTCAGATCTGACACCAAACAGCTGGGGGCTAGGGTGTAATGCCTGGAAACTTATCAAACTGAGGCCAAATCTGCACTGCATTCTGTACAGGCTAGGCTGGGGCAATAAGACCGCAATTGAGGAACTCAACTTGATAACTACAAAAACAGGAGTCACAGGAAAAATCTAAGAATAAGAGGGCTACCAGAAACTATAAAGACCCCTGATTTGCTACCAACTTTGCATACCATACTCAACAAAGTCCTGGATAGACCCCCTCCAGCACTCCATAGAAATTGAGCATGCTCATATAGTATTGGTGCCTCAGAATTTGGTAACAAACCAAGAGATGTGATTTGAAAACTGTTATGCTTTCAGGACAAGGATGTCATCATGAAAGGTATGCATAGGAGGCCCCACCTGGACTTTGAAGGAACCAAACTTTTTTTATTTCTAGACCTATCCTGATGCACACTGGCACTCCACAAATCTGTATGCCCCCTTTTGGAGGTTCTTAGACAGAAGGTTATCACCTATAGGTGGGGCTTTCCCTTCCAGATTATTGGTACAAAGGAGGGGGGTTACAGCGCCATTCCATGATCAGGATGGTTTTAGCACTCTCTTACTTTAACCAAGGTGAATTTTTCAGACTGGAGCAGCCTAGGAGACTTCCCACAACTGCCAGAGTTGCAGAAGCCACATCGCAAGAGGAATCTGGTCTGCAATCAACCCGGTTCCTCTTCGGTAGGAGCCAGGAATAAGTGAGGAGGAGTTGCTTTCTGGTTCTCCCTATTGCTTTGCTAGGAAGTCTCATGCAAGAGGCTTTTACCTCAGGGTCTCAGTCTAGAACAACTCTAAAATGCCTCTTGGAACTCTGTTAGTTCTTGATAATGTTCTAAGATTCTTATATCTCCTTGGTTATAACCATTTTAAACTTTTTTGCCAGTCATGATACTTATTTGCCAGTTTTCTTTTTATAGACTGATAATATTAAACATTACTTTACTAGCTTACACTGGGCAGGTTTTGAGGAGCTGGGTGCTCGTACATGGTCTATCCATTTCCCCTTCATAGGCCCACCACAGGCCATCCTATTAAGGGGTGTTTACCAACAGGGGTTGCAGTCTCTGGGGTGGAGGCTCCCCTTAGTTACGTTGGGTGGCTGTCACTGAGGAGGCTGCATTTAGTATGGTTCTATTAGTGTTCAATCTTCTGTTGATATTCCTTCTATTGCAACACGTATCCCTAGTTAACACAAATTTTGAGCTGTATATTTCTTATTGCTTGATGTCCAAGCTGAAGAAGCTGTGGCCAAGCCAGATATATAATTCCTCCAGGACTCCCAAGTGGCGTCAAAATTGGTCTCAGGTACCCTTGCAAGTGGTAAGCCACTCCTCCGCCATCATGATCTCCCTCGAAGAAGAACGGCCGGTCTGTTCTCCCTCTTTATGAAAAGTAACTTTGGAAAATAAATGTTTTTTCTCTGCCTTCGAGTTGGGTAGCTTGGTTAGGGCATCCTGGGCAGATAACCAGGATGCTTTTGATTGCTCTGAAGAATTTGAAAAATACTCCTCCTCTAGCCTACGGACAAGCTAGGTCAGCTGCAACTCGTGAGCCTTGGTGTCAGTTTTAATGGCATTATTAGTGGAAATAAAGATTCATCTTAGATAGCATTTAAATATATCCCTTCAGGCAAGTCCAACTTCATGTTGAGCGTTATCACGAAATAGGTGCTTAATATGGTGCCCTATGGTGTTGTCCAGTGGGAGTAGCTTCAGCCAAAATGCATTTAAATGCCATGGGGTATACACAGCTCAAGTGGAGGATGATCAGATACCCTTGTGTTGCATATTGTACTTTAGTTACTAAGGGGAGGGCAGAGGTAGTTCCCACACATAAATCAATGAGGGAAACGTAGGCGTGTGTTTTAGAAAAACAGGAGAAATAAAGGGTATCAGGATGTTTAAATTTCCAAATATCGACCCACCCTAGTTCTGTAAGAAAGCGGGATAATACCATGCCTATGTTGGTGAGGGTCTGGAGGCGACAGGGGATGTTTTTTCAACCTAAGATTTGGGATGTCGTTAAAATCACCCATGACACAAATAAGAATGTAAGGTTTAGTGAGCGTGAAGGACACCAGCTTCCACAGCACTGCAGAGGAGAACAGAGGAGGAAAATATATATCATCACTAATGTACAGTTAACATTATACAGTCTACAATATAAAAATACAAAGCGGCCCTCGTCATCAATTTTGGACTGAAATTCCTTGAAGTATAGGGACCTGTGTGTAGGATGTGTGAGTAGAGTGGTACACCCAGCCTACTCAGGAATATCTCAGGTAGCTCAAAGAGTCCTCTGTAACATGCGTTTCTTGCAACCCAATAATTGCAGGATGGTATTTGCAGAGAACAGTGTTTACCATTGCTCTTTTCAATGAAGTAACCAGACCCCTAACATTCCACAATACTATTGGTACATCAGCCATGGTTTAGCAAGGGAAGATTTACTGTAAGGGGTTCAGTGTCTCATGAAAGAGCAGGTGTAGGGGGTGATCCCATACTAGGTCTCCGACATTGAGCAATACAGGTCAAGTAGTACTTGAGGTGAGAAATAAGTGTTTGACATCTGCAGCAATAAAGTAACATGAAAACAGTATCCAGTCTAATGAGGCACAACGGAACCTTGGAACCTTCAGACAGTCGAGTAACCGTAAAGTCTTGGCTAAACGATAAGGCAGGTGAAAAACGGTTGGTACACCGTGGAACATTCTGCATAGAGCAGGCAATGCTAACCACAGAGAAATGTAATTTTGTCAGAAAACACTTGTGTTTACTCGTGCAAGAAAAACGTTTTGAAGAGCAAAGTAAAAATCATGAAACGTATAGAGCTAGTCCCCGGCCAAGAGTGAACACCTGAATTCCTGGTGGATGTATAACAACATGGTAGCCAAGAGAAAAAGATGTTAGCCTTCAGATATCAACATCCTCCTGGGGTTGATTGCACAGTTAGGGTTCATTCACATCCAGCCAGTCTACTGCTTTAGTGGCCAAGGTAAAGAAGTGTGCTAAACCCCTGGCAGTACCTCGCAAGCGAGACGGTTAGAGCATGGCATACTGCAACCCCAATCACTGTAAACTTTGCTTGACACTCATAAACTTGGCCCTATGTTGTTGTACTTCGGCTGACAAGTCAGGATAGAACGAGACGTTCACCCTGTTGTATTGAATGTTGGGCCTTTTTTTCGCAATGCAGAGCACTTTGTCTCTGTCGTAATAGTGAAGAAGGTGGGCAAGAACCGGCCTGGGAGTAGAGCTCTGGTAGGAACTTAAAGCGCCCTCTCCACTGCGAACAGAGACGTAAAAGCTTAGTTTTTTTTCTTTTTTTTCGGCAAACTCGGTAGGATCTCTGCCTTGCACCTTCTACGATAGCCCCACTATGCAAACGTTGTTGCGTCACAGCTTGTTTTCAATATCATCAGCATTATCTTTGTTGTTGTGCGCTAGGCGGGCAGTGGAGGGGGATTCAGGAATCAAGGATGGAAGCTTGTCCTCCAGGTCATTTATGTGGCTTTCTACCACAGTGATTCTCTATTAGATTTTTTGCAAATCTTGTCTTAGGAGGGCAACTTCCTTGGTCAAGCCTCCCAAGCGATCCTTCACCACATTGACAGAAGCTGTACACTTATGCACTGCTTGTAGAATCTGGTTCAATGTAGGCTGTTCCTCCCCCTCAGGAGATTCCTCGTGGAATGGTACTTGCTCAGAGTCTAGCAGGGACATGGCGTCTGCCTTGCTCCATGCTCTGACTCAGTCTCAACCCTGGCAAAAGCTTCATACTTTTGCGCTGGAGTCATCAGTGGTTGTTATTGGACTGACTATTGAAGGTGCAATAAATACAACAGGCAGAAGAGTGGAGATATCCATGTAACGACAATCATTTACAATTTTATAATGCCTGGTCATTGTGGATAGATGTTACCACATGACACGTATAAACAATTGTTGCTGTTATTTCTTTGAGTACTGATAAGCAGACCTTTATTTCATACAGCTTATTTTCATAATGTTTGACTAGGGATGGATTTTAGTGATTTAGGAACTTTTTTGCTCCTTTCTTCCATTATGGAACGTGCTCCGAGGACTTTTCCAGAACCTCTCCCATCATCTGGAACTCCTTACCCCAATCTATCTGACTATCTCCTACTTTATCCACCTTTATAAAACCTCTGAAAACCAATCTCCTAAGAGAAGCCTATCCTGCTTCCAAACTATGCTTTTACTGTCTCCATCAGCTTTTCTCCCATAGTAATTACCCTTTGTGTCACTTGATCCTCCCACTTAGATTGTAAGTGCTAATGAGCAGGGCCTTTTGATTCCTATTGTAATAAATTATATTGTAACTGTACTGACTGCCTTAATTTTGTAAAGTGCTGTGCAAACTGTTGGTGCTAAACAAATCCCGTATAATAAAAATAATAATATTAATATTGATCTGTGAGGACATCCATCATGGGCAAATAGAAAGGCTTGCAGGTGAGGCCACGTTTAACTTGGCAAGATTTGCATATAACTTAAAATGCCTTTTTTCAATCTGACAAATTTATTTTAATATGCCACAGACATTAGATGATCATCACCCAATATGACCCATTACAGTCAGATTGAAAAATGATCAAATATCTGTGGGCACTCTACAACTTCCCCAGCTACATTCTGATTGACTCCTTTTATAGGCATATTGATCAGCTGAGCTGATTTGGTTGTTTTCTCCCAAAATGAGCTGGCACCACAAGTGTCTAGTAACTATTTTCTTCCCTTCCCGCACAGGTATAAACATGCACACTTAGGTGAACAGAATATTTATGTTTTCCGTTGTTTAAGAAATATCTTTCAGCAGGATAGTTTATGCAGATCTGACCAGGGGCACAGAAACACCTTCTTCATAATCTTTGTTACAGAGAGCCTGATTTTTGGTTAATAGTACCTCTCATGGTGTTGGCAAAATTGGATAATATAATATTAGTGGAACTATTTTATATAAATTGCATTGATATTACATTTGAGCCTTTTTACTAGTAAGGTGCATAATAAAAACAGTACAACTTATCAAAATAGTCCTGCTTTAGAGCAAACTAACAACAAAAGTCTGTTTAATTACTACAGGTTTAGGAAAATATTATTTGCTGCATATAATAATAATATTAATAATAAAATGGATTTGATAGTATGTATTTATGGCTGTTAGTACTATTAATAATTTTACAGAAATGAATGAGTGGGATGTTACAGAACCACCAGAGCAAACAGACATCACTGGATTTATTAAAGAAAATAATCATCACTTCTAACTGGCCCCAAAATTAATGGCAGTGGAAAGCCTACACTGCTGTCTACAGTAAAGATAAACTGTGATTTCAGCTTATCTGAAAACCCTGCATAATTCATTATCATAGCCCAC
Organism: Lithobates clamitans; assembly: GCA_037952925.1. Classification (NCBI taxonomy): domain Eukaryota; kingdom Metazoa; phylum Chordata; class Amphibia; order Anura; family Ranidae; genus Lithobates; species Lithobates clamitans. Next base: position 4,115,884 of record JBBGZY010000240.1, on the reverse strand, counting down.
TATAAGTCATCTCTACTCCAGCCACCTATTTTGAATAATAGAATACAACTGAACATTTATTTTAGATATTAGACTTCCAGTTTTCTTTTTTTAATGATTGATCTACCCTGAATCCTAGTATGATTTACTTTTTTACTTTTGAAAGTGCTTGAAGAAATAAACCACCACTGTAGAAAAGCAAAAGCAAATGGATAAGCAAATTATTTCTATTTGGTACATATTGTAGTGTGAAAATAGGAAACTTGTTTGACAGTAAAGTCCTTCCATCACTATATACCATAAAATGACTAAATGCAGAGTGTTAGTAAATAATAATATTGGGCTTATTTTAACCGCTTGCCGACCAGCCTCCGCACTGTTGTACGGCAACATGGCTCGGCTGCGCAAATCGCTGTTGTGTTATATCTCTCCCTTTGGTGGCCACTAGGAGTGTGCGCGCCCCCGCAGCTTGCCCCCAGAGCCGATGCGAGTGCCTGGCGGTCTTGATGACCTCCGGGCTCCCGCAATCGCTCGTAACACAGCGAGAACCGGGATCTCTGTGTGTAAACCAAAAGAAAGCTCTATTTGTGGGAAAAAAAGGACGTCAATTTTGTTTGGGTGCAACGTCGCACGACCGCGCAATTGTCAGTTAAAATGACGCAGTGCCAAATCGCTCTGGTCAGGAAGGGGGTCTAATCTTCCGGGGCTGAAGCATGTTAAAAGATAATATTCTAACATGTAAGGTGCAATCACTTAACTAATCAAGCGTTGGCTTTATTTAGTCTAATGTCAGAATAATAGAAGCCAGATTTGACAAGTCATGATGAATCACTACAATTCTCTTTGCATCATGTTTAGTATTAAAATACATCAGAGGACCTTTTCTTAACATGGTTGTGTATCCAACAACATGTAATTTCCATTTTAAAATATTAGCATCAAAGTAGGAGTAAACTCCCTTGGTTCATTTTTACCTATAGGTAAGCCTATAATAAGGCTTTATTTAGGAGATATTTATTTGTGAAGCCACCGATGATGTCACCGGGGTATGCGTTCTGAAGGAACAGCATACCTGTGCCATTCCTTCAGAGCCCTGTGCCGTGAACAGCGGCTCCCATGTGCATGCGCGGGAGTGACGTCATTGGGGCTCAAACACTCAAAATGCCGGAGCCCGCCAACCCGGAAGGAAGATCGGATGAAGATAAAAGCCCTGTCATAGGTAACAGTGCGCCGCTTTAAGGTAAGTTTCATATAATGTGCTAGTATGCACCGAGTTTACTACCGCTTTAATATTAGGGCCTGTTTTGGGACCAAAATGACAGATTTAGCTTTGTGTACTAGTGCCAAAAAGCAATTGTAAACCTATTTTCCAAATTGTGCAGCAACTGTGAGCATATATTTAGCAAAATTAACTTAACCTCAGAACTAACGTACAACCTAGAAGTGCTAAGAAGCAGTTTTTAAAAGCGTGCTGATGTGCTCTTTTTTTAAAAGTGGCTAATTAAACACGTAAATTGTGTATAGAAATTAAATCTGCCCCTAACTTGCATTAAAAATAAAAAAGGCAACATATTAGCAACTGCAGAGAACAAGGCAGTTTTGATAAATGTCTCACATTGACACATACAGAATCATTATGTAGAAGTAGTACTACCACCTCCCAATATGGCGTTGACGAATCATACTGAGTCATATATAACTTTCCAAATGAGACAGGAAGTTTCGTGGTATGCATTAGGCACTTCTCTAAATGCTTAGTTCTTTCTTTTACAGAGGGTGCACGCCACCTTGAGCTTCCTTGCAAGAGATCTTACCTAGATCCCTCTTCTTCTATGACAGACGATCACTACTTTCGATCCCCTCCACCGTACGACCAACAGATGTTGAGCCCACCTTATCGCAATGATGTGACACCCAGAGATGCATGCATGTACTCTACTTCAGGACCAGAAATTGGCGGAGTGTCAGGAGTTGATGATTTACCTCCACCACCCCCACCGTTAAGCTGTAATATGTGGACTTCTGTTGCACCTTACACAAGTTATAGTGTCCAAACAATGGAAACTGTACCATACCAGCCTTTTCCGACTCATTTTTCCACCACCGCCATGATGCCTCGCCTTCCAACAATTGCAAGCCAAGGATCGCAGCCTTCAAGTGAATCTCACTTTAGTGTCTACAATCAGCTTTCACAGTCTCAGGTACGGGAAAGAGTTCCCCCTTCATCTTTTCCTAGAGAGAGAGTTCACCCTTCTCTGTGTGAAAGAAAACCTCCATCTCCTCACATAAACACAGCCAATGAGTTTTTATATTCTCAAAGCTTTTCTTTATCTAGAGAATCATCCCTACAGTATCATTCAGGCATGGGGACTGTGGAAAACTGGACCGATGGATGACTGCAGCTGCAACAGACTGAATACTCAAACTCCAGTCATGTTCTATTGACCAAGACAATCTGTTCTATGTTGTGTTAACACCTGTGAGTATTCTGCACTTACGTAAACTCTTCTTCCATGATTCCAAAGGAATACTATACAGGGTAAAATTATCCATCAAGATGGCTTGTGTCTACCATGTATGCAACATTGAGTTTATCAAAACAGGTGCCATAGCAGATATTTGTAGGATTAAGAAAAAAAAATACAATGATGAAATCACTAAAATGTTTGCATGCTGAATAGCTATTTATATCTATACATATGTGTATATATATATAAAAGTATATATATATATCTATCAAAAATGAGGCCGCGTTGAAGCTTTGCTTTTACAGATGATATGCTTAATAAAATTGTGAATGTTACCAGGGTTTTTGAAGACATCTATTTAAGATTTTTTATGTTGATGTAGAAAAAAACGAAAGTAAAGATGGCTAATGGAAGTAAGTGAAATAGCATTTATATCTATCAAACCATAATCTATACCATCTATGGGAAATCCAGCTTCATCCAAACACATTGGAAATTTCATTTTTAAGATATATCATAGATATTTTGCCTATAATGAATAAAGGGGGATAAAAGCACATTTTTTGATGATGCAGCAGCTCCAGTTGTTTTCAATAACGTTTATCAATGTTTGAAGCTATAAATTATATCTGAAGCTGATGTCAAGTCTAAATTTCAAGACTATATTCAATCTATTGCATCCATAAATCCTAAATCTTTTTTTCAGAAAAGTAGCCACACTTTCAGACATAATATAGAATTTTTGTTTCTTTATTGGTCATTTTTATTTCCTCTGGAACGGTGAAAAACATTAAAATGATGTTGTGATTTGATTTTAAGTGTTTGCGTAATGATTGTTTTTTTCATTTGAATTCCATCCATAAGAGAAGATAGACTGAAGAGGGTAAGAATAAGCAATATATATTTGAAACACGTAAAAGAGGTTAAAATTACACATACAAATGTTTGTGTTGTCTGTCATTTTTTGTTGTTATGATACTTACTCATGCCTTGTTAAAATATGTCCTGTAGCTGAGAAGTTTTCATACATTTGCTGATGTCCTTAGGGTTGACAGGTAGACATTTATTTTAGACTTATCAATGCTGTACCCATAGGGATCATCCACCAGCCCTGAGGCAGTGAAAAGCCACCACAACATTTAGCCACCAATGCATGCGATTATCTGTCAACAGAGCATTGGGAAGACTGTCTGCATCAGTAATTGCATGAAATAGACAGAGCTATATGCACTTCAGAAGGTTATACCAATGAAGTGTATTTCATATGGCCCCACAGTGTTACTCATAAGATCAGGCCGAATAGTGTCAGAATACTTTAAAAAAAAAATAGTTTACAAATTTGTAACCTGCTGCCTCTGAAACCTAATGGTGGCCATAGATGAAATTCAGCCAGTTCAGCAGGGATTGGACAAATTTCTATCCATTTGTGGCCACTACAGTTGAACAGAGGTCGATCTACTAATTAACGTCCGTTACATAGTTACTTAGTTACATAGTAGGTGAAGTTGAAAAAAGACACAATTCCATTAAGTCCGACCTATGTGAACTGCCCTGTTAGATAAAAGCTCAGAGAGCCTGCAACCAATAGCTGCAGCACTGATCTGTGTATTCTGACAGTGGGGGAGTCTCCCCACTGTCAAAATACAAAAGTGCAGTGAACAATCTATTGATCTTTAGGAAGTAAACCCCAAAGAGTGAAATAACGGAAGAAGACCAAAAATGGCATGAATGGCAACCAAATTTATCCATTCCATATCAGAAAACCTCAGGATGGATTCACGTTTTTCACTATAAGCCTAAAGCCTAAAATCATCTTTTACAAGAAATAATAAATGCACATATTTTTTCAGGTATAAAAAAAGTGCATTTATTATTTTTTTCCTGAAGAGCATTGCATCCACAATCAACAGATCATGGGTGCAATGTCAGCCTATCACAGACATTGCCTACAGCTTTTATGCCCATACCTTTGCATGGGTTTTCTGTTTGAAAGCTGCAGGAAATGTCAATGAACCACGAGAGCGCTCACCATGGTTGCAGACGGTTCTTGTAGTTCATTAATTTACAGATTCCTGTGAATGAATGACAGAGCTGTGTAGGCAGAGCACCACACAGGTGCTTTTGAAATCTGAGAGTGGTTGCAGGGAGAGGATCTCCCACCTGCTGTCATAGGGAAGGGGTGCGGGAGGAAGTTGCTGAACATGTTATACGTTAAACCCTAAATACCCTAAATATGGGTGTAACATGTAATGTGTTTGGAATGGTGGACTTATCCTTTTAATAAATAAAAATAATAAAAATGATATCTTATTTTCAAGAACCAGCCATATTTGATCTGAACACACATCTAGGTAAGTGTCCTGATTCAAATATAGGGGATGTCTGTTTTGCTGTAAATACAAAAATTTAAATAAAAAAATAAGCAGAAATATTTTTTACAATCTCTTTTTTTGGATGTTATAACAGGGACATGTTCTGGGCTTGAACCAGCATGGAAGCCATCAATGAAGAACTAAAAAATCATATTTTTTATTTTTAAAGGGGTGGAGAAACCTTGAGGTAATATCAACTGAAACTACTGCGAACCATTTATTTAACTGAAGTATTACAGTACATGTAGGCACAGCTGGGCAGGACAGGGTCCTGCAGCAGACGGATAGGCGTAGTAATAATGGAAAAAACAAAAAGGGAAAGTGAGCACTGTAAAAGTGTTTGCTACTGGCACACAAAAGGCGAACATACAACCTCCTAATAAAAACAACATGGTGTGTAGCCCTTCACTGTGATAAATAAGTCAAAGCTCTATAGTGTAAACAAGGTCCCAATATTAAATCCGTGACTTTTTTTGAAAAATCTTCTGTGTATATCAGAGCTATTCCAATATGTGTGATATGTCTAACCACTCACCAGAAAATAAAAACAATCCATCAAAAATGTAATTGTTTACACAATAGAACTTTGACTTAGTTATCTCAGTGAAGTGCTGCACATCTTGTTGTTTTTATTTTTATAGTAATAATGGACCTTAGTTGTAATTGCTCTGTCCATCCATATCAGGGAGAAAGTGGCCAAAGACTATTGGTTAATTTTGCAAAGGTTAATCTCTCAATACTTGTTGTGGACAGTTAGATATGCCTTAGGTTGATCATGCCACCTTACATAGTCTTTCAGTTTTTCTAAAATTACAGTTAAAGTATAACTAAAGGCAAAATATTTTTTTTCGTTTTGGAGAAGGATTAGAGCAACTGTTAGGGATATTCAACCTCTATATTTGTCCTGTTTACCAAACGTAAAAGTGAAAAGGAAATCCTCAATTGTGGGTTGTCCCCAGAAAAGTAATAGAGGGGAAATCTTCCAGAGGGGACACTAACTTTGGTAACTTGAGGGGGCCCAAGGTATTCCTTTAATTTGCAGGGATTTCCTCTTATATCCTGTTTCTGTTCACAAATCATTATGTCTACTGTATCATGATTTCTGTTATTCAGGTATATTCAAGACACCACATATGTATCATAGTAAGTGTTCAGTGTGGCATGGCAGAGTGAAAAAAATTCCATCACATCAAATTAACTGGTGCTGGAGCTGTTATTGTTTTTTTTTTTCCTGCAGTAAAAGAGGTGGAAAGAAACCTCATTGTTTGATGTATGACTCAAAACCTCTGGAACCTGAAGAGAAATGAAAATTAACAATTTTGCCCATCCCCAACAAAGATTGACTTTAGGAGCATCATCAACTTCAGAGCTGCCCATTTACAAGATTCTCTCCTTTCATATTAATTTATCTTTATGGTGACACTCGAAAATTGACTCATTTTTAATACCACCCTTGTCCTCTAAAGTCTCTTTGTTGCTACCTTAATCAATTCCCACATCTTGACCATCACTACATCATCATCTAGTCATCGAGACAGATGCATTAATATCTAGTGTTGTTTTCTTTTTCATTACATATCTCATCCATTAAAGGAATATCCTGTAGGAACAACTGTTTGAATTTCAATGTCCTCTGTTTCTTCATTGCATCCTCTTAAAAACCTAATTTGTCGCCACATTGAAAATGTTAGCAATTTTCATACAGCTCATGCCACACTTCTTACTAGATTATTACAACATGTTTTAAATGATCAGCTGCTCTACAAATGTTTAGTTGTTTGTTTATTAACACATTTTTTTTATCTTACTGCCCACGTAAGAGATTGCTGAAAGTTTGACAGAAGCACCGGTAGAGTTTATTTTTATTTTTTTTAATTGCAGTCTAATATATACAGACTGGGATTGACTCTGCATTGACATTTCTGAAAAAATAAAATACAACACAGGAGGTAGCTTATGTTCAAGAGTTATAGCCACATACATTTTTTGTAATTTATTTGTCCTGTTTTTTCCCCTCTTTGCCCTAATTTTGTTTTAGACCAATTGCGTGTAAAACAGATTGCTTTGCACAGAAACTTTTTGAATCTATATTTTATAAATTACCAGCAAGTTTATCTGTTTTCATGCGTATAAATGTTACTAGTAGTTTAGTAGTTTTCAGACAAAGAAAATGTTCAATCCAGTGGTATTTTACTAAGGGAAGTGTGGAAGATTGTGTATGTCTGTAATATGTGTGAAATAGAAATTTTTTAGTTTGTGTTAGAATAACTTTTAGAGAAAAAAGTACATTGCAGACATTATTTGTTACCCAAAAAACAGTCATTTATTTTTTTACATTCTATTTTACTAAGGTGTGCAATATAGATGGGATGCATTTTACCGACTAAGAATTATATTTTCTTTGTCACTAAAGCTCAATGCACCAGGAAAAGAAAAGGTTTTTCCTTGTATTAGAAGAATAAAAAATAAAAAAATACAACACAGGAAGTGTTGCACTAACGTACTGGAATTATATATATTTTGTTAGCTTGCTTTTGAGATTGTGCATGTCTAAGGCAGGTCTTGGATGATGCGATTTTCTTTCTTGCAACCTGTGAAAAATCGATTGATTCCCCCATCAACACAGTCAGTGTTGGTGGTGAGAATCCCTCCCGCAGAGCTATTGTGTTCTCCAGGCAGGGGGGTGTGGGGAGCTGTCCCTGTCAGAAGAACACAGTTATTATTGCTAGCAGCCATAGCCACTGGCAATAATCACATGCTAGAAATCCGAACCCAAAATCAAATTTAGAAATAGATTGGGGTACAATCAGCCCGTTCAAAGCAGACATGGATGGAATCTTGGTCGATCCAGCTGAACTGGCCGAGATATGAACCATCTATGGCCAGCTTAATTGCTTAAAGGTGATTCTAAAAGAGTTATAATGTGGTTTTTAAAGTCTGATTTGTGTCAATGAAAGCTCAGGGACTGCGTGCGTTGCTCCACAACAACACTAAAGTCTGAATTGGAGCTAATGTAGTATATCAAAGTAAAAGTTACACTGTTTCGTTGCTGGAACCGAAACATTTTATATTTTGCTTTGAGTTAAAAGATCTGTCAGAAAATAATAAAACATGACAGTATTTGTAAGTTTATTGTCAAAATTATTCTTACTAATGTCATCACCTTTTAAAAACAAAAAAAAAATGAAATCTACGTGATCTTCGGTGCTCAGTATACTGAAATACAGGGAGGACAAACAGGAAGCTATCTGTGAATGTGACAAATGGCCAGCACTTTCCAGTTTTTCAACTTTACCATAGCTATGATGTAGGCCAGGATTGGCTGAAATGTGTGAGAGTGGTTACAAATGTTTTATCATCTTATGTATTGAACAAAGATGGGTTAAGTTCACATGTTGCAGTGTGCTGGCCATCAGACAACAATGTTTTGAACCAGAGGAGAGGTGCAGCTGAGCACCACACCCTAGCTGCCCTTGTTAGAGCCAGTAGAGGTGATCTGACCATATGTTACATGCTGCTGATTATCTATAAATATGTTGCCATGAGTCACCAATCCATTCTTTACTATTATTATAATTGCCTTGCTTTAGCCAGTGGGTGGGTCCCAGTGGAGCAAGATAGTCTTTCTGCAGAAGAAAGCAAATTAACATTGTTATGCAGATATGGGATAAGGGGGAGGGTGCCATTTTAGGTTTTAAGAGTATTTGAAATTGAGTTTTCCGTAACTAAAATTTTGCAACTCAACTTTATGGCACCTGCAGAAATGTTGATTTATCAAAGCAGCCATTTGATTACCGGTACTATACTCTTTCGGAAGAAGGTATTAAAAGCTCTCATAGTTCTTCCACAAAAGTAGTGTTGTGTTTCAGAAGTGCAGACAGGTCACCATCTATATCAATCACACAAACTTCCTGCTCTAACTCCTTCTACTATCTTTTTTAAGCTTTTAAAGCAAAAATGCCATAACATTTTCTTAAAAGAACAATACAGAGAACTTAAATACTCCACATATAGTAATGAAATTGTTGGTTTAATACACACACATTTCATCAGATCACAGCCCACCTTCCTCAAGAGTGCCTTCTATAGCTTAATTTCTATTTGGATTGGACCGGGTGCTGGTATCGCTATAAGACATATATGTACTGTATGTTTGCAATTAACTTGACTTAACTTTTGTACTCTTTGGCACAAGCAAAAGTATGTGAAGTGATCCACCCACAGCTATTTAAGGGCGTTATTATTTCACTACCAGTTAGATGCATCCCTGGTAGATAGAACATATGTGCTGAATTATTTTAAATACTTAGAAACAAGGAAATATTTTACCTTTGAGTTTAGTCCTTTACTAGTTTAAGAGAAGGCAATTAGGAGTTAGAGCATAATGTGTCCTCAAGGTAGCATATGAAACTTTCTTGTTCGCTATCTAACCATAAGTTAAGGTGTTTGAAATTCAGCAAAATAGAATCAGTTGTTACTCAATAGCAACCTTTGAATTTGAAAGGATTATTGTTTGCATAAGGAATAAAAAAAAGTCTGATCGACTGGTAAATGTATATATATGAATTATATCTAACAACTGCAGTTCATATTTGCATCCAAATTGTTTTTAGAGAGTTTTAAGGATGATGTTTTTTAAAGCATATTTAATAAAATTGGAAACATTTTCAAGTGTATACCAAGAACACAAATGATATTTTGTGGTAAAAATAATACACAAACATAATTGACGCTAATTATCTGAAGTAATCTCTTATGTAGTAGACCTAAACTGGTTATTTGATTGCTGCTTGGAAATATACTACAGGTAAAAACCAAGTCTGTACTCAGATTGTTGTATTCATTTTTCAAATGGGAGGGTATACTAAAACATGAAAGATATATTATAATGTAAAACTTTTCATAGTAAGGATGGGCAAATCTCTAAGGAATTCTTTATCAAATCATGTTTGAAATTTGTCTGTGGGGGTGAATCTTGATACTAAATTCTGGTAATTTTCAAGGCTAAAAAGGGCCATAGGGAACTGGGCATTGTCATGAGGAACATTTAACAAGCAAAAAAAAAAAAAAACAATTAAATACCATACAGCAGAGAGAGGGTCATTTTTAATTCAACTTCGAGAGCAACATTGAAAAAACAACAAACTTTTATTTGATATGCTTGGAAGAGACTTTGAAGCGGTGTTACAGATTGACTTTCACAAATAGTATCAGCAACACCATATTCTGGTATCACATATTTTGTGCATGTAATGTATATTTGATTTGTTTAACTTATACATTTAGCTTGGCTTAAATACAGCAGTAACATCTAATCTGATTAATTTCAACTTGAAAAAGGCTATTTTATGTAGCTTTGGCTACTACACCTTTTTATCAAGTGGCAATAAGCAAGAATTGATTGGTGGAGGGAGAGGCCACAACAATTCGAAAAGCAATAGTAGAGTTTGTTCTTTTATTAATAAAACTAAAGCCCTCAACTTTGTACATATACAGTAGGCCAGTGGCACAGCCTTTTGAAGGCCTAACAGTCTATTTTAGGACTACTTCTATCTATTTTTTGTTTGTTTTTGGTAGAAAAAAAAAAAAAAAGGCTTCAGGTGCAGGCATACCCCACTTTTAAGGACACAATGGGGTTTATTTACTAAAGCTAGAAAGTGCAAAATCAGGCTCACTTCTGTACAGAAACCAATGAACTTCCAGGTTTTATTACCAAAGTTAAATTGAACAAGCTGGGGTTACAGGCTCATTGGTTTCTATGCAGAAGTAAGCCTGATTTCGCACTTTCTAGCTTTAGTAAATAAACCCCATTGCGTACCTTAAAGTGGGGTATGGCTGTATAATGTTTCAGGGTTTAATAATGGGAAAGGTATACTTTTTCTTTTTGCTAGAAAAAAATATATTTCCCCTCTAAATGCCCTTATCTTCTTCACAACATTCTGCTGCATCTGCCACAACAGTTACAGCCTTAAGTGACAGGGAGTGAAGTCTCAAAAGGGATTTCAGAGGCTTAGGAAACCACCACGTCAAGTGGGAAAGAGGGTCATTAAGGGTCAATCAAAGGCTAGAACCTCTGCAGAATTCACGTATACCCACCCTGAAATTTCCAACAGCATCATTCCCAAGGCAGGTGTCTCCTTCTCAGCTGCTGCAGCAGAAGAAAAAAATGTTCCCAATTCATCCCCAAGCCCAACGTCTTAATGCCAGCTTGACAAAACTCCTGGCTTTACAGTACTAACATTCAAGCTCATGAAATCAGCCCACTTCTTTGGGTTTACGACCTGTGCTTCCCCACAATGGCAGTTATCCTACCACCATTTTTTTGCCCAGAAAGCCCTCCTTGCCCTTACCCTGGTGGGGTAAGATTATTAAGAATTGTCCTCCTCAACACTGAGAACTCACAGATCTTTGCTGCAGGCAATATGTGGCCAATGGGATCCTTTTATTTTCAAATGCCTGTGCAAAGACCTTGGGATTTATGTCATCAAAAAGAGCAACCACTATTGAGTGGCCTTCCTATTATATCCCTAATACAAGGTTAAAATGGCAAATTTAATGCCATCATTTCAGAGAAAGGCCAAGATGCATAACTTTGAGGAGGTATCGCTTAAAATCCTTTGTGCTGCATTTCTTGAAGGTGGAAGGATCCCCTGTGAAAACTACCACGAGTGAAATCCTCCCATTCCAAATAGGAGAAGCAGCTGTGGCAGTGGCTGCCTTTGCACTGTTTTCCAGAGTTTTTTTTACACTTGCTTAAGTATTTCCCTGTTTAATTTGTTTGCAATTGTATTTGATATACTAAATTGCATTTTTTTATTGTGGATTATTCTACCTGGATATGTTAAGTTACTACCTTGATACTGGTCATTTTTTGTGTCCCTGGGACAGTACACTTTTATTTTTAGGCCCCATTAACATGGCTGCAGCAAAAACCTAGTAAATTCCTGCAACTAAATTCACAGGTCGATGCAGAAGAGTGTGTGTGTAGGTTTCTGCAGGTCAAAAAGTTACCAACATATAAGAACAAATCTCAAGTTTACATATTTGAGATCTTAAAAATTTGAGATAATAAACCGAAAGTTGCAAAAACTATAATTACTAAATATCACTATTAAGATCCAGATAGCAACTGTTGGAACATAGCAGTTCATAATCTTGAAGCCAAGACTAGAAAATTCTGTGATTAAAATTTCTAAAATCCTCAGGCTCAAAACATTTCCTAGGATTGGCTATAACTGGAATTGAAGTGGCACAGATATCATAGATATCAGTGTCCATTCCACTGTGTTAGAATAAACCCCACATTTAAATTTTCCCAGTTGCAGGGTCACTGGTTAAAAAAAAAAAAGATGGAATGTTGTCATCTTAACACAGAGAGGGATAACTACTTAAGAGTTAAGAAATTATTATACTTGAACACCATCCCCACCATGAAAAATGGTGGTGGCAGCATCATGTTGTGGTGATGTGTATCTTCAGCATGGTCAGGGAAACTGGTCAGAGTTGGTGGGAAGATGGATGGAGCCAAATACAGGGCAATCTTAGAAGAAAACCTGTTAGAGTCTGCAAAAGATTTAAGACTGAAGCTGAGGTTCACCTTCCAGCAGGACAACTACCCTAAAGATACAGCCAGAGTGACAATGGAATGGTTTAGATCAAAGCATATTCATGTTTTAGAATGGCCCAGTCAAAGTCCAGACCTAAATCTAATTGAAGATCTGTAACAAGACTTGAAAATTGCTGTTCACAGATGCTCTTCATCGAATCTGACAGAGCTTGAGCTATTTTGCAAAGAAGAATGGGCAAAAATGTTACTCTCTAGATGTGCAAAGCTGGTAGAGACATACCCAAAAAGACTTGCAGCTGTAATTGCAGTGAAAGGTGGTTCTACAAAGTATTGACACAGGTGGGCTGAATACAAATGCACACTACACTTTTCAGATATTTATTTTGCAAAACCATTTATCCTTTTCGTTCCACTTCACAATTATGTGCCACTTTGTGTTGTTCTATCACATAAAATTCCAATAAAATACATTTACGTTTTTGGTTGTAACATGGCAAAATGTGGAAAATGTCAATGGGGTATGAATACTTTTTCAAGGCACTGTAAGTTCATCTTTAGCAACTTTTTGAAAAATCCCCTCATGGAATTCCAGATCCCCTGAATAGTAAATACCAGTGCCACTCATATGTAATAGAAAGCAGGAGTGGCATTTGAAAATGAGGATCACTGGTATAGACTAATCAGAGGATCTGAAATTGCATAGAGTATTTTTTTCTAAAAAGGACTTTAACAATGTATTGCATCCAAGTTGCATAAAATTATGAGGTTAAAAATAAATGTCTTTATTTATGCTGTCGGTAAGACTTATGCCCCGTACACACGGTCGCACTTTGTTCGGACATTCCGATAACAAAATCCTAGGATTTTTTCCATCGGATGTTGGCTCAAACTTGTCTTGCATACACACAATCACACAAAGTTGTCGGAAAATCCGATCGTTCTAAACGCGGTGACGTAAAACACGTACGTCGGGACTATAAACGGGGCAGTGGCCAATAGCTTTCATCTCTTTATTTATTCTGAGCATGCGTGGCACTTTGTCCGTCGGATTTGTGTACACACGATCGGAATTTCCGACAACGGATTTTGTTGTCGGAAAATTTTATCTCCTGCTGTCCAACTTTGTGTGTCGGAAAATCCGATGGAAAATGTCCGATGGAGCCCACACACGGTCGGGATTTCCGACAACACGCTCCGATCGGACATTTTCCATCGGAAAATCCGACCGTGTGTACGGGGCATTATTCTATGTGCTCACAATACCAAAAATTGGAGAGAAGGCTGCATTAGAAAAAAGGGTGTACATTTTTAGTCCAGGTTTGTGGGTAAGAAGCTACTGTACGCTCCATGTGTCAGATATGGTTGGGGATCATGGACATGCTCAGTGAGCACACCTATGCATGCTAAAGCAGACCTGGTATGGAGAAGCACTAGAGACGAGGATCTGGGAAAGCAAGGACTCATAGAAATGGTTGGAGTGCAGGGGTATCTTGCAGCACTCAGAAGCTGAGCTTACAGAAGGGCAGGGGTGCTAGAAGTCACTTGCAGCACAAGGGTACTTTGTACTTTGGCGGAGATGACTTTTGGTGCAGACGCAGGTGGCAGCCCTTTGACTCACCCAAGCAGGCAGCCACTGGTAACTGAGTGCTGATTTGCAGTTAAGAGTCTCTTGCAGTGCTGAGATGCTGGGATCACTGGGCATTAGGGCGTACTGAAAAGCTGGCAGGAGAGCACAGAAACACAAAGAGGTGCTAAGAGCAGGTAGGAGTGCACAAAAACACAGGAGGCACTAGAAGAAGGTTGGAGTGTACGAGGATATATATTAGGAAGCAAACTGAAAGAGAGTAACACAGAAGCAAGCTTCTGACTAGGAGGGCAAAAGTGCTGGAACTGAATGGCAGGCTGGAGCACACACGGAGTCACAGAAGCATAGAGGGTTGGGAGTCGGCTGAGGAAGACAGAGGCTCAAGCAGGCTGAAATGCTCGAGTTCTCAGGGGATATTACAGGTGCTGGGTTTTAGGTTACAGGGAGGAAGGCACAAAGATTCACTAGGAATAGGCTGGATAAGACTGGGAACACTGGAAGCACAGAAATAAAACTAAAAGGCACTGGGTGATGACTCTTGGAACACTGGGGTCTGGCTGGGAGGCCTGGGGTTAGGAACACCAGCTCTTGCTCAGGTAACACCTGCTGGGATAAATCCAAGTTGATATATAAATTGGTATAGCCTGGCTGGGTATGTAACTGACCTAATCAACAGAAGATGAATTACCAGTCATGAACACATGTCTTGTGAGATAATAGACAACAGTAGAACCTTGCATGGTAGAGTTAACGAACTACATGTACCAGCATGCCTGCTGGTCTGTGGGAAGTGACATATCAGCAACTTTATTCCAATGTTCCCCCTGCAGACTACAGTACTGATCACCAACTGGTGGATTTATATCAACCCAAGGGTACCCTTTAAGTCCTGGTAGCTGACAACACTGTTGTGAGTTAGCAGCTTAGGACAAATTGAATGGCTCATCTTTATGGTAAGTAAAAACTGCCAAGAAAATCAGCATTGGACATGGTCCCCTAGAAAACTCATCCTACCTACCTAAGTAGAGGGTGACTGTTCCCCAAGAATTCTGAAGTTCTCCTTATTTGTGCTGATAGCATGCATTAGGCAGCTTTTAGAATGTTTGCTTTACTGTTGATTTTCTAGAGAGGTGCAATTCTATCAGTGGGATATTTCTCCTTCTCCCATTGTTTACCTGTAAACAACAGTTGAATCTCCATAGTGCCAATTACAAGTCTTGATAGACTTAAGCCCCGTACACACGGGCAAAATGTTGGTCGACATTCGGCCCGTGTGTACTGCAGCCAGTCCGACAGAAGCCAGCTTCTGTCGAGGGGCATGACCAAAAAAATTCTGCCGATCAACTCCCAATCACGGCTGAGAGCGCTGACAAGAGTTTTCTGGCGGGGGGGGGGGCCTCCCCCTGTCAGAACATAATAGCACAGCAGGGGAGATCACTGTACTAACATTGCATGGTTAGTACAGCGGCTCCTCCTGAGCTGTCAGTTTTTTACATTCAGCCCCGCCAGGTTGAATGAAAAAAAAAAACTAGTAGTGTGTACTAGGCATTAAAGACTGATCAGTAAGATATGAGCATACAATTGCAAAGTTATTGCTTTCCCTGAACACAGATGCAAATTTAGCATTGTTACCAATTAGTGTTGTCATTGAAACCAATGCAAATTAAGTGCTGTCACTGGTTAGTGTTGTTACTGACCACCAACTTCAAAGTTAGTATACCCACAGTATGGAATTGTCAGTGGGCAAAACACAAAGTAAGCTTTGTATTAAAAATCAAAGCAAGTCCAAGTATCAAAGAGAACAATTTTATAATTTATTCTTTTAATTAATTTATATACACAAATTATTGATTATGCTAATGTATGATAAGCTGTAGATCAGAAAATAATTTTAGGGGTGTCCCAAAATCTCCGATTTTTTTTTTTCCAAGGGTTTGTGCAAGGTAGAAAAGTTGAGAAAGGTTGCAGTAGATAAGGATATGATCATTTTCTCATTTCACATGATCTTTTACACATACAGTATTTGCAATATCCTAAGCGCAACAATAATTATAATTTACAATTTTTTTCAGGTATGATAAAGAAGGTCAGTTTCTCAGACTTTTATTAATTAGGTCTCTTCTAAATCAATGCTTAATACTACAGTCTTCCTGAAATCCACAAAGGAAATTCTTTATTGTATGCCTGGTCATGTCATTCAAGACATAAAAAACATACCTGTTGACCACTTTATCTGGCATAGAAAAATTCTCACTCAAATTCAAGTTGATTAAGTTCCTAGGGGATGCTAAAAATAGTCTGTAAAATAGCTGTTGTGAAATCTTACTTCAGGCAATCAACGTTATTTATTGACGAATAAATGTATGTGTTTATAAAAATTCATATGTATTCCTTTTTAAATATGCTTAAGATTTATTAACATTTCAACAACCAATAAAAGGCATCTCCTGATTTTTTTTTTTTTACCAAGCCTATTTTTTTTAAATTTTTGTTTTGCTTCCCTGTAATGCCCCATACACACGGTCGGATTTACGATGGAAAATGTCCGATCGAAGCGTGTTGTCGGAAATTCCGACCGTGTGTGGGCTCCATCGGACATTTTCCATCAGATTTTCCGACACACAAAGTTGGAGAGCAGGAGATAAAATTTTCCAACAACAAAATTCGTTGTCGGAAATTCCGATCATGTGTACACAAATCCGACGGACAAAGTGCCACGCATGCTCAGAATACATAAAGAGATGAAAGCTATTGGCCACTGCCCCGTTTATAGTCCCGACGTACGTGTTTTACGTCACCGTGTTTAGAACGATTGGATTTTCCGACAACTTTGTGCGACCGTGTGTAGACAAAACAAGTTTGAGCCAACATCCGTCGGAAAAAATCCTAGGATTTTGTTGTCGGAATGTCCGAACAAAGTCCGACCGTGTGTACGCCCTATAACTGTTAAAACAAATAAACCGACATTTGCTGCAACACCCCAGTTTAAACTGGAAATGTCCTCTGCAGTAATTCATTTCCACCATTAACAATCCTCAGTCTTTTGGGTCAAATGACAATTAGCTTCGTGTAAACCACTTTCTGTCAGTTTAGGGGGTCATGGACCCACCCCATTTGGGGGCATCATCATATAGCCTGTCCTCACAGTACTTCTGGGCTGAGCAGAGCTCACACAACATTAACAGAGCACTGCGCAATCCAGGAGGATGACTGCCCACTGCCACCACCAAAGGGGAAGCAGAAAGACCTGCAAAGGCATCAGCCTAAAGACTGCAGGAAAAAGGTATATAGGATTTTGTTTAAAATATGGGAAAAATATGAATAAACTCCCACTCCTTTTGTTTTTGTATTCAAACTGTAGGACTTTTTGTTTTTCTCACCGGGTGAAGCAAGATATACTCACCTAAGTCCACTGTCCAGGTCCCTTGCTGCTGCTGTTTCTGGGTACCAGGGCTGCTAATCCAGCACTGAAAATGTGCCCAAGCTGACTGGTTCCCCACAGTCCCCTATGCTAATGTCACTCCTCTTCAGAATCCTGCAAAAACCCCACCACTCAGGCAGTGATGTGGATACCCGAAAAAAGGACCCTTCCGATGTAAACAAAGGAATAAGAAGATTTGAGAACCAGGTGTCACATGATCATGGCTTTTGGTAAATATAAATACACTTAAAAAACCTATAAGGGGGGGGGGGCGTGGTTTCCACTGTCATGGACAAACGTGACTAGTGAGAGCTCAGTGCTCCTCATGCAGACCCCGGCATCATACTGTTCATAGCCCGCCTTCCTACCTGACCCAGACGGCATGAACACAGGGACAAGTGCTCTGCGCACTATGAGCAGTGGGCATGGTGGGAGCAGAGACCTCCATCAGATGGCGGCAAGTAAACCTCCAGCAAACACTTCAGCAAACACCGGAGATCACATGCTGACATCATATAGCTCTTCTGTTGAGAAATGATAAAGTCCTGCCAATGATTCACTCAGTAGAATACCTAGTATGTGGAATCTCTTACCATTTATCACTACTTGCTAAACTTACAAAATGCCCTATTGGAAGACGCCCGGCTGGGAGGATACAATCGTTTTGGCTACCTCAGATTGGCTCCAATGATCGTATTCCACATCAACAAGAAATGTTTTTGGAGGCACATTAGAGTAGCCAAAGGGATGGTCTCTTTTGGGATGCATTTAAGGCATATCTAAGGGGAGTTTTGAAATCAACAATCAACAATCTCATATTTAAAGCACGTTACAAGACAAGAGGAGGAACTAGCTGGAAAATGCACTCAGGCAGAGAGGGGATATATAATAACCACTTGCCACTCGGGCCAATTCTGACTTTTCTCTCCTACATGTAAAAATCATCATTTTTTTGCTAGAAAATTACATAGAACCCCCAAACATTATGTTTGTTTTTTTTAGCAGACACCCTAGAGAATAAGATGGCAGTCATTGCAACTTTTTATCTCGAGCGGTATTTGCGCAGCAATTTTTCAAACGGTTTTTGGAAAAAAGAAGTTTAATGCTTTAAAAAAAAAAAAAAACAGTAAAGTTAGCCCAATTTTTTTGCGTAATGTGAAAGATGATGTTGCGCCAAGCTCGTGGAATGGTGCCAAACTTCGATACTTAAAAATCCTCATAGGTGACGATTTAAACTTTTTTACAGGTTACATGTTTTGAGTTACAGAGGAGGTCTAGGGCTAGAATTATTGCTCTTGCTCTAACATTCACCGCGATACCTCACATGTGAGATTTGAACATCATTTACATATGTGGGCGCGTCTTACGTATGTGTTCGCTTTTGCATGCGAGCACACGGGGACAGAGGGACTTTACTTTTTTTTTGTATTGTTAATTTTACTTTTATCTTTCTAGTTTGACACTTTTTTTAACACTTTTATTCCTATTACCAGGAATGTAAACATCCCTGGTAATAGGAATAAGCATGACAGGTCCTCTTTACAGTGAGATATGGGGTCAATAAGACCCCACATGTCACCTCTAGGCTGGGAAGCCTGAAATAAAAAAAAAAGATCTCGGCTTCCCAGCCGAGGCGGCGCCATTTGTTTGAATGCAGAGTCCGGGCATGGCATCATACCATCACGCCTGACCTCTGAACGATCATAGATACTTCGGGGACCATCTGGTCCACCAAAAATCTCTATTGTCAGCATCTGGGCCGGCGGATCCGTTCTCTGACTCACCGATGACAGGAGTGAGTTGGTAGAAGCACCGGAGGGCGGTGGGAGGGGGTATGTCCCCTCTCGCCACCCGTAAGAACAATCAAGCGGCTGGGCAGCTGCTAGTATCATTCTTTTGGTTTAGGGAATCACCGGCTCCAAAAGACGATATCTGAATGATGCCTATAGCTGCAGGCATCATTTAGATATCCCCGCTCAAAGTCAAGGACGTCATATGTAAATAAAATTTTCACAGTCAACAGCATTTTGAACAGGGTAACCAACCAGGTGCGTTGTTGGCCTTTCTAACCAAACAACAAACAACTACTTCAACCATTTTTAAAGTGAGAAATGAGAAGGGGGAAATGGTAAGTAGTATACAGGGGATAATGACCTGCTTTTATAAATACTGTGTAACAATGTATACCTCCTTGTTTAATGGCACAGAGATAGAAGTGGATGAATATTTATGGGATTTAGAATGTCCAATATTCATGGATGAGCAAGTTAGAATGACTGATGGAGAAATAACAGAGGTTGAGGTCAGAAATGCAATATTGTCTCTGGCGGTTGGCAAGTCCCCTGGCCCGGATGGAATACCACTGGAAGTCTATAAAAAAATATATTGATATGTTAATATATTGTAAGAGGGGAGTTGCCAAAATCCATGGATAAAACAACAATAGTTTTAATTTCAAAACCAGGAACAGATGGAAGCGAGTGTTCTTCACACAGGCCAATTTCATTTTTAAATAACGACTATAACATTTTGGCGAATATTTTAACAGGGAGATTGAATACAATGATCCTAGCCATTACTGGGGAAATAGAGCTCGATAAACATTAGAAGAACACAATTAATGGTCCAATTGAGGGAGTTTGCTCCACAGTCGGGTGCCCTGGCATCATTGGATGTGGGCAGGGCATTTGATTCAGTAGAGTGGTTGTTTTTGCAGAGCTCTTTGAAAAAGTTTGGATTTGCTGAAGTCCATTGGACTATATAGAGGAACAAGGCAGGGGTGTCCCAGTCCCTACACTTATTTGCCATAGTAATATTAGTTTGTGCCCTAAAATATAGACAGTCTAGGCTTTATAGGGGTATCACTATAGGGGGTTATATGCAGACGACATTATTTTATACAGTATATTGGAGATACACATAATACACTCAGAGAGGCAATAAGAATAATATAGTATATACCTTTGGGAACTATGCGGGTCTTAGAATCAATTGGTAAAATCTGTGTTAATGCCTTTATACCTAAATGTAAAAGTAGACTAGTCTCATTCACCGCTTAAAGTGGTAGACTTAATTAAGTATTTAGGAATATATATTACTCTCCAACCAAAGGAATTTATAGTAGCTAATGTTAACCCCTTAATGGAATATATTAAGAAAATCTGGCAGTATGGAAGAGATTACCTATATCAGTAGCGGGAAGAATTGGTCCAATTAAGATGATCCTATTGCCAAAATGCTTAAATGTGTTTTCAGATTGCCTAGTTATTATCCCCCAGCTCTTATTTCTAAAGCTACATTCCCATTTTACAAGATTCATTTGGGCTATAGGGGATGTAAACTGCAATTAACGTCATTACAAAGGTCAAAGATGGATGATGCATTGACAATCCCAGATATTTATTTATATTACTTAGCGGAACAATTGAAACATTTAAGGACATAAGAACAGAGAGATGGGGTGGAAAGGACACTTACTAAAGATATTACAGGTTGAGGACCTAATGATAGGACTGGAAGTTGAAGCTACCTGTTTACCTAGAGTGAAGATACCTATAGTGACACTGGCTAGAGCAGTATAGAGAGAGGTTAGAAAATTAACAAGCTTTATGGATACTCCCTTAGAGATCCCTATGTGGAACAACTCCTTCTTAGAACATTTGAGGGCATTTCTTGATAGCGAATTTTGGAGAAGGAGAGGAATAGTTACATTAAAACAGATATACGATCACAGAACATTGCAGACATTTGAAGATTTGGGTCAACAGTATGATATACCCCATACGTTTAGTTATAAATACTTACAGTTAAGACATATGGTCTAGGCCCAGTTTGGGCACCAAGACCCCAAAGTATCCAAGTATCCATTAATAGGAATTTTATGATCACAGGGACCAAAGCCTAATATCTGTACTGTATTTCCAGTTGCTGAGGGCTAAGTTATGTGGTGCTCCACTTAAAATAATAGACAGGTGGTGGGATGTCCTCCCGGAAGTGACAGAGGATAAATGGACTAGGATCTGCTCCTCACATATGGCAGTTTCTCCCACTATTAATAATAAATTATTCTGATTATATATCATCCATCAAACATATCTTATTCCTCAAAGATTGTATAGAATGGGAGGAATGACCTCATCTGATTGTGTAAGATGCCATCACCCAGAGGCAGATTTTATACATTTATGTGGTCATGTTCTGAAATTGCTGATCATTGGTAACAAGTGATAGACAAGTTATCCATCATTATTTGTAGACAAGTACTATATACATTGGGAGCATATGTATTAGGACTATTAGAGGTGGAAGAGTGATCAGAGTATAATAGGATTATGCTACAAGAAACATTATTTACAGCAGGTAAACAAATAGCACTAAGATGGATGCAACCATTAGCCCCAATTATAACCCAGTAGATTAGAGCAGTCAATCAGATAATACTGTATGAGAAGATTATGTATAAACATAGAGGGGGACATAAGAAGTACTATAAAATATGGGATATGTGGAATATTTCCCCTATAACTCTAGATAGAAAAGAAATGTTAAACTGAATTTTTAGAAGAAAATGTAAAACAAATGTAAAATAAATAGTTAGAATGTGACGTTAATCTGTGGATGAACTAAAAGGTAATGACATAGGAACTGTAGTAAGCTTGCAGTTAAAGGTGTATGTAAGAGGAAGTAATATGGAATTATTGTATTGAAATCATATGTACATGCTTTGTTGCAAACTTATGTAATAAAAAGTTTGGAATAAAAAGAAAACATATAAGGGGCTTCAGGAATGGTGGGGAGAACCTGGAGCTGGTATAGACATTAGAATGGCACCTACTTTAATAATCTCCTTGCTTTTTTAACTACTAGGGAAGGAATGTGGATTCAGTGTTTGTGTTGTCCCCATTTAAGTGTTACTAAGGATATCCATTCCAGTTAACTCAATAAAGTATTTACAATCCTTACAGTATACTAATTGTATAACTACATGTCATTTTTTTGATCATGTACAATGGGTGTGGTGCCCATTATGTTGGAAGGATTGCCTGATGATTTAACCAGTCATATTTATATATCAGTATTACAAAGAATATAACAAATTTAACCAGACAAGAAAAATACCTTAGATTATACATTTTATTCTTAAACTTTATTTAAACTAGACACCCATTCAGATTAAAGATAAAATCCAAGCAATTAAAAAATAACCTGGTATTAGCCTCATGCAGTCCACTGAAAAATAAGGCTCAGGCAGGAAGAGGGACAAGTAAGTTATCCTGCAGTGCTCATGTGTGCTAATATAAAACATCCTAACAGGGGGAGGGAGCAGAGTGACAGAGACACAAGTTCATCAGTCTTTTTCCCCCTTCACTGTCCAGTCACAGGTTGGGGAAGATAAAAGACCTGTAAGTGATACTTAAAGGCAGCAGAGAAAAATCAGGTCTCCTGTCTTACCAGGCAGAACTATGCTGTGTGACAAAACTGTGTAAATCTCAGCACTGTGATGGATATGAATACAAATCCTTTGGTAAGTAAAACAGTTACCATATATGTATTTCATCTGTGTATGTGTCTGTTTGTCTGGAGTTCAGTCTTAAATATCAAATTGGATGTTTCTTACCTTTCAATATGAAATGGCGTGTCTCCTAATTTTTTAATTAATTTATGTATTTTTGTATATTAAAAAAAAAAAAGATTGCATGTATCTTTGAAGATTGCATATTTGTACAGGGTGAGCCAAAGGTTTCACATTGGCAGAGGGCTCTATACCCTGTTAAAAAACATTTAAAGCCTCTTTGAACAAAAAGCCACTGGAGTATACCCAAAACCAAATTGAATTGCTCCAACATATCTTTCCTGCCACAGAAAGAATGACTGTGTACTCCAAGAAGACTCCCATGCTATATCTATTAATTTTTCACTTTCATGTTTCATAATATGTTCTTTCAAAAGCTCACTACAAAACAAAATTTCTCCATGGGCAAATTAAGGAACATATGAACCCCATGAATGGATCATTTCCTCTCACCCACCTTTGATGGGGACTCCATGATGCTGTGAATTGACTGTTCCACACCTACCCCCTCACCTCCCACTCTTCCCCTTCCATCTCCTACCTACCCTACATCCCATACCTGCTTCCAACAAACCATCCTGTCACCTTTATCCCCCCCAACCACTTTTCAAACAGCTTGAACCTGATCTGCTTTGCCTCATACATATTAGTTACATAGTTACATAGTAGGTGAGGTTGAAGAAAAACACATCAACATATGCGTGTGATTTTATGTCAGTATTACATTCTATATCCCTGAATGTTGTGGTCGTTCAGGTGCTTATCTAATAGTTTCTTGAAATTACTGATGCTCCCCGCTGAAACCACCGCCTGTGGAAGGGAATTCCACATCCTTGCCAATCTTACAGTAAAGAACCCTCTACTCAGTTTAAGGTTAAACCTCTTTTCTTCTAATTTTAATGAGTGGCCACATGTCTTATTAAACTCCCTTCCGCTGAAACATTTTATCCCTATTGTGGGGTCACCAGTACGGTATTTGTAAATTGAAATCATATCCCCTCTCAAGCGTCTCTTCTCCAGAGAGAATAAGTTCAGTGCTCGTAACTAATATCCTCCAGTCCCTTTATTAGTTTTGTTGCCCTTCTCTGTACTCGGTCCATTTCCAGCACATCCTTCCTGGGGACTGGTGCCCAGAACTGGACAGCATACTTCAGGTGTGGCCAGACCAGAGTCTTGTAGAGTGGGAGAACTACCACTTTATCTCTTGAGTTAATCCCCTTTTTAATGCATGACAATATTCTGTTTGCTTTGTTAGCAGCAGCTTGGCATTGCATGTCATTGCTGAGCCTATCATCTACTAGGACCCCCAGATCCTTTTCCATCCTTGATTGCCCCAGTGGTTCTCCCCCCAGTGAGTAGATTTCATTCATATTTTTGCCACCCAAATGCAATTATTTTACATTTTTCCACATTAAACCTCATTTGCCATGTAGTTACCCACCCCATTAATATGTTCAGATCTACTTGCAAGGTTTCCACATCCTGCAGAGAAGTTATTGCCCTGCTTAGCTTAGTATTGTCCACAAATACAGAGATTGAGCTCCCCCTCCTCCAGCTCGTTTATGAATAAATTAAATAGGATTGTTCCCAGGACAGAACCCTGGGGGATCCCACTTTCCACCCCTGACCATTCCGAGTACTCCCCATTTATCACTACCCTCTGAACTCGCCCTTGTAGCCAGTTCCCAATCCATGTACTAACCCTACGGTCCATGCCAACGGACCTTACTTTGTAAAGTAAATTTTTATGGGGAACAGTGTCAAATGCTTTTGCAAAATCCAGATACATCACGTCTACGGGCCTTCCTTTATCTAGATGGCAGCTCACCTCCTCATAGAAGGTTAATAGATTGGTTTGGCAAGAATGATTCTTCATGAATCCATGATGATTTCTGCTAATGATACTGTTTTCAATACTAAAGTCTTGTATATAGTCCCTTATCATCCCCTCCAAGAGCCTGCATACTATTGATGTTAGGGTAACTGGTCTGTAATTCCCAGGGATATATTTTGGCTCTTTTTTAAATATTGGTGCTACATTGGCTTTTCTCCTATCAGTTGGTACATTTCCAGTCAGTAGA
Source organism: Lithobates clamitans (assembly GCA_037952925.1). Lineage (NCBI taxonomy): Eukaryota > Metazoa > Chordata > Amphibia > Anura > Ranidae > Lithobates > Lithobates clamitans. The sequence goes on along the minus strand of JBBGZY010000240.1, from coordinate 4,090,839 downwards.
CTGTCAGTAAAAATTAAGAATTGACAGAGTTCCCTAAGGACCCTCGGGTGCAAGCCATGTGGTCCCGGTGACTTATTAATGTTAAGTTTTCCAAGTCTATTTCTAATTCTTTCCTCTGTTTGCCTTGAGGGTGCTTCCTATGATGTGTCATAAGGATAAACACTGCAGTTTTGGTTAATGAAGCCCACCAATTCCCTCGTGTAGACTGAGGAGAAGAATAAATTCAATACCTTTGCCATCTCACCATCCTTTATAACCAGATTCCCTTCCTCATTCTTTATGGGGCCAATATGGTCTGTCCTCCATCTTTTACTTTTTATATACTGAAAGAATTTGTTGGGGTTTTTTTTTTTTTTTGCTCTCCTTCGCTATGTGTCTTTCGTGCTCTATCTTAGCCACTCTAATTGCACCTTTACATTTCTTGTTGCATCCTTTGCAAAGTCTGAATGCTGATGATGATCCCTCAGCCTCGTATTTTTTAAAGGCCTTCTCCTTTGCTTTTATATGCATTTTTACATTGAAGTTAAGCCATCCAGGACTTCTGTTCATTCTTTTAAATTTATTTCCCAATGGGATGCACTGGCTAATGCCATTATTTATTATGCTCCTAAAGCAAACCCATCTCTCCTCCGTGTTTCTTCTTCCTAAGATTTTATCCCAATTTATATCTTCTAGCAAGGTTCGTAGTTTAGGGAAGTTGGCTCTTTTGAAATTCAGTGTCTTTGTATTCCCCTTATTGTTCCTATTTGTGTGAATTATACTGAAGCTAATTGACCTGTGATTGCTGTTTCCTAAATTGCCCCTTATTTCCACATCCGTGATCAGGTCTGTATTGTTGGTAATCAGTAGGTCTTGTTTCTAGTTGGTGCATCTACCATCTGACCCATGAAATTGTCCTGGAAGACATTTAGGAACTGGTGAGCCTTAGACGAATGTGCAGTCCCTTCTGCCTAGTCTATGTCTGGATAATTAAAATCCCCCATTATGATGACACCTCCCATCCTTGCCGCTAATCCAATTTGTGATAGGAGGTCTGTCTCCCCCTCCTCCCTCAGGTTAGGGGGCCTATAGCATACTCCCAGTATTACTTTGCCCTTACTTTCATCCCTTTGGAGCTCTACCCATAAGGATTCCACTTCCTCATGTCTTCAATTGTTCGATTTAGAGCCCATGGCCACTTTTATCAACATCACTGTTGTCTCCTGGGCCTACATCCTCAGTGAAATTTTCATCATTCATCTTTTCCTTTGTTGTTGTACCTTGTTGAATAAGAGCTACTAACAATGTTCCCCTCCTCCAATGTTACTCATACATGTGCATTGTATTTTCCTGAGTTTGTTTGTAAACTTAACAAAACTACAAATTAATAAAAAATGTATTAAACAAAAAATACATATTTTTCATGAGAAAATACATATACTAATAGTATAGTATAGATAGTATTAGTACAATCCCCATGTTGTAATACTATGTTATAGTGACAATTTTATACAGTAAGTTAGCTATATTTAGTAAAATTTTAACTAATCGGATTCAATATGTTGCTGGAAATACTGGGAGTTTGCTGTGAGTTCACTGTAAATATGTTCCTCATCCTAAGAATCACAGAAGAAATCTATATTCATCAAGCTAGATATTTTCCAAAAGTTAGTTGCTAAATTTTGTAGATCCCAAGCCTACTGTGGCCTGGGGATAAGCAAAAGTTTGGAACCTTGTGTGGAAACCAGGATGGAACCCCAAATGGTCAAGGTTCAAAGTTCAGTGTGTTGCACTCTTAAAGGTAGCATTCTGTACATTATAGTGATTACAATATATAAATTATTAAATTAAAATAGTAGTTATTTGGAACAGTTGTGGATAACTTGTCAGTCTAAATACATCTATTATGCTGTTAGTTTTCTAAATAAAATGGTGTTTTAGTCTTAAGAACAGCTGCTGATTGGTATTTTTGTTTTATGCACTGTTGCCAAACAGTGGCAAATTAGTTTAACAGAATAGCTTGAGATAGCTAAATAAAATGTCAACACAGAGCGCACAAAAACAGTTCAAAACCACAACCCCACATTCAAGATGCCAAGTCAGTTGTTATGCAGAAATAAAAATTACAATGCCATATTTTAGGGACAATTAGATTTTATTATGTCAGAGACAACAAGCAGAAATATTGTACAGACTCTCTGCACATCATGTAAATGGTTTTTACTAGGCCACGATGTAAGAGCGAGAGACAAGGCAGGTTGTGTCATGAAATACAAGTATATTATTTCAGAAACAAAGGCCAGAAATATTTCACAGACTCTATAGTCAGTGTTGAAGCAATTGGAGTAGGCTGCATCTCAAAAAAATTGCTCAGCATGCAGCTTTTCATAAAAAAAATCACATTTAAAGTATAAGTATAACTAAAGGCAAAACTTTTTTTTTAAGTTTTTGATAGAATGGAGAGGGATTATAAATACCTGTCAGATTCTATTGTTGTCTGTGCCCCCGTTAGGGAGATTCACCCTCTCCATTTGTCCTGTTTACTATTATCATTAAAAGTGAAAGTAAAAGAAAATCCCAAATTTTGGGTTGTCCCCAGAAAGGTAATAAAGGGGAAATCTTCCAATGGTGACACTAGTTCTGTTAAATCTCTACAATGAGACACAGATGGTGAAAAAAAAAAAATCTGACAGGGGTTATAACCCTCATTGGCTAAACCACATCTCCATTTAGCTATGGGGACTAAGATAGAAGTAATATGAAGTGTAAAACAAAAGTAAAACATACACACATACAAAGGGGGAGATTTACTAAAACATTCAGAATCTGGTGCAGCTGTGCATGGTAGTCAATCAGCTTCTAACTTCAGCTTGTTCAATTGAGCTTTGACAATAAAACCCATAAGCCGAGTGGTTTCTATGCAGAGCTGCACCAGATTTTGCACCAGATTTTGCACACTCTGGTTTTAGTAAATCCCCCCATAGTATTTCTACAATTATGTCTTATCAGCCAAACAACATCTCCATTTAGCTTTGTTTGAACAAAAAAATAAAAGTTTATATATTCCACATTATAAAGGTAGAAAAATGGTACACACTGCATAGGTTTAGTTTTAAAAAATGTTGGATGCCTCATTTAATAAAATATTGTCCTTATGCAGCTTTGGAGACAACAATCTCTTGTAGGCCAGATTTCTCTAGTAGGCCAGATTTTAAAAACAGACTGCATAGTGTTACAGCTAAAATGATGTTTTTACATTTAAGTGTATATATTAGTATTTAAAAAAATGAAGAAATATTTCAGTAACTCCATAGACAGTATTTAGGCACTTTGGTATGCTGCATTTTGAACAAGAAGGACAACAGTCAGGTAATAAAACAACAACTTTTAACTATATTTATCTCACTGTAAAAAATCAGCTAAATATTATGCTGACTTAACTGTTTTGAAACATTTTTGGTAGGATGCATTTTGAACAGGAGGGACAACAGTCAGCTTTTAATTAAAAAAATCAATTTAGAGTGAATTTATTTTACAAAAAAAAGACTGCTAAATATTATATTGTCCTGCATACACAGTAAATAATTGCCTGGCTGCATTTTGATTAGGAGAGACACTAAGTTTTTAATCAAAACATCAACAGTAGAATGTATAATTTCACCAAAAATTCAGCAAGATATTTACCGATCCATGGACGATATGTAAGCACATTATTCATTATTTGGCTATTTGCATTAACAGCCAGATGTACCCAAAGTTCAACTGAGATGCAAGGTTCAGTTTAGTGTACTTTTTGTATTGTGTTTTAAGAAGAATGACCACTTTGGTGATCTACAATTGGTAAGCTTGCCTTAGTGTGTAACATGATAGAGTTTTTTCTAATTAAATGTAATTATTATAATAAGTAATTATTATAAGTAATTTTGTATCTTGAACAAGATTTTTTTTGGATTGGATAGCTATTGGATTTCAAATTATTTCAACTTACTAAGCAGCTACTGTATATGAGGACCAACTACATCAACTAACAAACTGATAAATCTTGGAGCTAAATAAAATATCCAATTTATCTATGGCATTAACCACACATGAATAAAAATGGTAAAGCGCTCCCCTATGTTAAATGCAATCATTTTTAGTCATATCACACATTGAGTTTTAGTAGGAACACAATTAGTTATATAACAGCAGACCCTAGTATCTGTAGTCAATTGTCATTTTTCATTTTGGTTTATTGTGCACATAGTAGCACAGGGGATCAGGCACGTTTGTATCATCAGCTATACATACTGTATATGATCTAGACTTGGAGAAAAAGGTATTTGGATACAGCTGGAAAGGATAGAAAATGGTCCACATATTTTCATGCAAATTTTGAAAAAGTGACCAGACCAACAGACTCATACTATTACTTAAAACACAGGAGGCCCCTATAACATTAATTGAACAATCTCATAATGGTCAAAATTTACAGTATCATTGCAGGTTATCGTTTACAACCTGAATGCGCCAAATCTAGCTTGATATAAAGTGTTTCAATGCCACAGTCTATGAGCACTATTTTGACAAGAGGCTTATATTTATATTTCCTGGATATACTGTATATTTAGATTCAAATAAGTTAAACTTGGGTGCACTTGTGTCTTTCTTCAACTCTATAAACTATGTAGCTACATGTGTGCATTGAATGGATTTTAAAATTGATAAATCTACTTTATTGTGACAAGAGGATTATATTGTACTTGACTGAAGCTATATGGTTGTTTTGGTCGGATGTTGAATTTGATCTTTGTACCTCAAACATGTCTTAGTATTTAAAATCAAATAAAGCAGCCAATGGTAATAATGTGGTCTATGATGCAGAACTAATGAACATAGAGTGAAGTCATATATTTTACAAACTTCTCTGCATTGGTATTTTTTAAAAAAGTAATTCTTCAGGATTTGTTTCACACTTTCAGGTATTTGAATTTTCTCTGGGGTGATGGCTGGCTGTGGATCTGCACCAGTACCATCAGTATTCATATATTAGCTTTGCAGTTGTATTCTGCAAAACCTAAATCATAACATGCAAGAAAAAAATGCTCTAACATATTTTGTATTGCTGACAACCTTCCAGGGTTCTAATTGGTTCTGAGATTTTACTACATTTACTAATAAACCTCACGGATACCAACTGCCTATTTTGCTGGCACTATCTCAACCATCTATCTCAATTCTATGTCTAGAATATAAATATAAAACATCCAGCAAAGAAGCGCATTTTTCTTACCTTCCCTACCACCTGCCCTGCCAGCTTGCACTAAATGTGCAGAGATACAGTTGAATCTGACACTACAGGGAGTATTTGATGCCTGTACCCAAAAGTATTTTTTGCTTACTTCCATATGCCCCTGTGTCACTACAGGACACAGTAATGATGTGGGGGCTGGCTGTTTGAACCCCTGAGTGCAGCAGAAAACCAGGCATGTCAAATTTCGAAGATTCTTCCAGCAATGAGGGCTGGTGCAAAGATTTTTGACACCCTAGGTGAAACCTCATTTTGCCCCCCATTGGCTCCACCCCTGACCCGACCCCTTTGCCCTCACCCATAAATGCAGCCTACCAGTGCCCAGCAATGCAGCCTCACCAGCACCCATAAATGCAGCCTCAGTCACCTTTGCCCATAAATGCAGCCTACCAGCGCCCAGCAATGAAGGCTCACCAGTGTCCATAAATGCAGCCTCAGTCATCAGCACCCATAAATGTAGTCTCACCAGGGAGGGGGGGACCCCTCGGTACACACACATCAATGTGATTGGCAGGTCTTTATACACTATATCTGTATATACCTTTACATACATGCGATATTGCACTTTCAGTGGCAGGTGTTTTACTCTACCAGGTGATGGCCACGGTCTGGAGCTCTGCAGACTGTATCTGTATACTCTGCATCCGTCAACGTGACCCTGCCGCTGCCAGTGCGAGCAACGAACAATCTTAAATGCTGCCTGCCTTCGTGCTTCCTCCATGCTCCAGGCAGGCTCCACCTGTCAGCAAGCCCGGCCGGAGCACTGCTACTGACTCCACTAACGCTTCCATTTTTCAGGTCCAGGGGGACCAGGCCAGGAGGGAGAGCGGCCTCAACAACGGGGGGGGGAATCGAATGGCGTATGGGCATAGATACTGGGTAGAGAGGCAGAGCTGCCAGAGCAGCTGTAGCGGTAAACATCAGAGACTGGTGGTGGTGACGATGTGGAGAGAGACAGACAGACAGGTGATGACTGCCACTGACGATTAGAGGCACGCTGCAGCACAGGGGATATTTCCATACCTTCCTCCATTCAGTCCATTGGGACACAGACACAGTCCTCCGCTGCCGCTGCCTGTGCCTCTGACACTAATACTATATACAGAGGGACTCAAAAGCGGCTGCCTGTTAAGACCAAGTTAGTTGCTGCCTGCAGAGAGAGGGAGTAGGATCACCAGTGGCCAGGCTACCTAGGTGGCAGTGCGCCCTAGGCGGCTGCCTAGTTTGCCTAGTGGTAGCACCGGACCTGCCAGCAATAGCAGCCCTTATGGTGAGAGAAGTAATTATTAACTCTCTTCTTTTCAAGTGGAACTTTGTTTTTAATTTTCATGCAAATCAAATTTGGATTAAACAAGTTTTCATATAAAGGTCAGAGAGCTCCTCCAGAATAACCTAAAAGACTGTGAATAAGTCAGTTGCACACCATTTCCTGTATATAACAAGAATAATTATATTACAAACACTGCTGCATTTCTGTTAGTACTTTGAGTTCTTATTAAATTTTAATGACATCATGAGTATATGCTTTGAGTACATATGCAAAACATTAGTTTGTTTCATTCTTATTATGAGAACAGCTGTGTGTGCCATTTCAGTGTCCTTTGTTATGTGGAACAATCTAGGGAGGTACAGTGTGAAGTGTAGTGAAGTCACGTACATTGCTTTATTTTAGGCCCAGAGAAAATTCTAGAACAGTCTCCAAACACACTAGAAAGCTATAAAAAGGTAATTTAAAGAAAATCACTGGAAAAAGTAATGCTCGGAAAAAGTTTAAAATAGACATTTGCTGACTGTCTAAGTACAAAAAAAAAATCACATACAGTAGATAAGATCTGGTAAGTATTACAAGTAACACAAACACATCCTAGTGATATATGTTGACATAACTGCTGTGATTAAAAAGGATATCTTGGAAGATAAAAACAATACTTGAGTAGACTGGTAAGTGTGACATGGGCTGTATTCTTTATTTCTGATGAACTGCACAGTTTCATTTGTCAAAATGACGCTATAACAACATTCAACTAGTCTACTGCTGCCAGCCTTCTCTGAACAATTTATGGTTTACAGGTCTGCAATCCAAGTGTGCAGTCAGGATTTGGCAAGTGACACTAGGCTGTTAATGTGGTTTTTTCTGCTTTATATTCTTAATTTTATTTAACTCTACTATGTGTCAGTCATTTGTCTGCATTTACAGAATGTCCAAAACATTTCATTACTTGTACATGGCAAGAAACTTGAAAGAAGAATCAACCTTCAGTCATTCAACGACTGCCTGTTCATCAAACCATAGGTTTCATACTGAATAAGGACCATATGGCTAGAAGAAAAAAAAACAATATGAAAGCAGTGAATGAACTGCCACCACAGAACCTACAACACCACTAAGGTCTGGAGACAGTTCTGTATTCCAGGATTGACTGCCAGGTTTAACTAGATTAAGTGTATACGTAAATATAATCCAATCAGGAGTACTTAAATAAACACACCTAGATCTGAGGATTCTTGGACAACAATAGTAGCAATGTAATTTATTGATAGGGTTCCTGCATGGTCATATTGCTTGCTTTTGTGACCCAGGAAAAAGAGAGAAAATGGCTTAGCAACAATATATTATACTGTTTGTCCTCTCCTTTCTGTACAGTGGTTAAAATAAGGCACACCAATTTGCCATTAATTATTATTATTATTGGATTCTTTGAACTAGAGAGAGTCACAGTAACACAATTTAGATGCTGACAGTTGTACAGTATTTGGAGACACATAATCCATGGTTTCAAATAAAGTTGCACCGATACTGATATGGGGATTGGTGCCGATACTAAGCATTTGCATCAGTATTGGTACTCTAGCAAATGCTCCGATACCTTAAACCAATACTTTCAGGCTCAGTTTTTTCAGCTGTCAGCAGAATTCCCCCACTGACAGCTGAAAAAAAAAAACGCCGGCAATTACCACTTGTTAAGACGCGTCCTTAACAACTGATGACTCATTCAGCTGTCATTGGGGTTCCCCTTTGATAGCCTAAGTGTAAACAAAGTCCCGGCAATTAGAGATGTCAACAAAAAAAGCAGCCCGACAATGTTTATCAACAACATTGCTCAGCCGCTAAAACAGAAAGAAAAAAAGAAACATTGTTTAATTTTGTATCTTTCTGTTTATCCACCTACAGATCAAAGGGATGAATTTGATCTGCAGATGAAGTCAGTTTAAAGCAACCTGTCAAGTAAAAAAAAGTTGTTTTTTTTAAATTAAATGTTCTTCTGTTTAACCACTTATTGACCCTTAATTTACACTAATTAGCACTAATTAACTTCTTATTCTCTTTCTCCATTTAATTATTATTTTCCTGCCAATTTTTTTGTTCACTTCTATTTTTTAAACTAAACTATTAATATTTAAAACTTTTTTGTTTTTGTTTGCTTTGCTCTTTAATATTTGAACACCTTTAACATATATTTACACGTTTTCACATCAAAAAACTGTAAAAATTTGTATTTAAATTCTTTTTACTTAATTTAACAAAATGTTGCAAACCACAATACATCACCATTACAAAAAACATTTGAGTCTCAAACACAGCATGACATAAATACAATGCCAAACATATATCAAAGGTGTATCTCCTAGAGCCTTATTATAATATCCATATGTATCATAATTCTACCCTGGAGAGGAGGCAAGAGGCAACATGAGAGGTGGAGGCCCCCACATCTAAATACAACTCTGACCAGTCTTGCTCCAAGAAAAATCTAGGGGTAGCCAATTTTTTCTACCTAATCCTTGTTCCCCAGCTCCACATGTCTCCCCCCCCCCCCCATCCCCTTATCCTCCCCCCTTTATCACCCCCAATCACCCCTTACTTCCTATGTTTGTGACATAGCCGGATGGTCGGAAAAAAAAATACCGAGCCATAAAGAAGAAAAAAAACATTTGTGATACGTTAGGGTCAGAAACTAGGGAGAGTTACACCTTTCCAATTCAATGCTTACCTTTACCATACTCCATACCCATCCACTTTATCCCTCTCTCATAATTACCCATTCGGGCTTGTTACAAGCATTCTATATCTGTGAACACATTTATATTGATTTATTTCATTTTTAAATAACTTTTCAATGCTCCAATGCTACTGTTGCCTAGTTTCTGTGATTATGTGCATACACCTCAATCATTGTAGTAGTATGGACATATACATATCTAGATCTGAGAGATCTTACACAAAAGAGGTAGTTCCATCCGCAATACACATTTATTGATAGGGTTACATAATATATCCAAATTATTTTATATATACAAATTACACACCAGACTGTATTTACAACACAATGTACAGTGTAGGTCCCCTGGGTTTCATATTTACAAATTACCCACAACAACCATATTTACAATACAATATAAGATGCACGTATAGCGTTAGATTACCTGGTAACTTCAGGTCAGCCGATGGTAACTGCTCTCTGTCCCCACACCAAAGAGGGACTTACCTTGGTCACAAAGCATTATACCCCCTTATTTTCTGTACTGTGGCTAATATAATTCTCCCTAATTGGTCACTGTACCTAGTAAATGTATATTGTGCACAGCCTGATTGGATGAGTCAAAGAAGGCTGTTGTTTACTACCCAGGTGAGATGTTATCAGGGAAAACAAAAGGCCAACCTTTGAAGTTGAACTAATTACCATAACACCAACACAACTCTCAATACTTTAAATATATTTCCTTCTAACTGAAATATATTTCTAATTGCAATATTATTATTAAGCAGTAAAATATATAACAGTACATTGCTGACAGCTGAAGTGTAAACAAAACAATTGTCAGCAGGTATCGGTAATTGGTATCAGCGAGTGCTAAAAAAAAGTATCAGTACTCGCTGTGAAAAAAAAATGGTATTGGTGCATCCCTAGTTTCAATTTTTTCCCTGATATCAGAATACAAAAGTAACAAAAAGCATAACTTTATATTGTAACAATCTGTGGCAAGCAGCAGCATATATGCAGTGTTAGTTTCAACATGGTACTGATACAACCAATTCTGTGATTAATCCTAAAATGGCCCAAGCATTTGAATTTTATGTGAGCAAACACTAGGTCTGCAGTGACTTAAAGCCCAACTTGCTCCATGCCAGTGTCCAGAAGACCCCCTTTGCCTTTGAGGCCCACTTTAGCAGTATTTTGTGTTTTTTTTCTTTACTTACCCTTTTCTGGCTGGTGTTCTTCTGGCAGTGGGTGTTCCCGAATGATGCAGAAAGAGACACTAACATGATGACTTCAGCACCGCTCTTTGCATCGCTATGCGAAGAGCACAGGGCACAGTGGTGACACTGAGCATTATTCAACTCAAAAGACTAAAAATAGGGGGAGAACAGGTATCACAGGAGGCAGCTTCAGGTTAAAGATACGTTTGCAGCCACACCTATATTTATTTATTTATTATTCAAAAAAAGAAAATTGCCAGGAGTTGAACTTTAATGTAATATTATTGGGGGGTGAACTATACTTTAATACATAAAAAAAATTAACCTGATATATGCAGTTAGTTATAGATATACAGTGCCTTGAAAAAGTATTCATACCCCTTGAAATGTTTCACATTTTGTCATGTTACAACCAAAAAAATGTAAATGTATTTTATTGGGATTTTATGTGATAGACCAACACAAAGTGGTACGTAATTTTGAAGTGGAAGGAAAATGATAAATGGTTTTCCAAAGTTTTTACAAAAAATATGTGAAAAGTGTGGCGTGCATTTGTATTCTGCAAGTATTTCTGGGGATGGCTCTAAAAGCTTTGCACATTTAGAGAATGACATCTTTGCCCATTCTTCTTTGCAAAATAGCTCAAGCTCTGTCAGATTGAACAGCAATTTTCAAATCTTGCCACAGATTCTGAATTGGATTTAGGTCTGGACTTTGACTGGGCCATTCTAACACATGAATATGCTTTGATCTAAACCACTCCATTGTAGCTCTGGCTGTATGTTTAGGGTTGTTGTCCTGCTGGAAGGTGAACCTCCGCCCCAGTCTCAAGTCTTTTGGAGACTCTAACAGGTTTCCTTCTAAGATTGCCCTGTATTTGGCTCCATCCATCTTCCCATCAACTCTGACCAGCTTCCCTGTCCCTGCTGAAGAAAAGCATCCTCACAACATAATGCTTCCACCACCATGTTTCAGGGTGGAGATATTGTGTTCAGGGTGATGTGCAGAGTTAGTTTTCCACCACACATAGCCTTTTGCTTTTAGGCCAAAAAGTTACATTTTGGTCTCATCCTACCAGAGCACCCTCTTCCACATGTTTGCTGTGTCCCCCGCTTTGCTTCTCGCAGACTGCAAACGGGACTTCTTATGGCTTTCTTCTTGCCACTTTTCCATAAAGGCCAGATTTGTGGAGTGCAAGACTAATAGTTGTCCTGTGGACAGATTCTTCCATCTGAGCTGTGGATCTTTGCAGCTCCTCCAGAGTTACCATGGGCCTCTTGACTGCTTCTCTGATTAATGCTCTTCTTGGACAGCCATGTCTTGGTAGATTTGCAGTTGTGCCATACTCTTTCCATTTTCAGATGATGGATTGAACAGTGCTCAGTGAGATGTTCAAAGCGTGGGATTTTTTTATAACCTAACCCTGCTTTAAACTTCTCCACAACTTTATCCCTGACCTGTCTGATGTGTTCCTTGGCTTTTAGCTGTTTGTTCACTAAGGTTCTCTAACATACCTCTGAGGGCTTCACAGAACAGCTGTAATTATACTGAGATTAAATTACACACAGGTGGACTCTATTAACAATTTAGGTAACTTCTGAAGGCAATTGTTTCCACTAGATGTTAGTTAGGGGTATCAGAATAAACGGGGCTGAATATAAATGCATGCCACACTTTTCAGATATTTATTTGTAAAAAATTTTGAAAATCAATTATAATTTTCCTTCCACTTCACAATTATGTTCCACTTTGTGTTGGTCAATCACATACAATCCCAATAAAATACATTTACATTTTTGGTTGTAACATGACAAAATGTGTAAAATGTCAAGGGGTATGAATATTTTTTTCAAGGCACTGTATGCAGTCTTGGCTTGGGAGTATTATCTATGCCTAGGAATGCATCAGTACAAAATATCACATTAGGTTAAAAATAAATATCAAGCAGTTGGGCTGTTTTTACAACACATGGAAAAATATGCCAGCAATGGTTCTAAGTCAAGTTTAGGTTAACGAAAAAAAGGCAGTTTGATAGGATGAAGGCAAGTTATTGAATTAGAAGCAGAATTAGCTATGTAGTAGTGGAATCAAGACCAAATAAATAGACATGAGCTTGGTCATGGGAAACCACAAGCAGGATTAGATCCAGCAAAAAGTATACTCCCAAGCATAACAATCTAATATGAATCACTAGAAACCTGGACAGAACTGAACTGGCAACTGCCACCAGGAAGTTTATGAAGGGAAACTACATAGTTTGTACAGGACCAGAGTGTGACTGTAGACAAGTACAGTAAATGATTGTATAGTGTGAATGCAGTATTGAAAAGTCAGACTACACTAGCAGAAGAAAATCAGAGAGGGGATTGATGGCCTTCTCTAAGATATGTTTGGTCTCAGCCAGTTCAGTCTGTAAACTAAGAACCTGGCAGTAAACATATAGGGTAGTAATTTATTAGCATAGCAAAGTGTTGTTTAACCACTTCAGCCCCGGAAGATTTGGCTGCTCTATGACCAGGGCATTTTTAGCGATACGCCACTGTGTCAATTTAACTGACAATTGCGCGGTCGTGCAATGCTGTACCCAAACAAAATTGATGTCCTTTTTTCCCCACAAATAGAGCTTTCTTTTGGTGGTATTTGATAACCTCTGATGTTTTTATTTTTTGCGCTATAAACGAAAGAAGAGCGACAATTTTGAAAAAAAAAACACAATATCTTTTACTTTTTGCTATAATAAATATTCCACATTTAAAAAAAAAAATAAAAAATTTTCCTCAGTTTAGGTCGATATGTATTCTTCTACATATTATTGGTAAAAAAAAATAGCAATAAGCGTATATTGATTGGTTTTTGCAAACGTTATAGCGTCTACAAAATAGGGTATAGTTTTAATGGAATTTTTATTATTATTTTTTTTTACTAGTAATGACGGCGATCTGCAATTTTTATCAGGACTGCGATATTGCGGTGGACAAATTGGACACTTTTGACACATTTTTGGGACCATTGACAATTATACAGCGATTAGTGCTATAAAAATGCGCTGAATACTGTATAAATGTCACTGGCAGGGAAGGGGTTAACACTAGGGGAAATCAAGGGGTTAACTGTTTTCCCTAGTGTGTGTTCTAACTGTGGGGGGATGGGACTGTCTAGGAGGAGAGAGAGATCGGTGTTCATACTTAGCGTGAACACACAAACTATCTCTATCTCCCTGAAAGAACCGGGATTCATGTTTACACACACAGATCCCAGTTCTCGCTCTGTCACGAGCGATCGTGGGTGGCCGGCTGTCATCGCGCCCGCCGGGCACTCACATTGGCTCCGGGCACACGCTGTGGGCACACGCGCGCCTAGTGGTCAAAAGGCAAAGCGACATAAGATAATGTCGATTTGCCCAGCTGAGCCAGCAAAAAACTGCGGCGGCTGGTCCACAAGTGGTTAACAAATCCGTTCATTACTAAAATTTGAGGACACCACTGAAAAATTGACATAGGTCCTGATTACTGTAATGTATTGCATTTGGTTGTTGATTTGTATATTTCACAAACGAGCTCTTGAAATACTAGTAGCTACACTGGATCGGCTCCATATAAATATAAGCTGCTAACACCAATTGGACGCCACTGTCTTGCTTCAGAAATATCTGATGGTTTCTAATGCAATAGTTGTGTAGACCCTTTATATCTTTGCTTGCATCTTTGTGCAGTCAGAATTTTACTATTTCTTTAATGATAAATCAAGGGTAAAAAGAAAGAACTAATTTAATGTTACCATAAACTGGGGAGAAATCCCTCTAACCTTGAGAGAGCCCAGTATCATTTCAGCCACTAATGCGCTTCAGTCAAAGATATGTTATGCTTTCATTTTGTGTACTTTAACCCTCATGTAACGTTAATATACTATGTTACACTTGATATTGTTTGTAGCACCTCATTCCAGGCTTGTGGGATGATTGGAGATCATGCATTATGTGATCTAGTGCCCTTTAGAATTCATGAGTACAAATTTTGAAAAGTAGAAATGTTGGAAATGACAAAAGCATTCATTATCAATAGTCTATGTGCTAATGTTATTTTCAAATGTTTATTGGTGGTGGAAAGCGTGGTCATTACAGTTTTTTCCTTACATGGTATGCTAAGAAATTTTGAAGAATTAAAGTAAGGTCTTTACTTTGCCTCCTAGTCCCCAGACATTCCTTCTTGTATGAACACCAAGGAAACAATGCATTAAGCACAATCCACATGTCTAAACTGTTTCCTTGGTGTGCATATCATCAAAAACAGCTACAGTTAAAGCCCAACTTTGGGCTTCAGGCTTCCCCCCACAAACTGCCCCCCTTCCCCTCCCCCAGGTGGCCCCTACTGGCAGTATTTTATACTTATGTTATACTTTAGTTATGTTCTAATACCTACCTTTCTTTTAAAATATCAGGCTGGTCCTCTTCCTTTTCGCCTCTTCCCTGGGCAGGGGAGTCCTCACTGATGAAGAGACAGGCACTAATGTGGGCACTCACTGCACCAATATAAATAAAAGGTACTATTACGATGTCTTCTAAGGGCATGGGACCACTCACAATATGTGTTTGATTTTCTGGGTTAAGTGACACTGGGCATTTTTTAATCTGAAACACTATGGGCTTCAGTTAAAAGGAGAGCATTGGGTTTTAATAGATAGTGCTTAATACAGGGAATTGCGCTAATCATGGGTGATGAGAGAAGATGAATTATTCAGGGCTGTAAGATCTGCCTTAGGGAGAGCCAAGCATAGCAATGTTTTTGCAAACAAGGTTGTAAACCCCATTCCTGAGATTTGATCTGAGCCTATAAATATGTATTCTTTACTTATCTCTTTCCAAAGATCTAAGTGCTGTTTCTCTCTGGTGCTTCATTCCTCTGTTATCAGCATAAGTAACTTCTGACAACTTCCCTGACACATGAGATAACAGCTCTCACACAATGTAAGTCCAGACTCCCCACTAACCCCAAAGTACTGCTGAATAATGAAGAAAGATTTTTAACACAATCTGCACCTTTCAAAGGGTCTAGAGAGGGGAAGACAGCAGATATACAAGTAAAACGTATGTAGAAGGATTTGTTTCATCACTGTGTATCACCTGAGGCTATTCACTTCACTGGGTATATGTGAGGGTCTGCAACCACTTTAAATAGCTTATGAACTTCAAAGAAGCTCCTTTCGATATTCCTGGACCTGTTCTTGTACCAAAAAAATACCACTTGTTAGCAAACATTTTACATATGTTTTTACAGAAAGAAAAGCAGACAGTGAAAAAAGTTTAATAAAATATTTAAATTGACAATGCACAAATGAATAAAAATTAGGGTCTATAAATTTCTTCAATGGCAAAATCAGTAATTTCATAGTGAATCCAATTCTGCCAAAATTACTCTGCTAATCATGTACACTGCCAAATTCTTTTAGGTTTTCCATCCTGAGGAACTTTACATGGGCTGTTGTCACTCACCCAGGAGTGAGGTTTGCCTTAGGAAAGCTACTGAAGTGAAATTATTAGTGGATTGAAAATTGCATGCTTAAAGGGGTTGTAAAGGTTTTTTTAAATAAAAATAATAAACATGTTATACTTATCGGCTCTGTGCAAAACCTACGCTCCTGGCTCCTCCTCTTCATTAGGTTCCCCCACGGAAATCCACTTTTCATGGGGGCACCCATTCGGGCTTGCTCCCAAATCCCGCTGCTGTGTCCATTGACACAGAAAGCGGGACTTGGTCCCACCTCCCGCTCCCGTGTCACTGGATTTGATTGGCAGCAGAGGGAGCCAATGGGCCCTGCTGCTATCAGTCTGTCCAATGAGGAGAGAGGCAGCGGCTAGAGCTGCTGAGCTTGTGCACATCACTGTATCGGATCGGGCTCAGAAAATAAGAAGGGGGGCTCTGGGGGCAGCTGCAGCAAAGAAGGTTTTTCATCTTAATGCATAGAATGCACTAAGGTGAAAACCATGAGACTTTACAATCACTTTAATGCCTTCCAAGCAGTGTTCGGTGCTCTTTATTGTTTATAGGAACTTAGCAACTTTTTAGGAGATAAGACTGAGACTTAAGGCCCATACACCTGATAGGACTTTGTACAAACTTTCCCGTAGATTTTTGTACAAAGGGAGCTGGCCATACATTTGTATTGCCTACACACAGCAGGACTTTTTCAGCCAACTTTCACCAAATCACGTGGTTTTTCAGCTCTTTACCACCACCCTTTGGTCAACTTCTGTATTGTTTGATATTGTGTCAATCTCGCAGTTTTTATCAGCGAGATTGACACCTTGCGAGCCGACTTGGATCCCCGCCAATGCCAGGCACTGTGTTTGATATGAATCATGAGGGGGAACTCCACGCCAAATTTTAAATTAAAAAATGGCATGGGTTCCCCTCCAGGGGCATACCAGGCCCTTAGGTCTGGTATGGATATTAAGGGGAATCCCCAGACCGAAAAAACGGCATGGGCGTCCCCCAAAATTCATACCAGACCCTTATCCGAGCATGCAGCCCGGCCGGTCAGGAAAGGGGGTGGGGACGAGTGAGCACCCCCCCTCCTGAGCCGTACCAGGCTGCATGCCCTTAACATGGGGGGTGGGTGCTTTGGGGGAGGGGGGGCGCCTTGCGGCCCCCCCACCCCAAAGCACCTTGTCCCCATGTTGATGAGGACAAGGGCCTCTTCTCGACAACCCTGGCTGTTGGTTGTCGGGGTCTGCGGGCAGGGAGCTTATCGGAATCCGGGAGCCCCCTTTAATAAGGGGGCCCCCAGATCCTGGCCCCCCATCCTATGTGAATGAGTATGGGGTACCTCTACCCATTCACCTAGGGAAAAAAGTGTCAATAAAGAAACACACTACACAGGTTTTTAAAGTAATTTATTGGGCAGCCCTGGGAGTCTTCTTCCGACTTCGGGGGTCTCTCCGGCCTCTTCTCCCAGTGTCCGGTTCTTCTCTGCTCTCTCTGGCCTCTTCTCCCGGTGTCCGGTTCTTCTCCCGGTGTCCGGTTCTTCTGCCGGGCTCCTCCGCTATCTTCTGCTCTTTTGCCACTCTCTTGCTAGCGGTGGCCCGGTCTTCTTCATCGTCTTCTTCCCTCTTCTCTTCTTCCGATGTTGACACAACGCTCTCTCCCGCTGTAATGCTATGTGAGCGCCTCGCAATGACTTATATAGGCATGGGGCATGGTCACCGAGTGATGTCATCCGGTGACCCCGCCTCCTTATGACGTCACAGTCCCAGCATGCCCCTGGACTGTGACATCATAAGGGGGCGGCGTCACCGGATGACATATTTGCATGTTTGTTGTCAAAAAGTCCGATCGTGTGTACGGGCCTTTACTTTTAGTTTTCATTATATTTTAATTGATATATTTATGGACATTTTTTGAATTCTATGATATTAAAAATTACCCACTCTTATATGTCTTTTTGAATATATGGTAGTGGAGATCATATGTTGAAACTGTAGCTGTATTAAAAAACACAATCAATAAATTCATAATCTAAAAGTATGATATCACGATTTTAAGCATGATAATAGATTTAATTAGCCTCTTATGGACCACGTAACACATATCTGTGGTAAAACGGCGTGTGGGCTTTTTTGCCCACTTGCCAAACATATGCATGTTGGTCAAGGTTTTTGTGTTGAGAAAGCACTTAGTGGATGCTCGCAGCAAAAATGACCAAACTGTAACAGAGAGTGGTGGGTTTTTGTTTATGATCAGGAGGTGGCAGGACCAACCAATCACAGTGATCACATGATTGGAAAGTCCATTTTGCCACCTCCCAATCATAAACAGAGACTGGTAGCTGCCTGTGACACTGGGAAACATGGGTTATACCACAACATAGGCACTACTGTGTCCTAATTCATGATAACCAATCACACCTAAAATGTAAGCAACCCTTTTATTAAAGCCGAACTCAAGACAGATATAAAAGACAAACATTAATTCAGCTCTGTATTAGTTTTTACACAATTAAATGTGATTTTTTTTTATGCAAGCAGTGTAAACACCTGAATTTGATTTGGTATCAGCCTCTTGCAGCCCCTATATAAAGGTACTCAGACTAAAAAAGGGATAAGAAGTGGAAGGAGCCAATCAGGTGGGTGGCACTGCAAGGAACACACTGATAGAAGGAGAGAGTAAAGTGAAAGAGAACTCAGTTTACCAGTGTGCTTTTGTCTGGTCACATGGTGGAAGTTGACCAGAAAGTTAATGTGCAACAGCAGCAGACAAATATCAGGTCCCTAACAGGGACTGTGCTGTGTGGCAGAGCTGTGTAAATATCAGGCCTGGATCGACAGAAATACAAGTCATTTGACAGGTTAAACAGCTCCCATATATGTATTTTAGTTATGTATTTAGTTGTTTGCCTGGAATTCAGCTTTAAGTGATATGAAGTCAAGGGAAGGGAAGGGTCTGTCACAGTAAACACTCCTGTTACATGGTTGGTAAGTGTAATGCCATGTAGACACGACTGGACTTTTCGACTGGACTGGTCGGACGGAACGAATTCGCCGGACAATCCGATCGTGTGTGGGCTTCATCGGATCTTCAGCAGACTTTTTCTGTCAAAAATCAGAAGAACTTTAGATTTAGAACATGTTTCAAATCTTTCCGACGGACTTGAGTCCAATCGAAAAATCCGTTCGTCTGTATGCTAGTCTGACAGACAAAAAACGATGCAAGGGCAGCTATTGGCTACTGGCTATGAACTTCCTTATTCTAGTCCTTTTGTACGTCATCACGTTCAAACGAACGGACTTTCGAACAAACTTTAGTCCGTTCATGTGTGGGCAAGTCCGGTCGTTCGAAAGTCCGTTTTAACTACGTCGAAAGCCTGTCGGAAAGAGCGTCGGACGTCTGATGCTGAAAAGTCTGCCCGTGTGTACACGGCATTAGGGTCCACTCACATCATGTAGATGTGACAAAGTGCGCATGTTCCCACGCATTGCGTATAGGGCAGCTGCTCCCACTCTTACTGCAATGTGGCTCCACCCACAGTTTTGCTATGAGCACCACATTACTACCCTAATAAGACTACTCAAAGGCACCCTTTCTCTCTCTCACCTCTCACCCCTCCTTCTCTCTCTCTCATCCCCCCTCTCTCACCCACTCTCTCTTTTACCCCCTCTCTCTCTCTTACCCCCTCTCTCTCACCCCCTCTCTCTCTTTCACCACCCTCTCTCTCTCTCTTCCTCTCTCCCTCTCTCTCTCCCCCTCTCTCTCTCTCTCTTCCTCTCTCCCTCTCTCTCTCCCCCTCTCTCTCTCCCTCTCACCCTTCTTCTTTCTCTCTCTCTCTCACCCCCCTCTCTCTCACCCCTTTTCACCACCCCTATCTCTCTCTCTCGTCCTTCCTCTCTCTCACCCTTCCTCTTTCTCTCAGATCTCTCTCTCTCTCTCTCTCTCTCTCTCTCTCTCTCTCTCTCTCTCACCCTCCTCTCTCTCTCACTTCCCTCTCTCTCACTCTCCTCTCTCTCACCCCCTCTCTATTTAATTTAGTTTGTTTAAATATGTAATTTGTTTTAACAAAAATTTTTTGCATTTTCATTTTATTTATATTCCATAAAAAGGCCCACCAAAATCCTCAGCACCAGGCCCATGATGCTTTTAATCCGGCCCTGTGTGAGGTCCTTCAGTCTACATTGTATTTTTTTCACTGGTGCATAATTTGTTGTTAATATAATAATAATGGATAATTTGTTGTTAATTGATCCAAGAAGGCAGAAGCTCTCACATTCTGTCTCACAATCAGCTCTGAAATTAGCTGTCGTTCACTGTCTAGTTCTCTTGATATTTAGTAAGTCCTTAGTTGGTCCCGCCTCCCGCTCCCGTGTCGAAAATTGAAGAAAACAGTTTAACGGCCGCACTCCGATTAACACCTTTTATTCATGGCAAAACAGTGTAGAAGATCCAAAATCTCTTACATCATGGTGATGAAAGGCACAGACAGGCTAACACGTTTCACATCAGTATAGATGCTTAATCATAGCTGGTGACCATACTCAGACTGAAAATATTTATAGTGAAATAAAACCAATTAGGGGATAGACAACCCCCAGAAACTCATCCCATATCTAATCAGACTAAAGTGGAAACCAAATGTGCACAGGAAAATGGGCAGCACGAAAAAACAGAGAGGCAAAAGGATTAAGACCTCTGAAAGAATAACACAGTATTAATATATACTTAGTAAAGTCAGAATATACGGTAACTGGTTCACTGTGTTGGTCCCGCCTCCCGCTCCCGTGTCGAAAATTGAAGAAAACAGCTTAACGGCCGCACTCCGATTAACACCTTTTATTCATGGCAAAACAGTGTAGAAGATCCAAAATCTCTTACATCATGGTGATGAAAGGCACAGACAGGCTAACGCGTTTCACATCAGTATAGATGCTTAATCATAGCTGGTGACCATACTCAGACTGAAAATATTTATAGTGAAATAAAACCAATTAGGGGATAGACAACCCCCAGAAACTCCTCCCATATCTAATCAGACTAAAGTGGAAACCAAATGTGCACAGGAAAAAGGGCAGCACGAAAAAACAGAGAGCCAAAAGGATTAAGACCTCTGAAAGAATAACACAGTATTAATATATACTTAGTAAAGTCAGAATATAACTGGTTCACTGTGTTGGCATGCTGTCCCATAGCAGATAATATTGCTAACAGAGTTCCAATATAGATACAATATACAGTATAAAAACATGACAAGGCACTGAATAATGCATTAACTATATCTGCATGGCTGAGTGCAATCAAACATACCACAAATAATAGTAGAGAGAGACGATCACTGTCAAGGAACCAAAGTTGACTAATGTAAGGCACGGTTATAATAAGACCAAGAGATCGTACTCACATCTACCATATGTGTCGAAACCAAAACCCGTGTCACTGGGTTTTCTGAGGAAAAGAGCACAAGCACCATACTGAGTGTAGCATATATGGAAATATGGAATGTATTGTAGATGAAAGGACTTTTACTCACAAGGGTAAAATCAACATAAGCATTGAGCACTGTGGGCCTAGGTCTTTTCATCACATGGAAGATAGTGACATCGCGATCAGCTCGCTCTGAGTTGCACAGCTGCAAGAAGTGCCGAACTCCACCAGTGACACCCCCTCGAGAACCCAGCCTCAGATGCCATCCAGACGCCCCGCACCAGTGATGTTGATGACCAGTTGATGGTACAGTGCTCAATGCTTATGATGATTTACCCTTGTGAGTAACAGTCCTTTCATCTACAATATATTCCATATATGCTACACTTAGTATGGCGCTTGTGCTCTTGTCCCAGTTGTTCCTTTGAGCTGCTTCTTGCCTCTACACTGAGCTGCCCCTCAAGTGAGCCAACTTATGGAACTTTGATGGATATTATGAACTGTTTAATAGACCTTGATTTTATTATTTTATATATTGATTATATTGAGAACTACAGGCTCACACTAGTACCAACAATTTTTGCACCAATAATTATTTTTATCTTTACCTACTTTTCTCTGATGTTAACTTCCTCTACGAGACCCCAAAAAACTCAAGGATCCTTGCGTCCACACAAGGGAATGCAGGGATCTCCCTTGCTGCGTTATTATATTCTAACTGCGGGGGACACCGCTGATTGAATGCTGGTTTTCCCAGCAGTACTATGAGACAGAAGCTGGTCTAACGATCGGCTTCTATTAAATAGAGAGGAGTATACACAGATCGAAGTTCATCTAGTTCCTGCTGAATGGCTAAATTTTGGTATGGGTATGCCCAGCTCTGGATTGTCCATCTTTTCCAATCTAATGTTTGGTTGGATTACAGCTAAGATTCCCTGACTTTGTTGCATGCTTTGTTTTATTAAACTGCAGTCACACATTTTACTGTTTGGCTATTTGCATTTATAAACAATGCTATCAAATTCAGGTGACACTGAGTGGATAAATGACTTTCCCAAGCTGCAAAATACATTTCACAACACAGGCTACAAAAATATTCAGGAAGGTTTGTCATGAATCAAATAGGCAGACGAACACATCTCCATTACTTCCTGCATTTTATTCCTGTGCACTAAAACATGTAACCAGATCTGTTGGCACATCATTTTCTAAGCTCCCATTGAACAAATTAAAAAAAAAAATCAGAAAGTTTGGTAAACTTTTTGGCAGCTGAGCTGCAGAGTCAGAAAAGCATTGGCATCTAAATTTTCCTCACATTTCACAGAAACAGCATGTAGAGAAGGTTACAGGTAGTTTTAACATTCATGTCAGTAAGTATTGTATACAGTCTGTACTACTTAAAGTTCTTATTATTATTATACAGGATTTACATAGCGGCAACAGTTTACGTATCTCTTTACAATATAAAGGGGAGACAATACAGTTACATTACAATAAAATATAAGAGGGTTAAGAGGCCCTGCTCAGAAGGGCTTAAAATCTAGTAGTGTACAGTGATAGGTAAAAACTGATCCATATTTCACATAACTCAGTTAACCTCTTCCCGTCCGCGATATAGCCAAAAGATGGCTACAGCACAGACCTACGTTGCCAGGAGGGCGTCCTTAGACGTCCTCCCATGCTCGAGCAGCCTGCGCGCCCCCCTGCAGGGAGCGCACGGTGCGCTCAGTGATCAGCGAGTCTATGAGACTCGGCTGATCACAGATTGGAGAGGGGGGTTGGTTGCGACCACTTACCACATAATCAGCTGTCAGCCAATGACAGCTGATCATGTGATGTAAACAGAGCTGGTAATCGGCTATTTTTTCTCCTCACGCTGGTAGGAGAAAAAAAAGGCCGATCACCGGTGGCTGTGAGAGGGACATCAGTCCCGATCGTGGAGAGCCTCTGCAGAGGACTCTGTGCCCACCTGTGCCACCTACCAGTGTACAAAAGTGCCGCCTACCAGTGCCCACCAGCGCCACCTACCAGTGCCCACAGTACCACCCATCAGTGCCCACAGTGTCACCTATCAGTGCCCACAGAACCACCTATAAATGTCACCAATCAGTGCCTCATCACCAGTGCTGCCTATCAATACCACCTACAAGTGCCCATTAGTGCCATTTATCATTGCCCATTAGTGACATCTATCAGTGCCCATCAGTGCTACTCATCAGTGCCACCTATCAGTGCCAACCATCAGGGATTATCAGTGTCGCCTTATCTGTGCCTATCAGTGTTGCCTTATCTGTGCCTATCAGTGCCCATCAGTGCAGCCTCATCAGCAAATATCAATGAAGAGGAAAAATTACCCGTTTGCAAAATTTTATAACAAACTATGAATCTTTTTTTTTTCAAAAATGTCTGTATTTTTTTGTTTGTTTAGCAAAAAATAGAAACCCAAGTGGTGATTAAATACTACCAAAATAAAGCTCCATTTGTGTGAAAAAAATTATAAAAATTTAATTTGAGTACAGTGTAGTATGACCGCGCAATTGTCATTCAAAGTGTGACAGCGCTAAAAGCTAAAAATTGGTCTGGGCAGGAGGGGGGTTTAAGTGCCCAGCAAGCAAGTGGTTAAGGTGAGATAGATAGATAGATAGATAGATAGATAGATAGATAGATAGATAGATAGATAGATAGATAGATAGATAGATAGATAGATAGATAGATAGATAGACAGTGAAAGGACCAGTATCCAAGAAGATAAAGAACTAGGTAAAATGCCCAATCCCCATGGCAGGAAATTAGCTTGGCTCTGAGCGATAACTGTGACTTTGATCATTACACTGCAGGATGGTTTAGGATAAGATGTTTGGAGTCAAGACTGAGGAGTAAAGTAACTAATGCACAATGCACTATTTAAATGTAATTATTGCTTGGAGTTGAGCTTTATGCATAATCACTTTTGTTTTTTGAACCAAGATGCATACGTTTTTCCAGGATGTCTGTATTTTTAAGCAGAAAATTGATGGGTAACAGAAAAAAGGCAGATATAATTTCAAAATTGGTGGTGCAAAATGAGTGCTATTATATTTTAAAACAGTTTCAAACAATTTTTGGTCAATCTATTTAAGCATTTAGGTACATTCTTAATAAGCAATAAATGGGCTTTAAAACAAAACAAACCCTCACTGACTTTGCAGCTGCAGGTACTGTGGAGCAATTTATGCTCAACATTTACAGCAGAAGGGCAAGTTTTTCAAGCCCTTCTTTCAGCAGCTTTGCTCACTCTGCTCCCTGTTTATATTAGTAGGCTGGAAAGCTACCAAATCATTTTACAAAGAGTTTGCCCTTTGGTCTGAACTGGGAACTTAGTATGAAAAAGCATATTTGATACATTTACACACAATCATCAAACCTTGCTGCAAAAGAAATACAATTAGTTTAGTTTTCACCCACTGGTAGTGTGCTAAATACTTTCAGTTTATGCATGCTAACAGGTGTTTCATTCTCCTAGCCTCCATGTCCACATGTTTTATCAGTGCATGTTCCTTACAACAGTTGCTTGCAGTGACCCATGCTTTACCTGAAAGAGAGAATTTAATATATTTATCTGTATGTTATTATTGATATCTAGGTCTTAAAGCATTACATATCAAAATATGTAATAAGTGGATGCAAATAATTTAACTGTCTTTGTGACTTTTTGCTGAGCTTGTTTGCCAGTGGCAGTAGTTCCTTTGCGTTGTTATGTCTTGTTAACGGTGTTATGCCCCGTACACACGGTCGGACATTGATCGGACATTCCAACAACAAAATCCATGGATTTTTTCTGACGGATGTTGGCTCAAACTTGTCTTGCATACACACGGTCACACAAAGTTGTTGGAAAATCCGATCGTTCTGAACGCGGTGATGTATAACACGTACGTCGGGACAATAAATGGGGCAGTAGCCAATAGCTTTCATGTCCTAATTTATTCTGAGCATGCGTGGCACTTTGTGCGTCGGATTTGTGTACACACGATCGGAATTTCCGGCAACAGATTTTGTTGTCGGAAAATTTTATACCCTGCTCTCAAACTTTGTGTGTCGGAAATTCCGATGGAAAATGTGTGATGGAGCCCACACACGGTCGGAATTTCCGACAACAAGGTCCTATGACACATTTTCCGTCGGAGAATCCGACCGTGTGTACAGCGCATTACTCTTCAAATTGTATAAGGGAAGGACAGAGAGGAAAAAAGGAACTTAAGTGTCTTATTGCTGTACTTAACAGGGTGGTGGATGCCTTTGATGGACATTTTCAACAAAATTAGGTGTAACTTTGTGACAAAATGCTTTGTTGGTCTTACAGACAACCCCACTCTTGAGTCCAACATTAATTTTTTAAAGGGTGATAGGGTCAACTTCAGTTGGTTCAATTGAGCTTTGACAAAAAATGCTGGAAGCTGATTGGTTTAAATGCAGAGTTGAACCAGATTTTGCACTCTCAGTTTTAGTAAATCAGCCCCATAGTGTTTTCCTGCTGGTAACTAAAAGATATAAAAAAAAAAAAAAATGTGGAGAAACCCCGGCAGAAATCATGTTTTTGTTATAGAAAGATGTGCTGCCAGTAGCTGCCATTATCCTCCAGAGTTTTTAACATGCTGCATTTGATGTTACAGCTTTTTTCCAGAAACAAACTTTTATTAATAACTTTTTCTAACATACAGTCAAGCCATCTGGTGGTCTCATAAAACCACACACAAAAACAGACACCCATATTCTTGTGAAAATAAAACAGTTGATTCCATACAAATATAAAAACGTTTGCCCGTTTTTAGTGGTATCATCCATGGAAAAGGTATTATATGAATTAACACCAACAGCTAAGTTTGTCCCTAGGCTTCTCCATCGATAGCATTTAAATGCCTTGCTTTTGAATATAAAAATATGCTCAGACAAACTGCCAAGGTCTTGCACGGTTTTTAGGTTGTTAGGTTCCATATATACCACTGGGTGTTAAAATGCAGACTTCAGTTTGTTTTTCTCTCATATTTAGATTTGTAAGTGCTAAGTGTTTGCAGTTTGTTTTCCAAATGCATTGATCATGTTTACCAAGTGTCTTTTAATTGGGCTCAAGAAAGGTGAGCATTTCTACAATAGTTTAAAGGGCAATAAATGACTTTCCAAATGTCAGTAACAAAAAGAAAACAAGTCTGTGCCAATGTCTTACCTAACCAATGTACAAAAATTTAGCATGCAAGGAAATTTAGTGCCATTAGCAGCAGTGAGCAAATAGGCAGCAGTAACACACTGATAGCGTCCCCCTGTGTTCACAATGCAGCAGGGCATCTACTCAGCACAGGACCCAGAAGCTAGTGGAGATAATTGGAGTAGCAGTGGCTACTTCAGTAATTTCCACCTTCTAGAGGGATCCCACAGATATAGTATATGCATAGCTACATTGGTCCAGGCTTGACCATGCCATACCTGAAATTTTTGTTAACATGTTAACCAGATGACCTCCAGAAGGTTTTACCCCCCAGAGGGGGGGAGAACCTCTGGGGGAATCTAGAATGGAAAAAGACCTGGGGGTTCTAGTAGATGATAGGCTCAGAAATGCCATGCAATGCCAAGCTGCTGCAAGCTAAGCAAACAGAATATTGGCGTGCATTAAAAAGGGGAATAACTCTAGAGATAAAACGATAATTCTCCCAATCTACAAGACTCTGGTCCGGCGGCACCTGGAGTATGCTGTCTAGTTCTGGGCACCAGTCCTCAGGAAGGTTGTACTGGAACTGGAGAGAGTCCAGAGAAGGGCAGCAAAACTAATAAAATGTCTGGAGGACATTAGTTATGAGGAAAGGCTACGAGCACTAAACTTGTTCTCTCTGGAGAAGAGACGCTTGAGAGGGGATATGATTTCAATGTACAAATACCGCACTGGTGACCCTACAATAGGTGTAAGACTTCTCTGCATAAGGGAATTAAATAAGACATGAGGCCATTCACTAAAATTAGAAGAAAAGCGGTTTAACTTTAAACTGCGTAGAGGGTTCTTTACTATAAAAGCGGTAAGGATGTGGCATTCTCTTCCACAGGCAATGGAATTCACACAAATAAAGCTTTATTTTGGTGTCATTTGATTACCACTGTTTTTTTTTTTTGTTTTTTTATTATATAAATGAAAAAAGACCAATAATTTTGAAAAGAAACCAATATTTATCCAATTAAAAAAAACGAAGAAAAAATGTGATTTCTTTATAAATTTAGGCCATATTCTGCTGCAGTCTTTGGTCCAAAAAATCCCAATATGTGTATAGTTATAGTGTCTACAAATGATGGTATATATACTGGAAATTATTTTTATTTTTTTTATACTAGTAATGGTGGAGATGAGGGACTTATAGTTGGACTGTGTTCAGCAGGGAATCTGCACATATACAGCAACAGGGCGGCCACTCTGCATTTCTAGGGACGCGTCTGTGCTGTGATTTAGTACAGCACGGTCAGCAAGTCACGGACAATGACTTATGCCTGGGACCTGCTGATCGGCTTAGTGAATCACAGTACAGAGTCCTGTGTTTACTAACAACATAGGGCTCTGTACACAGCAGGGAGAAAGATTAGCCACATCTACTTGTAAAAGCAGAACATATTACACTTGTTAGGCACACAGTTAACCCTTTCATTACACCTAGATGTTAACCCCTTCTCTGCCAGTGTCATTAGTACAGTGACAGTGTATAGTATTTACACTGATCGCTGTATTAGTGTTATTGGTGATGCCAGTGTCAGTTATTCAGTTCCTACCTAGTGACAGTTAGTTTTTTTTTACTAAAGGCAAATCCACTTTGCACTACAAGTGATAATTTTGCTAAGCAGGAACACAGATCCTTACATTCCTGTAGTCAAAGCAGTCCCCCCACAGTTAGAAATCACTCCTAGGGAACACATTTAACTCTTTGATCACCCCTGATGTTAGCCCCTTCCCTGCCAGTGTCATTAGTACAGTAACAGTGCATATTTTTTTAGCACTGATCACTGTATTAATGTCACTGGTCCCCAAAAGGTGCCAAAATGTCAGCTAGGTGTCCGATTTTTTCGCCGTAATATCGCAGTCCCACTATAAGTTGCTGATTGCCGCCATCACTATTAAAAAAGAAAGATTAAAAAAAAAATATATATATATATATATATATATATATATATATATATATATATATATAGGTGGAGCCCTATGTCTGATATGGACATAGATAACATTTGTAGTTAACATAAAACTTACCATCGGAAATAGACCTGGAAGTGTGGACTTACCATATGAAATGGACCTGAAAGTGTGCCTTGGTCTGCTGGTCGGTATGCCCGAATAAGGGGGCATACCCTAGTTTAAGAAATGATTATTCTGTAGAGAGAAATGAATGAAATGAATGAAATGAATGCCTTGAAATGGGGATGGGAGGGTGGGTATCGCGCACAGGAAACCGACAAGCACCACAGGTGAGTGGGCTGCTTAAATACCCCCGGGCTCCTCCCATAAATTCAGGCCACCATACTGGCCTTCCTACTTATGGGTGGAGCCCTATGTCTGATATGGACATAGATAACATTTGTAGTTAACATAAAACTTACCATCGGAAATAGACCTGGAAGTGTGGACTTACCATATAAAATGGACCAGAAAGTGTGCCTTGGTCTGCTGGTCGGTATGCCAGAATAAGGGGGCAAAAACATTCAGGTAGGGGTGTGGTTTTGTTGGTTCTAGCTTTGTTTATTTGAGCAAGTTTGGTGAATGCTTGTGCCGTTTCCACCTAAGGAGTGGGGACGTACTGGGCGAGGTAGGCAGAGTTTCACCTTCTAAGTCTCTTGATGACGTGGTCTGGGACCCATGCCGAAATGCTGCCAAGGCTGCCCCAATAAAAGAATGACTGGAGTGCTGACTGG
The DNA here is from genome assembly GCA_037952925.1 of Lithobates clamitans. Taxonomy (NCBI): domain Eukaryota; kingdom Metazoa; phylum Chordata; class Amphibia; order Anura; family Ranidae; genus Lithobates; species Lithobates clamitans. The sequence continues at coordinate 4,061,549 of JBBGZY010000240.1, read as the reverse complement.
GGTCGAGGTGTAGGCAGCGTAGAAGAACCCCCAGGTGTTTGATGAACTGGCAGGCACTCGAGGGTTGCCTGAAAAGGTAATAGGGGACTAGAGTTTGAGTGTTCCGGTAGGAGTGACAGTAGGCGGTCGAGTATGGTTACTGGCCACCGGACGTTGTTTACTTTATAGAGATGGATGTCTATCCTGGAGCTTGATTGCTGGGTTTTGGACACTGCAGGGTGGAGGATGAAATGGTATTGGCAGCGGGCCAACTACACAGAACTTGGCCTGCGGGATTGCTGCGGGTGAACTCGCTGGGCCGCCAGCAGCCGTGATAGGCCAAGTAATGGCTGCTTGTATGACCAAACTGGGGAGAAGGCCCAATGGCGAACTGGTTAATATAGTAGACATGTCCTAGAAGGTGGCAGCCTGGAACGAACGTGCAGTGGACATTAAACTGGTGTTGCCAAGATAATTACACCAGCCTGCGCAGGAAGGACATGACAGAACGATGCGGGCCTGGCTTCATTAGGAGGCTCGCCTCGGACCGGATGTCGGTGGCAAAGCCACGGCCTGTCCTGTCCAGATAGGACCCTAAAGTTAAGCAGCTGCTATGACTGGGTGTAACTTGAAGAGGGAGGAAGTCCGGGTAAACCCGGGGTTTAGGAGTGTCTCTGGGGACCATGTACTTGTAAACCGATGATGGCCAAAAATTGCCGCGAAACCTGTGGTGGCTGTGGCATCTGTCGCTATCTGGGGTGACAAGGGCGATGTAGGTGATAAGACCCTAGAGTTAAGGTATAATCATTGATACACCGATCCACGTAGTACGGGACCTTCCGACATTGATAGGTCCGCATTCTTAGGAAAGACTGCAGCTACTAGTTAGTACACACCCGTGTATGGGTGAAGTCTTGGGGAACTAACCTGATACGGGTCCGTTTGTCAAGGGGGAGGTTGGCCTGCGTGGTGTTCGTTATTTCAGAGGAGGTTATTGTAGACCTCGGTTCCGGATTATTGAGTTTTTAGAGACTACAAGCTGAAGGACATAATGGTATTACCAGCGAGTCAAGTGGTGTCTACATAGTACCTGGCTGCCTGTGCCAGTAAAAGTGAATTTGTTAGGCCGTAGAAAACCACAGAGGGCCAGGTAGATGGCTGCTTGTATGACTAGACTGGGGAATGTCTGAGGTTTTGACACGTCCCTGAAGATGGCAGTTGTGATGGGCAAGCGTTTGCCGTTAGCTATGGGCTGATGCTTCTGGACGCCACGTAGAAAGGATCCTACTGTATGAGCCTTAAACACGGATGACTCTCTGGGGTCCTGTGAGGGCAAGAAATGCTGGATGTTGGCTAGGTATAGCCTGATGATGTTATGAGGAGCCAGCTGTGTGTGGCAATACGATACCTGGTGCGGGGTGGAATCTGAAGTCAACTGACCTAAGCGAGAAATGACACAGAAATTGATGAGTGGCTCGTATGAAATGCCACTGGAGACAAGTGGCCGATTAAGTGCCACTGAAGAATGACGTGTGACTGATTGTGGTTGGATGCGTACTTGCCATGATTGCAAGAAGTTATGCTTGGGCGTGTCCCTGCAACATTTGCAAGAAGTTGTGACTGGATGCGTGCTTGCAATGATTGCAAGAAGTTATGCTTGGATGCATGCTTGCAACGTTTGCAAGAAGTTATGCTAAGGTGCGTGTCTTGTAATGATTGTAAGATTTGTGCTTGAATGTGTGCTTGCAACGATTGCAAGGGAGTTCCTGTCGGTGGAGATGTGTTTGTAGTGACTGTGTAAAGTTCGTATTGCTGCATGTGCTTGCAAGACTGCAAGAGTTAAGCTTGGATGTGTGCTTGCAATGGTTGCGAGAAGTTGTAATTGGATGCGTACTTGCAAAGATTCCAAGAAGTTATGTTTGAATGCATAATGAAAATCAACCAGCGCTGATCACTAATGCAAAATACTAAAAGCGGCTGAATACTGAGGATAAATCTATCAAATCCGACCAGACAAATGGAAAAAAGGCAGTACAGCGCTAATAATTTCCCTAAAAGTAATCAATAAACATGAATGTCCATAGATAAAATGTCCATAAAGGGAAAGGAGAATTCCAGATAAAGATCCCGATGTGCAAGTGATGTCCAATAATTAATAAGTGACTGATAACTATCCACCACCAGTATCGCTAGCCTCTCACCTCAATGAGGTCTCAAAACAGCCTTTCCCGCACTGGGAGATGTATAATGGCAGACAACTGGAACCAGGCAGCTTGCAGTAAGGATGGCACTGTACCTCAGTGCTAAGGATACAGGCATGTAGAATACTCCACGAGATCGAGCAAGACGCGGGTGACGTCACAAGTCACGTGGTATGATCCGTACGCGTTACGTCCCTTGTGATGGGCGGGACTTCTTCAGCGGCGACGGCGTGACGTGGTACACCCGCTTTTAACTAACTCAGCTGGCTGCCGCAGCCAATGAAACAACTTGTATACAAATTGCCATGGCGACGGTTACCAGAACACGGAAGTATCAGCTCTCATGCTGGAGCCATGAAAAGATAAACTACAACTATAAAGGAATGTAATAGAACCCTAAAGGATAACAAAAGTGCTACTAAGTGTAGCTAATAAAAACGTGACAAGCCCCCTGTTTAAGGTACATGGCTTATATGACGACCCGTGTACCCATGTTTGAATGCATGCCTGCAACGTTTGCAAGAAGTTTTATGATTGGATGCATGTTTGAAATGATTGCAAGAAATTGTGCTTGGATGTGTGCTTGCAACGACTGCAAGACGTTCTGCTTGGATGCGTACTTGCAACGATTGCAAGAAGTCATGATGGGATGTGTGCTTGCAACAATTGCAAAGGTTTCAATGAATGAATCGGGACCATGACTGAGCTTTGAAGGAAGATGGGGTGTGGCCCCCCTTTTTTTTTTTGACTGACTTAGAGGAAATGACAGATGACAACCGGTGGAGGGTTTGACTACCTGGTTTGACAGGTAAATTGTAACATGTTTAAGCGACAGGTGCATAGCATTAAATAAATGAGTTAACTGTTGCCATGACAGAGGCACGAATCGGTGTGCCATGACTGCGCCAATGAGGCCGCGCCAACTGGGGCTTGCCAGGATGAATCGATGTCCGACGGATGCCCTGAACTTGAATCGGGGAGCGGCATGCGACAATGAAATAAATGAAATGTTTGCCTTAGAGTGAAATGAATGAAAAACGTTTCGCCATGACAGAGGCACGAATCGGTCGTGCCGCAGCTGCGACTGACAACAACCCGGACTCTGGAGCATGCATTGAAATGAGGCAAAAGAAACGCTGGTGCATGCCGGAATACATTGGTGCACGACGGATGCGACTGGATTTGAATTGGAGTGTGGTATGTAACCGTGAAATGTTTGCCCTGGCAAAGGCACGAATTGGTTATGCCGCAACTGATAGCCAACCAAGTTCTGATGCGGTGTTGGCTGAGGCCGAAACGTTTTACTTATACTACTTTATTTATATATATATATTTTCTTTTTTTTTTTTTCTTTTTTTTTTTTTTTTTGTATATATATATATATATATATATATATATATATATATTTTTTGTATATCTTTTTTTGTTTTTTTTTTGTTTTTATTTATTTATTTATTTATTTATTTATTTTTATTTTTTCTGACTGCGACAAATGACGAGTCGGACTCTGGAGTAGGAATGAAATGAGGCCAAGACAACTGGGGCGCGCCGGGACGAATCGGTGCATCTCGGATGCTACTGGATTCGAATCGGGGCGCGGTACGTGACAGTGAGATGAGTGAAATGATGAAATGAATGAAATGATTTGTCATGGTAGAGGCACGTGCCATGACAGAGGCACGAGTCGATCATGTCGCGACAGCAACTGACAACGACCGGACTCCGGAGCATGTACTGAAATGTGGCCGAAAATACCTGGGGCACGCCGCGACGAATCGTTGCATCATGGATGCGACTGGATTCGAATCGGAACGTGATTCGTGACAGTTGAAATGATTCCCATGACAGAGGTACGAATCGGTGAGCCGCAAACTACGACTGACAACGAACCGGACTCTGGAGCATGTCCAGAAATGAGGCCGGGCCCTGGGGCACGCCGTAACGAGTCGGTGCATCGAAGATGCGACTGGATTCAAACCGGAGCGCAGTAAGTGCAGGTGTAACATTTTGTTGCCATGACAGAGGCGCGAATCGATCATGCCGCTATAGCGACTGACTGCAAATCGGACTCTTGTACTGAAATGTGGCCAATACCTGGGGCACACCAAGACGAGTCGGTGCATTTCCATGCGACTGAATTCGTAACGGAGCGTGATACGTGGCATGATAACCATGACAGAGGTACGAATCGGTGAGTCGAAAGCGACTGATAATGACGTGACTCTGGAGCATGTACTGAAATGAGGCCGTAACTACTGGGGCACACCGGAGCGAATCGGTGCATCATTACATGCGACTGGATTCGAATCGGAGCGCGGTACGTGACTGAAATGAAAGAAATGATTCGAAATGGTTTGAAATGTTAGAAATGTATTTAGAAATGTTCAAAATGAGAAATGATTGATATCGACTGACGTGGTTCGATAAGGAATTGCGAATCGCTACGGCTGTTTGCTGACGCCTGGTAATAATTAGACATGCCTAAAACGAAGCGACGTCTATGTCACTGTGGTTTCCTCAGATAACGCGAAATGGTAACATGACGACAGTGCGAGTGATACACATGCGGTTACGTTCGTGAAATTTGCGAGTGATTCGTAATTCTGATATCACGGTTTAGTGACATGACATAAAGTACGTAAAAACAAAAATCCGAGGGGACCCTACCTGCGACAGCCCAGCCAGACGCGTGGTGCGAACGAATCGGTAAACACGGACTGCCAAAACTCTCGGGCACGGAGATCACGAATGCGGGAACTTGCGAGACAAGTACTTGCGAACGCTGGAATTGAAATAGTCGGCCTAGTGACGTATATCGCGCACAGGAAACCAACAAGCACCACAGGTGAGTGGGCTGCTTAAATACCCCCGGGCTCCTCCCATAAATTCAGGCCACCATACTGGCCTTCCTACATATATATATATATATATTACTATAGTTTGTAGACGCTGTAACTTTAGCACAAACCAATCAATATATACGTATTGGGATTTTTTTTTTTTTACCAAAAATATGTAGTTGAATACATATTGGCCTAAATTGATGATGAAATTCGATTTTTAACATTTTTTTTATTGGGAATGTTTTATAGCGGAAAGTAAAAAATATTGTTTTTTTTGTTTTTTTTTTAATTTGTTGATCTTTTTTTGTATATAGTGCAAAGAAATAAAAATGCAGAGGTGATCAAATACCACCAAAAGAAAGCTCTATTTGTGGGGAAAAAAGGACATACTTTTTTTGGGTACAGCGTCGTACGACCGCGTAATTGTCAGTTAAAGTAAGGCAGTGTCGTATTGCAAAAAATGGCCTGGTCATGAAGGGGTGAACCTGAAGTGGTTAAACAGTATATTCAACTAACAACTAGTCTAGAGCAAGCTGCTATAGGGGTATGGGAAGAGGGGTATGAACAGATTATGTTATCAGCTAACTGTTTCTGCTGTTTGCTTTTATTTTGATTAACAGGTTATCTTCAAAGAACCGCTTTTTTTTTTTTGCTTGTTTCTTTGTTTGTTTGATTGCAAATGTGTTTGGGTCCTCTTAATTATTAAGCTCTGGCTAGATACAAAGTGGAACGCTAAGGGAGCTTTTTTTTTCTATACTGTCTTTAATAAGCAGCCTATATGAGAGGTATAAAACTTTTTAGGAACTGGCTTGAGGAAATGAAAGGATCAACAACACGGAAGAACACTGAGACAGGATTGTTCCAGACTGCAGCCAAGGTTTCACAAGCACACAGGAAATTACACTCATCAAGAGCTGACGATGCAGAATTGCTGATGATGATTATGATTAAGAAGTTGATGATTCTAAGTCATGTCTTATCATAAACAATACTTAGCATGAGCAATATTTCACATTTCGCAAAAATATATCGTAAGAACAAGTTACAGCGTGTAAGCCTGTAAAGCCAATGTAATAAATCAAAAATACATGCATATCCAAGGCTGACATTAAAATTATTGAAATATAAAGTCACAGTTGCTCTTCTTTTTTGTAAAAAAAAAAGCTTTGCCTTCAGTGACACTTTAGGAGTTGGTAGTACTAATAGTATAAAGACTGAATGTGCTGGGCAAGTTTTCTCCCATTCTACGCATCCTAGGCACTGTGGATGTTCTGCCCCACATTCATGTATTTTTTCTGTGTTCTATTGAACTTCATTAGGATGTTATTGTTTTGTAGTATGCTGAAATTTAGTGGCAGTTTTGAGCCACTATAACTTGTTTACGAATTGGGCGAACGGTTCGGGCGAAGCAAAAGTTCAGCCCGGACATTGCCTGTTCGCCCTGCACAGTGAATTCTAGGGCCCTAATTGGATAAAGCCTTGCACTTGACCAATTAGGGCACAGAGCACTGTCAGAGCCCCGATTGTCCAATCACGGCTTAGTGCTCATAGTCCCACCCCACACTATAAAAGGTTATTTCCCACAGGATGCTTTAGCAGTGTGTTGTTGGAGTGGAGATAGATAGAGCAGGACTCTGTTTGCTACTAGCATGTTAGTGTGTTGATTTATTGTGACATTAGGAGGAAACACATACACAATATTGGTATAATGTTAAGCGCTAAACCATCTGATGAAAAAGAATAAAGTTTAAAATTTAAATGAAAAGGCATGCATCTGCATGAGGATACATGAAGGTGCAACCATGTGAATGGTGAGTGGATGGAAAGTTCTGAGGGATGAACCCCTAAAAATTAGTCTCTAAAAAAGTCTCTAAATGCAGGCTGTAAAGGGAGTGAGGCTGCGTCAGGCGTGGGCTGGGGAACCCGATTACTGTTAACAAAAGGAAAGCAAAAGGAGGAGAGAGAAGCACCAAGCCAATCCTTTAAACGGCTTAGGAATGTATTCAGTATATAAGTATAAACAGAGTAAGATAAGGTTACAAACAGTAAAAGATAGTTATCTAGATCACTGTAGGTGAGCAGTTTTATACTTACTGTATATACTCAATAAATTCCTAAGCTGTTTAAAGGATTGGCTTGGAGCTTCTCTCTCCTCCTTTTGATTTATTGTGACTCTGAGTTTAGAGTATTATTGTAGTTTTAGTATAGTATGGGTATAGTGTGAGTATATTGTGTCAGTATAGTGTGAGTATAGTGTCAGTGTAGTGTGCTAGTGTAGTGCAGTTTAACACAGCATGAAATAAAATTTATTGCTGTATACCCCTTTTTTTGGTTGCTGTGTGTGTCTTTTTTTTATTTTGTCCCCTGCCTGCCCCCCTTTTTTAAAATTGGCAAGCACAGTTTTTCCGACTGCAATGCTGGTGTTTCCCTTTTTATTTATTTTTTTTATTTTTTTATAGTTTTTTTTTACATTTCTGTCAGCATCGGTCCTCAATTTAAAGTGTACCAAACACTACTTTTCATTCAATAAAGTAGATCCAGTTACACATTTCCTAGTTTCAATAAAAATTTGGTAATAAGCCCCCCCCATCATGTCTGGGAGGCCAACATGGAGAAGCAGATGTCCATGCCATTATGAGGGGGCCAGCAGCGACTGTGTCCACAGGCAAAGGTGGACATGGTCCTTCCTCAGAGCCCTATGTGGACAAAGTGATGATGACTTTGTTCAAACATTGCTCAGTACTCATAGTCCCACCCCACACTATAAAAGTTTCCTTCCCATAGGAAGCTTTAGCAGTGTGTTGTTGGATTGGAGATAGATAGAGCAGGAAAGCAAATGTTCCCATGCCATTAAGAGGGGGCCAGCACAGGCAAAGGTGGACATGGTCCGTCCTCAGGCAGGGCACATTAGCCTCTGTTTAGTGATGTTGCCTGTGCTATTCAGCCACAGCATGCAGATGAGGTAGTGGGCTGGCTTACTAAATCAGCCTCATCCTCTATGACCCAAGCTGACACTAGTGCACAGTACACCGCAGCTGCGAGAGCAGCTTATTCTGCCTCCTTGTCCACAGCTACTCCTGCCATAGCCCCAGCATTATGCATGGAGGAGTCAGCTGAATTATTTGAACACAGCTTCAGCCAATTGCTTCTTGACAATGCACAGACATTACTTGATTATGATGTTGGTTCTGAGGTAGATAAAGAGAGTAACATGAGCCTACAGAGAACAAATGGTCAGTCATGTTCCCCCAGCCGCAGCGTATTGCCGAATTGGCTCCAGTGATGATGAGGATGGAGGGAATGATGATGATGAGGTCACTGATGCGACTAGGGTGCCCGATATAGCAGAGGAGGAAAGTGAGGGAGAGCCACAACCCCAACGAGGCAGGATGTCCTCCAGAGGCAGCCAGCATGAAAGAGTAGAGAGCAGCCACCCTATTCCATCAGATAGTGGAGCTGTTATCTCCCGGCCCACTTCCCACAGCTCAGCTGTCTGGCCCTTTTTTAAAACATGTGCAGCCGATCGCACTGTTGCAATTTTCTATCTCTGCCCCAAGCAGATAAAGCGTGGCAAAAAACACCAGCCATTTGGGCACCACATGCTTGACAAGGCATTTATCCTCCCATCACTCAGCCCATTAACAAGAGCACCTGACAGCCGCACACAAGGGAGACAGTTCTTGTCCTCCTCACTCCTCACCTTTCATGTCTACCCCCGCTATATACCTCTCAGCAGCCTCCACTGACAGGGATTATGGTATTGCAAAGGGTGTCACAGGTCCTTGCAACACATCTGCCAGCAGAAAACCACCAGCTTTAAAGTCTAGCAGGCAAATTTCTCTGCCCCAGCTGCTGCATCGGAAAAAAAAATACACTCCCTGCCACCCACATCTAAATTCCAGCCTGTCTAAATAAAGCTTACAGGGAAAATCAATTAAAAACATTTTTTTTCTTTATAAATGTCAGGTTCTATACACGGTACAAATGTGCCACTTTACAGGCAGACTAAGGGGACCCCCCAGGCACTATATTTAAAGGATTTTTTCATGTTTCAGTTAAAGCATTATTAAAATCACTGCTCCTTTAAAAACATACTTTTTTTGAAGTTTTTTTTTGTATTGGTACATATTCCCCAGAGCAGTATCCGGGCCTCCATACACTTTTTATTGCCAATAACTTGCATACAGGTGCATCTCATAAAATTAGACTATCATTAAAAAGTTAATTTATTTAAGTAATTCAATTCAAAAAGTGAAACTCATATATTATATATAGATGCGTTGGAAGTGTTCTAGAATTTCCTGGTAGAGGGCCGCATTGACTTTGGACTTGATAAAACACAGTGGACCAACACCAGCAGATGACATGGCTCCCCAAATCACCACTGACTGTGGAAACTTCACACTGGACCTCATGCAACTTGGAATCTGTGCCTCTCCACTCTTCCTTCAGACTCTGGGGCCTTGATTTGCAAATAAAATGCAACATTTTCTACAATCCATGATGATTTGAGGAGCCATGTCTGCTGGTGTTGGTCCACTGTATTTTATCAAGTCAGGGCAGCCCTCTACCAGGAAATTCTAAAGCGCTTCATACTTCCCTCTGCTGGCCAGCTTTATGGAAATGTTGATTTAATTTGCAGCAGGACTTGGCACCTGCCCACACTGCCAAAAGTACCAATACCTGGTTTAATGATTATGGTATCACTGTGCTTGATTGGCCAGCAAACTCGCCTGACCTAAACCCCATAGAGAATATGTGGGGTATTGTCAAGAGGAGGATGAGAGACACCAGACCCAATGATGCAGACGAGCTGAAGGCTGCTATCAAAGCAACCTGGGCTTCCATAACACCACAGCAGTGCCACAGGCTGATCCCCTCCATGCCACACTTAGTAATTCATGCAAAAAGAGCCCTGACCAAGTATTGAGTGCATACTATACTGTACATTAGGGATGAGCTTCGTGTTGAACCCATGTTCGACTCGAACATCGTCTGTTCGCCCATTCGCCGAATTGCGAATGATATGGGCCGTTCGCGCCAAATTCGCGTGGCGCGTCACGGCCCATAATTCACTGCGGCATCGCAGTGCATTGCTGGCTGATGATTGGCCAAGCATGCACTATGACCCGCATGCTTGGCCAATCACAGCGCCGTCTGTAGAGAGAGCTGTAATTGGCCAAAGCCATGGTGGCTTTAGCCAATTATGGCTCAGGGGGTTTAGTACACGCCCCACACTATATAAGGCCGCCTGCACGGCGGCCCTGTGTAGTGTGTGTTTCGGCGTTGAGAGACAGAGAGACAGTGTCATTTGATTTAAGTTAGATAGATTAGGCAGGAGAGTCAGTCAGTTAGCTGCACTTACAGTGTATTGTGTATATATATGCATCCCAGGTGTTGTATATATATATATATATATATATATATATATATATATATACACTGTATTCAGTTTAACTAGATCCGTTTCTCTTATTATCTTCCTACTGACAGGCAGGCTTGTGTTGTTACAGTATTTACAGCTACCTGAAGAAAATTGCTGGTGTTCTTCTGAACCTATTAGTACCACAGTCAGGCATCTAGACCATTTACAGTTAGTGTAGTGCGTCCTCTGAACAGTGTTCAGCTAAAGCTACAAGTTAGTGTAGTGCACAGTGTTCAGCTAAAGCTACAAGTTAGTGTAGTGCGTCCTCCTCACAGTGTTCAGCTAAAGCTACAAGTTAGTGTAGTGCGACCTCTGCACAGTGTTCAGCTAAAGCTACAAGTTAGTGTAGTGCATCCTCCTCACACTGTTCAGCTAAAGCTACAAGTTAGTGTAGTGCATCCTCCTCACAGTGTTCAGCTAAAGCTACAAGTTAGTGTAGTGCGTCCTCTGAACAGTGTTCAGCTAAAGCTACAAGTTAGTGTAGTGCACAGTGTTCAGCTAAAGCTACAAGTTAGTGTAGTGCGTCCTCCTCACAGTGTTCAGCTAAAGCTACAAATTAGTGTAGTGCGACCTCTGCACAGTGTTCAGCTAAAGCTACAGGTTAGTGCAGTGTGTCCTCCTCACAGTGTTCAGCTAAAGCTACAAGTTAGTGTAGTGTGACCTCTGCACAGTGTTCAGCTAAAGCTACAAGTTAGTGTAGTGCGACCTCTGCACAGTGTTCAGCTAAAGCTACAAGTTAGTGCAGTGCGTCCTCCTCACACTGTTCAGCTAAAGCTACAAGCTAGTGTAGTGCGTCCTCCTCACAGTGTTCAGCTAAAGCTACAAGTTAGTGTAGTGCGACCTCTGCACAGTGTTCAGCTAAAGCATCCCAGAAGAGGACAAAGCGGCAGTTGTGGGAACAATCATCAATTCCTGACTCGACTACGCAAATTCGCTCTACGTAGGACTACCCCAATATCAGCTTGCGCGCTTACAACTCTTCCAAAACACGGCGGCAAGACTGTTAACAGGAAAAAAACCCTGGGAATCCATCTCCCCCTCCCTAAAGAGCCTACACTGGCTAACCGTGAAGAATCGGATCACATTCAAGACCCTCTGCCTCACCCACAAATGCATACAAGAAAACGCCCCACTATATCTCCGCGAGAAAATAAAACACTACACACCGAATCGCAGTCTTCGATCAGCTAACCAAAACCTCCTTACCATTCCCAAATACCGCTACAAAGCAAAGGGAGAACGAAGTTTCGCAGTCCAAGGACCTCGACTATGGAATGCTCTTCCAACCAACATCCGCATGGAAGTAAACCACCAGGCCTTCAGGAAAAAATTAAAGACCTTCCTTTTCTGAGAAGCTGACAACAGAGAATGCATCCAGCACCTTGAGGCGATTCAGTTCGCATTTGCAGCACTTTACAAATCATTCATTCATTCCTCATTCAAAGCTACAAGTTAGTGTAGTGCGTCCTCTGAACAGTGTTCAGCTAAAGCTACAAGTTAGTGTAGTGCACAGTGTTCAGCTAAAGCTACAAGTTAGTGTACTGCGTACTCCTCACAGTGTTCAGCTAAAGCTACAAATTAGTGTAGTGCGACCTCTACACAGTGTTCAGCTAAAGCTACAAATTAGTGTAGTGCATCCTCTGAACAGTGTTCAGCTAAAGCTGCAAGTTAGTATAGTGCGACCTCTGCACAGGGTTCAGCTAAAGCTACCTGTAGATGCTTGGTGGTGTTTTCCTGATCCTATCACTGCCGCAGGCAGCTACATTATTTTAACGTTAGTGTAGTGCGTCCTCTTCACAGTGTTCAGCTAAAGCTACCTGTAGAAGGTTGGTGGTGTTTTCCTGATCCTATCACTACCTTAGGCAGCTACATTATTTTAACGTTAGTGTAGTGCGTCCTCTTCACAGTGTTCAGCTAAAGCTACCTGTAGAAGGTTGGTGGTGTTTTCCTGTGCCTATCACTACCACAGGCAGCTACATTATTTTAATGTTAGTGTAGTGCGTCCTCTTCACAGTGTTCAGCTAAAGCTACCTGTAGAAGGTTGGTGGTGTTTTCCAGATCCTATCACTACCGCAGGCAGCTACATTATTTTAACGTTAGTGTAGTGCGTCCTCTTCACAGTGTTCAGCTAAAGCTACCTGTAGAAGGTTGGTGGTGTTTTCCTGATCCTATCACTACCGCAGGCAGCTACATTATTTTAACGTTAGTGTAGTACGTCCTCTGCACAGTGTTCAGCTAAAGCTATCTGCAGAAGTTTGGTGGCGTTTTCCTGATCCTATCACTACCGCAGGCAGCTAAATAAGCTACAAGTTAGTGTAGTGCGAGCTCTGCACAGTGTTCAGCTAAAGCTACCTGTAGAAGGTTGGTGGTGTTTTCCTGATCCTATCACTACCGCAGGCAGCTACATTATTTTAACGTTAGTGTAGTGCGACCTCTGCACAGTGTTCAGCTAAAGCTACAAGTTAGTGTAGTGCGTCCTCTGAACAGTGTTCAGCTAAAGCTACAAGTTAGTGTAGTGCACAGTGTTCAGCTAAAGCTACAAGTTAGCATAGTGCGTCCTCATCACAGTGTTCAGCTAAAGCTACAAGTTAGTGTAGTGCAACCTCTGCACAGTGTTCAGCTAAAGCTACAAGTTAGTGTAGTGCGTCCTCTGAACAGTGTTCAGCTAAAGCTACAAGTTAGTGTAGTGCGACCTCTGCACAGTGTTCAGCTAAAGCTACCTGTAGAAGTTCGGTGGTGTTTTCCTGATCCTATCACTACCACAGGCAGCTACATTATTTTAACGTTAGTGTAGTGCGACCTCTGCACAGTGTTCAGCTAAAGCTACCTGTAGAAGGATGGTGGTGTTTTCCTGATCCTATCACTACCGCAGGCAGCTACATTATTTTAACGTTAGTGTAGTGTGTCCTCTTCACAGTGTTCAGCTAAAGCTACCTGTAGAAGGTTGGTGTTGTTTTTCTGATCCTATGACTGCCACAGGCAGCTACATTATTTAAACGTAAGTGTAGTGCGTCGTCTTCACAGTGTTTAGCTAAAGCTACCTGTAGAAGGTTGGTGGTGTTTTCCTGATCCTATCACTACCGCAGGCAGCTACATTATTTTAAGGTTGGTGTAGTGCGTCCTCTGCACAGTGGTCAGCTAAAGCTACAAGTTAGTGTAGTGCGACCTCTGAACAGTGTTCATCTTAAGCTACCTGTAGAAGATTGGTGGTGTTCTCATACTACAGGCAGGCAGTTGATTTTGCTAGCTGCAGTATCAGTATATATATAGATATATATATATATCTATATATATATCCCAGCTTAGTGCAGCTACATCTCACTGCAGACCATTAGTATGTCTTTAAGGCCAACAAGGAGAGGCAGACAGTCACAAGCCAATAAAAGAGGGCAAGCAGACTCTGTGTCTGGAGGCAACAGTGCTGGTCGTGGAGACGGTGCATCCTCATCAGCACGTGGCCTTTTTTTCGGCAGCTGGCCGTGTTGAGCCGCAACATGCGGAAGACTTGGTCAAGTGGATGACCAAGCCGTCCTCATCCTCCTCATCCTCACTCACCCATGCTCAGGGTACTTTGTCTGGCAAAGCACCTGCCAACGCAGCCTCTTCCCTCGGCTCAACGGCATCAGTGACTCCTTCCGTAGCCCCACCATGTCCTTCTGAGGAGTCCCTCGAACTGTTTGACCACAGTGTTGGGTACATGCTCCAAGAGGATGCCCAGCGTTTAGAAGGCTCTGATGATGATACTGAGCTAGATGAAGGCAGTAACGTGAGCACGGACAGAGGGGGTGCCCAAGAAGGACAGCAATCTGGCAGTCATGCTCCCCCTGCTGCAGCATACTGCCAGGTTTGCTCCAGTGATGAGGAGGGAGGGGATGATGAGGTCACTGACTCAACGTGGGTGCCTGATGGGAGAGAGGAGGAGGAGGAGGCACATCACCAACGAGGCAGGATGCCCTCCAGGGGCTAGCCTAAGGGCAGCACACTGACTGCATCACACCGCAAAGCTCCGCATGTGCAGGGCGCTGCTGTCTCTGCGCGTTATTCCAAAACTTCTTTGGTGTGGGCCTTTTTTGAGACGAGTGCATGAGATCGCACCGCTGTTATTTGCAACATATGTCTCAAGCGTATCTCGCATGTCCAAAACATCTCCCGCTTAGGCACCACATGCTTGACCAGACATATGTTGACCTGCCATGCATTTTTTTGGCAAGCATATCTAAAAGACCCACACCAAAGAACAAAGAGGACCTCTCCTTGCTCCTCATCAACTGAGATCTCCAACCCCACTACACCTTCAGTCCTCTCTGAGACCTGCACTGAGAGGAATGAAGGTGTAGAATTAGGTGTGTCACAGCCAAGTACTTGTGGGCAATCTGCTTTCGGTACACCGACGTCAGATTGTACCAGGCAAATTTCCCTGCCCCAGCTGCTGCACCGCCGAAAGAAGTTCACTCCCACATGCCCAGCGGTTGAATGCTAGCTTGGCAAAATTGCTAGCACTTTAACTGCTACCCCTTCAGTTGGTAGACTCTGTCCCCTTCCGTGAGTTTGTGGAATGTGCGGTTCCTCAGTGGCAGGTACCCAAACGCCACTTTTTCTCATGGAAGGCGATTCCGGCTCTCTACCGGCATGTGGAAGGCAATGTCCATGCCTCGCTGGACAGGGCAGTCAGCGGTAAGGTGCATATTACCACTGACTCATGGTCTAGCAGACATGGACAGGGACGTTACCTAAGTTTCACGGCGCATTGGGTGACTCTGCTGGCAGCTGGGAAGGATGCAGGACAAGGTGCAGTAGTATTGGAGGTTTTTCCGCCACCACGCCTCCAAAATGTCACTACTAATGATTCTGACACACCGCTCTCCTCCACCTCCTCCTCTTCTTCTTCCTCCATGGCCTCTTCCTGTGCTTTGTCCTCGGAACCAGCGGTGCTCTGTAGGCGTTCAAGGGGCTACTCAAGTATGCAGGCCAAAAGATGTCATGCGGGAGTGAGCTGGTGTGCTTGGGGGACAGGAGCCACACTGGGGCAGAGGTTCTGTCAGGGGCAGGTTCAGAGGTGGTTAACGTCACGCCAACTTAAGGCAGGAATGGTGGTTTGCGACAATGGCACCAACCTCCTCTCCGCCCTCCAACAGGGACAAATGACCCATGTGCCCTGTTTGGCTCATGTCCTTAACTTGGTGGTGCAGCGGTTCTTGGGCAGGTACCCAGGCTTACAGGATGTCCTGAGGCAGGCCAGGAAAGTCTGTGTGCATTTCCGCCGGTCATATAATGCCAGTGCTTGGCTGGTAGACCTCCAAAAGGAATTTAACCTGCCCAAGAGCCCCCTAATCTGTGACATGCCCACCAGGTGGAACTCAACGTTGGCCATGCTGCAGAGGCTGCACACGCAGCAGAGGGCCATCAATGAGTACCTGTGCGACTATGGCACCAGGACAGGTGGCCAGTGGGCCATGATCAGGGATGCATGCACTGTCCTGTCACCATTTGAGGAGGCCATGGGGATGGTGAGCAGTGACAGTGCATGCATCCGTGACACTGTCCCCCTTGTCCACCTGTTGGAGCACACACTGCGTGGAATAATGGACAGGGCACTTGAGGCAGAACAGAGGCAGGAAGGGGAGGACTTGCTTAGCTCTCAAGGCCCCCATTATCCAGACAGTGTTCCTGCATGCCCGCCGATCACACAGGAAGAGGACGAGGAGGAGGAGGAGGATTGTGTCAGTATGGAGGCGGAGCCTGGCACTCAGCATCAGCGGCAGTCTTTAAGGGATCATTGACAGTCCCAATAAACACATGGACTTGTACGTGGCTGGCAGGAGGTGGCTGCGGATCATGTCGTCCTTAGTGACCCAGAGGACTCCGGACCGAATGCCTCAGCAAACCTACGCTGCATGGCCTCCCTGATCTTGCAAAGCCTGTGGAAGGATCCTCGTATTTGTGGTATTAAGGAGGGGGATCGTTACTGGCTGGCAACCCTCCTTGATCCACGTTACAAGGGTAAGGTTGCGGACCTTATCTTGCCGTCGCAGAGGGAGCAGAGGATGAAACATCTTCGGGAGGCCTTGCAGAAATGTCTGTGCAACGCGTTCCAAGAGACTGGGAGGTTACAAACTCCTGTTTCTGGACAACGTGTTGCTGAGGCTTCGGTCAGTCAAAGAAGGAGCGGTGGAGAAGGTGGCCGTCTGACCGATGCGTTCAGACAATTTTTTAGTCCGCAGCCCCAAGGTATGATCGGTTCCAGCAATCATCACCAGCGTCTGTTTTACATGGTGCAGGAATACCTAGGGGCAAGATCTGACTTGGACACCTTTCCCACCGAAAATCCTCTGGGTTACTGGGTCTTGAGGATGGATCACTGGCCAGAGCTTGCACAGTATGCAGTTGAGCTACTGGCCTGTCCTGCATCCAGCGTTATTTCGGAATGCACATTCAGTGCTGCTGGAGGCTTTGTAACCGATCACAGGGTGCGTCTGTCCACCGACTCGGTCGATCGACTGACCCTCATAAAAATGAATCAGTCTTGGATCACCACCAGCTACCAAGCACCTGATGTAACCGAATACATTTTTTTGAAATGTCAGATCCCTTCAAAGACTGCCTATGCTGATGCTGAGTGACTATCCTGTTATACTGAGTAATTATCCTCTTCCTCCTCAATGATCTTGATGATAGCTTGTAACAACCTTTTTGGTTCTGGGTGCCGCCAGTCCCTCCACCAGTGCCTAAAGGCACAATTTTTCAGCCCCTGTTTAACAGGGGCATGTAATTACAATTGTTCATGGAATTCTTTGCAGCATGGCTAGTTCCTGCGCTCCAACTAGAGTATCTGTGAGGGGTTGCAGTGTTGCGGCAAGAGCACCAGTGCCTAAGGCCCAATTTTTCAGCCCCTGTTTAACAGGGGCATCTAATTACAATTTTTGATGCAATTCTTTGCAGCAGGGCTAGTTCCTGCGCTCCAACTAGAGTATCTGTGAGGGGTTGCAGTGTTGTGGCACCAGCACCAGTGCCTAAGGCCCAATTTTTCAGCCCCTGTTTAACAGGGGCGTGTAATTACAATTTTTGATGCTATTCTTTGCAGCAGGGCTAGTTCCTGCGCTCCAACTAGAGTATTTGTGAGGGGTTCCAGTGTTGTGGCACCAGCACCACCACCACCACCAAAGGCCCAATTTTTCTGACCCTGTTCAACAGGGGCATGCAATTACAATTCTTGATCTAATATTTCACAGCAGGGCCCTGTGAGGGCTTACAGTGTTGTAGCCACAACAACACCTAAAGCCCAAATTTCTGCTGAGTATATAGGGCAGGCCCCTACTTTCAAACATCCAACTTACATCCAACTTACAAACGACTCCTACTTGCAAACGGAAGGAGACGACAGGAAGTGAGACGAAATCTACCCCTAGTAAGGGAAATTCTCTCCTGTAAGAGTTAATATGGGAAAAAAGTTTTCTCCTTTCCACTGATGCTTTATCACCAATCCTTGATTCACAAAAAAAACCCAAATTTTTAAAAAACATTTGTCATTGGGACAAAAAGTGAGGTGAAATCTTCTGAAGAGGAGCACAGACAGCAAAACAAATGTCACGGGGGTGATAACCCTTCCCTAGGTTTTCCAAAAAGCTTAAAATAGATTTTTTGGCTGGAGCTAAACACGTTAAAAATGTACCAGTTCAAAATTACAAACAGATTCTACTTAACAACAAACCTACAGTCCCTGTCTTGTTTGCACCGCCTGTATACTGCTGTTCAGAGTATATAGGGCCTGTGGGCCCCACACCTTTCCTTTTTTAATTTGGTTGCGGGGGTTCCCCTTTATATCCATACAAGACCCAAAGGGCCTGGTAATGGACTTGTGGGTACCCATGCCGTTTGTCTCACTGATTTTCATCCATATTGCCAGGACCCGACATTACATTAAAGCCGCAAGCAGTTTTAAATGACTTTTTTTCCTTTAAAAATGACATTTTGTGCAGGGACTGTTCTAAGCATGGGAAACATGCGCCACTTTACAGGCATACTATAGATACCCCCCAGGTACGATATTTAAAGGAATATGTCACTTTTTTTTTTTACTTTAAGCATCATTAAAATCACTGCTCCCGAAAAACGGCCGCTTTTAAACTTTTTTTTGCATTGATACATGTTCCCTGGGGCAGGACCCGGTTCCCCAACCCTTTCATGCAAATTATCCTTAAAATAAGCACTTTTGATTTCAAACGTTCGAGTCCCATAGACGTCAATGGGGTTCTAACGGTCGTGCAAATTTTCGGTCCATTCGCAGGTTCTAGTGAGAACCAAACCGGGGGGTGTTCGACTCATCCCTACTGTACATGTACATACTTTTCAGTAAGCCAACATTTCTGAGATAAAAACCTTTTTTTTATTGTTCTTAAGTAATATTCAAATTTTTTGAGATACTGAATTTTGGGTTTTCACTAGCTGTAAGCCATAATCATCAAAATTAAAAGAAAAAAATGCTTAAAATATATCACTCTGTATGTAACGTGTCTATATAAAATATATGAGTTTCACTTTTTGAATAGAATTACTGAAATAAATTAACTTTTTGATGATATTCTAATTTTATGAGATGCACCTGTATAAGCCTTCAAAATGGGGACTTTTGATTTGTCAAGTTCAGGTCCAATAGACTTTATTAGGGTTTGTGGTTCAGGTCAGAACTAAAGTTCTGGCACAAACCAAACCAGGTGTTTGCCCATCTCTATTGTTTACTAGTGTGATTTTGGTATCTTCCTCTATCATCCCCTTCTGTTTAGTGCTTGTTAAATTGGTCAACTTTTGTGTCTTATAAAGAGTTAGGCTGCCTGTAGATGGTGACAAATCAGCAGGTGAGCATACTGTCCAGACAGACTGGGTCTCAATATGTCAGTGCATGAAGTGGCATTTGAAGGAGAACAGTGGATGAATTTGATGGAAGAAGAGGTATTGATGCATGTAAATTTCCCTAATATCTTGTTATACATTAATTTGAAGAAGCATAGATATGGGAAACACGTACTGCCATTGAAATGCACTTAATTCAATATATTCAATATTTCAATTAATTAATAATAATTCAATATATGAGTTTAATGTACTCAAAAGAGGAGAATGATAACTTTGCAATGTCATGTTTCAAAGAAGCAATGTTAGAGCTTTGTTCACTTTGAATGCCCAATCTGTAAAAGAAAGTCGCCTGGCTTTTTATAATATGACGGCCGTGCGGGAGCCCTGTTATACTGGGAGGATGTCATATGACATTCTCCCAGGATCACACCTTGCGTGTGCCCCACGTGCTGTGCTTTGCTGTGCCGGACACAGCTGATGACAGATAACTGTACCGGCCCACTGCTGGTACCATGTGAACACTGTGGACAATCACAGCAGATCATATGACAATTGTATACAAATAAAGGTTTTGATTCATGCCATTCAAATCATTGTGCACTATTGTGATGGGCTCTGTGATTGGTCACAGTGATCGCATGGTACAGACAGGGCCAATCACAACCCATCTGTACCATGTAATTAGCTGGGGCCAATCACAGCTAAAAACAACAACAAACACGAACAAATGGTTGCTTATAACTATAAAACTCACAGTTATAAGCAATCATAGTGTGTAAAAAGCTATTCACAATAGTAAACACTGATTGAATAGTTTTCTTTCAGAAAAAAATGGTTGCTTATAACTGTAAAATTCAAAAAAAAACTAAAAAAAACTAAAAAATTGTGATCACCTCCCAGAGTAGTACAGTGATACTATGGTAACAATGTAATGCTTCGGTCACTGTATGTAAAAACAAATAACAGTTTACTATGGTTTAGCTATACATGGACACAGGAGCAATCTGTGTTGTTCACTCACTGTGTCTATTCAGAACAGGAAGGACATATTCTTCTCCGTCCCCTTTGTGTACCCGCAGAAGCCAGCAGGAGAGGAAAGTTGGCAGGGCTATGGGGTTGGGTACACAGGGGGGACTCAGATGTGGGCAGGACAATGAGGGGGATTGGTGTTGCAGGGCAAGGTGGGGAAATTACAGAATGTTGTCCTATGTCTGTGTCTCTTCCCCTAGCAGCTGAGAGCACTGATCCCCCTGCTGTCTGGGCCTCTCTCTGTACCTGGCCCCTCTACAGGAATGGTACCACCATTCAGCAGCCCTGGATGTTAGGCATCTTGCAGGTTAATGTTGTAATATCATTGTTAATGTTAATGTTGAAATAATAATAGTATGTTTATGGAGACAGACTTGGGACAGGCTCACTCTAACATTACTGAAAAAAAAACCTGCAGTCAGCCAAGACACCTTCTCCTGATAAACATATAAAAGGTTAGTGGGGTTATATAGTGGGGTTTTCTCACATCTGAAAATATGTTTAAGCACAGGCAGCATTCTTACTAACAGTATGATTAACCATTCACAATGAGATGCAATTGTGCTTGCAGGGCATAAACAAAATTTGGCAATTTTCTATTGTTTTGCTCAATGCTGTAACCTGAAGACAATATAACTTTCTGAAGTTGCATGGAAATTTGAACATCTAAGACACTTACAGTTACTTAATACATATAGTATACAGTACAACAACACTAATGATTGTTTCTTGTTATTTTTATTGTTTTAAAATGGAAAAAAAATGTCATCTGTAATACAGAAAGCCATGACAAAATGTCATTGAATGAGAGCACAACAACATCATAAAACAATATAAGATAAAGCATGAAAAAGTCAAAAAAATCTAACGCTAGTCCCAGAGAACTTGGACTGAGACTAAAGACGTCAGCCATTAACAGGCTTACTGATGATTTCATATTTTGAAAAGAGGACACTGCTTAGCCATGACCTGCTGCCAGGAAGGAAGCCAGAAGATTCAGCAGCACTACTGTGCAATGAGCCTGTGCACAGTGCCCAGTTCCTTTCCATGCTCAGATGCAGGTGTAGTCCCTGTTAACTCAATTTCCTACAACTCCCTGGGTTCCTTGACATGCCAATAGGGATGAGCCCGATGTTCGAGTCGAACGTAAGTGAAACTCAAACATCGGTGTTTGCCTGTTCGCCGCATAGCGAACAATTTGGGGTGTTCGCGGCATATTCGAAAGCCACGGAACACCCTTTAAAAGTCTATGAGAAAAATCAAAAATGCTAATTTTAAAGGCTTATATGCATGGTATTGTCATAAAAAGTGTTTGGGGACCTGGGTCCTGCCCAAAGGGACATGTATCAATGCAAAAAAAGTTTTAAAAACGGATGTTTTTTCGGGAGCAGTGATTTTAATAATGCTTAAAGTGAAACAATGAAAATGAAATATTCCTTTAAATTTTGTACAGTGGGGGGCGGGCCATCCGTTTACATAATCGGGAGGTCCCGCCCCCCTGACGCCCCGGAAAAGCCATGAGGAAGTCCCCGTGCATCAGAGGGGGGCAGGGTCACATATTGTTATTGTTTTAAAATGGAAAAAAAATGTCATCTGTAATACAGAAAGCCATGACAAAATGTCATTGAATGAGAGCACAACAACATCATAAAACAGTATAAGATAAAGCATGAAAAAGTCAAAAAATCTAACGCTAGTCCCAGAGAACTTGGACTGAGACTAAAGACGTCAGCCATTAACAGGCTTACTGATGATTTCATATTTTGAAAAGAGGACACTGCTTAGTCATGACCTGCTGCCAGGAAGGAAGCCAGAAGATTCAGCAGCACTACTGTGCAATGAGCCTGTGCACAGTGCCCAGTTCCTTTCCATGCTCAGATGCAGGTGTAGTCCCTATTAACTCAATTTCCTACAACTCCCTGGGTTCCTTGACATGCCAATAGGAATGAGCCCGATGTTCAATTATGGTGTTCGCGGCACATTCGAAAGCCACGGAACACCCTTTAAAAGTCTATGGGAAAAATCAAAAGTGCTAATTTTAAAGGCTTATATGCATGGTATTGTCATAAAAAGTGTTTGGGGACCTGGGTCCTGCCCAAAGGGACATGTATCAATGCAAAAAAAGTTTTAAAAACGGATGTTTTTTCGGGAGCAGTGATTTTAATAATGCTTAAAGTGAAACAATGAAAGTGAAATATTCCTTTAAATTTTGTACAGTGGGGGGCGGGGCCATCCATTTACATAACCGGGTGGCCCCGCCCCCCTGATGCCCCGGAAAAGCCATGAGGAAGTCCCCGTGCATCAGAGGAGGGCAGGGTCACCCAGGTACGTCACTGTGTGGCCCCACCCTCAGTTATATAAGAACTGTCACCTGCGAGGATATGTCAGACAGTGGGAGCCTCCCATGGAGGCAGATCGGTGGCGGGTTTTTTATTCTTTTATTTTTCGGTCCATCAGCAGAGCGATAGAAGAAGATAAATGGACTTCGTGGGACATTTTTATTTTTTCATTTTTTAATAAAGGACTTGTCCCAAGGTGTGTCTTGTGGTTTTTTAACATCTTGACACTTTTTTTGTGAAATGGTACAGGTACAATGTACCCGTTATCATTTCAAACAGGGGGGCCGGGATCTGGGTGTTCCCTTGTTAAAGGGGGCTTCCAAATTCCTATAAGCCCCCCACCCACAGACCCCCACAACCACCGGGCAAGGGTTGTGGGGATGAGGCCCTTGTCCCCATCAACATGTGGACAAAGTGCTTTGGGGGCTACCCCAAAGCATCCTCCCCATGTTGAGGGCATGTGGCCTGGTACGGTCCAGGAGGGGGGGCGCTCTCTCACCCCCCCTCTTTTCCTGGGGCCTGCCAGGTTGCGTGCTCATCTGATATCGATTTTTGGGGGGACCCCCACACCATTTTTTTTTAATTTTGGCGTGGGGTTCCTCTTGAAATCCATACCAGACCTGAAGGGTCTGGTAATGGTTTTGAGGGGGACCCCTATGCCATTAAAAAAAAAATTGGTGCAGGGTTCCCCTTAATAACCATACCAGACCTGAAGGGCCTGGTATGGAATTTGGGGGGACCCCCATGCAATTTTTTGTAAAAATTTTGGTTTGGGGTTCCCATTAATATTCATACCAGACCCAAAGGGCCTTTTATCTGTATTGCTGGGACCCGACAATTCATTATAGCCGCTAGTAATTTTAAATTACTTTTTTTTTCTTTTGAAATGTCATTTTGTGCAGGGACTGTTCTAAACAAGGAAAAAATGCGCCACTTTACAGGCATACTATAGACACCCCCCCCCCCCCCCGGTACGAAATTTAAAGGAATATTTCACTTTTATTGTTTCACTTTAAGCATTATTAAAATCACTGCTCCTGAAATAATGACCGTTTTTAAAACTTTTTTTTGCATTGATACATGTCCCCTAGGGCAGGACCCAGGTCCCCAAACACTTTTTATGACAATAACTTGCATATTAACCCTTAAAATTAGCACTTTTGATTTTTCACGATTGTGTCCCATGGACTTTAACGGTGTTCATGTGTTCGAACAAATTTTTTGCCTGTTCGCATGTTCTGCTGCGAACCAAACCGGGGGGTGGTCAGCTCATCCCTACATGCCAATATGATCTCCTCAGCTTCGGTCTCTCAGGAGTTTAGAGAGGAAGCTGGTCCAGAGCCTAATAGTGCTCACCTTCAGCAGAAGACTCCGCCACTGTGGGGAGCCAAAGGGGTGATGTGTTGTTCTTGGATACCTCCAGCTGTTCATCTTTGTTACCAGAGCTACCCTAGACTTCACTGCAATGAATACGGTTCATGATGATAATAATTACTGTCTACTGAACTGTGATGGGCAGAGCTAGAAAGATCCATGGTGAACAACAGCTTGGCAAGACTGGAGGGGGCCCATAGTAAAGCCTGACAACTGCAGATAGTGGAATCCCTGAACTTGTGGCTTTGACTGGGTGAAGCCCTAGATAAAAGCAGCTGACCAAATCTCCATACAAAAAAAAGTTTTCATCAAAGGTTCCCATCCTTTTACAGCTCTCCGCTGACATTTTTTGGTGAGCAAGAACTTTACAAGAGGCATAGAGCAATATGGCATGCTGAAAAATAAACTCTATATGTGAGACACCTTAGATATTGTCAAGGAGCATCATTTTTATAAATGATTTTGTTTTGTGCTTGTAGGATGTTGTTGAAACCATTGCAGTATTTTTGAGAGGCTTTTTTCATTTAAGCTTTGGTTACCTGGCTGGGGAATATGTGTGTGCCTTGGCACTTGAAAATATTTTTCTTCTCCTCCCAGGGGGTCTTCATGTGGAATGTAAATGACTGGAGGGGGCAGTGTAGTGGTTGCAGAGAGAGCAGATGGAGAAAGTTTCCTTTTGACATGCAGTATGGGGACTAAATACTATAAGTTTTTAATTTGTTTTGAGGATTACGGTAATTTGCTGTGTGTTTTCTGATTTGGGGCCTGGAACTCCTGTTTCATGATCTTTGACAGATAACAAGGCTCAATATTAGTTAATGTCATCTTTTGGCCAAAACTTTAGCTTTAGTTTTAGAGTTTACTCCAGAACTGGCTTTAGCAAATGTGAGACCTAAAGAAAATGTACAAAGTGGGGCATACAGTTGTCATACTGTATTTTTGGTGCATGGAGAAAATATACTGCCAGCTTCTTAAGCCAGTAAAACTATGTCACTCTCAGATGCCAGTAAATGTGATGTTAAAACTGGTTTCAATAAATATATACAGTACTAGTCTCTGATTCCAGTGAAATTTTAATACTAGCCACTTTGTAAAAGTATTAAAGTCCTCTAGTACAAGTAGGTTTATAATGGCAACTTCTGCCTCCAGTAAATCTTTAAACTATGTTGCAGTGCCAGGAAATATCTAGCTTATAATGCCTGCATGAAAAAGTTTCTTTGGCAGTCCTTGATGCGTCTACAGTATACAGAAATGTAGCATGTTTATAGTATATTTATAATATATCTATAAAATAATAGCAGCTTTTGGTGCATATTGATAATATATACTACGGGTATGGCTCGCAGTCTCTGCTTTTAATCATCCCAAAGGTGTTCTGTCAGGTTGAGGTCAGGACTCTGTGCAAGCAATCAAGCAAAAATGTTGTTTTCTTCATTTTCCTTGCACCCGACTGTATATGTTTTACAAAGTGAAGCTTCACAACATTCACTAAGTTTTGGAGAAAATTAGCGCAACAGCACTTGCAAAGTGCAGTCTATTTGCCTTTAGTAAAACAACCCCTATATGTTCACGTTGAAGCTGCCCATAGATGGATAGAATTTTAAACAAACATTCTTAGAAAAAGTTTTGGGAAAATTAATATGAACATTCTCAGAACATTCGTTTGTCATTTGAAACATTTTGTTTGCTTTTAACATTTGATTTTGGAATTAATGGACTTTACCGAAGAAAAACCACATACAATTTTAGAAATTCTTTTGTTCGATAAATAATTTCCATCCTAAGCCTTTTCTCGTCACTGTGGTCAAAAATGAATTGGCCCACTAATGTTTAGGAAAATAAACAAACAAGCTTAGATTCTTCTTTTCACAAAAATCTTCATTTGAAATTGTATCCATTTATGGCCAACTTAAGACTCTTCGGGCTGTTTAAATCCTTCAGCAATGAGTAAAAATGTGTTACAACATTCATCAAGGACATACATCCAGCTGAGACATTACAGTGTTCACAATGAGTATTATCAGCACAAAAATCATAGATGCACATTGATATATGAGATATTACAAGCAGCTGTCTGACAGAATGTGGCAGTATGTAAAAAAACATCATCTTTTTATTAATACATTTAAACATGGTGTTCATGTATCCATGTAACATATTGCAGGAAGTAAGACTTAAATGTACTTCCACTTTTGCAGCCACATCAGGATAACTCCTACTTTGTATTTGTTACATATGTCCATTCAAGTAGTATAACTTTAAAAAATGAATACATATTACTGCTTACATTTTTTACTTGCTTTAAAACCCTACCTAGATGTCTCCTTCTATGTAAGGGACTGGGAAGTTTATCAGAGATAACCCTGTCTGTACTGTGCTGGCAAGCCTTATTATCAGTTGTAAATTAGATGCGATACTGACTGTCCTAACAAAGGGTTAAAGATCTCAACTCTTGGGTGGTGTAAACTGTATGTTAATACACTTTAAATAAACATTGTCCCTCAATGGCTGAATTCACACTGACTTGTGATAAAATGCAGGGAAAATGGAAGTACATTTCCATCCATTTCATGTGTGTTTTAACGTGCATTGACTTGCGTTGATCTGCGTTTTAATGCACTGAAAAATGCAGGTCAACGCATAGACACACACAAAAAAAATATGTATCCTGTTCACCCTACAACACTGCATTGACCTGCCTTGCCGTAAAATGCAACATATATGAATTTTACGGCAACACGGGTCAACACAGCATTCTAGTGTGAGCAGGATACATAAAAAATATTGTTTTTTATGTGTCTATGCATTGACCTGCATTTTACAAGTGTGCTAAAATGCAGATCATTGCAAGTCATCGTGCATTTAAATGCGCATAAAATGCATGGAAATGTACATCCATTTTCCCTGCATTTTATCACAAGTCAGTGTTAATTCAACCTCAGTCTGTTCCTTAATTGTTTTCTAAAGCACAATGGGAGCTGCCTATAGAATTCTTTGTATAATGCTGTTCCAAAAAAAAAAAAATAGAAAAGTGGGAAATTATTTCAGCTATGCTGTGTGAATGGAAACACATAACAAACATGTAATGGGGGGGGGGGGGGGGGT
The DNA here is from genome assembly GCA_037952925.1 of Lithobates clamitans. Lineage (NCBI taxonomy): Eukaryota > Metazoa > Chordata > Amphibia > Anura > Ranidae > Lithobates > Lithobates clamitans. Next base: position 4,034,404 of record JBBGZY010000240.1, on the reverse strand, counting down.
TCTCAGATTTGAGTGCAAAAGTGGAAATACACTTTAAAGCTGAATTCCTGGCATACTCCATCAGCATGCTCCTTAAGCTCAGTACACATGGGCTGAAAAACAACCAGTTCAGCAGGAACCAGATGACTTTTGGTCCATGTCTAGAGCCATCTGTTCAAGAGAAGCTGGTCCTGCTGGAAAAACAGCGTTTGATCGGCTGTCAGAATACAGTGTCTCTGTGGGAGAAATCACTGCATTGCTTGTGTGTGTACCCAGCTTTACACTTCTGAAAACCTGGATGGCCCCTATGCTTCTTCTCCCTCTCATTCTCTAAGCTCTGCTTTACAGGCTGTACCGTAGACTGAGGCCTCATGCACACTGGACGTTATAATAATGTTATAAAAACACCAGTAGCTTTGCAGTGAATTTTTCATTGTTTTTGCAATAATGTTTTTAGCGTTTTTAGCTTTTTTTGCGTATTTTTGTGTTTTGCAGCATTAGTGCTTTTAAACGTTAAATAAAAAGCTGGTGAGCCGGGTTTTTTTAGAGCGTTTAACAGCGTTTTTGCGCATTTTTATTTTTATTTTTTTTTTTTTTTTACAATAGAGCGTTTTTACAGCTGAAAAACTCCTCTCAGAACCCACTAGTCTTGGGATTTTTTTACAGCCAAAAAACCCCCCAGCCAAAAACAGTTGATAACAGCCTATGTGTGCATGAACACATAGGATAACATGCTGGAGAGTTTATTGACTGTAGAAAATAACGTCTGAAGCCAAAAAACAGCAGCTGTAAAAACGTCAAAAAATGCCCAGTTTGCATGATACTTACTGTATTATAAGAGGCAGATACCAAGTCCAATTCAGGTACTTACAGTGCTAAATATACATTTAATTTTAATGAATGTTTAAAGGAGATCTATGATCACAGCATACACCTTCTCTTTATAACATGAGCATTATTATAGCAAAACAAACAATAGTTATATTTGACAATTCAATATAAGCTGACGTTATTGTTATGAGTACTGCCTGCCTGCTGGCAATCTTTATCCACAGCTTCTGTGCTTTTCAGCTTCTCCTCTGCATTTTACCATATACTTTCAGTTTCCAAGGACTACATATCCCATGGTAATTTGCTGCCTGCAAGCTGTAATTCATGCACTGAATACCTCCTTCTGAAACTCCTCCTCTTCAGCCCCTTTGTAGTTCAGAAGGAAGGGCTCTGTGAAATGTGTGACACATCAGTGTCTACTCATAGTGAATGCGTTATCACAGAATCTAAGAAAGTAAATGTGTGGGGATCATCACAAATTACCTTTTCAAACTTCAAGGACCATTCCGAAAAAATAGAAGTAGACTAGAAATAAGTAAAATACAATGTGAAAATGAAAAAATGTTTTTACATTTTGACCATTGATACACTTTAAAGTTGTTGTAACCCCATATAAAAAATAAAAACCTGCAAGACAAAGGCATAATGAGCTAGCATGCATCCCATACTAGCTTTTTATGAAATACTTACCTTAGCTTGAAGCCCCCACAGCGGTCCCCATACACCGCTGTGACCGCCGACGTGTCTCCCAGAGTTATTTCCAAGTTTGCGGGCTCTGGTGCTGTGATTGACGTTGTAGCACCGTGATTGATGTCACTCGGCTGAGGCCCCTTAGAAACAACGTGATCGTGTTGCTAATGCGCCAATGACGTCGGCGCAAGCGTATATGGCAAATATCTCCTAAACCATGCAGGTTTAGGAGATATTTACAGTATCCACAGGTAAGCATTTTTATAGCCTTACCTGTAGGTACAAGTGGTGTAACTAGGTTTACAACCACTTTAAGTTCTGTCATTTAATTCTGCCTAGAGTTGAACTTTAATGGGGCGTACACACGGTCGGACTTTTCGTCTACAAAAGTCCAACGGACGCCGACGGACTAAAGCTGGCTGGTAATCCGATCGTGTGTGGGCTTCCCCGGACTTTCAGCGGACTTTTTCAGCTTAAATCCGACGGACTTTAGATTTGAAACATGCTTCAAATCTTTACGTCGTAACTACGACGGACCCCGCAATCCGCTCGTCTGTGTGCTAGTCCGACGGACAAAAACCCACGCTAGGGCAGCTATTGGCTACTGGCTATCAACTTCCTTATTTTAGTCCGGTGTACGTCAACACGTACGAATCCGTCGGACTTTTGTGTGGTCGTGTGTAGGCAAGTCTGTTCGTTAGAAAGTCTGCCGCAAGTCCGCCGCAAGTCCGCCGAAAGTCCGCCGGAAGTCTGTCGGACAGGCTGTCGGACTTTTGTAGATGAAAAGTCCGACCGTGTGTACGCGGCATAAGATTCTTGGAGAATTAAAATTAGGGTAAAACCAAAAAAGAGAATGTGTCTGTAACAGGAAGAAGCTTCCTATAAAAAAAATGTATCCCAGCTTCAAAAAATTGTAGAAAATAAATCAAATGGGCAAATTGTAACAGCAGATAATGTTCAATCCACATTGCCTATGCTAGAATTTAGCTAATAAATAAAATTAATATAGATAGTTTTACATTGGTCTTTGTTCAGACCAAAAAGTGTTGAATTAGGAGACATTATTGAAGGGGGGTTGGCATTAATGGAGGGAATTTAAAATGTAGTGTTTTTTTTTTTAAGTCACAAAGTACTTTGTTTACTAGTACCCATAATGATACTTTCATAGTTATTTTAATGCAGAGTAGATCATTTCATATCTTTTTGAACTTCTAGAAATTTGTCTTATATTAGCACAGTGTCACCACATGTTTTTAAAGAGGCTTAACTCCACATATTTAGCGGATAGATAAATCTAAAGACCCTAGTGGGAATTAATTACCATTGCCAGAAATATTAATAATAAACTTTAACCACTTTAGCATTGATGGAGCTGGTCACCAAATCTGCTTCTAGCCCCTATTTTTAATGAAACACCAAGATCATATAGCAAAAGTGGGTCAGAGGGGAGACAGGTCACAGGATATCTACTGTATGTGACAAAGTCTGACACTGATAGAATAACATTGTGACTGCATAGTTACACCTTGAACACTGACTTTTTCTAATAGGTTACTTTTTGTAAAAACTTACTCTGAAAAACAGCAAAATAAGTTGGTGTGAAATTGGACTAAATATAATAAATACATAAAAATGCAATCTGAAATAAAACTTACACAATGCCATTTTCCATCAAAGTTGGAAAGTAATATTCAACAACATATGCAGATAGGAAATCTATTTATCAATATAAAGACTCTAGACATTTAAGTCTCTATAGCTGAGACCATTATGTTTACATAATACACAATGTCATACATAATAAACTACAGACAACTCCCTTAAATTTTCTAGTTCACAAAGACTACAAAAATATTTTGCACTATAACATATGTACGATTAGAATAAAAAAGGTAGATCATTTCTACTTCATAACAGTACAAATGGTATCTTATACGGTATTTTTTTATATTCAGTTTGTGCATATCTGATTTCCAGTGTCTTAAGTCACTGATCTACAAACACTGATCACTAGAATTGATAACTGTTGAAAAAAAACAGCTTTCTGTACAGAATGCTAAACAAAGTGATAGCAGTGTTAAATTTATACCCTTGTTATATATCTGGATTATCAGATTTATATGCAGCCTGATATCTGCAGGGGAAATTATATGCTAAAAGACTGTTTGTCGGTCTAAGACATAAGATCTTAATTATTTGAAATGTCTTTCTTTTCATTCCTTTTTTTTTTTTTTTTTTTGTCTAACTCAATGGCATTTTAATGGCTTATTAAATGGTTGTTTTACAGCATCAGTATGTTGAGGCTCAGAGCTTCTATATATCTGTATGTGTGATGGAAAGTTTCTACTAATGCATGCAGCATGGGGCATTTTCTCTTCTACTTTAAAGTGGCGCATTTCTCACAGTCCCTAAGAGAATTTATTAAATGTCTTATTAGCCATTCTTCTACAAGCAAGTGACAGTCCCATTGACCTTTATAAACAGCATTGCCAAAAAAAAAAAAAAACTTCAGTACAATGCCTGTAACCAAATGTAAAACATAAAATGGCAAAGCCTTACATTTCAGTTTTTGTTTTTATGACTTATTGTATTCTTATTGTAAATTATTACAAAAGTTTTTTTTTTCTGTTAAATATATTTTAAAACAGAATTAACAAATGCAAATCTTTTGGTCTTATATGAAATGTTCTTATTTAGCAAATTAACCTCACACAACCCAATTTTGATGTTGAATAGAATATTAATAGCAACTGGGCAGCAATAATCTTTAAAGGGTTAGTCTACCTCTAGACATGTCTTTGATTTCAGGGGTGTTAAAAAAATCATTGTAAAAACAGGGAATGGGGGGGTATTGAGAAATACCAAGAAGTACTTTGCCTAATAGGTTAGCCTTTTTACCTTGCAGCACTGAGGTTTTTTTGTTCCATTATGAAAGGGCAGAATAGTACCTTATGTTGTCCCCATGTTTGTATGGGTTTCCTCCATGGACTCTAATTTCTTTCTGCAACCCAAAGAAAATTAGTGGGTTAACTGTTTTCTGCCCAACATTGGGCTTTGTGAACTTGTCTGTTTGGCTGATGGGACCAACTATTTCACAAATCCAGAGGTGCTTGCTGTAGAGCCCTACTGTTATGCCGCGTACACACGACCGGACTTTCCAGCAGAAAAGGTCAGACGGAATAATTCCATCGGACATTCCGATCGTGTGTGGGCTTCATCTGACTTTTTCTTTCGAAAAATCTCACGGACCTAGAAATAGAATATGTTTCAAATCTTTCCGTCAGAATCAGTTCCTATCAGGAAAACCGCTCGTCTGTATGCTGTTCCGATGGACCAAAAACGACGCAAGGGCAGCTATTGGCTACTGGCTATTGAACTTCCTTTTTCTAGTCCTGTCGTATGTCATCGCGTTCTAAACGATTGGACTTTTGTGTGATCGTGTGTAGGCAATTCCATTTCAGCAGAACTCCGTCGGAACCCCGTCGAAAAAAAACACCAGAGTTTGTTCTGACGGAAAAAACGTTTGTGTGTAAGCGGCATTAGTATGTTTGAGCTAAGAACATCAATGGGTTGTTCTAGACACTCTATCCTAGCCTATTCCACAATACCACTGGTTGTTGAAGCTTTCAGAAACTTTTTCTAAACACTAGCAATATTACAAGTTCACAATTAATCTCATTACATACAATTTTGTTAGCTCCAGCTTAAGCTAAACTGGTCATATTACTAAGCTCATCTGCTGGGGCTCCTAATACCAACAAAAGCTCAGGACAACTAAAATGTGCTGTTTTTTTAACTGTTTACTGGAAATGTCTTGCTGATTCGTGATGATGAATTTGGTAGATCCTCTGTGGCATGAGCAAACAGACAAAAACCTGTTGATCAGGTCCTTGATAACAGTCTGGCTGCCTCTGACTGCTGTCTGTCAGTCCATGCTTTGTATTTTTTCTTGTGTACTGTTAAGTTACTGTTTGTACTCAGCTTGTCTATAGTTATTTTACTTATCAGCCTGTTACCTCATTTATTGTGTATCATTGCTGCATTAGCCTGTCTGGAACCAGGGCACTGTATGTCTGTGTTATCAGTCTGCTGACTCTGCTACTATCTTTAATGAAAATCTTTGGACAGATGACAGCAATCAGAAATTAGTGTAATTACTGTCATCTGTCTAAAGTTTTATATAGCACTAGCATCATTGCTCCTGGCAACACAGATAGGGGTACCATAGGCTAGCCATACACAATAAGATTTCTCTTGTTTAGCCCCTTTGGGTTGAATAAATTGAATCGTCCTTGCTGGCTACAGTATTCTGACTGCCTCTGCAGCTGCCAAAGTACCCAAACAGTGACTGCATCTCATTAAAAGCAGACACTGTTTGGTTGTTAATTATATATTTTTCAATCGAGTTTGACAAGCTGGGAGGTGCTGACAGGAACACCCACAGCTACAGTTTCGTCAGGAATTGGCCAAAATTTGAGCTGTGTATGACCAGCTATACTCTACTACTCTACTCTACTCTCTACTCTAGAACATTTGTTCAGGCACAGCTGTGGCCTCACTTTAAAGTGCAGTAATAAGTGCAGGTGAAGGCAGATGCGCACAGCAAAGTTGTAAGCTGCAGAGTAATGACTATCAGAAAGCCAAGATTGAAGGCTGATCACTACACCTCTCCTACTGACATCCAATCCCTGTGCTATACTCAATACTGCAGTCTATTCCTCTTCAGACTTAAGCCTCGTACACACGATTGGATTTTCCGACAGGAATTGTGTGATGACAGGCTGTTGTCGGAAAATCCAATCGTTTGTACGCTCCATCGGACAACTGTTGTCAGATTTTCCGCAGACAAATGTTGGAAGGCAGGCTTTAAAATTTAACGTTGACAAATGTCTGTTGTTGGATTTTCCGAGCGTGTGTACACAAGTCAGTCGGACAAAAATCCAAAGTACAAACATGCATGCTCGGAAGCAAGGACGAGCCGGAAGTGGTCGGTCTTGTAAACTAGCGTTTGTAATGGAGAATTAACATTTGTAACGTGGCAAATTATGAAATCTCGAAGTGCAGCGCACATTCTCTTCTTCTTTAATGGGATAATAATGAAGCTGCTTTGCTGGTGATACTGATGGAGTTATTGCAAACAAATTTTCAAAGGCTTTTTTTTTCTAGTGATATCAAGAATTATATTATTCTGCTGTTTTTTTTGGTGCAAGTTACCACAACACCATTGTCCCATAGTTTTTAAGATCAAAGATACAACTATGTTGGTGTCCCTTGTCAATTTTGCATTGTATTTTTAAAATGTAACTGCCTACTCCCAAACTCCCAAACTGTCATTTGAAATAAAACACATAGCCAAGCATTATTCTCCACATTTTTTTTGTGCATTAAAAAACAAAAAAAACAAAATTAGACATGCTATCTGCCAATAGAACTTTGGATCTAAAAATATAGAAAATATACCAAATTAAATCATTATTCAACCAAAAAATAATATAAAAGTCGCATGCATGTGTCCTGTTTCTTAATATAGGGGGTCAACAATGCCAAGAGTTGGTAAAAGCAGGGGTCCGTCATCTGAAGATAATTCCGAAAATCATCTGGATTATTCTCCTTGAGCTCCTGCAGCAAAGGCATATGACATAATTGGTCACGATTAATAAAGCAACCAATATTTGGTCCAAGAACTCCTCCTCCTGTTCTTGGACTGGACTTGGGTCAAAGTATTAACTCCAAGGCCAATAATAAATAACACGTTATCTCCTCCGATTTCGCAACATGGTTGGTTGACGAACGGCCGTTCAGAAACAAACGCAAAAATGCAAATTGAAAAGCACGAAATGAAAAGCACGAAATGAAAAGCACGAAATGAAAAGCGCAAAGTGAGAAGTACAAAATGAAAAGCGTGAAATGAAAAGCGCAAAATGAACAAAATGAAAAGCATGAATCAACACTCACCAAACTTCTACTTTTTTTTTTTTTGTCAAGCATCTGGATTTTATTTCATTAAGAACTTTTTAAACATGGTGTGTGTGTGTTTTTTTTTTACTTTCCCCCCCTTTTTTTTTTAACAGAAAAGTTTTTATTTATAACAAATACAAAAATAATACAAAAGAAAACAAACACGGTACATCATAAGTATATCATAGCAGTGTATCCTATCTAGAAATAATATATCACATTTAATTAGGACGAGTGAAAGTTGATGATGCTACATAATACTACTCCGGAGTATGGGACGGAGCCTGGTATTCCTGCCTAACATTTGTGCTGGTTTATAACCATAACCTATAGTTGGTAGGGGGGAGATGGGAAGAGGAGAGAGGAAGGGGGGAGAGAAGAGAAGAGGGGAAGGGGGCTACATTGGACCCAGTTATACTATTGCACCTTCTTAGGCGTATATTTGATCATGACAGATCGATCAAGCTCTTTGGTTAAATGCACATTAGGAAAAAGGTTCACCAGTCAAACAGAACTATACGGGGAGGAGGAGGGCTTCAAGTATAGGTCCCGATGTTTCCTAACTCATCTATACCAGCATAACGTCAAAACCCAGAGTAGGTAGGCAAGCCAGGGCTATCCAAATTATTTAGGTTTTATCTATATTTCAACTATATTTCAAGGCCTGGACGATCACCCAGCAGTATCATTAGTTTAAAAGCTATCTTCAAAGACCGCCTCAGACCGAAAGGGATCTAGTGGTCACCCATGGTTTCCACCCTATCAAATTTTTGGGGGCATTTACGGCCCATATACGTCAGTTTGTATAAGGGTAGCACCGCATCCACCAGGGCACGCCATTGAGTCACCGTGGGGGAAATCGCTAGTTTCCATTGTTGGAGGAGATCTTTTCTTGCATAAAAGCATAGATAAAACAATAGTAATTTGTCATACGTAGAGTGAGTTATTAATTCTGTAATTCCTAAAATAAGGATCCTAGGATCTAAGGACACAGACAGGTTGGTGACACTATTAATTTCCTCAACCACTTTCTTCTAATACTCCTGAATGACAGGACACCCCCAGATGATGTGATAAAACGTCCCCAGCGACTGCTGACATTTTGCACAGTGTTCTGATTGCGAAGGATATATCCGCGCTAGTCTTTGTGGCGTATAGTATGCTCTTTGTATGAATTTGAGTTGGATAAATCTATCCCTAGCCGAGATCACTGTCGGTATATAGTTTTGAATCGCTGTTTCCCATTGTTCGTCAGAGAGATCAGTTATGTCTGACTTCCACTTTTGTAGGAGATGTGGGTTCTTCTCTGCGTCTCCGCAGGTAAGGCGTAAATATATGGAAGAAAGTATCTTGTCTACCCCCCGCGAGGTAAGGAAGCTTTCCACCATATTTGATACCACTGTAACTACTCTGGGGAATTGTGCTTGCATAGCATGTTTTAGTTGAAGATACCGAAATAACATCCACGAAGGGAGCTGATATGTCTTTTTGAGTTCTGGGAATGGGAGTATTTGCCCATTGGGCATAATCTGCTTAATCTTTACTATCCCATATTTAGCCCAGATACTGGGGTCTGGGATGGACCTGAAGTGTGGAAGTTTGGGATTACCCCATAATGGGGTGTGAGGGGAAATAGTATCCTTACTGGCTATGGCTGCAGTGACTTTATCCCATACTTGTATTGTGGTGCACATTGGTAGAGTTATGTGTGAGCTGGCTTTTACTCCTCTATAGACAACGTTCGTAAGGGCTGAGTAGGAACCCATTATGGCTGCTTCAAGGTTTAGCACGGGGTTTGATCTAGTCTGCTTGAACCACCAGCGAACAGTGACTAGCACTGCCGCCCAGTAATATTTCTGGAAGCATGGTAATGCCAGGCCTCCAGAAGATAGGGGAAGTTGTAGCTTGGCCTTTGCTATTCTTGGAACCTTCCCTCCCCATATAAAAGAGGAGATTACCCTGTCTAGTTTAAACTGACAGGCTGGGCAAGGAGAGCATTAATCAGAGAAGCAGCCAGGAGACCCATGGAAACTCTGGAAGAGCTGCAGAGAGCTGCAGAGATCCACAGCTCAGGTGGGAAAATCTAGGGCAACTATTAGGGCAACTATTAGTCGTACACTCCACAAATCTGGTCTTTATGGAAGAGGGGCAAGAATAAAGCCATTGTTGAAAGAAAGCCATAAGATGTCCCCTTTGCAGTTTGCAAGAAGCCATGTGGGGGACACAGCAAACATGTGAAAGAAGGTGCTCTGGTCAGGTGAGACCAAAATTAAACTTTTTGGCTTAAACGCAAAACGCTATGTGTGGTGGAAATCTAACACTGCACATCACCCTGAACACATCATCCCCACTGTGAAACATGGTGGTGGCAGCATCATGTTGTGGGGATGCTTTTCTTCAGCAGGGACAGGGAAGCTGGTCAGAGTTGATGGGAAGTTGGAAGGAGCAAAATACAGGACAATCTTAGAAGAAAACCTGTTAGAGTCTGCAAAAGACTTGAGACTGGAGGTTCACCTTCCAGCAGGACAACAACCCTAAATATACAGCTAGAGCTACAATGGAATGGTTTGGATCAAAGCATATTCATATGTTAGAATGGTCCAGCCAAAGCCCAGACCTAAATCCAATTGAGAATCTGTGGAAAGACTTAAAAATTGCTGCTCTTCATCCAATCTGACAGAGCTTGAGATATTTTGCAAAGAAGAATGGGCAAATATTTCACTCTCTAGATGTGCAAAGCTGGTAGAGACATACCCAAAAAGACTTGCAGCTGTAATTGCAGCGAAAGGTGGTTCTACAAAGTATTAACTCAAGGGGGCTGAATATAAATGCATGCCACACTTTTCACATATTTATTTCTAAAAAATTTTGTAAAACCATTTATCATTTTCCTTCCACTTCACAATTATGTGCCAGTTTGTGTTGGTCTATCACATAAAATCCCAATAAAATACATTTACGTTTTTGGTTGTAACATGACAAAATGTGGAAATTTCAAGGGGTATGAATACTTTTTCAAGGTATATCTTCTTAGTAATAATTGATACAACAGCTTAAGTGTAGCGTTTAGAGTTAAATTAGAGCCCCAAGTTGCTTACACTCCACAATACCCCATTGAAGTCTTGTCACGGATCCCTTTCACATCAAAGATTTTAAAGTACATTTGTATTTGGGCAAGTCCCAATTAGATGTCATAACCAGTGTATTTCTCATCATTTTGCCCTTGGCACAAGGTTCTAAATATGAATATCTCAACCATTCAGTAGGCAATATGAACTAAAAGCATACACTCTGTATATCAATCATGGTTACACAGTATCATATGTTCTACAATGGGTTTCTTTTTTCTTTTCTAATAGAGAGCAGAGCCATTAGTGTCAATGCAAAGTGGGGATGGGAACTTAGTGGGGTCAGGAAGGACAACCTGAAAGGTTGTATTTTCTATGACACAGTGCAGTTGCCCCTGAGTCATTAATTAGAAAAATATCAGGATGCTAAATTTGTGAGCCCCTTACCTATTTAGACTGAGCCTATTTTTATGTTTAAGGAAAGCTACAGATTACTAACTTCATTTAGATACAGAATGATCTAAAAGAAAACAAGGGTTATAAACACTGGTAGAAAGTGGTGCTAGTTAATGAGAAATCAGTTTCTTAAAATGAACATAGTAAATATATAAAAGTACTGGGTACTAATTCCACAAATACATTACAAGACTTTAGAATAAATAAATAATAAATAAATCTATCTTTAGGCTTGACCAATGTGTCTTTGTATCCCAAAATGTCACAATATTTATTTTAATATTAAATGATAATACATACATACTATACTACTTATGCTATTAACCATATCATTAGCATGTAAGGAAAGGCTGTGGATGCCAGTCACATCCCCCAGGTTTCCCTCCTCGTTGGGTTCCAAGCGAGGGTCACATGAGGTGGGTTCATCTGGTATACGTTAGGCACTTAATTACAGGGTCACTTTACACATAGACATACTTGTTCCTTTACTTTGTGTCATCTTTTGATACCTTGTGACAAGGCTGAGGGTGGGAGATTACTGAACCTTCAGGTGGGCCTCTACTCTTATTGATGAAAATACACCGTGCACACTGCAATGAAACTGTTCTCCAGTTATCGCTCGTTTCAATGCACAACTTTCACAGTAACTTGCATTCTGGAGGGACAAGCTGAGCCAATGTCCACAACCACCTGTTCAGCGTTTTCCACTTCTACCCCCGCCGTGCACTCTGCATGTGCTTCACACATACACTCACTTAACTCTTGCACCTCTGCACCTCTGTACAAGATGGGAAACCTCTATGATGCAATATGCTCCCATTGCTAAGGGATATAGACTTCTGGTGGAAAGAGTACCGACAACAGTTCTCTCGAGGCCGTGCCAACTGTAGCAGGTACACGCTATCGACATGCTGCTTGTTACACTTCTGTTACTCTTGGCAACTATTTATGACTTTACGTTACTTCATTCTACGTTAATGTTTTCATACCCCAATGTGTTAAGATCTACAGGTTGACTTGGAAGTGCAGTCGCTCTAAATCTAAGGGGTAGATCTGAAATGAGTGAAAGCTGTGCTGATTTTATCATCCAATCATGTGCAAGCTAAAATGTTGTTTTTCCTTGCGTGTCCCCCTCGGATCTACATCGACTTTACTTCCAAGTGCACTTGCAGTGCAAAGTGGATTTTCCTTTAGTAAACAACCCCCTATGTGACCTTTGGAGCTTAGCAACAATTGCAATACTTCCGCAACAGTTTAGAGAGTGCTATGAAGTATCTCATTATAGCACCGTTTATAATACCTGGTTCGCTGTTATTTTAGAAGTCATTATTTTTTGCTTTTTAACTAATAAGGAAATGTATATGAGATGTCTTTGTTAAACAGAAGCTATAGGACATAACCTAACATTGGACACATATGAGGTGGTACACATCTAAATTTAGGCATCTATACAGTAATGGCAATAGAGAACATAGTCCTTATGCAATCACAGCCAACACAGCACAGTGGAAAGTGCAGGAAGAACCGAGTAGACTTGTATGATTTGTTGTTGTATACATAGAGGAAGTCTTGGAGCGTGCTGCAATAAGAATGTGTGATTACAATATGCACAAGAAGTGACATCACTTCCTCCTCCATAAAGTATAATAGAATCGATTTAAATAGCAAAAGGATGGTAGGCTTGTCCTTCTACCTCTGCTTTACCCTCACTACATTTCACTCCCTATGGTTGTTGACCTCTTCAAGTGGATAGAAAGTAAGTGAGCTTCAGAAACCTAAACATTAATGATTGTTCTAGAAGGCTACAAGCCTTTTCATTGAGACTGTCTTTCAAGTGGATTTAAAGTCCAACATTAAAGTGATGCTGTCAATATAGTATACGATATACGATTTGAATTAAGGCATACCTTTAAAAAGGGAATTAATATTTAGCTTTCTTGCTGCCCCCAGAAGTTCATGCTGAAACAAACAGTTCTAGTAGTATTAATCACCTAGGCCCTTGATATATCTCACCGGCTCCTCCTCCTGATCTCTGCATTACTATAATTTCCTGTAATGAGTGAAGGTCTGAGGGAGGAACCAGTGAGAGCTGTGTGGGGCGCAGGTTGGCAAACATGAAAATGTCAGTTTCAGTGCAGGCATCAGCAGATTTATTAGCACTGCAGAAGTCTATGGTGGCAGAGTAAGGTAAGGTAAGTATATGGTGACATATAACTAAGTTGTGTACTAGAACTACAGGTTTGCTTTAGACATGTGTGGCCCCACAGCATAGCCAAAAATTAAATGATTATACAGAAAAAAAGTACACAGCACCAGAGACATAACTAGAACCTTCAGGGTCCTGGTGCAAAATACCACGGCCCTTCCCTCCAGGGTCCTTCCTAATGACCCTGGGACCTTTTACTCCCATTGCGGGGCACTTTATTAAGGCCTCGCAGCAGAACCGCTTTACATGTTCTGCAGTAGGGCCCCTTTCTGTCGCATGTGCGACGTTTGTGACCCTGGTAGTTCTGCCATTGGGTGCTAGCAATAATTTAGGGGTGCTGTAGCACCCACCTGGCACCATCTCTGGTGACAGAGAGGCCACATGCCCCCCTGCAGTGGGGGGGTGAGCAGTAAACAGTGGGGGGCAGTTATCAGTATACAGTATGGGGAATCAATGAGCATTATACAGTGGTGGGAGGGACCAGTGAGCAGTATACAGTGGAGGGGAGGAGCAGTGAGCAGTATAGAGTAAGAGGAAGCAGTGGGCAGTATAAAGTGGGGGAGGAGCAGTGAACAGTATATAGTGGGGTAGAACAGTGAGCAGTATACAGTGTGGGAGGGGGAGGGGGAAGGCGCAATGAGTAGTATACAGTGTGGGGGGGTAGCAGTGAGCAGTATACATGGGGGGGGAGCAGTGAGTAGTATACAGTGCGGGAGGAGCAGTGAGCAGTATACAGTCTAGGGGGGAGCAGTGAGCAGTATACGGGGGGGAGTGGCAGTGAGCAGTATACAGTGGGGGGGGGACAGTGAGCAGTATACAGTGTGGGGGGGGGGCAGTGAGTACTATTCAGTGGGGGGGTGCAATGAGCAGTATACAGTGGATACTGTATATACAGTTCTGGGGGCAGTGAGCAGTATACAATGTAGGGGGGAGCAGTGAGCAGTATACAGTGGGGGGGCTGTGCAGTGGACAGTATACAGTGTGTAGGGGGTGCTGCAGTTAGCAGCATAAAGTGCCGACCAACCAGAGTAGGGAGCTGAAGCAGTACAGATGGAGGGAATTGCTGCAGGAGTCACTCACCATATGGCTGCAGGTGAAGACTCCCCGGGTCGCCATCTATGCTCCTCCTTCCAGTCCTCTACCATTTTCAGCTAGAGCAGCCACCTGTGCATGTACATGAAGTTGGCCACACCCCCCGCCCACCAGCAGCCTGTAGGGAGGCTGCTGGCCGGGAAAGAGACCATGGGAGCTGCCAGCCATAGGTGGCTGCCAGTCAGGCACAAACGCTGTACTGCACTGCAGCCGGGAGAGATAGCCAGAGGCAGTCTGTAGCTCCCTATTGCTGGTCTTGGTTGCAGAGATAGAGGTGTCCACACTGGCCCCCTTCAGGATGGGCAGGGTCGCAACTGCGGTCCCTGAAGGTCCTTCAGTACACAGCACAAACAGCTTCATTATGCATGTGAGTCATTTTAAGGCAACCTGAAAAAGGTCCTTTCTTCATCAGTATGGTTATATAAAATAGACAAAAGACCAGAAGATGGAATGTAGGATTGTGAAATACCTGGGGAACCCTACTCGTACCAGAGAAAATAGTGACTTAGGCCAAATTGCACAAACGTTGGAAGGGTTTTAACCTCCCTGGCGCTATGATTATTATATATTTTTTTATGCTGAAAGTGGTACAATTATTTTGCATGGAAATTTGGCGTTTTATATTGTAGGCCTGTAATTCTTAGGAATAACTCACTTAAATCTGTCCAAACAAGAGTCTAGTAGGCATCCCGGGTATGATAAAGTTTGAAACAAGAAATCATAAATTATAATATAATAAATAACTATAAATAATTATACCAAATAATAATATAATAATAATAAAAATTATTCAATAATGTAATCAAATCAAAAACACTGAAATTTGCTCAGTTGCAGAATTGTCGCTGTCATTACTTTTCAGTGTTTGATGACATATCTCCCCACAAACCACTACTGCTCAATTCTGCGAGTGATTCTAATTTATTATCGCTGTTTTCTACCTGGTCTAAAACCACTTTTGATGTAAAGGGATGGTTTTGGTTGCTATGGACAATCTCCAGTTTCCAGTCAAAAGAACAGTTTTTATAATATAAAACTGCATGCAAGGCACTGGAGAAACCACTAGGGACAAAAGGGAGGTGATATAATTTCATACAGTAATGTAATCTGTAAGATTACAGTGTACTGTATGTATAGTGTGTGTTTCGCTTTTTGAATTTGGCAGGGTTCCCCGTCCCCATGCGCCGGAGATCGGGAACGGAGATCGGCTCCGTGATGAATCGAGCGGAGGACGAGCTGCTCACACTGCGGGGAGACATCACAGGATCCTGGGGACAAGGTAAGTAAGCTCTTCCTGGATCCTGCGATGCGATCCCGTGTCTGGCTCAGGGTTACCACTTTTGGTTCTGAAATTCCACCCCGAGCCATACTCGGGAATACCGCCAGGGAGGTTAAAGCAGACCTTTACAACCCCCAAACACAAAATACATGTTGCATTCAAGTGATTGTAATTGCATTAGTTTTTTTTAAATAACAAACATGTCATACTTACCTGCTCTGTGCAATGGATTTTCACAGAGCAGACCTGATCCTCCTCTGGGTTCCGCCGCTGGTGCTCCTTGCTCCTCCATCCTGTTGAGTGCCCCCATAGCAAGTCCCTTGCTATAGGGGCAGCAATGCAGGCTCGATTCTGAGCCACATTCTGTGTGTTCATTGACACACACAGCACAGTTTGACCCCACCCTATGTTCTTTCCTTACAGGCTGTGATTGACAGAAATAGGAGCCAATAGCTCCCACTGCTGTCTCCGTGTCCAGTGAGGAAAGAAAGAGAGGAGAAAGCCACTGCTCTCAGGCAAAGCCCTGGATTGAGATTGGTCTCAGGTAAGTATTTAGGGAGACTGGGGGGAGCTGGACACAGAAAGTTGTTTACCTTAATGCATAGAATGCAATAAGGTAGAAAATGTCTATCTTTAGAACCACTTTCAGCTCTGCATGCTCATCCCAAAACATCATAAATGAATTTCTACAGTATATGTGAAGCATTTCCCCACCTTTCCTAGCTTTCAGTTGGCATTGGTGACATAGCCATGGTCTAACAGCTGCCCCTGGGAAGACTCAGCCAGCAGTGCTTTCCAGGAAGATTTCACACATGCGCCATAAGAGACTTGTATGGTTTGTTAATATCCTATACAAACAGTGCCAGATCTCATATGGCACACATGCCACATACAAGACCTTGCAGACCTGGGGGGATTCCACTTTGAAGCAGCAGATGCACAGTGATCAGGAGTTTGTAACAGAAGGCAAGAGTCAGGAATGTGTAATGGGATCGCAGGCATCAGGCAAGGACCAGCAAACATGCATAGATTATATTAATAAAAAACACAACACCAGAATTTGGAATAAAATTGGCCACGGCCTGGTTTATTGGTTTAAACAAATTAATTCATTATAACATCAAATTTTAATTCAATGAAATCATTTTTCTCAACCAAAAAATATTCAGCAAAAAAACATACTCAGCCCAGCCACTAAGACTTGAGCGCACTCAGCATTTACCATTAAACCATCACATAAACTGCCTGTGACGGAGGGGGGGGGGAATAGAGCGGAGAGCTCATTGATCTGTATCTTCTCTGGTGACTGGCAAAAAAAGCCTGATAAAACAGCCCCCTAAATAGGCCAAAAGGGCCTTCTAGAATGTTCTGAAAGGTCACCTGACCCTGACTGGCCAATTCCTGCCTAATATACTGACCTTCCAGAACCCTCTATGCCACCTGACCCTAACCAGCCAATCAAACTAAACCCTATTAAAAAACCCTATTAAATGCTCCTAAAATGCCAGTGCCGCAATCCCATGAGGTAAAGGGGAGCCTAAAATGGCTTCCTCCTTTTTTTACCCATGGGATCGCAGGCATCAGGGGGGGGAGCTCATTGATCTGTATCTTCTCTGGTGACTGGCAAAAAACCCTAATAAAACAGCTCCTTAAATAGGCCAAAAAGGCCTTCTAGAATGTTCTGAAAGGTCACCTGACCCTGACTGGCCAATTCCTGCCTAATCTACTGACCTTCCAGAACCCTCTATGTCACCTGACCCTAACCAGCCAATCAAACTAAACCCTATTAAAAAACCCTATTAAATTCTCCTAAAATGCCAGTGCCGCAATCCCATGAGGTAAAGGGGAGCCTAAAATGGCTTCCTCCTTTTTTTCCCCAATGGGATCACAGGCATCAGGGGGGGGGAGCTCATTGATCTGTATCTTCTCTGGTGACTGGCAAAAAACCCTAATAAAACAGCTCCTTAAATAGGCCAAAAAGGCCTTCTAGAATGTTCTGAAAGGTCACCTGACCCTGACTGGCCAATTCCTGCCTAATCTACTGACCTTCCAGAACCCTCTATGTCACCTGACCCTAACCGGCCAATCAAACTAAAAGCTATTAAAAAACCCTATTAAATGCTCCTAAAATGCCAATGCCGCAATGAGGTAAAGGGGAGCCTAAAATGGCTTCCTCCTTTTTTTCCCCATGGGATCGCAGGCATCAGGCAAGGACCAGCAAACATGCATAGATTATAATAATAAAAAACACAACACCAGAATTTGGAATAAAATTGACCACGGCCTGGTTTATTGGTTTAAACAAATTAATTAATTATAACATCAAATTTTATTTTCATCAAATAATTTTTCTCAACCAAAAAATACTCAGCAATAAACCATACTCAGTCCAGCCAGTAAGACTCAAGCTGACTCAGCATTTATCATTAAACATTTTTTTAAATCTCCCAACCAACAGAAGGGTTGTTAAAAGTTCTGTCAACACACCCACAAAGCGTGGTTGACTCTATGCATGTTTGCAGATCTAAATTAAAATTATCCAAGCCTACATATGATAGATGTATGCTGTCATGTGTATATATACCTTACACTCCTCCTTCAAGCTTGAAATGACAAAACGAAATTCCTAAACTCAAAAAAATAAATTTCTCCAAAGCTCTATTTATCCTCTTACGAACTTTCTCAAGAGGTTTGAATACAACAGACTCTAACCAACGTGAACGCGGTACAATTTCTAAAAACAGGAAAACCGTATTTGGCAAAGCTATCTTAAGGAATCTAAACGTATCCTTCATATTGGAAATTAAATCAAAAGTTTTCATTTTCCCAATATCATTTCCCCTAAGGTGAAATATAAGGATATCAGGTGCAAGAAATATGGCATAAAGTCTGCCTAACTCAAAAATCAAATCTTCCCAAACCATACCCCTACGTCCATGCCAATAAATGTGGAAAGAAGAAGGATCCAGGCCCAAATTCTCCAAATAAATTCTATCGGCCGCTCTTTTCTGCGCCCAAAAAATATAAGAATGACCCGCAATCCATACTGTACGATGTGTACCTGCAACAGAACAACAAAATTAATAAGGATGAATATATAATTTATACGAATTCGAACTCCATCTCCCTATTTTTTTAATGGTGTTCTCCTCTAAGGGCCCTTTCACACTAGGGCGGTTTGCAGGCGCTATTGCGCTAATAATAGCGCCTGCAAACCGACCCGAAAGTGCCACTGCTTAGTCTCCAGTGTGAGTCTCCACTGGAGTGGTGCGCTGGCAGGACGGGAAAAAAAGTCCTGCTAGCAGCATCTTTGGAGCGGGGAAGAAGCGGTGTATACACCGCTCCTTCCCCGCTCCTGCCCATTGAAATCAATGGGACAGCGCGGCTATACCGCCGGCAAAGCACCTCTGCAGAGGCACTTTGCGGTGGTTTTTAACCCTTTCTCGGCCGCTAGCAGGGGGTAAAACCGCCCCGCTAGCGGGCAAATACGGACGGTAAAGTGCCGCTTACAATAGCGGTGCTTTACCGCCTAAACCAATCCGAGCAGCTTCCGTAGCTGCTCCGATTCGAAAAGAATGGGTTGTTATCTTTAAATGACTCAACTGTAGATGTGCCAGACATTTTTTCAGTACTACTGAAAACTGATAAACAGTCAGTGGCTAACCGACCCTGTGAATAAATAATAGATTCAAAATTTTAGGCCTTATGCCAATATAAGACTGGAAAGCTTTTACTGGGCAAATGCTCCTATTCTGGCACTCCTTTCAATTAATCCAAGGTCCAATACCTAAAGCATCAGTCTTACTAAATTGTAGAAAAATTCTTAAACCATCCTTAAGCAATATAACATTTGGCAACAAAATACCCAATTCACCAGCCCGTGAGGTAGGTAAAATTTCCAAAATTCTAAATGCAGCAAAAAATGCCAGCAAAAAAACAGATTTAAAGGGGATGGCTTCATAACTATAAGAGCAAACTCGAGATGTAATAGGGGACCTATTATCTTTCATCAAAGTGACCTTTCTATACCCCTTTAAACAAAAAATAATCAATGCAGCGCTAAGTGAAATGGAAAAAAAATAGAAATGAAAGGGTAAATGGCCACCCTAAATATATTTAGGATGTGTGTAGTAATCAATCGTACACATAGTGGTGATTACAAATCACAGTAAATAACGTAAAAACACAAACTTCAGTTGTTAGGAGCAATGTCCATAGTGCAATATGAATTCATCAACAAAGACAATGCGGTGTTTAAAGTGAGAGGAAAACACATGTGAACGATGTTCTTAAGTCCTGTATTCGGGGTCCACACGTAAATATAAGGGGTAAATGCGCTTACCAGAAGGGATGGACATGCTCACCGTACGGCGGGGTGTTAATCAGGCTTGTGGATCTAGCGATCCGGGAATGCTTGCTGGAAGGTGCTGGTGGTGGGTTCCAGTAGTCACATCCGAGGCGGCCTTGAATAAGGGATGGTTTTTGGATCCTCAATGGATGGATGGATTCCCCTCTTGCAGCGAACAGGTGGCTAAGAAGTGCAGTTGGCTATGGAGATGTAAGAGTTTCAATATCAAGCCTAGCGGGTGTACGTGTACCAGACTGAATTTTAGATGAAAGGACAGTGGCTGTGGGCTGTCACAAGGAGTCCAGCAGCATTACACCGCTAATTATATTGCTATTATATTTTGCGCATAACCTTTTTTCTAGTAGCGCAACAATATCCATTATCCTTTTTATACCCCTTTAAAGCCTGTTGCACAGAGAAAAAACTGACACGTAGGCAGATTATAGGTGTAAGAAAAAGGAAACACCCGATAAAATTTTACTGATATGAGACCAAGAATATTTATTTTCCATTAAAGAATGAAGAAATAAAATCACCAATGTTTCTGAATATGCGGAAACAGTAGCTTGTAATGATGATAAAAAGGTTGACCACAATAGCCATGCAGAAGTCTAATTCTTCCAAGTAGAAATAGCCACAAGATTCTTAATGTTCTGAAAAATCAGATCAGATCCCACAAAAGGGGAGGGCAAGGTGCCCCAACCAGCTCCACCTCTGGTATTAATGAGAAAAAACGGTCCATCTGCGGGCGAAAGAGAGCATCAGCTATTATGTTGGCCCTACCTGGTATATACTTAGCCTTTATCCAGACGTTCAGTTTCAGGCATAGAAAAAACAAATAACGTAAATAGGAAACCACTAGAGTAGACTTGGAGGAAAGACTATTAACAGCAAATGTCACACCTTTATTATCAGTGCTAAATAATAATCTCCTATTAGCAAAAGAAGAACCCCAGATTTCTATTGAAACAATAATAATAAATAATTCTAAAAGCAGCATGTTTTTGCAAAAACCATTAGCGATCCACCAATGTGGCCAAGTAGCCGTGCACTAATGGTTATTTCCAAATTGCTTCAAAACCAACTGAGCCAACTGCATCAGTTGCAAAACTGCAACATCAGTTGCTAATCAGTAATAAATTCCTGCTGCCACAATGTTTTTCCATTAAAATGCTCTAAAAATTTTAACCAAACCAGCAAATGTCTGATGTAATTCTGATATGTGCTGATGGTTTTTTTAGACCAGAAATTGACATATATAACCTCCTGGAAAAAACTCTTTCCATGTGAAGTACTCTGGATGCAAAAGCTAATTGGCCTAAGAGAGATTGCATTTCTTTTAATGTCACTTTTCCCTTTCTGATTAATGATGATGTTAATAACTGCATAAGCCTTTACATTTTTTCACTAGGCAACCCAAATTCCATAGCAATTGTATCCAAAGTTATCCCCAAAAATTCAATACATGTTGTCGGAAAAATATTTTTTTCTTCCGCCAAAAGAATCCCAAAGTAATTGCATACTAAAATGAATGAACGTAACAGTTTAAGACAATCGCTTGACCCAACCAAACCCATGAATAAAAAATCATCCAATTTATGGATAGAGAATTATGATTTAGCTACTTTGCTTACCACCCATTCTAAGAAAGTTGAGAATGCTTCACAATAAAAGCAAGAAACAGAGCAGCCCATTGGCAAAGGTTTATCAAAATAGAACTGATCCTCAAAAAATATACCTAGAGAATTAAAACAATTTGGATTAAACGGAAGAAATCTGAAGGCTAACTGAATATCCACTTTTGCAATTAATGCATTTTTTCCTAACATACGCAGCTTATGAACAGCTGACTCAAAAGATGCATATGTCACTAATGCTAAATAAGGGTCTATCTGATCATTTAAAGAACTGCCAAACAGAAATGATAAGTGATGGATGAGTCAGAATTCGTTCAGTTTTTTTGGGGGGACTAAGCCCAAGGGGGAAACCCTAAAGTTCATAAAAGGAGGGAAATCAAACGGGCCTTCCATCCTCCCAACCGACACTTCCTTAAGTAATTTTTTTCTTACCACCTGCAGAAACTCCCTAACAGACTTTAAATTCTTAACCAGTGTACAACCGGAACCCTCAAAAATTGGCAATTAAAAACCTACCGTGAAACCCTCAGTTAGAAGAGAAGCCATCTGCTGGTTTGGATAAATTTGCAACCACGAAAGCATTCTTTGAATTATCACCAGTGTAGTTGCTTTTTGAAAAACCATCTTTTTGGTTTGCTTGTAGCTTATGAAAACATTTAGAAATGGGGTGATTTACGGAACAAGAAGCATGTTTGTGCCTATATTTGCATGCGGTCAACCATTTACACTGTCTATCATTGAATGCAAAACACAAGCCTTTTTTATAATTAGTCCCGGAAGCATGAGTATTAGCAGTAGTAGCTGGATGCACAAAAGGCTGTTTTTGCCACAAAAATAAATTTAACCAAAGACCGACGTCCTTGGACCCCCACTGCAGTGAAGGTTGTACCACCAATTTTTGTCTAAAAGCCTCATCATAAGCTAACCACAAGAAACCACTAAAGCTCCTATATGCTTCCAAGACTATATCAATATGCTGGAATAACACCGAACTCCTTTCTGGAATTTTTTTTACACAATACGCTTGCATAGATGCAAAAAGCTTGCAACCAGCTATAAAAAGATTTTAGCACTGGCTTCCGTTGTCATCATCTGTTTTCTCATCTTTTCTCTCATATCTGTTAGAAAAATCCCTTGAAGGAGGAAGTACCATGCTCAAATCTATATAATCCTCAGTCCAGATTTTTTCTTTCAAAGCTGCATTTAAATGAAAACCCAGAGGTGAAAGAAAACATGGCATGCATTCCTTAACTATTTTATCTTGTACATAGGTAACTGGAATGGTTTTTGAAGCCTGAGATGTAATAGCAGAACTCTGAGATATAGACCTTGGGTCTGCCAAAACAGCTGACTAAACCCCCACTGTGCTTCTATCCATCCCTAGCTTGGGTGACAGACTGTTTATGAATAGTACTAATAAGTTGCTCTAAAGATGAGGACAGAGGGGGGTGTGGCTTGGAGTCCATGAGAGCGGCTGCTTAATCTTACAGCTCCGGCTCTAAACACCCATCCTGCAGCTTTCCTGACTCCAATCTTCTCCAAAAAGGCACCGAAATACTCCTGACAACAGCGGGCACCCAATCCAGGCATGATGGTGAATAAATACGGGCCGCCTGCGCCCCAATCCATGGTGGAACAACTGGCCAGGTGTAGAAGGCAAGATGGCGCCGATCCTTCAGCCATGCAGGAGACCACGCTGCAGTCTGCCTCACCCGCAGCACAGGCCTCGTTTCAGGGGGTGAGTGACTCTGTACCTGCTGTCTTTCGCACCCAGGCAGCTCATTCAGAACCCTTAGATTCACCGGTCTGCTCAGAAAGCTCTGTATCCCCAACCCCCTCCATTGCTGAACCCACATTGGCAGAAATCATGCTTGCTATACAGGACTGTAAGTCTTCCCTCACTGTCCAGATGGAGACCATTCATATTGATTTCTCACACTTGAAACAAGATGTTCAGTCCCTACGGGAAAGAACGGGTGAAGTAGAGGGTCGTCTTAGCTCCTTAGAAGATACAGTTCATCCTTTATCTGCAACCGTTCGCCCATCCACAAATGAATTGGAAGCCCTTAGAGCCAAGTTGGACGACTTAGAGAATCGTTCCCGTCCGAACAATCTTCATTTTGTGGGGTTCCCGCAACGATCAGAGGGTTCCAGACCCGAACGTTTTTTACATAAATGGCTGCGTGAGGAGCTGGGGGCAGAAGAATTCTCCAGAACCTTTGAAATCGAGCGGGCACACTGCACCCCCCGCGTACCCCACAACCTGGGGCCCCCCCAAGATCTCTAATTGCCAAATTCCTTAATTTTCATGACAAAGTCGCTATCCTCCGTTTGGCCAGAGAAAAAGGACCTATCAAGTTCAACGGCAACAACATATCCATTTATCCTGATTTTTCAGCGGAGTTGCAGCGTCAGCACATGTCCTTCGCAGCAGTGAAGGAACACCTCCGCAAAGAAGGTCTTCCATATGCGATGTTGTTCCCTGCTAAGCTGCGGATTATATATGAAGGTAAAGCTCACTTCTGCTCTTGCCCTAAGGAAGCTATGTCCTGGCTAGACTCGAATGTTGGGAAGCAACCCAGACAACGCCGCAACTGAACCTGCAACATACAGTCCCTGAGGTACCACAAATCTTCCTTCTCCCTCATGGGCATGATCCCCTGTGGCTATACTGCTATGGCTACTTTTCCTTGTTCAGCTACTTGACCTGCTTGAGACTTGCCCGCATTTAAAAGAAGAAAGAAAAAGAGACAGAATATTTATTTTATTTTTCAATTTTTACACGACTGGCACATCCTATGATCAACCCTAAAAGCTTGGTCTTTTGAATTGTCTACAGATTACTATCGTTGGGCCTTTTACTCCTGATGTGGTTTATGCCTTTCGTTAAAGTTTCTGATCCTGCAAGATGGACACACACGTTGCATCTGAGAGCTCTTATGGAACTGCTACTTTCCCCATACCAAAGAGTGGTGTGGCCACGGAATTTTTTTTTCCCTCTCAAATTTGTTCCTGAGGGGGACTTTTGTTTGTTTAGGGAACCAATGCTCACTAAGTTTGGGTTGGTAGAGCGGGGAGGGGGGTGGGTTTTAATGGGAGGGTTGTTTGTATTGCTGGTCTTCCCACAAATCCCAGCTGCGGGTGGGGGTTGGCCCGTTGGGTATCAGGTTTTAAATGTTGAATTTGCTCTCGTGAATACTTCTTTTCTGTTGTTAGTGCATCCATACTATAGACAGTATCATAGTCAGCAATGTGTGTGGTATATTATACCATCTAATACCTTTTACAATGTTTCAGCACTAACTAAAATAACTTATGGCTGACATGTTGAAATTGATTTCATGGAATGTTAGAGGGTTGAACTCACCTCACAAGCGGTCCTTGGTATTCTCCTATCTGAAGAAATACAAACCTCATATTATTTGCCTCCAAGAGACCCACCTCACCGGCACTATGGTACGGTATCTCAAGCGTCCCTGGTTAGCCACTCAATACCATGCTACTTACTCTAACTACTCTCGGGGGGTTTCGATTCTACTGGCAAGGTCCCTACCAGCTGAGATTTTGCTTGTGAAATCAGATCCCGCGGACTTCGTTTAGTCTCCACAATTTTTACATTAGTGAACATATATGTTCCTCCCCCGTTCTCCCCAGATGTCCTCTCTCATTTGTCCCTACTATTACTATCCAGATCACTGGGTCCCCTACTCTTTGTTGGAGACTTTAATGCTGTACTAGACCCTACAATGGACCGCTTGAGAGGTGGGGGTAGGCCATACCCTACATTTGTTTACTGGACCCAGGTATTTGCCCTTACTGAACTGTGGCGCTGGAAACACCCAGGGGATCGCCAATTCTCCTGTCACTCTGATTCCTTTAATACTATGTCCCGTATAGACCTGGCATTTGCCCCGGTGGATGTACTCCCACTGGTTCATTCAGTTTCCTACCTACCCAGAGGGATCTCGGATCATGCCCCTTTGTTGGTTAATCTCCTCCTCCTGCCAAGATCAGGTCTTCGGGTCTGGAGATTGAATTCTCACTGGCTTGAGGATGAAATTGTGCAGACTGAGTGCCAGAGAGGCATGACCGACTATTGGAGTCTGAACCAGGGGACCACTGGACTCACTATGGCCTGGGATGCTTCCAAGGCTGTGATGAGAGGTATCTTTATGTCCATTACTGGTGTTCTGCTTAAAAATGCTCAGCAATGTACTAAAGAATTAGAAAGTGCCCTATTACAGGCTGAGGAGGAATACTCCCAAAACCCCAATGCGCTGTCCCCACTGGCTTCACTGCCAAGGGAATATGAATTCTGCCTCTTAGATCTCACTAAAGAACGTATGCTTTATGTTACCCAGAAGGTATTTGAACATGGTAACAAGGTGGGTCATTTACTCGCATATCTTACCAGATCTGATTGCCCCCCTGTCTCTATCCCCAGAATATTAGTATCAGAGAATATAATTAGTGATGTCCCTCACGATATAACAGAAGCCTTTCTCTCCTTTTTTAAGGATCTTTATACTTCTCGAGCTGGTTACTCTGAGACACAGCTTGAAGACTATTTAAGCCAAATAACACTTCCCCGTTTGACAGACCAGGTTCGAGAAGAATTAGATGAGCCACTATCTGTGGAAGAGCTCTCTCTTGCGATTTTACAGATGCCGGCTCATAAAACACCGGGTTTAGATGGTTTTCCAGTCGAATGGTATAAGCAATTCCAACACCTTCTTAGCCCTATTCTACTTAAAACATACAACGAGGCTCTGAAAGAAGGGGTGCTTCCCCCCTCAATGAGGGAGGCACTCATTGTCTTAATACTTAAACCCCGAAAGGATCCACTTAAATGTGACTCCTATCGACCGATATCTCTTATTAATGTAGATGTAAAAATTTTGGCTAAAGTCCTGGCTAACCGTCTAAACAAGGTGATTGCTACGTTGGTGGGAAGTGACCAAGGCGGCTTCATACCAGGCCGATCGACTAGGATGAATATCCGAAGATTGTTTCATAATCTGACGTATCCACATGACTGTCCACCCACCCGAGCTGTTGTATCCCTAGACACCTGTAAGGCCTTTGACAGTGTGGAGTGGACGTATTTGTTTCGGGTTTTGCAACTTTATGGCCTTGGCCCGAGGTTGATAGCTTGGATACAGCTTCTCTATACCATGCCACTCGCCCATATTCGTATTAACTTGCAGATTACTGAATCCTTCCGGATCATCAGGGGTACCAGGCAGGGCTGCCCTTTATCACCCCTCCTATTTGCACTGGCTATGGAGCCCCTGACGGTCCAGATTCGTAACTCCTCGATGATCCGCGGTTTACCCATTAATGACATAGAGGAAAGAATTTCTCTTTATGTGGATGATACATTAGTTTACCTAGCAGACGCCCAGGACTCACTCACTAATCTGTTAACTACTATAACTACCTTTGGAGACTTTTCCGGATTCCGAGTGAATTGGGACAAGTCCATTATTTTTCCCCTAGACCAAACCTGCAATGCTCAGATCCACTTGGAGTCTAGACTACAAATAACTACCTCCTTCAGGTACTTAGGAGTTGTGATACAATTGCCACTATCCCTCTATATAACTATTAACCTAAGCCCATTACTGCAGCAATTACAGACTCAAACCAAACAATGAGGGACTTGCCTCTAGACCGTCCTCAAGATGATATATTTGCCTAAGCTGCTATATGTCCTGGCTAACTTCCCTTGTAAGATTCCCAAAACAATTTTTAAGAGCATCGACTCTATATGTATTGCATTCCTTTGGAACGGTAGGCCACCTCGGGTGGCACTGGAGACGCTTCGTCTCCCGTCCCAACTAGCTTTCCCTGAATCTTATCTTTATTATCAGGCATCCCAATTGGTCAATATTCATGATTGGCTGCTTCCTAACTCGAACAATGCATGTACCACCACTGAAGGGGTCATAGCTTCCTCATTTGAAACACTACATAATATTGTTTATCGAGGATGTACACCGCCAGGACCTGGGATGACTATTTTACGCACTTCCTTATCCCTGTTTAAAACTGTAATGCTTAAACATACTACTGACTCATGGTTAACTTCCCCAAATAGTCCAATTTGGTTTAATCCGACGCTTCCGGAACTGAACTCCCTACCTGATCCTCAAAGATGGACTTCCAAGGGTATTAAATATCTGTGCCACATCTACACCCCTCAGGGATTTAAATCCTTCCCACAGATGAGATTAGATTTTGACCTACCGCGTACTTATCTGTTCTTTTATTACCAACTTAGACACGTTGTGCAAGCTCAGTTCAGTTCCCAAGACAATCCGCTTAAAACTCCAGACCTGGAAAAAATTCTAAGATCAGACTAAACTTATTTCTAATTACTATGCAGCTCTGGTGACAGACTCTAATCTTAGATTTAAAATAGCACAACGGAAATGGGAATCTCTAGATATCTCCATTATGGAAGATGATTGGACGGAATTCAGTGACACTTTTAAGGCTTCTGTTATATCCTTCAGAGATAGGGTGATTCAAATAAAGATTTTTCACCAGTCGCACCTTACACCGGCCAAAATGCACAAAATGGGCATACTATCCTCTGCTGAATGTTTTCGGGGTTGTGGACAAATAGCGGATTTCCTTCACTGTTTTTGGAGTTGCCCTGTGATAAAGGATTTCTGGCGGAACATAAGCTCCTTCCCCTCTTCGGCACTGGGACTTCCCAACATAGTCCATCCCAAAAACTGCCTTTTGGATATTTTTGGTAATTTGCCTGTCTCTTCCCGGGTCAAACAACTGCTTCGTATCCTATATTTCTATGCCAAGAAATCCAGCTTGTTGACGTGGAAGGGGGCGGCAACTCCGACTAGGGGACTATGGTTGAAATTGGTTAATGAAGCTCTTCCACTTTATAAACTCACTTTTGATATCCGTAAAAGACAAAAAGCATTCCAAAAAATCTGGGGCAGATGGCTAGCCAGCCATCTGCCCCTCTCCCCTGTACTGCCGTGATTAGAATAAGCCTGTAGCACCTTGCCCTGTAATATTGGAACACTCTTTTACAATTACACTGACTGTGGCTAGATTACCTGTCTATAAAGTTTAACACTGAATATGATTTAACTTGTTTTCTAATATAATGCCTGCTGGATGTATTAATCAACTACTGTTTCAATCTAACACAAGAGCATTCTGTTTCTTAACTCTTTATGTTGGACCTTAATAGGTCCTTTTTGTTTTTATATGTTTGAAAAAAATGCAATAAACATATCTTTAAAAAAAAAGAAGATGAGGACAGAGCAGAGAGCTGCGATAAAGTGTTACACTCACCATTATTTACAGGAGTGCTGATGACTACAGGAGTAGGCACAGGTGAAGCACACTGCACAGGTAAAGGACTGCCGGCTTACTCTTCCCTTGCTCTTTGAGGGAGTACCAATCCTGGTTCCCTGTCTGCTCTTGCTCTTCTTTCCTGGGGCCCCGGTTGATTCTGGGCATTCCATGTTGCCTAGGAGATGCTTCAACACTTGCTGACGACATAAGCAAGCTCTGCCCACCTCTTCTTTCATTCGCCGATGCCGCGCCTGTGCACCGACTTCCTGTTGATGGGGACGACGTGTCTCGCCCTCTGACGTTGCTTGTGGGTGGAGCCGAACTGAAGTTCCTTCTCTGCTGACGCTTCTATTTGCTCGCTCTCCGCCCCTCCTCTTCTTCCCGGATGACACCTTCCTGTCTCTCGCCCCCCGGAACTTCCTCCACCGAAAACTCCTCCTCTTCCATCGCCTGGTATGGCCGCTGCTGTGCTCCACTATTTCCGCTCGCTCCTGTCGTCGACTCCGATCTTCCTCCGCAGTCTTTGGCGTCTTGATCCACAGGTAAGGCAAGGCATTACCGGATCCAATCTTCTCCTCCTGCCGCCTCCGCTCGCTCCAGAAGCTGCCTCACCAGGGTCTTCATGCCACCAGAGAAAGATAGAAAAAGCCCGTAGTACTATAGCTCTTTTGCCGGAGCTCCTTGCGCTGTATCTTCTCTGGCGACTGGTAAAAAACCCTGATAAAAAAGCTCCTTATATAGGTCAAAAAGGCCTTCTAGAATGTGCTAAAAGGTCACCTGACCCTGACTGGCCAATCCCTGATGAATTTCCTAACCTTAGAGAACCCTCTATGTCACCTGACCCTAACCGGCCATCAAACTAAGCCCCATTAAAAAACCCTATTAAATGCTCCTAAAATGCAGATGCCACAATCCCATGAGGGAAAGGGGAGCATAAAACAGCTTCCCCCTTTTTTCCCCATTCCTAGAGTGCAGGGGTCAGAAATGTGTAATGCATAGAGTGCAGAGGTCAGGAAGGTGTAAAGCACGTACTGCAGGGGTCAGGAGTATGAAAAGCACTAAGTATGAGGTTCAGTAATATAAAAAGCTCAGACTGCAGGGCTTGGGAATACATAACTTACAAAGTGTATGGTCTGCAGTGTGCGATGCACAGAGTGCAGGGGTCAGGAGTGTCTAACAAAGACTTCTACACACCCTAAAGAGTTAAACTACAAAAAGATGTAGTGCTTAAAAAAGCGATGTACAAAAGGTTATTGATACAATACTCCAAATCCCCCTATATACCAAGTAGGAGCTCCCTGTGTGACGTAGTTCCTTTCGCTCACAATTATGGAGAGACTTCTCAATATGTTTAGATCACTCAGAAATCCCACTAGTCACCATACAGAATCTCCACATGTAGTTGTGGGGGTCGGCCTGTCGGTGTATTCCAGATACGTATGACTCTCCTAGTAGGTGGTTTCTTTATCTGTGATGTTCGGATTATACCAATCAGTATTATATTCCAGTATTACCTTTCAGTGTATTAACCAGAGATAGTGGTTCTCCTAAGTCCTTTAGAGGTGGTTGGATGGGTTTTTCCGGTCCGATAGAATTCTCTAGTCAGTGCATTAGATACTCCGGTACAATGTTCCTGAAAATTGGTGGCTAAGTCGCATAGGGAGCGGGGTGCATGTCCCAGCGTTTAGCTGTTTACATATTTCGTTCCTATACAACCCAAACTTCGTCAGAACACTTCTAAAAACTAAAAAAAGCAACCATATAAAGGTAAATAGGATGTAATTCTTTAGTGATCAGAGAGAAGGCAATGATTGCAAAAGTAAAACCAATTTTAAAGCCTTGCCAAGATGCTGTGTTCTATTCATGTAATGGCTATTCTCCAGACCTCAAAGCACATCAAATAGTAGCCCAAAGTTTTAATAACTTTTTCCTTAACATAATAGTGACTTCTATTTGAAGAATTAACTTAGAAACTGCAAGAAATTGCAGATGCAAACCAATATCTGGTACACAGAAAGAAACAGTTATGCCCCGTACACACGGTCGTATTTTCCAACGGAAAATGTGTGATAGGACCTTGTTGTCGGAAATTCCGACCGTGTGTAGGCTCTATCACACATTTTCCATCGGATTTTCTGACACACAAAGTTTGAGAGCAGGCTATAAAATTTTCCGACAACAAAATCCGTTGTCGGAATTTCCGATCGTTTGTACACAAATCCGAAGCACAAAGTGCCACGCATGCTCAGAATGAATAAAGAGATGAAAGCTATTGGCTACTGCCCCGTTTATAGTCCCGACGTACGTGTTTTACGTCACCGCGTTCAGAATGATCGGATTTTCCGACAACTTTGTGTGACCGTGTGTATGCAAGACAGTTTGAGCCAACATTCGTCGGAAAAAATCTTAGGATTTTGTTGTCGGAATGTCCGATCAATGTCCGACCATGTGTACGGGGCATTAGTGTGGAAAATATCCCAAATGAAGATACAGACTTCAATATAAACCTAAAAAGGTGCTATCACTTCCCAATCTAACACTATTGATTAAAATTATATTTTTTGGAGTTCCACTTTAACATTTGGTAGGTCACAATCAAGTTATATATGTTGTGTTACAGCCTGGGAAGGATGAAAATTGAGTTTTCTTAGGATTTTATATATATATATATATATATATATATATATATATATATATATATATATATATATATATACAGTATATATACAGCATCTCACAAAAGTGAGTACACCCCTCACATTTTTGTAAATATTTTATTATCTCTTTTCATGTGACAACACTGAAGAAATTACGCTTTCCTACAATGTACAGTAGTGAGGGTACAGCTTGTATAACAGTGTACATTTGCTGTCCCCTCCAAATAACTCAACAAACAGCCATTAATGTCTAAACCGCTGGCAAAAAAAGTGAGTACACCCCTAAGTGAAAATGTCCAAATTGGGCCCAAAGTTTCAATATTTTGTGTGACCACCATTATTTTTCAGCACTGCCTTAACCCTCTTGGGCATGGAGTTCACCAGAGCTTCACAGGCCACTGGAGTCCTCTTCCACTCCTCCATGATGACATCACAGAGCTCGTGGATGTTAGAGACCTTCCACTCCTCCACCTTCCATTTGAGGATGCCCCAATAGGGTTTAGGTCTGGAGATATGCTTGGCCAGTCCATCACCTTTACCCTCAGCTTCTTTAGCAAGGCAGTGGTCATCTTGGAGGTGTGTTTGGGGTCGTTATCATGTTGGAATACTGCCCTGCGACCCAGTCTCTGAAGGGAGGGGATCATTGCTCTGCTTCAGTATGTCACAGTACATGTTGGCATTCATGGTTCCCTCAATGAACTGTAGCTCTTCAGTGCTGGCAGCACTTATGCAGCCCCAGACCATGACACTCCCACCACCATGCTTGACTGTAGGCAAGACTCACTTGTCTTTGTACTCCTCACCCGGTTGCCGCCACATATGCTTGACACCATCTGAACCAAATACGTTTATCTTGGTCTCATCAGACCACAGGACATGGTTCCAGTAATCCATGCCCATAGTCTGCTTGTCTTCAGCAAACTGTTTGCGGACTTTCATGTGCACCACCTTTAGAAGAGGCTTCCTTCTGGGATGACAGCCATGCAGACCAAATTGATGCAGTTTGCGGCGTATGGTCTGATCACTGACAGGCTGACCCCCCCACCCCTTCAACCTCTGCAACAATGCTGGCAGCACTCATACGTCTATTTCCCAAAGACAACCTCTGGGTATAACTCTGAGCACGTGCACTCAACTTCTTTGGTTGACCATAGAGAGGCCTGTTCTGAGTGGAACCTGTCCTGTTAAACCGCTGTATGGTCTTGGCCACCATGCTGCAGTTCAGTTTTAGGGTCTTGGCAATCTTCTTATAACCTAGGCCATCTTTATGTAGGACAACAATTTTTTTTTTTATTTCAGATCCTCAGAGAGTTCTTTGCCATGAGGTGCCATGTTGAACTTCCAGTGACCAGTATGAGAGAGTGAGAGCAATAACACCAAATTTAACACACCTGCTCCCCATTCACCTGAAACCCATTACATTGTAGTGAAGTGTCATTTCTTCAGTGTTGTCACATGAAAAGATATAATAAAATATTTTAAAAATGTGAGGGGTGTACTCACTTTTGTGAGATACTATAATATATTAAATGTATTTGTTTTTTACTTATCGTATATACATCAAGCAATTTAACTCAACCTGCTATTTTGTAGGTGCACATATAATGATGATGTCTACACTTTTTTCTGCACTGATTACAAATATTTTGTATTTGTACAAGATATTGTAAAATTTGTGTCAGAGCACACCTCCAAGCACTGGTTCCGTGTTTTGCACTTTCTGGTCAGTAACTAAGGTACTGGTGTCCTATTGGTTGCTTAGCAATTCCCCAGCACTGAAACCCAATTGTGCATACGACCCCTGAAATTCAGAGTTTCATAAACTAGTATTCTTCTGGCAGGTTGATTTTGGGACATTTTTTCACTTGGCATAACATGTGAGACCTGTCAGTACCAGGCTGTTAATTCAACCCTGAGGACTGATCAAGTACCGGGGAGTGTTGGATAAAAGTGTTAAACTTAGTTAAAGTCACCATCCAGATCAGGAATCAGGTGTCAGAAAAAGAAAACAAAGAAAACAGGCTTCCTGTACCAGAATTGCAAAAAGTAATCTGGTCCTTCATGGCAGGTACACAAAATTTTACGTAGCGCTTACCCCCGAAGGAGCGGCTGATTAATTTGAGGTCTTTGCCATCACCCTCTTACCTGTATTTCCACCATATACAGGACTTAGAGTCTATATGAGGCCTTACGCCCACCAATGTATGCACCAGTCACTTTGTTCTGTTTCCAATGCTTTATTGCAAAACTTTTTAGGAAGTAGCAGTAAAGAGGTAGAAAGGGAGTTGCAGGAGAGTTCAAATACCTTTTGAAAATCACTAAGGAATTTAAGATCTTGCAGACAAACACACCTTCAGTCTAAAGATCTTTGCCCACCCAGATAGGTCTCTCTTACTGACCTAGCAGCTGGAATGGCGCACGGACGAAAAGTCTCTGCCACAGACTTGAGAAGAACAAAATGGTTGTACGATCCTCTGCCACAGGATTTAGCATTAGATGAACAGCAATACAGTACCAGAACCTTTAAGCCGACCCGGCAGTGCTGTGCGGTAGGTTAGTTAGGATGCATCCCCCAATTGAGTCACCAGGCTCTTCTTGAGATACCAGCCTTTCGCACGGTCCTCTTCAAGATGAGTCCCCCCCTGGATCTTTCAATTGCTTGGCTTCCTCCCGCAGGACAGACAGCACAGGACCACCTCTAAACCAACAGGCCCCAGTCGACCTCTGGGCCTACTTGTAGCAACGTAGCCTCAGGCCAGCATGGTCCTGAGACAGGAAAGAAGCTGTCACATACCTTAGGCCAGCAGGGCCAGGAGGTAAAAGAGACCCAAAAATGGCGTCTGCCCCTTAAGTACCCTTTCCCAGAATGTACAGTGGTGGACCACCTCTGCTGGGTTACTTCTAAAAAGAAGAGCACTCAATACACTTCAGCCTGTTGCTTTTCAACACTGGTCCCCCTAAATTTACATGCAAGCGCCTGATCAACAGGAGCAGGGCGCTACATTTATATAGACAAGTCATGACTGATCTAAAGTGGGTTTACAAGCCTCTGACAGGCCACAGTTTCTATAGTTTCTGTAGTAAAAGATAAGAAAAGATGGCAAGGCATCTAGTTAACTGCATAAGACTAGCAAATATTGAAAAAGCTAAATGGTTCTGATTTTAATACAATGTCATGACATTGTATCCTGCTTTGCAAGTTTTTTTTTGCCAGATTTATTTATTTAAAGGACAAAGAAATGCCATCCAGACTTTAGACAAAGGCTCAATAAGAAATATGTAAATCATTGCCAGGGTATTTCAGGTTTGGGTATAGAGGTGTGCTAGGTATGTAAAGTCAGATCAAACAGATGTAGTTCACATTTTGAATTAAATAGCACAGGAGGAGGAGAGGTCAAGAGGTACATTTGGTGATACACTACCTGAATCAGTCTTTATTAATGAGCCCAGAGAAAAGTGGATTAGGATCAAAACACAGAGGTGGCATGAAGCAAGTATGTGGTCATTTAGACCCATGAATTCAGGTGAAAAGATGGGTAACAAACAGGAAAATAATAAAAGACACATACACAGAATGCACAGTGTAATATTTTATTAAAATTTTCTATGATTTGTGCTCAAAAATAAAAAAAATATATATGTCTGTACAGCAGTAAAAGATGTTGGCTTGAAAACACTGCCTACAGTTGTAGACAACATCAAAACTGAGCTTGTTATATTTCTTCCTTCCCGGTCCCCCCCCCATGACCTTACCATTAAGATCAACAGCACAACCATTGGTCCCTCCACACATGCCAGGGTGCTGGGTGTAATCTTTGACTCTGACCTCTCCTTTAGCCCCCACATCCAATCACTGGCTAAATCCTGCCACCTTAACCTCCGCAACATCTCCAGAATTCAACCCTTCCTGACTAATGACACCACAAAACAAATTATTAATTCCTTGATTATTTCCCACCTTGAGTACTGCAACTCTCTCTTTAATGGCCTACCCTTACGCAGGCTATCCCCCCCCTTCAGTCTATTATGAATGCTGCTGCTAAACTAATACACCTCACTAATCAATCTGTGACTGCTGCCCCTCTCTGCCAATCCCTTCACTGGCTTCCCCTACCCCACCGTATAAAATTCAAAATGCTAACCACAACATACAAGGCCATCCACAATATTGCCCCCAGCTACATCACCAACCTCATCTGCAGATATCGCCCAAATTGTCCCCTCCGCTCCTCCCAGGACCTCCTGCTCTCTAGCTCCCTTGTTACCTCCTCTCATGCTTCCTCCTTCAGGACTTATCCAGAGCCTCTCCCATCCTCTGGAACTCCCTGCCCCAGTATATCCGATCAGCCCCTAACCTGTCTACCTTTAGGAGATCCCTGAAAACTCACTTATTCAGGGAAGCCTATCCCACACCCACTTAACAACTGTCCCCAAGCAACCCCCCATCAAATCATTCCCTGCATCTATTACCTTTTGTACCACCACCCCTCCCTTTAGAATGTAAGCTCTACAAGCAGGGCCCTCCTGTCCCTTCTGTATTGAACTGTACTGTAATTGTGCTGTCTCCCCTCTACATTGTAAAGCGTTTTTTAAACTGTTGCCGCTATATAAATTGTGTATAATAATAATAATAACATCAAAGCCACATGGCCTAGTGGTAATCACATTTATGGAAATAAACACTAACAGTACATAATTAACATACTGTATATACTACCTCAGAATGTAGCCTTCTTTACTTTTAACTGGTATTGAATTCATTGCTTGACATCATTAATCATCAAATCTAGTAAAGATTCCAAGCTCCAGAATTAAACCTTTTACTATTTCAGAGCCATGCTGATAATCTTTAAGACTTGTAAAATATCTCTAAGCAGTAAATGATTTCTAAAATAAAGAAGGAAACTAGCTTTAAACTATTAAAGCTTTTAATATCTAGTCCATTACATAGTGGCCTGGCCTTGTAAAGAGTCAATTATATGATAACTCTGATTTGATCCACATGCAGGGGAAATCCGTTCCTTTTGTCATTAAATATATTCTCTAAGTGTCTAACTAAAATAATTAGTGACACTTCCTCTTTGATCAATAGAGCCAGGTTGTTACTCTTGCTTCTTCTTAGTCTTAGTTCAAATGCCATATGGATAGGTTTTCCATATTGTAACACATAATGAACTCCATAAATTAGTTTCTAGTAAATAGTTCACCTCTCATATAATACTATCCCAAATTACCATAACATGCATCCCTATAAGTTATGGAAACTGCAAATGGAAAAGTAACAATATAGCACTTTCTAATGCAGTGTGACTGATTTACTAAAGAAGTAAAGCATGTTCGTGCTGCAAAGTTAATGTTCCCCTTGCAAGGGAATTTTTGCTTAACCTAATGAATGAGGTAAAACTGTGCCGACTTCATCCAATTATGTGCAAGCAAAAAGTCTTTTTTTTTTTTCTTGCAAGTGATTGGGTATTGTTGGCAGAGTGAATTTTCATTAAGTAAGTGAAAAGATCCTTGCAAAATGGAAATTGCATTGTAAAATTAACATGCTCAATTTTTTAGCATATCAGCCACACTGATGCAGTCACAGTAAGAAAATAAATACATTTTACTCTACTTGAACACTGATGGATTTCTGTCTTGTGATTTTTTTTGTTTTGTAGTCGGACTCATTCTTTGATTATGCCATCCAGTATTTTTATAATACAGAGTTTTCAACCATATGTTGCAGCTAAAATCCAATTCATATACAGACTTGAGACCTGTGTTCACCAACCCTTTGACACAATGACCTACTCCAGGGGTGTACAACCTTTTGACCTTTTTGAGCCACATTAGAAAAAGAGGAATTGTCTTTGGCTAAACATAAAATACACTAACAATAAGGATAGCTCATGAGCACAAAAAGTCAGGCAGATCACAAGTTACTGATCATTAGTATAGATAATGTATCTATCTGAGTAATAAAACGTCATTTTTTTGTAATATTTTTGTCATAAAATTAAAACAGGGCATCAATATCTGGTTCAGTGGCTGTAGTACTGATTCTCAATGAATTCTCAAGGTGCTCATCGGTTATTTTGGTTATAGTTTTGCCCTTTGTGTGCTTCATTCTTGAAAACAGTTGCTTCCAAATATAGGAGTAAAGGAGAAAGGTTTGGGACTTTATATGAAGCATGCAGCCAGGGAGGCATCACAACATGAATGTGTCTGGCGGGTACACTGTAAGTTGTGACCATATATATTACATAGTGACATAATACATGCAAAAATGTAAAATAAGTAGAATTTATTTCATACATAGTATATAGTAACATGGTAGAATAATGGCATAGTAACAAATTAGTTCACAATAATAAGATTATAAAACACCAAACTCATTTATTCGTGTCTCCACAATATAAAAAAACATGATTAAATTGGTACAATCCAATAGAACATAATCAGTATGATGTTGGTAACAATCTTGAGATGTAAACAAAGGGGCAACTGATGGCTCAACAAGTTTCGTGGCTAACTTCCACTCTTCAGGAGCAGATGCAAGATAGGTGTCTATGAAAATATTGAACATTACAATGGGTTTGTCTATAAAAGGAGGAGGGAGAGGAGGATGGAAATGTGGATCACCCACTCATACTTGCAGACCAACTATGAGTCTGGGCGCAAGCGTGGAGAGCCGGGGGCCGGCTTGGAGGATCATAAGCCCCGGGAGCTGAGGTGGTAAACCCCATGGCAACGATGGAAAAACCAACAGGAGAAGGCAGTCCCTGGGGATTATTCCCCATGGATAATCAAGGGTGACCTGAACCACATCAACATAGCCCATATATGAAAAAGTGTAAATATGTATATGTAATAAAACGTAAGGGTATATGACATGGATAATTATTAATAGAGGGTGTACTAGTGCTGTGACCAAGAGGTGATGAAATGATAATGTGACTAGGCCTAAATAGAAAGCAAATCAAAGGTGATAAAAAATTTAAAAAATAACAAAATAAAAAATAACATTGTGTACCACAGCAATTGGGGCTGGTAGTGAGTAGGGTAAAAAACCAAGCACCAAGGCAAAGGTATGAAGAAAAGGACAATGAAGGAAAAGCTGGACTCCTATGTGAGTGAATAAGGTCCAAATGGTGCACAGTGTCCACAGGAACATCAACCACAGGAAGGGTCTGATTCAGCTGGGGGGGAGTATATATACTCGAATGTGTCCATGGGTAACCACTAACTTCACACTGGTGGCCGATTAGAGGGGAGGTGCCACCAGCTGAGCAGTATGAACTGCTTGTCAGTTGGCGCCAAGTTACCTCATGTAGGACACCGATAACTAATCACAGCGCCGGTGCACTGACGCCACTAGTGATGACTCAGTAAGCACATGGCTTGGGGCATGACGTCGATGCGCAACGGAAACCCTCCCCGCATCACCAAGGTGGAAGAGGGGGAGGACTCCCGAAGTGCACCGCAGTTTACCCGCTAGGCACATTCATGTTGTGATGCCTCCCTGCATGCTTCACATAAAGTCCCAAACCTTTCTCCTTTACTCCTCAGTAACCAGAGATGGAGGCACTTGTTCTTTTATGTCCTGTACCTCATATAAAGTCTCAAACCCTCTTTTTTCCTCATTAGCTTCCAAATATAGGTGCTGTCAAAAACTGATGATGTGAACAGGGGCGGACTGACCCATCGGGGC
The DNA here is from genome assembly GCA_037952925.1 of Lithobates clamitans. Taxonomy (NCBI): domain Eukaryota; kingdom Metazoa; phylum Chordata; class Amphibia; order Anura; family Ranidae; genus Lithobates; species Lithobates clamitans. Next base: position 3,995,175 of record JBBGZY010000240.1, on the reverse strand, counting down.
CAATAGGGGGCCCCAATAGGGGGACCTGAGGGCCCAGGGCCAATAGGGGGCCCCTTGAGAGGCTCTGCAACACATGCAGTCTAGCAGGGAAACAGCTGTAATAAGACCTCTCATGGCGCGCTGCTCCCTGCCAGCCCCTCCTTCCCTCCTGTCCACCCTAGGTGCTTGTACATGACATCATCTGGGATGGATGAGAAGAGAGAAGAGGCCGGCAGGGAGCAGCGTGCCGTGAGAGGTCTTATTACAGGCATTGGGTGAGGCTGTGTATCGGGCTCCCACACTCAGCAATTGCCCCTCTGTGGCAGTCGTCACCTCCATCTCTCCGCTGACAGCCTGCACACCACACCGAGCTACTGAGCATGCCCCCTCCTCGGCTCCGGTGTTCTCATAAACAGGAGGGGGGGACATTGCACTGCTAGAGCCAGCTGATTATGTGAAGTTTGTCACTGTATGGATGGATGAATGGATACAGACGAAGCGGACAGGTAACGGGTGCACAGCACACATGTTGGAGTGATGGGAGAGGGGGGTGGAGGATTTGTGCTAGGGGTGCATTTGGGGGATTTTCAGGTCCCCTCCCTTTATCAAAGAGATGCCGCCTGCCACAGGGGACCTGTGTCCCCCCCCACCCCATGGTGGTTCCCTTACGGCATCCCCCCCTGTGTCCCCCCTCCCCCATGGCGTCCTCCTGTGTCCTCCCCCATGGTGTCCCTCTTTCTCCTTGTCGCACTTTGACATCCCTCTCTGTCCCTGGTGTCCCTCTCTGTCCTCGTCACACTTTGACCCTCTCTGTTCCTGGCATCCTTCTCTGTCCTCATCGCACTACGTCCCTCTCTGTCCCTGGAGTCCCTCTCTGTCCTCGTTGCACTACATCCCTCTCTGTCCCTGGCATCTCTCTCTGTCCTCGTCACACTACATCCCTCTCTGTCTCTGGCGTCCCTCTATGTCCTCGTCGCACTACGTTCCTCTCTGTCCCTGGCGCCTCTCTCTGTCCTCATCGCACTGCAACCCACTCTGTCCCTGGCTTTCCTATATATCCTATATATGTCGCACTGCGTGCCTATCTGTCCCTCTCTGTCTCCGTCGTTCCTCTCTTTCCCTGGCATCCCTCTCTGTCCCCGGTGTCCCGCTCTGTCCTCGTCTCTGTCCCCATCACGCAGCATCCCTCTCTATTCACTTCCCACAGTGTCCCTCTCTGTTCTCCTCCCACAGCGTCGCACTCTGTTGTCCACCTAAGGCAAACCCTAAAAGGCAACTATGATAGGGGGCTCAGGACAGTAAGGACTTGTTTACATTTTTAGTTTGGGGGTGTTAAAACCTCCGTAGATGACCCCTGTTTTTTTACCACCCCCCAACCGGACCCCACTACAGTGGCCAGGGCTGTACACATGTTGCAACAGGAATTATACACCCTGTCACACCTAAAAGGTATTACGCCTGCCAAGCATGACCCATTCAAGTGAATGGGGCTGCTCTTCAAGCACCCTGCAACTTTGTGCAGCACAGCGACCAAGGGGCCAAAGAAGGCGGTGAGGAGGCATTTTGTTGCCTTTTCACCACCTGCTTTAACCACTTGGATCCCACACTAGCATGCTGCAACTGCATGCATTGCACACAGTTGCAGGGTGTTTGCAGAGCAACTCCATTCACTTGAATGGGTCATGCTTGGCAGGCTAAACCTGGTAAGTGTGACAGGGTATATAATTCCTTTTGCAACAGCAACATGTGTATACCCCTGGCCAGTGGGTGATTTAGTGGGATAGCCAGTGGGTAGGCCCTAGGGAATGTTGGTGGACAGACTGGGAGGGGACAGGCCAAAAGCTGTGTAAGGGACCCCAAAATTTGGCTGCCCTGAGAGACACAGTGCTGAGTCTGGAGGATCCCAGTGCTGGAACATTGCAGCAGCAATGTACTCTGCTGTATGCCCTGTGTTCTGCTTTGTGCCCTGCTATGTGTCCTACTGTGTGCCCCATGCCCTGTGATGTGCCCCATGTTCTGCTGTGTACCGCACAATGTGCCCTGGGATGTGCCCTACTGTGTGCCCTGGGATGTGCCCTACTGTGTGCCCTGGGATGTGCCCTACTGTGTGCCCCATGCCCTGTGATGTACTCCGTGCCTTGCTGTGTACTCCCTTATGTGCCCTACTGTGTGCCCCATGCCCTGTGATGTGCCTTGCTGAAGACCACCTAATGTGCCTTGTGCCCCACAATGTGACCTACTGTGTGCCCCATGATGTGCCCCATGCCATGTGATGGGCCCCGTGTTCTGCTGTGTACCCCCTGATGTGCCCTACTGTGTACCCAATGCCCTGTGATGTGCCCTGTGCCCTGCTGTGTACCCCCTCATGTGCCCTGCTGTGCCGCATGCCCTGTGATGTGCCCTGCTGTGTACCACCTGATGTGCCCTGTGATGTGCCCTACTGTGTGCCATGTGATGTGCCCTGTGCCCCATGATGTGCCTACTGTTTGCCCCATACCCTGTTGTGTACCCCCTGATGTGCCCTGTGCCCCCTGTGATGCACCATGCTGTGCTCAATAATGTGCCCTGCTGTGCACACCATAATAAACCCTGCTGTGTGCCCCATGAAGTAGGAGGTCTGACCAGTTGTTATAGTGGTCAGAAATATAGCAGCATAGAAACTGCTCCAAGGCTTGGTTGGCGCTCCAATAAACTGCGGGTGATACGCAGAAGAGAAGGAAAGCTGAATTCCCAATTGTGCACAAAAGGCTCACCAAAACCTGGAGACAAACTGGCTACCCCTGTCAGAGATGATAACCTTTGGTAGCCCATGTAATCGAAAGATCTCCCAAGCAAAAATGGATGTCAGTCTTTGGAAGTTGGCAACTTCTTTAGTGGAATACAATGTGACATTTTAAAGAACCGGTCAATCACCATAAGAATAACTGTGTTGCCCTGAGAGTTGGGTAACTCCACAATAAAATCCATAGACAGGTGGGTCCAAGGCCTTTCTCCATTGGGTATGGGTTGTAGGAGACTCATTGGAAGGTGTTGTGGTGTCTTACTCTGTGCACACACAGAACAAGCAGCTACAAAGCCCAAATTAGTTGATTCTTCCCTGGGTGGCCAGCCGCCTTGAGAGAATGGTAAGTCTGGAGCAAAGCAGTGCGGAGATTCTCAGGGACAAAGCAGCGGTCACCAGGTTTCTTGGGAGGAGACTGGATCTGAGCGGCAAAAATTCTGTCACCGAAAGGTGAGGTGAGACTGGTGAGTATAGTAGCCAGAATGCGATCAGGAGGTATTACAGGAACAGGCACCAACTCAATCTTGGAAGCGGAGGAAAACTGTGGCGACAATGCATCAGCCCTTACATTCTTGGTACCAGGAAAGAATGAGATGTAATTGAAGCTTAACAGAAAAAGAGCCCACTGTGCTCTTCTGGGAGATAAGTGTTTAGCCTCAGACAAGAATGTGAGATTCTTATGGTCAGTCAAAATGAGGACCGGCACAGTGGTACCTTCGAGGAGATGCCTCCATTCTTTAAGAGTTACAATGATAGCTAACAATTCTCTGTCTCCAATCTCATAATTGCATTCTGCAGGTGACAATTTCTTAGAAAAGTAGCCACAAGGATGCATAGCGCTCTCAGAGGTAGGCTGTTGAAATAGAAGGGTGCCCAATCAAGTCTTGGATGCATCAATCTCAAGAATGAAGGGTAGCGTAAGATCAGGATGTGCCAACAAAGGAGCTGAAACAAATGCAGCCTTTAGAGACTTAAAGGCTTTAATGGAATCCGGAGACCAATTCTTTGGGTTACCATCCTTTCTGGTCATATCAGTCAGAGGTTTGACCCGAGAAGAGAAGTTCCGAATAAATTTCTGATAATAATTGGCAAAGCCAAGAAAACAACAGACCTAGACCTACGGGTCGAGGCCACTGTAGAACTGCAGATAATTTCTCTGGGTCCATCGAAAAACCGGCAGTAGAAATGTCATAACCCAGAAATGTAACCTGGTAATGATGGAACTCGCAGTTCTAAAACTTACAATACAGGTTATTATCTCTCAACCTCTGTAGCACACGGGAGACATCTGTTTGGTGGCTCTCTAGGAATTTATAATGTATGAAAATATTGTCAAGACAAACCACCACATATTGCTGCAACATATCTCGGAGGACATCATTGATGAACTCCTGAAAAACTGCAAGAGCGTTGCAAAGCCAAACAGCATTATGAGGTATTCATAATGTCCTGTCCTGGTGTTTGGTGTTCTGCAGTTTTCCATTCATGGTCCTCCTTGATCCTCACAAGATTGTATGCCCCTCTCAGATCGAGCTTCGTGAAAACCGTTGCTCCCTTGAGACGGTCAAATACTTCCGTAATTAATGGAATTGGGTAGGCGTTCTTAATCGTGATGCGATTGAGGCCCCTATAATCGATACAAGGTCTCAGTTCACCATTCTTCTTTTTCACAAAGAAGAAGCCAGCACCAGCAAGAGATGAGGATTTGCGGATGAACCCTTGAGAAAGTCAGCAACATAGCCCTCCATAGCTTTATCCTCCGAGACACACAAAGGTAAACCCGGCCACGGGGAGGCATAGCACTAGGTTGAAGGTCAATTGCACAATCATACGGTGTGGAGGCAAACTACTGGCTTGACCCTTGTCAAAGACATCACTAAATTCACAGTACTCCTCTGGCAAGGAGGAGACTAAATAGGGTGATTAGCTTCCCTAGGCCCAAAGAGAGCCGTGCCACATCCAATAATTACATATATATGAGAAAAGACAGTTCCCCTGGGTGGACTTTACCGGCACTTGCTAACAAATATCAAATAGTGAGTAGGTGTAACGAGATATAAAATAAAAAGATTTTTATTTTAACATAGCATAGATTAAAAACATAATACAACATAAATTCAATGGAACATAGTACAATCTTGTTACAGAATAATAAATTGTACGAGGGCTCTTGTTCACACCCAACGCGTTTTGGAGTAAGTACTATTTTTGTCCTTCTTCAGGGATGTAGCAAAAAAGAGCACTTCGTTTCTAAGATGTTACGTTGAATTATGTAAAAGCTTCCAAATTGGGATAGCAGTGGACGTTATTACTGGTATGGTTGTTATCATAGGGACACAGTAATTATCATTAGTTGGTATTATTTGTTGAAAATGCCCTCAACTAAGACATAAAATCTCACCAACCCCCGTCCCTCCCGGGCGTGTGCAGACCAGAGCAATATGCTGAGGCAAGATGAGAGGAAACCCCTATTTGTGTCAAGTGTTGCTGTGTGTCAGCCATGCATCCCAGCTTCCAGCGTGTGTAACGCTTGATAATTCCGTAATCAATGGAATTGGGTAGGCGTTCTTAATCGTGATGCGATTGAGGCCCCTATAATCGATACAAGGTCTCAGTTCACCATTCTTCTTTTTCACAAAGAAGAAGCCAGCACCAGCAAAAGATGAGGATTTGCGGATGAACCCTTGAGAAAGTTAGCAACATAGCCCTCCATAGCTTTATCCTCCGAGACACACAAAGGTAAACCCGGCCACGGGGAGGCATAGCACCAGGTTGAAGGTCAATTGCACAATCATACGGTGTGGAGGCAAACTACTGGCTTGGCCCTTGTCAAAGACATCACTAAATTCACAGTACTCCTCTGGCAAGGAGGAGAGGGAAGAGGTGCACAAGACCTTAGCCACTTTCCAAAAACATGTCTTACTGCATTGTGGCGACCAGGAAAGGACATCAGCACGAAGCCAATCAAAAGAGGCGTTGTGCCTCTGTAACCAAGGATAACCAATAGCTTCAAGACTTCAAAAAGTGACCTGCCTGGCCACAATAAAGGCACAATCTCTCCCTCCTTCTAAAGGCCCTCTCCTTCGCAGAGAGACGTGTGAAGCCAAAATGCATGCGCTCTACTTCACTGGCAGACTCGGTACCAGGAGGCATGGGAGGCGAGGAAGGCAAGGGTGGGACTGCAAAGCTCTGAGCCAAACATAGAGGAGGTTTCTGCAAGCGCTCCTTAAAGGAAGGTCTTTCTCGGAGTCTGGAGACAATGAGAATAGCAAACGTGATCAACTTCTCCAGCTCTGTAGGTATGTCTCTGGCTGCTATCTCATCTTTGATGTCATCTGAGAGACCATGAGAAAAAGCAGCCATGAGGGCCTCATTGTTCCAAGCGACCTCTGCTGTCAGAGTACAGAATTCAATGGTGTAATCGGCAACAGTTCTCGTACTTTGTTTGATGGACATAAGGCTCTTGGCAGCAGAAGTGGACATTGCAGGAATGTCAAATACCTTTTTTAAGGAAGCCGCAAACTCTGGGTAACTCAGGACAATGGGTTTTTGTGCCTGCCATAAAGGGTTTGCCCAGGCCAAGGCTCTATCAGAAAACAAAGAAATGAAGAAACCTACTTTGCTTCTGTCCGTGGGGAACGCCTGGGGCAGCATCTCAAAGTATATCCCAACCTGGTTCAGCATTGAACTGGATCATTCCCAAATTGCTGGCAAAGTTGAGCGGAACCAGACATACCTCTTACAGAGGTAATATTTGAGACGAGTGCCTGCACAGAGACTGGAGCAGCAGCAGGGACAGCCTGCAACACAGGTTGTATCGGAACAGCCACAGTAGGAGGATCCAGGTAAGCAGTGTGAATCAGGAGCGTCTGTAACACTATGGCAAACTGATCCATGCGGTGATCCTGCATATTTAACCTGGAAAAAATATTACCACTACGTGGATTGCCTGCATCTTCTGAATTCATGGCCTTCGCCTACTGTCAGGAACCATTAAACAGACGGAGACAGAAATTGCTGTAAAAAATCACACCTTTTAATAAAATGGTAAAAATGGTACAACTGGGAAACATAGTCAAAACATAGCCAGGGTTCGGTAGCCAAATTAGGTAGTCAGAACAAGCCAGAAAATCGGGGAGCCAGACATCATTGTAGTCAGATGGAACATCAGCCAGGCAAGCCTTCAACAGAAACACAGCAGAGAGTCTCTAGATATGTTTGACCAAGGCAAAGGAAATCGATGACTGACAAGCAGGACATGATCAACCAGTGAGCCACTGTGGAACGATGAGTTCTGGCAATTAACTGACAGCTGAGCAACCTGAGCACAGAGAAGGAAGGGCTGAGAGTCCAGCCCTCACAACCACCAAATATTGTGTTCCTCTAATATTATTCAAAAAACACTAAAGCTCTGCTAAATCAGGAAGGGGCCAAGTATGGAGCACTGTAAACAGTAAAGGTCAACCGGAACAGGTGGCAGAACAGAGAACGGGAAAACAGAAAAGAGAGGGCGCACCAGCCTTGTGAATTATCCTTTGATACATCTATTAAGAAAAAACATTATTAAAAACTACTCACAAAGGTAGAAAGAAAATCACGCTTTTAACAATCTTTGACTTGTGACAGTCCGTCCACTGATGGCAGTCTCCAGGTCCTGAGGAGAGGATGTGCGATCCGTTGCTGACTGACACGTTTCGAAGGTTTACCTTCTTCCTCAGAGGCTACCTTCTTAATCGGAGTTCAAGCAAGGGTTAGAGCAGGCAGAATAAGTTTATCATCTAGTTTCAAGCCAGGGTAAAGCCTAATACAAACTATTAGTTATTTTCCGTTTAACCCAGCTGCGCTGAACAAAAATAAACCTGACAGCTCCAGAGGAGCCGCCATACTTACTATGCGATGTTAGTACAGCTATCTCCTCTGCTTTGCTATTGTGTTCTAACAGAGGGATGTGTTCTAACAGAGGGATGCCCCAGCCACCCCCCCACCCCCCGCCAGAACACTGCGGTCAGCGCTCTCAGCCTTTTTCCTTTTTCAGTCATGCCCCATCAACATTTGGCCTGTGTGTGCTAGGCTTAAGGGTAGCCAGTGTAGGTCCATCAGCAAGATTTAAGTCACAGAACCAACTCAAGATCAAACTCAGGAAACAGGCTAAGATGCAACAAAGGATACATTTATAAACAGACAGTAGAAGAAGAGATCAGTAGAGCGAAAAAACAGGTCAGAACAGATTTAGTCACAGAGTCAAAACGGGAACATAAATAAGGGCAAGATAAGATCAACCAGAACTGAGCCAAAGGTCTTTCCCTAAAGCGTAAGTGAAGGTACCCTTTTCTGAACTCCCACTGAAAATGCTTGCAGCCTGTTATGTTGCCCCCTTGGTTTCAATCTTTTTACTGACCCATAACAGGTATGCAATGTAGGAACTCAGAGAAAGAGCATTACTCTGTATCTGCATACATGTTTAGAGTCAGTGACACAAAAACTAATAAAGGCTATTGGCATCGAACATTTTCAGAAGGAGGTCAGCAACGGCGGCCTTTCTTTATTTTTCCTAAAAAAAAGGTTAACTTAACTTTGGTTATAACACAGGGGACTTTCAAAGTAAACAGACTTTATACAAATTCTTTGGATCTATATTATCCTATTATCCTTATTGTATTTTTAACATAACAGTAAACATTAATAATGTAGTAAGAATGTTATAACATTTATGCAACTTCAGTTATTCACATTAGTCCAGCTTTGCTGAGATTTATTAATCCTATCCCGTTGAAAATAATCTATATATATATATATATATATATATATATATATATATATATATATATATATATATATAGTATATACTGTATCTAAAACAGCAGTCTGACTGCAACTCTGAAGAAATGATTGTTTAGTAAAATGAAAAAAGGGGGTGGGGTAGCTTTATGGTTCTACATTAAAAGATATTCATATTGAGCCAGTAGCCATTCTCTTTTTGTGGTTACTGAGAGATCTGGAGGATATTTCAATTCAGTCTTCTGAAAGAGTTCAGTTATACTATCATCCTCTGATGAAGTGCTATATTTAATATAGGATACTATAGCATGTAAGCATCCTCTGTAATAATCATTTGAATATATTCAATACACTTCTTAGTCTGATGAGCCGATATTTTTTGGGAACAATGATGCATTTGATCTTGGAATCTATCTCTAGTTGGAAAAATACTTCATATAAATATTGCCAAAGGATCATCTAAACTCACCATCACAAATGTAATAGAGGGACCGGATATATGTATGAGTTAGGACATGACCTTTTGCACTTAAAGTGGTAGTAAACTCAGATAATGTTACCCCATATCAGCAATATGCAATTTCATGTTGCTGTTTAGTAGCTATGTGCTGCATACATTATGCAAACAGAACGTTCTTACTTGATAAAATGAACTTTTTAGGATCACCCCTGCTTCTACTCAGCCGCTGCCATTATAACTCCTGTCTGTTGCGTCTCAGTAGTATTTTATTTCCGCCCTCACTCTTCTTCTGTGGCCATAATCCCGCATGTGCGCATTCGTGCACTAGCCAAGCCTCATTTTCGTTTCAGACAGACAGGCTCTGTCCTCGGCTCTGCGCTCCAACCCCTGTGACGTAGCGAGTCACATGGGGGAGTCGCATGGGGTAATTAGCTTCTCAGCGGGGGAGTGTCGCGGGATCTCGGGGCTGATGTCAGCCAAAGGAAATGACGCAGCCCCGACATGTACACAGCAATTATCCGGCAGGCCGGAAACATAGGACAAATCGCGCATGCGCCGGTGACATCATTGAAAAGATAACAAAGAATTACACACAAACCAAACAGGTAGGAAGCCACACACACAGCGCAAACAGGACTTTAGGTTACAATGATTAATTTTACAGAAACTTGATTTGATGGGTATACAACCGCTTTAAAGCATTGTCTTTATATAATATATATACATTTTTTACTCTTTGTTATATTGCAGCCTTTTGCTAAAATCATTTAAGTTAATTTTTTTCCTCATTAATGCACACACAGCACCCCATATTGACAGAAAAACACAGAATTGTTGACATTTTTGCAGATTTATTAAAAAAGAAAAACTGAAATATCAATGGTCCTAAGTAATCAGACCCTTTGCTGTGACACTCATATATTTAACTCAGGTGCTATCCATTTCTTCTGAACATCCTTGAGATGGTTCTACGCCTTCATTTGAGTCCAGCTGTGTTTGATTATACTGATTGGACTTGATTAGGAAAGCCACACACCTGTCTATATAAGACCTTAAAATTTCTGCTGCACTTAAGGTTCCTAAGAGCAAAGTGACCTCCATAATCCTTAAATGGAAGACGTTTGGGACGACCAAAATCCTTCCTGGAGCTGGCCGTCCGGCCAAACTGAGCTATCGGGGGAGAAGAGCCTTTGTGAGAGAGGTAAAGAAGAACCCAAGGATCACTGTGGCTGAGCTCCAGAGATGCAGCTGGGAGAAAGGTGTAGAAAGTTAACCATCACTGCAGCCCTCCACCAGTCTGGGCTTTATGGCAGAGTGGCCCGACAGAAGCCTCTCCTCAGTGCAAGACACATGAAAGCCCGCATGGAGTTTGCTAAAAAACACCTGAAGGACTCCAAGATGGTGAGAAATAAGATTCTCTGGTCTGATGAGACCAAGATAGAACTTTTTGGCCTTAATTCTAAGCGGTATGTGAGGAGAAACCCAGGCACTGTTCATCACCTATCCAATACAGTGAAGCATGGTGGTGGCAGCATCATGCTGTGGGGGTGTTTTTCAGCTGCAGGGACAGGACGACTGGTTACAATCGAGGGAAAGATGAATGCGGCCAAGTACAGGGATATCCTGGATGAAAACCTTCTCCAGAGTGCTCAGGACCTCAGACTGGGCCGAAGGTTTACCTTCCAACAAGACAATGACCCTAAACAAATGAAGGAGTGACGTCACAACACCTCCGTGACTGTTCTTGAATGGCCCAGCGAGATCCCTGATTTAAACCCAATTGAGCATCTCTGGAGAGACCAAAAAATGTCCACCAACGTTTACCATCCAACCTGACAGAACTGGAGAGGATCTACAAGGAGGAATGGCAGAGGATCCCCAAATCCAGGTGTGAAAAACTTGTTGCATCTTTACCAAAAAGACTCATGGCTGTATTAGATCAAAAGGGCGATTCTACTAAATACTGAGCAAAGGATCTGAATACTTAGGACCATGTGATATTTCAGTTTTTCCTTTTTAATAAATCTGCAAAAATGTCAACAATTCTGTTTTTTTCTGTCAATATGGGGTGCTGTGTGTACATTAATGAGGGAAAAAAATTAACTTAAATGATTTTAGCAAATGGCTGCAATATAACAAAGAGTGAAAAATTTAAGGGGGTCTGAAACACTTTCCGTCCCCACTGTGTATATATATATATATATATATATATATATATTGGGATGCCTGCCTTTACACGCACATGAGGAAATAATGGCATCCCAGGCTTAGTTCATAGGATTCAATATTGAGTTAGCCCACTCTTGCAGCTTTAACAGCTTCAACTCTTCTGTCCACAAGGTTTAAAAGTGTGTCTATGGGAATGTTTGACCATTCTTCCAGAAGCGAATTTGTGAGATCAGGCACTGATGTCGGACAAGAAGGCCTTATGGACCACCTTCCCAGAAAAGTTGAAGTTGTTATAGCTACAAAGGTTGGGCCAACTTAATATTGAACCCTACGGACTAAGACTGGGATGCCATTAAAGCTCATGTGTGTGTAAAGGTAGGCATCCCAATGCTTTTGACAATATAGTGTGTGTGTGTGTATATATATATACATATCTATATATATATATATATATAGATATATATATATAAAAATACAAGGCAAATATGTTCAGGTGGGTGTATATAAAGTATAGGCTCTGCGCCCCCCCACACCAAAGCACCTTGCCCCCATGTTGATGAGGACAAGGGCCTCTTCCCGACAACTCTTGCCCGGTCGTTGTCAGGGTCTGCGGGTGGGGGGCTTATCAGAATCTGGACCCCTAGATCCCGGCCCCCCACCCTATGTGAATGGGTATCAGGTACATCGTACCCCTACCCATTCACCAGAAAAGCAGTGAAAAGTTAAAAAAAACAAGAGCCAGTTTTTGACAATTCCTTTATTAATAAAATAGCTCTGAGCCGCTGTCTCTCCCGGTGTCATCTCTCCCGGTGCCCTCGCCTTCTTCCACTGCTGTTTTCTCCCTGAGCTGTCACCCCCCGGTGTCATTGTCTTCTTCCTCCTCCTCCTCCTCGCGTCGCCGCCGCTGTCTTCTTCTTCTTTCTCGCCGTCGCTGCTAAAAAAACAAAAAAAGCTGGTCTTGTCATGTAGCTGTCTTCCTCCGTTGTTATGTTCCCCGCTCGAGACAAGACCAGTTTTTTTTTAAAAGGTAACCGGCGACAGTGAGGAAGGAGGAGGAAGAAGAAGATGACACCGGGAGATGCCAGCTCGGGGAGAATTTAGCGGCGGAAGAAGAGAGATGACATTGGGAGAGAAGACATCGGGAGAGACGGCGACTCAGAGCTATTTTACTTATGAAGGAATTGTCAAAAACTGGCTCTTGTTTTTTTTTTACTTTTCACTGCTTTTTTGGTGAATGGCTAGGGGTACGATGTACACGATAACCATTCACATAGGGTGGGGGCTGGGATCTGGGGGTCCCCTTCCAGATTCCGAAAAGCCTCCTGCCCGCAGACTCCTGACAACCACAGGGCAAGGGTTGTCGGGAAGAGGCCCTTGTCCTCATCAACCTGCGGGCAAGGTGCTTTGGGGTGGGGGGCGCTCACTTGTCCCCTCCCTTTCCTGACCTGCCGGGCAACATACTCGGATAAGGGTCTGGTATAGATTTTGGGGGGACCCCACTCCATGTTTTTTTTTAATTTTGGCGTGGGAGTCCCCTCCGAATCCATACTAGACCTGAAGGGCCTGGTATGGAACTGGGGGGACCCCACACCATTTTTTGTGAATTTTTTGCCGGAAATTTTTTTTAATTCAGCTTTCAGCGGGAACCCTGCTGACAGCTGATGGCTCATCGGTTGTTAGGGATGTTGCGGACAGCTTCTCGGCCCCCTCCTTAGCAACCAGCTTTATATACTGTCTTTTACAGTGCGTTTAAAAAGAAAAAAAAGTAAAACGCAAAATGCATGAAAACTGCATGCAAAAATGCATAAAAAATGCAGGTGAAAAAGCATGCACTAAAAGCGTGCCTGAAAAACACATCAAACGCAGCTGCATAGGTGTGAACCTAGACTTCAGTAAGAAATTAAAGGCATTCTTTATATTACCTGAACCTTGTCCAAGGCTTGTAACATAAGTGGCGTTGAACAACAAGCGCCTCCTTCTTTTCGTGCTTGACTGGCACTGAGACATTGGGACTGATTTATTGAAGTTAATGCTTTAGCAAAGGAGTACATTCGTGAAATTGTACTTCCCAACTTTTAGCAAACTGCTTGGGACTGGTGCAAATTCACCAAGACCTTCCACAATTGATACTCCCCATTTAGGAACCTGAAAGGAATCTGTGTGAGGCATATGAAAGTGTACCAACTATGTTGTGGCGAACCACATTTTTAAATCAACAAAGGATGGACAAGTGCACATTTTTTAACATTAGCGCGGTAGCTGTTCTATGTGGAATTTAGCTCAACTTACCAAAGTAAAATAATCAATGAATATAAGTGATCATAGGCGTGTGCAGCCTATTGCATTAAAGTGTTCACCCCAAAGCTTCAACACACATGCGCGTGTACAGTATATATATATATATATATATATATATATATATATATATATATATATAACAGTAGACAAGTCAGTAAGTCAACCCCATGCATTCCCATGATTAAGTCCTTGCGATGAAACATGTCGGGGTGTGGCTACACGGCGATTCTACACGAGTACTAAAGGAAGGAGTGAAGGGGGACGGAGCGGAGGACCAGTGGAGGGACGAGTGCTGCGGACGGGTGAGACGAACGTGAGCGCACACACTTCCTGGGTCCGCCGTGGCCGCCTGTTGTATTTTCAGTTGCCATCGCATGCTTTGCCGTGAGATATTCCCGTATGCTGTGAAGTGATTTGCTTATTGGTTTTATTTTCAAATGTGAGTTCATTGAAGGTGTTTTTATGTGTGATTAAACCTTTTAAACAGTATTACACTATTGGAGCTTCTTTTATTTATATGTCACACCACCAACGTAAGGATATCGTTTGATCTATGGAGCAGTGGATGTGTATGCTCACATGCTGACCCCATGATAGTGGGTTATAAGCTCTGTCAGGCCAAACACGAGAGTGAGAGGCCTTAATATCTGGTGAGTTTGAATTTCAGAAGGGAGTGGAATCACGTCACAGAGGTGTGGTGGATGTTTTGAGACACAGTTGAGCAGCTTTGGAGTCACCTTCTCTTTTTTTTGGACCTTTCTTTTGGACTTTCTTCATTTTGTTTCACGATTTATTGGGACTACTAGTACACATTTTTTGAATTCTGTATTTTTCTTTTTAGTGTTTATAGAGTTGTTTTGGATATATATATTTGTATACCACTTTCACAGGGTGATTTGTATATATACAATAATACATTTTTTTGCAGTTCACTAGCTCAGATATATACCGTATTTATCGGCGTATAACACGCACCGGCGTATAACACGCACCCCAATTTAGGAGGGAATTTTAAGGAAAAAAAACTTTTAGGAGGGAAGTTGAAGGGAAAAAAACTTACATTTAAATGCCCTTCATTGCAGCCTTGTCAGTGCAGCCATGTCAGTGCAGCCATGTCAGTGCAGCCTTGTCAGTGCAGCCTTGTCAGTGCAGCCTTCCTCAGTGCAGCCTTCCCCAGTGCAGCCTTCCCCAGTGCAGCCATGTCAGTGCAGCCTTGTCAGTGCAGCCTTGTCAGTGCAGCCTTGTCAGTGCAGCCATGTCAGTGCAGCCATGTCAGTGCAGCCTTGTCAGTGCAGCCATGTCAGTGCAGCCATGTCAGTGCAGCCATGTCAGTGCAGCCATGTTAGTGCAGCCTTGTCAGTGCAGCCTTCCCCAGTGCAGCCTTGTCAGTGCAGCCTTCCCCCCGTGCAGCCTTCCCCCCGTGCAGCCTTCCCCCCGTGCAGCCTTCCCCCCGTGCAGACTTCCCCCCGTGCAGACTTCCCCCCGTGCAGCCTGGGATCCCCTGTCCCTGCTGTCACTTCTTCAAAATCGCGGACCGCGATTTGAAAATGGCGCCGCCGGCGCCGAAGTACACAGAGCCGGTCCTCGGCTCTTTCCGGCGGCTCTCGTTTACTTTCGGTTTCACTCGTAGTCCGGAGCGGAGCTATCCGAGTAGGTTCGGATAGCTCCGCTCGGGACTACGAGTGGAGCCGAAAGTAAACGAGAGCCGCCGGAAAGAGCCGAGGACCGGCTCTGTGTACTTCGGCGCCGGCGGCGCCATTTTCAAATCGCGGTCCGCGATTTTGAAGAAGTGACAGCTCCGGATCGGCAGGGATCGGCGTATAACACGCACCTGCAACTTTCCCCTGATTTTAAGGGGAAAAAAGTGCGTGTTATACGCCGATAAATACGGTAATTTTGGGCATTAGGGATTATTAATTTATAATAATTAATTTTCCCCATTTAGTATTAGTTTAATTGATTCACTGGAGTGTATCATCCAGTACACATCCTTATTCAGTCCACTGGCTGTATAGGAGTGTCCTGCATTTCCCCACCACCTGGGGATCAGCGCCACTATTCATCCTCAATATTCCTCTGGTGAATTCGGTCTTTATAAGTCAGTAAGTCAGTAGAGCAGTAGACTTTGTCAGTAGGGCAAAGATTGGTGTCAGTAGTTTCTATTTATTTTTTTTTTCTTTTATTTATTTTTACAATTTTATTTATTTATTTATTTTTTACAATATTATTTTTTATTACTATTATTATTTTTAGGAGCCTATTTGGTGAAATATCAGGAGTTCTAAACAGACCCCTGATGTCTTATTTTTGCGACAGAGAAAGGGACTGAGGACAGAGATTCCCCAGTCCCTTTCTCAGCAGTCGGGCAGCAGGGGGAATCTGCATAGTACAGGGTGAATAGGGTGTGCCCAGGTACACCTGGCATTCCATGTGCGCACGCCTATGTAAGTGATCAGAGCATGGGAAACTCACCAAGACATAAAGGGCATTCCAAAAAAGAGGAGAGTCGTGTGAGCTACATGCAGGCGTAGTTGATGGCTAATGAAAATACTCTGAGTTTTGGCTTGCTTCTCCTACATAAGTAGGTGGTGTTACTCACTGTTAAACTATGGCTAATATTGGCAGTAGATTTTGCCATAGCAATTTACTAGGGATTTTCAATTGTTGTATTAGTCAGTAAAATTAACTTGCATCTGCATGCATTATCTTGTCTCCAAATATCACCAATATTGTCTCCAAATATCACCCAAATCATCCTCTCTGCTCTTCTCAAGACCTCCTACTCTCAAGCTCTCTCATCTCCTCCTCCCATGCTCGTCTCCAGGATTTCTCCAGAGCCTCTCCCATCCTCTGGAACTCGCTACCTCCGGCTATCCACTACTCTTGCTACCTTCCGGCGATTCCTGAAAACTCATCTCTTCAGGAAAGCCTATTACGTCTCTGACTAATCTTTTACCACCTCCATCAGCTCATTCCCCACAGTTACAACCTTTTGTACCACCTGCCCCACCTTATTAGATTGTAAGCTCTTCTGAGCAGGGCCCTCTTAATCCTATTGTATTTTATTGTATTATAACTGTATTGTCTCCCTTTTATATTGTAAAGCGCTGCGTAAACTGTTGGTGCTATATAAATCCTGTATAATAATAATAATGATTATTATTTTTGTTGATGTTGAACATTTATTTACTATTAAGTATAACTAAGGGCAAATATTTTTTTTTTTACATTTTGGACAGGAGTGGAAAGGGATTAGGATACTTGTCAAGTTTTTATTGCTGTCTGTTCCCCCATTAGGGAGATTCGTTGTCTCTATTGATCATGTTTACTGTTATCGCCAAAAGTGAAAGTAAAATAAAATCCCAAATTTTGGGTTGGCACCAAAACAGTAATAGAGGGGAAATCTTCCTATAGGGACAGCATGCTCGGTTCTGGTGATCTTGGTGACACCTGTGGATTTCCTCACTTTGAAGGGAATTCCTCTCCCTTCCTGTTTGGCTATGGGGCAGGGCATGAAGGGAAATCTCCACAATGGGACACAGATGGAAAAAAAGAATCTGACAGGGGTTATAACCCTCCCTTACTCTATCCAAAATTTAAGACAACTTATGGAGACAAACTTTGCCATGAAATATTTTTTGTTCAAATTAATTTACTAATAATTTCTAATAATAATTTAACTACTCAAATACATTTAGAGAACTATAGAGAAGCTATATTTGATAATCACTGACATTTTTATCATATGCATGTACTGAAAATTTACAATTTTTTTAATGTTTTGCATATTTTCAAAATGTGTTACTTCTTATGCAAATAATAACTCATCATAGGCAATATGTTGTTTTGTATTGAAGCTAAGTTCATCACTCTACTGTATTCTTATATCCACCATGCTCTTGTTTGGTTTCAAAGAGAAGAATAGAAAGCTAATCATGTGGTCCAGAGTCTAAATTTAGGCATCATTATTAGGTTTGATGAATCTCTTCAGTGGGGGAAAACCTCACAAAATGAGTTATTATTAGCTATTACTTATTGCTTATTAGTTATTAGTTTGAAAAGCAGATTTAGAAAAAAAAAATAGCTCTGTCACTCTTGATACACGTTGCCAGGTTCATAGTGTGATTATCTTTATCCCTTTGCAAGAAATGAAAAAAAAAATTAGTTTATTTCTAAAACATGCATGCACCCACATTGTGTTAGCAGCACATATAATTCAAGGTGGGTTGGCCACGTGAGTTCACACGAAATTCAAACAGCAAGCCTACAGGATTGTTATATAAAGGTCTGCAGTTGTTTGTATTTCTTTTGGCCAAACTATACTAGTTTGTCCTCTATTTTCCAGTTATGTACGCATTTACTTTATGCTACTACACATGAGCTTCATCCTGCTGTAAAGCAGTAAGAAATGTGCCATCCCTTTCGCTTTACTGCATACCTGCCATTTGAATAGTATGGCCTCTTGTGGTTTATGTTTTAATTAGATCTTTTAAAATTAGTTTTTAACATCGCATATTTGCATAATGTTGCCATTTCCCCCATAAATCTGCTTCAAATCTTACAATTGTTGTGTTTTATCTTATTGCCATGTTACGGTAAAATGTTTTTTGTGTTTTTTTTAAAGATTTATTTCTACAGATAAACTACTTTTTTTTTTTGCTTCACAATTTAGGCTTTGCTAGTCGTTCCTGAAATTTCTTCTTGGACACGATGCTTGAAAGAAATGTACATGTATGTTTTTTTCCAGAGCACCCTTCATTAATTTTTTTTCTATACTGTTAGCTTACAGATAAATATGAGTTGAATGTATGATATTGTTTGTAGATCTTTATGTTAGGGCAGGAGATGGGTTCTGAGTTTTTTTCTCTTTGTAAAAGACTGGACTCAAATATATATATTTTTTTATAAAATGGGTTAGCAGTGTTTATGTGTGTTTATTTTGATATAAAAAGCTAGACATGGCCTACTTCTTTATTAAACCCCAAAGCTAAAGAAACTTTTCACACTGAGGTGCTTTTCAGGCGCTTTCGCACTCAAAATAGCACCTGAAAAGCACCTGAAAACTGCTTCCCATTCATTTAAATGGAGGCTTTCACACTGGGGCAGGATGGTACAAAAGTTCCTGCAAGCAGCATCTTTGGGGCATGTTTGGAGCGCTTTAAAAAGCACCTTAAAAACGACCCTGTCCATTGAAAGGAGTAGGAAGCGCTTCCAAAGCGCTTCAAAAGCACTGCAAAAGCACCACAAAAGCACCATGACTTTAAAAAAAGCGCTCCGCTAATGCTGCAAAAATGGCACTAAAGCACCCCAAAAGCACCGCAGAAACGTCCGACGTTTTATGGGCAGTTTTTGAGCGCCTAAGTGTGAAAGAGGTCTAAGGGTACTTTCACATTGAGGCACTTCTAAACTGTCAGTAAAACACTGAGTGCTTCTGCGGCGCCTTTCGGGCGCTTTTCAGGTGCTTTTGAAGAGCTTTTCAGGGCTTTTTTAGGCACTTTTGAAGACCTTTGCATGCGCTATTCAGGCGCTTTCCATTCATTTCAATGGGGAGGGGTGTTTTTAAGGTGCTTTTTTGAGCTCTTCAAACATGCTCCAAAGATGCTGCTTGCAGGAATTTTTTTACCTCCCCGCCAGCGCACCGCCCTAGTGTGAAAGCATTCATTGATTTTAATGGAAATAGATTTTCATTAGCTTTTCTTGTACATTTCAGGCGCTTTTTTTTGCATGAAAGCATCTGAAAAGCACCTCAGTGTAAAAGGGGTCTTAGGCTGCTTTCACACTGGGGCGGGCATTGACGATAAAATGACGCTAGTTTTAGCGGCGCTTTACCATCGTTTTAGTGGCATTATTCGGCCGCTAGCGAGGAGCTTTTAACCCCCGCTAACGACCAAATAAAGGGTTACATGCACCTGTGTATCGCTTTGCAGGCACTTCGACAGCAGTGCCCATTGATTTCAATGGGCAGAAGCTGTGGAGGAGCAGTGGAGGAGCGGTGTATACACTGCTCCTTCACCGCCCCAAAGATGCTACTTGCAGGACTTTTTTTAACGTAATGCCAGCGCAGGGCCCCAGTGTGAAAGCACTCTGGCTTTCACACTGGGACTGCAGGGGAGGCGTTTTTCAGGCGCATTACAGATGCTATTTTTAGCCCAAAAGCGCCTGAAAAATCACCTTAGCGTGAAAGGGGTTTAAATCAAAATAATCAATTTACACAAATGTTTTAGACACAATTAGATTTCATTTGTTTTTAGTATTCCTTTTGAATGGGGGCCCCTAGTTCACATAATAAACATTTTTTTTTGACCCAGATATTTGCAGCACATGACATTTCTAAAAAACACAATCAAGACCCTTTACCTCCCCTCTTTCCTCCCTTCCCTTCACTTTCCCTGCTGCACATTTCCACCGCTTCTAGTCTGGTTAAACTGTATCACCAAAACAAGAAATGAGGGCAAAGCTCCCTAATGGAGTCCCGGAATGCATATAAAATAGAAGGAGTAGAAAATGTGCAATCTCTACGATATACTGTGTTAGCATCGGAGGGTTTCCCTCACTTCCGGTCTTCTGAAAAGTTTGTTACCAAAACAGGAAGTAAGGGCAAATCTTACTAATGGAGGCCTGTACAGCAGTAAAAAAAATGTATAGGTGTTGTAAGCTTAAGCCACCACACCAAAGAATAAATAAATAAATATAAAAAAGGAATTAGAGGTGCAATTTAAACAAAAAACAACCAGCAAGGAGTATGTCTTTTCATACATGTTAGGAGTGTACATTTCTCAAACACAACTCATTTTGTTACCATGCTTTGGAAATGCTTTAGAAATACACTTGCTTTTACTGAACAGTACAATGTAATCTGATTAAAGTGACATAAAGAAAAAAAAACGTTTTTGTGTTACTACTTCTTTCAAATCAAGCACATGTACAGGCATTTCGGTGGGTGGTCAGGAAAATGGAACAAAGGGGTTACCTTAGCAGGGGGACACCTAAGGCTTTTACCCCATATGGCATCTATGCACCATGTTGAACGGGAAAGGGACGTGGAGGTTTGTGGAGGAGAAGTTGCAGATTGTGGAAAATCTATGCACCACCCAAAAGAAAGTAGTACAAAGCACATAAGGACCCCTTCTAACTTTTTCACAGAAGGAGATGAATTGAAAAACGCACACTGACAATTTACAAAAGCCCTTTAATTGAGAGAAAAAACAAAAATAATGTTCCGCTTTGTAAATCGCATCAATCATAAGATAATGGGCTTGCTTTACTAAAAGCAAATAGACAGGGACAAGGGAAATTGCACTTTGCAAAGGAATTTTCCAGAGAGCCCAGTGAAAGAGGTGAAGTTCTTCTGACTTCCATCATTCAATTACATACAAGCAAAAATACAGTTTTTTCCCCCTTTCATGTAATTAGGTATTCTTTCTAAAATTGAACCACTTTACTAAGCTCTGGGGAAAATGTCCTTGTAAAATGCACATTCTCATGCAAAAGAGAACAGCCCATTGGCCTTTAGTAAATTAACACCAATATGTGGACAATTCCCACTGATTTCTGATTACATTTCTGACAATACAAATCTATAAACCTCACATGTGACATCATGAATAATGTGATACCATCAGCCATACATGGTCTAATCCACCTCTGTTGGTTTCTAGTTAAGATAATTGGAACACAGATGAGCCAAACAGAACTGCTAACCTTTTCAAAGAACAGTCACATGCCAGGAGAGAGTCATTTGGCAAATAACATCAGGAGTGCGCTTTAGTCCTTGTTCACACTGTCGCACGACTTTGAATCCGACATCCCTGCGCAACTTCATCGGGGCTTGCATACAACTTCTTTAAGAGAAGTCAATGCAAGTTGTGTTGAAGTCGTACCAAAGTAGTGCAGGAAACTTTTTCTAAGTAGGAGCGACTTGAGTCGCCCCCCGATTAGAACGGTTCCATTGTCGTTAATGAAGCGTGACTTGTCATGTGACTTTGAACTCTCAAGTCACATAACAAGTCGCGGCAGTTTGATCTGGAGCATATTTGACAATGAGAGAGAAGTTGTAAATGTTGAAGTTTATAGCGTCACAAGTCATTAAAAAGTACAGGGAAAAGACATACCAAAATATGCACATTTCAAGTAACAAAACGCAAAAAGTGTAGATAATCCACAGTTATATAGTAAGATATTTACTAAACGTTTATAGCATACTAATGCTACACTGTCACATTTACGAGAGTGTTCTTTCATCATTGGCGGATCTGTGTGTGTGCAAGTGATATTACAGCACTGGTGAATCTTTTATTACCTACTTGGCGTAAGTGCACTACATCTGAATCAGTCTGTGCATTGTCACATCTGACACACTTCTGGCTGTGCCGGATGTCTGGTCCCCCACTGCACTCAGTGGTTCCTCCCACTGACCCCCAAGTCACAACTGTCTCCTGTAGTGTAGGAGCCGGGGGGAAGGAACCACAGTGTTCAGAGAGGGACAAAGACATTCAACACTTACAGAAGTGTTAAATGCTAAAGACTTTACTAAAGGTTTTATCACTTAAAAACAGAAGAGTTTGGACTTACCACCTTTAGGAGATTTTCTTGGAAGCGACAGAGTCACTTTATAGATGGAAAAAACATCCAATTTTTGATGCACTCCAAAATGATAAATCATCAAGGATTTGGTAATGATGTTTTCCTATTGGACTTCTTAGCTTAGCCTCCCTTCTGTGGCTTTTTGGCCTAAACTGCATATGAGGCTTTGAATCACTCAGGAACTTCAGAATAACCTATTGTTGGCAAATGTCTCATCTGCAGCAATTTAGATCAATGTCTTACAAATAGATTGACTGCCAGCAAAAAAAAAAAATTTAAAAAAATCTCTCTAGTTTAGACCTAAAAAAGGTTAAATATTTTGAAATCAAATTTTTATCATGCTAGAACACACATATTTGTAAAACCACTTTGCAAAGTTAAAATGTCAACTCTGCTACTCAAAGATATTTCTGATAAATAAGTAAAGCAAACATATATAAAGGTAAACAGATTATACTGCGAGTATTAATGTATATTTATTGATTTTAGGGTTGTACCAGCAGCAGTTACACGCTACAACAAATAATCGTGTGTGATTATACCTTTACTATAAGTGTATGTATTAGGAAATTGATTTCCTGTTTTAAACAGTGTTTCAGTTAATGCATACAAACAGCATGGAACACAGCCATTGTATGTCAGCCTCGCTAAATAAATTATCAAAAACTGCTTTTAAAACAGGACTAACGTAAGCAAAATTCTGAAATTTCGTAATGCCTTAAATAACATTTGGAGCCACTTCTTAAACGTTTAACTAATAACCATTGGAAGAAAAGTTTGGACGATGATGCAACAAAAAACTTATCAGTGACTGCACAGTCTTATGGAGTGATGCTTTACAAAAGTACAGAATGGTACTTTGGAACTTTGTCTGGCGTGAATCATTTTTTGTAAACTTGAGTCTATAAAGCAAGAAAAAAAATCTGCTGCTTTGTGTATGTATCGTGGAAGGATTGCACAAGTCTGGCTCGATTCTTTATCCAGGAGGACATCTGCTGTTCTTTTTTTGAACTGCAGTGTTTAAAAACTACCCTACAGGACGCCAAGAATGTTCAGTGTTTGCTTCTCCAGCTGCTTTTGAAACATGTAAACTAATATTTTTTAGTCTTATATCTTTGAATGCCAGCAAAAACATGGATGTAATTATTCTGAGACACAGGGCTAACTGCAAGCCAATTAACATCTTTATGAACAATTAAATCTTCTTATCAGATATGAGTGTATATTATTCAAGCTAAATGAGGATTTCTGCTTTTGAACCCAGTAACAATTGCATGCTGTGTTTAAGGGAGACAAGCACACTTTATTGTAATGCCATGTCCTGGAGATGCCATTCCTGTGTATAACTTGGCCAGCTCAGTAGATTGCTTTAAGAAAGGCCTGGATTCTTTACTAAATGTACATAACCGGGTACTATCATTTATAGGTAAAGTTCATCCAGGGAAAATCCGATTGCCTCTCTGGGATCAGAAAGGAATTTTTTCCCCTGTTGTAGCAAATTGGATCCTGCTTTTCTGGTGGTTTTTTCGCCTTTATGGTTGAACTGGATGGACTTTTTTTCAACCTGACTAACTATGTAACTATGTATGTAACCTGCTGTAACCTGCTGAGCTGAAATAGATTAAGCTATTCATATAAAGTGACATTCCCCCCCCCCCTCCCAGTGCAAGGACACAGACATGCCCTGGAGGTTTTATATTTGCTGTCATCCTTGGCCTACAAAAAGCTCTTAGCCGTGCAATTGCCCAGTACAGGGATGCCAATATTTTTGCTAAAAACACATACCCTTTATGCGCTGCTTCATAATCTATGAATTCAGTCTTTCAGGTTTTAAAAAAACTAGTACACTCTTTGTAAATAAGCAACATTCTGTATATTGTCAGACCTGCTAGGCCAAGGGTCTTCAAACTACGGCCTTCCAGTTGTTCAAGAACTACAATTCCCATCATGCCTAGCCATGTCTGTGAATGTAAGAGTTTTACAATGCCCCATGGGATGTGTAGTTCTGCAACAACTAGAGGGCCATAGTTTGAAGATCCCTGTGCTAGGCAATGACAAAATATGGAGGAGCTGGTTTCTTACAGCTTCATCCTCATTGAACCTTGTGTGCTCTGTCCACTTAAAAAAGAAAAGAAAACATGGTGTAACCAATTTGTTTAGTATGGCTGAGTAAAGCCTGGCTCTTGCCTTAATGTCTACCATTCTGGTAGTGCATAGTAGATTTCTAAGTTTTGCTCATCTACTATGTCATTGGTCACTTTTCCACTTCCATGTTGCATGATGCCAAATGTCAACCAATCCCTTCCTTTCGTTAAAGAATATGTAACCCCAACATTTCACATTCCCTATATGTGTCTTTTTAGAATCTGCGTTAGAAAGTATCTTGTTCTCTTTGTATTCCTTGTGTGTCCAAGTGATCCTGCCAGTCCCCCTGCTTTCCTATTTCAAGCTGTCCACTCTAGGCATGAGAGCAAATCCATCCTAGAGTGATCAGTTTTCTGGCTGTGCTGAGAGAGCAGCCACCCTGTCCTCCAATGGTCCAATGTCAGTGGACATATGTCCGCTGCCACCTGCCACCATCTGATCCGATCCTGTCCTGTCCACCAAAAACAGATGGATGTTGGTAGTATATTTCATCTGTTCGTTTCTGTTTTAAAGTGGTAGTAAAGGCTTTTTTTTATTATTTATACCTGCCTACCTACTTACAGGCTTACCTGTAGGTACAATAAATATCTCCTAAGCATGCACCGTTTAGGGGATATTTACTTTTGCAGCATGTGCACTGTGCTCTCTGTGGCTGGCGTGCCAGCCATAGAGAGAGCCATGCCGCGACCATGACTCCCGTGCTTTTGTGCACGGAAGTGACGTCATCACGGCTCTGCCAATTATACGGCGGCTGCCCGTGAACCCGGAAGGAAGACCGGGTGAAGATGGAAGCCCTGTCAGCGGTGACAGCATGCCGCTGGAGGATTTCATTTTCAGGCAAGTCTTTAATAATGTGCAAGAATGCGATTCTTATTAGCACATTGTGACATTCATTTGCTTCTTTTTTTTTTTTTTCTTTGGCGGTTAACTGAATGGGTTGTTTTACAAGGAAAGGGTTCACATATATTTTAAACGAAAACAGTGTAACACCTAACTAATATCAATACAAAACTCAATAATATAAATATGATATATAAAAATAATACGAGTATGAACAATAATGTTTGGGCAACAAATATATACATAAATAAATAAAGTCCACGAAACACATTGTGAATAATTCTTATTCGCCGAAGACCATCTGTGTATCATTTAAGAAAGCAAACCACACCGCTTACCGGAAGATAATGACCCTTTTTTTTATGAGAGGTCATACAACGCTCAATGATAATAGCTACAGTACATCAATCTTCAACTTAGATGGAAAGATCCCACTTGTCTCAGCAGTGATCCATGTAGTGGAGAAATAACACATATAAAGAGTAATGCATATAGTGTAGTATGTATTAAAACACCACCATAAAATTTAAAAAGTATGCACTCACATGTGACAAAAAACTGGGAGCAAAACTTGCGAATACTACAAGAAGACATACAGTAGCAGCAAAGTGCATACTGAACCAACATGCTTGTACTCCATGCCCAAAGATGTGTTGTTCAAAGGAGACATTCAGATTGCTTACCAGGGCTAAAATGACTATACACATATGAATGATCAAAGCAAACTCCTTTCTCTACAGCTTGTTTACCATGAACTTCTAGACTACATGGGGGTGTTATCATTCATCACCTGTGTCAATTTTGGGGCTTTGAGGCTCGGTTCACACTGGAAACGGCCACAGATAGCACCGGAACGCTGTGTGTCCCTGTTCTTCGTTCCAGGGACGAATCAGAGCTGAATCTTTTCCTGAATTAATGTAATAGTGAGCAGGTCTATTTAATGTTTCCACCATTGACGTATCAGCAATGAGATGTGTAGTCTCAGAGCAATCCAGAAGTGAAGTAGCAATTCACTACTGCCAACATCTCCAAAAGTACACTAATTCAGTTCATTACTAGTGCATTTGGGGTGTTCTTCTGTAATTTTATTTAAAGTCCTATTTGTGATTTTTTACCTAGAGGTAAGCCTATAATAAGCACTGTGCTGTGGCCCTTACGTCATTGGGGCTTGGCCATTCAAGCTGCTGGAGCCTGCGAACATGGAAGGAAGACCAGGTGAAGATGGAAGCCCTGTCAGCGATGAAAGTGCACCGCTGGAGGGCTTTATTCTAAGAAAACTACTTCATAATGTGCTAGTATGCTTCGCATACTAGCACATTATGCCATTGCCTTGCAGGGGATTTTTTTTTTTAACTGCTGCAGTTTACTACTGCTTCAACCTGTACTTCGAGTCTCCTCCTAAATCTGCAATCATGGGAAGGAAAACAACTTGGAGAGATTTTAGCGCCATCTTAACCACTTCAGCCCCGGAAGGATTTGCCCCCCTTAACGACCAGGCCATTTTTTGCGATACGGTACTGCGCCGCTTTAACTGACAATTGCGTGGGCATGTGATGTTGTACCCAAACAAAATGGACGTCCTTTTTTATCCACAAATAGAGCTTTCTTTTAGTGATATTTGATCACCTCTGTGGTTTTAATTTTTTGTGCTATAAACAAGCAAGCAAGTAGTCATTGACTCTCGCTATTGTCAATCACAGCCAGTGAGCCAATGAGGAGAGAGCGGGAACACACAAAACAGCATCTTGGGAGTAAGCCTGCTCATGTGCCTGCTTGCTCTGGGGGCACTCGGCAGGAGGGAGGGGCCAAGAGTACCAGCGGGGGACCGGAGAAGAAGGAGGATCAGGGCTGCTCTGTGCAAAACCACTACACAGAGCAGGTAAGTGTGACATGTTTGGTATTTTTAACCAAAAAAAAAACTGCCTATAGCCACCCTGGCGGTATGATTATGTCAGTTTTTTGCGTATCAAAGCGGTACATTGTTTTGCATAGAAATTTGGCGTTTTATATTGTAGGCGTGTAATTCTTAGCAATAACTCACTTAAATCTGTCCAAACAAGAGTCTAGTAGACATCCCGGGTATGATAAAGTTTGAAACACTAAATCATAAATTATAATATAATAAATAACTATAAATAATTATAAAAAAATAATATATAATAATAAAATTAATTTCCCTACGATTCACTATCGCTCAATTCTACAAGTTTTCTAATTTACTATCGCTGTTTTCTAGCTGGTCTAAAATCACTTTTGATGCAAAGGGACACTTTTTGGTTGCCATGGACAATCTCAAGTTTCCATGCAAAAAGTACGGTATTTATAATATAAAAATGCATGCAGTACATTGGGACAAAGCACTTGGGACAAAAGGGATGTGAAAGGATTTCATACAGTAATCTAAGATTACAGTGTACTTTGTGTGTTATGAATTTTGTACTTTTTGAATTTGCCACCGGGCTCGCAGGGAACGGAGCCTGTCACACAGAGGCATCGGGCGGAGGACACAGACTGCAGACATAGCGGGGGGGACATTGCAGGATCCTGGGGCCAAGGTAAGTAACCTGCACCAGGACCTGAGATGCAATCCCGAGTGTGGCTCGGGGTTACCGCTAATGGTACTGAAATTTAACCTTGAACCACACTTGGGAATACCGCCAGGGAGGGTAAAGTGTTACTAAACTCGGGACCCTGCATTCACTATATCTGATCTCCCACGGTACACAGAACATGGAAATGCAATCATTTTAGTAAATATAAACTGATAAATACCTTTTCTCATCAGCAGTATATAGCAGCCTTGTGACTTGTATCAGTTCCTAGTAAAGCTTGTAGGACGCGTTTTCATTCTCCACTGATCCTCTGCTTGGACATGTCTGGATAGTGCTGATTGGCTTTGTGCTGATCACATGCACCTTCCCAAGAAAAGAAAAACTCTCTAGTAATACACACCAAACTGAGCATGTGCAGCCTGTCCCCTGGCTCTGTAAATACCAGGTTATTTTTAGGAGACAGTGAAAGAAGAGGAGGATCAGAGAGACAGGATCAAAAAGCCTTTATACACAATGCAAATGATTAATCACTTAGGTTTCACAGTGAGTATAACAAGCATGCTTTACTGCATACACAGAATGATTTTACTGTTGTGGGTTTAGTAACACTTTAATATCAATTTAAGTTACCTAATAGTTCTATTTCCACCCCTGTGCTTCCAGATCTGCCAGACAGACTGCCTCTAATTACTGTTTCCCTTGCTTTGCTACTTCAAACACAGGTTAATAGGACAGGAAGCATTGGAGAAAACGATAAAAGAAAACACTGTTCAAACACCCATCCACACTATTATTTAATCTCCACTTCTCTGTAGATATTTTTCCAAATGTTATTTCAGCACACTTACATGACTCTCCTTCAAATGAGCCCTTAGGGTATTTATATAATTACTATGGTCAATATGTAAAATCATATATTCATTTCCACATTGTATTTCAGTTAATTTTAGCCTATTCCTATTAATCTGAATGAACTTGATGTTTGTAAACTTACCGGGAAGATCCCCAAGCATTTACTTCCTTGTCACAAGTATTCACTATGCCCTGTGATTCATTATTCACTATGTATTGTATTCACTATGTATTGCAATGTATTCACTATGCATTGCTGTGTCACAAAATTCACAGAGCCTGCCTTCTGAACTACAGAGGTGCTGAGATAAGTTTCAGGAGGCAGAGTCAGTACAGGAATCACTGCTTGTGGGTATCAAGGTACCATGGGATATGTAGTCCTTAGAAATAGGAAGTAAACAGCAGAGGAGAAGCTGCAAAGCATGATGGGAATCCAGGAAGTTGTGGAAAGAGATAACCAGTGGACAGGCAGAACTCATGAAAGGAGATTTTTCAAGTAATATTAAGTAATCAAGTAAGGATTGCCAAAAATAACTATTGTATCTGTTGTTACGACAATACTGGTGTTATAAGATGAAAGTGTATGCTGTGACCAAAGAGCTCTTTAAATGATAACATAATAGAAAAAGAAAAATTCCAAGTGCAGGGCAGGGGTGGATTCGGAAGTCTAGCCTCAGGAGGGGCACTGCCAGAAAATAAGGTTTTGCTGTATTTAACGTTTCATACAGTCCTAACCTTGTTTAAAACTGTGACTTGTTTATAATTTCAGATTAGATTATGACATTACAAACAGAATTTGCTTATTTTTAAGTGGTTGTATATAAGCTTTAACCACTTTAAGACCGGGCCTCTTTTTTAGATGTGGTGTTTACAAGTTAAAAACAGGTTTTTTTGCTAGAAAATTACTTAGAACCCCCAAACATTATACTTTTTTTCTCACATCCTAGAGAATAAAATGGTGGTCGTTGCCATACTTTCTGTCACACCGTATTTGCGCAGTGGTCTTACAAGCGCACTTTTTTTTTTAAAAATCAACTTTTTTTAATTGAAAAATAAGACAACAATAAAGTTAGGCCATTTTTTTTATATTGTGAAAGATAATGTTAAGCCGAGTAAATTGATACCCAACACTCACGTATGCGTTCGCTTCTGCACGTGAGCTCAGCGGGACAGGGCGCGTTTAAAAATTTTTTTTTTCTTATTTATTTTACCTTTTACATTTTTTTTTTACTGTAATGTAAACTTCCCTTGTGATAGAAAAAAACACGACAGGACCTCTTAAATATGAGATCTGGGGTCAAAAAGACCTCAGATCTCATATTTACACTAAAATGCAATAAAAAAAAAAAAATTGTCATTAAAAAAAATAAAAAAAATGATTTGGCCCTTTAAGAGCTATGGGCGGAAGTGACGTTTTGACTTTGCTCCCGCCCTGCAGTGTCATGGAGATGGGTGGGGGTCATCTTCCCCTCACTCGTCTTCATGTCAGCCCAGGTAGCAGACGTGATCGCCTCCGCCACTGCCGACGGCTCCGGTAAGCGGCGGAGGGCACCGGATCGCGGCAGGAGGGGGTGGCCCTCTCCCGCCACCGATAAAAGTCATCTTGCAGCCAATCCGCTGCAGAGACTACTTTTATCTTGCAGCCGGCCGAACACGTGGATACCGGGGTTATGGTAGCAAGCTGCTGCCATATCAACGATATCCGTTCCCAAAGTAGGGACGTACATCGACGTGCGGCAAGTGGTTAAAATGAGCCTTCACTAACCTCT
Source organism: Lithobates clamitans (assembly GCA_037952925.1). NCBI lineage: Eukaryota > Metazoa > Chordata > Amphibia > Anura > Ranidae > Lithobates > Lithobates clamitans. The sequence continues at coordinate 3,964,968 of JBBGZY010000240.1, read as the reverse complement.
CTAGCTGCAACCAGGTACAATAAAGTAATTTATTTTCATATTCCTTGAGGACATGGGAATGAATGGGTGATGAACTACAAATTCTGTGCTTCGACTATGATATTTTAATAGTATATTGCTCCACAGTACCCAAAGCTAAGGAGGTCAGTGAGGGCTTGATTAGAGCCTTTTTACAAAATAATGAGAATATGCTAAATAAAGAATATGCTGATAATGCTTATATGTTTTAATTCCTCTGCGATCCACCTCACCCTCACGGGAGGCAGGTGCAGCGTGCAGGTCAACAGGCAGCTCTTCATACGTACTCTGCTCTAATCCTGGCAGGCTGGCTGGCACAGTTCCCTTCCCTCATGCCGCGCTGGAGAAGATGGAGGGAGGAGGTGGGTGGAGCCAACATTCACTAGACGTGGAGGAGGAAGAAGTTAAATCCTCCCCTGCTCTGAATGCTGGGGCCTCACTCACCTCCTCGGACGTGACATCACTGGCTGCTAGATGCCAGGCGGCAGGCGATAGCAACCAATGTGGCGGGCAGTAGAGGCCAAGACACAACAAGAGGGTCTTGGTGTCGCTTATGCTGATTCTGAATGTGAGACTCAGAGTCGGTAATATTTTCTCGGGGCGGGGTGTACAACTGCCCCGCTGCGCCCCCCCATATATCCTGAAACTCAGATATATTTTCTTTATTTTCCTTATATTGGCTCCTGCGGGTTTCTAACGCCTTTATTTTTATGCATGAAGGTGTCATATGAAGATCGGATGCTTAGCCTGTTTCTTTCTGTCTGAAAAGACTGACGTATGTCTGGGTTACAGCATGGGTGTGTTTTTCACCTAAAAATCCTATTGCAAAGTATACAAACACTTGAACACAAATACACAAATGCTGCTTTACATGCCATCATTTACTATTCCTTAGAGGTTACATTTTGCTGTGGTGTTATTTTATTGATTAGGTTGAGGCAAATGTATTCAATAAACCTCACATTAACACGATGGAAAGTAATACATACATTTATATCATGGAGATACAATTTAATGATATCATATTATCCCCTGGAATATATAGTAAAATTAAAGCTATAAAGTATTATGTTCCTACAGTCACTTGTTATTTAAAGGAAATAAGGAGATATAAAGCAGATATTTTTGCACAGCAAAATACTAATAAAGAAATGCACCTAAGTATGTGAGTGTGTGTTTGTGTGTATGGTAAGAGACAGATAGTTTGTACTTATTGAGCAGTGTTTAAACACTGTATTAAATAAGAGGAAATAACTTTAACTAGGTTTATTGAAATATCCCTGTAGCTCTATCCCTGTACCACAAGAACTATTTCTAGTTTGCTACTTGGCAATGACTTGACTATAATTGCCAGCTGTAACCAAAAATGTGACAGTTTTAGCATTCAAACAGGTGAGATGTGACATATTTAACGGGAGGCTTTTAGTAAATCTACTTTTAATAACTATGACAGAGTATGGGAACGGGATCTTTAAGAACATAAGTATTCAAACTACAATATGTCTTGAAAGATTCGTTGATCTTTAACTGCACTGCCCACTATTGTATTTGGCATGTTCATAAGACAGCCCTGTGCTAATATTGGGTCCAGTCACAAAAGGAATTCCCATACTATATTGAAATTATAGTTAACCACTTGACCTCGTAAGATTTACCCCCTTTCATGACCAGGCCATTTTTTGTGATACTGCACTACGTTAATTTAACTGACAATTGCGCGGTCATGTAATGCTGTACCCAAATAAATGTAATTTTTTCCCACAAATAGAGCTTTCTTTTGGTGGACAATTTTAAAAAATATATATATTTTTTTATTTTCTGCTATAAAACATATCCTATAAAAAAAATAAAAAAATTGAATTTCTTTATAAATTTAGGCCAATATGTATTCTGCTACATATTTTTGTTAAAAAAAATCCCAATAAGCAATAACCATTGATTGGTTTACACAAAAGTAATAGCTACAAACTATGGAATTTTTTATTTACTTTTTTTTACTAGTAATGGCAGAAATCAGCGACTTATAGCGGGACTGAGAAATTGCGTCAGATATTCTGAGACTAACTGACACTTTTTGGGAACCAGTGACACTAATAAAGTGATCAGTGCTAAAAATATGCACTGTCACTGTACTAATGACACTGGCTGGGAAGGGGTCACGCATCTATGGCAATCAAAGGGTTAACTGTGTGCCTAGCTAGTGTTTTACTGTACTGTGGGAGGTGCTTTTACTAGGGGAAGAGATGGAATTTATTTCCTGCTTTGCAGGTACACAAATTTAATCTCTTTACCCCTTGTATCTGCCTTGTTGAAATAGGCAGGTCGCAGTTCTGTCTCTCTGCAGGACGATCGGCAGGTGCCGCGGTACCTGATGATCAGCTATGAAGTTTTGGGAAGAATCCTGGACAGCCGCACTCAAAATTATTTTCGCCTTTATTGAATAAAAATCAACAAAAATACATGCCACAGCAGAACGTGCAGGAAAGCTGACGCATTTCACACTATAAACAGTGCTTAATCATAGCTGTAGCCGTAGCTATGATTAGGCACTGTTTGTAGTGTGAAACGCGTCAGTTTCCTGCACGTTCTGCTGTGGCATGTGTTTTTGTTGATTTTTATTCAATAAAGGCGAAAATAATTTTGAGTGCGGCTGTCCAGGATTTTTCCCAAAATTTCATTGCTATAAGCATTGCTGGCACCTGTGTCTTCCAGCCTGGAGGATAGGTCTGTTCCTGATTGATCTTCCTAGAGCGATATTTCTTTACCTGCTGATCAGCTCCCGCTGTGTGTAATCACAGAGGGAGCGAGCTGTCGGTGACGTGCATTCACGCCCCCCTACCCGGAAGTATCACATTACGTATATATACATGATTACATGATACACAGGTGCTGCCCTGTAGCAGTAATAATGCTATATGGCAGACCTGAACTGGTTAAAGAGACAATAAACTCTGCTTTAAAAAAATATATTCAAGTATATATTCTTAACTCAAAAACGTTCTTTCCATTGCTCCCAGCTTTCTCCAAATCTCCAAATCATTTTTTTTTTCCTGCTGTGATTTAGCTTCCTGTTAGAGGATGCCTACATTTGGTCCCCCGTGGTCCCACTGTATGTATGAATGCAGCCACCCTCTCTTGCTCACTCTCAATATGGCCTAGGGGCTATAGTAGTCACGGCCCATCCATTAGGGGCACATGGGCACAGCCCCCCTATTTATGCGTCCTACCCCCTGATCTACATACAGGGCGCCAGTGCATGGATTCCAATGGGAGCACGTGATTAGAGCCAGAGGCTTTAATAGGCTTCAAAAAAGGGTGGTCTTGGTGCGCAGAGCACTGCGTTCCAAGCCCACCCAGTTGTGTGACAATAGCGAATGAACATTCGCTATTTTCACACTGAATTGCCTCCCTGCCAATCAGGAACCGTGTCATGAGACCCGTTTTCCCGATTGACCAAATCACCAGGCGATCCTATTGGATGTCTAGGAGGATGAGGAGGGAGGAGGAGAGAGGAGAGAGGAGAGCATGGCTTGGAGGAGAAGACCGACTGACTCACCAGCCACCACTGTGACCATGGATAGCTCACCCGCAGTGGCTCAGCTATCTGGCACTCCCCGGCTCGGACAGGGGAGAAAGGGGAGATTGGAGTGTCATCCCGGGCAGGTAAGGAGGCCGTCCGTCTCGTGGGGGTGGAATGGCCTCGTCTCTCGTGGGGGGTGGCGTTGGTTTACTGCCCCCCCAAATTATCAAGCACCATCTGCCACTGGGCTATAGTCTATGCGATGTGTAGTGTGCATGCACATGACCGCAACTAACATGTACTGCTTGTTCCAAGCAAATTAACAGAATTCGAGGTTCAGGAGCTCATGAAGGACAATACAAGGAGGCAGAAAACCACAGTAAGAAACAATTTCATGAAAACAGATTACAGGACCATTAAGTAGAGGATTATTATTGGAGAATAAGAATATGGTTTAGTGTCACTTTAAGGGAACTGCTGTAGTTATGTTGTTAAAGCATACATAAAACAACATTTTCTTTTTTAGTATTGCTATGAGTAGGGAAGGGATAGGACCTCTGTCAGGTTTTTTAGGCTGTCTGTGTCCCTGATGTGGAGATTCACCATGATATTTGTTCATGAAGAGAAAAAGTGAGAGGAAATCCAAAATGTTAGAGTTGTCACCACAGGAAGGGATGAGGGCAAATCTTACAATAGGAATACTTGTTCCTATCACAGCTATCCAATATAAGAATTCTGTTCACTTTGGAGAGATTTCGTTTCATGAAGGTCAGTTTCCCACAGTGGGACATAGGCAGCAAAAAATAACCTGACAGGGATTTTTGCCATTTCATCTAAAACACGTTTTAGGCTCACACTATTGTCTTAGAGCACTGTTGCTCATTGCATTCCCATTATATCATATTCTGGAAACTGAGGAATAGGGTTTTTGCATTTTAAATACACATTTTTTTTTTAAACTAAGGTTATCACTAACAAACAGAACATGTTGTTCTGGACAACTTGGTGGGCTAAAGGCAAATAAGGAAATAAAAAGTAACAGACTTATTGAGCAGATCAAGAGGTAAAAATTATAGAAAAAAGCCTTTAAAATTAATTTTGTTTGTGCTCTGTAAAGTGGCCTGTGCATTAGGCACATCTGATTCCTGCATCATAGACACTAAGGAAATGATGGTGATCCTTGGCACCCCAGATCTTTTGGATCTACATTTCCCATGATGCTCCACTACACTGCAGAGTGCATGAGCATCAAAGGAAATGTAGTTCCAAAATGTTCGCCATCACTGCACTAAGGGCTCATTCACAGTAGTGGTTGGGGGTTGTTAATACCCCGTGGTTGAGCTGCGCCTTTATTGCCCCTCAATCGCTAACCTTTTGACTGCAGAGGCAGTGGCCGGGGGCATATACATGACGTGGCTGCAATGCTTTGCTTTGCAAACAGAATGATACTCCCTTTCACTTTCTGGGGACATAGCACCCACCGAACTTGACCCATTCAAGTAAATGGGGTCGTTCAGCAAGCGCACTACAACCGGTTGTGGTGGGATAGTGAGGGGATCAAGGAGTTAAAGCAGGTGGTGAGGAGGCGATACAACACCCAACACCTCCCTCCTTGCATGTCAAATACTACTGAAGAGTGATTCGAATATAGATTGCTCTTCAGAGAGCACCACTAGTGTGAACAAACCCTTAGGGGAATTTATAAAAACAGTAGCAGCCAGAATCTGAGGCAGCTGTGTATGGCAACCAATCAGCTCATCGTTTTCATTTTCATAGCTTGATTGAACAAGCTGAAGATAGAAGCTGACTGGTTACCATGAACAGCTGATCCAGAATATGCTTGCTTCTACTGAGGTTTGAACATGTCTGGGGCATACAATATGTTTGCTGAGGATTGGCGGGGGGGGGGGGGGGGTAGGCTTAAAGCGGGGTTCCACCCACATTTTGAACATTATCTCTATGCATTCTCTTCCTTGCCTAGATGCTGACATGCTGTGTAAAAAAATTTAAATCGCCGTAATTACCTTTTTTTTCTAATCTTCTTAGCACTTCCTGGTTTTCCTCCCATGGGAGTAGGCGTGTTTCTAGCCTCTCCCAGACCTCCCACAGTCCCCTGGAAGCTAGTCACAGGCTTCCCAGCATGCATTGTGCAACAGCATCAGCACAACATCTCGGTGAATGCTGGGAGCACAGCATTCACCGCATCCAGGAAATACATGCTTGTGGGCTTCAAATGCCCACAATGAAGATGGAAACCGCCTTCAGTGAATTTTATAAGTTATTCTTTACAACGAAATCGGACACAGGCGGACTTATTACACAGAACATGTGAGTAGATAATCATGAGAAGAAAAGTTTGTGAATGAACTCCAAAAAAAAAAAAACGATAGATAGGTGGACCCCCGGTTTAAGTGTTATTTACCTATGGCCATTTAAGTCCCTTCCCATTTTTAACACAATTTGACCGATTTGACTATACCACTGTTTTTGTCAAAACCAGTTCTTTGGGGGGGGGGGGATTGACCCCTGGTGCCAGATGTGCGAGGTACGCCACTGGAGTTAGGCACTGCAAAACAAATACATTCAAGCACAGAAAATCCCATCAAAAGAAGCTGCTAACACTCCAAGCATAATGAGCTTGCAGGGCCTAATTGCTAGGGGTGCAAGCTTAAGCTGCTAGTGTGATAACTATCATAACTAAAGGGAAAAGGGACATTGTTATGGAACTGAATATATGACTGCTGGGGGGTAATTAATAGATCTGCACTTATGGATCCTTAGAGTTGTAGATTTTTGGGGGGGGGCAGAGAGCTTGCTCAAATTTTTATCATTTAGACACCCATGGCTAGAAGAGATAAAAGGAACTTGCCATGTCGTGGTGAATTGTGGATGTGGCAAAATTGCACACAGTGGGAGGGGCTTAAAACCTGAGTCTATATACAGAGTGCAGGTACTTATCTGATAGTTTCTTGAAACTATCAATGCCCCCCCGTTGGGACCACCGCCTGTGGAGGGGAATTCCACATCCTTGCCACTCTTACAGTAAAGAACCCTCTACATAGTTTAAGGTTAAACCTCTTTTCTTCGAATTTTAATGAGTGGCCACGAGTCTTGTTAAACTCCCTTCTGCGAAAAAGTTTTATCCCTATTGTGGGGTCACCAGTATGGTACCTGTATATTGAAATCAGATTCCCTCTCAAGCGTAGGGATGAGCTGAACACCCCCTCGGTTTGGTTCGCACCAGAACCTGCGAACGGAGCGAAAATTCGCACGAACATTAGAACTCCATTGACGTCTATGGGACTCGAACGTTCGAAATCAAAAGTGCTCATTTTAAAGGCTAATTTGCATGGTATTGTCCTAAAAAGGGTTTGGGGACCCAGGTCCTACCCCAGGGGACATGTATCAATGCAAAAAAAAGTTTTAAAAACGGACGTTTTTTTGGGAGCAGTGATTTTAATGATGCTTAAAGTAAAAAAAAAAAAAGTGAAATATTCCTTTAAATATCGTACCTGGGGGGTGTCTATAGTATGCCTGTAAAGTGGTGCGTGTTTCCCATGCAGTCCCTGCACAAAATGACATTTTTAAAGGAATAAAAGTCATTTAAAACTGATTGCGGCTTTAATGTAATGTCGGGTCCTGGCAATATGGATGAAAATCAGTGAGACAAACAGCATGGGTACCCCCCAGTCCATTACTAGGCCCTTTGGGTCTTGTATGGATATTAAGGGGAACCCCACACCCAAATTAACAAAAGGAAAGGTGTGGGGCCCCCAGACCCTATATACTCTGAACAGCAGTATACAGGCGTTGCAAACAAGACAGGGACTGTAGCTTTGTTGTTAAGTAGAATCTGTTTGTAATTTTGAACTGGTACATTTTTAACGTGTTTAGCTCCAGCCAAAAAAATCTATTTTAAGATTTTTGGAAAACATAGGGAAGGGTTATCACGCCTGTGACATTTGTTTTGCTGTCTGTGCTCCTCCTGTTCTTACAAGCTATCAGCATGATCATTGAGGAGGAAGAGGATAATTACTCAGCAGCTGTGCTGTGCTTTTACCATGCACCTTACCGCTGACCGCCCTGTCCAGCGAGGCCAAGACATTGCCTTCCACATGCCGGTAGAGAGCTGGAATCGCCTTCCGTGAGAAAAAGTGGCGTTTGGGAACCTGCCACTGAGGAACCGCACATTCCACAAACTCACGGAAGGGGGCAGAGTTTACCAACTGAAAAGGTAGCAGTTGAAGTGCTAGCAATTTTGCCAAGCTAGAATTCAACCGCTGGGCATGTGGATGGCTGGGAGCGAACTTCTTTTTGCGGTGTAGCAGCTGGGGCAGGGAAATTTGCCTGGTACAATCTGACGTCGGTGTACCGATAGCAGATTGCCCGCAAGTGCTTGGCTGTGACACATCTAATTCTACACCTTCATTCCTCTCAGTGCATGTCTCAGAGAGGACTGAAGGTATAGTGGGATTGGAGATCCCAGCTGAGGAGGAGTAAGTAGAGGTCCTCTTTGTTTTTTGGTGTGGGTCTTTTAGGTACGCTTGCCAACGAACTGCATGGCAGGTCAACATATGTCTGGTCAAGCATGTGGTGCCCAAGTGGGAGATGTTTTGGCCACGCGAGATACGCTTGAGACATATGTTGCAAATAGCAGCGGTGCCATCTGATGCACTCGTCTCAAAAAAGGCCCACACCAAAGAACTTTTGGAATAACACGCAGAGACAGCATTGCCCTGCAAATGCGGAGCTCTGAGGTGGGATGCAGTCAGTGTGCTGCCCTTAGGCTGGCCCCTGGAGGGCATCCTGCCTCGTCGGTGATGTGCCTCCTCCTCCTTCTCCTCTCTCCTATCAGGCACCCACTTTGAGTCAGTGACCTCATCATCCTCTCCCTCCTCATCACTGGAGCAAACCTGGCAGTATGCTGCAGCAGGGGGAACATGACTGCCAGATTTCTGTCCTTCTTGGGCACCCCCTCTGTCCGTGCTCACGTTACTGCCTTCATCTAGCTCAGTATCATCATCAGAGCCTTCTAAATGCTGGGCATCCTCCTGGAGCATGTACCCAACACTGTGGTCAAACAGTTCGAGGGACTTCTCAGGAGGACATGGTGGGGCTAGGGAAGGAGTCACTGATGCCATTGAGCGAAGGGAAGAGGCCGCGTTGGCAGGTGCTTTGCCAGACAAAGTACCCTGAGCATGGGTGAGAGAGGATGAGGAGGATGATGACGGCTTGGTCATCTACTCGACCAAGTCTTCCGCATGTTACGGCTCAACATGGCCAGCTGCCGAAAAAAAGGCCAAGCGTGTTCCACGGCCAGGTGCTGATGAGGATGCACCGTGTCCATGACCAGCACTGTTGCCTCTAGACACTGCTTGCCCTCTTTTATTGGCTTGTGGCTGTCTGCCTCTCCTTGTTGGCCTTCCAGACATACTAATGGCCTGCAGTGAGATGTAGCTGCACTAAGCTGGGATATATATATATATATATATATATATATATACTGATACTGCAGCTAGCAAAATCAATGAGTATGAGAACACCACCAATCTTCTACAGGTAGCTTTAGCTGAACACTGTGCAGAGGTCGCACTACACTAACTTGTAGCTTTAGCTCAACACTGTGCAGAGGTCGCACTACACTAACTTGTAGCTTTAGCTGAACACTGTGCAGAGGATGCACTACACTAACGTGTAAATATTGTAGCTGCCTGCAGTAATGATAAAATCAGGAAAACACCACCAACCTTCTACAGGTAGCTTTAGCTCAACACTGTGCAGAGGTCGCACTACACTAGCGTGTAAATAATGTAGCTGCCTGTGGTAGTGATAGGATCAGGAAAACACCACCAACCTTCTACAGGTAGCTTTAGCTCAACACTGTGCAGAGGTCGCACTACATTAACTTGTAGCTTTAGCTGAACACTGTGAAGAGGTCGCACTACACTAACTTGTAGCTTTAGCTGAACACTGTGCAGAGGTCGCACTACACTAACTTGTAGCTTTAGCTGAACACTGTGCAGAGAACGCACTACACTAACATTTAAATAATGTAGCTGCCTGCGGTAGTGATAGGATCAGGAAAACACCACCAACTTTCTACAGGTAGCTTTAGCTGAACACTGTACAGAGGTCGCACTACACTAACTTGTAAATAATGTAGCTGCCTGCGGTAGTGATAGGATCAGGAAAACACCACCAACCTTCTACAGGTAGCTTTAGCTGAACACTGTGCAGAGGTCGCACTACACTAACGTGTAAATAATGTAGCTGCCTGCGGTAGTGATAGGATCAGGAAAACACCACTAACCTTCTACAGGTAGCTTTAGCTGAACACTGTGCAGAGGTCGCACTACACTAACTTGTAGCTTTAGCTGAACACTGTGCAGAGGTCGCACTACACTAACTTGTAGCTTTAGCTGAACACTGTGCAGAGGACGCACTACACTAACGTTTAAATAATGTAGCTGCCTGTGGTAGTGATAGGATCAGGAAAACACCACCAACCTTTTACAGGTAGCTTTAGCTGAACACTGTGCAGAGGTCGCACTACACTAACCTGTAAATAATGCAGCTGCCTGCGGTAGTGATCGGATCAGGAAAACACGACCAACCTTCTACAGGTAGCTTTAGCTGAACACTGTGCAGAGGTCGCACTACACTAATGTGTAAATAATGTAGCTGCCTGCGGTAGTGATAGGATCAGGAAAACAACACCAACCTTCTACAGGTAGCTTTAGCTGAACACTGTGCAGAGCTCGCACTACACTAACGTGTAAATAATGTAGCTGCCTGCGGTTGTGATAGGATCAGGAAAACACCACCAACCTTCTACGGGTAGCTTTAGCTGAACACTGTGCAGAGGTCGCACTACACTAACTTGTAGCTTTAGCTGAACACTGTGCAGAGGTCGCACTACAATAACTTGGAGCTTTAGCTGAACACTGTGCAGAGGTCGCACTACACTAACTTGGAGTTTTAGCTGAACACTGTGCAGAGGTCACACTACACTAACTTGGAGCTTTAGCTGAACACTGTACAGAGGTCGCACTACACTAACTTGGAGCTTTAGCGGAACACTGTGCAGAGGTCGCACTACACTAACTTGGAGTTTTAGCTGAACACTGTGCAGAGGTCGCACTACACTAACTTGGAGCTTTAGCTGAACACTGTGCAGAGGTCACACTACACTAAAAAATAATGTATCTGCCTGTGGTAGTGATAAGATCAGAAAAACACCACCAATCTTCTACAGGTAGCTTTAGGTGCACACTGTGCAGAGGACGCACTACACTAACTGTAAATACTGTAGCTAATAGGACTAATAGGATCAGAAGAACACCAGCAATTTTCTTCAAATACTGTAACAACACCTGCCTGCCTGTCAGTAGGAAGATAATAACAGGAACGCATCTAGCTAAACTGAATACAGTATATATATATATATATATATTACAACACCTGGGATGCATATATATACACAATACACTGTAAGTGCAGCTAACTGACTGACTGTCCTGCCTAATCTATCTAACTTAAATCAAATGACACTGTCTCTCTGTCTCTCAACGCCGGAACACACTACACAGGACCGACGTGCAGGCGGCCTTATATAGTGTGGGGAGTGTACTAAACCTCCTGAGCCATAATTGGCCAAAGCCACCCTGGCTTTGGCTAATTACAGCTCTCTGTACAGACAGCGCTGTGATTGGCCAAGCATGCAGGTCATAGTGCATGCTTGGCCAATCTTTAGCCAGCAATGAACGGCGATGCCGCAGTGAATTATGGGCCGTGATGCGCCACTCGAATTTGGCATGAACGGCCTATATCATTCGCAATTCGGCGAACGGTCGAACAGACGATGTTCGAGTCGAACACAGGTTCGACTCGAACGCGAAGCTCATCCCCACTCAAGCGTCTCTTCTACAGAGAGAATAAGATTAGTACCTCTCCTCATAACTATATCCTCCAGACCCTTTATTAGCTTTGTTGCCCTTCTTTGTACTCGCTCCATTTCCAGTACATCCTTCCTGAGGACTGGTGCCCAGAACTAGACAGCATACTCAAAGTGCGGCCGGACCAGAGTCTTGTAGAGCAGGAGAATTATTGTTATATCTCTGGAGTTGATCCCCTTTTTAATGCATGCCAATATTCTGTTGGCTTTGTTAACAGCAGCTTGGCATTGCATGCCATTGCTGATCCTATCATCTACTAGGACTCCCAGGTCCTTTTCCATCCTAGATTCCCCCAGAGGTTCTCCCCCCAGTGTATAGATTGCATTCATATTTTTGCCACCCAAATGCATTATTTTACATTTTTCTACACTGAACCTCATTTGCCATATAGTTGCCCACCCCATTAATTTGTTCAGATCTTTTTACAAGGTTTCCACATCCTGCGGAGAAGTTATTGCCCTGCTTAGCTTAGTATTGTCCGCAAATACAGAGATTGAACTGTTTACCCCATCCTCGAGGTCGTTTATGAACAAATTAAATAGGATTGGTCCCAGCACAGAACCCTGGGGGACCCCACTACCCACCCCTTACCGTTCCAAGTACTCCCCATTTATCACCACCGTCTGAAATTGCCCTTGTAGCCAGTTTTCAATCCATGTACTCACCCTATGGTCCATGCCAACGGACCTTATTTTGTACAGTAAACGTTTATGGGGAACTGTGTCAAATGCTTTTGCAAAATCCAGATATACCACGTCTATGGGCCTTCCTTTATCTAGATGGCAACTCACCTCCTCATAGAAGGTTAATAGATTGGTTTGGCAAGAATTATTCTTCATGAATCCATGCTGATTACTGCTAATGATACCGTTCTCATTACTAAAATCTTGTATATAGTCCCTTATCATCGCCTCCAAGAGTTTACATACTATTGATGTTAGGCTAACTGGTCTGTAATTCCCAGGGATGTAATTTGGGTCCTTTTTAAATATTGGTGCTACATTGGCTTTTCTCCAATCAGCTGGTACCATTCCAGTCAGTAGACTGTCAGTAAAAATTAGGAACAATGGTCTGGCAATTACTTGACTGAGTTCCCTAAGTACCCTTGGGTGCAAGCCATCTGGCCTGGGTGATTTATTAATGTTAAGTTACCCAAGTCTAATTTTAATTCTGGCCTCTGTTAACCATGGAGGTGCTTTCTGTGATGAGTCATAAGGTTAAACACTGCAGTTTTGGTTACTAAAGCTCCCCGATTCCCTCGTGAAGACTGAGGAGAAGAATAAATTCAATAACTTCGCCATCTCCCCATCCTTTGTAACCAGATGTCCTTCCTCATTCTTTATGGGGCCAATATGGTCTGTCCTCCCTTTTTTACTGTTTACATACTTAAAGAATTTCTTGGGATTTTTTTTGCTCTCCTCCGTCTTTCATGTTCTATCTTAGCCGTCCTTATTGTACCCTTACCTTTCTTGTTGCATTCTTTATAAAGTCTGAATGCTGATGATGATCCCTCAACCTTGAAGAGGAACGTGTGAAAATACGGAGGGTGGGACTTTGAATGAAGCAACCCTTATTTCCCCTTTCCCCCCCTTCCCCCCCCCCTTTCCCTTTCCTTTTTTCCCCCTCCTTCCTTCCTTTCTCCCCCACCCCTTTTCTCTATTTCCCGCTCTCTCTGTCTCCCCCCTTTCCCCCCCTCATTTTCCTGTCCTTTTTCTTTCTTCCCTTGGCTCACTGTTCACACATTACAATTTTCTTTTTTAGTCGATCCTCGATTGCTGCGACTGCCTCGGGTATCGCCCCTCCCCCAGTCCAGATTGCTACTGCGGCCCTACCACCATATGAGCACTACATCAAACCTCAGCAAGTAAGCTTCGGTTACAGGGGGTGACACCCCACCCCTAACCTTGTCTTTCTTCCTAACGTCATTTTTTTTACATCTACATTATTTTTACAGATATTACACATGCTTGCTCCTGACGAGTGGCATAAAGCCACGAAACGCGTAGAGCTATCGATTGCCATGTTTTAATGAACTTTACCAAGATTTTTCAAGCCACAATGTATTTATCTCCTCGAATCGAATGAGACCATAGGTCCCGCAAGTTATACCATATGAAGTAATGCATATACCCTTTTGTCTGATGATGAACTAAGGAATTTGATGTTTTATAATATGTGAGATTACCATCGTTTTTTACATGTTGTCCAGTATATATTATTGTTATTATTATACATGTTCACATGGATGATCCTTAATGGCTCAATCAGTGTATATATATGTTATTTTGTACCAGTGTTACCAGAACTATATTTATATATATATATTTGTATCTCATCCAGCTCTCCAATAAAATTCCCTTTTTTCATCTAAATATTTATTTGCTGTCTGGTGCTTCATTCAAAGTCCCACCCTCCGTGTTTTCACACGTTCCTCTCCAAACGCATATGGGATGGATATGCATGACCTCACCAGATCATGATATCAATTAAAGTCCCTAGGGATGGAAACACGTGACCACATCATGCCGTGCATTCCTGAAAGTCCCTAATCCCCCAAACCTTTTGAATATATTTAGGGATGGAAGCACACGGACTAGATCCATGAGTCTATTTATATGATCCCCCTTGCCCTTGATGACCTATGTTTAGTCTCCCCTGTTTTTATCTTGATCACTCTTGTATCAATATCATAACCCCTTTACTATTTTTTATTGATCGAATTGCTTATTAATGCCCTATGGTGTATTATGATTGGTTTGTTTATGCCTATGGTGGTCCCACCTGGGCTGCGCCGCTTCTGGCTTCTCCTCTTTCTGGGAGCTGGGACGCGCCTTCCGGGCGCCTCTCCCCCCGCCATCAGATTGTCGGGGAGGATGGGTGCGCCGCTACTGCGCGTCAATGTCACACACGGCATCTTCCTGATGCTGCCACGCACAGGCTGTGTATCCCACACTCGTGCACCATAGAGGAGCTGTTTGTTTGTCGATGCCGGAGACCCGGCCACTCGGCGCAGCTGTTGCTCCTCCCGGTGCACGGCGTGACATTGATGGATCCTCCTGAAGCGGGTATATTTATAGGGGCGGTCCTTGGGTGGTCTCGGCACTCTAGGCTTTCTACACCTAGATTTTTACACGTCCTGGCAACTCACTACCCTCTTGGTTCCCTCTCCATAGGGCTCCTCATCCTCACCAGGTAATTTTGGTATCACTCATATCACCTCTTTGTGATTTTTCACCCTCACCATTTTGGCTTACTTTTATCTTCACCATCACCCGACATCCCCCTTCCCATCCCCTACACAACCCTATTCACTCCCTACCCACTACTCACTCCCCCCTTTTCTCTTCTCTCTCCCTTTTCTTTCTCCCTTTACTCTCCTTCTTCCCTTTCCCCCTCCTGCCCCCCTCCCCCTCTTCCCCCTTTTTTCCCTTTTCCCCCCTTCCCTTTCCTTTTTTCCCCCCCTCCTTTCTTCCTTACTTGCTTCCCCCCCTTTTCTCTATTTCCCACTCTCTCTGTCTCCCCCCCCTCATTTTCCTGTCCTTTTTCTTTCTTCCCTTGGCTCACTGTTCACACATTACAATTTTCTTTTTTAGTCAGTCCTCGATTGCTGCGACCGCCTCGGGTATCGCCCCTCTCCCAGTCCTCGGGACCTTCTACCTCAGGTCCCGTTTAGAGCTGTGTCCAGATTGCTCGTGTGGCCCTACCACCATATGAGCACTACATCAAACCTCAGTAAGTAAGCCTCGGTTACAGGGGTTGACACCCCACCCCTAACCTTGTCTTTCTTCCTAACGTCATTTTTCTTACATCTACATTATTTTTACAGATATTATACATGCTTGCTCCTGAAGAGTGGCATAAAGCCACGAAACGCGTAGAGCTATCGATTGCCATGTTTTTTATCAACTTGTTGTCCGGTGCTTCATTCAAAGTCCCACCCTCTGTGTTTTCACACGTTTCTCTCCAAACGCATATGGGATGGATATGCATGACCTCACCAGATCATGATATCAATTAAAGTCCCTAGGGATGGAAACACATGACCCCATCATGTGTTGCATTCCTGAAAGTCCCTACTTCCCCAAACCTTTTGATCCCTCAACCTTGTATTTTTTGAAGGCCTGCTCTTTTGCTTTTATATGCATTTTTACGTTGGTGTTAAGCCACCCAGGACTTTGGTTCGCTCTTTTAAATATATTACCCAATAGAATGCATTGGCTAATGCCCTTATTTAATATGCTCCTAAAGCAAACCCATCTCTCCTCCGTGTTCTTTGTTCCTAAGATTTTATCCCAATTTATGTCTTCTAGCAAGGTTCGTAGTTTGGGGGAAGTTGGCTTTTGAAATTCAGTGTCTTTGTATTACCCTTATGTTTCCTATTTGTGTGATTTATACTGAAGCCAATTGACCTGTGATCTCTGTTACCCTCTGTTAGGGATCAGGAGTGGATAATGCATAGGGGTCTGGTGCATGTAAGGTAGTGGAGAGGTCAGAGGTATAGACAACCCTGAAACCCCTATGATTCGTGTTGCCAGTAACCCCTTATTCATACACACTGTATACATGTACATACACACACACTGTATACACAAACATACACATATACTGTATACAAACTGCATACATACATACTATTAGACCCATATACAAACTGTATACATACCCAAATTAGATAATAAAATGTAACTCAATGTATTGTGAATTAAGTCAATGGCTTACCAGGCAAACACATAATAGATTGGCCATAGTATTGGCACTGACTGATATACAGGGTAATCACCGGCAGAATATAAAGCAGCAATATGGAAATGACTGAATACTTAAGGAGATTAATGGGGTGCAGCAATAGTAATGGGGGGAGGGCAGTCTCTAGTATGATTCTTTGGCTGGCTACCGTTGGGGCCCTATAAGAATGTTGGTGAAAATCCCTTTTGAGAACCTGCAGGCAATGAATAAATGGTGAGTATCGGCTTGTTTCAGTATAGTTATGGGTGGATGCAATCAGTTATGGATGCAGTTCAATATTTCTGTTCAACTTAGACTCTTTGGAAGGGGTATAGTATGGTATTGATAATGGGAGTGCTGCGTTAAATTGGGTGTAGCAGGGTTCTGAGGCCTATGGCTGGATTCACACCTATGCATTTTTTGTGCTTTTTGCATTTTGCAGATTTGCACTACAGTCCATTTAACATGGTTTCCTATGGAACATGTTCTGTAGTGCAAATCTGCAAAATGCTAAAAGCACTAAAAATGCATAGGTGTGAATCCAGCCCAAATGTCCTGCTTTCACTTGCTCTGTGTGTAACAATAGAAAGAAACATGGGCTTGTGGCCCTCTCACTGACTCCTGGGCTTAGCAGTCTGCTCTTGCGATAGAAGGGGCCCCCTCAATTCCAATATGGTGTAGCAAGAGTCCAGTGATCTGTAGCAGTGAGGCTGGGTATGCTCGGGTCTCTTGGCAGCAATGAGAGATGAATATGTGATGCAGGCAAAGCTGCCAGATGTGCATAGCTCAGAGCCCGAATAGATTGGCCTCCCTGCAGACAAGGTCCCTTGGATGCATCTCTCAGGGGTGATTCTACTTAAGTCCCCCTTGGCTCCTCCTGTGCCCCAATCTGTAGTTCAGAAACCTAGCTCTTCCTTCACATGGCTGTTGCTCTGGACTACACCTTCCAAGATTCCTAGCATCCTGCATTTAAGTTTTGGCTTTAGTCCCCGCCCCCCCCTACAGACTGGAGGAGAATGGTGCAGCATAATTTCAGTATCTCAGCAAAAGGGAAACAGAATATAAGAAATATCCCTATCTCCTTAGTGCAGCATTCAGGAACCTGGCTAGATCTATATAAACACACACAATCACTTATCTATACAATCGCATGGCTGGCTGTCCCCTCATCTGCTCTCTCAGTGGGAAAGCAAGGGGGTGTCAGTGTTAAGGAATTGTGACTTGATTAGCTACAGTCTATTGGAAGCTGGTTGTCTCCTTCTGGTTCAGACAGCCAGCCCCTTGTTTGTCCTCCTCCAGTCCTACCTCTGTCCTCCAGCGAGGTATATTCCTCAGCTGACATGCCTATCTCAGGAGGCACCAGAAGCAGAAACACATCATTCTCACCTAGGTGAACATGGAGGCAGGGGACAGGGTGGAGTGAAAAACTAAATAAATAAGGAATTACAAAAAATGTATTTTCACCTTTGTGAGAGGGAAGGAATCCATTGAGGCAAAGTCTACCTTGTGAGTGAGGGTCTGATCTAACAGGTGCAAAGTTAAAAGCAATAATGCAAAACAGGATCAGAATGAAAGAAAACATGTACTGCAGAATAATGAAAGCTGTCCCAAAATATGAAGCTGCAGAGACATGGACTTTTTATGGCAATGTTTCTGTGACTGTGCACGGGCGCCACTCCCCCATCCATGCGCCCAGCCCCTTTCAGGATGCCGGACGCATGGATTCCTATGGCGGGGGTGGGAGGGGGGGTGTATATTTTGAAGCACCTGATTAGAGCCAGAGGCTCTAATAGGCTTCAAAGTAGGGTGGGCTTGGGGCGCAGAGAGTGCCCATCAAATGCAGCCACCTGTGCCCATCATATGCAGCCACTGAGCCCATCAAATGCAGTCACCTGTGCTCACTGAACCACCACCCCCCACGCGCGCGGACGGATTGCGGCTCCGGCACCCCCGTGGATCGTGACTCCAGCACCAAACCCCCCCACGGATTGTGGCTCTGGCACCCCCCACCCCCTGGGTGCCTGGCGTTTAGGAAGAGGAGCGAGGAGGCTCGCGCTGGAGCCGCCTTTCTGAGAGGATCTGTTGCAGACAATGCTGCAGTAATTCGCCTCAGCTCTTTCAGAGCCGCGTGGGGGGGAGGGGGTGGGGGGTGCCGGAGCCGCGATCCACGGGGGGGGTTCTGTTGCCGGAGCCGCAATCCGCCCTTGCGCGGGGGGGTTCGGTGGGCACAGGTGGCTGCATATGATGGGCTCAGTAACTGCATATGATGGGCACAAGCGACTGCATTTGATGGGCAAGTGGCTGCATTTGATAGGCAAGTGGCTGCATATGATGGGCACAGGTTGCTGCATTTGATGGGCACAATGGCTGCATTTTATGGGCACAAGTGGCTGCATATGATGGACACAAGTGGCTGCATATGATGGGCACAAGTGGCAGCATTTGATGGGCACAAGTGGCAGCATTTGATGGGTACAGGTGGCTGCATTTGATGGGCACAATGGATGTGTTTGATGGGCACAATGGCTGCGTTTGATGTGCACAAGTGGCTGCATTTGATGGGCACAAGTGGCTGCGTTTGATGGGCACAATGGCTGCATATGATGGGCACAAGTGGCTGCATTTGATGGGCACAGTGGCTGCATATGGTGGGCACAAGTGACTGCATATGATGGGCACACGTGGCTGCGCTTGATGGGCACAATGGCTGCATTTGATGGGCACAGTGAGGCTGCAACTGATTTTTCAGTTTGTTTGCGCCCCCCAAAAAATTTTGATCACCAGCCGCCACTGCTCCATAGTATAGGCTTTTTTAAGATTTAATAAAACAGAGAGTCTAGCTGAGAACCACTACTTCAGTAAAACAGTTCAGAACACAGATACTTGTGATTTTCCTCATAAACATCATCCTTCTCAGTGACATCCATGGAAGCTCTGAAAATATGGCCAACAGCTGGAGGGATCCAAAGCCCAAGGACATTAGGCCCAGTATCTGGATGTTTTGGAAGCTGCACACTAATAGGCTGTGGTCTAGCTGCTCGCATGCTGGTTCTGAAGAATTTATACTCCCCGGACATGTCCAGGATCCCAGGCAGGATGGGTTACAGAGGTATGTGTCTGCATCTAATCATGGTGAGTGAATGAGTTGGTATCAACTTTAGATCTACCAACAACTGTGTAATACTTTCCTGGTCATCAGCACAGTTAGGCCCTCATATTGGATAGTTTTGGTGGATCTAAAGGGAAGTATACAGAAATTGTAAAATCAGATTGTAACATCTATGACTATGATATGAGAATCACATATGGGGTTGCTATGGCACTGCTGCGTTGTTGCTGACAAGTAACATTTTAGTGCCAGCTGTTAAATTTTGAAAAGATTTGTCCAGATCTGGCTTTATATGTGCCTGCAGAATAGAAATTGTACTGAGGTTCAAGCAGCAAGATCCCTTTCCTGCCTAATGGCCATCTTATTTACAGTTTGTTTGTATGTGTCGTTATCTGCTTGCAATAGACAGGTAAGAACGTCTACTTAGCAATATAAAAGTCTCTCTGATATATAGTACTGCAGTCTTACTGAGTGACAGAAAGACATCTCTGCAAACCACACCTGCTAATAATACCATGCACTTAGAACAGGGTCACAGTCACCTTTGACCAATTCTTACTTGGCAACAGCTACCTCACTTCCCACTTAAGCTGAAGTAAGTCCATGTGCAGAAGGGCCTCGTCAACATATTAAAGTGGAAAGATGTTTGGATTAGCAAGAAAACCTATTTCAAATCTCAGATAATAAAATGTCCTACTTAAAGCTAATAGCAACTTTCATCTTACATCTTAGACCTCATCTCCAGCTGATGTGCCGTTACAGATCAAGCGCTTAGCTTGATAAATGCTTCTTATTGGCCTCTTGGTATTGCTGAGTGACAGGGCAGTTGAATACAAACTAGCCTGTTAAAGGTGATTATCTGTCTAAAGACGGAAGAGGATGAGCACAGGACAACCTTGTTTGTCATTTTGCTCACTTAATCGGACAAAGCTAATAAGTCTAAGAGCTTTGCTACAATAAAGAAAAATAAAACGAAAAGCAGCTTTCAAACAAATTACACCATGGCAAAGTGCAGGAGCCAGTAGAAGCAAAGCCAACTTTCCTGCAGAAGTCATCTGTATTTTTCCAGCAACACTGAAGTTGGAGAACTGCATGTTCACTAATGTGCTTTTTAATTCAGGCTCTAATAGAAAAGCAACAAAGGAGAGCATAATTGCATGTCTTCAATACAAAGAAAATATGTTAAAAGGCGATTATACATACATAAAATACTGTAATAAAATACTGTACAATATAACCTTATGTTTGTATCTGGGTGAAAACTATTCTTTTATGTTACCAGCTAGTTCAGGCTGTTAAGGAGCTGAGTATGGGTTAATCACAGAAAAAAAAAAAGGAAGTTGACTGTAGGGTATAATAGTCTCCCTTTTTGCAATTTTATATAGATATAGTCTGTTCCAACATGTTCCTAAAACTATTCTTGCTGTATAAACAAGTTACTAGTCCCTGCTTTGTTAGCTTGTACATTTGGTGCATCTCTAGGCAAACAGCTAAATACACCGTTGAAATACTCATATGAGAGCTGTTTTACTTGCGAAAAGGATTTATATTTTTTTCCCATCCAGTCCAGAGATTTACACAGCTTTTCCACTCTACAGCAGTCCTGTTCAGAAGGAAAGGAAACCTGATCTAACTCTACTGCAGTTACACTTTCACTTACAGTTCTCCACGCCGTGACTGGATAATGAATAAGGAAACAGCACAGTGATGAGCTCTTCACTGTGTTACTCTGATCTTCCCTCCTATTAGCATGCTCTTTGTGCTACAACACATCTCTCTGCTGCATAGTGGCTGCAAGAGAGTAATAAGTCAAATTCAGGTACCTACACTGCTAACATTTCAAAAATACATTTGCAGATGTATTAAATACAGAGCTGTATTAATTTGTATCTTTTATATCTGTCTGGAGTTCCGCTTTAGGAATGCCTTGGGAAGAAATATATATTTTTCACAAAGTCACAAAAGAAAATGTAAATAAATGTACATCTTTTGCAGTCAGATATGCACACCAGAACAAACAGAATCCCTCATAAGAAATTCTAGAACTCAAGCTGGCCATACACTGGACAAAATGGACCTGAGAGGCTGAGATTCATTTCATGGGCTGCCCTGTTAGCCCCACCGCCCAACATCCTTTCATTGAAAAATCAAAGGAGGTGGGAAGATCATTGTGGGCTGAACAGCTAGTCAAATCAAATGCAGCCAATATTTGGGTATTCTGATGCAGCTGTCAGAATATATTAGCCCAGTAGATGGTATTTGTCCATTCACATTGTAACTGTGGGTTGAGGAATCAGTTTTTTTTTCTTTTTATTAAGCCTGCAGGCAGAACAAACATAATCAGTGTGTGGCCAAAACCTAGAATGCTCATAAACTAATTAATCTGCTTTTTTTCTCAGAGAATGGGTGCTGGAACTCCCGCTTTTTGACTCACCCCTTGTCTCTACCCATACCCACCCCCGAGCACCGTTGCTTGGTTCCATCCCCTTCTCACCTCCCAGTACCAACCTTTTAGAGAATACAGAACCAAGTATAATTTTGTGGTTATGGAATTTGTATATAATTTGTTAATGATGACAAGAAAAGCAATAAAATAGATCCCCTGCAGCTAGCAACAATAGACCCCTCCAACAACAATGGACCACCCGCAAAAAAATATTCACTCAGCGTCAATAGACCCTCCAGCAGCCAGCAACAATGAACCCCCTTCCCAACAGTAGATTCCTCCCAGTAACAATGGACCCCCCAGCAACATAAGCCCGACTTTCAGAAACGATAGATCCCCCCACCAGCAACAATAGACCATCTTGATAAATATATCACCTCCAATGACAATTGATCCCCCCGCAGCCAGCATCAATAGACTTTCCAGCGCACCCCAGCACCCTTTGACATTACATCCAGTTTTGGAGGTGCCAGAACTGCGTTCCCCCGCGTTTCTGCTGAAAAAAAGCCCTGACTGTGCACATCCTAGTTTGTGAGAAGGTCAAAAGTAGTAATGAGCAAATTGAGAATGTTTGTTTTGTGAAATATTGGTGAAAAAAATGCAACAATTTGGTGTAATGCACTGGAATAAATGGGGAAACTTGAGCTAAGGTGTTTTTAAGGGTTTGATTAGCTATAAATGGCTTTAGGATTCTGAAACTTCTTTTTAACAAACCAGAATCTACTTTTGAGTCAAAACATGGGCCCTGGTTAGCTGGGAACATAATGTTATAGGAACCCTGCTGTAAACCCTAACCCTAGTGCTAACTGTAACCCCTAGTTTATCAACAAAGTTATGTGATCCTCCTATCAGCATTGACATCATGATCACAAGACTTTTATTAGCGACAAAGCCATGAGATATCCCTATCAAAACAGACATACAGTAGTGATCACATGGCTTTAATAATAAACAAAGTGATCGGGTTAGCACTAGAGTTGGGCGAACTGTTCAGGCTGAGCCTCTTCGCCCGTTCGGTGAACACCCGAATTTTGCGGGGGCACTCAGCGGGATGTTAGCCTGCCGAGCGCCCAATAATGCACTGCGCCCTACACAATGCATTCTAGGGCCCTAATTGCATGAAGTTGGTCAGTTGCAAGGCTTTGCCAATGCAGCAACGGAGCACTGTCAGAGCCCTGATTGGACAAAGTGATGATGACTTTGTCCAATCACTGCTCAGTGCTCATAGTCCTTCATAGTCCCACCCCACACTATAAAAGGTTCCTTCCCACAGGAAGCTTTTGCATTGTGTTGGAGTGGAAATAGAGCAGGGCTCAGCTTGCTACTAGCGAGTTAGTGTGTTCACTTATTGTGACTGAATGTAGAGTGTTAGTGTAGTGTTAGTATAGTGTAAGTATAGCGTGTCAGTATAATGTAGTGTGAATATAGTGTGTCAGTATGGTGTGTGTATAGTGTAGTTATAGTGTAGTGCGTCAGTATAGTATAGTGTGTCAGTATAATGTAGTGTGAATATAGTGTGTCAGTATAGTGTAATGTGTCAGTATAGTGTAAGTATAGTGTAGTGTGTCAGTATAGTAAAGTGTGTTAGTATAGTGTGAGTATAGTGTAGCGTGCTAGTGTAGTGCAGTGTTTAATACAGCATTACATAACATTTAGTGCTGTATACACTTTTTTTTTTGGTTGCTGCGTGTTATTTTGTGTCTTTTTTTTGTTTTTGTTTTTTTTGTCCCCTGCCTGACTCATTTTTTTCAATTGTCAGCCGCAGTTTTTCTGACTGTGACACTGATGTTCACCCTTTTTCATTTTTTTTATAGTTTTTACATTTTTGTCAGCATCAGTCCTCAATTTAAAGTGCACCAAACATCACTTTTCATGCAATACAGTGCATCCAATCACATATTTCCCAGTTTCTATTATATTTGGGTAATAAGCCTCCTCCATCATGTCTGGGAGGCTGACAAGGAGAGGCAAACCTTCCCATAATGCCATAATGAGGGGGCCAGCAGCATCTGTGTCCACAGGCAAAGGTGGACGTACTCTGTCCTCAGGCAAAAGAGGTGGTGGACTGGCTTACTAAATCATCCTCATCCTCCTTATCCTCTATCACCCAAGCTAAGACTAGTGTGCAGTCCAATGAAGCTATCAGAGCGGCTTATTCTGCCTTCTTGTCCACAGCCACTCCTGCCATAGCCACAGCATCATGTATGAAGGAGTCAGCTGAATAATGTGAACACAGCATCAGGCACTTGCTTCTTGAGGGTGCACAGACATTACTTGATTCTGATGTTGGTTCTGAGGTAGAGGAAGTAAGTAACATGTAAGTAAGTAAGTAACATGGGCCTACAGAGAGAGGAGAACAGTGACATAAACAACAAATTGGCAGTCATGTTCCACCAGCCCCAGCGTATTGCCAAGTTGGCTCCAGTGATGATGAGGATGGAGGGAATGATGATGATGAGGTCATTGATGCGACTTGGGTGCTGGATAGAGCAGAGAAGGAAAGGGAGGGGGAGGCACAACCCCAATGAGGTAGGATGTCCTCCAGAGGCAGCCATCATGAAAGAGTAGAGAGCAGCCATGCTATTCCATCAGATAGTGGAGCTGTTATCTCCCGGCCCACTTTCCACAGCTCAACTGTGTGGGCCTTTTTTAGCACATGCGCAGCCGATCGCACTGTTGGTATTTGCAATCTCTGCTACAAGCAGATCGAGTGTGGATCGAGTGTGGCAAAAACACCAGCCATTTGGGTTTCACATGCTTAACAAGGCATTACCAAGGCATATAACTTCCCATCACTCACCCGTTGGCAAGAGCACCTGAAAGCCACACACCGCGGACACAATTCTTCTCCTTCTCACTTCTCTACTGACAGGGATTATGGTATAGCAATTGTGTCACAGGTCCTTACAGTATGTCTGCCAGCAGCACACCACCAGCTGTAGAGTATAGCAGGCAAATTTCTCTGGCCCAGCTGTTGCATTAACAAAAAAAAAAATAAATAAATACACTCCCTGCCACCCACATGCCCAGCATCTAAATCCCAGCTTGTCCAAATAATGAAAGTTTGCAGGAAAAAAATATTTAAATTTAATTTTTTTTCTTTATAAATGTCAGTTTTGCTTCAGCAGGTTCTATACACAGTACAAATGCGCCACTTTACAGGCAGACTAAAGGGACCCCCCCCCCCCCGGGCACTATATAGAAATGTTTTATTATTTCACTTTAAGCATCATTAAAATTACTGCTCCTTTAAAAACAATCTTTTTTTGAATTTTTTTTTGCATTGGTACATGTCCCCCAGGGCCGTACTCGGGCCCCCCATACCATTTTATGGCCAATAATTGCATATAAGCCTTCAAAATGGGGACTTTTGATTTTCAAGTTCAGGTCCCATAGACTTTAATTGCGGTTGAGGTCCGAACTTTTGCAATGTTCAAAAGTTCTTGCGCGAACCAAACCCGGGGTGTGCCCATCTCTAGTTAGCACTAGGGTGAAGGTAGGCATTAGGCTAAGGGTTCTTCTTTTTTTAATACCTAACATCTGAGACAGTGCAGTACCCTGTCACAGTGTTAAAAGGGTTTTAGGTCACCCCGGATTCATACCTAGACAGGTTGCAGGACTACAGGATGCTTATTTCTTTCAGAGGAACTTGGGTTTTCAGTTTCTTCAGTGGTTGGTAAAATACATTTTGGGACCTGAAGCCTGGCAAATTCACAGAGATTTGGGAGGGAGAAATCTCCAATGCCGGGACCAGGTTTTGCAGGCATCCAGCACACTGATGGCACAGGTGTTATAGTCTGGGACCTGATAGTAGATTGGGTCTCTACCCTCCCAATGGTTCATGGGGTGTCAAGGGAGCAGCCAAAAGTGTGCATGTCTGCATAGCGCAGCCTGTGATAGAACGGACAGTGGGCCCAAGCCTGAGGGCCGGAGCATCAGGGAGCTGCCAGAAGGAGAGATGACATAGGTATAGCATTTGTACATGAACACAGGGATGCTATGTTAGATAGTCAGAAGGACCAGAGCACAAGGCCTGAGCAGCGGCACTGTTAAAGTAAGCCAGGAGGCTAAATATAACTTTATTTTGGGTTGATGGTGGAAACACCTGTAAGAGAGACGGTTTGTTCTGTTGGTATTTTGCGTTCTCTTTTCATAAAAGAGGGCCAACAAACCCTTCAACAGCATATCTGGCGTAAGCAGTACTCACTGGTGAGTGCTACACTTGAGCTAAACAACTCCCGTACATCACACACCATAATCAAATAGTTTTGTTAATAAATTACATTGCTTTGATATCAACAAAGCCATTTATTATCATTATGCCAGAATTGTATATAGAAAGAGGAAATCTGCGTTCAGGTGCAAATTGCTGAAAGCTGCTGTGTACTATGCCCTGATACTTGACATTAACAAACAACATATAAACAGTGCAGCACTAAAATAACAAAAACAGACAGTGAAATACTGTCTGATAAGTTAAAAAATGTGCGTCTTACTAAGGGAAAAAATGAAAGCCCAGAGATTTCCAGGATCCTAATGGTTAAATAACGCTGACAGTTCCACAAGCCTTGCTTAAAGATGAAGATCCTTAGAAAGCTAAGGTGTCATCCACACATAAGCTCCTATTGTGCTTACCAGAACTCTTGTGACCCCCTTGCTAAGAGTGGTCAGATGCACTATATTAAAACACCCAGGTCAGCCTCACAGACAATGGGAAACTCCTGTGGGCAGCCGAATGCTGTGGGGGACTCAACACCAGCTGTTTTTAAAACCCACTAAGGCTCAAGCATCCCGGCATGATGGCAATCCATTGTCATGAAAACAAAACAATGCCCAACATAGTGTATTACTGTTGATAAAAGTAGTTTAATAAAGAAGATTGCACTCACATAGGTAGATCACAAACAGGCATAACAACGCTAAAACCAAGATGGCCGACGATCAATCGCAAATGCGTGGTTGCGTGTGTATGTGGTTCCGCCCTATGCGTTTCATCACAAATGACGTCATCTGGGGAACTGATTTTATCCACGGTAATACACTATGTGGAGCTTTGTTTTGTCGATTATCATACTATTGCTTCAAAAGCGGTATTTTTGGCCTGATTTTCTAATGTTTATAGGACAGCTGTACTGCTATGATTTTGTAGTCAACTAAGGAACTGCCTTAAAGCAGGACTAATATCAGCCACCCATACAGTGGAAAGCAAGTAACAACATCTCAGCTGCTTACAAGTCTCTCCTCTCAAATAGCAGACAAGTATGAGAACAATGAAGAAGCTACCTTGGTTACTTGATGTAATGTCATACATCCCCCCTCATGACTGAAAAGTATAGAAAGAGAAACCTTAAACTCCAGAGATGTAGAACTATAACTGTACATGCTAAAATACAACAAAACCAGTGGTGTGCCTATTATAAATAGAGCTTACCCAATCAGGTATTTTTAACATGCAGACCTAATTGTGCATTAATAAACAGCTACAGTATATTATATTAAATAAAAAGTTGACTGCGTAAAGTCCTATTTCTTAGCTCTTTTTTTTTTGTATAAACAGTGCATTCCCATAGTCCACAAATTTCAGTCATACTTAGCTCTCCTTAAATTCTTTGTAATATAGACTCTACCCCCAGCATGATTTTCTCAAAAAAAACAAACCTGTAAGATCCATTTCATTGATTATTAATTAGAAAGTCTTGTCCCTTTACAATGTTGAGCCCTGGGGTTTGGCCAGATTACTGTTAAAATCTTTTTGCCATATTGAAAAAAAAAATCACACATCCCTTTTTACGAAATTGCATGATAATATGCCTTACCTTGTGTTTCATAACCGTATGTATAATGTTTTCAACCATAACTTTGCATTAGAGCTGGCTCATATATAGAAAAGAAAAATACTTTCATGTTATTTAAAATTATAAAAAGACTAATCAGTTGTAACATAAATTAACAATATATCACATTTTAGCACATTACAAGCAGAAATAATCTGCTATATAAATTGTTCTTACTCTAATTCAATGAATGCCACCTATTAGCTGTGTGAATTAAAATATTAGATTCAGTAAGAACAATATGACTGTGTTTGAGAACTGCTACTAACATTTTATCTATTAACATTTTATTAAATGTAATTATATTCTTTCTGTTCAAACCATTACATAACTGTATATATAATTCACATCCTCCATAAATAATAGTCTGTTAGTCAAAATTGTAAGCACTCTCAGATACACTCAAAAGTAAGGGATTAATGTTGTGCAGTTCATTAAAACCTCAGCAGCAAGTAATACACAATGCAAACATAGAGTAAAGCTCATATTTAATTGCAGCTGTATTCAGCTTTTATGCAAGCAACCAGCACAACATGTGACATAAATCCGAGCCTTAAACGGCATCACTTTATAAAGACTGCAGCGGCTAACAATAATGAATAACATTGCGTAATTAAGGTAACTCCAAATAATAATTAAATTACCCTGGGAAGACCAAAGGTTTAACAAAAAAAAAAAAACACTAATTAATTGTGAAAGATAGCTAAAAATATAGTTTAGAGCCTTCGTCTTTCCCTACACAGGCAAAATCCGATGTAAAAACATCATGAAAATGAGTTAAAAACTGGCTTAAAGCGGAGTTCCACCCAAAAATGGAACTTCCGCTTTAAGTGTTGAAGTGTTGGTGACCCCCCGACATGCCACATTTGAGGAGGACACGTCACAGGTCCCAGAAGATTGCCCGGCCATTCACAGCGTGCAGCTAGGGCATGCGCAGGCATTTTACGAGCTGAAAATGCTCAGGTGTGAATGCAGTCATCTCCACTTTCTCAAGGGAGTTCCTTTAGCTCGTCAAGAGTTGTCATGTCCTGTGAATCAAAAAAGGCTTTTGCAGGGACAATGTTAGTGTTAAACTCAGACCAGTAATAGGTGTGTTTTTATTGTGATAGAACTGTTTTACTGTGAGATTTCTAATTAATCAATTAAAATCTTTGAAAAGGGTAAATGGATTGGTTGTATAAAAATATACAAAATTCAAACCTTTGTTTAGAAGGGATATGTCAGGCTTAGAGAGAGGGAAGACGTATATCTTTATTGTGCTATTTTCTTCTTTTTTTTGTTAACTCTTGTTCCCACCTCCTTTCCTTCGTCTTCTACAAGTTTTCTTTTTACTGTGACTAGTCCAGGGAGTAGAGTTCCTAAAAAAGTAATTTTATGTGATACATCAGAGTTGTTATTGGGGACTGCAGGAGGAGGCTTGGGCCTCAAGCACTTCAATGGGTGTGTTACTGGCTTTATGAATGGATGTTTTGCCCTTATCTAGAGCAGGGTCAGATTAATATAGAGGCTATTGGAGCTGCAGCTTCAGGCCCCTTACATTAAGATAGGCCCATTTATAAAAAAAAAAAAAGATCACATTTCAGGGGTCGTAGAGACCACAGACCTACCCCACCACTGGTCTAAATTTGGGGCTCCTAGGACCTATGGTTCCAGAGATACTGAGCTCCTTGTACAGCCTGTCAGAAGCTACATACAGTGCAGACAGTTTAAATACAAGCTGCCACACTCTGTTTGCAGCAAACTGAGAGGATGAGCTCAAAGTGTCTCTCACTTCTTGTGAGAGGCACTGAGCTCAATGGACAGGTTGGAGTCTTGGACCAATGGTAAAACACCATTGGTCCCAGCTGTCCAATGAAAATGCTGCAGTGGAGGCTTTCCTCTCACTGCAGCGTCATAGAAGGGGGCATGTGTCTAAAAGACACACACTCCCTTCCAGCCCTGCCCTCTTAATCAGAAGGAAAAAACATACGTTTATGCGAATAAGGTTTACCCATAATCCCACGTTTTTCGCACACAGTTAGGAGGGAGAATGAGAATCTATTTACTGTGAAATTACTGGTTTGAAGTTATAACTTTAAACTTCAGTACAGTAAACTTGAGTACAGTTTTTGAAAATATAGTAAATTACCTTAAAAACAATATATAATAATTATTTGTATATTGCTTACTTATGGTAATTAACCCCTTGCCACCCAGGCCAATTCTGACACTTCTCTCCTACATGTAAAAATCATAATTTCTTTGCTAGAAAATTACTCAGAACCCTCAAACATTACATATATTATTTTAGTAGACATCCTAGGCAATAAAATGGAGGTCATTGCAATTTTCTATGTTACACGGTATTTGCACAGAAATTTTTCAAACTTGTTTTTTTGTAAAGAAACTGTTTCATGAATAAAAAAAAACCACTAAAGTTGGCCAGATTTTTTGTATACTATGAAAGATGATGTTACGCCGAGTAAATAGATACCTAACACCTCACGCTTTACAATTGTGCACACTTGTGGAATGGCACCAAACTACAGTACTTAAAAATCTCTATAGGCGATGCTTTATGGTTACATGTTTAGAGTTACAGAGAAAGTCTAGTGCTAGAATTATTGCTCTCGCTCTAACGTTCGCGACGTATGTAACCTGTTTGTATGTTGCTCTGATACTAGCCAGTGCCTCACCAGCCACTGACCTCACTGCATGTCCCTGACCCAAATCTTACAAACACATTTGGACAGGGCTGTACGAATGCCGTAGCTGTGATGCTTTACTTCACGGCTGCAACTTTTTTTGTAATTTCTTTAGCTGCAGCATCTTTAACTCAGCTTGCAGAGTTTGACAGGTAGCACCGCCTGTCAAACACGCCTATTGATTTCAATGGGGCCACTCTGCAACTGCAAGCCAAACTCACTCGCAGTCAGCTGCTGCTATACCACTCATTAAAAAGCAATCCACCACAGATCACTTTTCATAGGGCAGTAAGCATTACCGCAAATGTGAAAGAAACTTGAAACACATCATCCATTTCACACTCACAACCAACCAGGTCACTCCCCAGCCACTTCCTATGTTAGCCACCTCCCTTCAACTTATATCACAGGTGACAATTTCCCAACCTTCAGATGACTCACCCTTCTAGAAAAGATATCACTCCCAGTTACTCCCCCACCCGCTGATTGATATCCCTCCATGACCACCTCACACCCCTCTCCTGACAAACTTCTCTCCCCAGCCTGTTCCAAAACAATCTCTCACCTGCTGACCTGTGGATGGGGGAATCACTCCCGCAGTGTCATTGTGTTCTGCCAGTGGGGAGCCTTCCCAATCCACAGAATACAATGATCAGTGTTACTAACCATAGCTGGCAGCACTGATTTTTTTGGGAAAAACCTGACAGGCTGGTTGTACTCAAGTCGATTAATAGATTGACTTGTGTACAACCAGGTAGCCCATACATAGATCGACTATGGCTGGTCTCTGCTTAATTGGCTTAATTTCAATCCATGTATGGCCCACTTAACCTCTACGCAGTCCCTAAACATCCTTCCCCAAACCTTTACATTTTTTCTTCCCAGATTCCTTCAACCTCCTCATCTGTACACAGTGCCCACTGTCATACCCTCCACACTCCTCTCCTGTACATAGTGCCCTCTGTCATACCCTCCACACTTCTCTCCTATACATAGTGCCCTCTGTCATACCCCCACACTCTCTCCTGTACATAGTGCCCACTGTCATACCCCCCACAATCCTCCCCTGTACATACTGCCTACTGTCACACACTTCTCTCCTGTACATACTGCTCACTGTCACACACTTCTCTCCTGTACATACTGTCCACTGTCATACCCTCCACACTCCTCTCCTGTACATACTGCTCTCTGTCATACAATCCACACTCCTCTCCTGTACATACTACCCACAGTCATACACTTCTCGCCTGTACATAGTGCCTGCTGTCATACCCCCCACAATCCTCTCCTGTACATACTGCCCACTGTGACACAATTCTCTCCTGTACTTACTGCCTGCTGTCATACCTTCCACACTCCTCTCCTGTACATAATTCTCACAGTCATAAACTTCTCTACTGTACATAGTGCCCACTGTCATACCCCCCACAATCCTCTCCTGTACATACTGCCCACTATCATACACTTCTCTACTGTACATATTGCCTGCTGTCATACCCTTCACACTCCTCTTCTGTACATACTGCGCACTGTCATATCCTCCACACTCTTCTCCTGTACATACTGCCCACTGTCTTACCCTCCACACTCCTCTCCTGTACATACTGCTCAGTATCATACCCTCCACACTGCTCTGCTGTACATACTGCCCACTTTCATAAATGCCTCTACTGTATATAGTGTCGGCTGTCATACCCTCCACACTCCTCTCCTGTGCATACTGCCTTCTCTCATACCATCCACACTCCTCTCCTGCACATACTGCCCACTGTCATACCCACCACACTTCTCTCCTGTACATACCGCCCACTGTCATACCCGCCACACTCCTCTTCTGTACATACTGCCCACTGTCATACCCTCCACACTCCTCTCCTGTACATACTGCCCACTGTCATACCCTCCACACTCCTCTCCTGTACATACTGCCCCATCATACCCTCCACACTCCTTTTCCTGTACATACTGCCCCATCATACCCTCCAGACTCCTCTCCTGTACATACTGCCCACGATTATACCCTCCACACTCCTCTCCTGTACATACTGCCCTCATCATACCCTCCACATTCCTCTCCTGTACATACTGCCTTCTTTCTCTCCACACTCCTCTCCTGTACATACTGCCCCCATAACACCTTCCACACTCCTCTCCTGTACATACTGCCACCATCATACCCTCTACACTCCTCTCCTACACATACTGCCCACTGTCACCCCCTCCTGTACATACTGCCTTCTTTCTCTCCTCACTCCTCTCCTGTACATACTGCCCCCATAACACCTTCCACACTCCTCTCCTGTACATACTGCCACCATCATACCCTCTACACCTCTCCTGCACATACTGCCCACTGTCACCCCCTCCACACTCCTCTCCTGTACATACTGCCCACTCTCATCCCCTTCAAACTCCTCTCCTGTACATACTGCCCACTGGCATACCCTCCACACCCCTCTCCTGTATATAGTGCCCACTGTCATACCCTCCACACTCCTCTCCTGTATATAGTGCCCACTGTTATACCCTCCACATTCCTCTCCCTCACCTGCACATACTTGCCACTTTTATACCATCCATACTCCTCCCTTATGCGTCTTACCCACAAAATCAGTTCTTTAAAATTATACTGAATATCCTTAATGTTACCAGCTCTAGAATGGGCACAGTTTTGTTAGTTTAACTAAAGGAAATCTTCTCAATCCTCATATTTGTTCTGCCCATTATTAGTACTCATTTAATTTTGTGATTACTATTGTGATGTATAGAGGAACATAGGGGTTGTCAGCTACTTTAAATATACCACTGGTAAAAAAAGTGTCCCTGAAAATATTTTCGAAATGTTGGCAACTATGCACTTGGCCACTGCCCAAGGGCCCCCGGGTCAGTAGGGGAACCCATGAGAGGCTCCTGGGATCCTGCGATATCAAAGCGGTAATAAATTTCACTAACATTACTACTTTTTAGAGGCCCTGAGGTAGGTTATGCCATAATGCACAAGTTTGCACAGCATATTAGCACATTAGGGTACACTTACCTGTCAGACTGAGCCCTCCATCGCTGCACTGTGATCAATCCGTCGGGTCCTGGGCGCTTCCATCTTCACCCGGTCTTCCTTACGGTTCTGTGTCATCGGTCACTTGCCTTGGCCAGGCTGCATTGATGTCATGCTCATGCGCATCCTCTCTCTCTTTTCTCATCCCCCCTCTCTCTCTCATCCTCCCTCCCTTATCCCTCACCCCTCTCTCATCCCCTTTCTCTCTCTCTCATCCTCCCTCTCTCTCTATTTAACTTAATTTGTTATAACAAAAAATTGTTTGCATTTTTTTTTTAGAAAAAGCCCCACCAAAATCCTCAGCACCAGGCCCTTGATGTTCTTAATCCGGCCCTGATCTAGAGGAGGACCCACAGCTACAATAATCATATTTTCCACTTAAATAGAGGCACTGACAGATATAGGATATCCTAAGGTTAGAGGAGAAATTTTAGTGGAACTATCATTACATGTAGTTCCATCCGTTAGCGTGTTCAAGGGAGAAGGGGGACTATTAGAAAGGAAAGATTGTGTATTTACTTCTTAGGACTTCCAGGGGTAACAGAGTTGGTAGCATTAGGAATGATCCTAGCAGTTCCACCTTGGAAAAAATTCTTTATGAGGATCATGTAGTGTCAATTTTGCAGGCAGAATCTGTAAGGATTCATTTGTAGTGGATTTGTGGATGGTGGATTGGATAGGGGTCACGTGTTTTCTTATAGACACCAAGTTTTTTGTTTTTTTCTTCATGTGCCCTATGTTGAAATTAAAATTGTCATGCCCAATAGTTGCCTTCTTTCACAATTTGTCTGTTGCATGTGAATAATAGTTTATAACAATTCTTGTCCCAAATCAATCACCCATTTATGGTCCTATTCTTAGTTTGTTCCCTCACTGGTCCCGCCAGTTCCCTCCTGTCTTTCCCTTCGACCTCCGTTCAGCTTGATAAAGGGGCGGGCATAGCCTTGAAAAGCATATCAATGCTTCAGCATCATCCGAGTCTAGCCAAGCCAAGCCTGAAAGTCTCCATCTCCTACAGCTTGCATTCCAGCATTGTTCGCCAACTGACGCTTTTATCAAGGAGGTTTCTCTGCATACACTGGCCTCCCCTACACAGCTCTGCATATACTGGATGTCTTCCTGCTGAATTCTGCCACTCCTGGCAGCTTCCAGGATGAGGTTTACCATTGGCATGCTGATCATTTACAGAATTCAGCAAGTGCACACAGGTTTTTTATGATTTTATATTTTTTAACCACTTGCCGACCAGCTCATATACATCGTCAAATTGGCACGTTCCTGCAAAACAACATATGGACACGTTGTTCCTTTTAAGAGCCACTGGAGGCACGCACACAGGCCCGCTGAACGGCAGGGGACCCAATGCGCATGGTCGGTGGGCACGTATGCCGGGCACCCGCGATCGTGGGCACGAGAGCCAGAATGGGGATTTGTGTGTGTAAACACATCCCTGTTCTGTCAGGGGAGAGGAGACAGATTGTTTGTTCCTAGTAAGTAGGAACAGCGATATGTCTCCACCCCCAGTCAGTCACATCCCCACAGTAAGAAACACTAACTAGGGAACACATTTAACCCCTTGATAGCACCCTAGTGTTAACCCCTTCCCTACCAGTGACATTTACACAGTAATCAATGCATTTTCTATAGCACTGATCTCTGTATAAATGTCAATGGTCCCAAAAATGTGTCAAAAGTGTCCGATCTGTCTGCCACAATGTCGCAGTACCGCTAAAAATCGCAGATCACCGCCATTACTAGTAACAATAAAAATAATTAATATTAATGCCATAAAAATGCCATAAATCTTTCCCATAGTTTGTAGAAGCCATAACTTTTGCGCAAACCAATCAATATATGCTTATTGCGATCATTTTTACCAAAAATATGTGGAACAATATATATTGCCCTAAACTGATGAAGAAATGTGTTTTTTAAAAACATTTTTGGTGATATTTATTATAGCAAAAAGGTAATAATATTGTTTTTTTTGGGGGGTAAAGCGGTGCACGACCGCACAATTGTCAGTTAAAGCGACGCAGTGAAGTATCGCAAAAAATGGCCTGGTCATTAAGCAGGAAAATCTTATGGTCTGTAAGTGGTTAATAAATGGTTGCACTTAGATGGTAGTGCCCTCTCTCCTTTGTTTATGAATTAATAATAACCTGTTTTTCTTCATCATGTGGCAGAGTTCTTTAAGAGTAAATAATGGGAACTCCATCTTCCAATGGTAGAAAGATGTGTGTGTTAAAAAGAGACATAGACCTGAGAGAAATAAAAAGATAAATCATTTTTCCCTAGATAAAGGCCTCATTTTCTGCTTTAGTTTAGTATTGACAACAGTTCCCCAAAATTATGTCATGGACCTGGAAAAAAGTGCAGAGGAGGATAACTATTTATAAAACATGGAGGACTTCCAGAAATGACTAAATTAACTGAGAAGAAGTGATTGTCTTTTAAAAATATATAAAAGGCCATCAAAATTCCAATAAAAGATGTTCACTTTTTGTTACCATAAAAACCCATAATGACACCCATTAATGTAGCCCTCACCCTAACCTGCCAACTGTTGATTCAGATTGCAAGTAATAATATAAACTAATATAGATAATATAATATTTATATAAATATTAATAAAAGTTATACGAGAGGCCTCCCTCTACTTGTCAGGCTCTGCCAAACGGTACGTGACAGGTAAGTAAAGGTGCAATTTATTATATTCAGATATACTATAAAAAGAGAACAGAACGTTTTAGATTAAAGTGTCCACTTCCAAAAGAGGGGAACTGTACATACTTGCTGCTAACAATCTTTACCTTTAAGATTGCCAGTTGTCAAAGAGCAAGTTTTGGAAGAAAAAAAAAAGGAGGAAAGCTATAATACTTTTAAAACAAACAATGAAATATATCACTGCACAGGAATCAATACAAAACAAAAGACAAAGACTGCATTTAAATGGAAGCTCTTGGAGGCTTACAATACAAAGGCATCAATTCACAAACATGTTTTATTCCAGTATTTGCTATTAACAGAGTTAATTTAAAAAATCCATGTCCAAAACATACAATTGTGCTTTTATTTTTTCTGTGCTAAGTGCTATGTTTGGTCATGAAATGTTGTTTTACAACTACAAGTACCATCATCATAGTCATGGTGGAAGATGTACTTGTACTCAATGAACTGCCGGAATGATGATCAGTACGCCCATAGTTCATTCACACTGCCTGCAGCTCTACAATGACAGCCCATACAGAGGTACGAGCAACTGAGCTATAGGCAATGTGTGCGGGTGCAATACTTTCCAGTCTTATGTTCTTAACAAATAATAAATGCACATTTTTTATCTGCAAAAAGATGTGCTTTTATTATTTTTATGTAAAGCTCAACTTAGCCTTTAAGAAGAAAAGACTTTGAGAAGTAGAGCTATGTTTAGAATTCTTATAAGCGAATCCTGCCAAAGGAGGATAGACCACCCATTCATCCTGAAGATAACTGACAAAACATTGTACTGCCCCGGAGTCTGATTGGTCCTCTCAATCTGAGCATTAGACTGGGGATGAAAAGAAGAGAACAGATTAATTGAAACACCTTATGCTGAGCAAAAGCTTTTCCAGAATTTTGAAATAAACTGTACTCTTCTGTTTGACGCTATATCGCCAGGGATTCCATGTAGTTTAAAGACTTTTTGAGCCATCAAGTCCGCAGTTTGTTCAGCATTGGGTACCCCCTTAACTAGTATAAAAGGAGCCACCTTAGTTAAGCGGTTGACAACTACCAAGATAGTGGTGATTTCTTTTTAAGGGAGGTAAATCGACCACAAAGCCCAAAGAAAATAACGGCCGTGGTCTTGATGGAACAGGGAGTGGCTGAAGAAAACCCTAAGGAGAAGATCAGGGTGTCATATTGCATGCACAAATCACGCAAGAGGCCACAAAGCTTTTGACATCTTTTTTGTAAACAGGTCACCGAAAAGAAATGTGATAAAAGTTCTGTTTTAGAAACCCCAAAAGGTCCAGAAAGTTTTGAATCATAAACCTACCTGAGGGTTTCAACACTATCAGATTCAAGTACACAGAGACGATGCCCTTGAATCCAAAAATATTTTTTACAACCAAGTGTAATGTCCTTAGGAGGATGATTATGAAGTGGGTCATTATTATACCACTCTGTGAGAAGTTTCAAGAATGTCTTAGAACTTGTGGCCCCCTAGGAAGTGCTTTTGAGGCAAGTTTGTACATTCAGAGTTATTTTTCTGGAGAGATTGTTGGTTATTGTTATCTTGAGAGGCCCAGACAACATCCACGATAAGGCATCAGCCTCACCATTCCTTGATCCAGGTCAATGAGAGATAATAAAATTGAACCAGGAAAAAACAGCAACCAATGTGCTTGTCTAGAAGACAATCTCTTGGCAGAAGGAATGAATTCTAGATTTGTATGATCTGTGAGAACAGTTACAGGATGATTAGCCCCTTCCAGCAGATGCCTCCATTTGGAAAAACTCTTTTTTAATTGCCAGTAACTGCTTATTCCCATGGTCATAATTCTTTTAAGTGAGAGAAATATGCACAAGGATGAAGCTGTATTATTTCTCCTCTTGTCTGAGAAAGGATAGCTCCCACGGCGGAATTCTGAAGCAACCACTTCCATGATAAAAGGTAGTTCAGGATCGGGATATACTAATATTTGTGCAGAAGTAAAAAGAGTCTTAATTGGTGTGTAATTGGTGCTATTACCATAGAGAAGTTCCTTATGAATTTTCTGTAGAAGTTGGCAAATTCAACAAATTGTATTTCCTTAACGTTTCTAGGGGCAGGCCAATCCACCACTTTGATCTTTTCAGGATCCATACTCACTCCTTCAGGAAAAATTATGTATCCTAAGAACTGGATCTGGGTTTGTTCAAAGTCACATTTCTCCATTTTGATGTAAAGATGATTCTCCCTTAATCTTTCGAAGACAGTGAAAATATGCCTGCAATGCTCCTGCAGATTGTCAGAAAAGATAAGGATATCATCCAAGTATGAGATAACAATCTGGTCCAACAGATCCTGCTGTTAGATCAGTTCATCAAAAAAAATAAAAAAACTCAGAGGTGATCAAATACCACCAAAAAAATGCTCTATATGTGGAAAAAAAAAGCACATACATTTTATTGGAGTACAGTGTCACATGACTGCACAATTGTCAGTTACACTGACAACACTGTGCCGTATCATAAAAAATGGCCTAGTCAGGAAGGGGGGTAAATCTTCTGGAGGTCAAATGGTTAATTAAGGTTCTGACAGATTAAAATGCGACCAAAAGGAATTTCTGCCCCTGGGAGTGGTTCAATGGCACAATCATATGGGCGATGAGGAGGTAATTGTTTGGCATTCTTTTTTATCACAGATGTCCCAGAACTGTAGTGCAAGCTTGTCAAATGACATGGTAGTTACCATCTCAACTAGTGACTCCTTGATCAAAGGGGAACTTGTATGACAAGATTCTCTGCAATGTTTCTTGTGATGAGGAGGCATAAAATGTATAGTCCAACCACGCCCCTCAGTTTATGGAGGGACTATGGATAGAAAACCAAGGAATGCTCAGGATGACAGGAAATTTGGGTGAAAATTGAGTCACATGATGGTCAGCCTCAAATTGGGGTTCAAGAGGAACCGTTTCATGGATAACAGGTCCTGAAGATAAAGGTGAGCCAAAATGTGTCTCCGTATCAATAAAGGCTAGTTTATTTATTGTTTAAAAATGATTGCTTTAAACAAACTCTATGTCCATAAAGTCCCCCTCAGTCCCAGATTGCAGCATAGCAGAGAAAGAGAATTCACGGCCCTCGGTGATAAGTTTAATAGGGGTGCGAAAATGAGAAAGTAGAGAGTAATAAGAAAGTAGAGAATTAACTTTATTTTCTACCTGAATCAATGGGGAGGCAGACTGAGTAATGGAATTTATTTGTTTAGGCACCCTAACATTACTCATGACAATTATTCTTTTAACTTTGTTGGGACAATTAACTGCATAAAGCCCAAAGTTCCCAGAGTATAGACATAGTTCTCTAACTATCTTCTCTCTTTCTCCTGAGTAGAAATGGATCTTTTAATAACATGAATCCTTCTGAACAAACTGACTAGCAGAGAAATGTATGCCACCATTACTTCCAAACATTCCTAGGCTCTCCTTCTTTTCTGTAAGCCTCGGATCAATTCAGATACAGTACATAATTGGAGGAGATCATTAGGAGTCTCTACTCTGGCAAGCTCATCTTTTACCTATTCAGAGATTTCTTGGCAGCTATTGCTGTTTTGCGCTGCCGGGTTCCAAATGGTATCATTGACCCTCTGCAGACTTTGAAAATTCGCTTCAGCAGTAGCGCAGTGGTTGGGATCATTGCAAATTTGATTCATTGCAGTCACAAAAGACTTGAAATTATTCAAAATTTCGCTGCCTAGTTATATATAACTGGAGGTTCAAGCTAGAGCTTCCTGAGGCAGGAAGTTAATAACCAGCATTACCTTCCTGGAAATATATGCAACATTGGTTAAGGAAATCTCTGTAGTGATGGCGGTCTTCATTGAACTTGAGTGATAAAAGCATATATGCTTTAGCATCATCTTTAGAACATAAGTCCAACAATTGTCTCTGCAGAGCATGTAATTCCTCCTGTTGCCTTTTTACTACAATTTCAGTTCGGAAAATTTTTCTTAATAGGTAACACCAAACTCTTGTAGCTCTGCAATTTGCTGCCTAAAAGGAGCCACAGTAGTTGCTGTAGCAGCCTCCATGTTTGGGCCAGATTATTCTGTCAAGATTAGGGGTCAGCCATGAATAACTTGACTGAAAAGCCTGTGTCAGATCATGCCACATTGATGTGGCCATTTTAAAATACTGAAAAAGTTCAATTTTAGTCACTCCTTGGCTGATTACTTTACATTTTTGAATCATCAGTATGCTGAATAACCTAAATTAATTAGAGTTTTAGATTACAGACACATGCAGTAACATTCTGCTGTAGAATTTCTTAGTACATCTTGGAATTTATTTATTTAGTTATTTATTTGAATTTTTGCAAAAACATCAAGGCCCTACAGTAACATAGCAGCATTGTATTATGTATACATTAACCAAAATGTTCAGCTGTTGAATCATCTATCCGCAAAAGTTTGTTCCAGTAGTTCGGTGGCAAATACAGCTGATCTTAAACCTGAGACAAGCAAAAAATATTTGGGGGGATAGCAGCGATTTCCATCCTAATTATGAAAGCGGTGGTTCCACATTTTTCCACTTTTGTTATAAAACAGAGCTTAAAAGGTGCAAGATATGTCTGTAAATCCTTGCCTGTAACCCAGTAGTTCTTCGACACCTGCATATGAATTGAATGATGTACTTTTAAGGATTCACATTTCTGGGGCTTATTACTAGTATTGAATGTTTTTCATAACTATATGACTGTGATACCTCAAATCCCAGTCTTCACAATTCCTTATATAACACCTTGCAGTCATATGGACTTTTTCACTTCTTCTCCTGAAGTGTTTTGAAATGTTTCTTGATCAGGTTAAATGTTACAAGCCGACAAAAAATTACCCTAACCGTTGTATATCTCTGTCCTTCATTTGACTCCCCCACAACTCCAGTTGGCCACCAGGAACAAAGACAGCAACCGTATGTAAGCTCAAAGTTTCATTATACAGTGCCTTAAAAAAGTATTCATGCCCCTTGAAATTTTCCACATTTTGTCATATTACAACCAAAAACGTAAACATATTTTATTGGGCTTTTATATGATAGACCAACACAAAG
Organism: Lithobates clamitans; assembly: GCA_037952925.1. Lineage (NCBI taxonomy): Eukaryota > Metazoa > Chordata > Amphibia > Anura > Ranidae > Lithobates > Lithobates clamitans. The sequence continues at coordinate 3,923,826 of JBBGZY010000240.1, read as the reverse complement.
TGGCACATAACTGTGAAGTGGAAGGAAAATGATAAATGGTTTTCAAAATTTTGAGCCAGTACTTTGTAGAACCACCTTTTGCTGCAATTACAGCTGCAAGTCTTTTTGGGGATGTCATTACCAGTTTTGTACATCTAGAGAGTGAACTTTTTGCCCATTCTTCTTTGCAAAATAGCTCAAGCTCTGTCATACTGAATGGAGTGCGTCACTCTGTGAACAGCAATTTTCAAGTCCTGCCATAGATTCTCAACAGGATTTAGGTCTGGACTTTGATTGGGTCGTTCTAACACATGAATATGCTTTGATCTAAATCATTCCATTGTAGCTCTGGCTGTATGTGTAGGGTCATTGTCCTGTTCGAAGGTGAACCCCTGCCCCAATCTCAACTGCCCAAGTCTTTTGCAGACTCTAACAGGTTTTCTTGTAAGATTGCCTTGTATTTGGCTCCATCCATTTTCCCATCAACTCTGACCAGCTTCCCTGTCCCTGCTGAAAAAAAGCATCCCCACAACATGATGCTGCCACCGCCATGTTTTACGGCGGGGATGGCGTGTTCAGGGTTATGTGCAGTGTTAGTTTTCTGCCACATATAGCATTTTGCTTTTAGGCCAAAAAGTTCAATTTTGGTCAATTCTGACTAGAGCACCTTCTTCCACATGTTTGCTATGTCCTCCACATAGCTTCTCGCAAACTGCAAACAGGATTTCTTATGGATTTCTTTCAACAATGGCTTTCTTCTTGCCACTCTTCCATAAAGGCCACAGTTGTGGAGTGCACGACTAATAGTTGTCCTATGGATAGATTCTCCCACCTTAACTGTGGATCTCTGCAGCTCCTCCAGAGTTACCATGGTCCTCCTGGCAGCTTCTCTGATTAAAGCTCTCCTTGCCTTGCCTGTCAGTTTAGGTGGACGGCCATGTCTTGGTAGGTTTGCAGTTGTGCCATACTCTTTCTATTTTCAGATGATGGATTGTACAGTGCTCCGGGAGATGTTTAAAGCTTGGGATACTTTTTTTTATAACCTAACCCTGCTTTAAACTTCTCCACAATGGTATCCCTGACCTGTCTGGTGTGTTTCTTGGCCTTCATGATGCTGTTTGTTCACTAAGGTTCTCTAACAAACCTCCGAGGGCTTCACAGAACAGCTGTATTTATACTGAGATTAAATTACACACAGATGGACTCTATTTACTAATTAGGTGACTTCTGAAGGCAATTGGTTCCACTAGATTTTAGTTAGGTGTATCAGAGTAAAAGGGGCTGAATACAAATGCACACCACACTTTTCAGATATTTAATTGTAAAAAAAAATTGAAAATCATTTAGCATTTTCCTTCCACTTCACAATTATGTGCCACTTTGTGTTGATCTATCACATAAAATACCAATAAAATACATTTTACTTTTCTGGTTGTAACATGACAAAATGTGGAAAATTTCAATGGGTATGAATACTTTTTCGAAGATAAAAAGCCTTCTGTGTGCAGCAGTCCCCTCAGCCCCCCTAATACTTACCTGAGCCCCATCTTATTTCAGCGATGTCCACGAGTCCCATCAGCCATCAAGGGCTCTCCCCCTTGGTTGGCTGAGACACAGCAATGGCTCTGTTGGCTGTCAATCAAAGTCAGTTAGCCAATCAGGAGAGAGGGGGCAGGGCCAAACCAGAGCTCTGTGTGTGAATGGACACGCGGAGCTGCAGCTCGGCTTGGGTTTCCCCCTATAGCAAACTGCTTGCTGTGGGGACACTCAACAGGAGGGAGGGGCCAGGAGCAGCGAAGAGGGACCCGAGAAGAGGAGGATCCAGACTGCTCTGTGCAAATCCACTGCAACAGAGCAGGTAAGTATAACATGTTTGTTATTTTAAAAATAAAAGAGACTTTACAATCACTTTAAAGAATACAGTTGAGGTAGGGATGCTGTCAGTTTCATTCATTAATAAAGACAACTACAATTCACTGATATGAAATGTATTTTGCAGTTTAAACACATACGTCAGTGATGTGTTATGTCAACTATAACACATTGCAGATCTGTTATCCTTTAGTTCCTCAAAAAAGTTTTGAGGAATAATATGTTTATTATGGCATATTTCCTATTTTTTTAACATTTATTATTCCATAGCTTGTCTCTGTACTCTACTGCTAACCGGCTACATGTGCATTTCCACAGCGCATATTTCCTAAATGTGACTGACTGCAATTAATTAATTAACTGATTTTAAGGCCTTTTTTTGTAATATTCCTGGACAATGTGCATCAGTGCAAAAGCTATTTTTTTTCCTTTGTGAATGTATGTGATAGCTTGATTTACAGGCAGGAAATTGTGGGACAGAGCGTTGTAATGCCATAACACAAAGGGGTTGATTTTTTATTAAGGCAAAAAAAATAGACTGTGCACTTTGCAATGTGCAGTTGCACTCTGCAAGTGAAGTGGCTCCAGAGCTTAGTAAATGAGCAAAAGATCTGCTGACTTCCATTATCCAATCATGTGCAAACAAAAATGCATTTTTTTTTATTTTGCTTGCTTGTGATTGGTTATTCTTTGCAACCTGAAGCTTTGCCTCATTTACTAAGCTCTGGAGCAACTGCACTTGCAGAGAGTGCACAGTCTATTTGTCTTTAGTAAATCAACCCCAAAGTGCCCAAACAAATATCTTAATGTGAGCATTAGGGATAACCTCGATGTTCGAATCAAACATAAGTTCAACTCGAAGATTTGGCGTTCGCCTGTTCGCCGAAAAGCAAATATTATGGGGCGTCCGTGGGAAATTCGGGCACCACGGAATGCCCCATAATGCACTGCGAGATCGCAGTGCATTGCTGTATGATGATTGCCCAAAGCATGCACCTGACCTGTTTGCTTTGGCCAATCACAGCGCGCTCTGCTAAGAGAGCCATAATTGGCCAAAGGCAGGGTGCCTTTGGCCAATCATGGCTCAGGGGGACTAAGTCCACTCCCCACATTATATAAGGATGCTTAGATAGCAGCCGTGTATAGTGTGTGGACGGAGAAAGTTTGAGCTAGGCAGGTCAGTATTGTGGCAGTGTATATATATACAGTCTAGTATATATATATATATATATATATATATATATATATATATATATATATATATATATATATATTCTGCATTATAGACTAGATATTCAGTGTAGACTCTATATTCAAGTCAGAACAGGCAGTGTATTTGATATATATATATATATAAATACAGTTTAATAGATATATACGGTATAGATATATATATCTATATATATGTATATATACTCTGCATTCAGTGTAGCCTATTTATTCAGTGTAGACTCTATATTCAGTCAATGCAGGCAGTGTAGTTTATATAACACAGTGCACCAAAATGTAAAAAAAAATGACGTGGGGGTCCCCCCCAAAATCCATACCAGACCCTTATCCGAGAATGCAACCTGGCAGGCTGCATGCCCCCCCTCCTGAACTGTACCAGGCCACATGCCCTCAATATGGGGAGGGTGCTTTGTGGTCCTCCCCAAAGCACCTTGTCCTCATGTTGATGGGGACAAGGGCCTCATCCCCACAACCCTTGCCCAGTGGTTGTGGGGGCCTGCGGGCGGGGGCTTATTGGAATCTGGAAGCCCCCTTTAACAAGGGGGCCCCCAGATCCTGTACCCCCACGTGAATGGGTAGGGTGTACATTGTACCCCTACCCATTGACCAAAAAAGTGTCAAAAAAGTCAAAACGACAGCGGAGAATTTTTGACAATTCCTTTATTTAAAAAAAAGTATTCCGCAATGTTCATCCATCTTCAATCATGGCGCCGATGGCCCTGAGGGAACAAGAACGGAAAAACTCCACCTCCATGGGAGGCATCCCTCCGACTGCAGCCTTTTCGTGGTGACAGCTGTTACATAGCCAAAGGCGGGGCCACTCAGTAATGTAACCAGTTGACCCCACCCCTTCTGACATCTCTCTCGCTCCCCCTTTTCCTGCGGCCTGCCAGGTTGCATGCTCGGATAAGGGACTGGTATAGATTTCGGGGGGGACCCCCACACCAATTTTTTTTAATTTTGGCATGGAGTTCCCCTTAATAGCCATACCAGACCCGAAGGGCTTGATAATGGACTGGGGGCAGAACGCACGCTGTTTTTTTCCATTATTTTTTATGTATATTGCCGGGATCTGACAATACATTACAGACGTAAGCAATTTTAAATGACATTTTTTCCTTTAGAAATGTAATTTTGCTGCGATACTGTTATAAACATGGGAATGAGGCACTACTTTACAGGCAGAATAAAGGGACCCCCAGGCACGATATTTAAAGGAATATTTCATTTTTATTGTTTCACTTTAAGCATTATTATTATCACTGCTCCATTTTAAAAACTTTTTTTGCATTGATGCATGTCCCCTGGGGAAGTACCCGGTTCCCCAAACACTTTTTATGGCAATAACTTGCATATAAGCCTTTAAAATGAACACTTTTGATTTTTCACGTTTGTGTCACATAGACTTTAACAGTGTTCACATGTTCACACAAATTTTTTGCCTGTTCGCATGATCTGGTGCTAACCGAATCAGGGGGTGTTCAGGTCATCCCTAATGAGCATTACCAGCTGGTAAAATCTATATTACATTATAGTGGTTGCATTTATATCGACTTTAACAAACAATTCTTCTTTTTTGAATTGTAGGTACATTATCTTCGTTTTCACAGTTACTGAATGTCAGGAAAAATCAATGAACTATGAAAGCGCCCACCAGTGCCCTCACAGGTCTTTAAAAACTATAAGCCGTTGGCTGCAGAGGCCGACAGTACTTGCAGTTCATTCATTCAGACAAATCTGTAAATAAATAATGCGGCCATGTAAGCAGGGCCCTGCACGGCCACACTGTTTTTAAATTTTGACAGCGGGTGCAGGGAGAATATGTTTGTGGAATATCTTTGTTATCAATGCAGAGCCATAGCAAGATCATTCCATAGGTATACACGTAGTAGAGGATGGGAAAATGCTTTGGTCTGGACCAGCGTTTGGCTCTCATCACAAGCAAAGGTCAAGTTTCTGTCTTTTCTATCTTGTTCTTCTCCATTGTTCCTCTCAGGCTATTCAATAAGACCTAATCTGTGCCAACAGCAAAGCAGATCTACTACTTTTGGTTATACTAACCTGTGGTCTATCCTTACTTGCTACAGTATGTTTTTTTCCAGAACTGGGAGGCTAGGCTTCACCAGAACTCATCTGAAATTTTATACAACACCTACAAGTCCCTGCCCAGCCCGCTAGTCAAACTCACTATTTAGGTGTACTCAGACTAACACCTGTTACTTGTGCATTATGTTCATTTCCTTGCCCCAAGCTCCAGTATATAATATTTCCTGCATTACTTGTATCTTACTATGTTTGTTTGCAGCCTGCCTTGACATTTTGCCTGCCTCTGTTTCTGATATTGCTGGTTGACTATGTACCACACTCTGGTTTTATTCCTGGTGAGCTGACATCTGCAAAAATGTCACAACCTGCAACACCAACCTGGAAAGTCCATCAATCTCTGCAGGGTGGTCTGGTGAAGATCTAGTGTGTAAGCTTAGACTCTGCAACTCGACCATTTTAAAGGCTTACACACTTTCCAATGTGCAGATACTGTAGAAGTTTCCCTTTTGATTTTTTCAGTGACAATTTGGTTCTATTCCTGGTCAGATACCATATGCACAGGGGTGTCCGAGGACCACAACCTTGTACACCCACTGAGTAAGTCTATCACTTTTTGTAGGTGCTCTGGTGAACATCTGGATTGTGTGTTTAGACTCTAAACCTCAGTAAATTTAACAGATCACACCCTCTCCAACATACAGATACCACAGAGGCTCTCTGCACTTTAGAATTGGCTCCATGTTATTATGTGAATTATTAAATTCACATAATTGTTTTGAAACAAGAAAACAGGAGAAATACACAAACTAAGCAGTAAAATACTCCAATGTGCCAGAATGTCTTATTATTTGAGAAAAGTAATATGATTCTGGAAAACCTGACACAACATATTTTTTTTATTATTCTTTGTTTAGAAGAATTGGCACATCATATCTTTTTTTTTTAGCACAGAGATAGTCTTGTGAAATGTAACAGATATTGTACACAGAAACATAAAGGCAAATATATATATATATATATATATATATATATATATATATATATATATATATATATACAGCAGAGGCACTGAGTTCCAGTGTAGACAATATGTAATATGTAAACGCAGCAGGGCATCTTGTACACTCCACTAGGATATACAATTTCCTCATTCAGTTTTTTATTTTTATTCTCCCATTACAACATTTATAACTAGGAAAAAACTTTAGATTTTCTGGCAGTGCCAGTTTCTTCAACTTGCATATTTACTACTATTTAGGTGATCTCATTGTAAATAAAATCACATGAATCGTAACCCTTAATTTTCAGGCAGTCATTCACATTAACAAGGTATTAGCCATTGGCCTTAAATGACAGGGTCAAAAATTGGTTTACACTTTTTCTTATCAGAAGTTAAAGTAAACCTATTGCCAAGTAATTTAAATTCAACTCACTGGACTGGAATATTTGCAGGCACTGCAGGCACTGTGGGGCTACGGCAAGCAATTGGTTATGTTCACAACAGAAGCACTTGCTCAAGTATTTGTTTAAGTAAAGCCTAGTACACACAGGCCGAATGTCGGCCGTTTTCTTTTTAACCACCCGATGTCGCTTGACATTTGGCCCATGTGTACTAAGCTTTGCCCTACTCTCCTTCTCAGAGTACCAGTTCTGAATTTACATTAGAGATTAGAAAGTTGAAATGTTGCTGGGTCACTGCTGGGAGGGAAGGCAGGGGAGAGGCTAAGCTACTGGGAAAAGGATTTCAACAACTTCAGAGCTTCTGCAGGATGAATTGCTCCACAGTGCCTGAACCTACAAAAGTCAAGGAATGTTTCTTTTAAAGCTCATTAACTTCTTGTTAAGAATATGTTAATGCTTTGATGTCCTTAGCCTGGTCACAGCCTAGGAGGCCAGCAATCCTCACTATAGAAGGCCATGCTCCAAGGGGTTCGAAAGTAATTTGCAATGGTGTTTTGTGGAAAGGTGTGAAAGCAAAGCAGAGTTCTAGGAAAGGAGGGCTGCTAGATTATATCTATTTACCCTGTCATTTGTTTTAAGGGTAAATTCAAAGAATGTAAGCAGGCCAATAATTTCCCTAGAATGAGTATAACATTGTTGTGGGCAGTGGGGTATTCTATGTAATGCCTCACCTCAAAATTATATTAGGGCAAGGACTTTAGCATTCATAAACTTATGTAGAACAATACAGTGAGGTTGTTATCTAGGAGAAAGTATAGCCAATGGTATCACCTTTGAATATAATTTAATTAAAGATGATATACTGAGAAAGCTTTTACGCTGCACTGTTCACAGGACAGTACCTAAAAGTTCATACTTATTATATTTGCAAACACAAATCATGCCATGAGGTTGAGGCCAAATGGCGAACACATTACTTCAAGAAGCCCAGACAGTATGCTTTTTAATTGATTTTGAATAAAAATATGGCCAAAAAGTTAACACTTAAAAATAACACATGCAATTGCCGTATTTATCGGCGTATAACACGCACAGGCGTATAACACGCACATTCATTTTAAGAGGGAAGTTTCAGGAAAAAAACTTAAATTTTAAATAAGGAACTTTGAATTAAAATAAGGGTCAATGCCCATCTGCAGCCTCACAAGTGCCATCAATGCAGCCTCATCAGTCCACATCAATGCAGCCTCACCATTGCCATCAGTGCAGCCTGATCGATGCCCATCTGCAGCCCAGAGGGGACAGGGAGGGGGGCGGGATGAGCGCCGCCAGATTACATACAGTGAGAATCTCCTATGATAGACAGAACAGTTGTCCAATGGCAGCCCAGGAGACAGGAGTTCCTATTACAGAGGCCGCCAAGTAAACAGGAGATTCTCACTGTATGTAATCTGACGGTGCTCATCCTGCCCCCCCTCCCTGTCCCCTCCGAGGCAGCTAAAACTGAAGTATTGGCGTATAACACGCACACACTATTTGCACCCAATTTTCATGGTTAAAAAGTGAGTGTTAATAAATTAAGTTAAATAAATACAGTAATTAGATCATTTAGAGCTCGGTTTAAATTGGGTATCTGTTAACAGGCAGTCTGTTTGCATTGCCCTATATAAGTACACACTTATCCTAATCCATAAATAGCGCAATGATACTTTTCTGCTGCTTATTTATTCTTTATCATACTCTATTTCCTGAGGTGTAGATTAACCACTTCAATACCTGCACTTTCACCCCCTTCCTGGCTAATTTCCAGCTTTCAGCGCTGTCGCACTTTGAGTGACAATTTCGCAGTCATGCAACACTATACCCAACGCTGTATCCTGGCCTAGGCCAACAAGGCCCAGGCCTAGGGCAGCACTGTGCAGGGGGGCAGCACGGAAAGTGTCCCCGCCGGCTTGCGCTACACTGTTAGTGTAGCACCAGTTTTATGGAGCAGACTGGACTGAGAGGCAAATTAGTCTAGCGTCCCCATAAAGCGGCCTCACTACTCCTGGTATGCGGGCGGCTAGAGTAAGGGAGTGTTATAACCCCTGTCAGTTTATCTTTTACCATCCTCCCTGTCCCATTGCAGATATTTCCCTTCACTTCCTGCCCCATAGCCAATCAGGAAGTGAGAGGAAATCTATGCAAATTAAGGAAATCCATTGCTCACCCCCCCCCAGGTCCTCAGAACTAGTGTCCCCACTCGAAAATTTCAGGGCGGGTCTTAAACAGCAAGGGGTGTGGCCTTGACAGGAAGGGGTGGGTCATATTTAAATTAGGGGGTGCACAAGTTTAGTCAGGCCTAGAGCAGCACAAAACCTAAATACACTACTGACTATACCCATATACATTTTTACCATTTTTTTCATACAAATAGAGCGTTGTTTTAGTGGTATTTAATCACCACTGGGTTTTTTTATTTTTTGCTAAATAAACAAAAATTTAGCAAAAAAATTGTCTTTTTATTGCATTTTTTAAATTTTTTTAACACACCGTGACCAGAGCAATACAGTGCTACCATAGTAACACTGTACTACTCTGGGTAAGTGATCAGGATTTTTTTTGTAACATGTTATGATTGCTTATACCAGTGAATGTTACTGTTATAAGCAATCGTTTTTACTGAAAGAAATCAATTAATTTAGTGTTTTTTTTAACAGATACATTTTTATTTGTCTCCATAAGGTGAAACAAGAAGTGCAATACAACAGCGCATCGTACATTTTTATAACACAAACAATAAACGGTGTACAATCAAACTCTCGGTTGCATCCATTACATAGATTTAAAGTCAAGTCGGTATACAGTAGTATTCACATAGATAAACGTCTGTTCACTTAGCAGGTATCTTATATAAAAGCAGGTTGTTAATCAATTATTGCTGGTATCTGATACTCGGGGGATAGGTGAGGATATGGGGGAGGGGAGGGGGGGGAGACCCGAGTATTCAGAGAGGGAGGAGAGGGGCATTTGCGACTCATATATTGTTATATATCCATTGGGAGACCCGGGGGGGGGGGAGGGTTTCTTCCAATTTGGGAGGATAACTTTCATGGCATAGAAAGTTGTGTAGAACACGAACAACAGTCTGTGTGCGCCCGATACCACTCTGTCACAAACGCCCAGTAGCAGGGCCAAAGGGTCCAGCCCCAGCAAGAGATTCCCAGTTGAATTAATTTCCCAGACCACTCACTCCCAGAAATGTTGTATGACCAGGCATTCCCAAACCACATGAATTAACGTTCCCAGCTCCCTGGTGCACTTTGGGCACCTATCTGATTGTGTGGGATAAATTCTCGAGAGCCTCTGGGCAGGGCCGGTACAAGGCAGGGGCGGAAGGGGGCACGTGCCCTGGGCGGTACCATTTGCTATAGGTGGGGGGGCGCAGCCTGCAGGTGAAGTTCTGCAACAGCCGCCGCCCGCCAGTGTGTACTATGTCAGCGCCCAGCGGCACTGTACAAATTGCCGATTTCGTGCGCTCCTGCTGCCTGCATCCTCCCTTCCCTCAGCACTTCACTGTTTCCTACTGTGTCAGTTTACTCCCCCTACGGAGGAGTCTCGTAATCCCTGCCAGCGGTGTGACGTCACTTACGCCCGAAGGCGAGGTGGGAGGACGCAGAGGAGCGCAGGGAGCTGTGTCGGAGTCAGCTCGCTGTTACCTCGAGGAGCTTAGGAGCTGCTGTATGGCTGGCTGGCTGGCTGGCTCTAGTGTAGCTGGATTCTGTAGCTGGATTCTGGTGGAAGGAAGCTAAGGTAGAAGATTTGGATTGCAGTGTGTGACAGACGGACTGAACTTGTGTAAAAGTAAACACTAAAAAAACTGATTAATAAATGACTGGATTTGGGGAGGGGAAGGGGCTGAGGTGAGGTTAATGACCAGTGACCACCACTGCTGTTTAATTTCTGCTGTAACAGATGGGGAAATGTGTGGTGTGTACAGTGTATGCACCCTCTCCTGCATGTTATTGGCTGGAAGAGGAGAGCTGCCTTGTAGTGGACTGTGGAAGTGTGCTGCTGGGCATGCAGTGTATTGTGATGTCCAGGCTAGCATAGATGTACGACAGGTGTCCCCACACAGGCACTGGTCTGTGTGCGGTCCTTGCACTGTCCACTGCCACCACTGACTTTTTTTTACATTTTTTATAAGGCTTCTTCTTTAACCACTTCAGCCCCGGAAGATTTTACTCCCTTCCTGACCAGAGCTCTTTTTGCGATTCGGCACTGCGTCGCTTTAACTGACAATTGCGCGGTCGTGCGACATGACTCCCAAACAAAATTGATGTCCTTTTTTTTCCCACAAATAGAGCTTTCTTTTGGTGGTATTTGATCACCTCTGTGGTTTTTATTTTTTGCGCTATGAACAAAAATAGAGCGACAATTTTGAAAAAAAAGCATTATTTTTTACTTTTTGCTATAATAAATATTCCCCAAAAATATATTAAAAAAAACCTATTTTTTTCCATAGTTTAGGCCGATACGTATTCTATATATTTTTGGTAACAAAAAAATCGCAATAAGCGATTATTGATCGGTTTGCGCAAAAGTTATAGCGTCTACAAAATAGGGGATAGTTTTATGGCATTTTTATTAATATTTTTTTTTTTTTTTAAATGGCGGTGATCAGCGATTTTTATCGTGACTGCGACATTATGGCGGACACATCTGACATTTTTGGGACCATTGGCATTAATACAGCGATCAATGCTAAAAAATTGCATTGATTACTGTAAAAATGTCACTGGCAGTGTAGGGGCTAAGTGTGTCCTAGGGGCGTGTTTCTAACTGTGGGGGGTGGCTGTATATTACAGTTCACTGATCGCTGCTCCGATGACAGGGAGCAGAGATCAGTGACACTGTCACTAGGCAGAATGGGGAGATGCTGTTTACATCAGCATCTCCCCGTTCTTCCTCCCCGTGAGGCGATCGTGGGTATCCCCGCGGCGATCGAGTCCGCGGGACCCGCGACCCGACTAACGGAGCTTGCCGCTGGCCGCCTCTTAAAGGGCACCGTACAGGTACGTGATTCTGCCTGTACGTGCCCTTCTGCCGCTGTATATTGTCTTGAGGCGGTCGGCAAGCTGTTAACACTGCTGCTAACCAGCGCTACCAGAGAGCCACACTGCTAACCAGAGCCACCAGAGAGAGCCACGCTGCTAACCAGAGCCACCAGAGAGAGCCACGCTGCTAACCAGAGCCACCAGAAAGAGCCACGCTGCTAACCAGCGCCATCAGAGAGAGCCACGCTGCTAACCAGCGCCACCAGAGAGAGCCACGCTGCTAACCAGCACCACCAAAGAGAGCCACGCTGCTACCAGTGCCACCAGAGAGAGCCACGCTGCTAACCAACGCCACCAGAGAGCCACGCTGCTAACCAGAACCACCAGAGAGAGCCACACTACTAACCAGAACCACCAGAGAGAGCCATGCTGCTAACCAGAGCCACCAGAGAGAGCCACGCTGAGCCACTACCAGGGTACAGACGTTCTACACTACTGACCAGAGTCGCCTCTGGCAACACAGAGTGAGCAAGCATATAGCTCGAGGGATCGCTGCGGCAGTTTCGCTGGGTCTGGTAAGAGGGCCTGTTGGCCATTATCCTTTACTGATCCTAGTGAGGGAGCCATTAGGAACTGCCTAACCTGCTATCCTCTAGCCCTAATACTGCCTCTGCAGGCTAGAGGATAGCAGGTTATGGGGAGATGCTGTTTACATCGGCATCTCCCCGTTCTTCCTCCCGTGAGGCGATCGTGGGTATCCCCGCGGCGATCGAGTCCGCGGGACCCGCGACCCGACTAACGGAGCTTGCCGCTGGCCGCCTCTTAAAGGGCACTGTACAGGTACGTGATTCTGCCTGTACGTGCCCTTCTGCCACCGTATATTGTCTTGAGGCGGTCGGCAAGCTGTTAACACTGCTGCTAACCAGCGCTACCAGAGAGCCACGCTGCTAACCAGAGCCACCAGAGAGAGCCACGCTGCTAACCAGCGCCACCAGAGAGAGCCACGCTGCTAACCAGAGCCACCAGAGAGAGCCACGCTGCTAACCAGAGCCACCAGAAAGAGCCACGCTGCTAACCAGCTCCACCAGAGAGCCACGCTGCTAACCAGAACCACCAGAGAGAGCCACGCTCATAACCAGAACCACCAGAGAGAGCCATGCTGCTAACCAGAGCCACCAGAGAGAGCCACGCTGAGCCACTACCAGGGTACAGACGTGCTACACTACTGACCAGAGTCGCCCCTGGCAACACAGAGTGAGCAAGCATATAGCTTGAGGGATCACTGCGGCAGTTTCGCTGGGTCTGGTAAGAGGTCCTGTTGGCCATTATCCTTTACTGATCCTAGGGACTGAGCCATTAGGAACTGCCTAACCTGCTATCCTCTAGCCCTAATACTGCCTCTGCAGGCTAGAGGATAGCAGGTTATGGGGAGATGCTGTTTACATCGGCATTTCCCCGTTCTTCCTCCCCGTCAGGCGATCGTGGGTATCCCCGCGGCAATCGAGTCCGCGGGACCCGCGACCTGAATAACGGAGCTTGCCGCTGGCCGCCTCTTAAAGGGCACCGTACAGGTACGTGATTCTGCCTGTACGTGCCCTTCTGCCGCCGTATATTGTCTTGAGGCGGTCGGCAAGCTGTTAACACTGCTGCTAACCAGCGCTACCAGAGAGCCACGCTGCTAACCAGAGCCACCAGAAAGAGCCACGCTGCTAACCAGAGCCACCAGAAAGAGCCACGCTGCTAACCAGCGCCACCAGTGAGAGCCACGCTGCTAACCAGCGCCACCAGAGAGAGCCACGCTGCTAACCAGCGCCACCAGAGAGAGCCACGCTGCTAACCAGCGCCACCAGAGAGAGCCACGCTGCTAACCAGCGCCACCAGAGAGAGCCACGCTGCTAACCAGCACCACCAGAGAGAGCCACGCTGCTAACCAGCGCCACCAAAGAGAGCCACGCTGCTAACCAGCGCCACTAGAGAGAGCCACACTGCTAACCAGCTCCACCAGAGAGCCACGCTGCTAACCAGAACCACCAGAGAGCCACACTGCTAACCAGAACCACCAGAGAAAGCCACGCTACTAACCAGAACCACCAGAGAGAGCCATGCTGCTAACCAGGGCCACCAGAGAGAGCCACGCTGAGCCACTACCAGGGTACAGATGTCCTACACTACTGACCAGAGTCGCCCCTGGCAACACAGAGTGAGCAAGCATATAGCTCGAGGGATCACTGCGGCAGTTTCTCTGGGTCTGGTAAGAGGGCCTGTTGGCCATTATCCTTTACTGATCCTAGGGACTGAGCCATTAGGAACTGCCTAACCTGCTATCCTCTAGCCCTAATACTGCCTCTGCAGGCTAGAGGATAGCAGGTTAGGCAATTACTGACTGCCACAATGAGCTCCAATGCTGTGCTGCTGGCTCGAAAATATTGTGTGTGTGTTTGAGGGGGGGGGGGCGCAGTTTTCCATCTTCGCCCTGGGCACCAAATGACCTTGTCCCGCCAATGCCTCTGGGGGGTATAATATGCCCTATGTATGAATTTAAGCTGGATAAACCTATCCTTAGCTGATATCATTAGGGGTATATACTGTTGAATCCCTTCCTCCTAGTCATCGTCTGCCATGTCCGGGAAGTCTGCCTTCCATTTTTGGAAAAGTTTGATCCCTCCACTGGACTCCACAGAGGAGATCTGTAGGTACAAAGAGGAGAGGATACGGTCAGCACTTTTTGATATTAATAACCTCTCCACTCCATGTGACTTAAGGGAAACTCCATCGGGGAACTGTGCCTGCACCGCATGTCACAGCTGGAGATAGCGTAAGAACATTTGGGATGGAAGATGGAACGCCTGCCTCAGGGAATCAAAGAAGATGAGTGTGCCGCTTGGCATTATGTGTTGGACAATTTTAATATCATATCTCGCCCATAGGGCAGGGTCAGGGACTCAGTGTAAGTGTTTCAGTCTTGGGTTCCCCCACAGTGGCGTATATGGCGAGATGGTGGCGGGTGTGCTCAATTTAGCCGTAAACTGCAACCACACCCAAACCGTAGTTCGCATAGGGGTAGTAATGTCTGAGTGTGCTTTGGGTCCCCTAAAGACTAAGAGCCCAATATTGCCACCTCTAGATTCACCGAAGGGTTGAAGCGGGACTGGGTAAACCACCACCTCACCGTCACCAATACCGCCGCCCAATAGTACTGTTTCAAACATGGTAATGCGAGTCCCCCAAGAGAGAGGGGTAATTGGAGGGTAGTTTGTGTGATCCTAAGGGCAGCACCCGCCCATATAAAGGCATTTATTGTCTGGCCCACCTTACTAAAAAAGGAGTTAGGAATAGGGACAGGAGTGTTTCGGAAAACATATAAGAACTTGGGGAGGAACGTCATTTTAAGGAGGTTGACCCTACCTACCGGGGTCAGGGGCAGGGATTTCCAGGTTTGGCATAGTAATAAGTCTTTGGAGCACCAGGTAGACATTATCCACCAGATATAGTGTGGGATCCCTCTAGATCTCTATTCCCAGGTAGCGAAATTTAGTGGTACATGTCAAGGGTATCTGAGCTGATAAGGCGGGGGTCGTCTGGGAGAGAGGGAAAGGTATAGATTTATCCCAGTTAATTTGCACTCCAGAGAAGAAGCAAATTCGTCAATAAGTCTAAGGGCCTTCTCTAGGGATGAGGACGTGTCGGGGAGGTACAGGAGAATGTCATCAGCATAAAGGGATATTTTGTCAGTCAGTGGACCGACCCCCTACCGCGGAAGAGGCCCACAGGAGGTTGGCCAGGGCGAACAACCCCGGGGAGAGAGGGCATAGTCAAATGCTTTCTCTGCATCTAATGAAGCTACGAACCCCTGTGATGCCTCTTTAGCTGCCAAGGAGATATGTGTGTATAAACGACGTATATTGATATCGGTGCCCTTGCCTGGCATGAAGCCCGTTTGATCTCCCTTAACCAGAGTCAGAATGACCAAATTGAGCCTATTTGCAAGAATTTTACTAACAATTTTGGCATCGATGTTGAGTAGCGAGATTGGGCGATAGGAGGAGCAAAGGTCAGGGTCTTTATTGGGTTTGGGTATCACGACGATCACCGCCTCGGACATCGTGAGTGGAAGATCCCCATTCTCCAGCATAGACAGCAATAAGGCATGAAACCTCAGAGTGACCATCACAGCATTATTTTTTTTAAATTCAGCCGGTATCCCATCCGGGCCCGGGGTCTTAGCCGTCTGGAGAGAGGCCACAGCCACCTGAACTTAAGAGTTATAGGGCTATCCAGGGTGGCACGATACGAGTCGGAGAGCGCTGGGAAAACCATGCGGTCCAAAAATAATCCCAGTGCTTCAGGGGTGAATGCAGCTCTGGACGTGTAGAGGGTCTTATAGGAACTTGCAAATCTGGTGTTAATCTGCTGAGGGTCAGAAAGCAGGTCACCCCCCCTAATGTTGGCTATGTGGGACATTGAGGTTCTTTCTTTGGCCAATAACGCCAATAGTCTACCTGTCCTCTCTCCTTGCTCAAATATTCGCTGTGTTTGACTCAACAGTATCTTCCTGCTAGCTTCAGTTCTCAGTAGAGAGATCTCCCTATAGGCAGACTGCAGGGTAGCATAAGTTGCCTCATCTCTACCTTGCACGTAGGCACTCTCCAACTTTAGCCTCCAGTGCCAGCCTGGAATCTTTTTTGGCCTTGGCAATAAGTCCCTGGTATTGTCCCCTGGTATACCCCTTATAGGCGTCCCACTGTACAGGCGGCTCAGCAGTACCTATATTACACTCCCAGAAAGCTCCCAGCTCCACCGTCACCCCAGGGGCCACGTGCTCGTCAGTCACCCAATACCCCGATAGCCTCCACGAGGCAGGGCCAGAGGGCGAGCCTACATCGAGCTTAAGGAGCACCGGTTCGTGATCCGAAATGCCCCGGGGCAGGATCTCCACCCCTAGTGTGCGGGAGAGCAGTGAGCCATCAGCGAGCATTAAATCTATCCTGGAAAAAGAGGCATATGTGGCAGAGTGACATGTATATTGTTTGAGACCCAGGTGTTTCCATCGCCATACATCTTTCAACCCATACATATCCATCATGTTGAAGTCCCCTGCCAGCAAAATCGCAGCACCTGGTTAGAGTGCCAATATCGGGGTTAATTTGTGTAATAGTGCCATGGTAGCCGGGGGGGGCACATAGAGGCCCACAATGAGCATCTCCAGTCTGTCACAGGTGGCATGGAGCACAACATATCTACCTTCTTGATCTAGGTGGAGATCCAGGAGCACAAACTGGAGGGACTTGTAAACCAGGACACTGACCCCCCTGGAAAAGGTGGAGTGCATGGAATGGTAATAAGAACCTACCCAGGGTTTACAGAGGGCCAGCATCCTGCTCCCCATCAGATGTGTCTCCTGGAGTATACACACCTGCAGAGAGTATTTCTTAATATATGTAAAGACCAGCGACCGTGTAATCCCGGAATTCAATCTGCGAACGTTCCAAGATAAAATGGTAAGCGGAGCCATCATAGGTGCTTAAAACATAACCAGTGATCACGGGTTAACACTAGACAGACATACAGTGCTCTCAGTAGGAATAATACAAAAGTCACTGGTATTATACCTGTTTTAAGGGCTCCCCTGCCACCTAGTGGTGGGGTAGCATAATTACACCATTGTAACGGACATATCATAAGAAAGCAAACAAAATGAAAGTAATAAAAGATTGAGCTAGTGAGAAGAAATGTAAACCTTAAACCTTTTCCCCCCTCCCCCCCTGACAGCACCCCCAAAACTTTGATGTGTCCCTTCCCCAAACATGAACTCCTGATAACTATCATGGGGATGCGTAAAAAAAGGAGCACCATGAGAACCATAGTCTTAGCACATAGAGTCCAGCTGGCCTTATTATCAGGATAAGCGGGCCCTGCAGATTCAATAGTTCTCCCGATGACGATCGGGGGCACATTCTTCAACTGAACTGACTTCTTAACAGGAACATGAGGGGGACAATAGTCCATCCCAACAAACTGGCAAGGAAATTGAGTTCCTCTGTGGTGGCCACTAATCCAGCTACCGAGTCAACAACATGTTGAGGGCAGCATAGCGGGCAATTTTAAACAGTTTACCAGACATGTAGGGGGACTCCTCAGTAGTCTCAGGGAACCCATCAAATAATGTGATGAAGAAAATAACAGCCCCATTAGGGGGTAGCTTACGGGTAGCTTCATCCTCTGGGCAGGGTATCCAGCCAGTGCGATGCATCCTCCGGCGAGGTGAAAAACCGCACTGTCTCGTCATTTTGGACTCAGAACCAGGCTGGGAACAACATGCTATATTTAATGTGTCTGTTCTGGAGGTTCAGCTTGACCTGGTCGAAGGATCGACTGAGTTTTTGGGTGTTGATCGAGTAATTCGGAAAGATCATCAGGCGTGCGCCTTCACAGTTTAGGACGTCCATCTTCCTGGCCTCGCGTAGGACCTGGTCTCGGTCTCTGAAATTCAGGAAGCGGAGGATGAACGTACATGGAGGAGCTCCCGGGATTCCCCGGGCAGCAGGCATCCTGTGTGCCCTCTGCACTGCAAAGAATGGTGAGAACTGTGCACATGGTAGGAGAGTATGCAGGAGATGCTTCGTGAAGGCCTGGGGATCCGATCCTTCCACCCCCTCAGGCAGGCCCACGATGCGAAGATTGCTTCTTCGATTCCGGTTTTCGGAATCTTCACACCTGCTCTCCAACAATTTAATTCTGGTCTACAGGGTGCGGAGGGAGCCCGAATGGTCTTGCAACATATCCTCCGAGTCTCCCACGTGCCTCTCAGCCTCAGTCAGCCTGGCGCGGAACAAATCAATGTCCCGACGGATGAGGCTGATGTCGAGCTGGACGGACTCGATTTTGCCTGTCAGAGTAGTTTGGCAGGTTGTTATCGCCTGCATAAGTGCAGTGAAGTTCGATCGCTCCGTGAGAGCGGGGTCGGAATCGTCCGCTTGGGAGGTCATGTGTGCTGGAGGTTTAGGAGCGGGAGCAGGGCCCGAACCAGGCTGGGTCTTTGCTTTTCCTGCTGCGGTAGACTTGCAGGTGGCTGGGGTGCCTTTACCTTTGGTCATCCCAGACCAGGTCTCACCCCCGTCAGGATCGGCAGGTTATATGGCTCAGTCTGCAGGGGAGAAGCCGTTATTTCAGAACAGGCCGTCGGAGCTCAGTCCATGTGCGTCTTCTCAGATGGCCATCTTGGACACACCCCCCAATTCATTTAGTGTTTACTATTGTGGTTAGCTGTGATTGGTACATTGCCCTGTCTGTACCATGTGATCACTGTGACCAATAACAGAGATCAACACAATAGTACACAATGGATGGCAAGAATGAAAGCCATCCATTGAGTACAATTGTTATGTGATCAGCTGTAATTGGTCACAGCAATCACATGGTACTGGTGGGTACTGGGGGTGACAGATCATCTTGCAGCGCGACTCGTGGGGTGCGCACATGGCGAGTTCCGGAAGGACATCATATGACGTCCACCCGGAACAGCGAATGTCCTGTCTGGCCATCATTTGTCTTTGAGCCGGACGGGAACTGGTTAAGTAAGTGTCTTCTAGCATGCATAAAAGATGCACTGAAGTCATCTGGACAATTATAAAATTTATGTTTTTGTAAACTTCTTGTAATATAATCTCTATGAAGAAAGTGATTGTTTAGAGATCAATCTTTGTGTAATGTATGCATTGATAGCTATAGATAGGACATGAGAAAATAGGAAAGGTGAGCTGGGCCAAGATTCATTCATCCAAAACTATTTCACTAAAGTCAAAGCATTTTTAGTAAAGCTTGTGTACCAAATAGGGAGTATAGCATGCTTCATTGCAAAAATATCAATGTATTAAAACTAAAAGATACAGCCTGTTCTGCTATTTAAATTGGAGCAAACATCTATATGCATATGGTACATAAATTGATAGGAAGGTTTGGCTAGAGCTACAGATTCCTAAGGTTACAGTTTCTTTCATTAATAAACTTTAATCCACCAGAATCTCAAATTCCCACACTTGACCTGATTTTACCATTTCCTTTGGAAGCAAGTACTGTATAAAGGTTTGATTGCCCTTTGAATAACTCATAAAACATATTTGTCACCACCAGACTGAGCCTTTCAAAAACCATTTTATTGTCTAGTCTGAATATTTGATATATCGCATAAAAGTAATATTTTTTTAAAATAAAATCACTGAAATATTTTCAGGTCGTAAACAAACCTCAGTTTTGCTGCTGTAATCTATATTTTCTCTAAAGTAACCAACTGTTTTCCACTGCAAAACTCCTATCTCCTATTAAACACTTATCTTTAATATTAACATGAAAGATCAGTGATAATGTAAAAACACACAAGGGAAAACAATTTTATTTTTTTATCTTTTTTTAAACAAGTTAGGGACTATAGGTTTGTTCTTAAGTTGAATCTGTTTGTAAGTCGGAACAGGTACATTTTTTAAGCGTAGCTCCAGCCAAAAAAACAATTTTTAAGCTTTTTGGATAGCATAGGGAAGGGTTATCACCCCTGTAACATTTGTTTTGCTGTCTGTGCCCCTGTTCAGAAGATTTCACCTCACTTTCTGTCCCAATGACAATTGGATTTTGAAAATTTTGGGTTGTTGTGGAAACAAGTCTTGGTGATAAAGCATCAGTGGAGACACCTTTTCCCCATAATAACTCTAACAGGAGAGAATTTCCCTTCCTAGGGGTAGATTTTCTCTCACTTCCTGTTGTCTCCCTCCGTTTGTAAGTAGGAGTCGTTTGTAAGTCAGATGTTTGTAACTAGGGGACCCCCTGTATATATATATATATATATATATACACTATATATATACACATATACAGTGGGGACGAAAAGTATTCAGACCCCCTTAAATTTTTCACTCTGTTATATTGCAGCCATTTGCTAAAATCATTTAAGTTAATTTTTTTCCTCATTAATGTACACACAGCACCCCATATTAACAGAAAAACACAGAATTGTTGACATTTTTGCAGATTTATTAAAAAGAAAAACTGAAATATCACATGGTCCTAAGTATTCAGACCCTAGCAACCAGTCCTCCTGTCCCTGCAGCTGAAAAACACCCCCACAGCATGATGCTGCCACCACCATGCTTCACTGTTGGGAATGTATTGGACAGGTGATGAGCAGTGCCTGGTTTTCTCCACACATACCGCTTAGAATTGAGGCCTAAAAGTTCTATCTTGGTCTCATCAGACCAGAGAATCTTATTTCTCACCATCTTGGAGTCCTTCATTTTTTTAGCAAACTCCATGCGGGCTTTCATGTGTCTTGCACTGAGGGGAGGCTTCCGTAGGGCCACTCTGCCATAAATCCCCGACTGGTGGAGGGCTGCAGTGATGGTTGACTTTCTACAACTTTCTCCCATCTCCCGACTGCATCTCTGGAGCTCAGCCACCAGTGATCTTTGGGTTCTTCTTTACCTATCTCACCAAGGCTCAGTTTGGCTCGACCGCCAACTCTAGGAAGGGTTCTGGTCATCCCAAATGTCTTCCATTTACGGATTATGGAGGCCGCTGTGCTCTTAGGAACCTTAAGTGCAGCAGAATTTTTTTGTAACCTTGGCCAGATCTGTGCCTTGCCACAATTCTGTCTCTGAGCTCTTCAGGCAGTTCCTTTGACCTCATGATTCTCATTTGTTCTGACATGCACTGTGAGCTGTAAGGTCTTATATAGACAGGTGTGTGGCTTTCCTAATCAAGTCCAATCTGGACAGCACCTGAGTTAAATATATGAGTGTCACAGCAAAGGGTCTGAATACTTAGGACCATGTGATATTTCAGTTTTTCTTTTTTAATAAATTTGCAAAAATGTCAAAAATTCTGTGTTTTTCTGTCAATATGGGGTGCTGTGTGTACATTAATGAGGATAAAAAATGAACTTAAATGATATTAGCAAATGGCTGCAATATAATAAAGAGTGAAAAATTTAAGGGGGTCTGAATACTTTCCGTCCCCACTGTATATATATATATATATATATATATATATATATATATATATTATAAACAAGATGTATTTAAATCCAATATACTATATACACAGTATATATAACCAGAATCATTGTCATTATACAATAACATTTTGATTATACTAAAAGTGAAAATTATTGCGCTCATGTGTAATACCACTAAGCTGCTAGCACTAAAATTTGTGATTACCTTATGGAAGTTGTTTTCGGTCTCCCTCTTATACCTCACTGGGGGGAAAACAATAAGTGTGGGGTATTCAATCATTAAAGTAGTGGTAAAGGCACAAGGTGTCTACTTGCAGGGGGCTTATGGGAATCTAAAAGCCCCTTTTTACAAGGGGGCCCCCAGATCCTGGCTCCCCCTATGTGAATGAGTAGAGGTACATAATACCCCTACTCATTCACCCAAAAAAAAGAGTAGTGTAAATAAAGACCGGAGCTAAGTCCTTTATAAAGAAAGTTAAAATGGAAAAAATTGTCCCCCAGTGTAGATCCAACGTCAATCACGATGAACGACGGCCGCTGACCCTAAGCTCCGCTGCCTACTGCTATTAAATGAACTAAGCATGCCCCGGGCGATGACATCACAAGGGAATGGGGTCACCGGGTGATGTCATTCGGTGGCTCCTCCCCTTCGTTTATTTAGCATTGGGTACTGTGTACCCAATGCTCATTCACATGGGGGTGCTTGGATCTGAGGGCTTATAAGGGAGAGATTATAAGCCCCCCGCCAACAGACCCCCACAACCCCTCAGCCCAAAGCACCCCCCCATGTTGAGGTCATGTGACCTGGTATGGTTCAGGAGGCTTGCCCGTCCCCCCCCCTGCTGAGCTGCCTCCTCTGATCAGGGTTTTTAGGGGGGACCCCACACCATTTTTTTTACATTTTGGCATGGGGCTCCCCTTACAATCCATACCAGACCCAAAGGGCCTTTTATACATTGGGGAGGGGGGAACCCCCCACGCAGTTTTTTTAAAAATGTTATTGCCAGCGGGGAATCCCACTGATAATCGATGAGTTGTCAGTTGTATTATTGTACATATATATTATAGAATACTCATGACTCTCAAAAAAGGCATAAGCCTCCAAAGAAGAACTAAAAGGTCCGAAACATTCTAGGCGTCATTTGCAGTATGCGTTCTTGCTAGCCCAGTATTGTCTACAGGCCAGCTGAGCTTCATACCAATGTAACTTTGAGTATACTGTCATTTGCTCTATACACATTTTATATGTAATATGTAATTTCTACCCCTTTGCTTATGCATTTTTATTGTATGTTTATTATAATAAAATGTATTTTTTCTACTATACTACCTGGTCTGTCTATAAAATCCAGAAGGGTATTACTGTGCTTTGAGCACTAGGTTCTCCTTTTTTGCTTGTAGTAACATAGTTACATATTTTAGAAAGTTGAAAAAAGACACGTCCATACAGTTCAACCACTTGAAACACATATACATGCATATACCTAATTAATGGACTGCCATCATAAATGAATGGTTGGACTGTTTAAAAGGTTTTACCAGTAATCTGAGATCCTAGGACAAGTGGTCTGTATGATCTCCACATCTCCAGTATAGTACGAGACGAGAACACTTTAATGTCTGTCCTTATTTTATAGAGCAAGGTTTCCTAGAGGTTTTCTTGCCCCCAGGAACACACATGACTGCCCATGTTTGCTGCTTTGGTCCATTAAAGCACAGTTCCCGTGTTTGGTGTACACAACACATAAAACGTGAATGCTGACCAGTGTTGCTGAGCAACACGTAGGAATGTGAGACACTGAGCAGTGCCTTTTTCTCCAGATTGATCAGCGATCATAACACAGTAATCCAGAGAAAACAGTTACATGCAGGAAAGCCAAACGACATCTGATAGTGTGTTGTTTGCAGCCATATGTGTGTACTTTTTATCATTACCTTTCTCTAGGTATTTATTACCCTTCTTTTGGGAATTCATAATAGACAATCACTTTGAAAAGGGCATCAGCTGCTCCAGACTACATGATATACTGTTAGTCACTGCACGCCGCTAATCACGTCCAAAACATCCACTAATTGAACCACTGAAGACAGAAAAATATTTTTATTAAGAGAAATACTCCCTTTGGACAGATCCACATTTTCTAGGATAAAGAGGAATTATTTTCTGTGCAACAGCCCAAACACCTCATATTTGTTTCAGTAATAAAATTTTATGTTTAATTTGTGATTCACAGAAAGCTTTTCCCTAAAACACTGATACTACTGCCAGTTTGTTGTGTACAGTAATTGATCAATAGTAAATGCAGAACAGAGGGTTCATAAAAACTAAAAATAAGCTATCCAGCCAAACAATGCACATTTAAATTGGGATTTAATTATGATTTTACAAGAAAAATATTATTAAGGCTTGCTGCTTCACAAAATGTACTGTTCCAAGAATAAAAAGAAATCACATTAGAAATTTCAAATAAAAAGTTTCAAACTGAACCATTTTTTACAAAACGGTAAGTAAGCAGTTAGCAAACGGTAAGCAAGATATGACACTGAAAAGCAAGTCAGATTTTATGACATAAGCAGAATAGCTTTCTATTAAGTTTGTTATAGTAGCTTTATGACAGTTAAACATTCATATTATATTTCAGCTGTAGCTATTTTTCACTGGCAAGACTTTTCTTAAAGTGTTAGTAAACCCTAACAATGAACTTCTCATATATGCACTATGTGGTCTAAATATGCTATTGAAAGAATTGTGTTATATCTGTTTAAAAAGGGGGGAAAAAAAACTTTGGATCCTGCCATAAATCTAGTGAACTGAACTTCCTGTGCACTTTGCCTCTGCTGATTGTCCCAAGCTCTCTCTATGGACCACAGAACACCTTTCCCTTATGTTATGGGGAATCAGAGAGGAGAAAATGTTCTGCAGTCCTAACAAACTTCCTGTGCTATGGTGACAATGCTGATCCACTATAGATACAGTACAGTGATTGAGTATTGTCACCATAGGACGAAAATATTGTTACTGGTAGGATCACCAAGTGAAAATAAAGGAAAAACAGCCTGAAAAACATAAATAATGCAGCCACTACATCTAAGAACTGGTAAGCTGCAATATATAACATAGAAAGAAAAAAATTAAACTTGCTTTATAGGATTGTTCTGAATCTGATTAGTCTATTTCTATTGTGTGCATATAAAATCTGTAAAATATTACAGCAGGCTCTAGTGACCTCTGGCAAGCAGGCTTGCCCAGGCAAGCAAAGCTTTTTTTCTCTGTGGCACTTGCTACAATTGGCATTAACAGCTTACCAGGCTGCCCATGGCCCACCCATCTTTCTAACATAACTGAAAACATAGCTTTGCCAGCAATTGTGGACAAATACACTTTTCCTCTTCTTGTTTGACCCTGCCGAACAGATATGTAAAGCCCTGCTCGTTTGTAGTAGCAGGGTTTGGGGCTGATCTGAGGTCTGAAGGTGAAGGGTGTGGGACTGGTCCTGAGGTCTGAAGGTGAAGGGTTTGGGACTGGTCCTGAAGGTCAGAAGGTAAATGGTATGGGGCTGATCTGAGGTCTGAAGTGGGAAGACTTTGAGGCTGATCTGAGCTCTTAAAGTGAAGGGTATGATACTGATTAAAGGTCTTAAGGTGAAGGGTATGGGGCTTATCTGAGGTCTGAATGTGGAGGGTTTGGGGCTGATCTGAGGTCTGAAGATAAAGGGTATGGGGCTGATCTGAGATCTAAAGGTAAAGTGTAAAGGGCCTGAAGGTAAGGGGTATGGGGATGATCTAAGGTCTGAAGATGAAGGGTATGTTTGCTGATCTGAGGTTTGAACATAAAGGGTTTGGGGCTAATCTAAGGTTTTACGATGCATTGATTGGGGGGATCTGAAGGTGCACTATTTGGGTTTGATCTGAGGTCTGAAGGTGCAAAAAATAGGTCTTATCAAAGGTCTGAAGGTACAGGAGTTGGGCCTGATTTGAGTTCTGAAGGTGCATGAATTGGGGTGATCTTTGCTTTGAGGGTACAAGAAATGGAGCTGATCTGAGGTCTGATGGTACGGATATTGGACCTGATCTGAATTCTGAAGTTGCGTGCATTTGGGGCTGATCTGAGGCCTGAAAGTGCATGAAATTGGGCTGATATGAGGTGTGAATGTGCAAGAATCAGGGTTAACCTGAGGTTTGAAAGTACATGAATTGTGGATAATCTGGGGTATGAAGGTGAATGCGATAGGGCTGATCTGAGGTTTAAATATGAATGTGTTTTGTGTGTACACCAGGTACTATAATACTAATTAATGAGTTTGACTTGCCATTAGCAAACAAATAATATGACTACAATACACTAGTTACAGCATGGTGAATGCTACAATCATATTTGCAGAGTGATTTTTCTTTTTCAAAGCCTTTAAAATTTCTTAGAGATCCTATATTTCCAGAAGTATAGAGCTGGTCCCAACTGCATCTCTCACCCTCCTTCTGTGTTTGATGGTGGGTATGCACATAGTGTGAAAGAGAGGGCAGGGATTACTAAAGAAAAGGCTGCAATAACTAAACTACAACTGCAGTATAACATGAAACTGCCCAGCCGTTGTTAAAAGGAATTCAGTCTGTTGTTATTAAGATACTCATGACTACACTTCTTTGATGTGAGAACTGCTGCATGTGCTAGGAGCTTAGTGTACACTCTGTATCCTGTACCATGTGTATTATGATAGCAACATAACTGAACTCTTGCAAAGGCTGAGCAGCTTAATGATGTATAGCCCAGCTACTGCAGCCTTTCCTGCACTAATCCCTTCTATCTCTCTTACTGCACTGCAGATGTGTTGAAACATTCGTCTCTTGTAGCAGTCCGGGCACCTTTGCTATTTAAAGCTTCTTGATATGTTGAAAAATGTGTCCCCTGCTGGGTGCTGTGATTTCTAGAGTCCTGCAAGCTGTAATCTTCTGGTTCTGCATGGGTTAATACAACTCAAGGGACCCATCAAGAGTGCTGACTATGCCCACCCTTTTCAGCCTCCTCCATTCATAGAATCTCTATGGTCTATAGATGGTAGAGGTGGGCCTTTCATTCATCTGTCCCTCCCCCATTCATAGAGCACTTTTTTTCATGGAAGCTATAGTACAGCTTCTATGAATGGGGGGGGGGGGTCACAAAGGGTGGGTATATTCAGCACACTTGACAAGTGCATTAGACGGATCCCTCTGCTCATTTTAACAACTTTGGCACTGAAAAATCACTGCTGTGGAGGGCGGCATCAGAGGACAGTGGATTTCAGCTAAAACCTCAGCCACCAGCACAAGGTGCTGATTTCTTTAAAAATATAGTTGGCTAAATTTAGGATTTAAGGCCTAAGTTTACCAAAAAAAAATACAAAATAGGCACAAGGCACATTACTTACCTTTAGTGTGATGTGTTTCTTGTGCTTCTGTCTTCTAGTTCAGTAGTACTCTTCTAATGTCACCCCCACCCCACCACCAGTGCGGCAGAGGAGCTGTCACAGGCCCTCATTAAGAGTGCTGACTATGCCCGCACTTTCTGCCCAGCTCCTCCATTCAAATAGGCCATACTACAGATTCCATGAATGAAATGTGAGCTATGAATGGAGGGCAAACCTTTCAATCACTTTACTGCTATTATTTATTTTATGCTTAGAAACAATGACATATTGTAAAATCTTTTTTTATTAACTTTTTTATTCATGAAAATGTTGTTTTGAAAAACAGTTTTTTAAAGTAATAATGTTAGGTCCTTATTGTGTATGTGAACTCTCACCCACCTTGTAAAACAAATAATTAATTTTAAAATAGAAAGGCAAGGCAAAATATGTGTGTATGTAAAAACACTATAAATACACTTTTTTTCTTTTTTTTTAAACATGATCTCAAAATCTCTGTTTACAGCTGCATAAAGGGGCGATTGCTGGGGGTGGAGACTGCAGGGGGGCATGTCAGCAGTAGGCAAAGGGACAGCAGTACACCGATCTTCCCAGTGAAGAGCTGTTCAGAAGGGTGTGTCAGCAGAAGTCTTGGCAATTGGAGCACAGCCAGAAAACTGAACATGCTGAGAAGGATGTGCCCAGTGTAGTCAGTTTGAAAAAGGAAAGCAGGAGGACTGACAGGATTACCAGGTATTTCACAAAAACAAAGAAAACCAAAGAGAACAGGATACCTTTTAACACATGTACATGGTACAACAGACACAAATCAGGAATATGAAATGTTGGAGTAATATACAATTTAACACGGTAGCAAAACATTTGAATTTAAGGAGTTTTATAATAAACACCTTTTGCAGACCTGTTTCCTGCTGCATAGAGCTTCATAAAACAGTTCACCTTTATTTTATATCCCATCTATAAATAAGGAGTCATTTTATTCATACAGTATTTTGTGAAACAAAGATTCTCGGTCTGTTGGGCCTATATTAACTAATATGAGGAGCCCTTCTCTGTTTATTTATAAAAGTTAAAACTATGTTGGCTGTTCTTTTGGCAACAGAGTATCTCTCACTTTAGGCTCACACTTTTTAGGGCCATGTGCTATTTCTCCTGGGCCTTGGCCCTTCCCCATATAGTTTTGGCACATGTAACTGGTCATCCTGCTGCTTCTTCTCACAAAGCAAGAGTTCAAAAAGTTAGACTGTTGCTAGGCTCCTAGCCCAGCAATTGCGCACCCCACAGATGATAGGAAATTCAAGTCAGCTCGCTGGGTCAGTCCAACATGAGGGCACCAAAATTAGGCTCAGATCTTTATCAACAGTGGCACAATGAGTTCAGGGCCAGATTAAGAACATAAAGGGCCTGGTGCTGAAGATTTTGGTGGGGCATTTTGATGGGGCTTTTTCTAAAAAAAAAAACAAAACAAAATGCAAACAAATTAAGTTAAATTGAGAGAGGGAGGATGAGAGAGAGAGAAAGGGGATGAGAGAGGGGTGGGGGATAAGGGAGGGAGGATGAGAGACAGAGGGGGGATGAGCATGACATCAACGCAGTCAGGCCAAGGCAAGTGACTGAAGGCACAGAACCCGTAAGGAATACCAGGTGAAGATGGAAGCGCCCGGGACCCACCGGATTGATCACAGCGCAGCGCTGGAGGACTCAGTCTGACAGGTAAGTGTACCCTAATGTGCTAATATGCTGTGCATACTTGTACATTATGACATGACCTACCTTAGGGCCTCTAAAAAGTAGTAATGTTAGTGAAGTTTACTACCGCTTTGATATCACAGGATCCCAGGAGCCCCCTACTGACCCGGTGCAAAGTTGCCAACATTTCAAAAATATTTTCAGGGACACTTTTTTACCAGTGGTATATTTAAAGTAGCTGACATATCCTATGTTCCTCTATACATCACAATAGTCATCACAAAATTAAATGAGTACTAATAATGGGCAGAAAAAATATGAGGACTGAGAAGATTTCCTTTAGTTGAACTAACAAAAGTGTGCCCATTCTAGAGCTGGTAACATTGAGGATATTCAATATAATTTTAAAGAACTGATTTTGTGGGTAAGAGGCATAGGGGAGGAGTATGGATGGTATAAAAGTGGGAAGTATGTGCAGGTGAGGGAGAGGAATGTGGAGGGTATAACAGTGGACACTATATACAGGAGAGGTGTATGGAGGGTATGACAGTGGGAAGTATATAAAGGAGAGGAGTGTGGAAGGTATGGCAGTGGGCACTATGTATAGAAGATGAGTGTGCAGGGTATGACAGTGGGAAGTATGCACAGTGGAGGAGTGTGGAGGGTATGCCAGTGGGCAGTATGTACAGGAGAGCAGTTTGGAGGGGATGACAGTGGGCAGTATGTACAGGAGAGGAGTGTGGAGGGGGTGACAGTGGGCAGTATGTACAGGAGAGGAGTGTGGAGGGTATGATGATGGCAGTATGTACAGGAGAGGAGTGTGGAAGGTATTATGGGGGCAGTATGTACAGTAGAGGAGTAGGGAGGATTTGATGGGGGCAGTATGTACAGGAGAGGAGTGTGGAGGGTATGACAGTTGGCAGTATGTACAGGAGAGGAGTGTGGAAGGTATGATGGGGCAGTATGTACAGGAGACGTGTGTGGAGGGTATGACAGCGGGCGGTATGTACAGGAGAGGAGTGTGGTGGGTATGACCGTGGGCAGTATGCACAGGTAAGGAGTGTGGATGGTATGAGAGTAGGCAGTATGCACAGGAGAGGAGTGTGGAGGGTATGAGAGCCGGCACTATGCACAGTAGAGGCATTTATGAAAGTGGGCAGTATGTACAGCAGAGCAGTGTGGAGGGTATGATACTGAGCGGTATGTACAGGAGAGGAGTGTGGAGGTTAAGACAGTGGGCACTATGTACAGGAGAGAAGTGTATGATAGTGGACAGTATGTACAGGAGAGGCTTGTGGGAGGTATGACAGCGGGCACTATGTACAGGAGAGAAGTGTATGACTGTGAGAAGTATGTACAGGAGAGGAGTGTGGATGGTATGACAGTGGGCAGTATGTACAGGAGAGAAATATATGACAGTGAGCAGTATGTACAGGAGAGGAGTGTGGATGGTATGACAGTGGGCAGTATGTACAGGAGAGAAATATATGACAGTGAGCAGTATGTACAGGAGAGGAGTGTGGATGGTATGACAGAGAGCAGTATGTACAGGAGAGAAGTGTGGAGGGTATGGCAGTGGGCAGTATGTACATGAGAGAAGTGTGTGACAGTGGGCAGTATGTACAGGAGAGGATTGTGGGGGGTATGACAGCAGGCACTATGTACAGGTGTGAAGTGTATGACAGTGGGTAGTATGTACAGGAGAGGACTGTGGATGTTATGACGGAGAGCAGTATGTACAAGAGAGGAGTGTGGAGGGTATGACAGTGGGCAGTATGTACAGGAGAGAAGTGTGTGACAGTGGGCAGTATGTACAGGAGAAGATTGTGGGAGGTATGACAGTGGGCACTATGTACAGGAGAGAAGTGTGGAGGGTATGTGAGAGGGCAGTATGTACAGGAGAGGAGTGTGGAGGGTATGACAGCGGGCACTATGTACAGGAGAGGAGTGTGGAGGGTATGACAGTGGGCACTGTGTACAGGTGAGGATGATGAAGGAATTTGGGAAGGAAAAATGTAAAGGTTTGTGTAAGGATGTTTAGAGACTGCATCCGTGGATTAAAATGAAGCCAATTAAGAGACCAGCCATAGTCGATCTATGTATGGGCTAGCTGGTTGTACACAAGTCAATCTATTAATCGACTTGAGTACAACCAGCCTGTCAGGTTTTTCCCAAAACAATCAGTGCTGCCAGCTATAGTTACTGAATACTGATCATTGTATTCTGTGGGTAGGGAAGGCTCCCCACTGGCAGAACACAATAACACTGCGGGAGTGATTCCCCCATTCACAGGTCAGCAGGTGAGAGGGTGTGTGGGGACAGGCTGGGGGGAGAGGTCAGCAGGGGGGTGTGAGGTGGTCATGGAGGGATATCAATCAACGGCTGGGGGGAGTAACTCGGAGTGATATGTTTTGAAGTAGGGTCTGTCATCTGCAGGTTGGGAAATGGTCACCTGTGATATAAGTTGAAGGGAGGTGGCTAACATGGGAAGTGGCTGGGGAGTGACTTGGTTGCTGGTGAGTGTGCAATAGATGATGTGCTTCAAGTTTCTTTCACATTTGCGGTAATGCTTACTGCCCTCTGAAAAGTGATCTGTGGTGGATTGCTGTTCAACGAGCGGTAAAGCGGCAGCTGACAGGCATTCATGAGGTGCTACTGCCGCCTCCTTGTTTGTTTGTTTTTTACATTGCTGAGTGGCCCCATTAAAATCAATAAGCTAGTTTGATAGGCGGTGCTGCCTGTCAAACTTTGCAGGCTGAGTTAAAGATGCTGCAGCTAAAGAAATTACAAAAAAAAGTCGCAGCTGTGAAGTAAAGCATCACAGCTAAGTCATTCGTACAGCCCTGTCCAAATGGCTTTTTAAGATTTGGGTCAGGAATGTGTGGTGAGGTCAGTGGCTGGTAAATCACTCGCAAGTATCAGAGCCAGATACACACAGGTTACATACGTTGCGAACGTTAGAGCGAGAGCAATCATTCTAGCACTAGACTTCCTCTGTAACTCTAAACATGTAACCTGTAAACATTTTTAAAATGTCGCCTACAGAGATTTTTAAGTACTGTTTGGCGCCATTCCACAAGTGTGCACATTTGTAACGCATGACATGTTAGGTATCTATTTACTCGGCATAACATCATCTTTCATAGTATACAAAAAATTGGGCTAACTTTAGTGTTTTTTTAAATTCATGAAACCATTTCTTTCCAAAAAAAAACTTATTTGAAAAATTTCTGTGCAAATACTGTGTAACATAAAAAGTTGTTACGACAGCCATTTTATTCCCTAGGGTGTCTGCTAAAACAATATATATAATGTTTGAGGGTTCCGAGTAACTTTGTAGCAAAAAAATGATGTCAGAAGTGTCAGAATTGGCCTTTGTGGCAAGGGGTTAATTACCATAAGTAAGTATATATATATATATATATATATATATATATATATATATACAAATAATTATTATATATTGTTTTTAAGGTAATTTTCTATATTTTCAAAAACTGTACTCAAGCAGGTGGCTTAAAGAAATTACTGAAGTTTAAAGTTATAACTTCAAACCAGTAATTTCACAGTTAATAGATTCTCATTCTCCCTCCTGTGTGAGAAAAACACGGGATTATGGGTAAACCTTATACCCATAAACGTATGTTTTTTCCTTCTAATTAAGAGGGCTGGGCTGAAAGGGAGCGTGTGTCTTTTAGGCACACACCCCGTTCTATGACACTGCAGTGAGAGGAAAGCCTCCACTGCAGCATTTTTATTGGACGGCTGGGACCAATGGTGCTTTACCATTGGTCCAAGACTCCAAGTTGTCAATTGAGCTCAGTGCCTCTGACAAGAAGTGAGAGGCACTGTGAGCTCATCCTCTCTGTCTGCTGCAAACAAAGTGTGCCAGCTTGTATTTAAACTGGCCGCGCTGTGGGTTTCTTACACACGATTTGGTCATGCCCAGATGTACAGCATTACTGGTCATTAATTACAACTTTTATCACTGAATTGATCACAATTCCTATACCCCACAAGATAGAGATTTGCCTGCTTGGCTTGGTGGATGCTCCTGCCCCTTCGAGGGCAGTTCATACACTACTGGGATTGCTCCACTTCTATGCCAGGAAACTCATCATACTTATGTGAAGGGCTCCCACATCTGCCCTTACCCTAAATGCATGGAAATCATTAGTCAACCTTGCAGTGCCCTTATATAAAGAAGCATACTCTAATAGAGGTTGCCCCCTAAAGTTTCAAAAGGTCTGGAACATATGGCTAGAGTCTTTAACAACAACTGTAGAACAAGAAGACCCTGTAGGGCTGTCGGTCTGATTAGATTTCATATGTGGGGTGGCGGTTCCTCTGATTGCTCCCCCCCGGGGGTACGCTCTGACTGGCCGCGTGCCTGTAGCCAGCCACCTGTTGTGGACCCTTTCTTGGGTGATGCTTGTTGCATATCACATTTCTATTTAAATTGCTAATTGTTACACTTATCCTGTTATTCTTAGCAGCAAGCTATGGGGTTTTTTTTTTTTGCTTGTTTAACTTGTTTAACTGGTTTAGGCCAGTAGTTAAGATATGATAGGCCTTGCCTACTGTTTTTTGTGCACTGTGAGCCAGGGAATGTCCAGAGGCTTTGTTATGTAACTTTTCCTTTTTTTTTTTTCTGAAATAAATAAAAAGAATCTTTAAAAAAAAAAAACTTGCCGCTCTGTATGTAGCTTCTGACAGGCTGCACAAGAAGCCTCGTATCTCTGGAACCATAGGTCCTAGGAGCCCCACATTTTGACCAGTGGTGGGGTAGGTCTTCGGTTACCAATCCCCCAAATTCTCTATGACCCCCGAACCTCAATCTTTTTTTGTGATTTTTTTTTTTTTTTTGCAAATGGGCCTGGAGCTGCAGCTCCAATAGCCTCTATGTTAATCTGGCCCTGAATGAGTATTGCAATAGGAATACCACTTTACAACAAACAACATATGGTCATTGACTGAATGATGCTGCAATGCCCACTACTGATACTTTACAACTTAAGAAAGAAGGAAATTTCATGTTGTAGATAAAATGATTAATACAAACGACACATTTACAATAAATGATTTACCTTCAATTACAGTTAGGAGCTTAAAAAGTGTATTTATAGACCAACTTTTTTTTTTTTTTTGCTAGAGTATGGAGAGTCTAAAACCCCATTCTTTTTATTGTTTGCTATCCGTGGCCTGTTTAGGAGATTTTCTTTCCCTTTCTGTCCTGGAGATGCAGCAAGAAGTAAGCAGGAATCTCTACAAAATGAGGGAATTCAAGTTGTCACCAGAATAGGTGCCCTCTGTGGAAGAATTCTCCTCACTTCCATGACAAACCAAACAAAGGTGGGACACAGATGACAGTATAAACTTTACAACTTTATAACTCTTACTTACTCTATCCAAAACTTAAAAAAATGTCTTGCCTTACATGCACTATAACTGCACATAGTTTAAATGAACCTATAAATGAAATTTGCCTCTTTCAGCCAGATAGCAATTTCATGTCTATAGGCCCCTTCTATGACAATTACATCTATTCTCCACAGCACAGTAAAGCCTGGTACACACTAATAGTCTTTTTTTTGTTCAACCCAGTGGTACAAGTTCCAATGTACTAACAATCCGACTTTAGTACAGCGATCTCCCCTGCTGAGCCATTGTGTTCTGACAGGGGGATGCCCCCCCCACCAGAACACTCCTGTCAGCGCTCTCAGCCATCGGCTGAGAGTGCTGATCGGGAGCCGCTTAGATGCTGGTTTTCCAGCATGCTCATCGGAAAGAAGCGGGTCAATCAGCCAGCTTCTGATGGACCAGCTGACACACACACAGCCCGAATGTTGGCCGCATTTTATTGAACTGGCCGATGTCTCCTGACATTCGGCCCGTGTGTACTAGGCATTACAATAATGGCCACTTAGCAAGGCTGTCACAGACAGAAAGCTTTCTTTGCTGCTATAAAAAAAAAAAGTTTCAACAACATTTTTCTATCCTGCACCATTTTTGCAGTCTAACAACTTAACAAGAAACAAAATCAGAGACTTGTTTGCAAGAGAACAGAAAGAGCAAAAAATATACAAAAATCATGGGTAACACTCAAAAGGAACTGCTATGTAATTAAACACAAAAATTAAACAAATTACATTGTGCACCACTGTATTTTCAATTTTTTACGTATTTAAATTTTTTTTTTTTGCTTTTTTTGCACCACAGCATACATCACTATAAATATTTTAGAGGCTTTAGAGTTAAAGTAAATCTTTTAGTTTACAGGTCTACAATAAGCGGCTAAAGACACTAACTAATAGGACTAATTAAGGTGTTATCAAAAGGATTAGTGCGGGGAAGCTGATCAGTTTGTCAACACATGGTCAAATATTATGACTCTTCGTACAACATACTAACAGATATGTTGCTAAAATGTATATTATGATTTCTGAATGGAAAATGTTAAAACTTGCCTCCTGCTCAGGGCCACTGATTTGTCATTTTCATATTTTACGTACACATATGGGTAGGTATAATGTTAGGTATTATAGTCCAAAAGCTATGCCAACAAGAATCCTAGTGCTGGGCAATGACCCTCTGGGATTGATTTACTAAAACTGGAGAGTGCAAAATCTGGTGCAGCTCTGCAAAAAAAAAAATTGCTTCCAGTTTTTTTGTCAAAGCTTAATTGAACAAACTGAAGTTAGAAGGTGATTGGCTACCATGCAAAGTGGCACCAGATTTTGCACTCTCCAGTTTTAATAACTCAATCCCACTGAATAGAAGACAGGGGTCTACATGTTAACAAACCATTCCACACTGATCTTCTATTTATGATGATCATGGCTCCCTATCACTGGTGTTGCAAGTGACACTATGGGGGAGATTTACTAAAACTGGAGCACTCAGAATCTGGTGCAGCTGTGCATGGTAGCCAATCAGCTTCTAACTTCAGCTTGTTCAATTAAGCTTTGACAATAAAACCTGAAAGCTGATTGGTTTCTGTACAGAGCTGCACCAGATTTTGCATGCTCTAGTTTTAGTAAATCTACCCCAAACTGTCTTTTGTGACAAAACCAAAAATCAGTTTATTACATTCATAGCTAAATAAAGTTAAAAACAAATGATTATTTAGTAATTCAACTCTGATATATTGCATATGAACATTTCCTATTTTGACTATGACCATTTAAAGTATAAGTTCTCACTTATGTCTTAATTTCTTTCAATTGGTGTGTGTGTTGGGAATAGAAGAAAATTAAATTACAGGCCAATACAGGCTCTGAACCGCATAGCAGTAAACAACTTTTTGGTGGTAATTCTGTTAATGGGGAAAATGAGATTTCATTTTTGTTATTTTGGACTTAATTGTCTTCATTCCACTTATTCGGTGCCTTACATTTTTACTTTATTTTTTAATTGCCCCTTAAAACTAAAAAACTGCAATGCATTTATATTTGTATCATTGCACAGCTTCTAAACATATGACTGTTTGAGTTGGCCTAATTTATGTTTTAATGGAAAACGCGTGTATCTTCACTGACTTTTTAAATTCTTACCATGTAATTTACATGAATACTCTGTTAATGTAACATTCTTATTTTTACAAGCATGTCATATTATTC
Organism: Lithobates clamitans; assembly: GCA_037952925.1. NCBI lineage: Eukaryota > Metazoa > Chordata > Amphibia > Anura > Ranidae > Lithobates > Lithobates clamitans. Next base: position 3,887,555 of record JBBGZY010000240.1, on the reverse strand, counting down.
AAGATTCTATTAGTCATCATATTTCAGATATAAATATAAAATCTAAAAAATGCACTTTAAGCCCAGAAAAAGCCTATCAAAAAATGAAATTTGAGGATAACACTTATTTGCAGTGTAGAGTTTAGCTTGTTCCATACCAAAAACACATAGAAACACTTGTGATCACAACTAAACAGATGTACAAAAACAACAAAAATATGGTACAAAAAGTGCAGGCTGACTAACTCAGATCCCGCCTACAAAACAGCCGGACCTTATATGCTCAATATGGGAGACCACACAAAATTATAAAACATATTGTATTTATTAATGAATATTAAAATAAAGATTAAGAACATAGGCAAAAAAAAGCCTTCAAAAGATCCACATTTTCACAAAAAAAAGACCCTATTTTTGGTAAAGGAAATTGTTGTTCCGCTATTTGGTGGTTGGTTCTGATGCCCTTGTGCCCACCCCCAGGCTATGCTAATGGACGCTATATGTTCCAGCAAATTGATGTGAGTATTCTTTTATAGAATTATGGAAATTATATTTATCATTATCTATACAGTATGTTGTTGATGTTCATATATATAACTTTCTTTTTAAACATGTTTAGTGCTGCTCTACCTGCTATACTGTAACTATTGAAGCCAAAACATAATGTATTTATTAATGAATATTAAAATAAAGATTAAGAACATAAGCAAAAAAAAACCTTTAAAAAATCCACATTTTCACAAAAAAAAGACCCTATTTTTGGTAAAGGAAATCGTTGTTCCGCTATTTGGTGGTTGGTTCTGATGCCCTTGTGCCCACCCCCAGGCTATGCTAATGGACGCTATATGTTCCAGCAAATTGATGTGAGTATTCTTTTATAGAATTATGGAAATTATATTTATCATTATCTATACAGTATGTTGTTGATGTTCAAATATATAACTTTCTTTTTAAACATGTTTAGTGCTGTTCTACCTGCTATACTGGCTCCTGAAAACGCAGAGAATTGGCGAAACGTTGACCTGGCAGATCTGCTACCGGAAGCATGTAGATTCTACCATTATATGTATCTTGTTAGACAAAGCTTATATGGTCAGACTTTTGGTACCAAAAATAGAGTATTTTTGAGGTGAATATGTGGATCTTTTGAAGACTTTTTTGCCTTTGTTCTTAATCCCTATTTTAATGTTCATAAATAAATAATTACTGTATTTATTGGCGTATAACACTCACTTTTTCACCATGAAAATCAGGTGCAAATATCATGTGCGTGTTATACGCCAATACTATAATTTTAGCTGCCTCGGAGGGGACAGGGAGGGGAGCAGGATGAGCGCCATCACATTACATACAGTGAGAATCTCCTTTTTACTTGGCGGCCTCTGTAATAGAAAGTCCTGTCTCCTGGGCCGCCATTGGACCACTTTTCTGACTATCATAGGAGATTCTCACTGTATGTAATCTGTCGACGCTCGTCCCTTCCTGTTCCCTCTAGGCTGCAGATGGGCATCAATCAGGCTGCACTGATGGCAATGGTAAGGCTGCTGCATTGAAGGCAATGGTGAGGCTGCTGCATTGAAGGCAATGGTGAGGCTGCTGCATTGATGGCAATGGTAAAGGCTGCTGCATTGGTGGCAATGGTGAGATTGCTGCATTGATGTGGACTGATGAGTGAGGCTGCATTGATGTGGACTTGTGGACTGATGAGTGAGGCTGCATTGATGTGGACTGATGAGGCTGCATTGATGGCACTTGTGAGGCTGCAGATGGGCACTGACCCTTTTTTTGCTTCAAAGTTCCTTATTTAAAATGTAAGTTTTTTTTCCTGAAACTTCCCTCTTAAAATTAATGTGCGTGTTATACGCCTGTGCGTGTTATACGCCGATAAATACGGTATGTTTTATACTTTTGTGTGGTCTCCAATATTGAGCCTATAAATTCCAGCTGTTTTTTAGGTGGGATCTGAGTTAGTCAGCCCAAACCTTTTGTATTCTCACTTCAGATGTGGCTATACAAGTCATTTTCTTATCTAAACAAAAATATAGTGTTTCTTTCTATTTCAGCCAATCAGATTTTAGGTATTGAGATTCAAAATTTTAAATCCAAGCTAATGTTCTAGAACAAGGCTCAAAAGTATTATACAGGTCTTTCTCTTTTTTTTTTTCAATGTACGCTAAATAAATGCCACAGATTCAATACTCAAAGCAGTTTATTCAGTGATTACAACAGTTATAAAATGATGAGTCTAGAACACTAGAAATCATATTCAATCATTTAAAGGACAGCATGCAAACCACAGTAACTGACAGGAAGCAATCATTTTTTTCACAGACCTGTATCTGAAATCTAATTGGACTTTATGCTCTTGCACTGCCTTACTGTTTAATTCTGCAGATGTGTGATCAAAATAGAGTGAAAGAAAGTGACAAATAGGAACAAACAAGTACACCATTGTCATACATTTAGAGACGCATATATTTCCTATGTCTGAGATCTGTAAACTGAAACAAACAAAGGCTTTTAGAAAATGCTTACAGTAGAGTTCTCCACCAACTATTGAAGCCATCCGGCTTTGTAGAAATTGGAGCGGCCTGTGTTCTGAGTAAAGAAAGGAACACCTGCTGAAATATCATCCTGTTATTGTTTGTTGGCAACAGCGGGCTTATAAAAAAAAAACATTCCCTGACAAAAGTTGATTTCGCTTGTGCTTTTAAAATGTTTAGTGTTCCTCCATTGATCTGTGCTTGCTTTGGGTCTATTGTACCACATCACATAAGAGAATACTTCATTATTGGTGAGGTACTATTGGTTCAAGCTGTGAAAAGTTCAGGATAACTGGTGATTCAATAAAAGCATCTCAGAAAACATTGCAACTTTTGTGTTAATGGGTGTAACACACAGCGAGCGTGGCCTTTTATGTATTATGTCTGCATCGCATTAAGACCCAAAGCAAACATCAAAAGTAGTCTCACACAAACTAAAAATCCCTTTAATGTTCAAGGTATTATACATTAAAAAAAATCATTTATCTGCACAATAAAAATAACAACAATGGCAAAACAATGCATAGTTTGAATGAAGCAGTACAAAAGCAAAGCTCTTCAGAATTTAACTTTACGTAGGAGATGCAAAGTGTTTGGATGGATTCCAACTGCAAGGTTCACTACACTTTCATCATTCATTAAACAATGTTGTTTGCCTTATATTGTAAATGAAAAAATGTGTAAGTGGTTAACTTAAACAGCCATATCAGAGATGAATACTATGTATATTTATGGTTATTTATTTAATTATTGCCTACCATCCATCCATCCATCAAGCCATCCATCTATGTATGTACAATCTAATTGTTGTTAGCCATTCCACTCATGTCTGTGCACTAATAATACTGCAAACATTTGTTAGTTAAAGTGTTACTAAACCCAGGACCCTGCATTCACTATATCTGGTCTCCAACAGTACACAGAACATAGAAATGCAATTATTTTAGTAAATATAAACTGCTAAATAGATTTCCTCATCATCAGTTAGAGCAGTCTTGTGACTTCTATCAGTGTCTGGTTAAAGCTTGTAGGAGGAGTTCTCATTCTACTCTGACTGTCCTATGAGGCTGCAGGACCCCAGACCCTCTGTCTGGACAGTTCTGAATGGCCCTGTGCTGGTCACATGCAACCTCCCAAGGAAAATAAAAACTCTCTAGCAAAATACACCAAACTAAGCATGTGCAGAGTGACTCCAAATGCAGGAGATGGATTGGGGACAGTGGAAGAAGAGGAGGAACAGAGAAGATAGGACCAGACAGTCTTTTTTACACAAACCAGAGGATTAACTCCTTAGGTTCCACAGTGAGTATAACAAGCATGCTTCACTGTTAAAAACAGACTGATTTCTCTATTGTGGTTTAGTACTGATTCAAACCTAGTAGCGTCAGCGGCACAAGTAGCATAGTAACCTAGTAGCGTCAGCGGTTCACATCGGATGCATTTCACACACCAATTCACATTGGTTCATTTAGTTTACTCTGTTCATCGTTTCCCTACCAACTAATTTGTATCGGTTCATGTCATACCCTACAACCGATTCGTATCGGATCCATTCCATACTCATTACAGTCCGATTCTAATCTAGTCGCGTCTGCGGCACAACGATTCATATCGGTTCATGTAATTTCCCTACAAACCAATTCATATCGGTTCTTGTCATTTACTCTGTTCATCGTTTCCCTACCAACCGATTTGTGACGGTTCATGCCATACCCTACAACCGATTCGTATCGGATCCATTCCATACTCATTACCGTCCGATTTGAATCTAGTCCTGTCGGCGGCACAACGGTTCGCATCAGATTCATTTCCGTACACGCTTAAGCATGGCTTTGATCAGTTAAGATCACAGTTCATTCCTACACATTCAAATTCTGCTATCCTTTTCTTTTTCTGCCTATCAGCAGGTCACTTTCTTGCAATCGTTGCAAACACATCTCCAGCAGCAAACTTCTTGCAATCATTGCAAGCACGTTTTCCAGCAGCACAACTTCTTGCAATCATTGCATGGACATATACAGAAATACAAACTTCTTACAAGCACTGCAAACACATCCCCAGTGACACAAACTCCCTTGCAATCGTTGCAAGCACACATTCAAGCATAACTTCTTCCAATCATGCATCCAAGCATAAACTCCTTGCAATCGTTGGAAGCACGCATCCAATCACAACTTCTTGCAATCGTTGTAAGCATGCATCCAAGCAAAACCTCTTGCAATCGTTGCAAGCACGCATTCAAGCATAAACTCCTTGCAATCTTTGCAAGCACGCATCCAAGCATAACCTCTTGCAATCATTGCAAGTACATTCCCAGTGGCACACAATCAGCCACACATGATTTTAGTGGCACTTAATCAGCCACACATCGTCTCCAGTGGCATTTTCATATGAGCCACTCACAGTTTCTGTCTGTCATTTCTCCTTTAGGTCAGTCGAGTTCATGTCCCTTCCTGCACCAGGTTGGACGTTATTCCCTCAGGTAAAAAAAAAACAAAAAAAAAAAACACACATAGGGATTGCATCTTCACCAGGGCCAGTCGCATAACAGGGACAGCTTGTTTCACGTAAAAAAAAAAGTGCAACTTATGTCACCCTTACTACAGGTTTATGGTCAACTCAGTTCTCGATCCCAACTAGGACTTTGCTACTAGGGCCTCAGTCAGGTGTGTAGTTCACAGGTTCCTCTGTCACATCATCCTGCAGCACCCTTTCACTAAACGTTCACTTCACATGCACGATTTGGGATGTTCATTGGGCGTGACAGTGCAAGCGTTAGCAGACCAAGCATACGTCACCAACTACAGACCACAACATTCCTACCGTAGGCCGTACCAGACTTCAGCTTCTTGCCCCAGTATGCCCTGGGGCTCTGGTCTACAGGTTTGTGCTCAGCACAGACAGGCACCCGAGCATTGGTTACCTGGCCAGCCACATCCTGGCTCACCTTGGTTGCCACGCACTCTTTTGAGTTTTCTAAATTTCTACTCAACAGGGTTCTACACAATAGAACGAAGTCGGCTCCTTTCTTACACCCACACCTCTGTCACCCTCCGCAGGCTCAGAGAGCGGCGGTGTGCAGCCCCTCAGGGGATGGATCATCCCCAAGCTCATAGCAGTACTAAAGCGCAAGGGCATTCCTGACCCCGCTATAGCCAGGAAGGCAGAGCTTTTAAGGCTCCTCTTTCCGTCGCCAGCTGCAGCTGGGTCCAACACTCAGCAAGCATACCTGCAATCCAGCATCACTCCTTGGTCTCCTCCTTATCCACAGCAGTCTCTGATGTCCAGACCAGAGTGACAGTTCTGGAAGTACACCCAGCCACGGCCCTCCCTGACCCGGTCGCTGTCTCAGTACTTGCATCTCCTCCTGCAGGTACACCAGAGTTAAGCCCCACCCTCCTCCTTGCTCATCTTGTCCCGGACAGCATCAGGAAGGAAATCTTGGAGGGCAAGGATGTTAATCTGGCTTCCCTCCTGGTATCAGTACATGACCTGGCCGAAAACAAGTGGTACGTCTGGGGGTACGTCTCAGTGGTCATTAAATCAAAAGACCCCAGGCTCTGTAAGCTAACTGTCACTGAGTTCGTCCTGGCTTTCGGAATGTTCAGAGATGTCCTTTGCTCTGCCACCCCCAGCAGGAGGGAAGAGCTGGACTTTTATCTCCACGCCTTTTCGGTTCCAGTGTGCAATACGCTCCCCTCCTTTCCCCTTTTTCAGGGCACTTCTCAGCACATTTCTCTCCACAATCATTCATTCACTTTTCTTGGCATACCGGCCAGACGACCAAGGCACACCACAGGTCTATATTATGTTGTAAGTCTTGCTGCGTGTTTATGTGATCCACAGTTGTCTCGGTCATAAGGGCCACAACCATAAATATATATATCTATATTTAGATATAGATAGATAGATATATTGAACAATATCTATATATAGATATAGATATATATATATATATATATATATATATATATATATCATTCACCTCTATCAGGCTTCTTCAAAATCTTCAGTGTGGTTTTTATGTGCTAGTACAGTATAGTGTTGGTTGAACAGCCAGGAGTCCTGTGCTGCAAGACCCTGTCATATGTAATCTTCTTTTAACTAGCTTTCACTGGAAGATGTCACTCTCACTGCACATTACCACTGTGATATTGAAAGTAATATGTGATATCCCACAGCACAGTGCTTAAGAGTAAGTTTGCTGATTGCTACCTGTTTCTGCTCCAAAAGAATAGCTCTGTGTTCCAATATGTCTTTTGCATACTGATTCTGAATGGGAGTGACTGGTTCATTATAATCAGCTGATGCACTGTGTTTGGATCCTTTTGGATCCCTTTAGAATTGATTAACCCCTTTGGGAGAATCTGACTGAAAACTACATTTTTGTTGCAGAACGTGCCTAAAACCAGACTTGTATCTTTGGTATATCTGCTTCTGAGTTCTCAGGCATTCTAAGAGGAGATCTCTCTGTCCGATTCGCATTGGTGGCACAAAGATTCGTATTGGGTCCATTTCATACACGCTAAAGCCCGATTCAAATCTAGTCGAGTTGGCGGCACAACGATTCGTATCGGGTCTATTTCATACACTCTACAGTCACGGTTGACAACTGCTCATGGTTACAGTTCATTCCCACATATTCCACATGTTTTCTGCTATCCTTATTTTTTCCCCTTCCAAAAAAAAAAAAAGGCTACTTTCTTGCAATCGTTGCAAACATTTCTCTAGTGGCACACAATCCGGCCACCCATCATTTCTACAGTGGCACACAATCCAGCCACTCATCGTCTACAGTGGCATACAATTGAGCCACTCACCGTTTTCTGTCTGTCTTTTCTCCTTTAGGTCAGTCGAATTCAGGTTGTTCCTTCCTGCACCAGGTTGGATGTTATTTCCTCAGGTAAAAACAAAAACAAAAAAAACACATAGGGATCGCATTTTTACCAGGGGCCCAGATGCATTTTCAGAGTGGGGCAGGTCGTTTTAACAAAAAAAAAAACTGGACTTCAGTGTCACCCTTACTACAGGTTCCCGGTCGACTAAGTTCTCAACCTCAACCAGGACTTTGCACTAGGGCGTTGAGTCAGGTGTATAGTACACGGGTCCCACTCTCACATCAACCTGCAGCACCCTTTCACTAAACGTTCACCTCACATACACGATTTGGGCTGCTCATCAGGCGTTAGTTACTGTCACATGTTTGTTTGCATTACACTCTGTTTTCGAAGGGCGACCCTTCACCTACGCAGACAAGGTCGCCAAACATTGAGCTTGCTGACAGTGCACGTGTTGGCAGGCCGAGCATATGTCACGAACTACAGAACACAACATTCCTACTTAGGCCATACCAAACTTCAGATTCTCGCCCCAGTACGCCCTGGCGCTCTAATTCACAGGTTTGCGCTCAGCACAGATGGGCACCCAAGCTATTGATTACCTGGCCAGTCACCTCCTGGCTCACCTCAGTTGTCACGCACTCTTTTGAGTTTTCAAAATTTTCACTCAACAGCGTTCAGCACTTCAGAATGCAAACAGGCTTCTTACTGCACCTGTCGTTCCTTTTCCTGTCCTTCTCATTTTCCTTCTTATCTATTTCTCTGTATGCAACTCCACTCACTATACTACTGCTACGACTCCTCTTAACACATGCATCTCCCTCTCCTTATCTTATAGCTGGAGCCATGTCGCAGGCCGGCAGTGAAGACTTCACCTCCGCCCATCTGTCACCCTCTGCAGTTTCAGAGTATGGCAGCATGCAGTCCCTCAGCTCACAGCAGAGCTGCGACGCAGGGGCATTCCCTACCCTGAAACAGCCAGGAAAGCCGAGCACATTAGACTGCTCTTTCCACTGCCAGCAAGAAAGACAGAGGCTTCCATCATGTCAAATGTAGAGTGTGGTGGTCCCATCCCTCATGTATTAAACCAAAAAAGAGGATGCCCTCCCTAGTGGGACTTTGATAGACCACCAACTCTTATGATAAAAAATATTTTAATGGTATACTATAAAAAGAAGTGAAAACGTATATAACATACAAAAATACAAAAAATGCATTCCATACAGTATCAGAACAAGAGTTATACAAATGATAATGTTAGATGTACTCTCCTAGGGGTGGTGTACCCCGATGCCCGACGCGTTTTCAGTATTCTGATACCTTCATCAGGGTTTTGAGAGTTGCAAATATTTTACAAATGTATAGGTTCAAAATGTAGTGAGCAAGTCTAATTGGGACAAACGTTCGTTAGAGCCTGTGTAATAGAGGCTGCATAACAGGCGGATCAGTATCCAAAACGGTCCTACAGTGGCTGTCGCCTCTGAATGTCCAGGTCCAATATGGGGTGCCTTCCCAGTGTTAGTGCTTAGCAACTCTCAAACCCCTGATGAAGGTATCAGAATACCTGAAACGCGTCGGCCATCGGGGTACACCACCCCTAGGAGGGTTAGATAAGTTAGTGTTAGATTGTGGATGTCTATAGATGTAGCGATTTTAGTGTTAGGCTGGACTTCTCCTTTAATGCAAAGCCTGATTTACAGCCTAACTCCAGTCTTACTATTGCTTTAAATAATCCTTTTGGGCCAAGCTGGCCCAAACAAGCTATTTCCTACATTAATAAATGCTGCTGCTGTCAGTGTTTAAAAATTGTACGCAGCATCAGCTATTTACAGTATACACTGCTGTGTTCCAGCTTCCTATCCCATTCCTGGAACAAAATCAAGTCAGGCTGAGGTGTAGAGGTGGGGGATGACATTACGATCCCCACTTCAGCCAATCAGAGGAAACATTGTATTCATTGCTAAAATTCAAGGTTTCCTGTGCATGGCTGAGCAGCCCTCTGCCTGAATTGATTCTGTTCCTGGAACAAGACCGGAAAGCCCTGTACTGCTGTCATAACACAGCCCTGTATACTGTATGTAGCTGAAGCTACATACCGTTTTTACAGCTCTGACAAAGTCCACATGTAGTAGTAAATAAAATACTTGGCCCAAACTAACTATTTAAAGTGTAACTCCACTTTCGTGACCTGGATTGAGTTAGGAAATGAAACATCTGTCAGCTCATGATTGGTGTATACAGTATGTCCCCACTGGCAGGGTTCATACTTTAATTATCCAGAACAGATAGTTGGTGGGAAATCTAAAACTTTACAGTTGTCACTGGGACAGAAGTAGAAGGCACACCTCCCAACAGGACACCTGCTCCAGAACAGCTCCTATACAATCATAATCTAAAGTGTTTTGCCCTCCTAAGACACCATAGCACTTTTTGACTCCATACCCACCAGAAATATAAAGCAGATGGCACCAAATTGTGCAAATAAGAACACATTTTAATGAATTAGAAGAATGAAATTCCACTTAAAATAAAGCAATTTGATCAGGGCATATCGCCATGGGCAAACACCTCTAGTGAAACACCAATAAAACACCTCTAATGGACCACCCCTAACATGTTTTAAGGACCACGCCCCTTTATCATTGTGGAGAAAGGACATACGCTCCAAACTTTGTAATTTGAGGTATTCTTTTAGACAAGGTACAAGTTCAGAGTCCTCTTTTGCAATACCTGGGACTTTTTTTTTTTTTGTATATGATCACCCCATGGTTCCTGAAGTGTTTACTCCAGATTATACCACCCCTGCTCATATCCCTTCTGAGATGATTTTTCAAATCAGCCTTCTAGGTTAACAGAACATGGGACACCATTTTAATTTATTTTTATTTTTATTTTTTTGTGGCTTAATTACTTGGTCAATATACACTTAATTGATATGGTATATTTAAAATTGCAATATATGTGGTCCAAACAATGAAAAATAACTAACAGCTGATGATTCTAGCCATGTTCAAAATAACAGGAAAATCGCTAAAAATAACTTATACTGTATGGCAATAGCAGAGTGCTGTTCATGTTATGCACCGATCAAGCCAAAAACGTTGGGTTTTAAGTGATAGCTTTTATTGGCTGAATTAAAAAAGATGCATGCTTTAAAAACACTGTTGGATTTTTCTCATACATAGAAATTTATATATAAAAATATTATAGTTTTTCTTATATATTTAAAAAGACTGCATCGTTAAAAAGGGTATCCAAATTAAAAATATTTTTTAATATAGCACTAAATAAAAATGTATGAAATATTCAATTCCAATAACTGATTGTGCTAAGTATTTGTATTGATGGTATTCAATATATATCCTTTTTTTCACATCTTTTTTTCTCTAATGCCGCGTACACACGGTCTGACTTTTCGGCTACAAAAGTCCGACAGCCCGTCCGACAGACTTTCGAAGGACTTTCGATGGACTTTTGGCGGACTTGTGGCGGACTTTCTAACGAACGGACTTGCCTACATACGATCACACAAAAGTCCGACGGATTCGTACGTGATGACGTACACCAGACTAAAATAAGGAAGTTGATAGCCAGTAGCCAATAGCTGCCCTAGCGTGGGTTTTTGTCCGTCGGACTAGCATACAGACGAGCGGATTTCTGGGTCCGGCGTAGTTACGACATAAAGATTTGAAGCATGTTTCAAATCTAAAGTCCGTCAGATTTGCGGCTGGAAAAGTCCTCTGAAAGTCCGGGGAAGCCCACACACCATCTGATTGTCAGCCGGCTTTGGTCCGCCGGCGTCCGTCGGACTTTTGTAGACTTTTTGTAATTTACATGCAAACCAAGCTGTCCAGCAAAAATGACTGTGACAGGGGCTCAAACTTTTGTCACAGGTGCTGGAGCAGTTGCAACAACAGTTAAAAAAATTACATTATAAATAAAAGATGACTGTTTTAAATACCTCTGACAGTGTTATAGTTTGTCTTAACCCTTGTTACCACTAACTTTGCTGGACAGTTTCGACTGTATATAAATGTTGAGTAAAATATAAATAAAGGCATGACATTAAAATAAGTAGTTTATATACTAAATATTAAAATTACATTTTTTTACCTAAATACAATTGTAAAAAAATATTTTTTTGATATAATGGTATTTAGACATGCAGTTATATTTTAAATTGATTAATTCAAATCTTATAACATTATTGTGTAATAAAGGGGTTTGCATTTTAAATAAAACATACCGTAATTGCTGCCCTTCATGTAGCGATAGAGAGAACCCTACACACACGTGTAAATATATTCCTCTCCTATTTTAGCTGAACAAGAACCTGCTATGTTAGAGGTTATCTGCAGCACCTCTACAGGAGAAACCTGGTATTGCAGCCTGGCAATGGAACTCCATGAACTCTTTTATATTCTAAATGCTAGTTAGTTCACTAATAAAATGTAAAGCGAAAACTAGTGTTTCACTGCTGATTAGGATGAGAATGTGTAAGGGCGGACAATTTATAGCTTTTGTGCATGAAGCTTGTTTTTTTTCTTTCTTTAACTAGATATACATCCTCTTTTATGCATGTAATACATATTGATATATTTTATAATTACCACTACAAGCACAGAACCAAAAACTCTAGAGTTTAGTATATAAGTAGTTTAAGCACTTCACAAAGAGCCCACTAAAAAGCTTCTATTTATTTGGTTAAAGATGTAGAGCCAGAAGGCTGATTTATTTTTAGCTTACATTTTCATACTATTGGTTTCTGTGAGTGATACCAAAGTAAGATTTAATGAATAACATCTCATAATTAACTTAGTTATTATCATAATTCTTGGTTCTTTCAACAAGGACAGAATTGACTGCATGGCAAACCAATATAAAAGGCAAAGGCTATGATCTTACAAACTGTAATAACATATTCCCAATATAAAAATACCCTAAATCAAACAGATAACCAGTTTAATGGAAGGGAATGATTCTGGCCAAAGAGTAACCTTTTATAAAAAAAGGAAAAGCTTTGGATTTGTGGTAAAACAGTCTCCAATAAAATACTGTGAAACGCATATTCTTGTTAAAAGAAAACATTTTCTGTGCAATAAATCAAAACACATGCAGCAACAGAATAGATCCTGGGTAACATAATGCTGGATAAAAGAAAATGCTGGGGATAAGAATAATAGGCAAAGCACCAGAACGTGAATGCACAAAATTAAAAAAAAAAAAAATCACATGCTACCCAGAAACGTTTGATAAAATAAATGTCTGCGTAATGAGAAGTATTAATGTCCACACATTTAATACTCATTTAAAGTTTATTTTATTTAAAAGGATCCTCTACTAGTAAATCACAGATAAAGAAAGCACCATACTGAAATGCAATATAGTTTGAGAAAGCATTGCATAAAATAACCCTTTGCTAAATATTATTCTTAACTGTAGGCATTACAGATATACTAAAAACAAGCACTGAAATTCTGCATCTGGCAACAATCGCCTGGTAAAGGATACATGCTTATTTCAATATACATGGGTAAACAGCTGCAAGGTAAAGTAATGCTGCCACCTACAGGTTGCTAACCTGTGCATAATTTATAATTATTTAAAATAATGACTATATATATATATATATATATATATATATATATATATATATATATATATATATATATATATATATATATATATATATATATATATGGAAACCTCTACTATGAGATATACGATTGCTGTTACCAACCTCTTTCCCAAACTGTTAGCTGGGTGACAATCTTTGGCTTCAAAGCCTTCTGGGTCACTGACATGTTAATTACACAAATTAACGCAGCTCCATAATCATTAATGCATCATTAAACGTATGTTTTAAGTGCAAGTAGTGTTAGTACCTGAATTTGCCCGGTAGCCTCTTGCAGTCTATGTATAGTATAGCAACAGTGTGAGATGAAGAAGCACAAGGAACAAATCAATTCGTATGTTGACAAGAAGTTTGCTGATAGAAGAAGAGAGCAGAGTGACAGAGAGATGAGCTCATCACTGTGGTGCTTATCCATTTAATGTCCAATCACATGGTGGAGGCAGGTCCAGAATGACCTGGGCTCAAAGGTAGTTGATTAAATAATGCTGGCAATCAGACTGAGGACAACTAGCAGTAGATAAAAGTACCTTTAGGAAAAGCTTTGGACTGAAGCTGCATATTTCAGGAATAAATGTTTTTTTGTTATTGTATCTTGTAATGGGTTATTTTGTATTCTTGTTATTTTTGGCTGCAGTTCTGCTTTAACAATATGCAGCAAGTGAAGTCAGACCATTATAATTTGTCGCACGTCAGTAGACCAAGAACCACATTATTCAGTCAGTATTGCATCTAAGAAGCTAGCATTTCCTGAAGGAGAGGCCAGCTGGGACAGCCTTCCTATTGGGGATGACCATAGTTGAGAGTTCCCTGAAACTTCATCAACAATCAGGAGACTTTGGAAAGATTTTGCCATTTTGGTAAAATGCATTAGATTACATGAAGAAGGTGAAATCATGGTGTTTTTGGTAGTTTTAAATGTGCAGTGGGATTTAAATGGCTTATAAGAATTGCAGAGGTTCATTTCAAATACCGTGCACCTGTTACTGTGACAAAAAATGGGCCATCATTAGCCCTATTTATATAAATAATAATAACTACCCTAAATACATCCAACTTGTTAAAGTAAACTTAAAGCAAAGAAAAACATGTAAATAAGCTAGTGATACTATGAATAAATGTTCATAATGTCACTTGCAAGTCAATATAAAAACTAAATATTTTTGGGTTTGCATAGTATAATTCAAAAGGTACCACCACGTGCATTGTTTAGGGCAATTTCACACTGCGGCAGGCGGGGGGGGGGGGGGGGTCTTCGGTGGTAAAGCGCCACTATTTCTAATGGCGCTTTACAGTTGTTTTAGCAGGGCTCTTTTAATCCCCGCTGGCGGATCGGCAGCGCTGGCATTGATTTCAATGGCAGGGGCGTTTTAGGAGCGGTGTATTCACCGCTCCCACAACGCCCCAAAGATATTGCTTGCAGGACTTTATTTCCCATCCTGCAAGCACACCACTCCAGTGTGAAAGCACTCGGGCTTTCACACTGGGGTGGCAGGGTAGGCATTTTTCAGGCGCTTTACAGGCGCTATTTTTAGCCCTTTAGTGCCTGAAAAACGCCTCAGTGTGAAAGTAGCCTTAGATATACTGTATGTGCTCAGAATGTCACTAATGCCGTGTACACACGGGAGGACTTTTCGGCATCAAAGGTCCGACGGTCTTTCCGACTGACTTATAACGAACTTTTGACGGACTTCCGACGGACTTTCGAATGAACGGACTTGTCTACACAAGATCACACCAAAGTCCGACGGATTCGTACGTGATGACGTACGACCGGACTAAAATAAGGAAGTTGATATCCAGTAGCCAATAGCTGCCCTAGCGTCGGTTTTCGTCCATCGGACTAGCATACAGATGAGCAGAAGTTCGTTGGAAAAATTTGAAACATATTCCAAATATAAAGTCCGTCTGATTTTTGACCGAAAAAGTCCGCTGCAGGTCCGATAAAGCCCACACACGGTCGAATTGTCCAACGGATTCGTCCTGTCGGACCAGTCTAGTCGAAAAGTCCGCCCGTGTGTACACGGCATTAGGTTACTTTCACACTGAGGTGTTTTTCAGGCACTAAAGGGCTAAAAATAGCACCTAAAAAGCACCTGAAAAACGCCTCCCCTGCCACCCCATTGTGAAAGCCCGAGTGCTTTCACACTGGAGCGGTGCGCTTGCAGGACGGCAAACAGCATCTTTGGGGCGTTGCGGGAGAGGTGAATACATTGCTCCTAAAACGCCCCTGACATTGAAATCAATGGCCAGCGCTGGCGAAGCGCCCACAAAGGGATTCGGCAGCGGCACTTTGCGAGCACTTTTAACCCTTTTTCGGGCATTACCGGGGGTAAAAGCGCCCCGCTAGCGGCGGAAAAGTGCTGCTAAAATGACCGTGCCCCTTGTGCTCAGTATGCAGGACAGAACAGTGGTTGTGCTCTGCATGTCTCTGGAAGTGTTTTGCATGTGTTTAGCATGCCCCTGTCTAAATGTCTTTTACTAAGCATGTTCCTGCCATTATTCACTGTAGCAAGGATGTCCTTAACATAGATCCCTAGTGCTCAGCATACACCTAGCAAACTAGTCTGTGCTCACCATGCATAGTGATCATTTTCCGAACAGATTATCCCATGTGATTATCCCAGCCTTGTGGTCAGCATGCCCCCATCATTGTGTCTCTCATGCTCAGCTAAGGTTGCCACCTCATCCCTTTAAACCCAAACACATATAAATTACACAGGTTCTGTGACTGATTAAGGTGGTAATTAACCTAGTTGGTGCCTTATCTGCAATAAATTAGCCTCAGAGTCTGTGTAATTCATATGTGTTCTGGTTTAAAGGGATGAGGTGGAAACCCTATGCTCAGCATGTTTGGAAGAGATTCCCATGTGGCTGTCATATACTGTACCTGACAGAGTAATCTGTGTTTTACTATGCCCTTAGCAGACTACCTCTTGGTCAAATTGCCCCCAACTAAACGCCATTTGTACTCATTGGGGTTGATTCATTAAAGGCAAATCGACTGTGCACTTTGCAAAGTGCAGTTGCACTCTGCAAGTGCAGTTTCTCCAGAGCTTAGTAAATGAGGAAAAGTTCTTCTGACTTCCATCACCCAATCATGTGCAAGCAAAAATGCTGTTTTTTTTTCATTTTCCTTGCACATGATTGGGTACTCTTTGCAAAGTGAAGCTTCACCTCATTTTCCTAAGTTCTGGGGCAACTGCACTAGCAGAGTGGAACTGCACCTTGCAAAGTGCACAGTCTATTTGCCTTTAGTAAATAAATCCCATTATGTCCTTGGAAAAGTAGTCAATGTACTCTGCATGTCACTGATAAAGAATCTTGTGTGCAGAGCATGTCTCAGTGTTGGGTGTGAACACAATGTCTTTGTTAAAATGTTCATCAGCATTCTTTGACTAAGTGCCCCTTGTGTTCAGCATCTCTTATATTTCATCTCCACTGCTCAGTATGCCCCAGGCAGTGCATCACCATTGTTTATGTATCCCTGATAGGGTGCCTATTATATTCATGGCCAGATATGTAATGCATCCAATACTTCTCCAGAAAAGGGTTTAGATGTTCCTAGGCATTGTGGGGTTGATTTACTAAAACTAAAATCTGGTAGCCGATCGGCTTCTAACTTCAGCTTGTTCAACTAAGCTGACTGGTTTCTATGCAGAGCTGCACCAGATTTTGCACTCTCCTGTTTTAGTAAATCAACCCCTGTGTTCCTTGTGCCTAGCATGTCTGTGTCAGAGAATCCCATGTCACATGTCCCAATCTGCATGTCAGTTATGTTGCTGACCAGGTATGCAATAGGCCCACCATATCCCTGGAAGAGGGTTTAGTGGGCTCAGAATACTCCTTAGAGGGAATACTATGTGGTTAGACGTTTTTAGGCTGTATGCATATTGTGCTTAGCTTATTCCTGGCAGAAAATATTATGTTCTCATCACGTCCCTGGTAGAATGCTTGTTGCACTGATCTTGTTCCTGGTATAGAGCTCTAAATCGTGTCTCCAAAAGAGGATCGAAAACATTGATTCAGTGGGGGAGATTTACTAAAACCGGAGCACCCAGAATCTGGTGCAGCTGTGCATGGTAGCCAATCAGCTTATAAGTGCGAGTTCACACAGGGGCGACCTGTCAGGCGACTTAGCCGCCTGACAAGTCGCGCTCCATGCATTGCAATGAAACTGTTCTAAAAGGAGCAACTCAAGTCACTTCAATTTAGAAAAAGGTTCCTGTACTACTTTGGTGCGACTTCAAATCGGCTTGCATTGACTTCTATACAGAAGTCGTTTTGCAAGCCGCTCTGAAGTCGCGCTGTACGGAGCGGCTTCAGAGTCGGGTTGACTTTGAAGCCGCCCCTGTGTGAACCAGGAATAACAGGTTGTTTAATTAACCTTTGACAATAAAACCTGGAAGCTGATTGGTTACTATGCACAGCTGCACTAGATTTTGCACAGTCCGTGTTTAGTAAACCCCTCCTCCCCAGTACGCCTTATGTTGGAACTCCCATGTCTACAGCCTTTTAGCTGTATATCTGGTGTGTGATAAGCACTGCAGCTGGGAAAGGGTTAGAACCTCTGTCAGGTTTTTATTTTTCTCTGCGTGGATATTCACCCTCTCTGTTGCTCCCGGTGACCACTGTCTCTGACCTATAAAGACACGAGTAATCCAAAATGTTTGTGTTGGCACAGGAACAGGAGGCGAGGCTAAAACACGATGTAGCACCCTGTGTTTAGGCAGGGTTGCTAGTAAATTTAGTTTGCCAGGCAGTAGTTGCCCTGGTTAATTGTTAGTAGATCCACTGATTTCTCTCTAGTTCTGGACTTGCTGCACCATCTCTCTTCTGTCTCTAGGTGGCATTATGCTGGTGACATTAGATAGACAAGGGCTTAGTAAGGTCAGGTTATGAATGGATGGGGGGTCTCAGCCAATTTGCGGGGGTTTCTTTAGCCCCTGGCCTGCTGGGAGAGCCTATTTATTTGGGTGGAGTCAGGTGATCAGGGGTTCTGTGCCACCTGGAGGGCTGTCTGGGTGGACATGTGTTATGCTGCTCCAGGCTGCTAGGCCTGAGGCCTAAGGCCTATCCTGGGGACAACTGGCTCCTAGGCTGTCTGAGGGCCTATCCAGAAGCAGGAGAAGCAACGCAGGGTTGGGACTGCAGGATTGGAGTCCAACCGAGAGTAATGGTTCAGCCGGACGAGAAACCAGTTGTGGTTGGAGGTAGAGGGGAAGCTGTCACCACTAAGGGACCATCCACCTTGTTACCGGAGACCACTGTGAGTAAGCTGGAATCAGTACCAGAGCAGTCTTCTCACCAGCCAGGAACGGAGAAGAAGTGGGAAAACTTCAGCAAGTGCCAAGCCAGGGACCCAGCGGGACAGCAGAGGTGATGCTTGAGGAGCACCAGTGAGTGCCAAGCCAGGGAACTAGCGGGTCAGCAGGAGTGGCACTTGAAGAGTATATATGAGTGCCAAGCCAGGGACCCAGCAGGGAAGCGGGGGTGACGCTTGAGGAAGATACCGAGTTATGGAAGTGGAAGAGCTCAGGGGATCCGGTGGTGATTGGGTCTGAGAGTCTAGTGAGAGACTGGGAGCTCGGTGAGTGAAGACCTACAGTGAGAGACTGTACAGTTCGAGGAGAACTATTTGTGTTACCAATAGTTAAATACAACTACCGTTAGTGACTGTTACAAGATTTACTAGTGGCGGCTGGTGAAGTTTTAGGATGGGCGCCAGGCCCTGCCCTTACTTTTTGACCCCTCCCACTTGGTGAAAATGGGCGTGGTTTCAGCGAAATGGTGGGTGTGGCTCTAAGTTGGTGTGGTTAGTGTCTGAGTTGAACGAGAGATGGAGGGAGAGGGAGAGAGGGATGGAGGGACAGCAGGTCCAGATCCCACACAACAATAGAAATATGTGTATTCTAGAAAGTTTAACAATCAGCGGATAAAGATACTCCAAACACCTGGTGTTAGCACTTCAATCATCCCGGCACCATGGTTGTTATGGTGTCAGGATGATTGAAGCGCATTATTTCTATTACTACATTGTAATATAAAACGGAATCATTCAACTCACCATAATGCCGAATCAGTGGGAGCCCAGAGCTTGTCACTAGCCACGTCGCCTGCCACCAGATGCCATCAGGTGTCCCCAGCGGAGTCCCTCCTTACTTCAGGTTCCCCCAGCTGAGTCCCTCCTTACATGCAGCCTGTGTCACCACCAAATTGCAGCAGCATGTGTCACCACCAAATTGCAGCAGCCTGTGTCACCAAATTGTAGCAGCTTGTGTCACCACCAAATTGCAGCAGCACGTGTCACCACCAAATTGCAGCAGCATGTGTCACCACCAAATTGCAGTAGCATGTGTCACCACCAAATTGCAGCAGCACGTGTCACCACCAAATTGCAGCAGCATATGTCACCAAATTGCAGCAGCATGTGTCACCAAATTGCAGCAGTATGTGTCACCAAATTGCAGCAGCTTGTGACACCAAATTGCAGAAGTGTCACCAAATTGCAGCAGTGTCAACAAATTGCAGCAGTAGGTGTCCCCAAAATGCAGCAGTGTCAAATTGCAGCAGTATGTGTCCCCAAATTGCAGCAGTGTCCCCAAATTGCAGCAGTATGTGTCTCCAAATTGCAGCAGTATGTGTCCCCAAATTGCAGCAGTATGTGTCCCCAAATTGCAGCAGTATGTGTCACCAAATTGCAGCAGTGTCACCAAATTGCAGCAGTATGTGTCCCCAAAATGCAGCAGTGTGTGTCCCCAAATTGCAGCAGTATGTGTCCCCAAATTGCAGCAGTGTGTGTCCCCAAATTGCAGCAGTATGTGTCCCCAAATTGCAGCAGTGTGTGTCCCCAAATTGCAGCAGCGTGTGTCACCACCAAACCCCCCTCCCCCATTACTTACCTTGCTTTATGTTGTCCTCTCCAGCGGTGTCTCCTGTGGAGAGCTCCGTTGTTCTCATACTTCCTGTTTCCGAGAGAGAGAGAGAAGCAGGAAGTGACATCATACTCAGACGTCAATAAATCCGCCCGGCCATAGTAATAGATACTAGCGCCGGGCGGAAGCTACTCGGCGCTACACAAAGCGCCGCAAGGTGGGCTAAACGCCCGCAAATACAGCGCCACGTCTGCAATCTCGTGATGGCATAGACGTGGCGCTTCCCATAAGTGCACTGTGTCCGGCATCGCACTGTGTCCGGCGTCCACACAGTGCACTTAAGGACCATTTTTTGTATTTTTTTTTAACCACTTCACTACCGGCCTATTGTCAAATGACGTCCACAGATCGGATCTCCCATCCTGGGTGGACGTCATATGACGGCCTCGGGCTCCCTGCCGCCTAGGGGGCGCGCGCGCGCGCCCGCCCGCCGCGTTACTTGAGACCCGGTGCGTGTGCCTGGCAGCCGCGATGTCCGCCGGGCACCCGCGATTGCCCGTCAACCGGGCCGGACCGTGGATCTGTGTGTGTAAACACACAGATCCACGTCCTGACAGCTCAGAGGAGACAGATCTGTGTTCCCAGAACGGAGAAACACTGATCGGTCTCCTCCTCTTGTGCGTCCCCTCCCCCTACAGTTAGAAGCATTCCCTAGGAAACACATTTACCCCTCCCCGCCCCATAGTGGTTAACCCCTTCACTGCCTGTCACATTTACACAGTAATCAATGCAATTTTATAGCATTGATCGCTGTATAAATGTGAATGGTCCCAAAAATGTGTCAAAAGTGTCCGATGTGTCCGCCATAATGTCGCAGTCACGAAAAAAAATGCGATCGCCGCTATTACTAGTAAAAAAATAAATAAATATATTTTTTTTTTAAATGCCATAAATCTATCCCGTATTTTATAGACGCTATAACTTTTGCGCAAACCAATCAATATACGCTTATTGCGATTTTTTTTACGAAAAATATGTAGAAGAATATGTAACTGAAACTGAGGAAAAAAATAGTTTTTTTTTTTTTAAATTGGGATATTTATTATAGCAAAAAGTAAAAAATATTGTGTTTTTTTCAAAATTGTCGCTCTTCTTTTGTTTATAGCGCAAAAAATAAAAACCGCAGAGGTGATCAAATACCACCAAAAGAAAGCTCTATTTGTGGGGAAAAAAGGACGTCAATTTTGTTTGGGTACAACGTCACACGACCGCGCAATTGTCGTTTAAATTGCGACAGCGCTGAAAACTAAAAATTGGTCTGGGAAGGAAGGGGGTGAAAATGCCCGGTATTGAACTGGTTAAAGGGCCAGCTTTAAAAAAATTTTTTTTTTTTTGACATTTTTTTTTTTACTGCCTGAAAGGGGGGGCAGCGCCCAGGCACCTGCTATGGACAGGCCGCCACTGGTTGCCATAAGAGACAGCGGTCCCACCTGTACAGAAGTGGTTTCCATCAGGAGGCCTTCCACTGTATAGCTGTCTACCTATAGAAGTCTCGGAGTCTGCCAATTGGCATTACATCTATTTAAGGGTGTCCTGGCCCTAACCCTCTCTCCCACAGTTCTTGTTCAAGAGACAATAATATCTCTTTGCATTCAAAAAGTGTCTGGCGCCCATCACTTCAGCTTATATTACACCCACCATACCTTGTAACCGACTCTACAGAGAAGGATGTCAGCTCTCCCTGGCTCTGAAGGTCACCATTAGGCCTCTAGAGGTCCAGGAGGTTGCTACATTTGGCGCCCAACGTGGGGCAAAGGTTTTGATCCTGCAGCAGTCGCCCATAGCAACCGGCTACGGCTACATCTGGATTTTGTCTGGCTCTGTGGAAAAGTGACAAGTAACATCTTTACTTCCTATAGACTGTGTTATTGTGCATTCCATCAATGTGGGGAAGAACCAACATGTCTCATTGCTCATGGGAGAGTATCAGCCTGGACTTTTTACACTTTACGCCAGCGCCATTGAAGTTTCCAGAAAGTATGTGCCCGAATCCTTAGGCAGGGGGAGGAGTCCCTCTGCAGAAGAGGATAAGGAAGTGCTGCCATGTGTGCCGGGTTGTAGGATGGAGAAGATGGCACAGTTTGGTGGTGCGATGCTGGACTGGAAGATGTATGTTCCGGGTGTTGGCTCTGGTCTGAGCAAGTCCAAGGGCATCCTGACCGACACCGGAGTGCGGTATACACCTAAGGGTAGTCTTGCCCTGTATACGGCTGGAGGCTATGAAGCCTTGGGACTGATTTACAGGAAGTGTTCTGGCCTGGCCATGCATTTGAGGCCTTTGATTGTCTGTACACGCTGCGGGGAACCCCTGCTTGAGGTAGTCTCACCAGCCCAACCTCCATGGACACTACAGGTGGATTGGAACAAAAATGTTGCCATCCCAGTAGGGAATGGCATTGAGAGTCCTCCTGCTATCACCCGGCTAGTGAGAGAAGCTACTCCTCTTGTTTCTGTAGCTGCTCCAGGACCCAGTGCTCCAGCTATCCCTCGAGGCCGCGGTCAGGCCCACCTGCTCTCCTTGATGGCGGAACCACTAGGGAAAAGAGAAAAAGGTGCCGGAGCTGGGTTAGCCTGCAAAGGGTGAAAGTAGTGTACCAGTGGGGGAGGTGATACCTGTTGCCATTAAAGGAGACAATGCTGTTGTGCCAATCAAAGCCAGCTCTACTCTCTACTATCTCACGGAATGTTCCACTATCTCTGATTTGGATATCCCATCCGATTGGGTCACTGAACTGCTTTCAGACACTTTATCATGGACTGGGAAGTGGACTGATAGTGATGAGGAGCTATTGTGTGAACTAGAGGAGTATGAAATTCCCTTTGTGCCAGCGGCCAGTGTCAAAATGTAATTGTCTGCCAGTGCAGCTCCCTCCTTATGCATTGCCAAGTCCTTTGAGGAGGGTCGTTGGATAAGATGGGTTCCTAAAGTTTCATTGACTAAGCCAATCCAGTTGGTCAAGCTTCATTGTAAACCAGACATTATTGCAGGATACCCAGTTCAACGTGCACCAGATGCACGGATCCTAACCGGGTATGGAGACCCTAAGGCTATGTTTCCACTATTGCATCCGCAAAGTCACGCAATTTACACTGCGACTTTGATATGTGATTTTGATGCGACGTCATGCGACTGGTGAAAACCATGTGAGAACAAGTCGCACCGAAGTCGGAACAAAGTAGTGCAAAAATCTTTTTTTGGAGTCACTGCGACTTGAGTCGCACCAATTAGAACGGGGACCATTGAAATACATGGGTTTTGACTTGTCATGCAACTTCACATGTGTCAAGTCACACAACAACTCGCAGTAGTGGAAACAGAGCCTAAAACACTGCCCAGGCTTTCCAAGACACAGCACATAATCTTTAAGAAAGTGGCTGAGGTGTATGGTTACCTGTATCCCTATATACCGGCCCATCTAGAGGAAGAGATCCGGGATAAGGAAACACACCTGTCTAGACTCATGGCTTTATTAGATCAAAGGGGTGCTTCTACTAAATACTGAGCAAAGGGTCTGAATACTTAGGACCATGTGATAGTTCAGTTTTCCTTTCTTAATAAATCTGCAAAAATGTCAACAGCTCTGTGTTTTTCTGTCAATATGGGGTGCTGTGTGTACATTAATGAGGACAAAAAATTTACTTAAATGATTTTAGCTAATGGCTGCAATATAACAAAGAGTGAAAAATTTGAGGGGGTCTGAATACTTTCCGTCTCCACTGTAAATATATATTACATTGTGGTATTGTAGGGATAGGATGTATTTCTATGCTGTCTATTTTCTCTTTCAGGTGATCCTGCACCCCATGCGTCTTCCTTGGCTAAGGAGAGGCAGTGACTTCAGCTTTTTTTAACCAAGCTAATATTTTCTATATTTTTCCAGGTGTACATAATAGATAGATAGTTAGGATATAAGGCTACTGTTTTATATTTTCCCCTTTTATATTGTTCGGGTGGTACGCCACATGTAAACTTGTATATATTAACTGCTATTTATATGCCCCTGTGTGAAATGCCACTTGCCTATGTATATACACTGTTGTTTATTTCATGTGGTATGCAGGGTTGCTAGTAAATTTAGTTTGCCAAGCGGTAGTTGTCCTGGTTAATTGTTAGTAGATCCACTGATTCCTCTCTAGTTCTGGACTTGCTGTACCTTCTCTCATCTGTCGCTAGGTGGCGTTATGCTGGTGATTAGATAGACAAGGGCTTAGCAAGGTC
The DNA here is from genome assembly GCA_037952925.1 of Lithobates clamitans. NCBI lineage: Eukaryota > Metazoa > Chordata > Amphibia > Anura > Ranidae > Lithobates > Lithobates clamitans. The sequence goes on along the minus strand of JBBGZY010000240.1, from coordinate 3,863,409 downwards.
AGGTTATGAATGGATGGGGTGCTTTGGAGAAATCTATGTCTGTGTCTCTGGGATGGAAAGGCAGGACACAGATAGAGGAAGAAAAACTGACAGAGGTCATATAACTATTCCCTACTGTATTGACAAAAACGTTTTGGCTTCACATACCTCTTAAGTACTTCTTTGTGATTGGTTTTAGAGGCTGATTAAGGTCTGATTCACACACATTTTTAGTGCTTTTTGCATTTTGCAGATTTGCACTACAGTCCATTTAAAATGGTTTCCTATGGAACACGTTCTGTAGTACAAATCTGCAAAATGCAAAAAGCACTAAAAATGCATAGATGTGAATCAGGCCTAAACAAAATATGCAAGTTGATTGATGTAAGGGTCTGTACAAACTAAATGTGGTGACATGTTCTCTACTTATGGATGGGGTGGTTTACAGATTGCAGACTGGTTTTCATTTTCACTCATTCTCCATTAGCAACCACAATAGTAGGTTGGCAGCAGTGAGAGATGAAGTTGATGATGTCTCACCCTGACTGTATTCCAACCTGTGTTTAGTACAACCAAAACTGACATTCTATTTTTGCTATAAATAGGCACTAATGATGCAAAATAGCCTGTTACCCAGCAGCACTGGCCTGGCATTTTGATAAGGGGTCTTAATTCTTTTTGGATCTCCCTCTTGAAGCACATGTCTGAAGTGTATATGGGCTGGTATGAGCACATACACATTCTAGTGTAGCGCACCCTCCAAGGACCTGCAAGTGTAAAGGGATCCCCCACCGTGCACAGCCAGGCACACTGCATCTTCACAGCACACTTGAGTCAAAGAACAGTCTATATACAGTCAGTATATACACTTCTCCCCTGCCTTCTGAACACAGCTTGATTGCAGAACTACAACTCCCAGGACCAGCTGTCACACGTTGTGTGATCTGACAAAAGAAAAGCCAAATCAATAGCAAAAACCCTTTACAGGCAGGGACTATGGGCCCCTTATTTGTGTTGCAAGTCCTAGTGCCCAGCTGTCCCCCTCCCGTGGCTACTGATCCCAGCACCTCCTCTTCAGGCACTGCCAGCCCACCTGGTTGCAGCTGCCCCTTTTATTAGCCCTCCTACTACTCTTCCACAGTCCTCCCACACTGACTCTGCATCCTTCCGAGACTGCTGTCCTCAGTCCTCTCAGGCATGCCTCTCAGTCCTCCCTGACTGTAACACTCACCAGCCCAGACCTGGAGATTTGCCTGGCAGTGTTCTCCTGCTGTACTTGTCCTGCTCCCGTGCCTCCAGTCAGGATACCTCTGTGTGTCTTGAAGAGGGACCCTTCCTCACCCGAGCCCAGGCACAAAGTCACCCCCCAGATTAGGGGGCACCCTCAAGGGCCACCGACAGCCTAACACTCCATCTTCATCTGGCCTGTCCCCTGACAACCCATCTGTTGGGGATTGGTCAGGGCCCTCATGAATACTCTAGGCAGCTACTCCTAACATTCATTCTCATTCTTCTAGAATCTTCTCCAAGTTTCCAGAAGTAGGAGGAGGTATCAGAGATGCTGCCTGTGAGTCATACCAGCCTCCCTGAGTCACTCCGCTGACCCAGATAAAACACAGGGTTGGCTACCAGCCAAGCCTAAATTTACCTACACTGACAAAAACCTATATAAAATGCCTAATCTAGCAGACTAGAGGGTGCTACACTCACCTCCCTCCAGATAACAGCCTGTCCCCACGGTTGGGAAACAAAAAATGACTCCTGAGCCCAGGAGTAAAAATAAGGCATCCCATAAAATATAGTGGGCGGGGGAAAAGGGAACAAACATGGGACAGGGCTATGATACAAATAAATTAAAGTATCAAAAATATACTGGTTCTTTTTGAAATAATTATGTACAATACATATCCACAAAATTTACATCCTGACTACAGGTCCATGCAGCTAACTCTATGCAGTATTCAAGGCACAAACAAGACAGGAGCACCTCCCCCTCAAGGGAAGCCCTCTCAGCCAGCTGGAAAATGCTGCATGTTGATACATTTATTAAAATAGGGAACACTCACATTTAGTAGGTGTATAAAGCACTTGTAATGTACAATATGACCAACGCAATGGCATCTGCAGGGCTCGTTCTGATGCATTTCGTCTAAGGAGACATCATCACCCCAGATGATGTCTCCTTAGACGAAACACGACGGTCGAACCCTGCGGATGCCATTGCGTTGATCAAATTGTACATTACAAGTGCTTTATACACCTACAACGTATCAAAATTTTTATACTGGTTTACACTATGTAGAGTCTTTTCTCCCTTTTTGGCTATATTGTGTGACTGCATGAGAGGACCCAGCACATCACGCTGGCCATTCCCAAAGATTGCTGTCTTGTGTTGATCCCTGGATGGACCATCTTCCACTCTGATCCTTACTACAGGCGTAGACGTTCCATGCATTGGCGTTTCACACCACTAACTCTACTGACTCATTGTGCATAAGCCTATTGAGTCCTCTTACTCCGGTAAGCCTTTTCACAACCAGTGTTGGTTTTACGGTTGTTTCTTTCACCTAAATATTGATGTCAAATGGAGAAATCTTTTTTGGTTTAGATGTCACCTTCTTCCCATTATCTGCTTATGGACTTCTTTTACTGATGATAATATATGGACTCACTGAATATTTGAAGTCTTGTGATACACATGTCACTATTTTATATCAATATTGTTTGTGGTTATTTATATTTTTACATATTGATTTTCCATGTTATTTCTCACACATGAACGTGTAGATATACATATATTTTTTGTGGTTATTCATATTTACTTCATTTTTTTTATATTTGAGCGCTGCACATAATTTCTATATACATTTGTAAATTGCTCTCCCCAGCCTCCATTCTCGGCGAGTGTCCTGAAACCGGGTCCAGATCTCCTCACAGTCTGGCATCCTCAGAGGCTTAGGGATATGCATGTATTCCCATACCAGGTCATCCCCCACTCTCTCCGGACATTCTCTATGATGTCCATGGTGTCGAGAGGGACATACGGGTAGTCCAGACTCCACTCCAATGCTGTCTTGCGCTAACCTCCCACTGGAACATGGAAAACCTGGGCAGTTCTCTGGGTTTCCCTTTCCCTGGAAGGAGAACAGGCATGGGGCAACCTCACCACCCACTGCCTGTATTCAGCTGCTGTGATCTAGGTGGTTGAGGTTCTGTTGTGGAAAGTCCACTTGACACTGACTGGGGCTTCTGTGGCTCTTCCAGTTCCTTCAGCTGGATCTGGCATGGTCAGCACCTCCACCGATGTCTCCTCCTGCCTTTGAGTGGGTCCCCATTTCCACTCCTCCTCCAAGCTGCTGTGCAATGACCAGTCTACAAACTCATCATCCATGGACACAAAGTATGCCTGAAGTCTGGGTGATCCCCAGTCTATGTCCCCACCGCTACTACTCCCCGCTGTCTTACCTGAAGCCTTGTGATCTTCCTGCAAAGACTCCTTCTAGGTGGAGCTGGCAGGGTTAACGGGTATGACCGGCACTTCAGGGATGTCATCAGGCTCCTGCTGGGCAGCACTCACAAGCACCAGGTCCCCGAATTGTCTGTAGGCTGTGGCAAATCTCCAACTTTCCTCCCTGGTGTTGTTCGTTTTTGTAGGGGTGTCATCAGGCTCAGACTCAACCCCAACTTGCTTGGATGATTCAAGGCCCTCACCGGCCTTCCAGGACCTCCACGGCTGCAACATGCACAGTCCTGACTGCAGGTCCCCTCAATAGTACTGCGGCTTCCAGGCACTGACCACTGTGGTTGGTACTTTGCAGATGGGACACAGCAGGCACAGGTGCTTCACCTCCTTAATCACCCTGAGGCCGAATCTCCCCCAACGCTCCAGCCAGACACCAGTGTCCACCAGTGTCCACTTCAGGTTAAAGCTGGGTACACAGGTGCACCCTCCGCTATCTTGCTCCTTTCTTGTGCTGCTAGCAGGGCCTCCTCTAGGGCAGGGATCCACCCCCAAGCTTCCAGACTGGCAGGCGCTTGCGCCGCTGATAAGCAGGCCTTTTCCTGTGTGCTCTGCCATAACCCCTTGCTCACATGTCTCACTGTAGTTAGCAGGTTTAGGACAGTCCTTCCCATCAGCCATGGTTGTACAACTGGCAAACTCCCCCCTGCAGGCACTGCCTTACCCCGATCCCCATGGGCAACGGCAAACGTTTTAGAGAAACTTACAGCGCTGCAAATTGAAAAGAAAAAGTAATGTTTAATAACAAAAATTTTTTGCACATTTTTTCCCATGAAAGTGGAGTTATCCAAAAAATTTAAAACAAAAAAGGAAAGAACACAAAAAACCATTGCAACAAATGAGCTGAGGCATAGGTGATTTGATTCAGTATGTGGATATCCAACAGACACAAATTAACCCGTTCTTTCATGAATCAAGAACCCTGGAGACTGATTTGGTTATATGTACTGTATTACATGTGATGTAGAAAATACTTCTACCTATACTAGCTTAGTTTCTGACAAGTATAGTAAGCTTTTTGCTGAATGTCACACGATGGAGTATGTATTCTGGTAAAAAACACTTTGCGTCTTGTTTATGAACATTATGTTTAGGGACATTGCTTAGGACCCTAGACCTTGGGCCTGAGAATGACAGTTTTGAACCTGAAAGTAATATAATGCTGGTCTAACAGATTCATTCAATAGAGGGGAGATCAGTAAATGGATTTTTGCTGATCTTCCTCCACTCTACTCCCCATTACCGACCGGAGGGGGAACCGAGCATGCAATGGGTATTCAGGCTAAGTGGTACCTTCAGTGGTGTGTGAAAGTGAATTGGCAGATTTACAGCCACCTGAATCAATTCCAACAAAAAGCTTACAGTAAGTTTGACAGATGTAACCTGATGTGCTGATTCAAGCCTTATGTCTGTGGCTGTGAAAGTGTTATTAGTGTAGCGCTACAACTCCCAGGGCCAGCTAGCACACTGTAAGGTGATCTGACAACAAGGCCCAGTTGTTCAGTAGCAAATGCCCTTTACAGGCAGGGAATGTGGCCCCTTTGGTAGTGTAGCAAAGTCTTAGTGCCCAGCTGTCCTCCTGTGCCTATTGATCCCAGCAACCCCTCTTCAGGCACTGTCAGCCCACCTAGCTGCAGCTGCCCCTCTCACTAGTCCTCCTGGCTACTCCTCCACAGTTCTCCCAGACTGACTCTGCATCCATCCTAGACTGCTCTCACACAGTCCTCTCGGGTTGCCTCTCAGTCCTCACAACTGTAACTCTCACCAGCCAACTGGCTGTCTCCCTCCTTGGAGATTTGCCCGGCAGTGTTCTCCTCCAGCTGTTCTCACACCTGCTCCTGTGCGACTGGTCAGGACACCTCTGTGTGTCAAAAAGAGGGTCTCTTCCGCACCCGAGCTCCAAGACCCAAGGTCACCCCCCCAGACTAGGGGGCTACCCTCAAGGGTCTCTGACAGCCTCCTAAAACTCCATCTCCATCTTCCACCCAAACTACACTGCCCCGGCTGGGCGGATCCTGAATATTTGAGGGGGCCTGCCCCCTGCCAACCCATCTGTTGGGGCCAGGGCTCACATTAATGCTTCAGGCAGCTCCTTCTCACCTCCACTCTCATTCTTCTGGAATCTTCTCCAAGTCTAATCCTTCCCCACTCTATTCAAAACTAGAAAAAAAATGTTGGCCTGACACACAAAATATCGAGAATCAACACTATGTGCCTAAAGAACTTTGGTACAATAGTCACTTAGCATTCCACAGCTGATGAGGCAAAGAACACTGTGGTCAGAAGTGTAAGAAAGTTCAAGAATGGTTCCTTTTGGCAGCAACCACTTTCTTACAGTGCACACTGTTCAACCTTTTAACTCAAAAAAACAAAGCCATCATCGTGCTTACTGCTTTTAAAATTCACCAATTTTATTAAAAGAATGAAATAACACAATGTTCTAGCGCACTTCAGTATTCAACACATCAGGACAATGCTCCCTTAAGGGGTTTCAAATTGGCAACATGAGTACGTATTTCTAACTTCTAATCCCGGTTTGCACAATGACATCACAATGCCCCATTAACGTAAGGAACCATTCTTGATGGAGGTGCAAAGATCTCTCTGGGGATACCCGGGGGGTGTTTTTTTCCCCTTAAAGGGGAAGGTGCAATTTGACTTATTGTTTTACAGAAGTCAATTTTCTTAGGTGAGAGCATGTCAGGTGGTGGAACACAGGGGATTCAAGGTGTTCAAGTTACCCATTGGGATTTTCCCTTTTTGATGGACTCACTTTAAGGACTTTATAACTCATGTATCTTATTTTGGGCATATTTATGCTGTAATATTCACAGATGGTGTGTTATTTATCATTTTTCATTGTTTGTTCACTGTTATAAGTGAAGGCAAAAGGTTCAAGCGAACATTCAAACCCTATCAAAGTCTGTGGGACACGAACATGAAAAATCAAATGTGCTCATTTTAAAGGCATATATGCAAGTTATTGCCATTAAAGGTGTATGGGGACCTGGGTACTGCCCCAAGGGACATGTATCAATGCAAAAAAGTTTTTAAAGCAACCGTTTTTTCAAGAGCAGTTATTTTAATAATGCTTAACCACCTCAATACAGTGCACTTACACCCCCTTCCTGCCAAGACTAATTTCCAACTTTCAACGCTCTCAAAATTTGAATGACAATTACTCAGTCATACAACACTGTACCCATATGAAATTTGCGTCCTTCTTTTCACACAAATAGAGCTTTCTTTTGGTGGTATTTAATCACTAGTGGGTTTTTTATTTTTTGTGCTATAAATAAAAAAGCCCGTAAATTTTGTGAAAAAAATGCCCTTTTCTTTGTTTCTGTCATAAATTTTTGCAAATTTAGTAATTTTTCTTCATAAATTCTGGCCAAAATTTATACTGCTACATATCTTTGGTAAAAATAAACAAAATTAATGTAAAGTATTTGGTCTTTGTGAAAGTTATAGAGTCTACAAACTATGGTGCTAATCACTGAAAATTGATCACATCTGATCACACCTGATGTACTGAAGGCCTCTCATTTCTTGAGACACTAACAAGTCAGAAAAGTACAAATACCCCCCAAATTACCCCTTTTTAGAAAGTAGACATTCCAAGGTATTAAGTTAGTAGCATGGTGAGTTTTTTTGAGTTGTAATTTTTTCCCACAGTTCTTTGCAAAATGAAGATTTTTTATTTTTTTTTATTTTTTTTTACAAAATTGTCATATTAACAGGTTATTTCTCTCACAGAGCATATGCATACAACAAATTACACCCCAAAATACATTCTGCTACTCTTCCCGAGTATGGCGATACCACATGTGTGAGACTTTTACACAGCCTGGCCACATACATGAGTCTTTTGAACGGTTCATTTTTTTCCAGAAGTTTTTGTAATATGTGGAAAAAGAATGAAAACGCTTTTTTTTTACACAAAGTTGTCCATTTATCAGATATTTCCAACACATAGCATGTACATAGCAAAGATGACACCCCAAAATACATTCTGCTACTCCTCCTGAGTATGGCGATACCACATATGTGAAACTTTTACACAGCCTGGTCGCATACAAAGGCCCAACATTGAAGTAGCACCTTCAGGCAATCTACGAGCATAAATGACACATCTCATTTCTCAACCACCTATTACACTTTTGAAGGCCCTGGAGCACCAGGACAATGGAATTGACTCCAAACTGACCCCATTTTGGAAAGCAAACACCCCAACGTACAATCTATAATATAGGCATAATGAGTCTTTTGAACGGTTCATTTTTTTCCAGAAGTTTTTGGAAAATATGGAAAAAAATGAAAACACATTTTTTTTACACAAAGTTGTCCATTTATCAGATATTTCCAACACATAGCATGTACATAGCAAAGATGACACCCCAAAATACATTCTGCTACTCCTCCTGAGTATGGCGATAAAACATGTGTGAGACTTTTACACAGCCTGGCCACATAAAAAGGCCCAACATTGAAGTAGCACCTTCAGGCATTCTATGAGCATAAATAACACATCTCATTTCTCAACCACCAATTACAATTTTGAAGGCCCTGGAGCACCAGGACAATGGAATTGCCCCCAAAATTACCCCATTTTGAAAAGCAAACACCCCAACGTATAATCTATGAGGCATAATGAGTCTTTTGAACCATTCATTTTTTTTCAGAAGTTTTTGGAAAATGTGGAAAAAAATAAATCTGCATTTTTTTTACACAAAGTTGTCCATTTATAAGATATTCCCAACACATAGTAAATACATAGCAAAATTGCATTCTGCTACTCCTCCTGAGTATGGCGATACCACATGTGTGAGCTTTTTACACAGCCTGGCCACATACAGAGGCCCAATATCCAAGTAGCACCATCAGGTGTTCTAGGAGCATAAATGATATATATAATTTCCTGACAACCTATCATTTTTGAAGGCCCTTCATATTTCTAACACATAGCATGTACATACCAAGAATCACAATCCAAAATAAATTCTATTGTGGAAAGGGTAAAAAAAAAAGCATTACCTGTGCTTTTAGTAGTATCTACAGAGGAGAGCACTGGTCCAGGCAGCAGGCAGGGATGTGCTTAGCGACAGCAATAGTTATTATCCAGGCAGCAGGCAGGAATATTGTCTATAGTCAGCACAAGGATATGGTTAGCACAGCACAGTCCATAGAAATTGTCCAGGCAGAGACAGCCAGCACAGCCATAATATTGGTCCTGGTACACTGTTACCTGCAGACACTCTCCAGCCCTTCATAAACATACTGCCTCTTGCTACAGCTAATTATTTGCATTGTCCAGGTGGCGGTGTGGTCTGTTCATACGGCAGGCAGAGGCATGATGGCAGTAAGTCAGCAGCAGGCTGAGGGCCGCAATCAGGTAAAACCTGTGCACAGGGGCACAGGGGTAGAGGCTTCAACCCACCCAAATCTCTATCAAGCCTCTGGACTCCAGACCCTAATCCAGAAATTCTGAAACCCCGAGAAAACAAAAAAAATAGTTTTCTCCATCCTGAAAAACAATTCTGGAGCCCCTCACATATGTGAGACCCCTGTGTACTACAGTAGCAGGGCAACAGATCAGTCCAAGCGGTAGGCAAAAGCATAGTCTATAAAACAGCCCAGGGTCAGTTCACGTGCAAGCAGTCCAAGCGGTAGACAGTAGCGTAGTTGATAAAACGGGCCAGGGTCAGTTCACATGGAAGCAGTCCAAACGGTAGGCAGAGGCAAAGTCACAAAACAGGCCAGGGTCAGATCACATGGAAGCAGTCCAAACGGTAGGCAGAGGCATAGTCAAAAAACAGGCCAGGGTCAGTTCACGAGGAAGGCAGTGGCATGGTTATTTGGGGAAGCATGGAAAATCGTCAGCACAGATGATGAAAATCCTCTTTTGCTGCACACGTGACATTTTTATTACCATCTTTAGCCTGCTTCAGATGGTGGAATGTTGAAGGGGAAGTGGCGCTCAAGAAATCGGCTAACAGCATCAGAGCGAAGGTCTTCTGGGGGGGTCATTGTTGATAGATGAGGGACGTGACAACTTCTTCTATGAATTTTAGGAAGGGGGCGGGGCTTTCTGTGGATTTGGTGTAGACTATGTAGGAATTATAAATGGCCAAATGGATGAGATGAATTGCTACCTTCTTGTACCAGAATTGGGACCTCCTTATTGACAAATAGGGCTAACTCATTTGATCATTGAAATCCACCCCCCATGTAGAGATTATAATCTTGGACACATGTTGGCTTTTCAATGGGACCTTGTCTTCTTTGAACCTCAATGGTAGTGTTGTCATGAATGGTGGACATCATGTGCATGTCCCTTTTATACTTCCACCTCCAGGCCAGCACTTTGTTACATCTTAATGTTACTCTTTCCCCCCTTTGCAGCTTTTTGTTCACTAGAGACTATGGGAAGCCCTTCCTATTCTTTCTGGAGGTTCCGCAGGCCAGGGTTTTTGCGATGTATACGTGTTTGAAAAGGGGCAGGCTGGTGTAGAAGTCGTCAAGGTATATATAATATCCTTTGTTCAGAAGTGGGTATGCCAGGTCCCATACAATCTTTCCAGTTGTGCCCATGTAGGCCGGGCACTCAGGGGGCTGGAGCTGGGAATCTCTTCCTTCATATATGCGGAACGCATACAGATATCCTGTGACTCTCTCACAGAGCTTGTAAAATTTTACTCCGTATCTGGCCCTTTTGCTAGGAATGTATTGCTTTATACCTAGCTGGCCTGAAAAGGGTACCAGGAACTCATCGACACATATATTCTGATCAGGGACATAGAGTTCTGCAAATTGTTGGGAAAAGAAATTTACCAGTGGGCGAGTTTTATATAACTTGTCGTAATTTGGATGATTGTGGGGAGGGTACAGAGTGTTGTCACTAAAATGAAGAAAGCACATTATCATCTCGTATCGGGACCTGGACATTACGGCAGAATAAATGGGCATGTGGTGGATGGGGTTGGTGGACCAATGGGCATGTCCTTCATTTTTTTTGTAATCCCCATGTTTATGGTGAGGCCCATAAACAATTTGAACTCCTCCAAATTCAGATCTCTCCACTCAAACGGACAGGCATATGATGATTGAGGGTTGTTGGCAATATACTGCTGGGCATATAAATTTGTCTGGTCCACAGTGAATTGCAGCAAAGTGTCAGACAAAAACAGATAAAAACAATCAATCGCTGTGAAATTTTGGGTGTTGGTCTGCACACCTGGCTGTGCTGTGAAAGGGGGAATAATTGGTGATCCCAAGTCGGAAAGCAGCCATATTGGGTTGGCAAGACCATCTGGCATGTATGTAGAGGCCCTGGCTCATGGGGGACGTGACACTCCAGTAGTTGGGGGATTTTAATTTCCTATGCTGGTACTCAGGCGTGATGTGGCAGCACTGGTACTGGGCCTGGGAATTTGTTCTTGGGGGCCTATTGCTTGCGGCAGCGCTGGTACTGGGCCTGAGAATATAATCCTGGTTGCTGGCAGCTACCTTGTTTCCAGAGTGCCGTACCCTTATAGAAGGGACCCATTCTTCCATTCATTTGCCGATTCACTATTCTCAATCGGTTCAAATGCTGAATTTGATTCGGAATCAGAATTGGAATCTGATGAAAACTCCGCGCTGCTCTCATCAGTCATGGAGAGGATCTGGAACACCTCCTCACTAGTATAGAATCTTTTGGACATGATGCTGATGGCTGTGTGACAGATGGCAGGTGACGGTCACTGATGGGCTATGAAATGGGTGGCAGGTGACGTTCACTGATAGGTGATAACGGTGTCACAGGCAATGGTCACTGATGGGTGACAGGCCACAGACGGTGATGGGTGATGGTCACTGATGGGTAATGGTCACAGACAGGTGACAGGCCACGGTCACTGATGAATGATGGGTGCACCGCTGACTGTCACTGATGGGTGACAGGTGATGGGTGACAGGGCATGTTCACTGATGGGTGACGGGTGCACCGCTGACGGTCGCTGATGGGTGACGTGTGATGGATGACAGGCTACGGTCACTGATGCGTGATGGGTGCACCGCTGACGGTCACTGATGGGTGACAGGTAATGACTGACGGTCACTGATGGGTGACGGGTGACAGTCGCTGATGGGTGACGGGTGATGGCTGATGGTCACTGATGGGTGACGGGTGATGACTGATGGTCACTGATGGGTGACAGGTGATGGGTGACAAGTGACAGGTGACAGGGAACGGTCACTGATGGGTGATGGGTGCACCGCTGACGGTCACTGATGGGTGACGGGTGATGGGTGATGGTCACTGATGGGTGACGGGTGATGGGTGATAGTTGATGGTCTCTGATGAATTACGGGTGACAGGTGATGGTCACTGATGGGTGCACCGCTGACGGTCACTGATGGCAGTCTCTTATGTGACAGGTGCACTTTATTGGGTGACTATTGGGTGACAGATGACAATGGGGGGGTGATGAGACACGTGTTGTGCTTGATGCATACAATACACACACAGATCGGTCCTCCTGGCTCTTCTCTCCTCACACTGGAAACGGTGTGTGAGGAGAGAAATGCTGGTAACAGCTAGTTACCGCTCTGTGTTTATATTTAGTGATCGGCTATGAAAGGATCACAGCTGATCACGTGGTAAACAGTCTTCGGCCAATGGTTGTTTACCAGCGTCCATGACGAGCAGAGTTCCCGGGAACACACCACCAACGTGCACGCGCAGAGCGCTCACGATCGCACGCAGCATGCTCTGTGCACAGTGGGGTGGAACCATCTGTAATTGCCCGTGACTTAATCACAGCCCAGTGGCTGTTCACCCCCCTCGGTGGCGAGCAATGTCTCCGTGACACGCCGCCACTAAAGGTACAGGGCTGCGTGCACACGATCACTTGCATGCCCTGTTTAAATGGATGGACATCATATGACGCCCGCCCAGAACGAGAGCCGTGCCGCCTGGCCGCGATATGACGGCCGGCAGGCAGCAAGCGGTTAAAGTGAAACAATAAAAATAAAATATTCCTTTAAATATCGTCCCTGGGGGTCCCCTTAGTCTGCCTTTAAAGTGGCGCATCTGTGCAATTAGTAGAACAGTGCAAAATGACATTTGAAAAAGAAAAAAATTAAATTTAAACTTGCTAGCATCTGTAATGTATTGCTGGCTCCCGGCAATATAGATTAAAAATCAAGGAAAAAAATCCCCATTGTACCCCTACCCATTCACCAAAAAAGTGTCAAACCTGAGACGTTTTTGCAGCTGCTTCTAGGGACTTTTTTCCTGCCTCTAAGCTCCTCTGCATGTTAGCATAGGTGTCCATGCATACAGAGGGCTTTTAGAGGCAGGGTGGAGTGCATCCAGGAGCAGCTGCATTTTGGCAGAAAGAACTCTTGACGCTTGTAAATGCATGTAAACTTGTGTTAACATATCTAAACTCTTGTTAACACTAGACGCGTTTAGCACTTTCAATGGCCAGAATAAGTTATTATTCTAGCCAATAAAATGAATTAACACCCAAGTGCTTGACACCTATAAACGTGTCTAAACGCTCCTTAGGAGAGTTTGCAAAACATCCTGTATGCATGAGGCCTAAATGTAGAAATGCCCAAATTCACTAAATTATCTTCCTAACACCTAACAGAAATTGTGAGGTGAAATACAGTAACTAGTGGAGGTAATAATGGATTTTGAAATATGTTTGTCTAAGAGATACTTGGGATGCAAAGGGGACCTGAGGCACTAAGTACCCTGTATGCTAGGGTATAGTAACACCCCTGCCCCTATTTCTGTCATATTTTATCACATTTTATCAACACTGAATCAAAATGGCTGCCATCAAACAGTAGTTAGTCTTTTACCAATTACAAGAGATTGGCTGCAAGATTTCACCCCTGGAAAACATCAGGAGATGAAACACGTAGGGAGGGGCTTTGGACTTGACCTCACCATGCATGCCAGGTCCATGCCCACAGCCAGGAGGTGCAGCTGTAGCCGGTCTGGTATATAAAATTTTGTGTGCTCTACCAGTGTCAGTTGTGAAGAAAAACAAAACAAACCAATTTGGTGCACTACAAAGTCCAGCTTTCCAGGAATAGTCCGAAGGGAAAGAACAATGAATCACTGTCAATTTTCATTTATCAGAGGTCCTGCAGCTCGCCAACCGGTCCGGGGAGATCACAGGAGCTCAAACAAAACACAAAGGAGAAAGAATCCTCTGAAACGCGTTAACGCCCCCTTAGAGCAACGATATTACACTATTGGGAATCTCTTCCTTATACACCACCACCCAGGAGGATACCGAGAAGGATCCCCATAGAGCAGGTACCCACCATAAAGACCCACAAGCCAGGCTAACTATAAAAGGATCCCTAAAGGCAGGTGGAAATACACAGACCTTCAGAGAGAGCAATCAACTCATGCTTTTACCTTACAGCAGTAAGGTGAGAGGCTTGAGAGCACTTGACAGCATTTGAAAGAAAAGACACCAGTCACTTATCTACTGTTTTGAACGGTGAAGGGACATACTACTTATTTGAAAACACCACATCAGGCTACAATTGTCTGTATATGGACTTATGTTGTGTATACACCAGTCACCAAATTCTTTATATGAATGTTATCAGTACTTTTAGTTGTAGTAACCCTTTATAGAGGCTTTGATTGGTACATTACTACTCACCTTGTGGATTTTTATTCTTTTTGGTATTGTGTCGTTTAATTTGCAAAAGATTTGTATACATATATAATTTTAGAAGAACACACCACTGAACTCCTAAATTTAAACAAATTTACTTTCTTACTCTATATTTCAAAAGTTGGCACCTATCAGCGCAGCACCATTACTGTATTAGACTAAAATATGTAAGTGTTTGGCAGATGATTTTATGAATAAAAGAAATTAGTTAGTTTTACACTGTGGGAGCCTATTCTTCCTTCTGACTGGGTCTGTTAATGCACTGTGGTTATTGAGGTGAAGTGCCAAGTTGTCTACTGTGGCACTCTGTAAGAAGTTCCAGTGGTCCAGATGAGCTGAGATTCCTGAGAATAGCATTTTCACATGCATTGTGGGCTGGTCTTTTAAATTACCAGCAAAAAGTTCTGGTGAGTGATTTAGTGTATTTAATGGTGAATGACACATTTGCAGGGGAGTCTTGAAGAAAAGCAGGATTTTTATGCACCTCATTTCAAACAATCAATAAGGAAAATATTCTCTTTGTTTGCACTGTAAACTTTATAAAATAAAATAAAAAGATTTATATATTTGTGATTTGAGACTGTTTTATTTATTTTTTGACAGGTTTGAGCATGGGACATTTTGAGAGTTATTGCATGTTCTTTGATTTGCACCTTTTACCATATGTGCACTTCATGAGATTGTATTATTTACATGTTTTATGAACCTTATATTGTTATTTATATATTAATTTAGGTTGCTCTGATGAATTATTATCAGTTCAATGGGTGATAGTGCTGCCTTAATATTTTAATTATTTTTTATTTATTTTAATTATTTTGAAGTGGTGTTACCATCATAGAGATAGCAACTGCATCGGCTGCCTTTTTTGTGATTTATGCGGTGTAGTTTAGAATTTTCTCCATTACACAAGAGAGTTTAAAAA
This sequence comes from Lithobates clamitans, assembly GCA_037952925.1. Classification (NCBI taxonomy): domain Eukaryota; kingdom Metazoa; phylum Chordata; class Amphibia; order Anura; family Ranidae; genus Lithobates; species Lithobates clamitans. The sequence continues at coordinate 3,848,294 of JBBGZY010000240.1, read as the reverse complement.
CACGTTTCTAAGGCTTTGTATATTTTTTTGTAAACGCAAAGTTTATTCAGGCAACAACACAAAGCCTTCTCCTCTGATCTAGAGCTGTTTCAGACACACACAGGTGAAGTCTTGCTCATTCTCCCCCTGCCATATATGCATGCTGGACCAGGCTGGTAGATTTCCAGTTAAACAAATATATAGAGCCTCATCCATTCTCTTCCAACCACATGCACATAATAAGGGGAAAAGGGGTAGAAGATTATGATTAACAGCGGGTAAATAAGTGATTCATTTGTACGGTAGGTTCAGTTTTTTCTGGTTTTCAATTGTGAGTTTGCTTTTGCTAGTAAAAGTATGTTGTAGCAATCCTGTTGGTACACTGTATTTTTTTAAATTATGCCTACAAATGTTGTTTTCAGTAGGCCATGGCATGGAAGAAGACCAGGGCATAAAAGGAATCTTGGATCCATTTTTTCGTGTGTACTTCGTATGCCCGAGGTCCTTAACGGAGAAATAAAGAGTTTGAAAAAAACACACACATACTCACCTCCATGGTGCATCTGTCCCATGTCTGCTCTAAGATGGGGAACTGATCACAGGTGATCACATGACCACTGATTGCTCCAGTTCTTGGTCTGCTCAGAGTGCAGAGAAGTGACTGTCTCACTGCTATAATTTGTCTCTTTTATAATGACACTGACATTATGTTTCTGGTACAAAGCATTGCAAAGTTTATACAAATTAAATTAAGCATTTTTTTTCAAGTTTAAAAATGTTTAAAAATGCTTTAGTGTGAGAAATTAACGTAAAACTAAAGGCATTTCTTTTCCTTTAATAATTTTTAATAAAGATTATAGTATACATATCAAACAGGAAGCAAAGTTGTCCTGGCATTTCATAGATAACAAAATACCATAACATGTCAGTCCAAGAAGACTACAAAATGTCATACATAGGCCAATTACATAACATAAGAAATAGTAAAAAAAAATTACTAAAAGCTGTTTGAAAGAAAATCCCAAATTTTGAGTTGTCACCAGAACATGAATAGAAGTAAAACCTTCCAACAGAGACACTGGTTTTAGTGCCAACCAGGGATTCCCTCACTTTGGAGGGATTTCATCTCAATTCTTGTTTTGGCTATGGGACAAAGAATGAAGGTAAATCTTCCCAATGGCATAGATGCCCAAAAAAAAATTGACAAGCGTTATAACCCTCCCCTAATAAAAAAAATTAAATAAAAATAATAAAAGTACTAACACCTTCACCCATATATAACATTCTATCTGCGGTGCCCATTCAGGCTTCTGTCTGCCTCATCCAAAGAAAAGGAAAAAACAGCATCCGGTCTCTGTTCTTCATAGTTATGAGTAAGGCCAAATTGGCTGAAACATGTTAGCACCTCTGCTATGCCTTCTATGTAAGCCAAAGAAGAACTAAAGACATATAGAAGAACAGAGACTGTTTAGATAACCCCCCCGTCTCTTATGCTGTGCAAAAAAATAAAAACCTTAATTATTAATGGCTTAAAAAATTAAAATAAAACTCTACTGAACATTGTTCCTATTGACCGAATACTGCCTCTATCATTTGTTCTATGTTCCATTTGTCCACGTGAAGCCCTACAGTGGCTCTGCCTGACCATTCTGTCCTTAGACACTCTCAACAAGAATCCTCATCAATTGTTAATTCACTGTTTTGTTTTTCTATTTTATATGCAATAATTTTTGCTAAGAGTTTATACCTTTTAATACCCCTTGTTGTCTAACCTGTGTTTGCCATAAGGTCAATGTTTTGGTCCACTGTGGACCTACGGTACTTGTAATTGCCACCTATATTTTGTACATTATGATTTTTGCGTATGTTTTGATTTTGTAACTCTCTTTCTCTTTAATGAAAACTTTTATGCATAAAAAAAAAAAAAATAGAACAATAGCAAAAAATAATAAGGGGGAGCAGTTTTTTTTGTTTGTTTGTTACTTTAAGGTTACTTTGGGTGATATCATATTAGAGACAGTCCCTTTAATCTACACATTGATAAAGCAAAGTAAATACAAAGTAACAACTATATTACTTTGTATCCCAAATCATGCATTTGGAGATATTAGCCTCCCTGGCGGTATGATTATTTCAGATTTTTGATGCTGAAAGAGGTACAATTATTTTGCATGAAAATTTGGCGTTTTATATTGTAGGCCTGTAATTCTTAGGAATAACTCACTTAAATCTGTCCAAACAAGAGTCTAATAGACATCCCGGTTATGATAAAGTTCGAAACACGAAATCATAAATTATAATATAATAAGTAACTATAAATAATTATAACAAATAATAATATAATAATAATAATAAAAATTATTCAATAATGTAATCAAATCAAAAACACTGAAATTTGCTTAGTTGCAGAATTGTCCCTGTCATTACTTTCAGTGTTTGATGACGGATTTCCCAACAAATCACTATCACTCAATTCTGCAAGTGATTCTAATTTATTATCGCTGTTTTCTATCTGGTCTAAAACCACTTTTGATGTAAAGAGACGGTTTTGGTTGCTATGGACAATCTCCAGATTCCAGGCAGAAAGAACAGTATTTATAATATAAAACTGCATGCAGGGCACTGGACAAACCACTAGGGACAAAAGGGATGTGAAATAAATTGATACAGTGATGTAATCTGTATGATTACAGTGTACTGTATATGTAATGTGTGTTTTACTTTTTGAATTTGGTGCCGTTCTCCATCCCTGTGCGTCGCAGCGCTCGCAGGGAAAGGAGCTCGGTGCTGTGATTAATCGAGCGGAGGACGGCTCGCACACAGAGTGGGGAGGACATCACAAGATCCTGGGGACAAGGTAAGTTTGCTGTTCCTGGATCCTGTGATGCAATCCCGAGTGTGGCTCGGGGTTACCGCATTTGGTGCTGAAAATCCACCCCGAGCCACACTCGGGAATACCGCCAAGGAGGTTAAACAAAAACTTTTCTAAAGCTCAATTTCTGACAGTAACAGTTGATTGCTGTCAAAATGACAGCAGAGAATTGCTAGTAAAGGTTATGGGGAAGTGCAAACAGGGGGAGACAAATACAGCTACAGTGCCTTGAAAAAGTATTCATACCCCTTGAAATTTCCCACATTTTGTCATGTTACAACCAAAAAGATAAATGTATTTTATTGGGATTTTATGTCATAGACCAACACAAAGTGGCACATACAGTTGTGCTCATAAGTTTACATACCCTGGCAAAATTTATGATTTCTTGACCATTTTTCAGACTATGAATGATAACACAAAAACTTTTCTTTCACTCATCGTTAGTGTTTGACGGAAGCCATTTATTTATGTCAGAAACCATGAAATCAGGCCGAGACAGAAGTACAGTTAAATCACACTTGGTTCATAATAAAAGTAAAAAGAACAAACGTAGTCAAAATATAGCCAAAGTTCAGTAACCGGAACAGAAAGTCAGCCAAGCCAGAAGTCAGGGATCAATGTAGTGGAACAGCAAGCAGGATCTGGAGCCAGAAGGGATGTCAGCACAGCAAGTCTTTAACACGATCGCAGGCGATAGTTTCTGTGATGTTGACCAAGGTGAAGGCAGAGCCCCTCCGGACTGTATGGCTTAAGTAGGCAGGACTGACGAGCAGGATATCATCAACAGCTGAGTAACTGTGGAGAGATAGGAGCTGGCAATTAGCCGACAGCTGAGCGGCCAGCTCAGTGAAGGAAGGGCTGAGCCCAGCCCTGACAGTACCCCTTCCTCAATGACCCCTCCCCCTCGGAGGACCACCAGGCTTGAGGGACAAAACGTCTATAGAAATCACGGAGGAGAACAGGGTCATTTGGGTAGTTTCTGTTGTGATTATGATTTAGAAAGAGTAAATACAGTTACATAGTTACATAGTAGGTATGGTTGAAAAAAGACACAAGTCCATCAAGTCCAGCCTATGTGTATGATTATATGTCAGTATTACATTGTATATACAAGAAAAAGAACTGCTGCTCCAGGTGTATAAAGATAAGGCTGATTGGAGTATCTTGCAGAGTGCTAGCCCTGGCCTGCCTCTGTGGGAAACTTGGAAAGAAGAATTGGCTGCACATCCAGAACTTCCGATTGCCTTTTATTTTGTTTTTTACAAAGATAATACCAAAAACACCAAATTGTGGTCATGTAGACACATTTCACACATACATCTTGTGCTTAATCATTACCAATGATCATTACCAATGATTAAGCACATGATGTATGTGTGAAATGCGTCTACGTGACCACAGTTTGGTGTCTTTGGTGTTATCTTTGTGAAACAAAATAAAAGGCAATCGGAAGTTCTGGATGTGCAGCCAATTCTTTCTTCATTACATTGTATATCCCTGTATGTTGCGGTCGTTCAGGTGCTATCTAATAGTTTTTTAAACTATCGATGCTCCCCGCTGTGACCACCGCCTGTGGAAGGGAATTCCACATCTTTGCCACTCTTAAGGCCCATACACACGATCGGACTTTTTGACAACAAGCATGCAAATTAGCTGTTTTAAGTCAACATCCGACCATGTGTACGCTCCATCGGACAAACTTTTTCGGTTTTCATCTGACTTTTGTTGGCTGTGCGAACAGACAAACTTTCTGGCAACAAAAGTCCGATGGAGCAAAGTCCGATCGTGTGTACACAAAACCATCGGACTTTTGTACAAACTACAAACACACATGCTCAGAACCAATGCAAAACATCAGACAACAATACAGAAGTTGACCAAAGAGTGGCGCAAGAGAATTGAACGTCACTACGTTCTCGTTTGCTGCCGAAAAAGTCCTACCGTGTGTATGTCTAATTAGTTTAGTTTTGTACAAAAATCCATGGGAAAGTTTGTACAAAGTCCGATCGTGTGTATGAGGCTTAACAGTAAAGAACCCTCTATGTAGTTTAAGGTTAGTTTAAGGTTAAACCACTTTTCTTCTAATTTTAATGAGTGGCCATGTGTCTTGTTAAACGCCTTTCTGTGAAATTACATTAGGAGAAGTCATCGCTAAAAGCTTATGTAATTATTCTCAGTACAGGTGTCCTCTAGGGCAGTGGTTCTCAACCCTGTCCCCAAGTACCCCCAACAGGCCATGCTTTGGGAATTTCTCTTAGATAAAATAGCAGTCCAAAATACCAGCCATTGACTCAGATTTAAAGCACCTGTGCAAGATAAAGGAAAACCTGCCAACATGGCCTGTAGGGAGTACTGGAGGACAGGAGTAAGAACCACCGCTCTAATCTTTCTGCCTTCAAACTTAACCTTCTCCTCTCTTTGACTCTAACGGAACTCTGATAAAATAATGAGGGTCATATAACAGACTCCTGGAAAAGCTAACCCTATCTTTGGCAAAAACCCCTAATTGTAAGAACATATCTAAAAAATAAACAGTTGATTCTCAATTAGCGAATATCAGTACTATAATACAAAAGTTTACATTTGATATTTTACTTGATGCTGTTTATATTCACTACAAACACATTTGCATATTTTGTACTTTTATTATGAAAAAAATGTGAAAACTTGAATAAAAACTATTGAAACAAAAGAACCACTGCTCTAAGGTAAATGTCTTAAAGGTGTTCACTTTTTTCTAAAGTATAGCTGTACCAATATACCAATAATATACCTCTGTTGCTAAAAAGAATAAGTTGTCCCTATGTTCCAGAGCAGGGCTCACCTTTCTTCTATAAACGACTACTCCATGACTTTCTGGTATTCGTCCTGCAGGAGGCCCCAGCCGTTAGTGAACAAGTTCTTCAGGATACCTCATTGAACCACACCCTGCTCCTGCCCTCCTCCTCCAGGAGATTGCACCTCTCCACTACCTTAGTTCACCCCAAAGCTCTAGTATAGCATTGCTTCCATGCGCTATGCCCTGTACACCCTTCCAGTTACATGCTTCTCCAATGCAATCATTATTAGTGCACAATGTTCTCCCTCAATACACAGTCAGTGTCCTCCTTTGCTGATAGATCATTTTCTACCCCCTCCTTCTCCCTGCATAACGTTCATTTAGCAGTGTGCACATTGGAGCAGGAGAAGGAGCTGAGTGATCCAATAACAGTATGTACATAGTAGTACATAGTAGGTGAGGTCGAAAAAAGACACAAGTCCATTAAGTCCAACCTATGTGTGTGATTATATGTCAGTATTACCTTGTATATCCCTGTATGTTGTGGTCGTTCAGGTGCTTATCTAATAGTTTTCTTGAAACTGTCCATGCCCCTCACTGAGACCACCACCTGTGGAAGGGAATTCCACATCTTTGCCGCTCTAACAGTAAAGAACCCTCTACGTAGTTTAACCTCCCTGGTGGTTTTCCCGAGTGTGGCTCGGGGTTAAATTTCAGCACCATTAGCAGTAACCCCAAGCCACACTTGGGATTGCATTGCAGGATCCTGGTGCAGTGTACTTACCTTGTCCCCAGGAACCTACGATGTCCCCCCGCTGTGTCCGTGGGCTCTGTCCTCTGCCCGATGCTTCTGTGTGCCGGGCTCTGTTCCCTGCGAGCGCCGCGACGCATGGGGGGTGGAGCCCGGCGGCAAATTCAAAAAAGTGAAAAATCATAATACATACAGTACACTGTAATCTTACAGATTACATTACTGTATGGAGTTATTTCACATCCCTTTTGTCCCCAGTGCTTTGTCCAATGCCCTGCATGCAGCTTTATATTATATATACTGTTCTTTCTGCCTGGAAACCTGAGATTGTCCATAGCAACCAAAAAGTGTCCCTTTACATCAAAAGTGGTTTTAGACCAGCTAGAAAATAGCAATAGTAAATAAGAACACTTGCAGAATTGAGCGATAGTGAATCGTGGGGAAATTAATTTTATTATTATTATATTATTATTTTTTATAATTATTTATATTTATTTATTATGTTAAAATTTATGATTTTGTGTTTCAAACTTCATCATACCCGGGATATTTACTAGACTCTTGGTGGACAGATTTAAGTGTGTTATTGCTAAGAATTACAGGCCTACAATATAAAACGCCAAATTTCTATGCAAAATAATTGTACCGCTATGAGACGCAAAAATCTGACATAATCATACCGCCAGGGAGGTTAAAGGGGTTGTAAAGGTTCGTTTTTTATTTTCTAAATAGCTTCCTTTAAGCTAGTGCATTGTTAGGTCACTTACCTGTTCCTTCGATTTCCCTTCTAAATGTTATTTTTCTTTGTCTGAATAACTCACTTCCTGTTCCTCCTCATGAAGCTTGCCCCATCATCCGAGCCATTCTGCCTGGGGGTCAGTCAGCGTGCTCGCCCCTCCCTTGGGACTACATCCCTGCGTGGAGACGCTCTGTTAGTTCACAGGCACGAAGGCCGGGTGATACGTGGGCGTGTCTACGATGCTGTAGCTCCGCCTCCTGTGCCTTGTTATTGTGCTGAATGAACATCTAAGCAGCACTGCCCGTCTTAACTCCGCCCCCTTACTCGTTAGGTGACATGGCGAAACAGCGTCAATGCGCATGCGCGATGCCGCTAAGCCTCAAGGGAAATGTTGTTCCTTTGATGCCGTGACGTCGCTTTGGTGAACGTGCTCCGAAACCTGGAAGTAGAGGAGAGAATGAATAGAGGAAACGATGAGGACAAGAAATAGCATACTAATTTAACAGGTTAATAGATATTTTAAACGAAAATAACAAATATATTTAATATCTGTATAGCAAAGAGATCACTTATAGGCTAAAAAATTTTAACCTTTACAATCCCTTTAAGGTTAAACCTCTTTTCTTCTAATATTAATGAGCGGCCACGAGTCTTGTTAAACATTTCAAAACCTTCTGCGAAAAAGTTTTATCCTTATTGTGGGGTCACCAGTATGGTATTTGTAAATTTAAATCATATCCCCTCTCAAGCATCTCTTCTCCAGAGAGAATAAGTTCAGCGCTCACACCCTTTCCTCATAACTAATATCCTCCAGACCATGTATTAGCTTTGTTGCCCTTCTTTGTACTTGCTCCATTTCCAGTACATCCTTCCTGAGGACTGTTGAATGATAATTGTCAGGGCTGGGCTTATGTGCAAGTTATTGGCCATAAAAAAGATATGGGGGCCAGATACTGCCCTGGGGGCAGTACCAATGCAAAAAAACGTTTAACAAATATAATTTTTAAATGAGCAGTGATTTTAATTATGCTTAAAGTGCAAAAGAATAAAGATGAAAAATTCCTTTAAATATAGTGCCTGGGGTCGTACTGTACTGTGTATAGAACCTGCTGCAGCAAAACTGACATTTATAAAGAAAAAAATGACATATAGACATCTTTCACACTGGGGCCACCCGTGCCTTAGCGGTAATGCGCTGCTCGTTTTAGCGTCCTTTTACCTCTGTTTAAGCAGTGCTTTTCGGCCACTAGCAGGGTGCTTTTAACCCTAAAGAAGGGGTTAAAAATGCCCATGTTGCGGCACTGCCTGAAACGCTTTTTTCAAGGAATTGTAATGGGCAGGGGCGTTTTGGCTCCCAAACCTCCCCAAAGATGCAGCTTGCAGGACATTTTCTGACGTCCCGCAAACATACCACCCCAGTGTGAAAGCACTAAGGCTTTCACACTCAGGTGGCATGGGGGGCAGTTTTCAGGTGCTTTACAGGCGCTATTTCTAGCGCTAAAATGCCTAAAACTGCCTCAGTGTGAAAGGGATCTTAAAATGATTTTCCCTGCAAGCTTTCTTTATTTAGTTAACAACGGCTTGGAGCCACAATTTAGTGCATTCGGAACAAGATTACAGATTTTTAGGATAAATTCTGGTGTCTCTTTGGCAGACTTTGGAAGTAAATAGTGTTGCACCACAGTGAGCAAGCCTTATGTGAAGAAGTCAAATTATAGTACACTCAGGACAAGATTAACATTTTTTTTTCTTGTTCAAATATTTTTATTGACAAGGTGTAAAGAAGACGTACATGGAATATGAATGTACAATTTAGCCCCCAGACAAGGGAGTCAGAGCCATATACTCAATCATGCAACAGTACGTTGGTTGGGTCACAGCCCACAAAGATGTGCAGGGAAAAATAAAGATAAACCATTTAAGTGCATAATAATCGCATAGTATCATGGTACCTGAGGTTAAGGGATGTCGCAGACGCCCGCTGAGTTTAAGGAAGAGAGAACCCTAAGAGAGGTGATATTCGTGTGTGATAACATGAAACTCAGTATGCGAGAGGCCTCTTACAATATATGGAGTAAAGACAGAGTTGGTAAAAATTAACAATTTTTTTTTAGCGAAAGTCTGGTGTCTATTTCGCAGGCTTTGGATATATAAGTCACCCTGTAACCTTCTAGAGGCAGTGTTTATGAAAGCGAGAATTGTCCTTCCTGTAAAAAATTTAAATTTGACGCCCTTGTCAAATATTTGCAGAAAGATCGGTCTTTGGGTGTTTTTGGTGCCCTCACCCCATAACCTTCTAGAGCTAGTCTTGATTAAAGCAAGAATTGGCCTTGCTGTAAAAAGTTGAATTTGACGCCCCTGTCAAACAGTTGTGGAAAAATTGGTCTTTGGGTGTTGTTGATGCCCTCACCCCATAATCATCTAGAGGTAGTCTTAAAGAAAGCAAGAATTGACCTTGCTGTAAGTTTTTTTAATTTGATGCCCCTGTCAAACAGTTGTGGAAAAGTTGGTCTTTAGGTGTTGTTTGTGCCTTCACCCCATAACGCTCTAGAGGTAGTCTTGATGAAAGCAAAAATTGGCCTTGCTGTAAAAAAATTACATTTGAAATCCCTGTCAAAGAGTTGTGGAAAAAATGGTCTTTGGGTGTTGTTGGTGCCCTCACCCTCTAACCTTCAAGAGGTAGTCTTGATGAAAGCAAGAATTGGCCTTGCTGTAAAAAATTTAATTTAAGGCTCCTGTCAAACAGTTGCAGAAAAATTGGTCTTGGATGTTGTTGATGTCCTCACCCTGTAACCTTCTAGAGGTAGTCTTAATGAAAGCAAGAATTGGCCTTGCTGTAAAAATTAAAATATGACGCCCCTGTCAAACAGTTGTGGAAAAATTGATCTTTGGGTGTTGTTGGTGCCCTCACCCCTTAACCGTCTAGAGGTAGTCTTGATGAAAGTAAGAATTGGCCTTGCTGTAAAAAATTTAATTTGATGCCCCTGTCACATTTGGTCTATGAGTGTTGTGGCTGCCTACACCCCATAACCATCTAGAGGTAGTCTTGAAAGCAAGACTTGGCCTTGCTGTAAAAAAATAAATTTGACGCCCCTGTCAAACAGTTGCGGAAAAAAATATCTTTGGGTGTTGTTGGTGCCTTCACCCCATACTCTTCTAAAGGTAGTCTTAATGAAATCAATAATTGGCCTTGCTGTAAAAAAATTAATTTGACACCCCTGTCAAACAGTTGCGAAAAAATGTATCTTTGGATGCTGTTGGTACCTTTACCCCATAGTCTTCTAAAGGTAGTCTTAATGAAAGCAATAATTGGCCTTGCTGTAAAAAAATTAAATTTGACACCCCTGTCAAACAGTTGCAGAAAAATTGGTCTTTGGGTGTTGTTGGTACCCTCACCCTATAACCTTCTAGAGGTAGTCATGATGAAAGGAAGAATTAGCCTTGCTGTAAAAAATGTAACTTTGACGCCCCTGTCACACAGTTATGCAAAAATTAATCTTTGGGTGTTGTTGGTGCCTTCACCCCGTAACCTTCTAGAGCGAGTCTTGATGAAAGCAAGAATTGGCCTTGCTGTAAAAAATTTAAATTTGACACCCCTGACAAATAGTTGCGGGAAAAATTGGTCTTTGGGTGTTGCTAGTGCCTTCACCTCATAACCTTCTAGAGGTAGTCTTGATGAAAGCAAGAATTGGCCTTGCTGTAGAAAAATTTAAATTGATGCCCCTGTCAAACAGTTGCTGAAACATTTATCTTTGGGTGTTGTTGGTACCTTCACCCTGTAACCTTCTAAAGGTAGTCTTAATGAAAGCAAGAATTGGCCTTGCTGTAAAAAATTTAAATTTGACACTTCTGTAAAACAGTTGCAGAAAAATTGGTCTTTGGGTGTTGTTGGTGCCTTCACCCTGTAACCTTCTACAGGTAACCTTGATGAAAGCAAGAATTGGCCTTGCTGTAAAAAAAATTAATTTGACGCCCATGTCAAACAGTTGTGGAAAAATTGGTCTTTGGGTGTTGTTAGTGACCTCACCCCATAACCTTCTAGAGGTAGTCATGATGAAAGCAAGAATTGGCCTTGCTGTAAAAAATGTAAATTTGACGCCCCTGTCACACAGTTATGCAAAAATTGGTCTTTGGGTGTTGTTGGTGCCTTCACCCCATAACCTTTTAGAGGTAGTCTTCATGAAAGCAAGAATTGGCCTTGCTGTAAAACAATTTAATTTGACACCCCTGTCAAACAGTTGCGGAATTATTTTTTTTTGGGTGTTGCTGGTGCCTTCACTCCTTAAAGTTCTAGAGGTAGTCTTGATGAAAGTAAGAATTGACCTTGCTGTAAAAAAATAAAATTTAATGTCAAATAGGTGTGGAAAAATTGGTCGTTCGGTGTTAATTGTGCCCATGAAACCTATACCAAAAAAATACAAGATAAAATCAACACCCACAAAGCTAGGCAACCTAGACAGTCTTGCAGAGATTTACAATCCCAATAACACTTAATCAGGGACATCGGCATCAGGGGCTTGACAGCTGCTAATCCAGGACTGATTCGTTTTGACAAATGTCAGCCGGTCAACGGAGTCTGTGGACAGACGCGCTCTTTTGTCTATCACAAAACCTCCAGCAGCACTGATGCCTGTTCAGAAAGTACACTGGATGCAGGGCATTCCAGCAGCTCAATTGCATACTGGGAAAGTTCTGGCCAGTGGTCTATCCTCATGACCCAGAAACCCAGTGGATCACCTACTGGAAAGCTCTCCATGTCTGTTTCACCCAAATAATCTTCCACCATTTGCTGCAGATGCTGCCGACGGGATGTTGAAGCTGACAGCCCTGGATGCCGTGGACTGAAAAGATTTTGAAATGCTTTACTAAGGCTGCCCCCTTCTTCACTCCTTTGACCAACAGAAGCCTCAAAACTAGCTTTTCCACAAGACTGTAACCTACCAGAGTCTGGAAAAGCATTATATAAACTCCTCTTTAAGGTGTCCTTAAGATATTTTCTCCTCTGCTCCCTCTGTGAGTATCGGGATGGGTTCCGAGATTTTCCCTTTGTAACAGTGGTCAAGCAATAGGGATGAGCTTCAAGTTCGAGTCGAACTCATGTTCGACTCGAACATCGGCTGTTTGCAAGTTCGCCGAACAGCGAACAATTTGGGTGTTCGCGGCAAATTAGAATGCCGCAGAACACCCTTTAAAAGTCTATGGGAGAAATCAAAAGTGCTAATTGTAAAGGCTTATATTCATGGTATTTTCATAAAAACTGTTTGGGGACCTGGGTCCTGCCCCAGGGGACATGGATCAATGCAAAAAAAAGTTTTAAAAATGTTTTTTCGGGAGCAGTGATTTTAATAATGCTTAAAGTGAAACAATAAAAGTGTAATATCCCTTTAAATTTCGTACCTGGGGGGTGTCTATAGTATGCCTGTAAAGGGGCGCATGCTTCCCAAGTTTAGAACAGTCTGAAAGCAAAATGACATTTCAAAGGAAAAAAACTCGCGGCTATTAATGAATTGCCAGTCCAACAATAGACATAAAAGTTCATTGATAAAAATGGCACAGGGGAACCCCGAACCAAAGTTTAAAAAAAAAATGACGTGAGGGGGTCCCCCTAAATTCCATACCAGGCCCTTCAGGTCTGGTATGGATATTAAGGGGAACCCCAGCCAAAATTTAAAAAAAATGGTGTGGGGTCCCCCTCAAAATCTATACCAGACCCTTCAGGTCTGGTGTGGATTTTAAGGGGAACCCCGCGCCAAAATAAAAAAAATGGTGTGGGGTCCCCCCAAAAATCCATACCAGACCCTTATCCGAGCACGCAAGCTGGCAGGCAGCAGGAAAAGAGGGGGGGACGAGAGAGCGCCCCCCTTCCTGAACTGTACCAGGCCACATGCCCTCAACATTGGGAGGGTGCTTTGGGGTAGTTCCCCAAAACACCTTATCCCCATGTTGATGAGGACAAGGGCCTCATCCCCACAACCCTGGCGGGTGGTTGTGGGGGTCTGCGGGAGGGGGGCTTATCGGAATCTGGAAGCCCCCTTTAACAAGGGGACCCCAGATCCCGGCCCTCCCCATGCATTGATCCATGTCCCCTGGGGCAGGACCCAGGTCTCCAGACACTTTTTATGACAATAACTTGCATATAACCTTTAAAATGAGCACTTTTGATTATTCATGTTCGTGTTCCATAGACTTTAACGGTGCTCGCGTGTTCGAACAAATTTTTTGCCTGTTCGCACGTTCTGGTGCGAACCGAACAGGGGGGTGTTCGGCTCATCCCTACCAACCAATAATGATCCTTATCCTTGATGCCACAAATTCTCGGGTCCTTTTGCAGGCTTTTAAGCATAAGGGAGGTCATGCACCGCAAGTTTACAGAGACATGAGAAACAAAGTCCTTGGGGTCACTGAGGATTACAGTATCTGGAACTGCCTCCTTCCAGCCACGTGCTACTCCCAAGGTTTCTGGGGACTGAAAACCATCTCCTAAGGTTTGAAGTATGTCTTCCTATGCTTTAATGCCTTAAAAAACTGCCTCTCTCTCCTCTTGTGTGTTCTGTGGCATCACAAGAATGGTGTATGCATAAAGCGGGCCTTGAGAGGAAAGGAAGTCCTCTTGCTCTGCCTCAAGTGCCCTGTCCATAATGCCACATAGAGTACATGCATCTTTTATCAGCAGTCATTGTCATGGGGAAAAAATCCAAACTGCCCTGAGCCTGTCCTTGTGCCATACTCATATAGGTACTCATTGATGGCCCTCTGCTGCATGCGCAGCTGCCAAAGTTGAGTTCCACCTGGTGGACATGTCACAAATCAGACTCTTCTGGCCTTCTTTAGAAGATCTTGCAAATCTGGGTATCTGTTTAAGAAACGCTGCACCACCAAATTGAGGACATGTGCCAGGCATGGCTCATGTCTCAATATTCCTTGTTGAAGGGCGGACAGAAGGTTAGTGCCATTATCCCACACCACCATTTCTGGCTCAAGCTTCCATGGTGTAAACCACCTCTGGGCCTGCCGCTGCAGAGCTGAAAGAATCTCTGCTCCATTGTGGCTCTTGTCCCCTAGACAGACCAGCTGAAAGTTGAGCTTGCACCCTCTCTTTCCATTTAGGTGTTCCTTGTGCAGCACTACCCCTGTAGGATCTACTTGGTAATGTGGGTTTTCTGTTCTGCACCTCAACTTCAAGTACAACCTCAGCCCCTCTGACACACCTGTTTAAATGAAAGTTACTGCAAGAAATGATAAAATATAAGTATAGATACATTTAACTTGGCTGAAAATTAGCACAAGGAAAAAGACACAAGACTGTTTAGTGGTAAATCAACTCAATGTTTTGTTACGGGTTAGAATAAATGCTGGTTTGAGCATAAATAAACACACAGACAGTAGGTTCAGACGCAGTCAGCTAGACAGCAAAACCACTTTGGCAATGTGACTTAGAATAGGGTTCTCAACCACTAGACTGGAATTAACTCATGAATTTGCAAAGTCAGCAATAAACAGTGCATATACTACTCTAACTGATCTAGAGTGCACTCTAGTGCAATGTCCCCTTAGAGATATCTCTTAGCATAAGCAATAGGCAAAGGTCTCTGTGCAGCAGCTGTAGAGGGACAGTCTTTAGTCCTGACTTTTCAGCTGGCCAGCAGTCAAGCCTGCAAGCAGCAATAAGGCTACTAGATGGCTGTATGGTCAGTTCCTAAAGGGCTCAAGGTCTCTCTAGCAGAAGATAGTGGTGTTAAAATTAATCATAGCATTCAACCACCCACGATGCAGCATTGATGCTACGACTTGCATAAATCAATTATATGATGACGTCACCCGCACGTCGCTATATGCCCTGCCAATGAACCGAAAGCAGCCGAAGGTGCCGTGGGCGTTAGCCGCGCCTCTTTTCCCACCCCCCACTGACGGCATCCCCAGCCACCCGTTGTCAACGTGCGAGACACGTGGAGCGAGTGTCCCCCAACTCCTGACAAGTCGTGATCCTGTCCCGACTCCCCAGAGCCTTCCTCCTAGGCTCACCTCACACTGTGTGCAGTGTGCACACACAGGCTGCCTCTGTCCTCCTTACAATAGGCTGCTGTGGGAGACCAGACTCAAGAGTCGTCGTCATCATCATCAGGTACTTACTTGGGGGATGCACACTGGCAGCATTTGATGGGGCACAGTAATAGCAATTGATGGGCACACAGCCAGCAATAGATGGGCACAGTAGCAGCAATTGATGGGCACAGTGTCAGCAATTGATGGGCACATTAGCGGCATTGATGAGCACACTGGCAGCAATTGATGGGCACAGTGGCAGCAATTGATGGGTACAGTAGCTGCATTTGATGGCACAATGGCGCCAATTGATGTCACAGTGGCTGCGCTTGATGGGCACAGTGGCGGCAATTGATGGCACAGTGGTTATGTTTAATTGGCACAGTGGTTGCGTTTGATTGGCACAGTAGCTGCTTTTGATTTTTTTTTCAGTTTGTTTTCGCCCCCCAAAAAAATTTGAGCACCAGCCGCCACTGACTACTAGTAATAATATAACATATTATATATTATATATCTGATGCGCCATTATGTGGACTGCAAATTTGCCAAATTATGAAAACATTAAAGTAACCAATGAGCATGACCATACCTGTTTTTTCTCCTTCACTGATGTGCGCTGGTGAGGCTGCACTTATGGGCACTGATGAGGGGACACTGATGGGCACTGATGAGACGGAACAGAAGGGCACTGCTGGGGTGGCACTGATCAGGAGGCGCTAATATGCAGCACTGATGGGCACTGATATGCAGCACTGATGGCCACTGATATTTTGGCACTGATGGGCACTGATAGGCGGCACTTATGGGCAATGATAAGTGGCATGGATAGGCGGCACTGATGGGCACTGATGAGTGGCACCGATGGGCAGCACTGATGAGCAGGCACTGATGGGCACTAAAAGGCAGCATTGACTGGCATCACTGATGGGCACTGTTGGGGCTGCACTGATGATCTGTGCACTGATCATCAGTGCCCTGATTATATGTACAGGTCTCCCCTGTAAGGAAATACAGATGATTGGCTCTCCTCTCCTCACACGCTGTCAGTGTGAGGAGAGGAAAGCCGATAACCTGCATTTCCTTGTTTACATGTGATCACCTGTGATTGGACACAGCTGATCACATGGGTAAAGAGCCTGATCTCGGTAAAGAGCCTCATCTTCGGCTCTTTACCGAGATCGGGGATGCGTCGTGTCCAAATGCCATGCTGCACGCGCCCACAGGCGAGCAAGCACGATGGGTCTGGGACCAGGTCATATGACGTCATCCCAGAACAAGAGAGCCACCCCCTCGCCGTCATTCGTCTATACAGTGGGCAGAAGGTAGTTAATCACGCATCTCCCAAGCTAACAAACCATTAGGCCAGGCTTACTGACATATAAAATGGTTTAGCCTGCAGAAAGTAGAATACACTTTCCTGGCTGAATAGCTCTTACTGCAGAGTCAAAATTTATACATAATTCATGACTTCTGGGATTGTCAAATTACCTTAGTATGGAGCATTCACTTGAATGTATCAACTAATTACCATCATTTTAAGACTATATACACCTAAATTCTGAGGTGCTGGAGGAGGATTAAGCACATTTCACCTTCTAGATGATATACACATTTAATAATATCATATTTAGTTTTAATTCCATTCTGTACAATAATATGCTGGTTAACAGACTACAACCTGTGGACATATAAAAATAAAAATAAAAATTTATTTAGAAAACCATATCTGAGGGAGTGACAGATTGATTCATTCTTCATGTCTTTTCTGTCAACGCCCTCCTCAGGGACCAGAAAAGAGGGCTGCATCTGCAGCTTGACAGCTTTCCTTTACATTAATTGAAGAACATCTGTCAAAAAATCTTATTTCTTGAGAGTCAATCTCGGATCCAATTTTGCTGATCTAAATGTGGTAGGGGTGACCACTTGTCAGGTCAGCTGCATCCAGGTGACAGATGCACCCTGTTGGGGTCAGGAGTGCACCGCTATGATAGTGGACCCTAAGGCTGACTGCTGCAGATGGAACACACAATATTGCACGCCAAGGCAGGCTTGGAGAATACGGTGTTAAATAGTGGTTCCTGTTGAGGCTAGGGTGGAGCCACACAGAGGGAAGATTACTTAAGCATGCAGGTGTGAGAGTACAAGCCTCAAGGCTGATACACAGACCAGGTAAGAGACAGACAGGTCATGAATGTATTACTGCAAGGTCATGACACCACTAAAGAAAGTGTACAGTATCGCTAGCAACAGCGTCAGGTAAAGTAGACCCTAGAAACCTCCAAGAAGCACAGACTGCCAGAGCTAGAGGTTTTTTAAGACAACTGTGTGTACCAAGCGGACAATGTTCCTGGTGAGGTTGTGGAGCAGTTTACTGTCTTTGAGCCAGAGAGAACAATAGTGGATAAGGCATCTAGCAACATGCTGGGAGAGCACCAGGCAGTTGTGGAAGAGCCTGAATCTAGCTTTGATGACATTGTTATAAGAAATGTGTACTTTAGGCCTTCAGCACGAGTCTCTCTACACACAGTACTTAGCCACACAGGAGTTCTAAGGGATATTAAGCCTTCCCAGAAGATATGAAGCTGTTATAGCTGCAAAGGGTGGGCAAACTCAATATTGAACCCTACGAACTTGAATGTATCAACTAATTACCATCATTTTAAGACTGAATACACCTACCTATATTATGAGGTGCTGGAGGAAGATTAAGCGCATTTCACCTTCTAGATGATAGACACATTCAATAATATCATATTTAGATTGATGCAAAAGGTAATTCCATTCTGTACAATAATATACTGGTTAACAGACTGCAAGCTGTGGACAAAATCTAAATGTTTCCTGCATTATGAGTGCTCTTTACTTGTTATGAACATAGTGCTCATATTCTTGAATGTTCTTTTTCTTTGTTTTTGGGAAAAATGATCAATAAAAATTGTTATTAAAAAAAATATAAATGTATTTAGAAAACCATATCTGAAGGAGTGGCAAATGATTGATTGTTCATGTCATTTCTGTCAATGCCCTCCTCAGGGACCAGAAAAGAGGGCTGCATCTTCAGCTTGACAGCTCTCCTTTACATTAATTGAATAACATCTGCCAAAAAATCTTATTTCTTGAGAGTCAATCTCGGATCCGATTTTGCTCCATTGGTGTAACACTTATGCCCTGTACACACGGTCGGATATTCCAATGGAAAATGTCCGATCGGAGCGTGTTGTCGGAAATTCCGACCGTGTGTGGGCTCCATCGGACATTTTCCATCTGATTTTCCGACACACAAAGTTTGAGAGCAGGATATAAAATTTTCCGACAACAAAATCCGATCGCGTCAATTCCGACCGTGTGTCGCCTGTTCCGACGCACAAAGTGCCACGCATGCTCAGAAGAAATTCCGACACGGAACAGCTCAGTCTGGTAAAATTAGCGTTCGCAATGGATACAGCACTTTCGTCACGCTGCAATGTTAAAAATGGTTTAATACAGCGCACTCTCTTCTTCTTTATAATGTGACAAGAATTAAGTAGTTTTGCTGCTCATATTCACATAGACTTCTCACAAACGTATTTCTTTACCATTTATCGGGATTCCCTCAATAAATTTTGATTTGTCACATCTGACATCATTATTTTGTTGTTGTTTTTTTTGTTTTTGTTTTTAAGGCCGATTATTTTTTTTTTGGTTTGTATTTTTTTCAAGGCTTATTTTTTGTTTTTGGGATTTTTATTTGTACTCCTGAAAATTTTTGTGTGTGTTTTTTGTGTCAAGTTACCACAACACCATTGATATGTTGTTCTATTTAATCTGTAGGAGATTGTTTGGTGTTGTTGTCCCTTGTTAATTTCACATTTTATGTTAGAAATGTACCTGAATCGTCACCAACAAACTGTCCTTTTTGGATGAAAACACACAGGAGAGTATAATATTCCAAAATAAAACTTTTATTAACCGGTTCAATACCAGGCATTTTCACCCCCTTCCTTCCCAGACCAATTTTTAGTTTTCAGCACTTAGCACTTAGTTTGCACTTAAAATGACAATTGCGCGGTCGTGCGACGTTGTACCCAAACAAAATTGATGTCCTTTTTTCCCCCACAAATAGAGCTTTTTTTTTGGTGGTATTTGATCACCTCTGCGGTTTTTATTTTTTGCGCTATAAACAAAAGAGGAGCGACAAATTTGAAAAATACACAATATTTTTACTTTTTGCTATAATAAATATCCCAATTTTTTTTTAAAAAAACAAATTTTTTCCTCAGTTTTGGCCGATACGTATTCTTCTACATATTTTTGGTAAAAAAAATCGCAATAAGCGTATATTGATTGGTTTGCGCAAAAGTTATAGCGTCTATAAAATACGGGATAGATTTATTGCATTTTTTTTTTTAATTATTTATTTATTTATTTTTACTAGTAATAGCGGCGATCGCAATTTTTTTTCGTGATTGTGACATTATGGCGGACACATCGGACACTTTTGACACATTTTTGGGACCATTCACATTTATACAGCGATCAATGCTATAAAATTGCATTGATTACTGTGTAAATGTGACAGGCAGTGAAGGGGTTAACCACTAGGGGGCGGGGAGGGGTTAAATGTGTTTCCTAGGGAATGCTTCTAACTGTAGGGGGAGGGGACGCACAAGGGGAGGAGACCGATTAGTGTTCCTCCATTCTGGGAACATAGATCGCTCTCCTCTGAGCTGACAGGACGTGGATCTCTGTGTTTACACACAGAGATCCACGGTCCGGCCCGGTTAACGGGCAATCGCGGGTGCCCTGCGGACATCGCGGCCGCCGGGCACAGGCACCGGGTCCCGAGCAACGCGGCGGGCGCGCGCGCGCCCCCTAGGCGGCCGGGAACCCGAGGCCGTCATATGACGTCCACCCAGGATGGGAGATCCCATCTGTGGACGTCATATTACTATGGCAGGGTAGGGAAGTGGTTAAGGGCTCACAACTAAACAAAGAGGGAGGCAACGCTGGAGAAATTTGCGAAGCCTTGGACCCCCAGGGCAGACATCAATTATTTTCAAGCAAAATTGGTGTCCTGAGGAGTCCTTATCTAAGGGAGTGCAGTCTGGTCCAGAAGTCCCAGAGATCCGGAAAGCAGCAGATGACATCTGTGTCCCCAGGCTGTGGTCATATGAGAGACTGCAGCTTTTGTCAGACCAGACTGAACCCAGGGTCATCACTCTCTTGTCTTCTTTCCACGCTTCCTTCCACGCTGTGGCTCTGGTGGTGGAGTTGTGGCAGCAGGAGGAGGAGGAGGATGGTCCAACTCAATCACGTCGGTCTTGGGTGTTAGTTTCCCACTCACCCCCTTAGTTAGGACTTTATAAATAAGTTGCTCACACAGGAGGCGTTGACCCTCCTGCATGCCCTGCAGTTTGGTGGCAGCCATGCAGGCAAAGGCCTCTTTAGGAGTGGGTAAGGCTCGGAGGGACGCAGAAGCCTCCTGAATGAGCCTGGGTGCTGAATCCTGCATGGGAGTCGCCTTCCTCGCTCTTTTATATGGAAGGCGGAGGGGAGGAACCTGCGATTCAGTCAGGCTGCGACTGGTCCCAGGCTTCTCTTGGCTGACACTTAGCCCCACCTCCTCCTGGCTGCCACTAATCCCCGCCTCCTCCTGACTGCCACATTCCACAACCTCCTCCTGGCTGAGGTCTTCCTGTGTATGAAAAAGGGACATAGTTTTAGTTTTTTATTCATCAATCACACACAATTTTCACCTCCTGACTGTTGCAAATTGAATGTTAATAAATATAACAGACTAGCATTCTGAGCCCAGCATTTTTCATTCTTGTCCCAATTATTTTTGCCCACTACTGTCTATTGATCTGTAAAACACTTTTTTCAATCAGCAATTAGTGATCAATAATAACATCTAGTAAACATCATTTCTTTATTGTCCAGAAATCAGTAGAAGAATGCTATACCTGACTCCAGCTGGGCTCCTCCACTTCTTCCTGGCTGGAAGGCCCAGGCTGGACATCGGAAGCCTCAGCTGGGGTGGAAGGAAGAGTGAAAGGAAGAGTGGAGAGGGATTCCCTGACTTCAGTGTGGTCTGACAGAAATCGCAGTCTCTCATAGTACCACAGCCTGGGGACATAAACGTCATCTGCTGCAGCTCCGGACCTCTGGGAATCTGTGACCTTCTTGCGCTCCCTAAGATAAGTGCTCCTCAGGCCACCAATTTTGGTTTTTAAATAGGGGATGGTTGCTGTGGGGACCACCGGCTTCACCAACTCCAGCAGTTTCTCCAGCGCTGCCTGCCTCTTTTGTTTATGATTACAATGAGGATGTCTCACCTGCCACAGACAGGGCAGCTCCCTGTATTTGTCTATGAACAGGGGGAGGAAATTG
Source organism: Lithobates clamitans (assembly GCA_037952925.1). NCBI lineage: Eukaryota > Metazoa > Chordata > Amphibia > Anura > Ranidae > Lithobates > Lithobates clamitans. Next base: position 3,826,759 of record JBBGZY010000240.1, on the reverse strand, counting down.
TGGTCATTGAAGCCATCCATTTTCTCTGCAAGACACAACACAAGACAAACCCTAAGGTCAGGCCAAACTCTCCTAATCTTGTTACAATATAGGCTTCAATTTCGAAGCAGTACAGGCCCAAGTTTAGATCTTACCTTCGTTATCACGATCGGCGCTTTCGATGCTCCTTCCTCCGCTCACAGATCGTACGTAATACGCACACGTGTTACGCTTTATACACACTGCGCATGCGTGTAACTCCGCCCGCCCCTGACGTTCTTTCTAGTCTATTCCCCGCCCCTTTTCGTTCTGCGCAGTGGGGGAAGAGTACATGGTGGATACACAGCAGGTGCGTGCTAATTATAGCACCGAGGAGGAGGAGGAGGAAAGCCCGGAGCCTGAAACGCCACGATCCAGAAGGAGATTTAAGGCCTCAAATATGTCCTTTGGGGAGATGTTGGAGATGGTGGACATCCTGAAGAAGGCCGACTATGATGGAAAGTATGGACCTTACCCCAACCCCAATGTCAGAAAGGCCAAGATAATTGCGAAAGTGGTCAAGAGTCTGCACCGGAAATGCAGGGTACGACGATCGAAAGATCAGCTCAGGAAACGGTGGTCGGACCTGAAATTACGAGAACATGAGCAGTACAGAAAGATCCGGAGAGTGCTGCAAAAAAGTAAGTAGTTGTCCTGTGTTCCTATTCTTTATGTTTCTTACGTTTGTGCTGCTCCATGTGCTTTTCTTACAAGTGTACATTTTTAAATGGCAAATTTCATGTTCATGGGCACATTATTCGTTCGTATCAAACATTTTTCTTTCGGCCTATAAAACACCATTGTTTAGGCCATATGCATTTGGCCACAATTTTTACGCCCTACTTGTCAGAAACTATTTTGGATGTGTAGATGGCTTTGTTACTACAATGAAATGCAAACTAAATTCTGTGTAAGGAGAGGACACTCAGCAGCTGTTTTCACATCTGGACACTGGAGCACTAGTGTGGGACACAAGAACACCATTTTTATTAGGGGGCCACACAGGTGCTCCAGTGAATACTATAGGGGGGGCTACATCTGTGAAGCTTGTACCAAACAGGTAAAGTATTGAAGCTTGACAAAGGACACTGAAAATGCTACATTTTGGAACTCTGCCAAAATAGACAATTATACCCCACTTCCAAGCAATGTTTCCTATTTATAGTTCTGCCATCAAATCACTGTGTGCTAAGTATAGCATTTTTGTTTTACATAGGAGAGAAAAGACTCGGAGGACACCCCTCATCCGAGGAGACCAGAGACCCCCCACTTCTGGAAGAAGGGGAAATACCCCCAACCCAAGAAGTGCAGGAGGAGGAAGAAGACGTGGTGGAACTAGTCACCACAACAGGTGAGTGTCTGCGACCACAGGCTCAGGTAAGAGATGGATGCCGGCATATTTTTGATACCTTTTTTTTGGGGTTTCTCTCTTTTTAGGTGATCGTGATGTTGTGGATCAAGATCCTTTCACATCAGAAAGTGCCCAGATCCTGATCGGGGAGATCATGGGGTGTAATTTACAATTGGAAAACCTCAAGAAAAACATCAATGATGTTATTCTAAAAAATAAAAACATCATTAATGTTTTGGGGTGAGTTTAAAACCCCTCCCAATCCCTTTGTTTTTTTGTGTGCTCCAATGTTCAAAATGTTTTAAAGATTTTTAGTAAAAGCCTTATTTGGAGGATGCACACAGTGTGCCAACATGTGCTATCTGCCATCACGGGAGATCAATGGACGCGTTTTGGGGGTGCAACCCCTTCCTCAATAAGAAAGTAGCTGAGAGGAAGGGATTTCTCCCCCAAAACACGTCCCTTGATCCCCCGTGATGGCAGCTAGCACATGTTGACATTGGGAAATTTGTGTGCATCTTCCAAATTAGGCTTTTCCAGGGGTGACTTCACCCCATCTGAACGCAATATCAAACACAGTTCCTAAATACTCATGTCTGATATTGCCTTCAAGTTCTACCAAATGTGAACTTTGTAAGTTCAAGATTTGTGTCTTTCTTGTTGGTTTTACACATGCCTGTTTTATCTTAAATGGACATTTATGTGTTTTATAATGCTACCCCAAAAATTGTTATACAACAAACATGTTGGTTTGTTAGAAAAACCTTTTCTAAATGCACATGTGATTGTGCAGGCATTAAAGAGATTGTTAAGCAAGAATGTGTGGATTATTATGTCAATGCTAAAACACTTTGTTGGTGATGTAATTGGTGTTTTCTGTGATAATGGGGGTTATTTCCTAAGGGCAAATCCTCTTTGCACTACAAGTGCAGTTTCAGTGCACTTGTAGTGCAAAGTGTCTTTGCCTTTAGTAAATAACACCTAACAGTGCTTTGTATAAGGTTACACAATCACGCCATTTTCTGAACTCCACACATTTCTGTCAGGGTCAGCTAAAACAAACACAAGCAGTAAATGTCCACAAAGATTTTCTTTTTTTTGCTTTTTTATCTGATAAAGGCTTCACAAATTTGCTGGCATATTGATGGGCCCCCTACCCGCAAGGAACTCCAGGTATCGTAACCGGACATCACGGGCACTCAGGGAGGGCAAGCCAGGATGGCCACTTTCAAGCGCCGTCAGTGTTGTTGTTTCCTGTATTATTCCGGCCTCAGGCCCAACTGAGCCAGCATAGTTGGCCGAATGTTTGCGTAAAAAGTTATGGAGAATACAGCATGCCAGGATTATATGATTAAGTTTATACTCCGCCATATGGATGGGTGTCAGAAATAGACGGAACTGGCTGGCCAGGATTCCAAATGTGTTCTCCACCACTCTTCTGGCTCTGGCCAGCCGGTAATTGTTCCGAGGTGAGGGTCCTCATAGGGAATGGCCACATAAGATGTTCCCCCAACGCAAACGCTTCATCAGCAACGAAGACGAATGGGAGTCCTTCCACATTGTCCTCTGGAGGTGGCAAGTCCAAGCTGCCATTCTGGAGACGCCTGTAGAACTCCGTCTGGGCGATGACTCCACCATCGGACATCCGGCCATTCTTCCCCACGTCCACATACAAGAAGTCGTAATTAGCCGACACCACTGCCAACATCACAATACTATTGAACCCCTTATAGTTGAAATAGTACGACCCCGAGTTGGGTGGTGGGACGATGTGGACGTGTTTCCCATCAATTGCCCCTCCGCAGTTAGGAAAGTCCCACCGCTGGGCAAAGTGTGGCGTTGAAGGAAACTGTTGAGGAAAAGAAAAATAAATTAATATTTTTGCACATAAACATGGCAAGCAGATTTGACACAAACATTCTTGGCCAACCTCCAGATAGCATTTATTAAGGGGAATTTAACAACACCAAAGTATAAGGTACACCTATCATATTCCCCCCCCCCTCCTCTCATGGGCCATTTCTAACATTATGGGGGGTGGGGAAATCTTGGACAGGTAACCCTCTCCACTTCATTGAGAGATGAATGCCTAAATACAGGGTATTACTTGGAACAGCCCTTCCTTAATTACACTATTGGCAGCCCACTGGACAGGTAAGAAGTGTCATAATACAAAGATATAAATACACACTGTACACATTTGAGGACATTTGGACATTCTGCTATTACCCGTCAAGATAATAATAGGATATAAAAACTTTAAACAGTATTTTTTGAAAGTATACAGGCAGGCCCTTGCACTACATGCTTTGGGTAATTCATCCATAAATCTGAGCACAAAAGAGATGGGTATAGTGTGTATGGGTTTGGCAAAGTCAGCAGATAGATGATTGAGGATAGATAGAGAATTGGGATCAGCTGACTTAGCAGTTGGGGGGAGGGAGGATTAATAAAAATGATTTGGGGACACCACAAAAAAAAGTCTCTGGCACTCTGCCTGAATTTAAAGCACAAATCACATTTCTAAACATTTTAGGGGGTGTTTGGGGTAAAGCACTACTATGGAGCTGATAAAATACATTGTTAAGTGACTACATGAGGTGAATATAGGGGCAGGAGAACATGCTGGGGAGGTTATTGAAGGCCAATCTGTATGAAGGACTACAAAATTAATTACATAAAAATCCAGCATGCATGAGGACAAAGGGGACATTCACAGCATAGTCCAATCATGGTAATTAGGGAATGAGGAAAGAAATACAATATATTATCAATCATTAAATACAAAAATATGTGAGATTAAAGGATAAAAATCTTACCTTCATATACTCCTTCTGCAGGACCTGGATGATGGCAGAACAAGTCTGTGGGATAATGATCCCCAGAGCCTGGGGGGAGATGCCTGCAGAGAAGTTCAAGTCCTGCAGACTTCTCCCTGTCGCCAAGTACCGCAGGGTAGCGACCAGCCTCTGCTCCGGAGTGATGGCTTGCCTCATGCAGGTATCCGGCCTGCTAATATAAGGGGTCAGCGAAGCCAGCAGAAGGTGAAACACGAGGTCCATCATCCTGAGAAAGTTCCTGAAATCATCAGGATTATTCTCACGGATCTCACGGAGGAAAGGCATATGAGAGAACTGGTCACGCTGAAGCAACCAATTCTTGGTCCATGAACTCCTCCCTACTCTGTTCATGGACTGGACTTGTGTCAAGGTCCCCAACCCCAACACCAAGCCCCCCGCACAGCACGAACTCTACGAGGAGTACGTATACGCAACATGGCTAGAAAACGGTCGGCTGCTCAGAACGAAGTAACAGAACGCACTGAAGAACAGCAAGGCCTGTGAAGAGCGACCTGAAAAACAGTAACGAACGAACAAGAACACAATGACTACTTAAAGTCACGCAGAACTTGCTTGCACGCACTGAAGAGCAGATACAAACCCACAAGCACAAACTGAACCGCAGAAAACGATCTGAAAGCCACGAGTCTGAAAAAGCACGAATCGTCTCTCACCAAACTTTTACTAACACGAGATTAGCAAAAGGAACCCAAAGGGTGCTGCGCTTGGTTCTGAACTGGCCTTTTCTAGTCTCGTCGTACGTGCTTGACGTCACCGCGTTGTTGGCGATCGGAAATTCCGACAACTTTGTGCGTCCGTGTGTACGCAAAACAAGTTTGAGCCAACATCGGACGGTCGGACTTTGTTCGGACATTCCGACAACAAAATCCTAGGATTTTTTCCGACGGATGTTGGCTCAAACTTGTCTTGCATACACACGGTCACACAAAGTTGTCAGAAAATCCGATCATTCTGAACGCGGTGACGTAAAACACGTACGTCGGGACTATAAACGGGGCAGTGGCCAATAGCTTTCATCTCTTTATTTATTCTGAGCATGCGTGGCACTTTGTCCTTCAGATCTGTGTACACACGATCGGAATTTCCGACAACGGATTTTGTTGTCGGAAAATTTTATAGCCTGCTCTCAGACTTTGTGTGTCGGAAAATCCGATGGAAAATGTGTGATGGAGCCTACACACGGTCGGAATTTCCGACAACAAGGTCCTATCACACATTTTCCGCTGGAAAATCCGACCGTGTGTACAGGGCATAAGACTGGGATACCATTAAAGTTCATGCGTGTAAAGGCAGGTGTCCCAATATTTTTGGTAATATAGTGTGTGTGTGTATATATATATATATATATATATATATATATATATATATATATATATATATATACCGTTTTTATCGGCGTATAACACGCACCGGCGTATAACACGCACCCCAAGTTTAGAAGGGAATTTTAAGGAAAAAAAACTTTTAGGAGGGAAGTTTAAGGGAAAAAAACTTACATTTAAATGCCCATCATTGCAGCCTTCTCAGTGCAGCCTTGCCCCAGTGCAGCCATGTCAGTGCAGCCATGTCAGTACAGCCTTGTCAGTGCAGCCTTGTCAGTGCAGCCTTCCCCAGCGATCCTGTGATCCCCTGCGATCCTGAGCTTCAAAATCGCCGACCGTGATTTGAAAATGGCGCCCCGGTCCTCGGCTCTTCTCGGCGGCTCTCGTTCCCTTTCGGCTCCACTCGTAGTCCCGCCCGGGATGGGCGTGACTGTGAGTGGAGCTATCCGAACCACGGCGAGTACACTCGGCTAGGTTCGGGCGGCGCTCGAGTGAAGCTGAAAGTGGCCAAGAAGAGCCGAGGACCGGCTCTGTGTATTTCGGCGCCAGCGGCGCCGTTTTCAAATTGCGGACGGCGTTTTTGAAGCTCAGGATCGCAGGGGATCAGCGTACAACACGCACACGCGATTTTCCCCTGATTTTAAGGGGAAAAAAATGCGTGTTGTACGCCGATAAATACGGTATATATATATATATATATATATATATATATATATATACAGTATCTCACAAAAGTGAGTACACCCTTCACATTTTTGTAAATATTTTATTATATCTTTTCATGTGACAACACTGAAGAAATTACACTTTGCTACAATGTAAAGTAGGGAGTGTAAAGCTTGTAAAACAGTGTAAATTTGCTGTCCCCTCAAAATAACTCAACACACAGCCATTAATGTCTAAACCGCTGGCAACAAAAGTGAGTACACACCTAAGTGAAAATGTGGGCCCGAATTGGGCCCAATTAGCCATTTTCCCTCCCCGGTGTCATGTGGCTCATTAGTGTTACAAAGTCTCAGGGGTGGATGGGGAGCAGGTGTGTTAAATTTAGTGTTATCGCTTTCACTCTCTATTACTGGTCACTGGAAGTTCAGCATGGTACCTCATGGCAAAGAACTCTCTGAGGATCTGAAAAAATGAATTGTTACTCTACATAAAGATGGTCTAGGCTATGAAAAGATTGCCAAGACCCTGAAACTGAGCTGCAGCACGGTGGCCAAGACCATACAGCAGTTTAACAGGACAGGTTCCACTCAGAACAGGCCTCACCATGGTCGACCAAAGAAGTTGAGTGCACATGCTCAGCGTCATATCCAGAGGTTGTCTTTGGGAAATAGACGTATGAGTGCTGAAAGCATTGCTGCAGAGGTTGAAGGGGTGGGGGGTCAGCCTGTCAGTGGTAAGACCATACGCTACACACTGCATCAAATTGGTCTGCATGGCTGTCGTCCCAGAAGGAAGCCTCTTCTAAAGATGATGCACAAGAAAGCCTGCAAACAGTTTACTGAATAAAAGCAGACTAAGAACATTGTTTACTGGAACCATGTCCTGTGGTCTGATGAGACCAAGATAAACTTATTTGGTCCAGATGGTATCAAGCGTGTGTGGTGGCAACCAGGTGAGGAATACAAAGACAAGTGGTGTCTTGCCTACAGTCAAGCATGGTGGTGGGAGTGTCATGGTCTGGGGCTGCATGAGTGACTGCCGGCACTGGGGAGCTACAGTTCATTGAGGGAACCATGAATGCCAATATGTATTGTGACATACTGAAGCAGAGCATGATCCCCTCCCTTTGGAGACTGAGCCGCAGGGCAGTATTCCAACATGATAACAACCCCAAACAGTGGCGTAGCGTGGGGGGTGCAGGGGGTGCCGTGGCCCCGGGCGCGATATTTAGGGGGGCGCCAGTATGTGTCACTGGCTGCCTCCTCCTAATTTCTAATTTTGTGTCCCCGGGCTCCGGCCGCCATGTTAAGTGTCCGGCGCCCTGTGATTGGGTGTATGGGGGTCATGTGAGGCGCCCCGCCTCCGCACATGACCCCCATACACCCAATCACAGGGCGCTGGATACTGAACATGGCAGCAAGCAGAGCGCAGGGGAGAGAAGAATGTGAGCCGCCGCTGTCTTCTCCTCCTCATCCGGATCGATGCAGCCAGGATAAGAAGGTAAGTGAGAGTCTTGTTACTGGGAGGGGGAGGGAGGGGGGCGAGAGAGAGAGACTGTAGGCAGGACAATGTAGTGTAGTATAGTATGGAGGTCAGTGTAGTGTCACTATGGGGGGCAGTGTAGTGTCACTATGGGGGGCAGTGAAGTGTCACTATGGGGGGCAGTGTAGTGTCACTATGGGGGGCAGTGTAGTGGACAGTATAGTCAGGGCCGGATTAACATAGGGGCTGGTAAAGCTGCAGCTCCAGGCCCCTCCCTCAATATAGGCCCATGGCAGTGGCTTGTCAATTCCTGTGTGCCTTCCTGAAGGAAGAGGAGCCCTCTGTACACACATGGAGGAGACAAGTCAGTGCAGCCAAGTCCTGTCTCTGCCAATGCCTGATCCCTATCACAGGATCTGTTACACTCACACAGATCCTCAGTGTCTGGGGGAGGGGTGCTGATGTCCTAACCAGCAGGAGCCCGGGAGGAAGGACATCTCCCATGCTGTTATGATAAGGTCAGTACATTTGTTAGGGAGATGTGTAATTATTGTGCTAGGGGACAGACTGCTGCTTCCCCCATGTAATGTGCTCTCTTGTGCCCAGTGCCCACCATGTCATGTGCCTTGCAGTGCCCCCCATGTAATGTGCTGTGCCCACCATGTCCTGTGCATTGCAGTGCCCACTATGTAAAGTGCTGTGCCCACCATGTCATGTGCATTGCAGTGCCCACTATGTAAAGTGCTGTGCCCACCATGTCATATGCATTGCAGTGCCCACTATGTAAAGTGCTGTGCCCACCATGTCATGTGCATTGCAGTGCCCCGCATGTCATGTCATGTGCCTTGCAGTGCCCCCCATGTAATGTGCTGTGCCCACCATGTCATGTGCCTTGCAGTGCCCCCCATGTAATGTGCTGTGCCCACTATGTCATGTCATGTGCCTTGCAGTGCCCCCCCATGTAATGTTCTGTGCCCACCATGTCCTGTCATGTGCATTGCAGTGCCCACTATGTAAAGTTCTGTGCCCACCATGTCATGTGCATTGCAGTGCCCCCCATGTAATGTTCTGTGCCCACCATGTCCTGTCATGTGCATTGCAGTGCCCACTATGTAAAGTTCTGTGCCCACCATATCATGTGCATTGCAGTGCCCCCCATGTAATGTGCTGTGCCCACCATGTCATGTGCCTTGCAGTGTCCCCACGTAATGTTCTGTGCCCACCATGTCATGTCATGTGCCTTGCAGTGCCCCCATGTAATGTGCTGTGCCCACCATGTCATGTGCCTTGCAGTGCCCCCCATGTAATGTGCTGTGTCCAGTATGTCATTTGCTGTACGTTGCAGTGCCCACCATGTAATGCGCTGTGCTGAACAATGTCATGTGCTGTGCATTGCATTGCCCTTCATGTGATGTGCAGTGCCCACTATGTCATGCTGTGCCTTGCAGTGCCCACCATGTCATGTGCAGTTCCTAACATGTAATGTGCAGTTGCATTTCCCACCATGAAACGTGCTATGCCATGCAGTGCCCACCATGTAATGTGTTGTGCCCACCATGTAATGTTATGTGCCATTCAGTGCCCACCATGTAATGCGCTGTGCCCACCATGTCATGTCATGTGCCTTGCAGTGCCCCCCATGTAATGTGCTGTGCCCACCATGTCATGTCATGTGCCTTGCAGTGCCCCCCATGTAATGTGCTGTGCCCACTATGTCATGTCATGTGCCTTGCAGTGCCCCCCATGTAATGTGCTGTGTCCAGTATGTCATTTGCTGTACATTGCAGTGCCCACCATGTAATGTGCTGTGTCCAGTATGTCATTTGCTGTACATTGCAGTGCCCACCATGTAATGCGCTGTGCTGACCATGTCATGTGCTGTGCATTGCATTGCCCTTCATGTGATGTGCAGTGCCCACTATGTCATGCTGTGCCTTGCAGTGCCCACCATGTAATGGGCAGTGCCCACCATGTCATGTGCTGTGCCTTGCATTGCCCACCATGTCATGTGATGTGCCATCCAGTGCCAACCATGTCATGTGCAATGCCCACCATGTCATGGCTGTGCCTTGCAATGCCCGCTATGTAATTTGCAGTGTCCACCATGTCATGTGCTGTGCCATACAGTGATCCCACCATGTAATGTGCAGTGCCCACCGTGTAATGTGCAGCGCCCACCATGTCATGTGCACTTCCCACCATGTCATGTGCTATGCTGTGCCCACCCTGCCATGTGCTGTGCCCAGCATGTAGTGTGTTGTGCCCACTGTGTAATGTGCTGTGCTGTTCAACAGTGCCCACCATGTCATGTGCAGTTCCTAACATGTAATGTGCAGTTGCATTTCCCACCATGAAACGTGCTATGCCATGCAGTGCCCACCATGTAATGTGTTGTGCCCACCATGTAATGTTATGTGCCATTCAGTGCCCACCATGTAATGCGCTGTGCCCACCACGTCATGTGCTGTGCCATGCAGTGCCCACCATGTAATGCGCTGTACCCACCATGTAATGTGCTGTGTCATGCAGTGCCCACCATGTCATGTGCAGTGCCCATCATGTAAATTGCTGTGCAGTGCCCACCATGTCATGTGCTGTGTTGTGCCCACCATGTCATGTGCTGCACCATGCAGTGCCTACCATGTAATATGCTGTACTCACCATGTAATGTGCTGTACATTGTCCACCATGGCATGTGCAGTGCAGTACCCACAATGGAATGTGGTGTGCAGGGCTCATCATGTCATGTGTGGTGTCCACCATTTAATGTGCTGTGCTCACAATGTAATGTGCTGTGCTGTGTCATGCAGTGCCCATCTTGTCATGTGCTGTGCAGTGCCCACCATGCTATGTGCAGTACCCACTATATAATGTGTTGTGCCCACCATATAATGTTCTGTGCAGTGCCCACTTGTAATGTCCAGTGCCCACCATGTAATGTGCTCAGCTGTGCCTGCCATGTCATGTGTTGTGCCCACCATATAAGGTCCTGTGCCCACTGTGTGCATGAGCTGTGCCCACCATGAAATGTGTTGTGTTGTGCAGTACCAACCATCTCATGTGCTGTACCCACCACATAATGTACTGTGCCTACCTTGTAATGTGCTGTATTGGGCAGTGCCAACCGCGTAATGTGCTGTGCCCGCCAATAAATGTGCTGTATCTATGTATCCACTATGTAATGTGTTGTGCCAACCATGTGATGTACTGTGCTATACCCCCCCTCCCGTGTAATGTACTATGCTGTGCCCCCCACAGACTCACCCCCTCACTCCCACCCCCCTCTCTCTCTCTCATCCCCTCTCTTTCACCCTGTTCTCTCTCTCACTCCCTTCACCCCCTACCACCCTCTCTCTTTCACTCTCTCTCTATTCCCCTTTTTCTCACCTCTCTCTCTCTCTCTCTGAGTATAGTGTAGTATAGTGGTCAGTATAGTGGTTAGTGTAGTATAGTATAGTGGTCAGTATAGTGTAGTTTAGTATGGAGGTCAGTGTAGTGTAGTGGACAGTGTAGTATGGTGGTCAGTACAGTGTAGTATAGTGGACAGTGTAGTATGGTGGTCAGTACAGTGTAGTATAGTGGACAGTGTAGTATGGTGGTCAGTATAGCGTAGTGGACAGTGTGGTATGGTGGTCAGTGTAGTATGGTGGTCAGTGTAGTATCGTGGACAGTGTAGTATGGTGGGCAGTATAGTGGTTAGTGTAGTGGTTAGTGTAGTGGTCAGTGTAGTATGGTGGACAGTGTAGTATGGTGGTCAGTATAGTGGACAGTGTAGTATGGTGGTCAGTGTAGTGTAGTGGTCAGTGTAGTATAGTGGACAGTGTAGTATGGTGGTCAGTGTAGTATAGTGGACAGTGTAGTATGGTGGTCGGTGTAGTATAGTGGACAGTGTAGTATGGTGGTCAGTGTAGTATGGTGGTCAGTGTAGTATAGTGGTCAGTGTAGTGGTCAGTGTAGTATAGTGGACAGTGTAGTATGGTGGTCAGTGTAGTATGGTGGTCAGAATAGTGTAGTATAGTGGTCAGTGTAGTATGGTGGTCAGTGTAGTGTAGTGGTCAGTGTAGTATAGTGGTCAGTGTAGTATGGTGGTCAGTGTAGTATGTTGGACAGTGTAGTATGTTGGACAGTGTAGTATGGTGGACAGTGTAGTATGGTGGACAGTGTAGTATGGTGGACAGTGTAGTATGTTGGACAGTGTAGTGTAGTGTAGTGTAGTGGACAGTATAGTGTAGTGGACAGTGTAGTATGGTGGTCAGTGTAGTATGGTGGTCAGTGTAGTATAGTGGACAGTGTAGTATGGTGGTCAGTGTAGTATAGTGGACAGTGTAGTATGGTGGTCAGTGTAGTGTAGTATAGTGGTTAGTGTAGTGGTTAGTGTAGTGGTCAGTGTAGTATGGTGGTCAGTATAGTGTAGTATAGTGGACAGTGTAGTATGGTGGTCAGTATAGTGTAGTATAGTGGACAGTGTAGTGGTTAGTGTAGTGGACAGTGTAGTATGGTGGTCAGTGTAGTATAGTGGTCAGTGTAGTATAGTGGTCAGTGTAGTATGATGGTCAGTGTAGTATGGTGGTCAGTGTAGTATGGTGGTCAGTATAGTGTAGTATAGTGGACAGTGTAGTATAGTGGTCAGTGTAGTATGGTGGTCAGTGTAGTATGGTGGTCAGTGTAGTATGGTGGTCAGTATAGTGTAGTATAGTGGACAGTGTAGTATAGTGGTCAGTGTAGTGTAGTGGTCAGTGTAGTGTAGTATGGAGGACAGTGTAGTATAGTGGTCAGTGTAGTATGGTGGTCAGTATAGTGTAGTATGGTGGTCAGTGTAGTATGGTGGTCAGTATAGTGTAGTATGGTGGTCAGTGTAGTATGGTGGTCAGTATAGTGTAGTATGGTGGTCAGTGTAGTATAGTGGTCAGTGTAGTATAGTGGTCAGTATAATGTAGTATAGTGGACAGTGTAGTATAGTGGTCAGTATAATGTAGTATAGTGGACAGTGTAGTATAGTGGTCAGTGTAGTATGGTGGTCAGTATAGTGGACAGTGTAGTATGGTGGTCAGTATAGTGTAGTATAGTGGACAGTGTAGTATGGTGGTCAAGTGTAGTGTAGTATAGTGGACAGTGTAATGTAGTATAGTGGACAGTGTAGTATAGTGGACAGTGTAGTGTAGTATAGTGGTCAGTATAGTGGACAGTGTAGTATGGTGGTCAGTATAGTGTAGTATAGTGGACAGTGTAGTATGGTGGTCAAGTGTAGTGTAGTATAGTGGACAGTGTAATGTAGTATAGTGGACAGTGTAGTATAGTGGACAGTGTAGTATAGTGGACAGTGTAGTGTAGTATAGTGGTCAGTATAGTGGACAGTATAGTGTGGTGGTCAGTGTAGTATGGTGGTCAGTGTAGTATGGTGGTCAGTATAATGTAGTATAGTGGACAGTGCAGTATAGTGGTCAGTGTAGTATGGTGGTCAGTATAGTGGACAGTGTAGTATGGTGGTCAAGTGTAGTGTAGTATAGTGGACAGTGTAGTATGGTGGTCAGTGTAGTGGTCAGTGTAATATAGTGGTCAGTATAGTATAGTGGTCAGTATAGTATAGTGGTCAGTGTAGTGGACAATGTAGTGTAGTGGACAGTGTAGTTCTCAGTGTAGTGGTCAGTATAGGAATCAGGTAGGTCAGTACTATTGTATTTGAAGGGACTCAGGGATAGCTAAAAGTCCGCAGGTTGGGGGGGCGCAAATTATTTGCCTTGCCCCGGGTGCTGACAACCCACGCTACGCCACTGACCCCAAACACACCTCCAAGATGACCACTGCCTTGCTAAAGAAGCTGAGGGTAATGGTGATGGACTGGCCAAGCATGTCTCCAGACCTAAACCCTATTGAGCATCTGTGGGGCATCCTCATATGGAAGGTGTAGGAGCACAAGGTCTCTAGCATCCATCAGCTCCGTGATGTCTGTAAAAATGGAAGGGAGTGGACTTTTTAGGCACAGTCACACCAAGATAATTACAAAAATATTTATTGAAAAAACATATAAAAATATACATTTATAAAAAACCACAAACAATCTAGATACATATATACTCAATGTGGTTGCTGCTGTATAGCACCATACATGTGGTAAAGAGGCTCGGAAATAAAGACATCATTCCATGGTATAGGAAAATCCGAGAGTATGGCTAAACAGCAGACCAATGGTATAGTATATCACATTAGGAGTGTGCTCAAAATGTTGCGTGTATGTACACGCTTCTTCAGGAGCATAGCGTATTGTGACTGACAAAAAATAAAGAAAGAAAATCATGCAATTAATATAGAGTAATCCAGCAATATAAATAAAGGTCAACAGTTAACACAGTCGCATATCCCATGATGCCAGGCTCTAAATAATGCAGAATGGGCCACAGGGGCAACAAATATAGTCACTACGGGGGCGTACCTAACATGATAAAGAGATGGATATGCAAATTGGGTATGAAAGGCATTTAGCTAAACATGATGTTATCGGTAATAGTAAATATATATGGAGCTGTATTGGAGATAATTAGTAGGTGTATATAACTAATAATAATAGATTAATCCATAACAAAAGATAAAATGAGATAATACTTACTAGATATTGTGTATTTGAATAAAAAGTTTAAAACCCAAATTTGAAGACGCAGACACCTATAAGACCGGTATCAAAAAACGCTAGGTAGTGGGGAAGGTACATAGAATGAAATCCAATATCAGCATTCAATTTTTTGGCATTGCCTATGGAGGGATATGAAACAATGAGTAATGATAGAGCAATGACAAGGACCCACGTACTCAGTAAAGTGGATAGATTACAGCAAATTAACCAGTAAGAAAGGTGGGCTCCAAAAGAGATGCTGTGAAGGCACTAAAAAAGGAAGGAGGGTAACATCTAGGGGCCCTTAGAGGGTCATATTGGAGATGAAGAGTCAATAAAATAATAGCCTGGTATTATGGTTAATTATATGCATAGAAGTACTGAATTCCATACAGTACAAACAAATGGAAGGGTGGATAATCAGTCAAATGCCCTATAAAGTAAAGAGAGAATCCAAATAAGGGTAGTATATTAGACAGAAATTCCCAATAAATAAGAAACAGCCCACCAAAGATAGAGAACTAATATAGCATGACATACCTTAATAGAGTAAACTCCCCAGCAAAACCAGCAAGCTGAAATGGTCCTGCGACCATCAACGGTGTCAGCAGCTGGATGGTGTACAAACCCTGTCTTATATGTAGGTACGTCCTGCCCATCGTAAACAAGTCGGCGCAGCCGACGTGACGTTATCCGGGCCGGCCGATCATCACTGCGCATGCGCCCGATCAGTAAGCGCGCCATCAGAGCGTGATGATGCAGCATCAGAGAAAGGGAAACATAGGGAGTGAATAGCAATGGTCAGCAGATAGGGAGAGCGGTATGCTCCCCCCGCTGGCCACAGCAAGCGCCAAAGCTCTGTGATGTTGTCATGGAGGAGTGGAAGAGGACTCCAGTGGCAACCTGTGAAGTTCTGGTGAACTCCATGCTCAAGAGCATTAAGGCAGTGCTGGAAAATAATGGTGGCCACACAAAATATTGACACTTTGGGCCTAATTTGGACATTTTCACTTAGGGGTGTACTAATTTTTGTTGTCAGCGGTTTAGACATTAATGGCTGTGTGTTGAGTTATTTTGAGGGGGCAGCTAATTTACACTGTTATACAAGCTGTACACTCACTACTTTACATTGTAGCAAAGTGTCATTTCTTCAGTGCTGTCACATGAAAAGATATAATAAAATATTTACAAAAATGTGAGGGGTGTACTCACTATTGTGAGATACTGTATATATATGTGTTGTAGGTAGCAGTAACAGCAACTGTACAATTTCAAGCATCCCTGCTCTTCATCAAGCTTGTAGGGCTGCATGAAACTGTACAGTCGCTGCTACTGCTATACCTTCAACACATACACATGTAATTGCACTTTGAAATTAAAGGACACTGCATTGGAGATTGTATCCTTTGCTTTTTATATTGATTCAAGGTGGATGAACAGGAGCCCACCATTGATATAACCTCTGTCATACAACCGGAGACACAGAAGGTGACCCACTCTCTATCTATCTATCTATCTATCTATCTATCTATCTATCTATCTATCTATCTATCTATCTATCTATCTATCTATCTATCTATCTATCTTATCTATATATATATATATATATATATATATATATATATATATATATATATATATATATATATATATGCTACATTTAATAGCTATCTTAAAAACATATAATATTCATTTCATCGTTTTTTTTAAAAAAGAGTTTTCAAAACTGAGCACATTTATTGGCTGAGGGACATCTAGTGGCCATCTAGTGGCCATTTTGTATAACTGCGCTATATTTCAAAGTAGTTATTTAGATCAGCTGGTTAGATTTGGTACATGCAAGCCTCTGTACTTTCAATCCCATCAGGCCTTGCATCAACTTCCTGCAGCCTTTTCCTCTTTCCTTTCTATGGAAGCAACCACATCTGCTGCTAAGCTCTACACTAGCCACCCGGATCCATCTTTGGTATGTTTATTACTTGTATCTTCAGATAGATAGATAGGGTGGCACTAATTGTATGATCTTTATTAATTGCATTTTGTTTGTATCTGTTACAGTTTTACTCTATCTTGTATCAATAAAAGTTCAAAAGGATTCTGCGCCTACTGGAATGCATTGGTATGAGAGGAGTTAACAGTGTGCCCAAATACACCTCGGTCACGTGTAATGAGGGGCAGAACAGCAGTAAAACGAAGGCTTCTAAGCACGGCTAGCATACAGAATGCCAGTAATACAACAGTGTTATCAGCTTCCAGATAGCCAGACACCATGTCACAGACAAAGTCAGAGCACTTCGCGACAAGGTCGGAAGTTTACTCCACGAGCACAAGGAGGTCAGTGAAAAGTGAAATAATCGCTATTGCCAGCGCAAAGGCGAAATCTGCAAAAGTAAAAGCTGACTTTGTGGCAAAATAAAAGCTGCATTCGCCGAAAAAGAGATGCAACTTAAATTAGAAAAGTTACGTATGGAAACTGCGTTAAAGGAACTAGCTGCAGAGAAGGAATCAGCAGCTGCT
This sequence comes from Lithobates clamitans, assembly GCA_037952925.1. NCBI lineage: Eukaryota > Metazoa > Chordata > Amphibia > Anura > Ranidae > Lithobates > Lithobates clamitans. The sequence goes on along the minus strand of JBBGZY010000240.1, from coordinate 3,809,935 downwards.
GTGGCAGAGGCAGACATCTTAGAAGAACTTGCAAAGCCCACCAGTGAGCGGCTCAGCAACGTACTTAAAAAAAATCAGTTCCTGACGACGGTACAGAGAGTACCTCAGAATATGTGTGGTGACACGCCGCACCAGACAACTGCCCACTTACAGCGCCGAGAGCGGAATCAACCCCCGCCATTCACACGCCTTACGTCAAGCAAGAAAGTAAACCCACACTCAGTCAGTTTTCAGCACATTCTGCATTCGGGCTATCAAAACACTACGTTACAGTTGACCAAATTGAAAATGAAGAACGACAGGTTAAAAGACACAGCGACAGTATCTCTGATGACCGCAAATATCCACCAAGTTCCTGGCACAACAGAGCATCCCCTGGCTACTCACATAACGATCAAGGTATGTCAGATTTCTTCAAGTTCTTAGCACGACGTGAACTGTTAGCAAAGGGAATTGCAAAGTTTAACGATCGCCCTGAAAGTTATAGAGCATGGCGTTTGTCCTTCAGAAATGCAACTAGGAATCTTGATTTAAAAGCAAGTGAAGAAGCCGATCTCTTAGTCAATTGGCTGAGGAATGAGTCATCAGAGCATGCAAGGAGAATCAGAGACATTAACATTAATTACCCAACCAGAGGGCTGAGCATGATATGGGAGAGGGTTGATGAATGTTACGGTTCCCCAGAAGTTATAGAAAACTCTATTTTTAAAAGAATAGAGGACTTTCCCAGGATTCCTAACAAAGGCTACCAGAAGCTGAGAGAATTGAGTGACCTAGTGACAGAACTCCAAATAGCCAAAGCAAAAGGAGACTTGCCAGGCCTTGCCTTTCTGGACATAGCCCGTGGCATTAACTCTATAGTGCAAAAGCTACCTTACAGCCTTCAAGAAACCTGGGTTACACGAGGCTCCAAATACAAGCAAAGGCACAACGTCCCCTTCCCACCATTCTCTTGATTTTGTGGATTTTATTCGCTATCAAGCAAAGGTTAAAAATGATCCTAGTTTTGACATCTCATCATCTGACTCTGCTCTCCCTAGGTCAAATAAGCCTGCTCTAACTCGCAACTTCAAAGACGCACCTGTCGCAAAACAAGTGTATCTCCAACACAGAATCCAAGCAGAGAGTGTCCTCTTCACAAGAAGCCTCATTCATTGTTAAAGTGCAGAGGTTTTAGAGAAAAGACTCCAAGATCGCAGAACCTTCCTCAAAGAAAACAGAATTTGTTACAGGTGCTGCTCATCAACTTCTCACCTTGGGAAAGACTGTAATGTGAGCATCAACTGCTCTGAGTGCAACAGCACAGAGCACAACACAGCTCTACATCCAGGGCCAGTGCCATGGACTCTTACCCCCTCACCCCAGGTGAGAGGGCATGGCGGGGAGCAACAAGACACAGTACCTCCTGTAGTTACACCCCAGTGCACATAAGTCTGTGGAGAAGGTCTGTCTAACAAATCCTGCTCTAAGATTTGTCTTGCTACAATTTACCCCACGGGTCGCAGAGAAAAAGCAGTGAAGCTATACATGATCCTGGATGATCAAAGCAACAGATCACTCGCCAGCTCAGCCTTCTTTGACACTTTCAAAATCAAGGAAGCTGGCCCTTCATACTTACTCAAGACTTTACAGGGGTAAGTGAAGAAACTGGGAGAAGAGCCATTGGTTACCAAATCGAATCCTTTGATGGTCAGACAACCCTGCCTCTGCCAACTCTAATCGAGTGCAATCAGTTCCCAAGGGACAGAAAAGAGAACCCTACACCAGAGGTGGCACTTCATCATGGACCTCTGAAGGGCATAGCACATCTCATCCCTGAACTGGATCCCCAGGCTGGAATAGCGCTTCTCCTTGGGAGGGACATCATTAGAGTTCACAAGGTGAGAAAACAAATCAATGGTCCCCACAACTCCCCCTATGCCCAGAATCTAGATCTAGGATGGGTTGTCATAGGCAACGCATGCTTAGGGAGTGTTCACAAACCAACCAGCGTGAACTCTCTCTTTACAAAGACACTAGAAGGCGGGCATCCATCCCTATTTCAGCCTTGCACCAACAGATTCCTTGTAAGAGAGAAGCCTGCCAGTGTAATTCATTCCAACCCTTACACCGCTAATCTTCTTTCTCATGAAGACAGAGATCATTTAGGTTGCTCAGTTTTCCAAAGGACTAAAGAAGATCACAAAAATTGGCCCATCTATTGAAGATCATACCTTCTTGGAGATAATGAGGCAGGGATTCTACAAAACCAATGAAAACAGCTGGGTGGCACCCCTGCCTTTCAAAGCGCAGAGACCCCATCTTGCTAACAACAGAGTCCTAAGAATCAGGAAGTCGACACAGCCCACCCAGTGGCGTTATGTCTCAACTCATAATCCAGCAGATCATGCTACAAGGTCTGTTCCAGCATCCCATCTCAAAGACACTACATGGCTCACAGGACCACCCTTTCTGTACAAGCCAGTGCCTACCACTCCAGTAAGGGAGACATATGTACTGCTAGAACCTGAATCTGACTCAGATATCCGTCCTCATGTTTCCACACTACATACAACAATTTCTAAGCAACTGTTGGGATCCAAGCGCTTCCACAAATTCTCCACTTGGAAGTCCTTACAAAGAGCTACTGCTTGCTTGGTTCACATAGCCAGATTCTTTAGAGGTACCCCTACAAGACCAAGTTGTTGCAAAGGTTGGCATTACTGCCACAAGCCATATACGGTAGATGAACTCACAGAAGCAAAAAATGTAATCATCCGCTGTGTCCAACACGAGACTTATGCAGTAACACTAGAATGTCTTCAAAATTGCAAGAACATTCCAAAGAACTGTCCTCTAAAGAAACTCAACCCCTTTATAGACAATGAAGGACTGTTAAGAGTTGGAGGACGTATTTCAAACGCAGGACTTGATAGTGGTGAAAGCAATCCTATCATAATACCAAATAACCATGTTGCGTCTTTACTTGTGGAACTCTACCACACACAGACAAAACACCAAGGACGTTTGTTCACCGAAGGAGCCTTGCGTGCAGCTGGACTCTGGATAGTGGGAGCCAAGAGACTTGTGAGTAAAACCATTTTCAAATGTGTCACCTGTCGTAAGCTTCGTGGTATGTTTCAAACTCAGGAAATTGCCAACCTGCCTGCACAACCCCCTTTCACAAACGTTGGCCTTGATGTGTTTGGGCCTTGGGCTGTCATCACACGACAAACCAGAAGAGGCAGTGCCAACAGCAAATATTGGGCTGTCATGTTTGCTTGCATGTGCATCAGAGCTGTACACATAGAAGTAACTGAGTCCTTAGACACATCCAGCTTTATCAATGCCCTGAGACGTTTCATCTCTTTTAGAGGCCCTGACAAGCACATACGCTCTGATAGAGGAACCAACTTTGTTGGAGCTTGCAAAGAATTGAATATCACTTCAAACCTTGACACAGAACATGTAGAGAGATACCTTTCAGAACAGGGTTGTACATGGACATTTAACCCCCCACACTCTTCTCACATGGGAGGTGCCTGGAAGCGTATGATTGGTATTGCTCGAAGAATCCTAGATTCAATGTTTCTACATTTGGGAACTTCAAAACTCACACATGAGACTCTGACAACCTTCATGGCTGAAGTATCAGCTGTAATGAATGCCAGACCTTTGACATCTATACCTAATGATCCTGAAGATACTTTCTTGCTTACGCCTTCCACTTTGCTCACTCAGAAAGTTGAGGTGATCACAGCTCCTCCAGTCAATCTAGACCCAAAGGACTTATACAGATGTCAATTAAAAAGAGTACAATTGTTAGCTGACACCTTTTGAAACAAGTGGAAGAAACAATACTGTACTTGTCTAATCTGCAGACCAGGAACAATTGGCATGGCAGCAAACCCAACTTAGAGCCTGGTGCCATCATTCTCATGAAAGACTCTCAATCCAGGAGAAACGAGTGGCCTTTGGGTCTGATAACCCAAGTGTTTCCCAGCGAAGATGGAAACGTCAGGAAAGTTGAGCTCAAAGTCATTAGGCAAGGCCAGCCTAAACTTTTCCTCAGATCTGTTTCTGAACTTATTTTATTACTCTCCTCCGGAGTGCCATGATACGTGGTATCCGTGGGAAACCAGGCAGGGAGTGTCATGCCTTCGTTAATAAGGCTTGTAATCTTCTTATTGACTTTTTGGTTTAATTAGATTAATCTATGCTGCCATCTAGTGGCCATTTTGTATAACTGTGTTATATTTCAAAGTAGTTATTTAGAATAGCTGGTTAGATTTGGTACATGCAAGCCTCCATACTTTCAATCCCATCAGGCCTTGCATCAGCTTCCTCCAGCCTTTTCCTCTTTCCTTTCTATGGAAGCAAGCACATCTGCTGCTAAGCTCTACACTAGCCATCCGGATCCATCTTCGGTATGTTTATTACTTGTATCTTCAGCTAGATAGATAGGGTGGCACTAATTGTATGATCTTTATTAATTGCATTTTGTTTGTATCTGTTACAGTTTTACTCTATCTTGTATCAATAAAAGTTCAAAAGTATTCTGCGCCTACTGGAATGCATTGGTATGAGAGGAGGTAACAGTGTGCCCAAATAACCCTCAGTCACGTGTAGTGAGGGGTATAACAATGATCTGTTTAAAGTTTGTATGAACCACCTATACAAACCTCTGTGAGAAAAAAAACTTACCATACCTCAATAAAGATGAAAAAAAAAAAAAACAAGATAACATTATCTAACTATCACTAAGCATCCTTATCTTGTTACGGGAGCTTTACTCCTGCCCAAGGTGAAGAATTGAGCATAGTAATCAATCTTTTTCTGAGAAGCAAACATAAGAATACAGCATTTAGGACTTGCAATTACAGATATAGATTGCGGAAATATACTGTAAGCAACATTATAAAATACAAATAATTAACAAAATATAAAGTGATGTGGAAACACCTATGTAGTCAATTTATGAACACAAACGCTACTAAACAATATACCGTAAATGAAGCAAAAAGAGAGAATGAGCAATGAGGGATAGCAGAAAAATCCAAGGTAATGGAAACTAAAAGCAATAGACACGAAAAGCAAAGTTGGTTAGAGAAATGTTAATGTTCAAGGCATAAAGTTACTTTTTCAGCTTCTACAGTTTAGCCAGGAAGAGAATGACATTAGAGAAGCCAAACATACGAGCGCTGCTTCGCTGGAGATAGTAATTTCTTCCACATTGACCCTATACAGCATTTACAGATCCCTCTGTTCCCTGCTCATTCTGTTGGGACAACACTAGAAACTAGAAGCTCAGGAACTGTCAGTTAAAGCCCCAATCACTGCACAGGTGAAGCTAGAGCTGAGCTACCCCAATCCTCCTCTTCTTGGGTCTCCCACCAGTGCTCCTGGCTCCTCCTCTTCTCAGTATGCAACCATAGGAAGCCGTGTATTATTGTGGCTCACCTGCAAGCTAGATCCTGTTCATAGACACAGACAGTGTGGCTTGGCCCTGCCCCTACTCTCTCATCACAGGATTTGACTGACAGCAGCAGGAGCCAGTGGCTCCCGCTGTTCACAGCCAAGCCTGTGGGAGTGGAAAGAGCCGCTACAGAGGTGCACAACACTGGATTGAGTGAGGGCTCAGATAAGTATAAGGGGAGATGAGGGGGCATATTGCTACCTAAAAATGTCTTACCCTAATGTAATGAGCACATTAAAGTAAAAAAGTTTAGGCTTTAGAAACACTTTAAGGCTAAGTTTACACAGGAGAACTCAGCGGCTCACAGCAGAAGTCCGGTGCGTCTCCATTCACCGTTTCAGGTCCAATTTCAGCCGGATTTTGTGCTGAATTCGGACCTGAAGCGGACCAAAAGATGCACAGGACTCCTGTGCAAATCACACCGGAGCCGTTGCAGAGATGTGTGAACCGGCATTATAGAGGGCCTGTTACAATCTCCTGCTATGCGACGTGGATGTGGGGAAACTACATCTAATTCACAATAGTGTGAACCCAGCCTAAGGCTGGGTTCACACATATGCGGTGCGAACTGAAGCTCTGTTTTCACAGCCAATTGACAAAGTAGTTATTCAACATTTCAGGTCAGATTAGGATCTGGTCAGGTTAGCATCAGTATTAGGTTAGGTTTACATCAGGATCAGGCCAGGATTCTGTTCACAACTGAATGACGTGCAATTCTGGAGTGCTCCCATAGAAGTCAATAGGCCTGAATTTGTACCTGAGCCCAGACCGCACTGCTTAGAAAACTGACAGAACTCTTTTTCAATTTGCACTGAATCCACACCCCAGCTGCACCGGACATATGTGAACAGGCACAATAGAAAGCAATGTTCTTTCACATGTCATTTAATTTGGATGCGGTTCAAAATGTGTGAACCTAGCCTAAGGTTAGGAAATTCCAATTATTTACAACTTGCATAGATGACTGCTAAAATGTTCCATAAAGCATAATGGAAATTTTAATCACTATTAGGTGATACATGCTGTATCTTGACTTTCAGGTTATCAGTAGAGATTTTTCTGACTTCAGTACATCTCACTGGCTCACCAGTTTCAAATAGGGGGATGTCTGCTAGTAAAGGCGTAAGAGTGACTTTCGTTATTCCACTTCTTCCTTGCACGGAATATTTCTAACCATGATTAAGGATAGACTAGGTGGGCCATGTTCCATTAAATGTTTAATACAAATGGGTGGATTTGCTTTCAAAGTGGTGGCAATGAGTGTTCATCTATTGTGTAATGGTTTATGTCATGTCTGTAACTTTTTTGTTAATCAGAAACATGTAGAAACCAGACATAGTTCTTTAAAAGCATACTTTTATTCTCATTTTCCCCAGCAGAGATCTACAGATGAATTCCCAGATTGCAAAAATGGGTTTACATGCGTAGTCTCTTAAATGTATATTCTTTTTGGCAAAACCATGATCCAAAGTATTACTTTTATACAGGGATGGCATGACGCTTATATGGAAAGTGTTTCTATATGCATTTATAGATGTACAAATAAAAGTATGCCAAACTCTCACTAAAGCAGTGTAAGGAATTTATATAACTTTTTCTAGATGCCATACCTTTGTGAATTGAAAACCCTGGGTTCAACATAAAGATGATCTATCTAGAAAATTACAAATCTAGGTGAATAAATTCTGGATATGTCACAGTATACATCAAAAGCATAATTATAAATGTACTTTTCTCATTAGGAGCAGTCCTTGAGCTCCATAAATGTGACAATACCTAGGAACAATCACTCAATCACTCATATTCTAATTCAGAGATATACTGGGATAGGGAAATAATCAGTATACTGCAAGCAAAACTAAGCATTTTTTCAGCCTCCGCTCCCCCGGTTATTACTGTAGTATTCCAACATGTGCCAGTTAATGTGCAGACATCCAATATTTATTATATGCATTAGGCAGTGAATGCCCCAGCGTATATTTTCACACATACTGATCATATAATACATGATTGTATTGAGTATGTATATGCAGCAAGACAAGTTAACATAAAGTAATTTACCATGTCATAATAATTTTTTAACCTGTCACAATAAACACAACATAATATGACCCACTACTTTAACAGTTGATCAGTATTTTCTTTACCTATGCCATCTCCAGAGTCAGACTTTCATCCCTTAGTTCTATACCATTTAATTGAAGTAAACGTTGTTGTTGAACCCTAATAGGATATTGTTTACAAGGCTTTATTGAAGTTTTAACACAGCGTTGAAGAGTCCATAGATCCAGGGAACATGGTGGGTATGCATGGGAGCTGTACATTACAGTTACATGAAGATACAACATGAATTCCCCACTATCAATGCATGAGTCTAAGCTTATGGATGCTAAAATAAGAAAGGCATAGAAGCAGCCTACCAATGCACAATACTTACCACCAAAGGTGGACACAAAGCCAAGTAAATATACAAAGAAAGAATATTGGGAGAAAAGAAGAGAAAAAGAAGAAGAGAGTAGAAGGACCAAGAAAAAGCAAAAACTGATTTCATATGACTACAGATGAACAGAACACATTGCCCTTCCTTAGGGCACTCTTGGCTTGTTCAACCTGGTGGGGTTTTCTACTTTTACAACCAAAGCATAAAAACCCATTCATAACCACACTGCCAGGCTATTAGTTATATCAAAAAATGATTGCACCACCAATTATAAAAACTTTCTTCCAGACTTGTTGTTTTAGAATGTCTGTTGGGATCACAAGTCCACAAAGGAAGGCTTTTTCTTAAGTGACATGAATAGGCTAAAACAAATATTGCTAAGGATTAAATGAACTCTTCCCAACCTTATTTCTTTCACCATTGTGCATGAGTAACACTGTTTGAGTAAACAAATCTATGGCCAAATACGGATTTTGAAGACCAGAGCCTAGCAAAATCTAACAAAACGTGCTCCATGTTAAAGACCTTCCATCAATACAGTTTACTCATACATCTTAGTTTGTTTAAAGAGATGTAAGTGATAAGCAGGAGTTGTCTTCACTCCTAGCAGCAGGCCAATACAACACAGGGAAAACATTGTATATTTTACATTTACCTAACTTATTGGGCACACCACATTAGTTTGATTACCATTATAAAGAATACATAGTGTACTTTCTGTGAGCACATGTTATGTCGTTATTTATGTTAAAATATTATTTATTATCACCTTGAGGCCTCATTCATACTATGTGAAGATATGACATTTTCTGCACCTGTTTCTGCAAGAACACAAAGAAAACAGTTGTTCTCTATGTTTGCAGTTTGCACCATAACACTGGTAACACGTGCAGATTTTCCTGTGCAGAAATATGCAATGTGTATGCAGTTTTCTGCGTAGAAAAAAAACTCCTATGACATCAACACTGTGGTGTGAACATGGCACAAAAAGAACAATTAGCTTTTTGTGCCCTTGCAGAGATCAGCATAAGAAATACACATTTCTGCACGTTTACTCTGTGCATATGTATTAAATATAGAGAGTTGTATATGAGCCAATAGATGGAGCTCTCAGAGACGACAAAACATAACTCTTTTCACCAACTGTTGGGATAAGATGTCAGCCACATTGGAAGGGCAATGTTTTTAATGAGTTGGCTGGTTCAAAGACTTGCATTGTGAGAAGAAGCTGTAAAATGCAACCTGGGGTTGACTTACTAAAGAAATAGAGACTGTTCTAATAGCACAGGTATGTGTTTGCTTAGCTTAGTAAATAAGGTGAAGTTGTGTTTACTTTGAACACTCATTTGTGCACAAGGGAATAAAAAAAAAAGGATTATTTTAGCACTTAATTAGATAATTGACATGACCATGGCTTCATCCTATTTACAAAGCTAAGTGATCATGCACTTTTCAGAATGAATATAAACTTTCCAAAGTGTATTATCCAAAGAATGTACTATCCAAATTAACATGCTCCATTCATTTACTAAATCAACCATATTCTGTAAGTGTGTATGTATCTGTATGCACATGTGTTGTTGCCCCATGTATATTTATAATTATACCTTTACACAAGGTGTTCATAACATTACAAAATTGAAAAGCCTATCAATTTCCCTTATACCCAACCCTGTCAGGTAAAAAAAAAATGCCCAGAAAGCTGTTCCTGCAAACCGCGCTGCTTACACCACTTACCTCAGCTCTGCTAAGAGGAATCTTGCTCAAATGTCTGCAGAGAAACTGACAGTAAAGTTAGGACAATTTTTGTTGTATAATGTGAAAGATGATGTTACGCCGAGTAAATAGATACCAAACATGTCACGCTTTAAAATTGCGCACACTCGTGGAATGGCAACAAACTACGGAACCTAAAAGTCTCCATAGGCGACATTTAAAAAAAAATAACGGTTACCAGGTTAGAGTTACAGAGGAGGTCTAGTGCTAGAATTATTGCTCTCGCTCTGACGATCGCGGCGATACCTCACATGTGTGATTTGAACACCGTTTACATATGCGGGCGCAACTTCCGTATGCATTTTCTTTGCTGCGCAAGCTCGCGGGGACGGGGGCGCTTTACAAATTTTTTTTTTTTAATTTCATTTATTTTTATTTTTTTACATTGTGTTTTTTTTTAAAAAAAATTTTGATCATTTTTATTGCTGTCACAACGAATGTAAACATCCCCTGTGACAGGTAATAGGTGGTGACAGGTACTCTTTATGGAGGGATCGGGGGGTCTAAAAGACCTCCAATCCCTCCTTTGCACTTCAAAGTATTCAGATCGCCGTTTTCGGCGATTCTGAATACTGTATATTTTTTAAAAACCGGCGCCATTGGCAGCCGAGTAACGTCACTTCCGTGTTTACAGAGAGAAGACTGGAACAAAGCCGTTTCTGGCTTCTGCCAGTCTCTCTCTAGCCTTCGGAAGAGGTGGATCAATGATCAGGACTCCTGGTGGGTTGGGAAGTCCGGTAAGAGCGGCAGTAGGCGGCGGGAGGGGGGATGTCCCCTCCCACTCCTCCGGTATAACAACCGAGCGGCTTTTAGCCACATCGGTTGTTATCCCTGGATAGCCGAATGCCGGCTCTAAAAAAACGATACCGGGATGATGCCTGCAGCTGCGGGTATCATCCCGGTATAATCCCCGAAAGCTGAGGCCGCGTATCTGCGTACACTCGGCGGCAAGGGGTTAAAAACCAAAAAAGAGTGTTGCCACCAGACAAGTGAAGTGTCTGAACAAGAACTTTTAAGTGTATCTAAAGCCAGATAGAGGGGCAGGGGTTAAATCATGATCTAGTATTTCCTGTCCATGTGCTTGCCAGGGAGGTTTACTTTATCCTGGAGACCACTACCAATAAAAAAATAAGGGAGAATTTAAAATTTTGAGTCGTCACCAGCACATGAATAAATGGGAAATCTTCCAAGGATTTTAACCCATTAGCATTACTTTTGAAATTAAGTTATCATGTTAAAGCTTATATGAGATTTGAATAATTGAGGTTAAATAGATTTTATTTGTTACCATTGGGTAACCGCCTTTTTTTTTTGTTCCTGTTACAATACCCATTTCCTCTTTCTTGATATCTGTCTGTGTAATTCCACTTCCAGTAGCAAATGAAATGCAGATACCTAGTCCACATTAATACAAGTAATTTTATTTTAGCAGCATTATTAAAGTTATTTAATAACTTGCAGTAATACTTGCAGTATTTGTAAACAGATAAAGCCCAAGTCCAGAATAAAATGTCATGGTTCACTAATGAGAAATTAGCTGCCACCTTACTCGACCAAACCAAAAAACTGCAAAAAAGTTGTGGCCCCTGGATTACCGGTACTTAAGGGGGATTCCTACCAGCTCAACATGGTCTCTAAAACTTGCTATGTTTTACCATATTGGGCTTGACTGCCTAGGCGGGATTCAGCCCCAGCTACACTCTGATACTTTCCCTTTCTTTTTCTCCGTGTTTATTTTATTTTTATTTCTTTTATTTTTTTGTGTGTGTTTTCCCGTCTTTGTTTCATGTGGTAAAAAGGCCTTTCTTTTCCTTCTTTTTCACATCATCCCTCCCCCTTATGTTTTATGTGGAATAACTTACCACCATGAAATATTACCTGTTTTAAATTTACACAATACCTACTTGGAAAGCCTCTTATTCTTTCTTCCTGACTATATTTTGTTCCCATGTGTGGTCTCAAGATAACTGCGTTATTACAAAATATATATATATATTATACATAAACTGAAGCTAGATATAATACTTCTTCTTTAATTAATTGATAAGTCATTCTTCTTTCTCTCATCTTATATCCAGGTATACATGGGAAATGTATGTATTTTCTTTTTTATTCCATTTTATTTGAAACATTTTACTTTAACCGCTTGCCGACCGCTTCACGCAGATATACTGTGGCAGAATGGCACGGCTGCACAAAATCCCATACGGGTACGTCGTCCCCTTTAAGAGCTGCCAGAGGGTGTGTGCAAACAAACCAATATACGATTGCGATTTTTTTTTACCAAAAATATGTAGAAGAATATATATTGGTCTAAACTGATGAAGAATTTTTTTTTTTTTAAATGGGGGATATTTATTATAGCAAAAAGTAAAAAATATTGTTTTTTTTTTTTCAAAATTGTCACTCTTTTTTTGTTTATAGCGCAAAAAATAAAAACCGTAGAGGGGATCAAATACCACCAAAAGAAAGCTCTGTTTGTGGGAAAAAAAGAACGCAAATTTCATTTGGGTACAGCATTGCATGATCGCGCAATTGTCAGTTAAACGACGCAGTGCCAAATTGTAAAAAGTGCTCTCATCAGGAAGGGGGTAAAATCTTCCGGGGCTGAAGTAGTTAATATGTAACCTGATATCGTAACCACAAACTATATCTATGTTATTTGTTTTATAAATTCAATACAAACTATTGAAAGGAAGAAAAAAAGTCCAACTGGCCTTTATTTAATGGAGAAGAAAATACTTTGGGGGGGGCAACCTTGTGTTCAGCATATCTTTATTACAAGCCTGTGACAATCTCAAAATTTGATGTCTGTTCCTACAGAATGAAGATCCAGGTGAGCATTATCTCTACTAAAAGACATAAAGGGCTTCATTTTCATCCACAAAGTCTGTGTTCTATATGGATTTTCCCACTGTGATCATTTTCATTATTGTGATGTTTCTTATAAACTGCTTGTACTGCCATACCATGATATATTTTGCAGGGGCACGCACAATGATCAGATTTAATTTATTTATGGAAAACCTTTATCCCAAAGAAAAAAATAAATTTTGCTGCTTATAAAGTGTGAGCTGGAGTTTAACCTCAATTTGTTAGTGTATTTAAATCTGCTAGTACATCTAACACTCCTCTCCCCCCAGACTGAATGCTGCTGTCCAAAGGTGCCCCCGTGCTTATTCATCCAGAGTGGACAGAAAAAAGACCTAGTGCACAAGGCACGGTATAACCCCTCAGGATTTTAAATGACGGACCAAATGACAAATGACGAGCCCCTTCTTTACATCAGGGTCCCCAGAGGGCCCCCCTTACATCAGTGTCCCCAGAAAGCCCCCCTTACTTTAGGGTCCCCAGAGAGCACTCCCTTACACCAGTGTCCCCAGAGGCCCCCCTTACATCAGGGTCCCCAGACAGTCACCCACCCCTTCCCGAGGTTCCCCTGTACCTGGCTGGTCTCTGCTGTGCACCTCCAACCCCCAGCACATGTCTGTACCACCTCCCTGGGGGGAGGTGGGAGGCGGCGATCGGCAGCTCTATGGTGTAGAGTTGTTGTAGTTCTCTCTCTGACTGTGTCCACTGGAGAGGGGAGGTGCCTCTGACCTGGGCATGTATCAGCAAGATTGTATAAACAGACTAACTCACTGAAGAGTGAAGCCGATACATGCCCGGGTCAGAGGCCCTTCCCCTCTCCACTGTATACATTCGGAGAGAGAATTACAAGCCCCAGGCAGATCCTGTGGCTTGCGGTCACCATAGAGCTGTCGATCGCCTCCACCCACCCCGCCCCCTGCACAGTCAGGGGTGCAGGGGGAGATGCTGGGTCTTGGGGCCCCCCCACAGTGGCCAAACGACAGGGCCCAGCTGCAAGTGCGACTGCAGCGACCCCTATAGTTCCGCCACTGCTGTATATATTGGCCTTATTTGGCTCTAAGCTCACTACCCTATGATTAAGGGCTGGTGGGCGGAGCAAAACATGTCAGGGGCGTGGCTTTGTCAGAGACTCCTGGACTGAGGCCATTTCCAAGTCTACACTAAGTTGGCTGGATGGGAGTGCGGCACTTCTTTGATTACAATTAGCAAACTAGCACTGTTTTAGGATGATAACTGGTTTATGTATAGACAATTTTGGATACCGGGCCATAGCATTTCATACATAAGGAGTAAAGGGGACTCTACATCCTCATTAAAATATTTTTGTTGGCAAATGTGTAAAAACATTCGCCTTTTTCTCTTTCTGTTGTTTAATTTCAGCATTGCATGATAGGTTTGCTTTAAATAAAAGTTATGCTCAATTGTCCTTTAGAGGCTGTTTGGGAATAAAACACAAGAATGATTCAAAATCCATTACGTTTTTCTATTCTAGGTGAATAATATTTGTTAGTTACTGTATTAAGTATTTTGCTTCGGTCTTATTTGTCAGGTTCTTTCCACACAGTCTCAAAATCTAAATTATAATAGACCACTTTCCGTTTCTGTCAACTTCCAAAGTCCTTGCACCACTTAAACATTACTGCATGAGAAAAATGCTTCAGGAGTTTTCCAACACTGGCAGCATTAAACCAATCTGTTGGTAAAATATTTTAAGTAAATAAAAGAGTTGGCAAACCAGCAAGAGCTCATGTGTGTTCCTAGGGCTACGACCCAGATCACTTTAAAAATGTGGGGCCATCGCCAAGACTTTGATACAAAAGGATTTGTAAGCAATGCCAATCTTTTTTTTTCGGTTTAGGACAATGTTCAATATCAATAGTGTATGACATATCACTTATCATATTATATAATATATACCACAAAAGTTGAAAGCTGGATGGAAAAGCACAATGTACAGAAATAATAATGAACACCAGATAACAATGGTGCAAAAATGCTACAATGTTCCAACTTATAATTATTCAACATTAAGTACACAGAGTAGTGATAGATACATGTCCAGACAGTTGAAAGGACAGACAGAAAGTCTAGAATGTGCAATTAATATTAGGGACTTTTTATAATACTGTTTTCTAACATGTTAAATGTTTCCAAAAGTCTTAAACTCTTTGCATGAAAGTCTTTTGTAGTGCTAGGCCGGATCTATGAAATGGACACAGCAAAATTATATGACTAACCAGTTGTCCTCTTTTTTTCTCTTTATGTAAAGCTGTGTTTTTTTTATTATTATTTAGAAGAGGGGCGTTGTGTTATGTGACTGTAAAAAAAACTGTAGTCATGCTAGTGTTATAATTAAAATTCAAGACTAAAAAAATTAAAATTTTGAATATTGTAATTCATTTTAGTCATCTGAATATGTTGTGTCCTGTAAAGCAGGATATGAGAGAGCAGGCCCACAAAGCTGAAAATGTCAGAGGGGGGAACAGCATCTTTTTTTTTTTTGGATGATTTTTAAAAGCAGTATTAAACCAAAAACCAAATATGTAATATATTGCAGCTTACCAATCATTAGATTTGGTAGCTGCATCTGGTTTTCTTTTTTCCCTCTGTTTTCACCTGGTGATCTGGCCAGTAACACTCCTTCAGTATTAGAGTGCTCCCACTCTGGATGAATAAATATAATAGGGATTGGCAATCAGTACATTTGGTTGGTCCAATCCATTAAGTAAACAGAAAAAAGACCTAGTGGCACGGTATATCCACTCAGGATTTTAAATGACGGACCAAATGTGGAGGTGCACCCAAAATTAGGTAAAAAAGAGCTGGGGGCAAGTGACAGTCTCTTTCCAACTTATTTTATTAGGCTCCATGCATACTGGGCTTAAAAAAACGCCAGTTTCCTTGGCAGAAAAAAAACCGCTCACATTGAGCGTTTTTATACACATGTTTAGGGGCGTTTTAGGAGTGTTTAGTGTTTTTCCTGCCAGAAAACTCCAATCAAAAACACAAAAGAAGGTTTTTTTTCCTGCCTCTAATTGCTGAGCTTAACCACCTACGGACTGCCCGCCGGAATCATAAGGCGGCAATTTGAAGTGGAATACCATTGTTATGGCAGCAGCTAGCTGCCATAACCTGGTATCCACTTCTTCAGCGGGCGGTTCACTTTCAGATAAAGGTGGTCTCAGTGGCGGATTCACTGCAAGATAGTTTTTATCGGTGGTGGGAGTGGTCCCCCCTCCCGTCGCTCTCCAGTGCCCTCCACCGCTTACAGGAGCTGCCTGCAGCGGGGGAGGCAATCGCTGAGTGAGGGGACAATGGCCCCCGCTCAGCTCCATACAATTGTAGGGTAGAAGTGACGTCAAAATGTCACTTATGCCCATAGCTCTTAAAGCAGTGGTTCTCAACTTGGGAGTCAGAACCACCTCGGGGGTCGAATGATGAATTGCCAGGGGTCACCGAATCCTGGGCTGTTCCTGAAGCCCGCACCACTCTCCCAGACTTTTTGCGGCAGCCCAGCAGGGCTGTCCCTGGAGCCTATGACCACCCAGCTGGGCTGTCCTTGGAGCCCGCGGCCGCCCACTCAGCCTCTTTGCAGCCGCCCATTCAGTTCACGCCATGGCTGGGGGCAGAGACTAGAGGTCAGCTAACTGGTGAGGAATGGTAAGTGGGAGGGGCTGGAGGAGAGCCTATCTCCTGATTTCGGCATAGGTGTCACTGCTATGAGACACCACAAAGTCGGAGACACAGTGAATCCGGAGACACGCTAAGTAACACTACCTGTGATTATAGGTGCCATTAAAAGTCCCCACTACACAGTGGCGGCTGGTGCTCAAAATTTTTGGGGGGGCGCAAACAAACTGAAAAATTCTGAAAAAAACCTCATCAATTGCAGCCTCACTGTACCATTAATCACAGCCACTGTGCCCATCAATTGCCGCCACTGTGCCATCAAACACAGCCACTGTGCCATCAATTGCCGCCACTGTGCCATCAAACGCAGCCACTGTGCCATCAAACGCAGCCACTGTGCCCATTAATTGTAGCCACTGTGCCATCAAACGCAGACACTGTGCCATCAAACGCAGACACTGTGCCACATAAAATGCAGCCACTGTGCCCCATAAATCGCAGCAACTGTGCCCATCAATTGCCGCCACTGTGCCATCAAACGCAGCCACTGTGCCATCAAAAGCAGCTACTGTGCCCTCAATTGTCACCACTGTACCATCAAACGCAGCCGCTGTGCCATCAATTGCCGCCACTGTGCCATCAAATGCAGCCACTGTACAATAAATTGCCACCACTGTGCCATCAAAAGCAGCCACAGTGCCCATCAAACGCAGCCACTGTGCCCATCAATTGCCACCACTGTGCTATCAATTGCCACCACTGTGTCATCAAACGCAGCCACTGTGCCATCAATTACCACCACTGTGCCATCAATTGCCGCCACTGTGCCCATCAATTGCCGCCACTGTTCCCATCAAATGCTGCCACTGTGCCTCATTAAACGCAGCCACTGTGCCATATCAAATGCTGCCAAATGCATCCCTGCCCAGCCCGCCACTGCCACCCAGCACTTATCAGTTCAAAGGCGCTGAGCCTTTGAAGTGACTCAGGGAGCGCTAAAAGTCTGTGGGTTAGGGGTGAAAATTACTTGTCTTGCCTTGGGTGCTGACAACCCACGCTACGAAAATAATTTTACTGTTAGGGGTCCCCACAACTTGGGGGATTTTATCAAGGGGTCACGGCTCTTGAAAAGGTTGAGAACCACTGTCTTAAAGGGACTTTTTTTTAAAAAAATTCAAACGCCTTTTTTCTTTTTTTTTATTGCATTTTAGTGTAAATATGAGATCTGAGGTCTTTTTGACCCCAGATCTCATATTTAAGAGGCCTGTCATGCTTTTTTTTCTATTACAAGGGATGTTTACATTCCTTGTAATAGGAATAATAGTGACTTTTTTTTATTAAAAGAACAGTATAAAATCAAAGAATAAAAAGTAATTAAAAAAAAAATGTTTTAACGTGCCCCGTCCCACTGAGCTTGGGTGCAGAAGTGAATGCATATGTGAGTAGCGCCTACATATGAAAACGGTGTTCAAACCACACATGTGAGGTATCACTGCAATCGTTAGAGTGAGAGCATAATTCTAGCACTAGGCCTCCTCTGTAATTCAAAACATGCAACCTGCAGAATTTTTTAAACATCGTGCATGGAGATTTTTAAGGATAAAAGTTTGTCACCATTGCACGAGTGGGCACAATTTTAAAGCGTGACATGTTGGGTATCAATTTACTCAGCTTAACATCATCTATTACAATATTTTAAAAAATTGGGTTAACTTTATTGCTGTCTTATTTTTTAATTTAAAAAAGTGTATTTTTTTTTTTAAAAAGTGCGCTTGTAAGCAAATGCGGTGTGAAAGAAAGTATTGCGACTGCCATTTTATTCTCTAGGGTGTTAGAAAAAATATATAATGTTTGGGGGTTCTAATTAATTTTCTAGCAAATTATTTTAACTTGTAAACAACAAGTTTGAAAAATAGGCCTGGTCTTAAAATGGTTAAAATATCTAATCGTCTTAACGTGCATGAAAACATAGGATAACATTGAGCTGCTTCTACAGGGAAAAAACAAAACTCCTGTAGAGTTTTGCAGCATTTTTTAAGCAAGTGTGCATGGGCCCTTACTGCACAATCAACCACCCCTCCAAAACACAGTGGGGACTGCAGTACTAAAGGTTTCTTAAAGTGGTTGTAAACCTCAGACATGAAATATGAATAAAAGCATATCCCGCTATACTGTGTACTTGTCTTAATTAAGAGCAGTAAATGTAATTTTTTTCTTCAGCCCCATTCCTCTGCTATCTGAATGAGTCACTTCTGACAAGTTTTTATGATGCCAAGAGAAAAAAGGTGACAAAGAAGGGATCTCCAGCTGATTGACAGCCTTGGCTTTGTTCCTGTGTGAAAGGGGGGGTGTCCCTTTCCTCCAATCAGCTCTCAGAACTCTCCTCACTGAGCTCTGCAGTGTATCATTTCAGCTGTCAGGCTCTTTTTTATGGACTTTAAATGGATGTAGAGAAGATAACACTGCAGATAAACAGGTACAACTCATGTAGGAGGGTGTCTTTCATCTTTGTCTTTCATCACTTTAATTGCCACTGCCAACTCTCATAAATCAGCAAATTGGGACAGAAATTGGACATTAGAGTTCGGCTTCACTCAGCAGCAGGAGAAAAATTGTGTCATACACTGCCACACTGATTATTCACTGATTTAAAGGCATCTAGGGCAACATGGTAGCTTTTTCTTTAACCTCTTGCTGACCAAATAACAAATATTTGCAGTGGTAAACAGGGCAGTTTTTTCCACCGGGCACGATGGGCAGTTGCCCGGGGGCCCCACTTGTCTGGAGGGCCCCATTCAGGGCCGATCCTCAGTGCTGCAATCTGCTGACTGACTGCACTGGTTGCTCACTTGCTAGAATCACCGGCTGCCCGGCGTCTAGCTAGCAACCAATGACGTCAGTCAGAGGCCGCGGCTGCCCCAGCATTCATAGCTCGCCGCGGCTGCCCCAGCTGCTAGTGAACAAGCTCCGCCCACCTCTGCCATGTTCTTCAGACAGCGTGGAGAGGGAGCGGAGCTGAAAGACAGCCCTTGATAGCTGGCGCTTCCTTGCTGCTGTGAGTGACACACTGTACTGCACCAGGCCGGCGGCCTCAAGTAAGTCTAACACTGTCTACTTAAGTACGTTCAAGTTGTGCATCACACACAGCCACTGTCTGTGCCCATCAAACACAGCCACTGTGCCCATCAAAGCTGCCACTGTGCCCATCAAAGCTGCCACTGTGCCCATCAAATGCAGCCACTGTGCCCATCTAAGCTGCCACTGTGCCCATCAAAGGCTGCCACTGTGCCCATCAAACGCTGCCACAGTGCCCATCAAATGCTGCCACTGTGCCCATCAAACTCGTGTTATATTGTCCAAACGTTGTGTTAATGTTTAAACACTGATTTTGTTGAAAGTACCAATAAATATAGCCTTTTTGATCATTTGCATTTTTATTCTCGTGCGTGATTGTGTAAACAGGGCCCCAGTGCACTGTATTGCCCGGGGGCCTATAATGCTCTTAAGATGGCCCTGGTGGTAAAGAGCGTGGGCTTTAATGCCCACATGCCACACATATGTATCTGTGGTGGACAAGATTTCTATGCTGAGAACACACTCACTGTGCACTCCCAGCGCAGTAACCAAGCTTTCAAAGACAGCTCCCAGTCCCCGGTTACGACTAGGAGCTGGTGGGATGGGCTACAAGCCATGTGACCACTATGATAGCCAATCGCAATAATCATGTGATGGGAAAGTCTGTACTACCTCAGGCATACAAATTCAGTCTTTGGGCAGGGAAGGGTTAAAAAGCAGTTCTACCTCTAATCAAGTGACAGTGCCTAGGCTGTCCCTAGACTATCCCTGAAGAGGAAGTAGTATTCTGTCTCAAAACACATTGGAAGTTGGCCATTAACCTTTTTTTAATGTTCTTTATTTATAGCCATAAATCAAACATGGAAATACAATGCCTTGCATAGTATACGTTTTCACATAGGGTACACAATGTATAGTGACAATATTTTATGTTGTATGTTTACTATCCTGTTCACTGTGAGGTAGGGCAGGAAGGTAGATTTTGCTGCTGCTGAACACTGAAAATATTAAGAGCAACAACTACTTTCCATTCCAAAATAGGGTAGCTTTTCTGGTTGGCAAATAGCTATTTTGGAGTTTACCATTTTATGCTCTATTCATCTTGCTACATGTTCTTCTGATAGACTGTGTGGTGTCTAAACACAGGGCACCAAGATTTAAGGTGTATCCATAGCCAGCCAAGTGATAAGGTGAGCTCCTCCATCTTTGGACACTGTAGAGTTATGTAACAGCCGTATACTTAGAAACATTCTCTTATTATTTGTGTACTTCAAGAGCAAACATCATCAATACATGCTACATGTGGTTTTCCAGATGCTTAAACTTGATACATATTAAAAGTATGATTGAAAACTGGAAGGTGTTCTTGGCCAAAGAATCAAGTGAGCCTGTGACTGTTATCTTCAATATGCATTTATACAGCTGATACCTTTAGTGGTACCCTACATCTCTTTTCTCTTCACATAGAAAAAAATATATTATATAATTTATTTATTTAACCTACTGATCTTCAGGATACAGTCTCTGCTTTTTAATCAGAGTTCCAAAGGGACCAGATAAGGTCTGGAAGTAATGATGTACATTGCAGGATAGATGATAGAGCTGGTCTACCTAGTGGAAGCAGGGATTCAGTCATGGTAGGAAATGGTGGGGATCAGTCGTGGGTCATTTAATTATAAATTATTTGGCAGTTTGTTTTGCTTACCAAGTACTAATTATTACAATGAATACAATATAACTTTAAGCTGGACAAAAGAAAAGAAAAATATCAAGCTAACAAATTGTGTGAATTCTTCAATAATATTTTAATTAGATTTATGCTCTGTAGTTTTTTTTCTTTCATTTTGAATGCACCATTGAATCTCCCCGACGTCAATAAGTCTGAAGAAGGAAAGCACCTTATTCTCTGTGTACACATTGAAACTAGAACAAGGTATTCTTTAAGATGCAAGTCAAAAGGTCTGCTGAAAGAAAACACCTGCGTTAATCGCAGAGTGGTAAAACATTTGATCATTCAATTTGCTTTTCATATGAACTATCTTTAAAAGTTGGCTTGCCAAACCCCAAAGGGAGTTAAGACAGCATTAAACCTGGCTACCGTGTTTGCTATCAATAATTATATTTGTCTTTATATTGCATATAACCTTCGGCTGTGTGAGATCATGTCATCTATAATCCACCCAGCACAAACGACAAATACCAAATAGAGCTTTCTTAGTCCAGCTTCTACAAAATTACTTTTGTTCTTAAGATAACACAGACAAAGAGAATATTTTTTTTTTTTTGCAAAATCTTTAAGAGTGAAAATATGCTGTCAGGATGTATGTGGATTACAATCTATTTGCTTAACTGCTTTCCCAGAAAAATGTTGGGTGTTAAGATACAGCCCTTAAGAAATAAATAATCAAACAATAAATGCTAATATGTCTGTTTTTGCAGTGCACACATCACTTTGTAAGAAGAGAGCAAATGTATCCATTGGGGAGCTCTTCAACAGCCGAGAACGTATTTCCTACAAGTATGAGATGTGTGCCTAAAACACGACTTTCTCATTGCCAGTTTGAAACAAACCATTTATTTCCTTTTCATTCCCCATTTATGAAATGACACTGTTTTTCTTGGCTGCTTCTGGAATTGACTGTAGTCTGCAGGGTAAGTGATTTAAACACAGCTGCAGGTTTGAAGCCCCGTGCTCGTCAAACTGGCATGTTGATAGAAGCCGTTAAAGTCCTGAAGGTTTTATTTCAGAAGAGTCTTTTTTTTTCACTTTCCAAGTGAAACTTTCATTTACATGTGCTGTTGTTCAATTTTATCAGGTATTATTTCAGGAGCCCCACAAATATCTTCAACCAGAGGATGACTACAATATGGGGTAATTTTATTAAAAAATACCTTTGTTTCATAAAGAAAGTGGGATAGGAGATATATATAATTCTGGGTAGATGTTTCATTGGCTTTCTTATTTTTCTTTTTTCTTTTTTTAAATCGCCATTAGAGGTGAATAAACCGATCTACCATGTTCAAGATCTGATCTGGGGAGGACTAGGTTGGGAGCAGCAATTAAATACCTACCCAGTTGGTTAATTTTTTACACTTATAGCAAATGTAAATCCTAACTGAACATCTACCATTTAGCTTGCTAAATCGTTTTGTTATCCTCATTTGTCTCCCAGTGCTGTTGATATTCTCCAGTTTTTTTTTCTGCATCTTCTTGTCTACATGCATTCTCTCCAGCATTACTTCGTATCTACATCATTACTCTGGACTGACTTCCTGATGATGACAATGGCAGACCATGCATGAGCAATGGTGCATGAGAGGTGCATGCGATAGGGTAACAATGCAGGAGCACAATTAGGAAACATTTGTCACCTCAAAACAGGAAGCACCTGAACAAAAACCTTCATGGCAGAATCGCCAGAGATTCATTTATTGAAAGCTTATGTTTTTCAATTGTTAGGGCTGAAGCTTTCGAAGTGTCTCCCAATTGCCATCAGGTCCACTCCCCTTATGATTGAAAGTAGGCAGTGGGCAGATCCACACCAATAGACAGTCTGCTGTTGGCTATAGATTCCAACCACTGCCTGCTGTCCATCACAAGGAGAGAGAATGCCTCGGTTTCCCCATCAGGCTCCACTCACTGTCAGCATCACTGGTTGCTAGGTGCATGTCGTCTGTGAAGTCAACAGCATCCTTGACGGTCAATGACAGGTGGGGAGGGAAGAGATAGCAGCAGAAAACATAGTGCCATGCTACATTGTTTACAGAGACAAGCATCCTGAGCTCTTATGCCCTGTACACATGACCGATTTTGCCATTGGAATAAACTCCGAAGGTTTCTCTGCTGGAACGCCGACAGAATTCCATTCAAGCGGTCTTGCCTACACGCGATTAAACCAAAGTCTGACCAAAGTCCGACCAAAGTCCAACCGTCCAGAATGAGGTGACGTACAGCACGTACGACGGCACTAGAAAAAGGAAGTTCAATAGCCAGTAGCCAATAGCTTCCATCTCGTACTTGCTTCAGAGCATGCGTAGTTTTTGGTCCGTCGGAACAGCATACAGACGATCGGTTTTCCCGATAGGAATTGATTCAGGAAATATTTAGAACATGTTCCATTTCTAGGTCCCTCAGAATTTTCAAAAAAAAAAGTCAGATGAGGCATACACACGATAGATGATGAAAAGACTTTTTCTGTCGGACATTCTGCTCATGTGTACACGGCATTAGAGTTGGTCTTTCAATTAATTTCAGTTTTCTTTTCTTTTTGAATTCGTTGAACTATCTGAATATGTCACATGTTTTGGTAAAACTACTAAAATTGGCAACAGGGCTTTTTGAATATGGCACAGGACCTTTTAAAGGGCAATACCAACAGAAAGTAGTGCAAAAGAGTTATTGAATTCCCCCATGGACGTTTAATTCTATAGGAAAAAATGCAAACATAAAGGCTCTCTGCTTTGTTGATATCAGCTCATATACCCTTCACTAGTGTCCCTTCATGTTCAAAGGAAGCCTGTCATGGGATAATCACGGTGACTGCTATTACTGACTTCGCCTTCCGAAAATACTGGCTGTCATGCTAATAATCTTGTTTAATTATTTATTCTACTGAAATATTGATCCAGAACAAATATGAAGGTGAGGACATCTGATTTTCCCCATCTGCACACTAGTTCAGTGATTTGATTTAGAGAGTTTCAAAGCAAAAATACTGTGAAAACTAGTCAGCTAGCATTTTAAGAGGAACGTTAGCACTAGCAGCACTGTATTTCCTGTATCACGGGTCTACTTTAGCAGAGGGGGTAAATGGATCCTTGTATAAAATCAGCAGCCTGTTGCTGATGGGCCCTGTGCTATTTTGCAAACTGTGCACAAGAGGACAGGCAAAAATATCTGGAAAGATTTAATGAATTACTCCTAATTTAGCGAACTATAAAAGCTAACTCCGCCTTTTGAACCATGTTACATCTGTATTTAGGGTGTAACATGTAATATGGTGCTAATGAGGCTCATCCTGCACAACCACAACATTCATTCACAGAGATCTATGAATGAATGAACTACAAGTCGTGTCTGTACTGCAGTAGATGGACATCTAGATCTTATTGGAATACGAGTTTGGTAATCATTACACTCATAGTCCACTGACACTTCCTTCAGCTCTCCAAATGAAAACCTGTACCTCAGTACACAATATAAAGCTAAGAAAGAGATTACTGGAACCAGGGATGGCACCTGCAATCCACTGATCACAGGTGCAATACTTTACAGGCTCCAATGAAAAAAAATAATAAATGCACATTTTCTTCATGCAGAAAAATATGCATGTATTATTTTTTCGAAAAGGTGAACTTAGCCTTTAAATGAAGATTTTCATATGGGATACAGTTAATCTGTGACTAGAAACAACATATTGGTGATAAAACGGAAGTGACCCAAATGTAGTCCTAAACAGGGATTTACCTAATAAGTTGGTCCTATGTATTTAAGTTTAAAGTGTATATCCAGGCAAAGCTTTTACTCTTAGTTTTAGAGAGTAGAAGGTTTACTGCTAGAATCAAGTTACTCTAGTATTCTGATGATCATGCCCTTTAGAGCACATTTGTATTATTTATGCATACAGTATGAAAAATGCATCAACACTACTCTGCAAAAGTTTTAGGCAGGTGTGAAAAAATGTTGCAAATGAAGTATGCTTCCAGAATAGAAATGTTAATAGTTTACTTTTATCAGTTCACAAAATGGAATGTAAATGAACAGAAGAAAAATCCAAATCAAATCAATATTTGGTTTAACCACCCTTTGCCTTCAAAACAGCAGCAGTTCTTCTAAGTACACTTGCACACAGTTTTTGGAGGAACTCGGCAGATAGTTCTCCAAGATGTTTGGAACAACCTAACCACAGATCTTCTGTGGATGTAGGCTGCCTCATGTAATCCCACAGAGACTCAATGATGTTGAGATCAGGGTTGAGTCGCTTAGCTTTGTTTCCACATCGGAGGTATGGCTTTTTCGCCACAATTCTTCCATGAATACCACTTCTGGCCAAACTTCTTCGGGCATTAAATGGGTGTACCTGAGTCTCATTGGCTTCCACCAGTTCTGTGCTGATAGCACTGCTGGACATCTTCCAGTGTCAAAGAGAAGTAAGCATGATTTGTCTTTAATATGCTGTATTTCCCTGGCTAATCACTGTGTCTACAGTCCTCAACATTGGCCATTTCTTTGTGTTTCTTCAAAAGATTTTGAAACCCCAGTCTGCTTTGAAATCTTTACCTGGTAGAGACCTTGCTGATGCAGTATAACTACCTTGTGGCTTGTTGATATGCTCAGTCTTGCCACGGTGTAAGACTGGTGACATGAAACTTCACAACCTTGCCTTAATAGTAGAGTTTGGCTGTTCCTCACCCAGTTTTAAGCACCCTACTGTCAGAGAATGCCTGTCTGACGTTTGGCTCCCAGAAATGTGCATGTGTGCGGAATTATTAGTAGAACAGCGAACAGGCGCACACATGCACACAGCAGTGCATGCTGGTGCCAGACGGGCTATTTAAGGATGCTCCTGCTCATGTTTAAGTGTTTCTTTTTTAATTAATTACTGTGTTTCAACTTACATATGAAATAGATGATTATTAGGTCCTGCTTAGTATAATTATTTAATCATATACCTGACTTTATTCCTACAAAATCCCTAACTTTGTTCAAGTCACACCAAATATTGATTTGATTTTGATTTCTCTTCTGTTCGCCCACGTTGCATTTTGTAAACCGTTAAAAAATAAACACATAAAATATATATTTTTTGAAAGCATTCTCACTTTACAGCATTTCTTCACACCTGCCCAAAATTTTTGAACAGTATTGTATAAAAGGAGCCTTTGGCATATAATGAATAAAACTGGTCCGACGGAAAGCCCGCTCGTGTGTAGGCTGGTCCGACAGACCAAATACGACACGAGGGCAGGGTATTGCATCTCGCGCTCACTGCAATAGGAAAAACAAATCTTCCTATTGCGGCGAGCGCGGGGCATACCAGGCCCTTAGGTCTGGTATGGATTATAAAGGGGAACCCCTACGCCGAAAAAACGGCGTGGGGCCCCCCCTAACATCCATACCAGACCCCGATCCGAGCACGCAGCCTGGTCGGTCAGGAAAGGGGGTGGGGACGAGCGAGCGCCCCCCCCCTCCTGAACCGTACCAGGCCGCATGCCCTCAACATGGGGGTGGGTGCTTTGGGGGAGGGGGGCGCCCCGCGCCCCCCCCCAAAGCACCTTGTCCCCATGTTGATGAGGACAAGGGCCTCTTCCCGACAACCCTGGCCGTTGGTTGTCGGGGTCTGCGGGCGGGGGCTTATCGGAATCTGGGAGCCCCCTTTAATAAGGGGGCCCCCAGATCCCGGCCCCCCACCCTATGTAAATGAGTATGGAGTACCCCTACCCATTTACCTAGGAAAAAAGTGTAAGTAATAAAACACACTACACAGGTTTTTAAAATATTTTATTAAACAGCTCTGGGGGGGGGGATCTTCCTCCGGCTTCGGGGGTCTTCTTCCGGCTTCGGGGGTCCCTCCGCTTCATCTTCTCCCGGCGTCCGGTTGGTTCTTCTCCGCTCTCCGGCCTCTTTTCCCGGTGTCGCAGGTCTTCGGCCGGCCCCTCCGCTGTCTTCATGTAGCTCTATTGCCAGCGGAGGTCCGGACTTCTTGGCTTCTTGGCTTCTTGGCTTCTCTTCTCTTCTCTTCCCCCAGATGTTGACACGACGCTCTCTCCGGCTGGACTGGTCTCTGAGTAGGGTTGCCACATCATCCCTTTAATCCAGGACACATATTAATTACACAGGTTCTGTGGCTGATTAAGGTGGTAATTAAACTCACTTGGTACCTTATCTGCATTAAATCAGCCTCAGAACCTGTGTAATTAATATGTGTCCTGGATTAAAGGGATGATGTGGCAACCCTATCTCTGAGGGCTGCGTTGTGACTTATATAGGCGGAGACCCCGCCCCCATATGATGTCACAGTCCTTGGGCATGCTGGGACTGTGACGTTTTAGGGGGCGTGGTCGACCACGCCCCCTAAAACGTCACAGTCCCAGCATGCCCAAGGACTGTGACATCATATGGGGGCGGGGTCTCCCCCTATATAAGTCACAACGCAGCCCTCAGAGACCAGTCCAGCCGGAGAGAGCGTCGTGTCAACATCTGGGGGAAGAGAAGAGAAGAGAAGCCAAGAAGCCAAGAAGCCAAGAAGTCCAGACCTCCGCTGGCAATAGAGCTACATGAAGACAGCGGAGGGGCCGGCCGAGGACCAGCGACACCGGGAAAAGAGGCCGGAGAGCGGAGAAGAACCAACCGGACACCGGGAGAAGATGAAGCGGAGGGACCCCCGAAGCCGGAAGAAGACCCCCGAAGCCGGAGGAAGATCCCCCCCCCGGAGCTGTTTAATAAAATATTTTAAAAACCTGTGTAGTGTGTTTTATTACTTACACTTTTTTCCTAGGTAAATGGGTAGGGGTACCATGTACCCCATACTCATTTACATAGGGTGGGGGGCCGGGATCTGGGGGCCCCCTTATTAAAGGGGGCTCCCAGATTCCGATAAGCCCCCGCCCGCAGACCCCGACAACCAACGGCCAGGGTTGTCGGGAAGAGGCCCTTGTCCTCATCAACATGGGGACAAGGTGCTTTGGGGGGGGCGCGGGGCGCCCCCCTCCCCCAAAGCACCCACCCCCCATGTTGAGGGCATGCGGCCTGGTACGGTTCAGGAGGGGGGGGCGCTCGCTCGTCCCCACCCCCTTTCCTGACCGACCAGGCTGCGTGCTCGGATCGGGGTCTGGTATGGATTTTAGGGGGGCCCCACGCCGTTTTTTCGGCGTAGAGGTTCCCCTTTATAATCCATACCAGACCTAAGGGCCTGGTATGCCCCGCGACGGGGCTCGCAAGGTGTCAATCTCGCCGATAAAAGCGGCAAGATTGACATCCTTTTCTAGTCCCGTCGCACCTGAGTCACGTTCAAAATGAACGGACTTGTCCGTGTGTGGGCAAGTCCGTTCATTCTGAAAGTCCGCCGGAACTCCGGCGAAAGTCCGTCGGAAAGACGGGCGGACTTAGCCCGCCGGAAAGTCCCGGCGTGTGTGGGCAAGTCCGTCCGTATTAAAGTCCGGCGCACCTGGCGGACAAAGTCCGTCGGAAAGTGTGCCGGACCAAGTAGGATAGAAAGTCCGATCGTGTGTACGCGGCATAACACTTATTCTTCTAGGTTCTCAAGGGCTATCTTGTCATCACTGTCCCAGTGTACTGCTATAGCTTGTTCTTCTTCGCAAGCATCACCCTGGGCATCTTTGGAACTGTAAAACTGTAAGACATTGTTAATATTAATAATAGCAATGGGTCTGCAGTATTCCTGTCCACATTCTTCGCTAGACATGTATGTGTGAGGTGTCCAGATCATCCAGTATATGGAGAAGTATAATGTTGCCTGTGTTTTCAGCTAGTGGCTTCAGCTCCTGTTTTTTCCCTCCCAAAGTTTTGCCTGGCCTATATCCAAGTGTGGCCCCCAGCACTTTCGCATGCTGATCTCTGCTATTTTAACTGTAAGTGGATACTTTTACTATTTAAAGATCATAAGATACTAAGGCATCCATGAGCCCTTGCTGTTTTCTCTCATGTAGTGCTACCCCCAAAGGAGCTACGTGGTATGATGGGTCCTCTGTTCTCTGCCATGACTCTGTTAGGTGGTGCACACAGACATTATCAGGGCTCAGTCCAAACGCTCTTTGGTGTGGACACATACCCCACAGGCAGAAAGTGCACACTCTCTGGATCCCTGCACTAGACTGCCCCAATCCCCGGTCAACTGGCTGGGAAAATAACTGTGCTCTCATCCTCTTGCTGTAGGGTAGTCTTGGTAGAGAAGTTTTGCAGTCATTCACCTCCTAGAACAGTGCTCCCCACCAAAACTACACGACCCATGATTTTAAGTGGCTGTATAGCAAATTATTTTGTAGTGAATAAGATCAATTGTATTTTTTAAAATTTTTCCAGTAATGTAGACTACTTCTATACCTTAAATGTCCTATGTATTCTCAGTTTTTATTTCACAAAAAGTTTATTGGATTTTTTCAGCAAGTGGACAGATCATACATGGTTATAAAAAGGGAATTGCCATATTTTCATTGGGAGAAAGACTATGAGACTATACAAAGGAAAACGGGAGGATGAAGAAAGAAGAAAGGTCGCCAAGAAGAGAAAAGGCTGAATCAGAGCAAGGGGGAGAGGTGAAAGGAATGGGCAAAGGGAGAGAGGGTTAGGATTAGAAAGTCCTGTGGAGCCCAAACCCAGCAGTGTCCATTGGGATCCAGGTGATTTGTCAGATCGATAAAAGGGTATTTTCAAGGTGTAGGTGTCTGTTATAGTCCAGCCATGGGCCCCAAATCTGTATGTAAGAGGGCTTCCTGTGGGTTGCGGGCTAGGTTTACATACAAGACCCACCGGAGCAAGTTATAAATTTGCACCCAAAAGTAAATCGCCTTGGGGCATGTCCACCAAATGTGGAAGACATTTCCACAGTCAGTGCAACCTCAGAAGCAAGGGGGAGAGGCAGCGGGGACAAATTCAGAGTTACGGAGGGGGGGTTATATACCATAGCGAGATCCCTTATAGCTGTTTTCTTGGCCGAGGATATATAGGAAGCATTTGGAAGATGTCAGCCAGATGTTGTTCCACTCGGCTTGTTCAAGGCCTTTGCCCAGGTCTTTTTCCCATTTATTCATATAGGGAAGTTTGTTAGGGCTCATGGAGTCCATAATGGACGTTTAAAGGGCCGACACTAAACAATAGTTTTTGAGAGCGGATTCTGCCATCGCCGGCTTTCAGAAAACCTCTGGGATGCATAAGGTGGCTGCATTTGCTGATGACTTGATCTTTTTCCTAATGGACCCGCTGACCTCCCTTCCGAAACTCCTTCAGTCCCTAAAGGAATACGGTGCCCTCTCTTTCTTCTGAATTAATCTATCCAAATCGTCCGCGTTGAACATCACGGGGGGGAAAAACCTGATCACGTCACTTCGCTTGGTGTTCCCCTTCCACTGAGCAACTGACTCGATTCGCTACCTGGGTGTGGATATCAGCCACCAACCCCTCCGCTCTTTACTCTGCGAACTTCTTACCCTTACTTACGCGCCTCAAAATAGATTTTCTCCATTGGCACTCACTCACGTTAACGTGGTTTGGCCGTTGCAATGCCCTCAAGATGACGCTACTGCTCAGGGTGCTATACTTGTTGCAAGCACTTCCCATTCGCCTCCCTCCAGTGTTTTTTAAAAGGGTGAACTCACTGTTCAGAGATACACCCCACTGAAAGCTCTATGGTACTCCAAGGTAAACGAATTGAGAGACATGAAAGATCTCACTGCCACCTTGCATGACGGGGAGGAGACCTTCCGAGAGACCTGGCGACCCTTTGTGTACACTGAAGCATATTTACAGGAGATGGCACATACGAGTTACCCCCTCCGAACCCGTCCTACTTCCCGGGCGAGGGGCCTCCTAAGCTCTTTCTTTCTCTCCCTTCATCCCCTCACACCCATTCTTCTCCGCACTGGGACTCCTACTCTCAACCTCTACCCCCCACTGCAGCTGTTCCCCCCGCCCTACACCACCCTCTTTTTAGTTACCATTTGGAAACCCAGTGATGGGATATGCCTTTCAGATATGCTATATATCCTGATTTATTCTTTGCTTTCATGTTGCCCCATCTCTGGGCTGATTTTGGCCCCAGGGGAGTACTATCCTTCGTTACGTTACCTGGAAAATTCCAAGCCAAGATACCTCATTCTACCCTATATTACATATTTTATTATAGTTTATCTAAATTTTTCTTTTCCAATGATTTTTATTGAAGATTATAAAATAACATTTACAAAATATAATATACATGACTCATACATCATGAAGTTGTATAGTAATAAAGGAAAAAGGGGAAAGGGATAAAAGGAGGGGGAAGGCGTATCTCAGCTTAAGTTTCCTGTGGGAATCCTATAAATATACCATACTATGCCTTGTTGCCTTTCATATTATAATGCAGGTGCGCCTGCCCGCCTAGGTTAGGCCAGCCAGGCACCCCTCGCCCGCATAGGCATCCAAAGCAAATACCATGCACTATTAACTTGGGTTCGTATTGTTTTAATTGTAGTTATACATCAATTCAACCGTGTATCATCCACTTCTCCATCTTGTGTGGAAAGAGGGTGTGACGCCGAGACCCGACCACCCACCCCAATCGGGGGCTCCACTGTGGACGGGGGGGTCTCCGCCCCACATCCCTCCCCCTCCATCACTCGCCCTTCAGCAATCATCGCATCTGTTACGATGACCACCATTTTGAATAGGAAGTCCCACAAGGTGTGTTAGGGAAGGGGGGAAGAAAAAAAAAAAAAGAATAGAAATAATAAGGAAGAGTGAGAGAAGAAAGGAAAAAAAAAAGAGTTGGGAAAAAAGTTCGGGTTGAGTGCACCCCTAGAGGTCCCTTTCAGGAATCGTTAGTTGTCAAAACCTGTCGATAAGTAGGATAACCATGGTTCCCAAATTCTATCAAAAGCCCCCTGTTTATCTAGAAGAGATGCCGAGAGGCGTTCATTGATCATGATCCATGTCAATTTCGCTTTCACCCTGTCAAAAGGGATTAGGGGCCTTCTCCAGGATCCTGCTATCGTTATTCTGGATGCAGTGAAGATAAAGGATATGAGCTTCCTGGTGTGACCAGGTATTCCCTCTATTTGATCTCCTAGTAGTGCTTGTTGTGGGGATTTGGGAAGGTTTACTTGGGTCAGTGAGTATATAAAGTTATAGATGCGTATCCAAAAGCGTTTGACCTTAGAGCAGGTCCACCAAATATGGTATATTGTACCTTCTTTGCCGCATCCTCTGAAGCACATAGGAGAGGCACCAGCGACATATGTTGCGATTCTCGCCGGGACCATGTACCACCTTAATAAAACCTTATAGTTTGCTTCTATCAGAGAAGTATTAATGTAACCTTTTGAAGCTAGCTGTGCCATTTTATACCATCTATCAGTTTCCATCGTCACCTCCATGTCCCCTTCCCATCTCAACATATAGGGTAATTTCTCCGTTTTGGAAATCAAGATACTATAAATTAGTGATATATGGCCTCTATGTTTGTCATAGGACTTGCATAGATATTCCATTGGAGTGGCAGACAAAATGTCGGTTTTGCGTTGTAAAGTATGCAAAAAGTGGACTATCTGGAGGTAACGATAGGATTCAGTGTGAGGAAGTTGATACTTTTCTATTAAGGTTTGTTTCGGTATTATACCTCTGTGGTCACACATGTCCGCTATGCGTATCAGTCCCTTATTAGTCCACCATGATAGGTTTTGAGGATTAAGACCCGGGGTGAAATCTGGGTTTCCCACCAAGGGGGCCATGGGAGAATGTGTTGAACGGAAAGTGAATGATTTTTGTAGTCTATCCCACATACTCATTGAAAATGATAATGTGGGGCACATTAGGGTTGGTCTGTCTTTCATGTTAAGCCACAACATGTGGCTGATAGGCTTTGTGGGATAAGGAGCTGATTCCATTTTCATCCAGGTCGGAGCTGGAGCCCCCGAATGGGAGCGAATTAACTGGGCCAGTTGGGCTGCCTAAAAATATTTATTCAAGTTAGGAAAGCCCAGGCCTCCTTTTGTTTTAGGGGTGTGAAGGGTTAGCTTATTCACCCTGGGTCTTGTGTTTCCCCAAATGAACTTCATTATTTTTTGCTGAAGTGTTTCAAGATCAGATCTATTGATGGCAATCGGGAGAGTCCTAAACAAGTACAACAATCTTGGCAAAAGATTCATTTTTATGGAGTACAGTCTGCCGAACCATGACGGAGGGCTAACAGCCCATCTGGATAAATCTGTGGTTAGTTTTCCATACAGGGGAGGATAATTGGCTTTATAGAGTGTCTGTAATGTGGGGGTTAGAAATATTCCTAGATATGGGAGTCTATCCTTCTGCCATTTAAACTGGAATGACGTTTGGAGTTGTTGAACCGTCTGTTGTTCTATGGAGATATTTAAGGCCTCGGATTTAGAGTGATTAATCGTGAGACCCGAGAATACCGAAAAACGTCGTAGTGTCTGAAATAGGTTGGGAAGGGATGTGATCGGAGAGGAAATAAACATCAGGATATCATCGGCGAACAGAGAGCACTTTTGTTCGCCATCTCCGCATTGAATACCTTTTATATCTTGGCTCTGTCTTATTTTGATTGCTAAGGGTTCTAATGCCAAAATAAATAAGATTGGTGACAAGGGGCATCCTTGCCTCGTTCCCCTGTGTATATGTATTTTATGTGATTTGTAACCTTTAATCTGAATTCTAGCCGTAGGTGCATTATATAGTGATTGCAGGATTGTTAGAAAATGAGGCCCAAACCCATACCTCCGTAGCACGTAATAGATGTATTCCCATGTTACCGAGTCAAACGCCTTGCAAAGATCCAATGAAAGAAGCATACCCTTCCGTTTCCCAAGATTATCCCAGTTGGAGTTGATTGCGGCTATAATATCTATCGCCCGTCGGGTTTGATCTGGGGCCTGGCGGCCGGGGACGAATCCCACCTGATCTGGGTGGATATATTTGGCTAAGAAAGCGTTCATTCTGGTCGCTAACACTTTTGTCATCAATTTGAGATCCACGTTGATTAGTGATATAGGGCGATAATTGGCGGGGTCTCCATGATCTTTCCCCGGTTTAGGGAGTACTTGTATAAGGGCCTCATTTTCGTGTGCGCTTAGTGTGTCACCTTTTCGTATTGCATTAAAAAAGGAACATAGATGAGGGGTCAATATGGCTGCAAATTTCCTGTAATAATGACCCGTAAATCCGTCTGGGCCGGGTGCTTTTGAAGGATTCAGGCTTTTGATAGCTGCCAAGATTTCCCCCTCATTGAAATCTGCTTCCATTAATTCTACATGTTCTTGTGCAATTTGTGGTAATGAAATGTCGTGGAAGAATTCGTCTGCTCTGGGTGTAGAAAATGTGTTGGGTTTATTATAGAGTTTGGTGAAGAATCTCGAAAATTCTTGTATGATCATTTGGGGATTTTGGGTGGGTTTCCCATCTTTCGTCCGAAGTCTCGGCATAGCAGAATTGAATGGGCGGGGGGTGAGTTTTCTTGCCAATAGTGTGGTAGGTTTATCTCCCCTGGTATAGTAGCGATGCCTAGACCAGCGGAGGTACTTTTCAGCCTTGGTTGTGAGACTAAAATTTAGTGCCGATCGCGCTTCATCTATTTTATGACGTAGGTCTAATTGTGGGTTAGCTTTTTGTTCTTGGACTATCTTATGTAATTCATCTTCCTGTTGTTGTATTTTCTGCCTATTGGCACGTTTATTTCTGGAGGCTATTTGGATCAACTTACCACGGATAGTAGCTTTATGCGCTGCCCAATTTATACCGGGGGAGGTGGCGCTAGGATGGTTATCTATAAAGTATTGTCGGAGGTCTTTTTCTACCTCAGTGTATATTAGGGGGTCATTAAGTAGTGAGGCGTTAAGCCGCCAGGTTGAGGGTTGTGGTCTCATCCATAGGTCTGATAATGTTAATAATACAGGTGAATGATCTGACCATGAGCTGGGAATTATTTCAGTAGAGGTGATTGACGGCAATAGTGAGGATTGTGTGAGTAAATGGTCTATACGGGAGTATGTTTTATGGACTTGGGAGTAATATGTAAAATCTCTGGTTGTGGGGTGAAAGTCTCTCCATACATCCACTAAATCATGGGAATATAGTGCCTGGGCTAGTTTAACCCCTTGTTTAGGGATATGTTTCACTACAGGTTTGTGTACATTTGACCTATCTAAAATTTGATCTAAGGAGACATTGCTGTCTCCACCTAGTATTAATTTGCCTTGTATGTGTGGGAGCAAAATTTTCAACATATTTTCAAAAAATGTCACCTGGCCCGTATTAGGTGCGTAATAAGATACGAGTGTAAGAGCACTATCATTGACTTTCCCCACGACCATGATGTATCTCCCTTCCTTATCTTTGATAACCTTATTGGGGGTAAATGGGACTCTTTTTGCAATACATATTGCCACCCCTCTCTTTTTATCTGGGCCATTCGATAAATAGAAGGTGGGAAATCTAGGGTTTAAATATCTGGGAGCTGAGGAGCGTGAGAAATGTGTTTCTTGGAGGAATAGAAAATCTATTCCTAAGCTGTGATAATTTTGGAAAGCTTTGGCTCTTTTTGTAGGGGAATTAAAGCCTTGGACGTTGTGTGTTAAAATGCGGGTATAAGATTTATGGGTTAACGTACTCATCATTATGGTCTGACAGACTGCACTTGCCTGTTGTAGTTGCTAGCCATCTCCGTCTGAGCGAACTTATTTCGATCTGGGTCTTCATCATTTTTCGTTTGTAGGGGTGCACTCCGGGCAAAAAAAAAAGGGAAAAGAAGAGAGAGAGAGAAAGTGAGAAAACAATGTTGGGGTAAGATGAACTGGACCACTGTCCACCCTTCCCCCTGGAAATCAAGTGCTTAGACATCATATGTAAACCTGAGAACTTATACAACCTGGTCCAGGAGAACAAAGTCTCCGTCTTAGAAAGCGAGGTTGTCGCCACCCAACTGATGGCGGCAAGCTCGCAGGGAAGTGGCATGCGGTTCCGCCCCGACCCTTCTGTATAGAATATCGTTCTATGAGGAGGGAATCCTAGCGTATCTAGAAAACTTAAATGCTGTGAGAACTGAAGTCTCGTCAAGTTAAATTTAAACAAACTGGGGAGTCCATTTCAAGTAACCTGTAAGGCCTACATCTTATACTGATATCTATTAATAGTGCATTTCAAATTACTCAATAACGAATTCTGGAGAGGAGGTTAAGTCCCTCCAAGATTGTGGAAGTCTCATTAATGCTATAAAGATGTGTTAAACTGGCTCAACCGTAGCCAACCTTTTGGAAGTTCTATGTCCCTGAGTGGGGACCGTGCAGTGGTACCATCCATCACTGCATGTACAGAGGGGAAAAAAGAAAATACTTCTCAGCAGGGTGT
This sequence comes from Lithobates clamitans, assembly GCA_037952925.1. NCBI lineage: Eukaryota > Metazoa > Chordata > Amphibia > Anura > Ranidae > Lithobates > Lithobates clamitans. The sequence continues at coordinate 3,773,614 of JBBGZY010000240.1, read as the reverse complement.
TTGTTCTCGTCATCCGTCTGGATCTGTTGCTGGACGTCGTTGTCTCGAGGAGTGGCGTGGGCGTTGTTGCTCCCAAAGCGGTGAAACCGGACGATCCCATTCTGGTCTGGATTTCGGGGGTAAGGGTTCTCTGGAAATTATGCCTAGTCCCATAAGGATGTCTTCTCCGTCCGAGAAGTTAGCAAAAGAATGCGTCTTTCCCTTGAAGGTAAATGAGAGGCGGAAAGGAAATGACCATCTATACTTAATTTGGCGGTTGGTAAGCTGCACCAATAGTGGCTTTAGGGCCCGTCTCTTTTGGATAGTCATTTGTGAGATATCCGCGAAGATCTGTATGGGATGCCCCAAAAGGATGATTTCATTCTTGCCCCGGGCTGCAGTCATTATTTGCTCCTTGATTTTGTAATAATGCGGGTTGACTATCACATCCCTTGGGGGGCCGTCTGGTCTTGGGGCTGTCAGTGCCCTATGGACTCTATCAATTTCCATGTGGTGAGGCGTGATGTCTGGGATCAGATCTTGCATTAGTGTATGTACTACATCTTCCAAATCCGTCACTATTTCTGGAAGTCCGCGTATGCGGAAGTTATAGCGCCTGGATCTATTTTCCTGATCTTCGATTTTGGCGTTGGCGTCATCTAATTGTTCCTGTAGTGAGGATATCATATGTGAGTTTTGGTTAACTCTCCGCACTGTGCCATCCATTTTGGATTCAATGTGATCCAGTCTTTCTCCTATGTCATTAAAATCATGCTTCATTTCGGCAGTGATTGCTTGGCAGGCTTTAGTTAATTCTTGTTGCAATAGTGCTGAAAAGCGAGCAAGGAGGACAGTGTCTCCTGAGTATGGAGCTGGAGGTGGGGGAGGCTGCTCACTAGCTGTGCTGTTTTGGCTCATGGCGAGTTCAGCCATTTCAGCCATGTTCCTCTCCATGGATGAGGCTGGGGAGATAGCTCCATCTATCCCCTCTCCCTGGTAAGTGTGGGAGGGGGATAGAGAGCAATGTGGGGACTCACCCTTCTGCGATCTTGATATGTCTTCCTGTGATTGGGAAGAGAAGGGGTCCCGTGTGCCCTCCGTGTCAGCAGCCGCAGTGTGTGGAGTGGAGGCTCTTTGTGCAGGGGGGGATTGGTTGTTCTGGGCCCCGCTCACCTGCTTTGCAGCGTTTGTCTCTGTCCTCCGGTTAGTCGCCATCTTGGAAGGGGGGGTCCGTGCAGCGTCGTTCCCCGAACGGAACGAATAACTGGATGTTGGGGGTTTTTTCTTCGCTGTGCCCCCTCCTCTGCGATTCATCTCCTGATCCCCTATAAGGCTGCTCGTTGTGTGGCTTCCCTCTGGCTTATTTTAGCTTAGAAAGGCCGGCGGCATGCGGAGCAGGTCAGATCATGTCCGCTCCCGTGCCCGCGCGCATGCGCACTCGTTTATCTAAATTTTTCACTCAATGAAGCATATATGCCTTGTCCATTGATATAAATGTTTGTTAGACACCCTAGTGTGGCACGTTGAGCACTTTACGCACTTAAGTGTATGCTGTTATGGCCACATACTCTGTACAACGCTGAGCATATTGTCTTCAGTCTCGGCCTCCTATTACCTTTCTACCGGGTATTTACTTGAGATACTGTACATACTGTTTCTTTTGACTGTTGCATGTAACTTTCTTTGGCTAATAAAGGAATTACAAAAAAAAAAAAAACAATAGTTTTTGGTTTATGGCTACAGCAATACATGGACATAGGGGAATCAATCAGCCATGATAACTACAAACTGCAGCATATATTACTCACATTGATAGTGTTGGTTTAGTAGGTTTATAGTTTGTTCAGCTTTATTTTAGGCATGTTGTTACAAGATTGTTTGGTGATTTGTTTTTATAGTTTTTAAATTACTAGTTCATTTTCATGCAATTGGGTACAATAATAAACACTACAGAAGAATTAAGTCAATGAGGCTGGTTTACTATGGTTATGGTAAATGCACCAGTGACTTGCTACCGGTAACTTGTAATGATCAAAACATACAATACTTGGGATTTACTTTTTGAAAGCAGAAGACCTGTAGAATAAAATATAGCTGTTGCTATTTTTTTATGTTGCACATTTCCAGAAAAAAATATAATAAAATTAATTTTAGTGCAATCACACACAGTATAATACAAATTTGTGTGTGTTATATAAAATATGAGGTTGCATTGAGTAAATAGAAACCAAACATGTCAAGTCTTAAAATTGCATGCACCCATGACATTGCAAAAAACAATGGTACCCAAAAATTCTGCATAGGTGACGCTTTAAAAGACTTTACAGCAAAACAGTTTAGAGTTAAAGCAAAACTTTTTTTTTTGATTGGGTAAGGGAAGATTACAACCTTTTTTTGCAATTTGTGGCCCATTGGGGAGATTTATCTTTGGGATTTTCTTTTACTTTACTTTCACTTTCAATAATAATGGTAAACAGGACAAATAGAGAGGGTGAATCTCCCTAACTGGGGCAGAGGTAGCAATAAAACAGGTGTTCTAATCCCTCTTCACTCTATTCAAAACTAAAAAAAAAAGTTTTGCTTTTAGCTATACTTTAGATACTTCCTGCCCACCATATTGTCAAATACAGCCTGGTCATGGTTCTCCAGTTTTGGGAGGCCGTCCAGGGACATCCTCCCAGGCATGCACCCCTTGGCACGTGCAGCAGCGACTGTGAGTGGCCCAAGTATCATGTGATCGATGTGACCAATCACAGCGATCACATGATAACATGTAGATTAAACTAAAGAGTGAAAAACAATGTAGTGTCAAGCTACACAATCACAGTAGTGCAAGAGAACAATAAAAATTATTATTCAAAAGTGTCCGTGAAATCAAAAATAATTGTCCATCATAAATATATTCAAATATCAAGAAAGAATCAATTGTGAAAAATAGTGCAACTCTTTATAAAGTGGAAAGATTTTTTTGAACACCGTAGATCCTTCACCAAAGTGCACAAGTGCCAATCCACACCCTTATAGAATGAGGCTAACCAATTGTAGATTTCAATCGCATGTGTGATTAAATCACTTTAAGCTTTATGCAGATGATCAACCCAATCTCCACGCAGATATCCTCAGATTCAAATAGATGACAGCTCTCAGGTTGTAGATTTCAATCGCATGTGTGATTACATTGCTTTAAGCTTTATGCAGATGATCAATCCAATCTCCACTCTGATCTCCTTAGATTCAAATGGATGACAGCTCTCTCCACGTGTAGAGATAAAATTAACACAAAGCCTCCAATAGTGTAAAAACCTCTTGGGCAACAATTTTAATGAAAAAGTAGTGCTCTTACATCACAAATAAAAACAAATCGCCTTTGGTATATGCTAGTTACATGCCGGGTGCCTGTGTGCTGCGTCTCCAACCCCGCCTCGCTTGAACTCGCAGATAACACTCTCAGCGTTAAGATTCAGTTGCTGTGTAGCCACGCCCCTAACATGTTTTGTTACTTCCAACTTGATCACAGTTCCCCTGTGATCAAGTTGAAAGTAACGAAACATGTTAGGATCACTTTCACTTTAGAGTCAGGAGCCAGCTGAACAAAACAGGCAAAAGCTGATGGCTGCTATGACTGTGGTGCTTGACTATTTCACGCCCTAGGCCAGACTAACACACTCCCCCTGGCCTGGCGATGGTGGGGTGAGGGTGGGGTTAGGCACTAGTCTTGCCCAGGGCATGTGTGACTACAACAGGGAACAGGGTCAGACATAGCAGGCTCACCGGGCAGGATAGTTTTGCCTATGTCCGGAGACCTGATAATGCCCACCTCCTCAGCTGTGCCTGCCTCATCTGGATCCCCACTGTCCTCCTCTGTCTCCTCAGCTGTGCCTGCCTCGTCCGGCTCCCCACTGTCCTCCTCTGCCTCCTCAGCTGCGCCCGCCTCGTCCAGCATCCCACTGTCCTCCTCCGCCTCCTCAGCTGTGCCCACCTCGTGCGGCTCTCCACTGTCCTCCTCCGCCTCCTCAGCTGTGACCGCCAGACATTCTTCAGTCCCTCGTGTTCCAAGCTCGAGGGGAAGTCAGTGGCCATGGCTGCACCCCCTAGGCAGCAGTGCGCCCTAGGCGGCTACCTAGTTTGCCTAGCGGGAGCACTGGCCTTGTGCCTAACCCTTCACTCTTTGGATGTACAGTATATAGCATGTCCAAGGAGCTGAACTAGTTACAGAGTAGCTGACTAACAATTTTACACTGGGCTTTGGCTTGCACAGCATAGGCTGTGTACCCCATACTCATTTACATAGGGTGGGGGGCCAGGATCTGGGGGCCCCCTTATTAAAGGGGGCTCCCAGATTCCGATAAGCCCCCGCCCGCAGACCCCGACAACCAACGGCCAGGGTTGTCGGGAAGAGGCCCTTGTCCTCATCAACATGGGGACAAGGTGCTTTGGGGGGGGGCGCGGGGCGCCCCCCCTCCCCCAAAGCACCCACCCCCCATGTTGAGGGCATGCGGCCTGGTACGGTTCAGGAGGGGGGGGGCGCTCGCTCGTCCCCACCCCCTTTCCTGACCGACCAGGCTGCGTGCTCGGATCGGGGTCTGGTATGGATTTTAGGGGGGGCCCCACGCCGTTTCTTCGGCGTAGGGGTTCCCCTTTATAATCCATACCAGACCTAAGGGCCTGGTATGCCCCGCGACGGGGCTCGCAAGGTGTCAATCTCGCCGATAAAAGCGGCAAGATTGACATCCTTTTCTAGTCCCGTCGCACCTGAGTCACGTTCAAAATGAACGGACTTGTCCGTGTGTGGGCAAGTCCGTTCATTCTGAAAGTCCGCCGGAACTCCGGCGAAAGTCCGTCGGAAAGACGGGCGGACTTAGCCCGCCGGAAAGTCCCGGCGTGTGTGGGCAAGTCCGTCCGTATTAAAGTCCGGCGCACCTGGCGGACAAAGTCCGTCGGAAAGTGTGCCGGACCAAGTAGGATAGAAAGTCCGATCGTGTGTACGCGGCATAACACTTATTCTTCTAGGTTCTCAAGGGCTATCTTGTCATCACTGTCCCAGTGTACTGCTATAGCTTGTTCTTCTTCGCAAGCATCACCCTGGGCATCTTTGGAACTGTAAAACTGTAAAACATTGTTAATATTAATAATAGCAATGGGTCTGCAGTATTCCTGTCCACATTCTTCGCTAGACATGTATGTGTGAGGTGTCCAGATCATCCAGTATATGGAGAAGTATAATGTTGCCTGTGTTTTCAGCTAGTGGCTTCAGCTCCTGTTTTTTCCCTCCCAAAGTTTTGCCTGGCCTATATCCAAGTGTGGCCCCCAGCACTTTCGCATGCTGATCTCTGCTATTTTAACTGTAAGTGGATACTTTTACTATTTAAAGATCATAAGATACTAAGGCATCCATGAGCCCTTGCTGTTTTTTCTCATGTAGTGCTACCCCCAAAGGAGCTACGTGGTATGATGGGTCCTCTGTTCTCTGCCATGACTCTGTTAGGTGGTGCACACAGACATTATCAGGGCTCAGTCCAAACGCTCTTTGGTGTGGATACATACCCCACAGGCAGAAAGTGCACACTCTCTGGATCCCTGCACTAGACTGCCCCAATCCCCGGTCAACTGGCTGGGAAAATAACTGTGCTCTCATCCTCTTGCTGTAGGGTAGTCTTGGTAGAGAAGTTTTGCAGTCATTCACCTCCTAGAACAGTGCTCCCCACCAAAACTACACGACCCATGATTTTAAATGGCTGTATAGCAAATTATTTTGTAGTGAATAAGATCAATTGTATTTTTTAAAAATTTTCCAGTAATGTAGACTACTTCTATACCTTAAATGTCCTATGTATTCTCAGTTTTTATTTCACAAAAAGTTTATTGGATTTTTTCAGCAAGTGGACAGATCATACATGGTTATAAAAAGGGAATTGCCATATTTTCATTGGGAGAAAGACTATGAGACTATACAAAGGAAAACGGGAGGATGAAGAAAGAAGAAAGAAGAGAAAAGGCTGAATCAGAGCAAGGGGGAGAGGTGAAAGGAATGGGCAAAGGGAGAGAGGGTTAGGATTAGAAAGTCCTGTGGAGCCCAAACCCAGCAGTGTCCATTGGGATCCAGGTGATTTGTCAGATCGATAAAAGGGTATTTTCAAGGTGTAGGTGTCTGTTATAGTCCAGCCATGGGCCCCAAATCTGTATGTAAGAGGGCTTCCTGTGGGTTGCGGGCTAGGTTTACATACAAGACCCACCGGAGCAAGTTATAAATTTGCACCCAAAAGTAAATCGCCTTGGGGCATGTCCACCAAATGTGGAAGACATTTCCACAGTCAGTGCAACCTCAGAAGCAAGGGGGAGAGGCAGCGGGGACAAATTCAGAGTTACGGAGGGGGGGTTATATACCATAGCGAGATCCCTTATAGCTGTTTTCTTGGCCGAGGATATATAGGAAGCATTTGGAAGATGTCAGCCAGATGTTGTTCCACTCGGCTTGTTCAAGGCCTTTGCCCAGGTCTTTTTCCCATTTATTCATATAGGGAAGTTTGTTAGGGCTCATGGAGTCCATAATGGACGTTTAAAGGGCCGACACTAAACAATAGTTTTTGAGAGCGGATTCTGCCATCGCCGGCTTTCAGAAAACCTCTGGGATGCATAAGGTGGCTGCATTTGCTGATGACTTGATCTTTTTCCTAATGGACCCGCTGACCTCCCTTCCGAAACTCCTTCAGTCCCTAAAGGAATACGGTGCCCTCTCTTTCTTCTGAATTAATCTATCCAAATTGTCCGCGTTGAACATCACGGGGGGGGAAAAACCTGATCACGTCACTTCGCTTGGTGTTCCCCTTCCACTGAGCAACTGACTCGATTCGCTACCTGGGTGTGGATATCAGCCACCAACCCCTCCACTCTTTACTCTGCGAACTTCTTACCCTTACTTACGCGCCTCAAAATAGATTTTCTCCATTGGCACTCACTCACGTTAACGTGGTTTGGCCGTTGCAATGCCCTCAAGATGACGCTACTGCCCAGGGTGCTATACTTGTTGCAAGCACTTCCCATTCACCTCCCTCCAGTGTTTTTTAAAAGGGTGAACTCACTGTTCAGAGATACACCCCACTGAAAGCTCTATGGTACTCCAAGGTGAACGAATTGAGAGACATGAAAGATCTCACTGCCACCTTGCATGACGGGGAGGAGACCTTCCGAGAGACCTGGCGACCCTTTGTGTACACTGAAGCATATTTACAGGAGATGGCACATACGAGTTACCCCCTCCGAACCCGTCCTACTTCCCGGGCGAGGGGCCTCCTAAGCTCTTTCTTTCTCTCCCTTCATCCCCTCACACCCATTCTCCTCCGCACTGGGACTCCTACTCTCAACCTCTACCCCCCACTGCAGCTGTTCCCCCCGCCCTACACCACCCTCTTTTTAGTTACCATTTGGAAACCCAGTGATGGGATATGCCTTTCAGATATGCTATATATCCTGATTTATTCTTTGCTTTCATGTTGCCCCATCTCTGGGCTGATTTAGGCCCCAGGGGAGTACTATCCTTCGTTACGTTACCTGGAAAATTCCAAGCCAAAATATTACATATTTTATTATAGTTTATCTAAATTTTTCACTCAATTAAGCATATATGCCTTGTCCATTGATATAAATGTTTGTTAGACACCCTAGTGTGGCGCGTTGAGCACTTTACGCACTTAAGTGTATGCTGTTATGGCCACATACTCTGTACAACGCTGAGCATATTGTCTTCAGTCTCGGCCTCCTATTACCTTTCTACCGGGTATTTACTTGAGATACTGTACATACTGTTTCTTTTGACTGTTGCATGTAACTTTCTTTGGCTAATAAAGGAATTACAAAAAAAAAAAAAACAATAGTTTTTGGTTTATGGCTACAGCAATACATGGACATAGGGGAATCAATCAGCCATGATAACTACAAACTGCAGCATATATTACTCACATTGATAGTGTTGGTTTAGTAGGTTTATAGTTTGTTCAGCTTTATTTTAGGCATGTTGTTACAAGATTGTTTGGTGATTTGTTTTTATAGTTTTTAAATTACTAGTTCATTTTCATGCAATTGGGTACAATAATAAACACTGCAGAAGAATTAAGTCAATGAGGCTGGTTTACTATGGTTATGGTAAATGCACCAGTGACTTGCTACCGGTAACTTGTAATGATCAAAACATACAATACTTGGGATTTACTTTTTGAAAGCAGAAGACCTGTAGAATAAAATATAGCTGTTGCTATTTTTTTATGTTGCACATTTCCAGAAAAAAATATAATAAAATTAATTTTAGTGCAATCACACACAGTATAATACAAATTTGTGTGTGTTATATAAAATATGAGGTTGCATTGAGTAAATAGAAACCAAACATGTCAAGTCTTAAAATTGCATGCACCCATGACATTGCAAAAAACAGTGGTACCCAAAAATTCTGCATAGGTGACGCTTTAAAAGACTTTACAGCAAAACAGTTTAGAGTTAAAGCAAAACTTTTTTTTTTGATTGGGTAAGGGAAGATTACAACCTTTTTTTGCAATTTGTGGCCCATTGGGGAGATTTATCTTTGGGATTTTCTTTTACTTTACTTTCACTTTCAATAATAATGGTAAACAGGACAAATAGAGAGGGTGAATCTCCCTAACTGGGGCAGAGGTAGCAATAAAACAGGTGTTCTAATCCCTCTTCACTCTATTCAAAACTAAAAAAAAAAGTTTTGCTTTTAGCTATACTTTAGATACTTCCTGCCCACCATATTGTCAAATACAGCCTGGTCATGGTTCTCCAGTTTTGGGAGGCCGTCCAGGGACATCCTCCCAGGCATGCACCCCTTGGCACGTGCAGCAGCGACTGTGAGTGGCCCAAGTATCATGTGATCGATGTGACCAATCACAGCGATCACATGATAACATGTAGATTAAACTAAAGAGTGAAAAACAATGTAGTGTCAAGCTACACAATCACAGTAGTGCAAGAGAACAATAAAAATTATTATTCAAAAGTGTCCGTGAAATCAAAAATAATTGTCCATCATAAATATATTCAAATATCAAGAAAGAATCAATTGTGAAAAATAGTGCAACTCTTTATAAAGTGGAAAGATTTTTTTGAACACCGTAGATCCTTCACCAAAGTGCACAAGTGCCAATCCACACCCTTATAGAATGAGGCTAACCAATTGTAGATTTCAATCGCATGTGTGATTAAATCACTTTAAGCTTTATGCAGATGATCAACCCAATCTCCACGCAGATATCCTCAGATTCAAATAGATGACAGCTCTCAGGTTGTAGATTTCAATCGCATGTGTGATTACATTGCTTTAAGCTTTATGCAGATGATCAATCCAATCTCCACTCTGATCTCCTTAGATTCAAATGGATGACAGCTCTCTCCACGTGTAGAGATAAAATTAACACAAAGCCTCCAATAGTGTAAAAACCTCTTGGGCAACAATTTTAATGAAAAAGTAGTGCTCTTACATCACAAATAAAAACAAATCGCCTTTGGTATATGCTAGTTACATGCCGGGTGCCTGTGTGCTGCGTCTCCAACCCCGCCTCGCTTGAACTCGCAGATAACACTCTCAGCGTTAAGATTCAGTTGCTGTGTAGCCACGCCCCTAACATGTTTTGTTACTTCCAACTTGATCACAGTTCCCCTGTGATCAAGTTGAAAGTAACGAAACATGTTAGGATCACTTTCACTTTAGAGTCAGGAGCCAGCTGAACAAAACAGGCAAAAGCTGATGGCTGCTATGACTGTGGTGCTTGACTATTTCACGCCCTAGGCCAGACTAACACACTCCCCCTGGCCTGGCGATGGTGGGGTGAGGGTGGGGTTAGGCACTAGTCTTGCCCAGGGCATGTGTGACTACAACAGGGAACAGGGTCAGACATAGCAGGCTCACCGGGCAGGATAGTTTTGCCTATGTCCGGAGACCTGATAATGCCCACCTCCTCAGCTGTGCCTGCCTCATCTGGATCCCCACTGTCCTCCTCTGTCTCCTCAGCTGTGCCTGCCTCGTCCGGCTCCCCACTGTCCTCCTCTGCCTCCTCAGCTGCGCCCGCCTCGTCCAGCATCCCACTGTCCTCCTCCGCCTCCTCAGCTGTGCCCACCTCGTGCGGCTCTCCACTGTCCTCCTCCGCCTCCTCAGCTGTGACCGCCAGACATTCTTCAGTCCCTCGTGTTCCAAGCTCGAGGGGAAGTCAGTGGCCGTGGCTGCACCCCCTAGGCAGCAGTGCGCCCTAGGCGGCTACCTAGTTTGCCTAGCGGGAGCACTGGCCTTGTGCCTAACCCTTCACTCTTTGGATGTACAGTATATAGCATGTCCAAGGAGCTGAACTAGTTACAGAGTAGCTGACTAACAATTTTACACTGGGCTTTGGCTTGCACAGCATAGGCTGAATTTTGTGTTAAACCTTATGCCGCATACACACGATCGGAAATTCCGCCAGCAAAAGTCCGTGAGCTTTTGGTCGGAAATTCCGACCGTGTGTATGCTCCATTGGACTTTTGCTGGAGGAATTTCCGCCAGCAAAAGACTGAGAGCAGGTTCTCTATTTTTCCATCCGAAAAAGTTCCTACTGGAAATTCCTTTCATCACGCATGCTCAGAATCAAGTATGAGACAGAAGCGCTCGGTGTGGTAAAACTAGCATTCGTAATGGAGATAGCACATTCGTCACGCTGTAAATTTTTGGATCTTTTAATGCAGCGCATTCTTTTGTTCTTTCTAATGCTAGAAGAATGAAGTTGTTTTGCAGCTGATATTCATACAAAGTTCTGACAAACTTATTTCTTTATTATTTCTTGTGATCTCCTTAATAATATCTTTATTTTTTAAAGCCAGATCTCCACAATAATGTTTAGAATTATTTTCTATAGTCATTTTTTTCCTTTTTTTATTTAAATCAAGATCTCCTTTTTTTATTATTTTAAAATTAGTTTCTAGTGATCTCCATAAAAAAAAAATTGTGTGTGTCAAGTTACCACAACAACATTATTATCTTGTATTTTTTAACCTCAAGGATGTTGGTGTCCCTTGTTAATTTGACATTGTATTTTTGAAATGTACCTGCCTACTCACAAACAAACTGTCCTTTTTTTAATAAAAACACATAGGCAAGTATTTGCTGAAAACAAAATTACCATTTATTCTGGGTCAAAACAAAAGAAAGAGGGAAGGCAATGCTGGAGAAACTGCAGAAATTTGCGAAGCCTTTGGACCCCAGGGCACACATCAACTATTTGAAAAAGAAAATTGGTAGCCTGAGGAGTTCATACAATACGGAGCACAATCTGGTCCTGGATGCCGAGAGATCAGGAACAGCAGCAGATCACATATGTCCCCAGGCTGTGGTACTACAACAGCCTGCATCTTCTGTCAGACCAGACTGAACCCAGGCCATCACTCTCTTGTCTTACTTGCACGCTTCCCTGCACGCTGTGGTTTTGTTCGTCGAGTTGTGGCAGGAGGTGGAGGAGGTCTAGGTGGAGGAGGAGGAGGATGGACGAACTCAGAAAGGTGTGTATTTTCTGTCAGTTGGCCACTCAACCCCTTATTTAGGGTCAGGAAAATGATGTTCTCACAGATGAGGCATCGGCCCTCTTCCATTTCCTGCATTTTTGCTGCTACTATGCAGCCGTAGCCCTCTTGAATGCTGGGGGGTCTCTCAGGGTCGCATGAGCATCCCGAATGAGGGCAAGTGCTGCCTCCTCCACGTTCCTCCCCTTCCTGGGCCTTTTGGGTGGAAGGCGGAGGGGAGGGACCTGGGATTGGGTCAGTCCACTGGGCCTGGCCACCTCCTGGCTGCTACTTCCCCCTGCCACCTCCTGGCTGCCACATTTCAGACCCTCATCCTGGCTGAGGCTTTCCTGTGTATGAAAAAGGGACATAGTTTTAGTATTTGATTCATCAATCACACACAATTTTCAGCTCATGACTATTGCAAATTGAATGTTAATAAATAGAAAAGACTATCATTCTGACCCCAGCATTTTTCATTTTTGTCCCAATCATTTTTGGCCACTACTGTCTATTGATATGTAAAACACTTTTTGTTCAATCATTAATTTCTTATCAATAATAACATCTAGTGAATTTATTAATTTTAGGACAAGAAATATGTAGAAAAATACTATACCTGCCTCAAGCTGGGCTCCTCCACTTCTTCCTGGATGGAAAGCTCCGGTTGGTCCTCGGAAGCCTCAGCTGGGGAGAAGGAAGTGTGGAAAGTGATGACCTCACTTTAGTCTGGCCTTCCAGAAAACGCATTTTGTTGTAGTACCACAGACTGGGTACATACACATCCTCTGCTGCTGCTCCTGACCTCTGGGATGCCAGGACCTTATTATGTGCTTCTCAAGCTACCAATTTTCCTGTCCAAAAAATTGCTGTCTGCATTGGGGACCTCCGTCTTCACAAATTCCAGCAGTTTCTCCAGTGCTGCCTTCCTAGCTGGTCTGTTATGATATAAATTATGTTTGACTTGCTACAAACTGGGCAGCTCCTTGTACCTACCGATAAACTGGCTCAAAAACTCAGGCTTTTTGAACGGATTAATTATTTCTGTAAGAGAAAAAACAAGAGAAAAATACTAATGTCAGGCTAAACTCTCATAATCTTATCAGAATATAGGCCTCAATCTAGAAGCAGTATAGGCCACTGATGCCCCAAGTTAAAATGTTACCTTCGTCCTCAGGATCGGCACTTCCTCCACTCACAGAGCGTACGTCCGACGCACATGCATTACGCTTTATATACACTGCGCATACATGAAGCTCCGCCCGCGTTGCCCGCCCCCTGATGTTCTTTCTAGAATATTCCCTGCCCCTTTTCTTTCGGCGCAGTGGAAGAGGACATGGCAGAGACACAGCAGGTGCGGAATTCCAGTAACGACGAGGAAAGCCCGGAGCCAAAAACGACCTGATCCCGGAGGAGATATAAGGCCTCAAACATGTCCTTTGTAGAGATTGTGGAGATGGTGGACATCTTGAAGAGGGCCGACTATGATGGGAAGTATGGACCTTACCTAAACAAAAGTGTGAGAAAGGCAGCACAGGATTTTTCAGGTACGGCGATCCAAGGAGCAATTGAGGAAGCGCTGGTCAGACCTGAAAATGAGGGAGCAGGATCAGTACAGAAGGATCAAGAAACTGCTTCTAAAAAGTAAGTAGTTGTCGTATGTTCCTATTATTATTATTATTACTTGCATGCTGCTCCATGTGCTTTTCTTTACTGTTGTACAGTTTTAAATGACTACTTTCATGCTCGTGGGCACAGTAATCAGTCGTAGTAAACATTGTTTGTTGCCCACTAATAATACAATGTTTTTTGCAGATACAGGGTTAACTACATTTAGTCATGCCTATTTTTATTAAAATAAGTTTAGTACATTGTTGTCTAGATGTGTTTGTAACTAGAATGAAATGCAAACTTGATTCAGTGTAATGTAAGGAGAGGACACTCAGCATCTGGACGCAGGAGCACTAGTGTGGGACACCAGAACAAACTTTTTAGGGTGTCCCACACAGGTGCTCCAGGGGATACTAGGGGTGTCTCCATGTGTGAATATTGTCCAAAAAAGGGAAGTATTCCAGCTTTGGTAAGGGAAAAAAATCATGTATTCAGCTTGGAACTGTGCCAAAACAGACAATTGTACCACACTTCCAAGCAATGTTTCATATTCCTATTTCTGGCCTCAAATATCTGTGTGCTAAGTATACCTTTTGTTTAACACTCATAGGGGAGAAAAGACTTGGGACGTCTGAGGACACCAGGAACCCCCAAACTCATAAAGAAGGGGAACGCAAAATATAAAACTAAAAATGTCAAACTTAATTAAACAAAGATGTATTTTTAGTGGAAAAATGTTTTACAACGCACATGTGAATGTGCACAGAGTAAAGGTTTTTATACCCAACAATGTGTGGCTTCTTCTTTCAATGATCAATACCAGTTTTTGTATTATTTGGTGTTTACAGTGATAATGGGGATTATTTAATAAAGCAAAATCCACTTGGCACTACAAGATCAAAATAATTTTTAATTTTAGAAAAGAATAAAAAATTTGCTGGCATAGCGATGGCCCCCCTACCCATAAAATAGTCAAGATACTTTTGCCACTTTTGCCACATAGCACGGGCCCAACTGAGGCCACATAATTTGGAGCATTTCTCCTTAAATAATTATGTAGAATACAGCATGCTAGCACTATGTGATTCAGTTTATACTTCGCCATGTTGATTGCCGTAAGGAATAGGCAGAACTGGCTGGCCATTATACCAAACGCATTCTCCACCACTCTTCTTCTTCTGACCAGCTGGTAACTAAAAACCCTCTTCTCCGGGGTGAGGGTCCTCTGGGGGAATGGCCTCATCAGATGTTCACCCAGACCAAATGCTTCATCTGCAACAAACACAAATGGGAGTCCTTCCACGTTCTCTTCAGCAGGTGGCAATCCCAAGCCACCACTCTGGAGATGTCAGTAGAACTCGGTCTGGACAAAAACTTCACCATCCAACATCCGGCCATTCTTCCCCATGTCCACATAGAGAAACTCATATGTCGCTGACACCACCACCATCAACACGATACTATTGAAACCCCTTATAGTTAAAATAGTATGACCCCGAGTGGGGTGGTGGGATGATGTGGACATGTTTCCTATCGATTGCCCCTCCACAGTTGGGAAAGTCCCACTGCTCGGCAAACTGGGAGGCCACAGTCTGCCATTCCTGTGGCGTTGAAGGAAACTGTGGAGTCAAACCAGAAAAAATAAAATTACTACTTTTGCACATAACATTGCAAGCAGATTAGACATTCTTGGCCAACATCAGTATAACATTTATTTTAAGGAGTATTTAAAGACAAAAAGATAAGGTACACTTATCAGATTCCTCACCCCCTCTGATGGCCCATTGTAAACATTTTAGGGGGGTTCTAGATGAGTTTGGGACCCAAAAAAAAAAGATTATGGCACTATGCCTGAATTTAAGGACAACACTAACATTTGTACACATTTTAGAGGGTGTTTAGGGTAAAGCACTACTATGGGGCTAACAAAATATATTGTTAAGTGACTGGGCTAGGTGTGTATGGGCCCAGGATAGCACGCTGGGAAGGTTAGTGAAGGCAAATATGCATGAAGGACAAAAAGGAGCATTACAAGCTTACAGCATGCATGAGGACAAAGAGGACATTCACAGCATATTACAATCATGGTAATTAGGGAATGATGAAAGAAATACAATACATTAACAAACATTAAATACATAGAATGTGATTTTAAAGGAGAAAACTTACCCTAATATAGTTATTCTGCAGGACCTGAATGATGGCAGAACAGGTCTCTGGAATAATGATCCCAAGAGCCTGGGGGGAGATGCCTGTTGAGAACTTGAGGTCCTGCAGACTTCTCCCTGTCGCCAAGTACTGCAACGTGGCGACAAGCCTCTGTTCAGGAGTGATGGCTTGCCGCATGCAGGTGTCCTACTTCGTAATATAAGGGGACAGCAAAGCCAATAGATGGGGAAAAACGGGGCCCGTCATCCAGAGAAAATTCCTGAAATCATCAGGATTATTCTCCTGGATCTCCCGCAACAAAGGCATATAACAGAATTGATCACGCTGGAACAACCAATTCTTGGTCCATGAACTCCTCCCCGCCCCGTTCATGGACTGGGCTTGGGTCAAAGCAAGAACCCCAACACCAAGCGCCCCTGCACAGCACGAACTCTACGACGAGTACGTAACCGCAACATGGCTTCAAAACGGTCGGCTGGTCAGATCGAACTAACAGAAAGCACTGAAAAACAGAAAGGCCTAAGAAGAGCTAGCTGAAAGTCAGAAACGAGCAGACAAGAACGCACTGATAAACAAGTACGTACTATAGTAATACGCACTGAAACCCAGATGTGAACTGACTACATGCACTGAAGAACAGATACGAACCCACAAGCACAAACTGAAGAGTAGTAACGATCTGAAAAGCACGAGGCTGAAAAGCGCGAATCGTCTCTCACCAAACTTTTACTAACATGAGATAAGCACGAGATTAGCAGAAGGAGCCCAAAGGGTGGCGCGCTTTGTATAGAACTTCCCTTTTCTAGTGCCGTCGTACGTGTTGTACGTCACCGCGTTGTTGACGGTCGAAAGTTCAGAGAACTTTTGTGTGACCGTATGTATGCAAGCCAAGCTTGAGCGGAATTCTGTCGGAAAAACCATACAAGGTTTTTCCGACGAAAATTCCGATCGTGTGTAAGCGGTATTAGTTTGGACAATGGTATGATAGATTGACACCCTGGTGCTCGTGCATTCACCTAAGGCTATCCCTGATATTGCACATACACTTTCTCATTTATCACTGGGTTATCTCTTATCATTGAGCTTTTACATGTGTTTATGTGTGCAATCTTCTATAACGTTCTATATATGTTTTTAAAGTAGCGCTTATCCATCAGTCTAAGTAAATCAGTCCCATGCAGTCAAAATCTTCCAAGTATGTTAGCCAAAATGATGATGAATAACCTCAAACCATGCAATCCAATAAAAACTCTGCAAGAACCAGTTGGAACAATCCATTGGAGAAATTGAAGAATTCAGTAATGACAATTCTAAAAATCATGTCCATATATGGCATTTATGAGCAAGTAAATTCACTAGGTGCTGACTAATGTCTTCTCAGTCTAGACTACCTGAAATAAAACCAAGAAGCAGGAAAACTTGACTTGATCTGAGATACTAGAACCTGCAAAAACTTTTAGCCCTGTTATTAAATAAGGCTCAGTGTGCCCTATTTTGACTTCATGTGTGTTTATTGAGATTTGGTCTTAACAGAATTTATTCAATACAGAAATTGTTTGCATCACTGCTTGGAAAATACACATAGGTGGCTGCACCATATGTTGCAATATGTCATAGGTATGTTTCTACATTTTAATCTGTGGGCTGTAAAACCTTATTTATAGTTTAGATACGAGAACAGCGGATTTTATTAAACAGCAAAAATTTATAGATGCATTAATTTAATGTACAAGCTTCATATGACCATATAAAGGCCCCCAAAACTCAATAACTAAGATTTTTTTTCTGAGCTTAATAAACTACTAGACCTTTCTACCATCTGGTTAATGCAAATATTAATAACGTGCATGGCAAAAATTCAATATAGATAAAGTTCCTTTCCTTCTGAGAATTTTATTTGGCCAGCATAAGGGAATCGGGTAAAAAAACTGATGCAAAGGCAGAATTTTTAGCATGAAAATAAGTGTTTAATGGATGTGGATCCCTAACAAGTGTTTTATATGAAAGGAAATATTTGGGAATCTTGTATGGTTTAAAAGCCTGGGTGGGCTGGCAGAAATACAACCAAAATGTTGTACCAAAGACACAACTGACAGAACGATTTGCTTCAGAAGGAAGAAGTGAGTGAATGCGAACAAATTATACAATAAATGGTTAAAGGGGTGTTCACTGTGTGGCAATTTAAAGGTTAGTTATATTAAAGGACCACTGCTTAAAAACCAAAAATAAACACATAAACCTAAATAACTGAAATTATTTTAAATATCCAGGATTAACAATTGCTAGTAAACTTTGAGATTCATGTTTGGGAATGTGACCTCAAAAAGTGTCTCCACTCAATGCTGCTAATTAGTTTGAAGCTGAGTGTGTAGGTTCCCAAATAAAAAAGAGCAGAATAGGGGCAGCAACCAATGCTGGGCCTGACCAAATTGTGTGTGAGGGCTAATTTCTAGACCACAATAAATCATTGTTTGATATAGGCTTAATTTTCACATGGATGCCCAAACCTTTGGGCAGCATAGTGGCTAAGTGTTTACCACTTCTTCCTAGCAGCACTAGGGTCTTTGGTTCAATTCCAAACCATGGCACTACCTGCTTGGAGTTTGCATGTTCTCTCCCAATACAAAGACATGCTGGTAGGTTAATTGGCTAAATTGGCCCTAGTGTGAATATATGTGAATTAGAGATCGTAGATTGTAAGCTCCTTGAGGGCAGGGAGATGTAAATGTACAATATACATGTATACGCTGCATAAACTTTACAGCAGTGTTCTCAGTCTCCCCTTCATTTAATTTAATACCCATTGTCTGTCTTAGTCACGTGACTTGACAAAGGACCACGCCCCGAAATGTGTTGTCAGGACGCCTGGCTTGCGATCCAGTGCTCCTCGCCTTGGACCAGCGTTCCCCCGAGCGGGTGAATCACACCCGGGTGCTTCTCCTGCTGATCTATGCAGCTGCGGACCGGTCCTTGCCTCTTCCTGCGGCCAAGTGGCTACATGGACTCGATGTCTCCCAGCCTCCAAATTGGCTCCATAGACCCGGCCTGACATTCCCATCGGGCTCTGCTTATTGCAGATGAGGAGTACAGCCAGACCACTGCAGCACCGTTCCACAGGGCTGGACTGTAGCCAACCGCATGTACAAGGTACTTTTACAGTGCTGTTTTACGCGGATCAGAATTTCCATCTGCCTGAGGATAGCTCTGCATTAACTGACTTATATAATCTCTTTCCCGCTCACCTGGGCTTCTGTGCAGTGATACTGTGCATGCTAGAGTGACGTAGCAGCCAGGGTCAGACCTGAGCATGTGCGAATGGCGGCATTTTGCATCCATTTCCGGCATGATGTCACATGCTGGCGGGGCAGGAGGGGTATTTTGTTTTGTTTCAGCGGACATTTTGCTGGAGCATGTGGGAATCTGAGGAGTCAATGCCAGGCCTTGATGTTTGACATTCTTCACTTGTAAGTTTACTACTTTTTTGAATCATGATTCCAGGCCATGGCTCTCTTTATCCATTATCTATGTCAAAAAAAAAAACAAAGAAATTTCCAAGCTCAACTTACCAACCAGCCAAATTGTCTGGTCTAACAATATGCATTAAAAACAGGGGATTAGTATTCACACATTTGCAAATACATGCATAAGCTACAGGCCCCCTCAAGGTACCCCATTTTCTGTAGTCCTAACTCTAAATTTTGAGAGACACAATAGAAGCACATGCATTATAATGGATAGGTAGAGGGCAGTTGAGCCTGGAGGGAGCCCACCCCTCCTTAAAAGCACAGAGCACATTGGACACCCAGCACATAGAACTATGGCAGCAAAGGTGTCCAGTGCGTTGCCTCACCAGTACAAACAAATGGTCACTGCCCCCACCTATAACTGTCCTTTACAACAAGGAGCTCTGGAAGGGCAACACGTCAAACAAAACCAAAGAAATTTCCAAGCTCATCTTACCAACCAACCTACGATCTGCTGTAAAGGCCAGTTATAGGTGGGGGTAGTGGCCATTTGTTTGTATCATTATCTATGTTTGCTTGACAGCAATTGGTGAGACTTATGCTATCCCATGGTATATAGATCTGGTTGGTTCAAGGTTATCCTCTAAGCCAGTGGTCTCCAAACTCGGCCCAGGGGTCGGATGTGGCCTTTTGCCCGCATTTATCTTGCCCTTGGGGCACTATTCCACCAACTGACATCAATGTACTGCAAACTTTGCAGTACATGAACTTTCACTGAATGTGGACTGTTTAATGAGCTTGTTGCACAAATCACTTTATTATACACTATGATCTGCATATTCATTTAATCCATATTGAGCAATGAGCACTATATGGCTGCTTGGCACATGCACATGAGGACTTAAAAGTAATAGTACTTAATTGTACCCGGCAAAAGGCAGCCAATGGCAGGAAGGCACGTCACTATTTATTGTGCTTGTTGACGCGAAAGAGCAAATGGTTAGGGGAGGGGGTTACTGGACAGCTGTGTGTACATGACCACGGTCTATGTCCCCGCTCTAACTCTGATCAGCAGCTGCTGTGTGTAGATGTGCAGGAAGGAAGAGGATGATAGAACACACAGGACTTCCCACCATCCCTTCCTAACACACAACTCCTCATTTCCCTTTATACTGACAATGTGTGCCAGTTATAACTCACTCTCTCTCCTCCTATCGTCAGAGACTTCACAGATCCTGCTCCAGGCCAGGGAGTAGATGCAAAGTTGATGCCGCGCAGAGGAGGGTAGGCAGAGCATTAGGCTCCGCCTACACCAGTTAACTTACATGCACCCGGTCTGGCCAGTCATCAGCCGTCTTATGGAGGCTGCAGTCGCTCCCCTCCCCCTGCCAAGTACACTAAAAGACTGCCTAATGTTATAGGCAGTGCCGCGCTACAACAGGCCAGCCGCCGGGAGCTATATTTGTGTGGTAGGCGGCTAGGACTCGGGAAGACAGGTCGAGGTAGTGGCTTTTTTGCCGCCCCCCGCAAAGTGCCGCTCTAGGCCTGGGCCTTTTGTGCAACACAAAAAGACTTATTTTTTTCAAAGTGCCAACACCGCAATTACACCTGAATACCGAGGTTTTAGTTTAGAAAAAGTAACTTGTACAGTTGTCAACTAATTAACAGCATTTGTTTAAAAAGAAAAACACAGTAACAGAGCTTTCCATTAAACATTTTTTTTTGGGCAGAGTACTGCAGAGTATGGGCAGACTACTGCAGAGTATTGCAGAATATGGGCAGAGTACTGCAGAGTATGGGCAGAGTACTGTAGAGTATGGAGCAGAGTACTGCAGAGTACTGCAGAGTATGGGCAGGGTACTGCAGAGTATGGGCAGAGTACTGCAGAGTATGGGCAGAGTACTGTAGAGTATGGGCAGAGTACTGCAGAGTACTGCAGAGTATGGGCAGAGTACTGCAGAGTATGGGCAAAGTACTGCAGAGTATGGGCAGAGTATTGCAGAGTATGGGCAGCATACTGCAGAGTATTGCAGAGTACTGCAGAGTATTGCAGAATATGGGCAGAGTATTGCAGAATATGGGCAGAGTATTGAAGAATATGGGCAGAGTATTGCAGAGTACTGCAGAGTGCTGTAGAGTATGGGCAGAGTACTGCAGAATATGGGCAGAGTATGGGCAGAGTACTTCAGAGTATTGCAGTGTATGGGCAGAGTACTGCAGAGTATGGGCAGAGTACTGCAGAGTATTGGCAGAGTATGGGCAGAGTACTGCAGAGTATTGCAGAGTATGGGCAGAGTATGGGCAGAGTACTGCAAAGTATGGGCAGAGTACTGCAGAGTATCGCAGAGTATGGGCAGAGTACTGCAGAGTATGGGCAGAGTACTGCAGAGTATTGCAGAGTATGGGCAGAGTACTGCAGAGTATGGGCAGAGTATTGCAGAGTATGGGCAGAGTATTGCAGAGTATGGGCAGAGTACTGCAGAGTACTGCAGAGTATGGGCAGAGTACTGAAGAGCATGGGCATAGTACTGCAGAGTATGGGCAGAGTACTGCAGAGTATTGCAGAGTACTGAATAGTATGAGCAGAGTATTGCAGAGTATGGGTAGAGTACTGCAGAGTACTGCAGAGTACTGCAGAGTATGGGCAGGGTACTGCAGAGTATGGGCAGAGTACTGCAGAGTATGGGCAGAGTACTGTAGAGTATGGGCAGAGTACTGCAGAGTACTGCAGAGTATGGGCAGAGTATTGCAGAGTATGGGCAGCATACTGCAGAGTATTGCAGAGTACTGCAGAGTATTGCAGAATATGGGCAGAGTATTGCAGAATATGGGCAGAGTATTGAAGAATATGGGCAGAGTATTGCAGAGTACTGCAGAGTGCTGTAGAGTATGGGCAGAGTACTGCAGAATATGGGCAGAGTATGGGCAGAGTATGGGCAGAGTACTGCAGAGTATTGCAGTGTATGGGCAGAGTACTGCAGAGTATGGGCAGAGTACTGCAGAGTATTGGCAGAGTATGGGCAGAGTACTGCAGAGTATTGCAGAGTATGGGCAGAGTACTGCAGAGTATGGGCAGAGTACTGCAGAGTATCGCAGAGTATGGGCAGAGTACTGCAGAGTATGGGCAGAGTACTGCAGAGTATTGCAGAGTATGGGCAGAGTACTGCAGAGTATGGGCAGAGTACTGCAGAGTATGGGCAGAGTATGGGCAGAGTATTGCAGAGTATGGGCAGAGTATTGCAGAGTATGGGCAGAGTACTGCAGAGTACTGCAGAGTATGGGCAGAGTACTGAAGAGCATGGGCATAGTACTGCAGAGTATGGGCAGAGTACTGCAGAGTATTGCAGAGTACTGCATAGTATGAGCAGAGTATTGCAGAGTATGGGTAGAGTACTGCAGAGTACTGCAGAGTATGGGCAGAGTACTGCAGAGTATGGGCAGAGTATGGGCAGAGTACTGCAGAGGATGGGCAAAGTACTGCAGAGTATGGGCAAAGTATGGGCATAGTACTGCAGAGTATTGCAGAGCATGGGTACTGAGCAGCGCTGTGGGCTGGATCTGTAGTGCCCACAGCGCTGCTCAGTACCCATACTCTGCAAATGATCTCTCCCCCTCCCCCCTCACACTGTAGAGCGCGTGGGAGCAAGATTCTGGGAGGACGTCCATGGACGCCCTCCCAGAATAAGCCGACCGCGCTATGGCCCGGTCGGCAAGTGGTTATTAAACTCACATTTGAGTCTTTGAGTCGGTTGTCCTCCGGTTTCCAGCTGGGCTGCGGTGTGGAGACAGTCCCCGGTCACTCCGGTGGTGTCCGTAGCTCCGAGGAAGGGATTTCCCACAGCAGGCACGTCAGCAGGTGCGTCGGCAGGGGACGTCGGATGCTCAAAAAAGGGGGGGCGTGGCTTCAGCGCTCCCGTTCGGAGCATGTGTCATGCCCACTCGGACACGTCACAGCTAACTCACAGCAAGCCCCAGAGAACTGTGGGAGATGTAGTTCGCGGTGTGGACGATTCAATGTATAATTTCTCAACTGTCAAGGCGTGCCCACAGAGATGGCTCAGTGTGCCACGCGTTCCCCATCACTGGCCTAGGCCAAGAAACAGCACTGGTCTGGGGTGAGAAGGATCCTTCCTGTGCATCCAACTGCCTTCTAGTATCTTCAGCCTTTAGCCCAACTTTGTTTCTAAAAACATTTTTTTCTACCTTACTTTAGGTCAAAAGAATTTGTGTATGTAGGTGTATTCTTTTGCTGCTATGTGGTATTTAAACCACAAAGGTAACATCCTGGATTTAGATGGCACTTTAGATGGAAGGATCATTCATCTTCATCTCAATCCTTAGGACAAATAAAATACATAAAGCTAACATTGTATTACAATCTTTTTAGTGATGTCTATTTGTTCTCATGAATCTTACTCCATCACAAGTGTTGCTCACACACTCACTACATTCATATTTAAGACAAAGGGCTTACAGAAAATAAGACAGCGATTCATTCTTTGACTGATGCCAGTTTTTTTAAATGTGTTTTTACCTGCCTGATGCACAGATAAATATGACCTCTACAAGTAAGTTTTTTTCTTTAATTAGATTTCTTTTGCTTTTCAGACAAACTTGCAGTAAAATATTTTTCAAGCAACTGATACCATGAGTAGCAAGCCTTAAAGTGATTGTAAAGTTCTCGTCACCCACACCAACTCCCCCCACCCCGCCATCCCCCCAACCCAGACTGTCGGTCGGTAATCCAGCTCTATACTTACCCCATCTAGGTCGGGCAAGGCTCCTATGGGCGGTGACTTCCATCATGTCTCCTCCTCCTCTTGTGCATTACAGCGGCCTCCACCGTGCGTCTCCTTCCTCCTCCTAGGCGTCCAATAGGATCGCCTGTCGGGTGACAGGTCTCAGGACCTGCTTCCTGATTGGCCGGGAGGAGGATCAGTGTGAGAGTAGTAAATATTCATTCACTATTCTCAAACAACCGGGTGGGCTTGGAATCCATGCATCTGGTGCCCTGAATGTAGATCAGGGGGCCAGACACATGGATAGGGGGGCGGCACCCGTGCGCCCCTAATGGATGGGCCGCCACTGCTCTTCTACCTGATTGGCTATCTGACTTTGATTGACAGCAGCGGGAGCCAATGGCGCCACTGCTGTGTCTCAGCCAATCCGGAAGGAGAATATCAGACGGCTGAGACACTCGTGAACATTGCTGGACAGAGAGGGACCTCAGGTAAGTGTTAGAGAGGCTGAGAGGAGCTGCTGCACACAGAAGGCTTTTTATCTTAATGCATAAAATGCATTAAGATGAAAAAACCTTCTGCCTTTACAACCCCTTTAACCACTTGCTGACCAGCCGCCGTCATTATACTACGGCAGGTCGGCTCGTTCCTGCAAATCGCCGTAGCTGTACGTCGGCCCCTAAATAGCTATACGCTGCACAGCGGGGGAACTGATGTGCGTGACTGGCGGCTGCGATGTCCGCCGGCCACGTGCGATCACTCCACAGAGAGGCAGAATGGGGATCTGTCAATGTAAACAAACAGATTGACATGGCATGGGGGGAGGCTCCAGCTCTTCTCTTCTTCTTTTCTTCTCTTCTTCTCTTCTTCATTTTCTTCTCCGGGCCGCTCCGCACCCATGCTGGCATGGAGGGAGGCTCCCGCTGTGTGACGGCGTCTCCTCGTCTGAAGGTTCTTAAATAACGTCAAGTCACCGCGCGTCAGAGGGGGGCGGGGTCACCGGGTGGCCCCGCCCCCCTCTGACGCACGGTGACTTGCCACAGGGAAGTCCCGTCATGTCCCGTGCGTCAGAGGAGGGCGGGGTCACCGGGTGGCCCTGCCGACCGTTATTTAAGAACCGTCAGACGAGGAGACGCCGTCACACAGCGGGATCCTCCCTCCATGCCAGCATGGATGCGGAGCGGCCCGGAGAAGAAAATGAAGAAGAGAAGAAGAGAAAAAGAGAAGAAGGAAGAAGAGAAGAAGATGAAGAAGAAGATGAAGAGAAGAGCGGGAGCCTCCCCCCATGCCATGGGTGCGGAGCGGCCCGAGGAGAAGAAGATAGAAGACGCTGCGGAGGAGATGCTGGACGAGAACGCCGGAGGAAGAACCAGAAGAACCAGAAGATTACGGAAGATAGAAGAAAGAAGAAGCATTTAAATAAAGGAATTGTCAAAAACTGTCTCTTGTCATTTTTAACATTTTGACAGTTTTTTAGTGAAATGGTAGTGGTAAGTACCCCCTTACCATTTCACACAGGGGGGGGCCGGGATCTGGGGGTCCCCTTGTTAAAGGGGGCTTCCAGATTCCGATAAGCCCCCCGCCCGCAGACCCCCACAACCACCGGCCAGGGTTGTGGGGATGAGGCCCTTGTCCTCATTAACATGGGGACAAGGTGTTTTGGGGGCTACCCCAAAGCACCCTCCCAATGTTGAGAGCATGTGGCCTGGTACGGTTCAGGAGGGGGGGGCGCACTCTCGTCCCCCCCTCTTTTCCTGCGGCCTGCCAGGTTGCGTGCTCGGATAAGGGTCTGGTATGGATTCTTGGGGGGACACTACGCCGTTTTTTGTTTTTTTTGGCGCGGGTTTCCCCTTAAAATCCATACCAGACCCTTTGGTATGGAATTTAGGGGGAACCCCACGTCATTTTTTTTTTAAATTTTGTCCGGGGTTCCCCTTAATATCCATACCAGACCTGAAGGGCCTGGTATGGAATTTAGGGGGACTCCCACGTCATTTTTTTTTTAAATTTTGGTTCGGCCGTTTTTATAAATGAACTTCTATGCGTATTGTCGGCAATGCAATAGCCGCGAGTAGTTTTAAATGGGTTTTTTCCTTCGAAATTTCATTTTGCTGTCAGACTGTTCTAAACACGGGAAACATGCGCCCCTTTACAGGCATACTATAGACACCCCCCAGCTACGAAATTTAAAGGGATATTACACATTTATTGTTTGACTTTAAGCATTATTAAAATCACTGCTCCTGAAAAAACGGCCGTTTTTAAAACTTTTTTTTGCATTGATTCATGTCCCCTGGGGCAGGACCCAGGTCCCCAAACACTTTTTATGACAATAACTTGCATATAAGCCTTTAAAATTAGCACTTTTGATTTCTCCCATAGACTTTTAAAGGGTGTTCCGCGGCATTCGAATTTGCCACGAACACCCCAAATTGTTCGCTGTTCGGCAAACTTGCGAACAGCCAATGTTCGAGTCGAACATGAGTTTGACTCGAACTCGAAGCTCATCCCTAACCGCCACAGAAGATGTATTAGAGTACCTGTGTTTCCATATCTAGCACAGGCTGACTCAGATCCCAAGCCTATGGCATGCAGAAATTGAGGCGTTCTGTAAACCCTATGAAGGATAAAGATCTGGGAAAGTCTATGTGATGAAGAAAGAGACACCCGAGGCAGAGACAGGAGAATACCATCCCAGACCTCGTCAGGGATGGGGCCAGTATCTTGTTCCCATCCAGCCCTAGAGTGAATGGGAAAGTTAAATAAAAACCTAACATCTAACAACACCCTATATGTAACAGAGGTAAGACATTTTGTTGACCTTGCTTGTACTATCTTGTCAAAAACAGGGGAAAGATTATCTTAACAGAAGAAAATTGAGCATATAAAGCGTGTCTCAATTGGAGAAATTGAAAAAGACTATTTGGTTGTAAGGAGAACTCTACCCTTAACTCTTCAAAGGACTTAAGTAGACCGTTCTCGTACAGCTGAACTAAGGTTGTTATTCCTGATTTTCCCCATCTCTGAAAACCTCTGAGAGCCAAAAGTTGAGGGAATCTATCATTATCCCATATAGGGGTGTATCTAGTAGGATAAGAAATAACCCATCATTTTCTTGACTGTATCCCATATTTTGCACATTAACTTACAAGTGGGCATATCAGTAAGCGAAAGGGAAAATCTTCCGGTCCTTAAGTGGTTAACTTACTTTTGTACAAACACCTTGACAGGACAGCAGTCTGGTAATGCAACAAATCTTTAAGGACAGCATACGAAATAACTTTCACCAGGAGCACATTTTCATTGTTCTACACAAAAACAAATACAAATGTTTAATAGGGATGATGAAAAAGAAAACAAGTAGGCTGGCTATTCTGGCCAGGCATCTGAAAAACTATTTTATGATGTTCTTTGTGCAAAATAATTGCAATGGACTGCCACAGCAAAACTCAGGAAGAGAAACATACCAATATCCTCATGTTTACCAAAAGGATGACCTGCACATAAGTTGACCATATGTCCCTATTATACAGGAACAGCCCAGATTTTGGCAGGACTGGCCTGGCAAAAAACTATAATTATTCGTGACCTTGGAAGATGAAAACTTGTACCTGCCTTTATGAGAGTCTGAAAATGATTCACTACGGACAGTGTGGGCCAGAAAACTGCTCAATTTAAAATAATGGTTAAGAACATCTTTGTATATCTTTGAATGTATAGCTTGAGATAGCTGAAGGCACTAGTGGTCCAGTTCAAAAGTTAGCCCTTAACAAAAAAGCATGAAAAAAAATGGGTAGGCTGGTAATAGTGTTGAAAAGGTGCAAGAAGGCTGAGCAACAGATGAACATGTAATGAGATTACTAAGCAGATGGTTATATGTGTAGAATGTTGTAAGTAATAACTTGCTACTAGACATAGGACTTAAATATGTTTTATGTGCTTGCTTTGGTTGCAGGGTACAGTGCTGCAGTAATCCTTTGCAGACAATCCTGTGACATGGGTAATAGACCAAAAAGTGTAAAGAAGGCTGTATATATCAATAAGGAGACATGGGGTGGAAGTGAAAGTGGAGGAAATTAGACATAGAATAGAATTACCATGTACACTACCACCTTCATACAGCATTGTTCTTCATGGATGACACTCTTCAATGTGCAGCTTACAAAACTGAAACAAGTAAGAAAAAATGTGTAACCCCACGTGCCTTGACTGCTGGCTTTAAGCTAACCCTTTGTTGGTTGACAGGCTTCCTTGGAGTCAAACATACACTACATTACCAAAAGAATTGGGACGCCTACCTTTACACCCACATGAACTTTAATGGCATCCCAGTCTTAGTCAGTAGGGACCGTCATTGAGTTGGCTCACCCTTTACAGCATTAACAGCTTCAACTCTTCTGGGAAGGCTGTCCACAAAGTTTAGGAGTGTGTCTATGGGAATGTTTGACCATTATTCCAGAAGCGCATTTGTGAGGTCAGGCACTGATGTTGGACGAGAAAGCCTGGCTCGCAGTCTCCGCTATAATTCATTCCAAAGGTCTTCTATCGGGTTGAGGTCAGGACTCTGTGCAGGCCAGTCAAGTTCCTCTCCCCCAAACTCGCTCATCCATGTCTTTATGGACCTTGCTTTGTGCACTGATGCGCAGTCATGTTGGAACAGATAGGGGCCATCCCCAAAATGTTCCCACAATATTGGGAGCATGAAATTGTTCAAAATGTCTTGGTATGCTGACACCTTAAGAGTTCCCTTCACTGGAACTAAGGGGCCAAGCTCAACCCCTGAAAAACAACCCCACATCATAATCCCCCCTCCAACAAATGTTTGGACCAGTGCACAAAGCAAGGTCCATAAAGACATGGGTGAGCGAGTTGGAGGAGCAACTTGACTGGCCTGCACAGAGTCCTGACCTCAACCTGATATAAAACCATTTGGAAGAATCAGAGTGGAGACTGTGAGCGAGGCCTTCTCGTCCACATCAGTGCTTGACCGCACAAATGCGCTTCTGGAAGAATGGTCAAACATTCCTTTAGACACACTCCTAAACCTTGTGGACAGCCTTCCCAGAAGTGTTGAAGCTGTAGTAGCTGCAAAAGGTGGGCCAACTCAATATTGAACCCTACAGACTAAGGTGTACGTTTATCAAAAGAGATAAATTATCTTATTTCAGTTCTCAGCAGTTCTCAGAGAAATATCTTCTCCTCTGGCACCCTGTTTATGAACATTTGTTCTCATAAGGAGAAAAGAGGGGAACTTTTTCCTATGAGAACACCTGATATCTAGAAAAGGGAGGAGGATTGCCTTTGATCTCCTGAGATACATGTGTGATTACAGAACAGCTGAGTTTTAAAAGTGAAACCAAAGTTAAAAAGGCCGTGTAATTATAGGAAAATAATAAGCAATGGCGCTTTTTTACACACATTTTGGCACATTCTTTAAATGTGTATTTTGGTCCTTTTTTATTGCTCATTTTGCCATTATTAAGCGCATTTTGCAGTTTTTAAACATGCTGTATTTTTTTAACTCGCATCTGACCATGGGGTTGTTTCTTGTGCATCTTGGCACTTTTTTAACCGCTTGCCGTCCGCCCACCATCAAATAACAGAGGGACAGTGCGGCTCTCATTCTGGGAGGACATCATATGACAGTGTCCCAGAACGTAAGTCCGGGGGGGCCCGCAGCACGGGGATCGTGGCCACACTGTGTTACTGGAATATGGCGCGACCTTGATCTCTGTAAAGAGCCATGGCTGCTGCTCTTTACCATGTGATCGGCTGTGTCCAATCACAGCTGGTCACATGTACATACGGAAGTGCCATGAATCGGCTCTCCCCGCCTCAAACTGACAGAGTGTGTGGCAAGGAGTGCCAATCAGTGTCATCTCCTCGCAGGGGACACCTGGACAGGTAATCGGGGAAATGAATTAAATAGTGACAGAACTGCGCTTTAGGGCTTGGCTATAAGGTCAGAAAACACAGGTTGCTGCCTCCCTTTCCACAAAGTCCCTATAAGGTTCTTTGCACAATCTATACAGGTGAAAAGTTAGGGTATATTGGCGCTACCTATAAGCATAATACACTGGGATAGCCTAACAGTATATCCCCCCTTACTTTTAGTGTTGATTCTATAATGTATGTAGATTATCTAAATTCCCCTTATAGTCTAAATAATACCCCAGCAACCAATTATATGCCTTCTAATCAGAAATTATGGTAGATATGTAACCCACATCAAGTGTCGCACATCATAAAGGGTCCTACAGCGTCTAGAACAAAGACCAGAGGCTATATTCCATTGTGTGCATTTACTAAAAACCATATATCAATGCGGTGGTGTGCATATAGGTTGCATATACTATATTCATACCATATGCGTTTTGGACGTATCTTAAAAACGCATGAAAACAAAACAGCTAGTAAAACCACAGAGCATCCAGCAGCCAGATCTCCAATGTATATTCTAACAGTCCATATACTGATGTTGCTATGACAATATTCAGATTCCCAATGGTGACTTTGGTGATGAATCAATTTGTCAGGTGACTCTCGTGCTCCCCCTGTTGGTTGCCTACTCACCAGCTTCCGGAACCCCACCGGGGGTATGACGCCTGTGGTGTAGTATGCTGGGTCACTTCACTTGCTGCTTCATCTGGTAGATATTACTGTGATCAGCTTCCCAGACCCCACACCGGGGGAATGCTCCTATGTTGGAAAATGGGCCGTCTAGCTGTTGTATATTGTGCTGGGTGACTCCTATATTTTTCAATCCATAGAGGCGTTGCTCCCCTCATATATCCAAAAAAGAAGAAAGAGCTTCCATGGTGTAATAAAGTATGACCATTTTATTAAAAAATATATGCCCACAATGCAAGGATACTGGGCTAAAAAATGTTAAATTCAAACATACAAGACTAGACCGCAAACAGTGATTTGCAATCAAAAATTAAAAATAAATAAAAAGGCAAAATCCAGGTACTGTTATGTGTCTCTGTCCAGATGGATTAGGACAGCAGTGGACCTGAACAGTGTAGTGTTTAAAAAGTCCCTCCAAAAACAGCATAAAAAGCGAGGTGGGTGTATGCATCCACCAGCCGCTACACAGCGTCCTCCTCTCTCCTATGCCCTGGAGTTGACTGACAGAGCGTGATGCCGTTGTGCGCGCTTCGTCACATGATGTCCTCCGTTGCTGAGGACGTCATGTGACGTCAAAAGCACACCCAAAAGCACATTGCATATTTTGACACAATTTTACAGCAATTTGGAATTGTGGCAAGAATTGCGCAATTCTGCCAACAATTCTACATTGCTCAGATGTGAATGGGTCCTAAAAGAAAATACGTTGTAACTATACTGTGTGTGTGTGTTTGTATTGTGTGTGTGTGCAGGGCATTGCAAATATATATACTGTATATACAAAACACATACAGTATCTCACAAAAGTGAGTACACCCCTCATATTTTTGTAATTATTTTATTATATCTTTTCATGTGACAACACTGAAGAAATGACACTTTGCTAGAATGTAAAGTAGTGAGTGTACAGCTTGTATAACAGTGTAAATTTACTGCCCCCTCAAAATAACTCAACACACAGCCATTAATGTCTAAACAGCTGGCAACAAAAGCGAGTACACCCCTAAGTGAAAATGTTCAAATTGGTATTGGTATTGCCTATGTGAATCAAAGAGCCAGAAGCCTACACAGCCTCTCCCTGATGGCCCAGAGAATCTGACAGCCACACAGTCTTTTGGAAGGCATTACCATTATGCTTAACCAGACCAGAGATACTCGGTACCTCTCCACGACGGCCTGACACATGGTAATGGGCGGACTACTGCTCTCAGCCAGTCCATGACTATCAATGCTGGGTTCCCCGGCCACAGAGTTGTGCACTACTCTTGGATAGCTTCTCCTTCCTTCTTCAGTTCACACTGACCTGTTGCTACGTGGCAGTTCTGTGTCCCCATTCACAGTACGCTGATCTACTCTCCGCCTCTCCTCCACTTTAATGCTACTTCCTCTGTACCGATCTTGTCCAGCATACAAGTCCTGTGTTCACAGCAGCTCGATACCTTTTCAGAGACAAAGATCTTTATCTAGGACTCCCTCCTAGCGGTTCCTCCATCCCTCCTCCGCGCTCGGAGCATCCCCACGTGGGGACGCCCGGAACAGCAACTCAATATTCCATTCTGTCTGTTCCTGCTTTCCAGAACTCCACCCTGGCAGCATGTGACCTCAGCTTATATGGGAGGCCTGCCCCCTGCCAATACCAAAGGGCAATTGGTCAGAGCTCCTCACATGAGCTGCCTGCCACTCAAACCTCAGCTACAACCCCTCTTCCAGAACAATCCTTCTGAAAGCAGGGAAGGCACCTCTGAGTCAGAGCACAGGTGGCCACACCTATCACTACACCAAACACTCCCAGTCCCAAATCAAAACCACCAGGCCCAGCCTAAAGCACAGGCCTGGCTAAATTTACCTGTACTTTGACCCTGAGCTATAGAAAAATACTAGTCTAGTACCTACCTTCAGGTAGAGGGTGCTACACACACATAAACATATCAAGTTATTAGGTATATCAATCTTTAAGCTCGCTGTTGCTGATATTAGGAGGAAGCAGACAACTCAGGGGGCCCCCTGGGCAATAGGAGATTATGGGGCCCCTGGGCAATAGGAGAAGTTTATGGGGCCCCTGGGCAATAGGAGATTATGGGGCCCCCAGGCAACAGGAGATTATGGGGCCCCTAGGCAATAGATTATGGTGCCACACAGTATACACACACACACATACACACACAGTATACACACAGACACGCAATATACACACACAGTATACACACAGAGAATACACATACACACACTGAAAAGGTACTGGAGAGGCGGGGCAGCAATAATCTTGGGATTTAAAAAAAAAACACAGATTTTTACATACTGTCCCTGGTTTTATTGAGGCTGGCAACCCTGATGGGGCCCCTTAGTGGCATGGGGCCCTCGGGCAGTGCCCAAGTGCCCGAATGGTCAGTCCGCCCCTGGGAGGAAGAAAGAAGATTTCTTCCTCACATCACAGCAGCTTCTCACCCAGATTCTCCAGCTCTGAGCTGGAGAATCTGGGACGGAGATATTTTACAGAGATGGTCAGTGAGATCTTTAGATCTCACCTTCATAAACTGGTCATCTGTGTAAATGTGAATGACAGAAGGGTGTGTCCTGTGATAAGAAGTAAAGAACATGTTCTCCACTCCTCAACTTAGCTTCATAAACTGGCACACCTGAGAGATCAGCCATGATCATCAGGATGTCAGCCCTTCTCTGTTATATTTAGATACACCTAAGACTGGGATGCCATCAAAGTTCATGTGCGTGTTTAAAGACAGGTGTCCCAATACTTTTGGTAAAATAGTGTACAAGTCTTTAGAAATACGAAACTGGCTTGAAGCAGGTCAAGTGCATCTCAGAAAGAAATCAATTGCAGTTGTAATGCAGTGGATTTTGAATGATCTCAGCATCTCAAACTGATGTCAAACCGTTGTCACTGGTCCTTATTTTTGACCAAATGCTTAAACCTAATCCTTGTCCCCCAACCTTGAAGCTTAATCCAATCTCTCAAATTAAACTTACCTTTCTCATCAACACCTATGGTAACTTTTCACCTAATTCTGAAGTTTAAGACCTAAAACTTAGCTTCCACCTAAAGTATATCTAAACCTAAAACCAAACATTTAATATACAGTATTGCAGTCTACCAATCCTTAAATGCGATGACTGCATTTGTTTTCTTTTGTTTTTGGCTTTTTTATTTTCACAGAAAGTATTTTTTTTAACTTCCTTTAGGACCGGTTCACACCACATGCAGTCCAGTACATTTTTTTTTTCATCAAAAACACATGGACAGAAGGTTACATGGATTTCATGGCAACGTTCATACCATTGCAGTGTGTTCCAGGACAGTCAACAAAAGTAGAACAATATGCTGCATTTTTTTCTGCAAGGAACTGCACTGGCACTCAGCAAAACATATCAAAAGCCTACTGGAACTCATCTAAGCATATCAAAAATGCACCAGAACACATTACAGTGAAAGAAATAAATAAAACATTCCAGGAAATGCAGTGGAATGCATTGAAAACACTTTAAAATGCACAAGAATGTATAAAAAATGCATATGCATAAATGCATCCAGTATCCATACTGTGTTTCTGTGGTACTAAATGGTACTAAACCCATCAATTTAACTGATAACTGTTACAAGTGCTTGTGCTCTGAACCAAATTGTCAAGCCATGAAATAACTAGTGTCCTAATGCCGTGTACACACGAGTGGAATTTCCGACAGAAAGAGTCAGATGGGAGCTTTTCATCGTATATTCCGTGTGTATGCCCCATCTGACTTTATCTGTTGAAAATTCAGATGGACTTAGAGAACATGTTCTATATTTTTCTGACGGAACAAATTACTATCGGAAAAACCGCTCATCTGTATGCTGTTCCGACGTACCAAAAATGACGCATGCTCTGAAGCAAGTACGAGACGGAAGCTATTGACTACTGGTTATTGAACTTCCATTTTCTAGTCCCGTCGTATGTGTTGTACGGCACCGTGTTCTGGACGGTCAGAATTTGGTGTGATCTTGTGTATGCAAGACAGCTTGAGCGGAATTCCGTTGGAACTCCGTCGTAAAATCATTCAGAGTTTATTCCGACGGTAAAACCGGTCGTGTGTACAGGACATAACTGATCACGTGCCACACCATGAAAACTGCAGATCAAACAGAGGCTAAGGTGGCAGCTTCCTTGACTGTAAGGCTACTTTCACACTGGGGTGTGGGGGGCGTCGTCAGTAAAGTGCCGCTGCTTTACCGTCATTTTTGCGCCACTTTTCGGCTGCTAGCGGAGTGTTTTTAACCCCTGCTAACAGCCAAAAAAAGGTTACATGCGCCCGCTCTTCGACTGCCTATTGATTTCAATGGGTAGGGGTGCTGTAGGAGTGGTGTATATACTGCTTCTACAGCGCCTTAAAGATGCGGCTTGCAGGACTTTTTTTGGCGTCCTGTCAGTGCACCTCTCCAGTGTGAAAGCACTCGGGCGTTCACACTGGAGTGAGAGGAAAGGCTCTTTACAGGCGCTACGCAGTCGCTATTTTTAGCACTATAGCGACTGTAAAGTGCCTCAATTTGAAAGCAGCCTAAAGTATAGGAGGATTTAGTTCTACTTTAACAGACCAAGCCCTGAAACACAAGTGGCAGTTAGAGGATCGAGTCAAACCATTGAAAACTTACAGACGTATTTACAATGGTCATATTTTATTATTTTATTTAAAAACCTTTATCCCAAAAAGGAAAAACACTGTTTCTGTAACTGCCTAAAGGTTTTATCTGAAGTTTAGCTTGAATTTGTTAGTCACTTATGTAAGGTCCATCTAAATCTACTACCCAATCAAGAAGAAAAAAAAAACTTAAAAACAGAAAATTAAAGCAGCCACCATATATAAGGGTTAGTAAGTTGCAAGATATAAAATTTTTCTGTTTTTTCTGTCTTGTTAAACAAGCAACTTGATAGCAGAGGTTTGTACCAGCTACGCATCTCTGTTACTGTTTTGTCCAGGGATTTGTAACTAGCCACAGAGTTGCTACTACAGTTGATTACAATACCGTGCAGTTACAAGATGCTGGTGTGCCATGGTCATCATTAACTGCCCTAAATAACATGAGTAGCTACTGCTAAACGTCAATCACTCCATCACAAAAATAAAAATTACTGCAACACAGATCTTTCAATAATTGTAATTCTCCTAGCAACATTAAGGTGAATAATTCTGTAGTTGATAAATATCGCTGCTACAAAATCACATATACTAAAACGTCTTTTCTTTCATAGTTTCCTATTAACAGTCAATAGGCAGGGGTATCTGACCAGTAAAGGGTCAGTATGGGTATGTATGCGCTAGGCCCACAGTTTCACTACATACAGTACATGCAGTATGCTTCAGAAGTAAAATTACTATTTCTTATGTAGCTGGTTTCAAACACGTTCTTACAAGTCTAAGTTTAACCGATGACCCCTATTATTGTAAAACTCCTTGTTTTCTATATTCAGATACCTTAAGTCAGTGTTTCTCAACTCCAGTCCTCAAGGCGCACCAACAGGTCATGTTTTCAGGATTTCCCTCAGATGAAACAGCTGTGGTAATTACTAAGGCAGTGAAACTGATCAAATCACCTGTGCAAAATAGTGGAAATCCCAAAAACATGACCTGTTGGTGTGCCTTGAGGACTGGAGTTGAGAAACACTGCCTTAAGTACACCGGGGTGTTAAGCGTGTATGCAAGATACACAAGGATTATATTCCTTCCTGAATCCATAGGGCGAAATGCAAGGAATTTTTGGTATAATGCACTGCAAATGTTTTTCTCTTATACGGAAAGTGTTGTTAAAAGGTCAAACCCTAAACGTCTCTACATAATTTGCTAAAACCAGAATAAAGTGTTTTAACACCAATCAATTTCTTATAATACTTTTTACAAGCAAAGGCACAGGAAAGTGTGAAAAGGTTGCAATCCCACCCAGAACTATAAACCTCTGCATTTTTTTTTTCTAAAACATTATGTTTAATATTCACTCGGCAAAGAGCTCAGCGATGATTGTACAAACGCATTAGTTAAACTGCTATATAAAGCATCCACAACAATGCTTTATAGTTAAAACACAACAGGTTTTGGCATACAAAGCATTTAATATTGGGCTTGGCTGCCCTTTTTCTAGTTAAAAAAAGGCTCTCTCATCACAACCTCAAAATGACTTCCCATTTAACAAACACCTGGGACGGTTAAGTGAATGAAGAGGGCTGAAAGCTTGGGCTAGAGGCGATATAAATTGGATTCATTTTTATCCACCTTGTGCAAAGAATTTCCTGTAAAACGTTTTCTTTTAAACTTGCCTCTAAACTTGCCTTTTCATGGTCATAGCTGGTATAATGATCCAACGTTACAGAATATTATGTATCTGACTATGCTTTTATTTTGTATACAAACTGTGAATCAAATGTGCAGAAAGGAACACATTACACTTCCTATATTATTAGTACATATAAATATTGGATCCACTTTTTACATTTATAAATAAAATATAAGTTTTGACTTGTATGGGTTAAGTGTGATCATGTGATTAAAAACAATGGTGATTAGTTTGGAACAACTTTTTCTGAGGCCACTCTTCTATCCTGACGCATCTTCATGGCAGCACACACTGGGCTGTGACTACGTCTCCACAACCTGACAGGATTGGTTAGCTATAAGTAAGGAAGAGCTCCGGTGTGTTCGCACAGGCCACGTGCAGAGCCCGCTAGGAAGTCGGCACTGCGCTGCGCTAATCACAGGCAGTGAGACATTGTCCTGATGCGCGGCTGCAGAGATCGGGAAATGCCTCACCGCCTGTGATTTGCACAGCGCCGTGCCGACTTCCTGGCGGGCTCTGCACATGGCCTGTGCGAACACGCCGGAGCTCATCCCTAGCTATAAGTTTGAAAGAGAGACACCCCGCTTCATTCTCTTTTTTATCCTCACCTGACAAGATTGGATGGATATCACATGCCTCTTCCTGCATTTGCCCCATCCAGGTTCAAGCCGCTCCTGGGTGGAAGTCGCTCCTGTAAGTCTCTAAAAGAGCTATATAGAGCGAGCCCAAATCTGGTGGTCTCAGGGGCATTTAAATTGTTTCTGCCATTAGTAAGCTTTAGGCCGGGTTCAAACCTATGCGAATTGGATGCGGGTTTCCCCGTATCCAAGTCGCATAGCAGAAGAATGTGACGACTCCCTATGGAGCCATAGAGTTCACATATCTCCATTGTGGCTGCGGAGCGCACTGCACAAAAACACTGTGCGTCTTTGGCTCAGTTTCAGGGCTGAATTCAGGCATAGATTCGGCCCTGATTTGTCCCTGATACGGATAACAGGCACACACATCGCTCCTGTGTGATCCGCAGCCGGTTCCAGTGTAAATCGAGCCTTAAAGAAGCTTCATACTTCGCAGTGGCCTCCTACCTTTACCTTATGCACAAGATTTTACTCCTTTCACCTATATTTTTTCCTTTTTTTCTCTTCTTCGGCTATGCTGAGTCTTGTTGTCCCACAGGCAGTAGGATCAGTATCAGACATTGCGGCTGCTTCCATCTTTGTGTTCCGCGCATGCATGAGGGGAAGTGAGGTAGCCTGGAGAATTATTTGCCCCTATCCAAGATGGCGCAGGCTCAGGCAGGCCTCTTCTGTGCATGTGTGGTGACGTCACTTCCGCCGCAATGTTTAAAACGAAGAGGTTTGGGACTTTAAATGAGGTGGGTAAGTTTGGCCAAATGATCAGTCACCATTGTAAAAAATAATTTTATTGGTAGAGAATAAATAATAACATGGTAACAATCCAATTGTAGGATAACTGTCACATAATGTATACACAATGATGGATACATAGCGAACAAAGTATTAACCCATATGTGATGCAGGGCAATGATCCTTATTGATCCATGTTGGTATAAAAGACCTTATTAGAAAGTTGGTTATTTTGGTGCATGTCGTAAGGCCGATGCATAACAAACACTCTTCAGGGGCAGTTTGCACCAAAATCTACACAAAAGATGATATATGCATAGATCAATAGATGGAGTACAGTGCGCATTATTAAAAGGGAAGTTATACATGTAGGGGTAGAGAGAGAATCACTCATCCCCAATGGATACTCACATGCCAATGAAGTGTAGACCACATGGGGTCAGTAGCTGCAGGCAGCAGCGGTTTTAAAAAGCCCAGTGCTCCTGTCACTGCACTCTAGATGCCTCTGCTGCACAGGAGACTGGCATTTCTGCAGCAAATGCTTGCTGGGTGTGAGGAGCTCCAGCTTTACCAGAAAAATTAGCTTATCATACTTGCATCAATGAGGCAACCAAAGAAAAAGAAGCAGACGCTAGAGAGGTAACAGACTTCATCAGGGAGTCAGTGCCGGAATCTATCCTTGAATCATCAGGGGGAGACAAGGCAGTTCCGAGCACATCATCTGCAGCTCCTCTTCATACTGCAGAGGCAGAGTTATCATGAGAAAATGAAGATCCGGAGTTGCCAACAGGATTCAACTTCACCGTGGACTAACCTTTTGCTAGAGCAGTAAAAGAGGCCATAGGTTGGGAAGAAGCTAAGGAAGTACCCCAGAAAGTCTGAAAGAACTTTCCTAACCTGAAAAAGGAACCAG
Organism: Lithobates clamitans; assembly: GCA_037952925.1. NCBI lineage: Eukaryota > Metazoa > Chordata > Amphibia > Anura > Ranidae > Lithobates > Lithobates clamitans. The sequence continues at coordinate 3,734,891 of JBBGZY010000240.1, read as the reverse complement.
AGTCCTTTCCTTTCATAGAGGAACTGGAAGATCTCATTACAGATGAGTGGGAGAGATCAGATAAAAAATCCAGCTCTAATAATAGGCTGGCAAAGCTGTATCCCTTAAAGGAACCTAATGTAAATCCGCTAATTTACGCAAACAGTTGTCGATGCCCCTTTATTGCGACTTGGGAGACATGTCACCCTACCAATCGAGGATGCGGTAACCTTCCAAGACGTGCTTGAATGGAAGATCGATTTAGATTTGAAGAGAGCATACTCCAAGGTGGGCGGTGCTTGTAGACCAGAAGTTGCCACAGCGGCGGTTGGTAGGGCCATTTCCGGGTGGACTACCAATATAGAGAAATCTCTACATGAAGGAGCCGACCAAGAGAAAATAATTTCTTCCAAGCAGGAGCTGAAACTAGCAGGCGACTTTGTCGCAGAAGCTTCAGTGGACATTATCAGAACTTCTGCTAGAGCAATGTTGGCATCGGTCATTACAACTAGGGCTTCTTTGCAGCTATTACCTTTTGTACCACCACCCCCTCCCTTTAGAATGTAAGCTCTACGAGCAGGGCCCTCCTGTACCTTTTATATTGAACTGTACTGTAATTGTGTTGTCCCCCTTATACATTGTAAAGCGCTGCGTAAACTGTTGGCGCTATATAAATCTTGTATAATAATAATAACAATAGCAGACGCTGCATCAAAAACTAATTGATGCAAGATCCCATATGACGGGGCTAACCTTTTCGGATCCAAACTGGATTCAGCCATTTCAAAGGTGACAGGAGGAAATTCAGGCCTGATCCCCTCCAACAGGAGACCAAAGCCACAGAAGGGGCCTTCCTATAGACGCAACCTCCCAGAAAGGTACAGGGAGGCAAAGACATATAGACCAGGAAGAGAGTTTAAAAGAAGCTGGAAGAATACGCAGTCATCCTTTTTGAGACTCCAAAAGTCCAAGACCACCCCGACGGGTGAGTCACAGAAATCTTTTTGAAGGTGGGCCCGTCCTGCCTGTGCGAGTGGGAGCCAGACTCATAGAGTTCATACAGGTCTGGACGGAACACATAGAAGATGCCTGGACATTTTCCACAATAAAGTTCTGTCACATAGGCAGACTACCCAGGAATCACTTTCAGCCAACCAGACTCCAATCATCACCAGACAAGAGGAAATTACTACTCAAGTATGTAATGGAACTGAAGCAGAAGGGCGCAATCCTGGAAGTCCCATCATCTCAAAGAGGGGGGGTGACTCCCCATTATTCTTAGTAAAGAAGAAGACAGGAGATCTGCGCCCAGTGTTGGATTTAAAGAATCTCAACAAAAGAATCCAGATCGAATCCATCAAGATGGAAAGCCTCCAGTCGATGCTATTAGCAATACACTTAGAAGATTGAATGCTGTCCGTAGATTTGTCGGACGCCTACCTACACGTACCTATACCCACTACCTTACAAAGGTTCCTCCGTTTCTCAGTCAACCACCAGCATTTCCAGTTTCAATGATTGCCATTCGGCATTTCCTCTGCTCCCAGAACCTTTACCAAGATTCTACTTCCCTTAATTGCATATCTCAGGAAGAAGGGATTGAGATTACAGCGCCTTGCAAAAGTATTCACCCCCTTGGCCTTTTTTTCGTGTTTTGTTGCCTCACAACCTGGAATTAACATGGATTGTTTGGGGATTTGCATCATCTAATTTACAGAACATGCCCACAACTTTGAAGATGCTTTTTTTTTTTTTTTTTTATTGTGAAGCAGACAACAAATAGGACAAAATAACAGAAAAAGTTAATGTGCATAACTATTCACCCCCCTTAAGTCAATACTTTGTAGAGCCACCTTTTGCGGCTATCACAGCTCCAAATCGCTTTGGATAAGTCTCTATGAGCTTGCCACATCTTACCATTGGAATTTTTGCCCATTCCTCCTTGCAAAACTGCTCCAGCTCCTTCAAGTTGGATGGTTTGCGCTTGTGAACAGCAATCTTTAAGTCTGACCACAGGTTTTCTATTGATTGAGGTCTTGGCTTTGACTAGGCCATTCCAACACATTTACATGTTTCACCTAAACCACTCAAGTGTTGCTTTAGCAGTGTGTTTAGGGTCATTGTCCTGCTGGAAGGTGAACCTCCGTCCTAGCCTCAAATCACACACAGAGTGGTGCAGGTTTTGCTCAAGAATATCCCTATATTTTGCACCATTCATCTTTCCCTCAATTCTGACCAGTTTCCCAGTCCCCACAGCATGATGCTGCCACCACCGTGTTTCAATGTGGGGATGGTGTTCTTTGGGTGATGTGATGTGTTGGGTTTGCGCCAGACATAGCGTTTTCTTTGATGGCCAAAAAGTTCAATTTTCTCATCAGACCAGAGCACCTTCCTCCATACATTTTGGGAGTCTCCCACATGCCTTTTCGCAAACTCAAAATGTGCCATTTTGTTTTTTGCTGAAAGTAATGGCTTTCTTCTGGCCACTCTGCCATAAAACCCAACTCTATGGAGCGTACGGCTTATTGTCGTCCTATGTACAGATACTTCAGTCTCTGCTGTGGAACTCTGCAGCTCCTCCAGGGTTACCTTATGTCTCTGCTGCCTCTCTGATTAATGCCCCCCTTGCCTGATCCATGAGTTCTGGTGTGCGGCCTTCTCTTGGCAGGTTTGCTGTTGTGCCATGTTCTTTCCATTTGGTTATGATAGATTTGATGGTGCTCCTAGGGATCATCAAAAATTTGGATTTTTTTTATAACCTAACCCTGACTTGTACTTCTCAATAACATTGTCCCTTACTTGTTTGGAGAGTTCCTTGGTCTTCATGACAGTGTTTGGTTAGTGGTGCCTCTTGCTTAGGTGTTGCAGCCTCTGGAGCCTTTTAAAAAGGTGTGTATATGTAATGACATATCATGTGACACTTAGATTGCACACAGGTGGACATCATTTTACTAATTATGTGACTTCTGAAGGTAATTGGTTGCACCAGAGCTTTTTATGGGCTTCATAACAAAGGGAGTGAATACATACGCATACGCCAATTATCAGTTTTTTATTTCTGAAAAAAAATATTTTCATATATATATTTTTCTAATTTTACTTCACCAACTTAGACTATTGTTTTCTGATTCATCACATATAATTCAGATTAAAAAAATAATTGAACTAAAGGCTGTAATGTAACAAAATAGGTAAAAAGCCAAGGGGGTGAATACTTTTGCAAGGCACTGTACATCATTACCTGGACGACATCCTGCTTTTGGCAGACAGCAGGGAGACTTTGCTCCATTATCAGAAGATACTACTCATGACACTTCAGAACTTCGGCTGGTTAATCAACTGGGAGAAAAGCAACCTTCAGCCCACACAAAATACGATCTTTCTGGGGGCAGACCTAAATACCGAGTCTAACAAAGTGCAGCTTCCTCAAGAAAAGATATTCCCTTTAGTTCAGAAGATGAAGAAGTTAATGTCAGCAACGTCTCTGCCAGCCAGAGTTTGCCTAAGAATCCTGGGGTCCATGTCTGCCACTCTTCCAATGATCCAGTGGGCTCAATGGCACATGAGAGCTTTGCAAAACTATTTTTGCAGCAGTGGAATGGAGCATCAATGCTTCAAACGATCCCCATCCACAAGAGTGTGAAGCAGTCAGTATGGTGGTGGACGCATACTCACAACCACAGGAGACACAGGCCCATAGTCCCTCCAGAGCCAGAGGTGATCACATCAGATGCCAGCCAGGAGGGATGGGCAGCTCATTACCAAGATCAAGCAGCACAAGGACTATGGCAGTTTCAGGCATAGGGAATAGTGTTAAATATACTAGAGCTCAGGGCAGCCTTTCAAGCTCTCCTAAAGGGGAAACATGTCTTAAAAGCCACACATTGCTGGAGGAAGTTCGCCCTATATTGGAATGGGCGATACATCTATCAGATTTGAGGGCCATATATGTTCCAGCAGCACAGAACCTATTGGCCGACTGCCTAAGCAGAAAATTCCTGTTGAATAATGAATGGTCTCTGAGCCATCAAGCATTTACTCTCCTGACCGAAACTTGGGGAATGCCAGCAGCAACACCGGTGAATGCCAAGTGTCAGAGATTCCTGTCGAGAGCGTCGTACCCATCAGCCGAGGGAATAGACTGCCTTCAACTAGGATACATTTTTCCACCAATGCCACTAATTGCAAGATTCATCTCCAGGCTCAGGAAGTCATCAGCCACAGTGATAGCAGTGATTCCTTTCTGGCCGAGGAGACCTTGGTTCGCGACCTTGATGCAACGCAGTCTAGAGGATAGAGGATCCATTACCTCTTCCTGTGTCTCGGGACTTACTTTGCCAAGGTCAATTCCTTCATCCGGCTCTGCAGAGACTACAATTGACAGCATGGAGGTTGAGAGGAATAGGCTTCTAGAGCAAGGTTGCTCTCGGGAAGTAGTATCAACGCTACTTCAAGCTAGGAAGTGTACCACTAACACCACATATGGGAAGATATGGGAAATATTTACATCCATGGCACAGCAGAGAAACTGAAATCCACTATCACCAGAGGCTCCGCAGATTTTAGAATTTCTCCAAGCAGGTCTGGGTAAAGGTCTAAGCTCAAGTACCCTCAAGGTACAAGTTCCAGCCTTATCGGCAAAAACAGGCTCCAGATGGGCATTACACCCTCTGGTGATTCAGTTCATGAAAGCATGCCTAAAAATCAGGCCTCCAAGAAGGCCAATATTTCCAGCATGGGACCTCTCCGTAGTGTTGAACGCACTTTTAAGTTCCCCTTTTCATCCGACCAATTCTATTTCCTTGTGAGACTTAACACTAAAGCTAACCTTCCTCATCACCATTACGTCAGCGAAAAGAGTTTTAGAGACGCAAGCCTTGATGATAACTGAACCTTACATGATTTTTTACCCTGACAGAGTGGTGCTAAGGCCTTCAGACTGTTTTATTCCCAAAGTGGCAACGGCATTCCATTACAACCAGGACATCAGTCTCCCAACTTTTACTAACGATCAAGGTGAACCACACGCCTTGGATGTAAAATCTGCTATTAGCTTTTACCTGGCAGCTACAGCATCCTTTAGGAAGGTGGACAACCCCTTGGTGATTCCTCATGGGAACAGAAAAGGACAGACAGCAGCACCATGCACTATTGCATCATGGCTAGTCAAGTCTATCAGAAAAGCTTACACCATTCAACAACTTCCGGTACCCGAGGACATTAAGGCTCAATCAACTAGGGCAGTGGCAACTTCATGGGCAGCAAGGTTTTGCTGGAGATGATATGCAGAGCAGCTACCTGGTCATCCAGGCATACATTCATGTCCCACTATAGGGTGGATTTTGCACAATTAACAATGGTAGAGTTTGAGAGAACCGTTATTCGAGCCAATTCTTCAGCTACATGTTAAATAAATACTATTTTTTTGTACCCACCTGACTGACGAGTTATTTCCCAGTGTGAGCTGCCATGATGCGCCAGGAAAATGGAAAATTGTGTACTCACCTTTCCGTAATTTTCCTTTTCTGACACATCTTCATGGCAGCACACAGCATTCCCGCCCTTTGTTATTGATTGATAGATACAGAGAATGAAGCGGGGTGTCTCTCTTTCAAACTTATAGCTAACCAATACTGTCAGGTTGTGGGGGTGGAGTCACAGCCCAGTGTGTGCTGCCATGCAGATGCATCAGGAGAGGAAAATTACGGAAGGGTGAGTAAACAATTTTCCGTGTTCTTGTCCCACAATGTTGTCCATTATCAGAGCCATCTTGGTTTTATTCTAAAGTTTTATGCAGAGCTCAAACCAAAAATAACAAGATTAAAAAGATTAAAAAATAAACTAAAATAACAGCTTATGCTGAGATATTCACATTAATTTCAGATATTTTCCCACTGTACTCTTTTCTACCACTAGATGTCCTCGGTCTGATGTCCAGCATTATTTTACTATCTGTCTGATCCCAGGTCATCCTGGAACTGCCCACAGCCTGTAATTGGGCACGGAAATGAGAATCAGCACAGTGATGAGCTCACATCTTCTCTGCTTTCTGTTGTATTAGCATACCTCTTGTCAACAGACACAGTGGCTGACTTGCATTTAAAAATATCTATTAACAATAATTTAAGTATTTTATATATATTATATATTTATTATATATATATATATATATATATATATATATATATATATATATATATGTGCCCAGGGTTCAGCTTTAAGAATTTCTTTACACTGCCACATTTTTTTAAGTATTTCGAAAGGGTATTTTATTGCCAATAACTCGACACACACAAAATCTTTCTGTGATTGCCAGAACAGCTAAAACAATTGGCAGCAAGGTAAGTCAAAAATTATGAATTAACAAATGTATCAGTTTATTACAAAAAATAGTAATGCATTTTTAGAGACATGGTGCAGAATGTATTTTAAGCTGGTGTTCGTACATCTGGCCACCTTAAACAGGATTTGTTGTTATAGTTGAAAACACCTCTTCATAGCTCACAACTCCTTCAGAGTAGTAGTTCTTTACTTTATAATAGAGTTTTTTGTCTGCTGTTTATGCTATATTGGTTGGTAGACAAAGTCCTACCCTTATGGTTTTCATGTAAACAGCCACTGAATTTAAATGGCCATGTTAAAATGCCAAATTTAGACAGTGGATGAAGTCTAAAATAGTAGCTAATATTGCTTGTAAAATTGGGGAGCAGCAAAAGAGACAGACTGATACTTGTTGCTACATGGAGAAGTATAAGTTCATGAAAAATGACATTAAAATAAGGAAACCTTTAAGCTAGTTGTTCTTTTTATAATATATAGCTTAAAGTTTACTCCAACAACAAATGCAGTAGTGTCACACTAAAGAGCAGTGTGTTTGTTATATAGTACAGTACATTATATGTATATTATATAATAAGTTAGGGACAAACCAAAGAAATGTGTGGTTCCAACATGTGGTAATTGTCCAAAAAAGCATGATAATAATGCAGTGCTATTTAGGTGGAGCCATAGTTTTATGATATTCTAAAAATGTGTCCCTTTATATAACTATATTGTTTATCTGCTATTTCATAGACAATTGTAGGTATATTTTTTATTATATTGTGAATATCTCATTCTCTTGTAAACTGCAACTGTGTACAGTTTATAAATTGCATTTTTAATAATATCTACACTGTAAAAGTTCTCTAAGATGTTAGTGATTGTTTTTTTTGTTTTTTTTAATAGGTACACTAAACTATTTCCCAAAAACTTCAAAAAGTCAAATGCAAATAGAGCAATGCTATAAGTGTTTGATCAGTACACTCCCCAGCATACATAAAATGTACAGTATGTTAAACCCAAAAATGTTTTTCTTAGTTTTGGATATAGCAAACAATCATAAAGACTCCTGCCATCTTCCCCCCCCCCCCCCCCCCTGGACAGATTTCGCCTAAAATCCCATCCCTGGAAATAATAGGAGACCTCAAACATTTTGACAACTCAAACATTTTGGATTTCACATCACTTTCCCCACCAGAGACAATGTTAACCAAAATAATAAAAGAAGGGGAATTGTTTTGTATTCTGTGTACTGCTGTCTGTGTTACCAGCGGTGACACAGACAGCAGTAAAGGATGACAGTTGAGGTCCTAACCCTTCCACATTCTATTCAAAATTACAAATAAAAGTTTTGGTTATACAAACATGTTAACAGAATAAATAAAGGAGCAAAGACTATAGGAAGCTGCCATGCATAGCATGTCAATATGTCAAATCACACACTTATCATGGGCTTGGCATGTTGAGGCTTGAACAGACCTCGATTACTGTTCCCCTAGTGATATCATGATTAACATACTTATACTTTAAAAATTGATTGTGCCATACTTGATTTACTTGTATTAGAGAAGTCAAACTTATGGAAGCTCCTATGGCCATACCTTATAATATACTCACTATCTATAATAGGTGTGGGACCCCTAGACGTGCTTTGAGGCTTCCATTTAGGATGCTGGAGATTCAATTGATTACAAAAATAATAATAATAATACACTTGACTGTAGTCCTGTTTCTTTAAATATCCTCTTAGTCACCCCTGTCCTCCTTTTCTTTCATTCTTCCCACTCCCTTTATTCTCTCTTACTTTGACTCTCCTTTTACCTTTTGGTTGCTTTGGCTTACAATACCCCTTTGTCAGAAAAGAGCCTGTCAACATCGGAAGGTTCCTGTGCGTTTGCGCAGCGGAGCCGCGCTTCGGCGCATGCGCGTTAGCAGAGTAGCGGCACACACGGGTTCACTACACGGCGTAACGGCGTAATGGCGTACGAACGTTCACTCGTCAGCGTCACGCCCCCTTTCTGGCCTATATAAGGACTGACTTGTGCCCTGTTTAATTGCTGGTTTGTCTTTCAGCTTCCAGTGTTCCGTTCCTGATTCCTGCTTCTTGTGTTTACCTGTTTGACCCGGATTTGCCTGACCTACCTTGTCTCTCTCCAGCATTTTGACCTCGGCTTGCTTAAAGGACTTCCCCACGATCTGCTTCCAGTGTTTGACCCTCTGCCTGTCTCCGGATTCTCCTGCCTTCTCGTGTATGACCCCGGCTTGTTTAAACGGACTTCTCTGCTGACATCTCCAATCCCCTACCTCTGGCTTGCCTTCAGGATTCCTCTACTTACCATCTGCTTTGTTTGACCCTCAGCCTGTTTCAAGGACTTCCTCATCTGCCAGTCTCCAGTATTAGTTATCGGTCTGCACCATAGACTCTCCACTACTGGGTTCTCTGTGCCTGATCTCCTGCACTTCTCCCAGCTCCCATTGTGTTTGCGGGTTAGAACCCTGGCCGGGTCTTCTTCTCCAGCTCCGGGTCAGAGCCACCGTTGCTCTCATCTCTGCGTGACTGAAGTCCTCCTCTCAAGAGCTTCCTGCCTGCAGGCGACCCGTGCCTCTCTGTGCCCTACACCCTCTGTACCACTACCAGGGGTGTAGTGCGCTTAGCCGCAAGGGAAGCCACTCCCAGCATCTCGGCCTCGGTGAGTACCCGTGATAGTACAAACCAGCCAGATGTCTGAGGCCGACAGAGTGGGTTCCCCTCTCGAAGCTCTATGCCAGCAGGTAACGACCCTTACGCAAGCAGTCCAGAGGCTACAAGATGGCTATTTCCAACTAGAAGGTCGTCTCCAGCACCTAATCTTATCTCCCGGGGATGCAACTTCCACATCCCCCAGTGGGGCCAGCTCTTCACAAGATCACTCCAGCGCAGCTCCTGCAGTTGTTATGACTCTCCCAGAACCTAGGGTGCCCACACCCGAACGATTTTCCGGAAATCGGAAGAAGTTTAGAGCATTTAAAAATGCCTGCTTGTTATACCTGGCTCTCCAACCTAAGACTTTCAGCTCTGAGACAGTAAAAGTAGGGTTCATTATTTCCTTGTTGTCCGAAGAACCCCAAGCTTGGGCTCACAACCTCCTGGAGCAGAAAAGTCCCTTACTAAACTCAGTGGAAACCTTCTTTGAATCCATGGGAAGATTATATGATGATCCCCAACGCATAGCCACGGCCGAGTCCATCTTACATACCTTAGTCCAGGGAAAAAGACCGGTGGAGGACTATACGGTCGAATTTCAGAAATGGTCAGGGGACACTGGATGGAATGAGGCGGCTCTCAAATACCAGTACCACCAGGGACTCTCAGAGACTCTCAAAGATGAATTGGCACGTGTTGATTCTCCTTCCACCCTGGAGGAGTTGATCCAGCTAGCCATAAAACTAGACCGACGTCTACGGGAACGACGTTCTGAACGTCTTCAATCTCCTCGGCCTACATGGATGCTACCCAGGGTCCCCACAGGTCATCCTCTTCCTGCAGTCCCTTCCTCCTCTACCTTGGAGAGCGAGCCAATGCAACTGGGACTGATCCGGGCTCCACTTACACCTGATGAGAAACAACGCCGGCGGGAGGCCAATCTCTGCCTATACTGTGGAGGGTCAGGCCATTTTTTGCGCAACTGTCCTATAAGACCCAGTAAGTCCCAATTACAAACAGCTATGAACTTTCAAGTCAATGGTTCAAGTTCAACTCATCTTGTCCTTCCTGTCTCCCTACAGGTGGCAGGCGAGGAGATCCGGCTACCAGCCATTATTGATTCTGGCGCCTGCAGCTGCTTCCTGGATACATCCCTAGCTCGAAGTTTACGCATCCCTCTGCAAAATAAAAGACAAAGGCTCCAAATCCACCTGGCCGATGGATCATCCCCCTGTTCCGGGCCTACCCAAGAAACTAAACCCATTCTCACCATCACAGATTCAGGACATCAAGAATTTCTGTGCTTTGACATCCTCTGCTCCCCCATGTTCCCTATCATCCTGGGACTTCCATGGCTGCAAGCTCACGACCCCCATATCAATTGGAGTGAGAAGAAGATCTCCTTCTCTTCGGCTTACTGCTCCCAGCACTGCTTCACCTCTGGTCCTGTCTGCACAGCTTCCTGTCTAACTGTCCAGCCAGTTCCTGATCACCTTCAGCACGTCCCTGCAGCCTACCGTGAATTCATGGACATTTTTGACAAAAGGAGAGCTGACAGTTTGCCTCCTCACCGACCATACGACTGTCCCATTGATCTCTTACCTGGCTCCGAGATTCCTTTTGGTCGTATATTCCCTCTATCAGAAAAGGAGTTGGAGGCTCTGCGGTCCTACATCAACGAAAACCTTGAAAAGGGATTCATTCGTCCTTCCTCTTCTCCGGCTGGAGCAGGGATTTTCTTCGTTGAAAAAAAAGATGGTACTTTAAGGCCTTGTGTGGACTACAGGGAAATCAACAAGATCACCATCAAGAACCGTTATCCGCTTCCCCTCATCCCAGAACTGTTCCAACGGTTTCGAACCGCACGAGTTTTCTCTAAACTTGACCTAAGGGGCGCCTACAACTTGGTGCGGATACGCCCAGGGGATGAGTGGAAAACGGCTTTTAGGTCTAGGTTCGGACATTTTGAATATCTAGTGATGCCATTCGGTCCGTGCAATGCCCCAGCTACATTCCAACACCTAGTAAATGATATTTTTCGTGAATACTTAGATGACTTTGTGATTGTTTACCTTGACGATATTCTGATTTTCTCTACAACCATTGAGCAGCACCAAGTCCATGTGAAGAAGGTACTCACGATCCTCAGGAAGCACGGACTTTACCTAAAGGGAGAGAAATGCGAATTTGAAAAAACAGTAGTCCAATTCCTAGGGTTCATTATCTCCACTGAAGGGGTCTCAATGGATCCTCAGAAAGTGAAGTCTATCCAAGAATGGCCAGCCCCTACAGATAAAAAGGGGGTCCAACGATTTGTGGGCTTTGCCAACTTTTATCGCAGGTTCATAAAAGGATTTTCATCGATCATTTCTCCCATAACCCAACTGACTCGCCAGCAAAGCCGATTCCAGTGGTCCTCAGAAACTCAGGAAGCATTTGATAAACTGAAGAATCTATTTACTTCTGCCCCGGTACTACTGCATCCAGACCCCGCTTTTCCTTATGTGTTGGAAGTAGACGCCTCAGAATCCGCTTTAGGAGCAATTCTATCCCAAAGACGAGGCCAGAAGGCCCTTCTTCATCCTGTGGCATTTGCCTCCCGGAAACTGTCCCCGCCAGAAAGGAACTATGACGTGGGGGAGCGTGAACTACTGGCCATCAAATTTGCTCTTGAGGAGTGGAGATATCTTTTGGAGGGCGCTTCTCACCCCATTATGATCTTCACAGATCACAAGAACCTGGAGTACCTTAGAACAGCAAAACGCCTCAGACCCCGGCAAGCCCGCTGGGCTTTGTTCTTCTCCAGGTTCAACTTTCACATTTCCTATCGGCCTGGTTCCAAGAATGGGAAAGCGGACGCCCTATCTCGGATGTTCCCAGAAACCTCTCAAACAGCAGAACCTGGTACTATTCTATCCTCACAGAATTTTCTTTGTTCAATCCAGCCAGATCTAAGAACTGCCATTGAACAGGCCTCCAGCCAATGCTTAAACCCTGAAGTACCCACACTGAGGAAACAGGATGGTTTACTATGGGCCCAAAACAAAATATTTGTTCCAGCGCAAGTAAGACCCTTGGTACTAAAAACATTTCATGATAACAAATTTGCAGGACATTTCGGGGTACAAAAGACCTCGGAACTAATATATCGTTCATTCTGGTTGCCAGGGTGGAGTCAGGACTGTAAGAACTATGTAAACTCTTGTATTATTTGCCAACGCAGCAAGGGATCCAATGCAAAAGCCTGGGGTCTATTAAGACCATTACCCATTCCAGAGCAACCCTGGAAGGAAGTGGCTATGGACTTTATCGTTGACCTACCACCTGCTGAGGGATTCTCCACCATTCTGGTAGTAGTCGACCGCCTTTCAAAAATGGCCCACTTCTTACCCATGAAGGGCACACCCTCTGCCTCAGATACCGCGGATATATTCATCAAGGAAGTGGTTAGGCTACATGGAGTACCCGTTAGCATTGTGTCTGACAGAGGAGTCCAGTTCACCTCAAAATTTTGGAGAGAGCTTTGTAAATCCCTGGAAATCAAGGTATGCCTATCCTCAGCATATCATCCTCAAAGTAATGGCCAAACAGAGAGGACAAACCAAACGCTGGAACAATATCTGCGCTGTTTCTGCTCATGCTCTCAAGACAACTGGGTTTCACTCCTCCCCTGTGCAGAATTTGCCTACAATAATTCCATACATACAGCAACCAATCAAACTCCTTTCTGGGCTAATTATGGATTTCACCCCTCTTTTTTGCCTAATTCTTTTTCAGAAGTATCAGTTCCTGCGGTGCAAGACCGAATAAATTCCATTCAAGCCAATTTTCAAATAATTCAGGAAACTATGAAGAAGGCTCAGGACAGCTACAAGAAATACTATGACGGGGGAGGAGGAGCAACCCAATTTTTAAGATTGGGGATGAAGTCTGGCTATCTGCAACAAACCTCAAACTTTCTTGTCCTTCACGCAAATTAGGTCCAAAATTTATTGGTCCCTTCAAGATAAAGAGAGTAGTGAACCCCGTGGCCTTTGAACTCTCTTTACCCAGCTCTTACAGAATTCATCCTGTCTTTCATACTTCCCTTTTGAAACCAGTAACTCCCAGTTCTTTCCCAGGAAGGGAGGAGTTGCCACCTCCTCCAATTAATATTGAAGGCGAAGATGAATTTGAGGTTGAGGCTATAATGGACTGTAGAAGGAGGGGGGGTCATATCCAGTACCTGGTCAAGTGGAAGGGGTACCCCCCAGAAGATAATTCTTGGGAACCCTCCTCCAATATACACGCCCCACGGTTAATACAAACATTCCACAAGAAATATCCGGGATTACTGGCCAGATTGGGCACCCGGAGGTTGCCCTTTGGGGGGGGCACTGTCAGAAAAGAGCCTGTCAACATCGGAAGGTTCCTGTGCATTTGCGCGGCGGAGCCGCGCTTCGGCGCATGCGCGTTAGCAGAGTAGCGGCACACACGGGTTCACTACACGGCGTAACGGCGTAACGGCATAATGGCGTATGATAAGGTCAGGGATTTAATTTAGAGTTCTCACTTAATATGATGCCTACATGTAAATCTGTTTTGAATGTAACTTTTTGGCTGTTAAACTCGATTGAAGCTGCTTTTGTTTTCTTGTAACTATATTGCCATGGTGTTGAAGCTTGTGTTCGTAGCCCAGGTGACTCCTGTTGTTGTTTACCCTTGCCCTTTGTGGGGGGGTTGTGCTAATGCTATTGTTTGTATAAAAGGCTTTTGAAAGAGTAAAGGCAGTAGCCCATTATGCTCAGAACTTTGATACAGACATACCTGACTCTGTGTCTTAATTCCTATAAGAAGCAATAATTTGACAAAGCAATATAAACTTAAGCAACTTATTTAAAAGTTGAATCTAACATTTGGCGCCCAAACAGGGACCCACCAAGTTGCTACAAGAGGTGGTTGAGCTACGCTGACGGAACCACAGGACAGGCATTCCGGGAACCACAGATCAAAAAAACCTGGCCAGGTAAGAAAAAGCTTTATTTTTCTTATATTCTGTGCTCCCCTGATTTGTGCCTATCCGTTCTGTCAGTTACGGTTCTCCTGGTTTTAAAACACCAGCCTCTGTAGTGGTGAGTCTAGAATTACTGCATATTTTCGTTTATATTGCTGGAATTATTTGTTTGTTTTGTTATCTGTGTTTGTCTTGTCTGTCTTGTTGAGAAAGTGAATGAGCCTTGTCAAGGATGGTATGAGTTAGAAGGGGATTGCCGAACTAAGCAACGGAATGCGCCTTACCTCACATGATTGGGAACTTGAGGGCTTGTGAGCTTGGGGGTCTGACGCTTATGCTTAACCTCACATCTAACTCATAAACCATAGACGGGTTGAGAGTATAAGCCCTGTCTGCTCCATAAAGCAGGGATAAGAGTGTATGAGAGGGATTCCCAGATACGAGGGGGGGAATAAGGTCTCAACAAAGTCCCGAGATCTAGTCGGATACCTGGCCACTTAAAGGAATGCTTGTATATGTTGTAGCCGCATTTTTGTATATGTTGTAGCCGCATTCTGGTTTGTTATTGGGCTAGCATATAAAGTAATTATTTGTTATTGGGCTAGCATATAAAGTAATTCGATTTCAGAAATCTCTTTCCGGAAGAGGTTTTTAGAATCCTAGCACCCTAGGAGGAAGGCAACGAGGAACTAGTGTAACTTAGCTGGTTTGTTATTGGGCTAGCATATAAAGTAATTATTCATTCTTGTATATGTTGTAGCCGCATTATATTGTACACTAAGTGTCCCACACGCTACCTGGACTGTTAGAATGGGCCAGAGGAACACAAAACCCCGTCAGGGAATTGTGGCGCACTATACGGTGCCACAGATAATTAAGAACATTTATGGGAAAAGATGAAGCACAGGACTTAAAGGATGTCTTTCGTAAATTTAAGGTGAAAGGAGCAGCGGGTTTAGACCCGGATGTATGGAGTGAAATAGTGAGAAAAATAGTGAAAAAAAAAAAAAGTGAAATAAAAAGGGACAGACAAGGAGAGGTGTTAGAGAAGCAATGGATGAGTCAGGTTCAATGCTTAATTAAGGTTTCAAATAGAGCAAAAGAAGAGGGTGGAAATATAATCCAGATTGTGATGGTTGGGATATGAAAGGAAAAAAAAAAAAAAAATGTTGAAACTTTAAATAATCTTAGTTCAACCATCCCACCCCCATACACTGACATAGAACGTAAACCACACAAGATATATCCTGTACTTAAGGGTAGAGAATGGGTCTTTTCAGGTTTGTGGAGTATAAGAATTTCATCCAGAAACTGTAGCTCCCGTACGCACTGATACATGCATTATAGTAAAGCCAGCTGCTTTCTGTAGATTTGTGACACAGTTAATGAATACACATGAAGCAACCTGGCAGGATGAGGAGGATTTATGCAGACATAAAATGACTCTGACCCTGTTTAACCAGTTTATGACTGACCTGCAGACCGAGCTGAGGGGGATGGCAATACTGGAGACAGGACATTTCAGACATATAGACTCAAGGGCCCCTTTTATTGCTATATTAGAAGCTTTCTGTCAGGCAAAACAACAAGAGGGGGGGTCAATATCACCCATGAAACAAATGCCAGGACAGACTGTATCAGCCTTTTACTTATCTATAGAAAGTATGATGGCAGATGAGGGAATGGATTTAGAGCTGCCAGTCACGATCCGAGCCTTCAATAGACAGTTTATGGAAGGATTAATTCCACAGATAAGTGAAAGACTGAAAGCCTGCACACCACTCTTAATTTGTTGCGATTTTTGGCAGAAAAAGGTTGCAAGGTTAATAAGAAAAAGTTACAAGTGTGTCAGGAAAAAGTTATCTTTTTGGGACATTGTATATCACAGGGTACGAGACATCTCACTGAGGAGAGGGTTCAAGTGATAAAGGGAATGTTACCCTCACGGAATTTCAAACAATTGCGTATGTTTTTAGGTATCGTGTCATATTGTAGACAGTGGATACCACATGCTAGCGCTTTGATGCAGCCATTATACGATTGTTTGAAAATTGTACCGTATATGCTTACAGAAGTAGCTTATGAATCGTTTATCACTTTGAAAAAGTTGTTGATTTCTGCCCCGGCTATTGGTATACCAGATTACACCAAGATATTTAACCTGTACATTGCTGAGATCACTGGACATGCCACAGGTGTTCTGACACAGGCACATGTAAAACAAAGACCAGTCGCTTACTTTTCAGCAGCATTAGATCCAGTAGAGGTTCACCGTCCTGTGTACGGGCGGTAGCTGCAGTATCAATTATCATAGATAAGTCATCAGAGATTGTTCTAGACAATCCAGTCGTAGTGCATACCACACATGACATACATGCAATCTTGTCTCAGGTACAGCCCAAACACATTTCAATGGCTAGGCAATTAAGATTACAGTGTACTTTACTCTTACCTCCAAATGTTACTTTTCAGCGCTGTACAACCTTAAATTTGGCTACCTTTTTGCCTCTTCAGTCACCAGATTTGGCAAGGGGGAATGATAGTGCTAATAGTACTAGTGAGAAAGGAAATGAGGTACCTGACACTATTTTGTTTAAACAAGTAGATGAACACAATTGTTTTCAGCTCATGGAACAGGAGACAATGGGATTCCCACACGTTACAGATACACCAATTTTAAATGCTGAGCACACTTTGTACATAGATGGCAGTAGGTTTGCTGATGACAAGGGTAAATATAACACAGGGTATGCTGTAGTGACTGATACGCAGGTAATTGAAGCACAGGCCTTACCGGGCCACATGTCAGCGCAGGAAGCAGAATTAAAAGCTTTAGAACAAGCCCTAGAATACTTAAAAGAACGAGAAGGGAATATTTACACTGACTCTGCCTACGCTTATGGTGTAGCGCATGATTATGGCCATATATGGAAGGCTAGAGGTTATCTGACAGCAGCAGGTACACCTGTAAAACATGGAGAAGGGATTAAGAGAGTCCTGAACAATCTTCAAAAGGTTAAACGAGTGGCCATCATGAAGATAGCGGCACACACGAGCGCAAAAACAATTGAGGCAAAAGGAAATGCATTTGCAGATTTGACTGCAAAACAGGCAGCTCTAGGGGAAGGAAGCCCTGAGACCTTAGCAGCGGTAGAGGTGAGTATCCCAGAACCAACATGGCAGCAGCTGAGTAAATTACAGGAGCAAGCAGGGGAGAGCGAGAAAGATAAGTGGGTCAGAATGGGAGCAGCACCAGACCTTGACAATGTATGGAGGGAAGGGGGCAAAATATGCCTGCCTGCCTCTCTGTACCCAGCAATGGCAGCGGCAGTTCACCTACCCACACACGTCAGTTCCAATTCCATGTATAGGATTGTGAACCAAGGATGGCTCGCCCCTGGATTCAGTAGTACTGCAAGAAACTACTGTGCAGCCTGCCAAATCTGTCTCCTGAATAATCCAGGACAGAAAGTGAAAACCCCACGAAAACACCAGGTCCGGGCCCAATACCCCTTCCAGAGACTGCAAATTGACTACATACAAATGCCTAAGAGCGGCCCCTTTGAGTTTGTCCTCGTGTGTATCGATTTATTCTCAGGTTGGCCCGAAAGTTATCCAGTAAAATCGGCTACAGCTAAAGCCACAGCTAAGAAACTGATCACTGAGTTAATACCTAGGTTTGGTCTTCCTGAAACCATAGAATCAGATAGGGGGACACACTTTACAGGAGAAATCATGCAGAATGTGATGACCATGTTAGGGGTTCAACAAAGTTTTCACACCCCTTACCACCCACAGAGTTCAGGATCAGTGGAGAGAGTAAATGGGACAATAAAGTTAAAAATACAAAAAGCCATGCAAGAGTTAAACAAGCCTTGGCCAGAATGCCTGCCTTTGGCTTTGTTCTCTATAAGGTACACTCCAACAGGAAAGACAGGATTATCCCCATATGAGATACTTTTTGGGAATGCACCTAGATTGGGTTTATACTTTCCACAGAGTATGCAATTGCAATGTGATAGTTTGACTGCATATGTGATACAATTACAACAATGTCTAACTAAGATCCACAAAAGTGTGTATTCTTCTCTTCCAGACCCTAATTCAATAACAGGTACACATACGCTGCTACCAGGGGATTATGTATATGTAAAGAAACACACCAGAAAGACATTGGAACCCAGGTTTGAAGGTCCTTACCAAGTACTCTTGACCACAGCCACCTCAGTAAAGCTGGAAGGAAAACCTACCTGGATACACGCATCACATTGCAAGAAACAACCCGAGAAAACAACATGATGAAATATCTACTTACATATTTTTTGTTGAAGATTGTTGTTTTACAAATATATGCATGGACTCCTGGTATTAATGTACTTGAGGTAGAAGAAACAATGACTTTTGAATGGAGTATAGATGATCCTAAAGTAGCAAATGTATCAGGATATGAGATAAATAAGGATTACACTGTGGGTAATTATACTGTTGAAGGACATAGGCGACCGTTTCATGTAGATGTAGGTATAGCATGGATACAGGCAGACCCCCTCTCAGAAGTAACCGTAACTTTCCAGTGGAATGATAATATGGGTTTCCCCTTTAACAATAGTAAGAACCATAGGTGTCATAAAATATCCCTTTCACGGACATGGAAACAAGCCCGGGAACGGGTAGTGGGACAAATGTACCAAATATTAACAGTCATGGCAGAAGGAGGGAATATAACCGAAGGGATGTTTAATCTGACAGATATTACCGTTAATCAATCCAGTACTTTCCTCTGTGCCTCTTGGTGGAGGGAAGAGAGAAATGATGGGTGGTATTGGAGTGCAGAGGCCTATGGGTTTCACATACAAATGGAGGAAGAAGTAACGCCAACAATTGAATCTTCCATATTAACACCCGTACCAAACACTTGCATAAATGTATCAACATCACAACAGAAAACAAAAATAAAATTCAATATCACCTTTCCCTCGATACCGGAGTGTAGGTATAAACGAGAATGGTACGACACACTATTGGGACTGACAGGTACAGGGATGGGAATTTTAAACTCGGTCGAGATAGAAGAAATGAACAACAGATGGAAGCATGCAGGGAGACACATAGCTGACAGCTTGACTATCACAAGCAAATGGTTACCCACCACTTTTGAAACCCAATTGCAAGAAATACCCCTATTACAATTTTTGGGAGGGTTAATAAATCACACGATAGGAGCAGAGCTCCAGCTGTGGAATCAAAATCAACAGTTTGTAAATTTCACACAGTGCTCTTTTAACCTCTTATCCTATCATATACAAATAAATAGGGCCAGGACTGAACTACAGTTGGGAAATTATCATACCTGGATGAAATATTTTAAGGGTTTAACTGACGATGGTGTATGGTTCCAAGTAAAAGGGGATAAGATAGAATGTGAGGAGAAATGGTGTGTAGGAAGGTTTGAAGCATACCGGGTAGCAGATGTAATGGAAATGTGTAAAATAGTGGTCATGCCACTAGTAATTAAAGACGAGTTTTGGTATCCAGAAATGTATGGGAAATATGTAGACAAAAGAAACAGAACCCATGATTTAACTCTATGTGAAGGAACTAATAAGGGAATGGTATGTGGCAGAAGTTCCCCAGTATATGAACCTTGCTTGTTAAAATACCAAACTAGCATATGCAAAATGCAAAGAACACCGATAAATGTGAACAATAGATTCATAGAAATAGGACCCCAGCATATTTGTATCATTACTAATGATAACCGCACCATGTCAGCATTAAATAAATCGGCGCCGTTTGCGGGATGTATAAAAAAGATTAAAATATTACAATGGGGTAACGACACCTATCTTTTTGAACCAGACGCCGATAAGATATTCTCTTCAGTCTATGAGGTACATAATCTCACTGACACTACACCCTTTATAATTTCTTTAGACCCACTAAAACAGGTTTTGGAACAATCAGAGTTGTTAAGACAACACATAGAAACACTAGAACATACCCTACAGAATAACCTTGTATCCGCAATTATTGACAAAGGTAGACTAGTACATCTTTCCTCACAGATACAACAGGATACTGCACCACATTGGTGGGATATATTTAGTGGAATGTCTTCTACAGCAACCAATACCTTTCACTGGTTGTTAAGTCCAATGGTAATTATTATTCTAATATTAATATCACTTACAATCACGAATATATGTGTATACAGGAAAATAAATAGGAAAATTAGGAGAATAGACAGGGCATACCGATAAATGTGTATTGACATCACCCTACTCCTATAAAATTCCTCTTCTTGAATTTTAAGATGTTGGTAATACCTAGGGGGATGGGTTCTACCCCTCTGACAACTCGCGGTCAGGGAAAGGACTCTGGGGAAAAACTGACTAGAACTTATTCATGAGGACCCAGGGGGAAGGAGAGGATGATGTCAAAGGGGGGAATTGATAAGGTCAGGGATTTAATTTAGAGTTCTCACTTAATATGATGCCTACATGTAAATCTGTTTTGAATGTAACTTTTTGGCTGTTAAACTCGATTGAAGCTGCTTTTGTTTTCTTGTAACTATATTGCCATGGTGTTGAAGCTTGTGTTCGTAGCCCAGGTGACTCCTGTTGTTGTTTACCCTTGCCCTTTGTGGGGGGGTTGTGCTAATGCTATTGTTTGTATAAAAGGCTTTTGAAAGAGTAAAGGCAGTAGCCCATTATGCTCAGAACTTTGATACAGACATACCTGACTCTGTGTCTTAATTCCTATAAGAAGCAATAATTTGACAAAGCAATATAAACTTAAGCAACTTATTTAAAAGTTGAATCTAACACGTACGAACATTCGCTCGTCAGCGTCACGCCCCCTTTCTGGCCTATATAAGGACTGACTTGTGCCCTGTTTAATTGCTGGTTTGTCTTTCAGCTTCCAGTGTTCCGTTCCTGATTCCTGCTTCTTGTGTTTACCTGTTTTACCCGGATTTGCCTGACCTACCTTGTCTCTCTCCAGCATTTTGACCTCGGCTTGTTTAAAGGACTTCCCCACGATCTGTTTGACCCTCTGCCTGTCTCCGGATTCTCCTGCCTTCTCGTGTATGACCCCGGCTTGTTTAAACGGACTTCTCTGCTGACATCTCCAATCCCCTACCTCTGGCTTGCCTTCAGGATTCCTCTACTTACCATCTGCTGTGTTTGACCCTCGGCCTGTTTCAAGGACTTCCTCATCTGCCAGTCTCCAGTATTAGTTATCGGTCTGCATCATAGACTCTCCACTACTGGGTTCTCTGTGCCTGATCTCCTGCACTTCTCCCAGCTCCCATTGTGTTTGCGGGTTAGAACCCCGGCCGGGTCTTCTTCTCCAGCTCCGGGTCAGAGCCACCGTTGCTCTCATCTCTGCGTGACTGAAGTCCTCCTCTCAAGAGCTTCCTGCCTGCAGGCGACCCGTGCCTCTCTGTGCCCTACACCCTCTGTACCACTACCAGGGGTGTAGTGCGCTTAGCCGCAAGGGAAGCCACTCCCAGCATCTCGGCCTCGGTGAGTACTCGTGATACCCTTGGAACATGTTACCAGAACAGAATCATAGACCTTTACTCCACAGGCCATTACCCTTCAGCTACAGGCTGCTATAGCCTGATTTGTGATCTTGAAGATTATTGCTGATGAATGAACAGATGAATTGTTGACCAGATAGTTACCTGTGAGATTACCTGATCTTTTGTTTACTTATTCTCATTTTGCAAAGACTGTAATATAAATGCATTGTTGTATTTTATCCAGGAACAACTTGCATTTTGGTAGTTTGATTTTTTGTTATTTCTTAATCTGTGATTTATTTTAATTGTATTGATGGTTTTTTAGAGTATAGATTTTATTTGTTTTTAGTTCTTTTTGTTTTGTTTTTTTAGTTTTTATTTGTTTTATGGGTGCTAATTGCTGTTATTAGTAATTCTGTTAGGTCACTCACTGTGTCTTGTTCTGATCATTGTTGTCATCTTGTGTTGTCTTTGTTGAGTGTGTCTGTGTCGCAATAATTCCCTTTGGGATTAATAAAGTATTCTGATTCTGAACTCTTCAAATAAAATTAAATTAAAAAAGAAATTTTGCCACTGTCTCTGGAAAAACCAAAAGGCGGGCAACAAGGTATATGGCACTAAATGTTAAAAAGTTGTAGACCATGTCAACAACAGTAATGAAATATAGTTTATTTTATTCTGCATCAAGTCAAGTGTTACCCACAATTGGTTAAAATTACTTATAAACGTAGTTTATTCATACTTTCTAGTAAATATACACCTATACATAACTTGCAAAACTTACATGTAATAATACAGAGGGGTGTTCCCTCTCATAGCTACCCTCTTTAATCAGTTTCAAAATAAACAAGTTAACTTACACCTTCAGACTGTGTAATGAACAAAAAAAAAAAAATGCAGAACAAAAATGTTGCCACCTGTAGCAACCAATCAGAATCCTTGGTTTAATTTTTGAATGTACACTGCAAATGACTGTTGGAAGCTGATTACTTGCTATGGACAGCGAAAATTTTTTTTTTTTACAGAGAAAGAAAATTTCCGTTTCTTACAATACACTTTTTATACATCAAATTTCTATGCTAAATGAGGTCCAGCTCTGTCTGTCTTACTGATTTACACTACGCTACTGTTAAACTTCTCTATTAGACTTTGACATATAATGCCGTTATGAATGAAGACATTCAGGAAGACCAACTATTTTATCCTGGATTCAATTAAGTGTTCTTTTAATTCAAGGCTTATTGTTCCAAAAAGTGCTAAAAATTACAGCAATAGTGCTTAAAACTGTACTATTGTTTGTGCATGAGTGAGTGAATTCATTGATTAATTGGTAATCATTTTGTGGACAGCCCTTGAGAACATCCAACATACTGCTGGACCGGAACTTCTTTTTTAGCAACAACAATAAAGTGAAGCCAAGAGGATTAAATTAGACTCATATTGTTAATCTTACATCTGGCTGGTAAAGGGCAAGGCTTCACCACAGGGACCCTTGCGTCAGGAGTTCTTATATAGTTGTCAGTACCAATTGAGCTTACTTACACAGTTTTATGTGGGACAATGCAGAAGGAGTATTGTGGAAAGGAGAATGAAAACAGGATTTACTGTTGCCAATTATCCTTTCATTCCTCAAAGACGCAAGCACACCATATAATGCATGTTCCATTACTTGCAGCAAACCATATCTGAATCATATTATTTATCTTTAAAGCATCGTAAAATAGCAACCATTGTGTTATGACAGCCATCTGAAGTGTTAACTGTACTTAAACAATGTGAAACACCATAAATATTATCAGCAATAACACCACACAATGTTCATGTTGTAAAAGGTAGAGCTACAGCAATGGGGATACTACTCTTCTACCTCCTCTGACCTTGGTTTAAACTATATTCTGCTCATTAATATTTAATAGCATGTTATTGTATTACCAAAAAGTTAAAAGGTGAGTTTTGTGGAAAGGTACTGTAATATATTAATGATACAGTAATGGACACAGGCTGAGTATTCATAGACCCTGGGTATAGGCTTGTACTTGTGACTGGACACAAGTACAAGCAAAGCTTGTCAAAAGCTTTGGCAAAGCTTTTAAGGACACACCCCCTGGGGCACCACCCATATAACCTTAGTCCTCCATTTTTTTGCTAGTCTCCTGAGTTTTTGAACCTCCTTTCCCTTTCTCAGTCCTAAACAAACATCTCATTGTACCAGATGAAAATATTGCTTTGAGGGGGCGTGGCCAGATGTGAGATGACATGGGTAGCTCTGCTCCCACTCCTGCTAATTACCCATGGACAACAATCCTGTCAGAGGGCTCTTTCTCCTTATACCTACGCAGTGCCTTATAGAAGCTCCTGCCAAACCTGCTGCTCAATTCCAGTGCCCTAGCACTAGAATCAAGCAGGGACACGTCAGCTAGACTGGAGCAGTTTGCCCTTACTCTGGTGAGAAGCTCACAGCCCACACTGCACCAGCCCAAGTCCTCCTCCAGACTCTCCACAGCTAAAAAAAGCCTGAGCCATTCCAGCACATCCTCAGGGAAGGGTTCTACAAATACTGCACCATGACAGAGCCTCCTGCGCAGCCATCCAATGCTGATGTCCACGCAGAGCGAGGTACTGGCAGCAATTAATACATGTAAATCGTCCTTGCTTGAAATGTCAGATCAACTAAAGAGCATCGAAGAAGATATGTCTTTCTTGAGACATGATCTACAAACAGTGCATATGTGCATTACAGCCCTGGGGAACTGTCAGGGCTGTCTCAGCCCTTCCTTCACTGAGCTGGCCGCTCAGTTGTTGACTAATTGCCAGCTCTCATCTCTCTCCACAGTTAACCAGCTGTTGTGGATCTGCTCATCAGTCCCCCCTACTTAAAGATCTCCAGCTCACGTCATTCCTGCCTTCGCCTTGGTCACATAACAAGAAACCATCTCCTGTGTTCCTGTTTAAAGACTGGCTTTGCTGACATCCCTTCTGGCTCCTTATCCTGCTCTCTGTTCCTCTACTTGGATCCCTGACTTCTGGCCTGGCTGATTACCCGATCTGGTTACTGAACTCTGGCTTGGCTGATTACCTGATCTGGTTTCTGAACTCTGGCTTGGCTGACTACACGATCTGGTTATTGGACTCTGGCTATGCTTTGACTATGCTTACTCTATTTACCTTTTTATTTTTATTAATAAACAAGTTTGATTTTACTGTACTTCTGTCTCGGACTGGTTCATGGTTTCTGACAGGGACAGGCTTAGCCTTGTGGAAAATGATTTAACACCCATGAAGCAAAACATTGAGGCCACTGGATGGGAAGTTTCTGCACCAGCTTATAAGATGGAGTACTTAAAGAAGTGATTGTGCAGGAACAGCGCTAGGACATGATCATCCAGTGCCCAGGGCAAAGATGTCAAATCGTGCCCCCCCTTCATTATGTGCGAGCTAATGAGAAGGAGGGGAAGAGAGAGCACACTCCACCATTACAAAGATAGAGAAATTATCCTCTGGAAAGCCAGGGAGTTGAAAGATATTACCTACAATGGAGCCAGGAATTCTCTGATTCTGCATTTCTCTGCTAATCTGTAGAAACAGATTTGTGGATGGCAAGTGCCGTCTGTGGCAGTTGAATGTCTCCTCTGCTATATACTTCATGGCTGAAAGTAGTGGCCGGTGGCGAGACTTACTTCTTTGACACTCCTAATACAGCTGTCGCATGGCTGGAGCTGAAGGAGTGGTTACTCCAAACAAACTGAACCACATGTATCTAGGAGAGTCTAGAGAATTTGATCATCTGTACATACAGCACTTCCAATATTATATCATATCGAAAGCATGGTCGCAAGAAGCTACATTCCTGAGTTGTGCTTATTACTCCCTACATCATGTATGTCTCTACGCTATCCCATATCAGTGAATATGAGGACCCGTTTCTCACACTGGTAGACACTTGTATCCACCTCCAATGCTGTTTACGATAGCCCTGCGAGGATCACGTTTAGCTGCATCATTTTTTGTTGTTCTTGTTTTTTTTCTGGTTCTTATATGGGCATGCAGAGTTTTGAAGTGCTGTTGCCCAGGTTAGGCACCCATGACTCTAATACTGTTTGCTGTGTGCAATTGACACTTGATGGACCTGATCTCAAACTCTCTACTATACTGCAACTATGTGCACTTTCCCTGAAGAGGCACCTAATCTCCCAGGCGATTGGGGGATGTTGCTTTGCCCTGGTATTGGTATTCCCATCTTAACAAGTAGGGGGCTGCTAATGTTATTAGTCTCTTACTAAGAATAGAGGTCTTCTTCATTGTATTTCATCGGGTATTTACAATATATATGTCTTGTCTATGTTATCCAAGTCTTTGACCTTATGCTCCTGGAATGTTCTGGGAGTGGGAGACCAAGCATAAAAAAACAGCTGTCTTTACAACAGCGTCCACTCCTAAAGCCTCCATTTGTCTGCAGGAGATGCACCTTCCAAAGATACCAATAATCAGTTGAACTTCCCTTTTCAATACCATTTGGTGCGTACTTCGTACTCCAGAGGGGTAAGTATTCTGATTAGTCACCTGGTGTTGTTCTTCTGCGGCTCTGACAGAAGGGACTTACCAACCTCCGCTCCAGAGTGTCTCCTCCGCTCCTCTTCCTAAGTGCCAGGCATCCAGAAGAGTAGCCTGGCACTTTGGCCAATCAGGAAACAGGTCTGATGCCCTGCCTCCTGATTGGCGGGGAGGAAAGTTCATTCGCTATCGTCACACAATTGGGTGGGATCAGGGCGCACTCACTGCGACCTGAGCCCATCCTATTTTGAAGCCTATTAGAGCCTCTGGCTCTAATCAGGTGCTTCAAAATGTACCACCCCCTCCCACCATAGGAATCTATGCGTTTGGCATCCTGAAAGGGGCCGGGGCGCATGGATGGGGGGTGGCGCCCGTACACCCACAGTGCAGGAGCCGCCACTGCATTAGACCTCATCTGGAATATGCAGTTCAGTTTTGGGCACCAGTTCACAAAAAAGGATATCGGGGAACTGGAGAAAGTGCAGAGAAGGGCAACCAAACTCATAAGAGGCAAGGAGACCTCAGTGATAGGGTTGAAATAATGACTTAGAGTTCCACTGTAATTGTGTACGTATCAATTGTTCTATTTAAATTGTTTGTGCTCCTTTCTTACCTGTGTACGTATCAATTGTTCTATTTAAATTGTTTGTGCTTTTCTCTTCTGTGTACGTATCAATCTGTATCTAGATGGAATTTGGAACTGCTGAATAATCATTACATGTTCGCTGATGAGAAACTCTTTGTACCTTAACCTCATTTGGTAATGCCGATAAGATTACTGCTTGTATAATTGCCTATAAAAGGCCTTTGAAAGAGTAAAGGCAGCAGTCCTTTATGCTGAGAACTGTGATACAGACATACCTGACTCCGTGTCACCTTTCTTATAGAAGCAATAATTTGGCAAAGCAATATAAACTTAAGCAACTTGTTTAAGAGTTGCCCCTAACATTTTGGTGCCCGAAGAACAGGGACCCACCAAGTTGCTACAAGAGGTGGCTGAGCTACGCTGACGGAACGAAAGGACAGGCATTCCGGGAACCACAGATCAAAAAACCTGGCCAGGTAAGAAAAAGCTTTATTTTTCTTATATTCTGTGCTCCCCTGATTTGTGCCTATCCGTTCTGTCAGTTACGGTTCTCCTGGTTTTTAAAACACCAGCCTCTGTAGTGGTGAGTCTAGAATTACTGCATATTTGAGTTTATATTGCTGGAATTATTTGTTTGTTTTGTTGTCTGTGTCTGTCTTGTCTGTCTTGTTGAGAAAGTGAATGAGCCTTGTCAAGGATGGTATGAGTTAGAAGGGGATTGCCGAACTAAGCAACGGAATGCGCCTTACCTCACATGATTGGGAACTTGAGGGCTTGTGAGCTTGGGGGTCTGACGCTTATGCTTAACCTCACATCTAACTCATAAACCATAGACGGGTTGAGAGTATAAGCCCTGTCTGCTCCATAAAGCAGGGATAAGAGTGTATGAGAGGGATTCCCAGATACGGGGAGGGAATAAGATCTCCAAAAGTCCGGAGATCTAGTCGGATACCTGGCCACTTAAAGGAATGCTTGTATATGTTGTATCCGCATTTTTGTATATGTTGTAGCCGCATTTTGTTATTGGGCTAGCATATAAAGTAATTATTTGTTATTGGGCTAGCATATAAAGTAATTCGATTTCAGAAATCTCATTCCGGAAGAGGTTTCTAGTATTCTAGCACCCCAGGAGGAAGGCAACGAGGAACTAGTGTAACTTAGCTGGTTTGTTATTGGGCTAGCATATAAAGTAATTATTCATTCTTGTATATGTTGTAGCCGCATTATATTGTACACTAAGTGTCCCACACGCTACCTAGGCAGGACTGTTAGAATGGGCCAGAGGAACACAAAACCCCGTCAGGGAATTGTGGCGCACTATACGGTGCCACAGATAATTAAGAACATTTATGGGAAAACCGAAGCACAGGACTTAAAGGATGTCCTTCGTAAATTTAAGGTGAAAGGAGCAGCGGGCTTAGACCCGGATGTATGGAGTGAAATAAAAAGGGACAGACAAGGAGAGGTGTTAGAGAAGCAATGGATGCGTCAGGTTCAATGCTTAATTAAGGTCTCAAATAGAGCGAAAGAAGAGGGGTGGAAGTATAATCCAGATTGTGATGGTTGGGATATGAAAGATAGAAGAACAAAAAATGTCGAGGCTCCCAGCTCAGCCATCCCACCCCCATACACTGACGTAGAACGCAAACCACACAAGATATATCAGGTACTTGAGGGTAGAGGATGGGTTTGTCAGGATTTTGGAGCACAAAACCCAGAATGGGCAGTAGAATGTGTGCATTGTGGGGCACAAAAACCTCATCCAGAAACTGTAGCTCCCGTACGCACTGATACACGCATTGTTCAGGTAAACAATCCAGAATTTGGACAAGCAGCCCATCCAAATGCCCCGCCTACTGTCACTCGTAGAATGTGACGTGGCTACCTTTATACATACCTCACTAATATATTTAATGATACATAAGTGATTAAAACCTTTTGTCTATATATAAATCAACCCATGAAATTAAGAACGAATGATATCTGTTCGAAAAGGGTAACAATCTAATTTATTTAAACTTACTATTGTACAGAAAAGAAACTTGTGGTAATATGAGATTAGCAACTATAACATAAATGATATAACCTTAAAACAACAATGTTACCAATGATAATAAATATTGCCATAATGGTCATACCCATGCTATCAAGAGATTAATAAGGTATTACGGCCAAATCCTATGATAGAAAAGGTTACAGGAAAGAAAAGAGACATAGAGATACATTGTATGGAGAAGTCTTACGTAACCATCCTGCATCTAGACCGTCCACCGGAGAGAGACCTAGCCTTCTCCAGGTATTTGGTTGTATGTAGTTAGAACCCACTCCCACCAATCAGAACTCAGGGCCACCTCATTGGTTCAGAAGTGGCATTGAATCCTGATTGGCTACCCCTGAAGAGTGCCTTTTTAACTATCTCTTGATTTCCAACCATCAGCCCTCTGTGATATAACATAAATTAGCATTACAAGGACTCGAGAGACGCAATGTCTGCCCTGGCTCTCTCCGAACAATAGGGTAACTTAGTTACTATGCGGATAGCAGGCCAACACAAAAGGTGTGTTTGAGATGCCAAAACAGTAAATAGGCCCACCTTCTAGTACATGTTACTATAAAAAATATACCTATATACACCCATAAATATATACACATAGATAGATAGATACATACATACATACACGTACACATCATACAAAATGAGGCATGGTAATCTAATTAGAAAGTCCTCACGATGGTACGCTTGAATCTCATTGATAAAAATATGGAATTCAATATCTCCATCACAAATGCAAATAAGGACTTGGGCACCATGGTCGGCAGACACCCTTATGGCATTAATACAGAGCGCCCCAGACCCGGTAGCAAAGCCAGCTGCTTTTTGTAGATTTGTGACACAGTTAATGAATACACATGAAGCGACCTGGCAGGATGGGGAGGATCTATGCAGACACAAAATGACTCTGACCCTGTTTAACCAGTTTATGACAGAAATAGGTCCACACAGACCTGCAGGACAAGTTGATGGGGAGGGCAACCTGGAGGCAGGACATGTCAGACATATAGACTCAAGGGCCCCTTTTATTGCTAGATTAGAAGCTTTTTGTCAGGCAAAACAACAGGAGAGGGGGTCCATATCACGAAGCAAATGCCAGGACAGACTGTATCGGAATTTTACTTATCTATGGAAAGTATGATGGCAGATGAGGGATTGGACTTGGCCCTGCCAGTCACAATCCGAGCCTTCAATAGACAATTTATGGAGGGATTAATTCCACAGATAAGTGAGAGACTGAAAGCCTGCACACCAGAGTGGAGGGCAACTAGAGATAGAGGGACGTTGTTACAAAAAGCGCAAGGCATAGAGGCGGACTTAGCAGAAACCAAAGGGAGGAAATCTCATGCTATCAACGCACTTGGGGGTTCCCAAGAGCAAGGTAGAGGTTCCTTTCGCAAACCCCTTACCTGTCACTACTGTAACAAGATTGGTCACATCAGACGCAACTGTAGGAAAAGAATAAGGGATGAAGGAGAGGAAGGTGTTGATTCTCCAGTTAATCAGAGAAGGAACCAGCCCAGGGACAACAAAAATAGTCATATCAGGCAGCAGGGAGATGGTCCACGAGCATGACTCACCCCGGTTTTAGAAAAATCCAAAACAACAATGCTTAAGACAAATATAACGGTTTGTAATAAGAAAATCTCTTGTTTAGTCGATACAGGAGCTTCACGCTCGTTACTTTCTGACTCTGAACTACTCCCTGGCCAAAAATCACCTGACACTTTACTAATAACTGGATATGATGGCATTTTAGCCGACGCCCCGCTTACAAAACCTCTGAAAGTTAAAGTAGGAAACCACATGTTCCTTTCACGCATTCTGGTATCCAGAGGAGCCCCCACTAATTTGTTAGGAGCTGACATTTTGCAGAAAATAGGAGCTAACATTACCTATCACCCAGATGGCACTGTCACCTTAGCTATAGGGAATAATCAAGAACACATGGAGATGTGTAACCTGATACAATACCTAGAGGAGGAATCGGAATTGTCTGGCCCACCTCCTTCAGACTTAGATCAGATTTTGTCGTCCCTTCCAGGAGAACTATGGGAGAAACATCCAGCTGATGTTGGACTTTTGCCCATACCTCCGGTTACCCTACAGCTGATTCCAGGAGCAGTGCTTCCCCAACAAAAGCAGTATCCACTTAGTGCACCTCAAGAGGCGGCCATAGAAATGCAGGTCCAATCCTTCTTAAAAAGTGGAGTTCTAAAAGAGGTAAAATCACCGGCAAACACTCCCTTGTACCCGGTTAAAAAGAAATCAGTAGCCGGTAGTCCGGTTAAGTATAGAATGGTCCAAGACCTTAGAGCGGTCAACAAAATACTAGCCCCGATGACACCTTTAGTACCCAATCCACATACATTACTGTCACAAATACCATCAACTAGTATGTACTTTACGGTTATAGATTTAGCGAATGCTTTCTTTTCCGTCCCGCTTGCTGAAGAATGCCAACTTTGGTTCGCATTTTCAATCAAAAATCGGCAACTAACCTGGACACGCCTACCTCAGGGTATGGCGCATTCACCTACCTTGTATTCGCAAGCATTGCAAACGTTGTTGGGAGAATGGGTACCACCAGATTCCTGTGTATTGTTACAATATGTGGATGATTTATTGTTATGCTGCCCTGACAAGGAAACTTGTTTGGCCACCACCCTTAATTTGTTGCGATTTTTGGCAGAAAAAGGTTGCAAGGTTAATAAGAAAAAGTTACAAGTGTGTCAGGAAAAAGTTATCTTTTTGGGACATTGTATATCACAGGGTACGAGACATCTCACTGAGGAGAGGGTTCAAGTGATAAAGGGAATGTTACCCCAACGGAATTTCAAACAATTGCGTATGTTTTTAGGTATCGTGTCATATTGTAGACAGTGGATACCACATGCTAGCGCTTTGATGCAGCCATTATACGATTGTTTGAAAATTGTACCGTATATGTTTACAGAAGTAGCTTATGAGTCGTTTATCACTTTGAAAAAGTTGTTGATTTCTGCCCCGGCTATTGGTATTCCAGATTACACTAAGAAATTTAATCTGTACATTGCTGAGATCACTGGACATGCCACAGGTGTTCTGACACAGGCACATGTAAAACAAAGACCAGTCGCTTACTTTTCAGCAGCATTAGATCCAGTATCTAGAGGTTCACCATCTTGTGTACGGGCGGTAGCTGCAGTGTCAATTATCATAGATAAGTCATCAGAGATTATTCTAGACAATCCAGTCGTAGTGCATACCACACATGACATACATGCAATCTTGTCTCAGGTACAGCCCAAACACATTTCAATGGCTAGGCAATTAAGATTACAGTGTACTTTACTCTTACCTCCAAATGTTACTTTTCAGCGCTGTACAACCTTAAATTTGGCCACCTTTTTGCCTCTTCAGTCACCAGATTTGGCAAGGGGGAATGATAGTGCTAATAGTACTAGTGAGAAAAGAAATGAGGACACTGACACTCTTTTGTTTAAAGAAGTAGATCAGCACGATTGTTTTCAGCTCATGGAACAGGAGACAATGGGATTCCCACATGTTACAGATACACCGATTTTAAATGCTGAGCACACTTTGTACATAGATGGCAGTAGGTTTGATGATGACAAGGGTAAATATCACACAGGGTATGCTGTAGTGACTGATACGCAGGTAATTGAAGCACAGGCCTTACCAGCCCACATGTCAGCACAGGAAGCAGAATTAAAAGCTTTAAGAACAAGCCCTAGAATACTTAAAAGAACGAGAAGGGAATATTTACACTGACTCTGCCTACGCTTATGGTGTAGCGCACGATTATGGCCACATATGGAGGGCTAGAGGTTATCTGACAGCAGCAGGTACACCTGTAAAACATGGAGAAGGGATTAAGAGAGTCCTGAACAATCTTCAAAAGGTTAAACGAGTGGCCATCATGAAGATAGCGGCACACACGAGCGCAAAAACAATTGAGGCAAAAGGAAATGCATTTGCAGATTTGACTGCAAAACAGGCAGCTCTAGGGGAAGGAAGCCCTGAGACCTTAGCAGCGGTCGAGGTGAGTATCCCAGAACCAACATGGCAGCAGCTGAGTAAATTACAGGAGCAAGCAGGGGAGAGCGAGAAAGATAAGTGGGTCAGAATGGGAGCAGCACCAGACCTTGACAATGTATGGAGGGAAGGGGGCAAAATATGCCTACCTGCCTCTCTGTACCCAGCAATGGCAGCGGCAGTTCACCTACCCACACACGTCAGTTCCAATTCCATGTATAGGATTGTGAACCAAGGATGGCTCGCCCCTGGATTCAGTAGCACTGCAAGAAACTACTGTGCAGCCTGCCAAATCTGTCTCCTGAATAACCCAGGACAGAGAGTAAAAACCCCACGTAAACACCAGGTCCGGGCCCAATACCCCTTCCAGAGACTGCAAATTGATTACATACAAATGCCTAAGAACGGCCCCTTTGAATTTGTCCTCGTGCGTATCGATTTATTCTCAGGTTGGCCCGAAAGTTATCCAGTAAAATCGGCTACAGCTAAAGCCACAGCTAAGAAACTGGTCACTGAATTAATACCTAGGCTTGGTCTTCCTGAAACCATAGAATCAGATAGGGGGACACACTTTACAGGAAAAATCATGCAGAATGTGATGACCATGTTAGGGGTTCAACAAAGTTTTCACACCCCTTACCACCCACAGAGTTCAGGATCAGTGGAGAGAGTAAATGGGACAATAAAGTTAAAAATACAAAAAGCCATGCAAGAGTTAAACAAGCCTTGGCCAGAATGCCTGCCTCTGGCTTTATTCTCTATAAGGTACACTCCAACAGGAAAAACAGGATTATCCCCATACGAAATACTTTTTGGGAATGCACCTAGATTAGGTTTATACTTTCCACAGAGTATGCAATTGCAATGTGATAGTTTGACTGCATATGTGATACAATTACAACAACGTCTAACTAAGATCCACAAAAGTGTGTATTCTTCTCTTCCAGACCCTAATTCAATAACAGGTACACATACGCTGCTACCAGGGGATTATGTATATGTAAAGAAACACACCAGAAAGACATTGGAACCCAGGTTTGAAGGTCCTTACCAAGTACTCTTGACCACAGCCACCTCAGTAAAGCTGGAAGGAAAACCTACCTGGATACACGCATCACATTGCAAGAAACAACCCGAGAAAACAACATGATGAAATATCTACTTACATATTTTTTGTTGAAGATTGTTGTTTTACAAATATATGCATGGAGTCCTGGTATTAATGTACTTGAGGTAGAGGAAACAACAACTTTCGAATGGGCTATAGATGATCCTAAAGTAGCAAATGATTCAGGATATGAGATGAATAAGGATTATAATGTAGGTAATTAACACTAGAACATACCCTACAGAATAACCTTGTATCCGCAATAATTGACAAAGGTAGACTAGTACATCTTTCCTCACAGATACAACAGGATACTGCACCACATTGGTGGGATATATTCAGTGGAATGTCTTCTACAGCAACCAATACCTTTCACTGGTTGTTAAGTCCAATGGTAATTATTATTCTAATATTCATATCACTTACAATCACAAATATATGTGTATACAGGAAAATAAATAGGAAAATTAGGAGAATAGACAGGGCATACCGATAAATAAGTATTGACATCACCCTACTCCTATAAAACTCCTCTTCTTGAATTTTAAGATGTTGGTAATACCTAGGGGGATGGGTTCTACCCCTCTGACAACTCGCGGTCAGGGAAAGGACTCTGGGGAAAAACTGACTAGAACTTATTCATGAGGACCCAGGGGGAAGGAGAGGATGATGTCAAAGGGGGAAATTGATAGGGTTGAAATAATGACTTAGAGTTCCACTGTAATTGTGTACGTATCAATTGTTCTATTTAAATTGTTTGTGCTCCTTTCTTACCTGTGTACGTATCAATTGTTCTATTTAAATTGTTTGTGCTTTTCTCTTCTGTGTACGTATCAATCTGTATCTAGATGGAATTTGGAACTGCTGAATAATCATTACATGTTCGCTGATGAGAAACTCTTTGTACCTTAACCTCATTTGGTAATGCTGATAAGATTACTGCTTGTATAATTGCCTATAAAAGGCCTTTGAAAGAGTAAAGGCAGCAGTCCTTTATGCTGAGAACTGTGATACAGACATACCTGACTCCGTGTCATCTTTCTTATAGAAGCAATAATTTGGCAAAGCAATATAAACTTAAGCAACTTGTTTAAGAGTTGCCCCTAACATCAGCTATGAGGAAAGATTAAGGGACTGAATCTATTCTCTCTTGAGAAGGGGATATTAAGGGGGGATATGATCAACATGTATAAATACATAAATGGTCAATGTAATGAACTTGGTGTTGAGCTATTCACGTTAAGGCTTCTTCACAGTAAGAGCTATGAAAATGTGGAATAGACTCCCTCCAGAGATGGTTCTGTCCAGCTCAAAAGATTGCTTTATAAAAGGCCTGGATTCTTTCCTAAATGTACATAATATTAGAGGCAGCTCTCTAATTAGGCAAATAAGTCGCCTAAGGCCTCACACTCACAGGGGCCTTGCGACCGCCTAAATGAAGATCCGCCTCTGCTGACAACAATGGCGCTGCGGCGTTAAGCTCCGGCCAGCAGCGGGTTAACATTGCCTGTGAGCTCCACCACGAGCAGGCAGTGGAGAGAGGGGGCGGAGCGTGGATGTGTCTTGGGGAGGTGGCGGGGCCAGCGCTGTGTTGTCTGGCAGAGGAGAAGGGGAGGAGATTCCATCAGCCAGAGCACAGTTCCCGCTGCTCTGGAGACACAGATCGCGCCCCCTTCTGCCGTCACCCCCCACCACTGGTGTGCTCAGCAGAGCAGTCCCCGCACACCCCAAGGAGGCATCTGGCATGCAGTGGCGAGGAGGGGAAGAGGAAGATACCGCAGAGGAGGCCTCATGAGTGATGTATAGAGCCGATGGAAGGGAAGGTAGGAGAGAAGAGGTGTCCAGGCCGCCCTTCTCTGGAGCTGTCAATCAGTGCTGGGGGAACTGGGGCTCCAGCTGCAGGGAGAGGCACAGCTACCATGCCACAACCCCCCTCTGCAGCCTGTGACCACCAGCATGAGAGAGAGCCAGCCCCCCATCCATGTTCCTGCAGCATCCCTCAGCCAGAGCTAGAGACTGGTCTTTATATCCATTCACTGTCCCATCCCCTCCACTCCCTACCTCCAGATCATGTGTTACTAACAGTAAGGACAGCTCAGTCCTGTGTTAGTGTCCCAGTGTGCCCATCTGTGATTGGCAGCCCCTAACCCCTTCCTCCACCCTGTCCTTACCCCCGCCAATGCAGGGCTGCAGGGCTCCACTGCAGGGGGGGGTTGGGAGGTCCCAGTCCAGTGCTAATCCTCAGCCATGGTGGGCCGGGTGCTCCGCATCCTGCGCTGGCACTGCCTGATGATTGGCTTCTCCGCTATCTCCTTCACTGACACCAGCACTGAGATAGAGAGCGCTGACACCAACACTGAGATAGAGAGCACTGACACAGCACCGAGATAGAGAGCGCTGACATCAGCACCGAGATAGAGAGCGCTGACACCAGCACCGAGATAGAGAGCACTGATGCCACCACCGAGATAGAGAGCACTGACACCAGGACTGAAATAGAGAGAGCTGACACCAGCAGCGAGATAGAGAGCACTGACACTGGCACCGAGATAGAAAACACTGACACCGGCGCTGACTTAGAGAACACTGACAACGGCACCGAGATAGAAAACGCTGACAATGGCGCCAAGATAGAGAACGCTGACACCAGCACCGAGATAGAGAGTGCTGACACTAGCACCGAGATAGAGAGCGCTGACACCAACACTGAGATAGAGAGCACTAACACCAGCACCGAGTTAGAGAACACTGACACCAGCACTGAGATAGAGAGTGCTGACACCAGCACTGAGATAGAGAGTGCTGACACCAGCACTGAGATAGAGAGCATTGACACCAGCACGTGAGACAGGGAACACTGACACCAACACCGAGATAGGGAGCGCTGACACCAGCACCTAGATAGAGAGCGCTGACACCAGCACTGAGATAGAGAGCGCTGACACCAGCACTGAGATAGAGAGCACTAACACCAGCACAGAGTTAGAGAACACTGACACCAGCACCGAGATAGAGAGTGATACCAGGACCGAGATAGAGAGTGCTAAAACCAGGACCGAGATAGAGAGCAGCACCAGGACCGAAATAGAGAGTGCTGACACCAGCACTAAGACAGAGAGCGCTGACACCAGCACTGAGCTAGAGAGCGCTGACACCAGCCCTGAGCTAGAGAGCGTTGACACCAGCACTTTAATGCTCTTAATATATGTAATTTATAGAGTTAACTTTTTTATTGCTTAAATTATTTTTCCCATTATGGGCGTGAGTGGAGCCTCATGTCTAGGTTTTGCCTAACGCCTCACAAAGCCGCCTAGAGCCGCCTCTGCATAATATAACTGGATACTAACATTTATAGGTAAAATGTATCCAGGGAATATCCGATTGCCTCTTGGGGGATTAGGATGGAATATTTTCCCCTGCTGGAACAAATTGGATTATGCTTTGCTGTGTGTTTTTTTTTTTTTTTTTTTTGCCTTCGTCTGGATCAACTGTGGGTATGGGATTGTGTATACAGAATTGTAAGTGTATTTCCCTTTTATTTGTTGAACTAGATGGACTTGTGTCTTTTTTCAATCAGACTAACTATGCAATGTAGAGGTAATCTGATCTTGAATGTACAGCTGGATAGACTCCCACCTGGGGCAGTGATAGAGCGAGGTCCACATATTCCACTTACTGCAGCGGGACTAAAAGATTTAAGTAGACTGTGACACCCCTCTAATTGCCAGTTTTCATGTTATTCATGCTCTTACTATACTCTTTCGAGAACTGACTTAGCCCTGGGAAATAACCGACTATTGCCCCTAGTTACCAACATCAATTATATTCCCGGAGGCCTTTCAGACCATTCGCATCTCGCTCTGTCACAGGGCTTAGAGGGGAGTCAACTTCCAGCTGAATGGAAGGTATACTCATTTTAGTTTGAACTAATTATGCCTGCAGAGGTAATAGAGTTTAATAATGACACTGCCTCCTTGGGGTGGTTTGGGATTCCCTTAAAGTGATATTAAAGGCAATCATTTAAAAAAAAAATAAAAAACATGTTATACTTACCTGCTCTGTGCAGCTGTTTTGCACAGAGCAGCCCCAACCCTGCTCTTCTCAGGCTTCCTGCCGAGTGCCCCCAGAGCAAGCAGCTTGGGGGCAACCAAGCAGGCTCACCCCTGAGCCGCTGCTCTGCATGCCCATTCACACACAGTGCCATGATTCTCTTTTCTCATTAGCTCACTGGCTGTGATGGTCTCAGCCAATGAGGACGAAGAGTCCCCAGAGAGTGAAATTTGTAGTGTATTTGTAGTGAAAAGATAATTTCTATATTTTTGTGGGGGAGAGGACCCTGTCAGGTAGGCTGTATGGGGCACCGTAATTTCTAACAGCAGCTCTGGCCCCAATTGCTATAAAGTGTACTATCGTGGTTACTATAGATTTTGCAACCGAATTTCCCCATAGGAATCAAAAGAAACTCAGATAATTAGTTCCAGTGTCACTGCTAGTGTATGCAGTACCACATGTGGCCAGAGGTGGTGGGGGCGCCGGATACACTTGGAAAAACTCGGAGACTCGGAGATGCTTGGAGACACTCGGAGATGCTCGTAGACACTCGGAACTGAGTGTCTCTGAGTGTCTCCGAGCGTCACCGGCGCCCCCACACTTCTGGACATATGCGGTACTGCACACCCCAGAGGCTTGAATCCTGCTCGTCTTGCAAGACATGGCTCGCAAATCAAGTTAGGATTTTTTTTTTAAACAGCCCGTATTGCGAAGCGCTCGTAAACCTCGTTACTCGCAATCCGAGGTTTTACTGTATACGGTTTCATAAAACGACTCAAATCAACAGGTTGCACAGCAAATTGTTCATTGCATGATCATACTTTACAATACATTTACAAGGTTATTTGTCTTTTTGTAATTAAAGTTGATATGTCTTATTTGGGATTCCATTAGGCACACCAGCATCTGTCTTTTTTTGTCTTGGGGATTGTTTTGTTTTTGGTATAAGGTTTTCAATTTTTTTTCTCTGTATGTTATTTTTATGTACAGTATATGCTGCAAACGTTTAATAAAAATCCAGGCTTGGCCCATTCTAGTGTGCATACCCCCAGAATGGTACCAAAGTCCTACATATCTTCAAATTCCTAAATTTCACATGGATCCACAGGGTTTGGTATTGCTTCTCTGAGACAAGGAGAATACCGGGCATCCATAGGCATTCAAGATGCCTATCAGCATGTAAGCAAATATCCACTTCATTATCTTTTTCTGCACTTTGCAGTGGACGAAAATAATTTCCACTTTGTTGTACTGTCTTTTGGCCTATCCTCTGCTCCCAGAGTATTCACAAAGATCCTATCACCTCTTCTAGACCTTCTAAGAATGCAGGGCATCCAGGTCACAGGTTATAAGAATGACCTTTCCATGAAGGACTCCTTTTCCAGCTGTCTACAAACATCCACAGGACAATTCAGAAGCTCCAGGCTTTCAGTTGGTTGATCAATTTCCAAAAATCAGCACTGCAACCTTTTTTTCATCTGGAATCCTTGGGTCTAGGCCTGGATACCTCCTAAGAAAATGCTCTCTCTCAGAGCTTATACTCTGGAGTTTCAAAATTAGGTTCTCCATGAGAGTTCTAGGCCTCATGGTAGCCACTTTTAAGGCCGTGCCATTCACCAAATTTCATTTGAAACCTCTCCAGCACAACATCTTGTTGACCTGACCAGCCAAGCAAGGAATCCTCTTCAGCCCAGCCTTACAAATGGGGGAAGTCTTTCCTTTCTTATTAATGGAAAATAATAACAACAGCTGTCAGTCTTTCAGGATGGAAAGGAGTGCTCCAGTCCCTTACAGTCCAACATGGTCATTGGAAGCCCTATCAACATCCTGGAGCTCAGAACAATAAGGATTACTCTGCAAAACTGTACCCCTCTTCTGCAAAGACATTAAAACAGGGTGCAATCAGACAGTGCCACAGCTGGGCCTACATCAACCACCAAGGAATACCAGGAGTTAAGCATCCTTGAAGGAATCAAGCCAGATCATCTCATGGATGGAGAATCTCTGTCCAGTGATCTCAGTGGTCCATGTCCAAGGAGAGGACTACAAGCAAGATGCCAATGCCTGGATCCAGAGGAATAGGTTTTCACACTTTCAATCGTATATGGGGTACCCTGGATGTGGCTTTTCTGGCCTCAAGATTCAACAACAAACTACCTGTGGCCAGCACCAAGGACCCTGTAGAGTTGGCACCAAATGTATTCATAATCCCCTGGTCTTAGGTCTCAGTTCAGATTAATCCTTGCCTTCTTTCCAGTTCAAAGTCTACCTTGTCAGCTCATTGCACCAAGCTGGCCCAGAAGGACCTGGTACAGAGACATACTCAGACTACTAAGAGATAACCCCTGGCCTCTCCTCAACAGGCCAGACCTGTTGTTTCAGGACCCTCTGTTCCATTCTGCTTCTTAGTTACTGGCTATAATGGCCTGACTTTTGAACCCCGGGTATTAAGAGATAGAGGGGTTTCTGTGTCTGTCAGTCCGTTATGTCCATTCTTTTTCCAATCTTCTGTGGATGCAGTTTTCAGCCCAATGTTCTTGCAGAGGCACTCTGAAGTTGGGTACATTGATCTTTGATGTTGCTCAGCATTTTGGCACAGTTCTGTTTGCCTAGTCATTACCTACCATTAGCATTCATTGCTTGGGGATGTCCGAGGGTCTCTGAATACTCAGCCTGTGTCATGTATGGTTCAATTAAGATATAATGGAATTTAAATCACCAGTAAATTTCAAGTCTTGGAGTAAAGTACAGGACACAGGCAGACTAGATTTGTTTTTTCTACTAGTTGGTCTCTTATCATTTAATCTTTTGACAACCAAACACATTGGTAAAAAAACAACTATCTTGAAGCTACTGAAAATTGTGCTGTGGATCCTTCATTATGCAGTTCATGTTGGTGGGATTTATATCTTTCTGCAACAACATTTAACTTAGCACCCCAAAGTTTTTAATGCAGGGTATGCTGTATTATGCCATTTGCCTTTGGTAGAATATAGAAAATAGACTGTTCTTCTGCTCCCAGACAGTAAATAAGCAAAGCAAGTTTTCTAGCAGTAGGTAAGTTCTCCTAAGGCCTCATGCACAATGGTAATTTGTGTAGCTGCTTCTAGGGGCATCCATTTTTTCCTGCCTCTAAACTACCTTGCATGTTAGCCTATGTGTCCATGTACACATAGGCTTTTAGCAGTGTTTAGTGGCAGGGGCTTTTAGAGGCAGAAAAAAAAATGACTCTTGTAAACGTGTCTACACACTAGGCATGTTTAGTGCTTGAGCATTAATTAAATTTCAATGCCCGGAAAAAATGATTATTCTGGCCAATTAAATGAATTAACACAATAGCGAATGATGCCTGTAAATGCGCTTCAACATTTGTAAAAGCATTTGACCCTTTTACAAGCATCAGCTGTTTGTTCTGCCAATACACTACTGCTAGTAGAAAAGGCTTCCATGAGCGTTTGCAAACTGTCTTGTGTGGATGAGGCCTAATTAGCAGCAACTATGTTATTCTCAGACATTTGAATTCAGACAGTAAAAGGTATTGTAGGCTCATTAGGGTGTGGAATTAAAGAAGAGACATCCTCGTTGTCATTCTTAAGTCCTGTAGTTTGGGAGAGAGAGTAGTTACACAGAACTTTATAACAAGTTCAGGCATCCATAATACACATGCACACTTCTGAGTATATAATAACATGAGCAGGAACTGGAACCAACTTGCACAAAGTATAGAAAGTATTATACATATAACAACTGTAAACAGTAACATTTAACAAAAGTACTTTGAGACCTCAGAAGATACTCCAACCTTCAGGATCTTGGGGGAAGAAAATAGCAGTTTGTTTTATTAATCCTACATTAAAATTCTACTGCTTCCTTAAAGTAGAACTATAGACAAAACTTTTCTTTTTCATTTTGAATAGAGTACGGTGGGTTATAACCCCTGTCAGATTTTTTTTGGCATCTGTGTCCCATTGATGAGATTTCCCTTCACTTGTTGTCCCATAGCCAAACAGGAAGTGGGAGGAAATACCTGCAAATTAAGGAAATTCTTGGGGACCCCCAGGCCACCAGAACTAATGTCCCCACTGGAAGATTTCTCCTCTATTATTTTTCCGGGGACCACTCAAAGGTTGGGATTTTATTTTACTTTTACATTTTAAATGATGATGCTAAACAGG
The DNA here is from genome assembly GCA_037952925.1 of Lithobates clamitans. Classification (NCBI taxonomy): domain Eukaryota; kingdom Metazoa; phylum Chordata; class Amphibia; order Anura; family Ranidae; genus Lithobates; species Lithobates clamitans. The sequence goes on along the minus strand of JBBGZY010000240.1, from coordinate 3,692,829 downwards.
ACAAATAGAGAGGGTGAATCTCCCACAGACAGCAATAAAAATGGACAAGCTTTCTAATCCATCTCCACTCTATCCAAAACTAAAAAAAAAACTTTTGCCTTTAGTTACACTTTGAAGGAGACCAGAGATGTCTGGTAAATTGACAACCAGTCACACAAGTACACAATATGTACGGTATGTCTATATGATTATGCAAAGTTTAACAACAAAATTGTTAGATTGTTTTATTCAGGCCTCAATTTTAAGTCTATGATTAGCTGTATAGCTGCAGACAGACTATCATTCAATTAGCAGGTCAATGGTGATCTCACAAATGGTATAAATCATAGAACAAAGGTAAAGTCTATTACACTAAGAAGGCCCCCTGAAGCTGATCCAAATGTTTGTCTCTAGGGTCTGTCTGCTCACATTTCTTAACCATTTAACAGTACCTAATCCCACTAGACTTTAATGGTTTTAAGATTTGGTTCTGAAAAAAACATCAGTTGTGTCCAAGATTTGTCAGTGATGGAGGCAGACAGATTACACAAGATATGCAATGGATAATCTTAAAGCTATATCAGCTCAGACCAATTAGAAGATTAGGGAAGAGTTGTCAAACCCTACATCAGTGCCAAGAAACAATATGTCTTTTTTTATAATCTCATTATGGTATAGGAGGAATTGAGACCTCTTACAGTGCTCACGTTCACAAAGTTTGTAAGCTTAGAAGAACATTTCAAGCTTTATATGTAGGTCATCTATACATTTTAAATTCAATAGCATGAAATCCCAAGCTTGTCTGAAGCTTTTGCTGTCTGTCCATAGATAATCATTTATGAGTGAAAAATAAATGAGTATCCAAGTCAGGAGGAGAACTTGCAGCTGTTAAGGGTGCTCAGTGATTGTTTTCACATATTTCACAATACTTGAAGAAAGATCTGCCCATTTATGACCAGCCTTATTAGCACTGAATAACAGGTCTAATTCCTAATTATTTTAGTCTTTTCAATTGTTTAGACATGTGGGATATCACCTTGATGTAAATAATATTATAAATGCCTGTTAGTGTGTAATAACATTGTTTCCATGTAAAATTTGTAATTATATATGTACATAGGGGTTACCAATATTGTTTATTAAAAATTCAGACCCTACTTCCTGCTTTGCAGTGCTATTAATCGGTTTGTGCTTTACTGCTCCTTCATAGAGCACATGCATGTGAATAGGCCAACTCACTGAACACCACAGATTGAACGAGTGTTTCTTCTAGTAGCTAATCTATAAATCTATATTCTGTAATTAATACATTATCAAAAATGTGGAATAGCAAGCATGTAGAAATGATAAAGTCACATTAATATAATTTAGGGTAAATACTGCAATAGCAACTTAAGATATGCACTCACACTTAGGGTGTCTAAGGCTAGAAATATAGCTGCCATTGGTTACTGATTTTTAAGAGGCACAAGTTCCGGGGTGGTCATTCTGATCCTAGCTTCACTACATAGAAAGCTAATCTGACCTTGAACAAGCATGCTGGATGGGAGCCCACTGTTCAGATTTTCCTGTCTGCATGCTTGTTTTAGTGATTCACTATGAGGGGGCAAGAAAAATAAATCATATTTCTGTCTACAAAGGTTCACTTTTTGTTCAGTAGCACAGAGCAGCCAATCAAAATTCACCTTGTCCTGGTCTGTTTCAGCACAGTGAATTGTAACTGGTTGTAAAAGGTTATTACTCTTAAAAAAATAGCAATCTTTATTAAATAAGCAGTTTATATAGAATCCTATGATATAGAAATGTGAAAAATACAGAAGTCACAAAAGTAAATAACTCCTGCTTTTCTGTAATATTGCCTCTTGGAAATAAAAATATTGTTTGATTTTGTCCTATTTAATAATTGCTTAGCTGTTTGTTGGAGGTAAGCAGTTTACCATACATGCAATGTACTGCATTGCAGGCACTATTCTCTGAATTGCCCAAATATCCTATATTTCTATGTGACACTAGGGATCCAAAAACAAATCACTAAAGTGATCTAGGAAACTACTCACCTGGTCAGATCAGCAAGGCATTGTTTCCTTGATAGTGGAAACATTGGAGAATCATTTTTACAAGTAAAGTAGGGATGCCATAATAAGAGGATAAACATAAAACGTTTCAGAATTTTTTCAACCTTTAATGTGACCTATAAACTGTACATTTCAATTGAAAATACAACTGAAATCTTTTGGTGGGGGAGTAAAAATAAAAGAACAGTGGCTGCATTTGATGGGCACAGTGGCAGCATTTGATGGGCACAGTGGGAACAGTGGCTGCATTTGATGGCACAGTGGCAGCATTTGATGGGCACAGTGGCAGCATTTGATGGCACAGTGGCAGTATTTGATGGCACAGTGACTGCGTTTTTATGGGCACAGTGGCTGCAATTGATGGGCACAGTGGCAGCATTTGATGGGCACAGTGGCAACATTTGATGGGCACAGTGGCTGCGTTTGATGGGCACAGTGGCTGCAATTGATGGGCACAGTGGCGACATTTGATAGGCACAGTGGTGGCATTTGATGGGCACAGTGGGTGCAATTGATGGGCACAGTGGCTGCTTTTGATGGCACAGTGGCTGTAATTGATGGGCACAATGGCTGCGTTTGATGGGCACACTGAGGCTGTAATTGATTTTTTTTTTTCAGAATGTTTCAGTTTGTTTGCGCCCCCCAAAAAATTTTGAGCACCAGCCGCAATTGGCCAGGAGAAGGGTAGAAAATAATTTCTAAGGCATTAGATATACCATGGTACACAGTGAAGACAGTAATCATCAAGTGGAAAAAGTATAGCACAACAGCGACATTACCAAGACCTGGATGCCCCTTCAAAATTAATGAAAAGTCGAGAAGAAAACTTGTCAGGGAGTCTGCCAAGAGGCCTACAGCAACATTAAAGGAGCTGCAGGAATATCTGGCAAGTACTGGCTGTGTGGTACACGTGACAACAATTGCCTGTTTTCTTCATATGTAGAGTGGCAAGTCAGAAGCCTTTTCTTACGAAGCAAAACATCCAAGCCTGGCTAAATTTTGGAAAAACACATCTGAAGTCTCCAGAAAGCATGTGGGAAAATGTGCTATGGTCTGAGGAAACCAAGGTAGAACTTTTTGGCCATAATTCCAAAAGATATGTTTGGTGCAAAAACAACACTGCACATCCCCAAAAGAACACCATACCCACCGTGAAGCATGGTGGTGGCAGCATCATGCTTTGGGGCTGTTTTTCTTCTGCTGGAACAGGGGCCTTAATGAAGGTAGAGGGATTTACGAACAGTTCCAAATACCAGTCAATATTGGCACAAAACCTTCAGGCTTCTGCTAGAAAGCTGAACATGAAGAGGAACTTCATCTTTCAGCATGTGTCAGGGCTGGGCTCAGCCCTTCCTTCTCAAAGCTGGCCGCTCAGCTGGCGGCTAATTGCCGGTTCCTATCTCTCCACAGTGATTCACCTGTTGATGATATCCTGCTCATCAGTCCTGCCTACTTAAGCTGTCCAGTCCAGATGATCTCTGCCTTTGCCTTGGTCACATCTCTAGAGATCCTCTCCTGTTCCTGTTAAAGACTTGCATGGCTGACATTCCTTCTGGATCCAGATCCTGCTTGCTGTTCTACTACGCTCATCTCTGGATCCCTGACATTTTGACTTGTCTGACTATCCGTTCTGGTTCCTGAACTCTGGCTATGTTTTGACTACAGTTACTCTGTTTACCTTTTTTTATTATTATTATTAAACAAGTGTGATTTAACTGTATTACTGTCTCAGTCCGATTCATGGTTTCTGACAGCATGACAATGACCCAAAGCATACATTCAAATCAAAAAGGAATGGCTTCACAGGAAGAAGAAGAAAGTTTTGGAATGGCCTAGCCAGAGCACAGACCTGAATCCGAGTAAAAATCTGTGGGGTGATCTGAAGAGGGCTGTCCACAGGAGATGCCCTTTGCAAGCTTACAGATTTGCAAAGAAGAATGGGCAAATATTGCCAAGTCAAGATGTGCCATGCTGATAGACTCATACCCAAAAAGACTGAGTGCTGTAATAAAATCAAAAGGTGCTTCAGCAAAGTATTAGTTTAAGGATGTGCACACTTATACAACCATATTATTTTAGCTTTTTATTTTTACTTCCCTCAACCTAAAAGATTTCAGTTTGTTTTTTAACTGAATTGTACAGTTTAAAGGTCACTTTAAAGGTGGAAAAAGTTCTGAAATTATTTATCTTTGCCTAATTTTTTACATCACAGAAACCGGACATTTTAACACCGGTGTGTAGACATTTTATATCCACTGTATATACAGTGAAGAAAATAATTATTTTATCCCCTGCAGAATGCTGCTTAGTGAATATTTTATTTTGATTGGAAGGGTGCTGACACCACTTCGCTTTCAAACTTTGATGAACTAGGTTACATCCAGTTTGTAATGTTTAGGGAAGGTTTCGCAGGAGCTCCAATTAGCCGTCCTGCATATGTCTTCCACCGACACCTTAGAAGATGCTGCCCATGAGGCTACAACCCCTCTTGTTGAATGAGCTTGTATAGCTTCTGGAGGCTCCAGCCCCTGTTTCTCATATGTAAAGCTTATTACCTTGGTGATCCAGGTAGCTATGACTCTAGCTGATGCCACTTCTCCTCTCTTAGGCCCTGATGGTAGATTGAATAAACTATCAGTCTTGTGCATCTGCCGAGAGCAGTGCAAGTACATTGACCATATCCAGTGGTCTGAGATCTAGTTCATCTGTTTGTGCCGGAGGTTGAGTGAAGCTTGGTAGGACTGACTCACAATTTACGTGAAACTTGGAGACCACCTTGCAGGTCAAGGCTGGTGAGGGCCTTAGAATTACCTTGTCTGGAAGAATGATGCAAAAAGGATCTTTACAAGATAAAGCTGCCAGCTCTGATACTCTCCTTGCTGACGTTATGTCTGTGAGAAAGCTCAGCTTGACTGTTAGGAACCATAGCGGGCATGTTTCAGCAGGAACGAATGGGGGTTGGAGCAGGGCCCTTATCACTGTGCTCAAGTCCCAGGATGGGAACACGGTCTTCTTTGGTGGTCTCATTCTTATGACTGCTCTAAGAAATTGTCTTATTAGCTGCCCGTCTGTCCACTTGTGGCCTGTAAAGCAAGACAAGGCTGACACCTGTAACTTTATTGTATTATATGGCAAGCCCATCCTTAGTGCTAACTGTAAACATTCTAGCACCTCTGCAATACTTGTGGTCAATGGGGAGAATTTTCATTGTAAAGCAAATGCTGTAAACCTCTTCCAAATCCTGGTGTATGTAGCATTAGTTGTGGCCTTTCTTGCCTTCAATGGTGTAGAGATCACCTCCTCTGAAATGCCTTGAGACTGCAGTCTGGCTGATTCAAAAGCCATGCTGTCAGTTGCAATCTGCCTGGGTTGGGATGATTCCAATGAGTCTGTTGTAGTAGGTCCCTCTTCAGCGGCAGCCATACTGGGGGGACTGATGCCATCTGCAGGAGCAGTGGGAATCATGGCCTTTCGTGGCCAGAAAGATAGGATTACGATTGCATGAACATTCTCCCTAGCGATCTTCAGCAGGGCTTTCAAGATTAGAGGCTACAGTTGGAAGAGGTAGACTAGAGGAAACTTCCAAGAAACTGAGAAGGATTCTTGAGCTAGTGCCTCATTGTAATGGAATCTTGACACAAACTGGAGCACTTGCGCATTCCATGGGGTCACCATCAGGTCTACCGAGGGTGTTCCCCATCTGCCAAAGATTGGTCTCAGGTAGCTCCTGTTGAGTGACCACTCAGTGCTGTTGGGAAAATCTTGACTATGACAGGCTCTTGGTTCCTCCTTGTTTGGCTATAAAAGTGACTGCCGTCTAGTTGTCCAACATAAGTTTGACCCGAGCTCCCTGAATCAGATCCTTGAATGCCAGTAAGGCTAGGTATGCTACCTGTAATTCCAAAAGATTGGAGTGTCTAGTCTCCGTCCTATTCCATTTGCCTTGGACCTGCCTGCCGAGGCAGAGAGCGCCTGGCGGATCCGTCTCAGCAAGAAGATCCTCTGGTCCAATGATAGGCCATCCCATTGGTCTAGAAAGTATATTTGGAATGTTCTTGTATGGAATCTTACCCAGGGAACAGCTGGAGTTGCGGCTGTAAACATTCCCAGGAGCGTCACTTCTGAGCTCTTCTGAACTCTGATTGGCCTGAACGTATGGCTTGCTGTCTCATGAAAAATGAACCTAAAATTGGGACAGTCAATCCCCAGGTGAAAAGTCCAAAATGAAGTGAAAAAAACTAACAAAGTCCAAAGGAAAAGCGGGACAATGAAGTGTCAATCTTCTATCGTGCGAATGACCTTATAGGACTGGAACAGTGGTAAATCCAAAGGATGAAAAAGCTAAGGTACTCTTAGCCGGATAAGGTGGACCCAAATGTCAGCGACATAGGGTCAGGAAAGCTTAGATGATCGAATCCGTGGCTCCCTTTGATGGGGATGGAAGTCCGGGGTCTCCAAGGATGTCATCAAACGACCTCATAAAACTCTGCAGGACTGGAGGTATAATGTATCCAAGGAAACACACCACCGCGACTCTCCTCAAAATGAATATGTATAAAAGAAGAGAAGGGGGGGGCTCTGATAGTGCAGGTCAAAAATAAATAGGTTTATTAAAACCAATAATGTATAAAAAGTGATCACAATAATAAAAGCAATGTGGGGAGCAGATAGCATGACCCGATTTCGTCCAAATAGGACATCAACAGGGGCATATAACAGCTCCCCCACATTGCACATGTATTTATAAATAACTAAAAAAATACATCCAATAAACATCATTCAATTAGACATATGAAAATGGAATTGTGCCATTGGTGGGGAGTAGGGATGAGCCGGTTCGCACCACAACATGCGAACAGGAAAAAAATTCAATTCAATTCGAACACGCGAACGCCGTTAAAGTCTATGGGACACAAACATGAATAATCAAAAGTGCTAATTTTAAAGGCTTATATGCAAGTTATTGTCATAAAAAGTGTTTGGGGACCTGGGTCCTGCCCCAGGGGACATGGATCAATGCAAAAAAAAGTTTTAAAAAGGGCCGTTTTTTCGGGAGCAGTGATTTTAATAATGCTTAAAGTGAAACAATAAAAGTGTAATATCCCTTTAAATTTCGTACTTGGGGGTGTCTATAGTATGCCTGTAAAGGGGCGCATGTTTCCCGTGCTTAGAACAGTCTGACAGCAAAATGACATTTCAAAGGAAAGAAAGTAATTTAAAACTACTCGCGGCTATTAATGCATTGCCGGTCCGACAATACACATAGAAGTTCATTGATAAAAACAGCATGGGAATTCCCCACAGGGGAACCCCGAACCAAAATTAAAAAAAAAAATTACGTGGGGGGTCCCCCTAAATTCCATACCAGGCCTGGTATGTATATTAAGGGGAACCCCGGCTAAAATTTTTTAAAAAATTACGTGGGGGTCCCCCTAAATTCCATACCAGACCCTTCAGGTCTGGTATGCATTTTAAGGGAAACCCCGCACCAAAATAATAAAAAAAAACGGCGTGGGGTCCCCCCAAAAATCCATACCAGACCCTTATCTGAGCAAGCAACCTGACAGGCCGCAGGAAAAGAGGGGGGACGAGAGAGCGCCCCCCCCTCCTGAACGGTACCAGGCCACATGCCCTCAACATTGGGAGGGTGCTTATGGGTAGCCCCCCAAAACACCTTGTCCCCATGTTGATGAGGACAAGGGCCTCATCCCCACAACCCTGGCTGGTGGTTGTGGGGGTCTGTGGGCGGGGGGCTTATTGGAATCTGGAAGCCCCCTTTAACAAGGGGACCCCCAGATCCCAGCCTGTGTGAAATGGTAAGGGGGTACAAAAGTACCCCTACCATTTCACTAAAAAACTGTCAAAAATGTTAAAAATGACAAGAGACAGTTTTTGATTTAAATGCTTCTTCTTTCTTCTATCTTCTATCTTCCTTTGGTTTCTTCCTCCATCTTCTTCTTCTTCTGGTTCTTCTGGTTCTTCCTCCGGTGTTCTCGTCCAGCATCTCCTCCGCTGTGTCTTCTTCCCTTCTTCTCCTCGGGCCGCTCTACATCCATGGCATGGAGGGAGGCTCCCGCTCTTCTCTTCGTGTTCTTCTCTTCTTTATCTTCTTCTCCTCTTCATCTTCTTCTCCGGGCCGCTCCGCATCCACGGTTCTTCCACGGAACCATCCTGACGGTTCTTAAATAACAGGGCGCGGGGCCACCCGGTGACCCCGCCCCCCTCTGACTCACGGTGACTTGACGGGGCTTCCCTGTGGCATTCCCCATGATGCCACAGGGAAGTCCCGTCATGTCCCCGTGCGTCAGAGGGGGGCGGGGTCACTGGGTGGCCCCGCCCCATTATTTAAGTACCGTCAGAAGAGGAGAAGCATCACACAGCGGGAGCCACCCTCCATGCCAGCATGGATGCGGAGCGGCCCGGAGAAGAAGATGAAGAAGAGAAGATAAAGAGAAGAAGATGAAGAAGAGAAGAAGATGAAGAGAAGAGCGGGTGCCTCCCTCCATGCCATGGATGCGGAGCGGCCGAGGAGAAGAAGGGAAGAAGACGCCGCGGAGGAGATGCTGGACGAGAACCCCGGAGGAAGAACCAGAAGAAGAAGATGAAGGAAGATAGAAGAAAGAAGAAAGAAGAAGCATTTAAATAAAGCAATTGTCAAAAACTGTCTCTTGTCATTTTTAACATTTTTGACAGTTTTTTAGTGAATTGGTAGGGGTACTTTTGTACCCCCTTACCATTTCACACAGGGGGGGAGGGCCGGGATCTTCGGGTCCCCTTGTGAAAGGGGGCTTCCAGATTCCGATAAGCCCCCCGCCCGCAGACCCCCACAACCATCGGCCAGGGTTGTGGGGATGAGGCCCTTGTCCTCATCAACATGGGAACAAGGTGTTTTGGGGGGCTACCCCAAAGCACCCTCCCAATGTTGAGGGCATGTGGCCTGGTACGGTTCAGGAGGGGGGGTGCTCTCTCATTCCCCCTCTTTTCCTGCGACCTGCCAGGTTGTATGCTCGGATAAGGGTCTTGTATGGATTTTTGGGGGGACCCCACGCCGTTTTTTTTTTTAAATTTTGGCGCGGGGTTCCCCTTAATATCCATACCAGACCTGAAGGGCCTGGTATGGAATTTAGGGGGACCCCCCACGTCATTTTTTTTTTTTAATTTTGGTTCGGGGTTCAGCCGTGGGGAATTCCCATGCCGTTTTTATCAATTAACTTCTATGTGTATTGTCGGACCAGCAATACATTAATAGCCGCGAGTAGTTTTAAATGACTTTTTTTCCTTTGAAATGTCATTTTGCTGTCAGACTGTTCTAAACATGGGAAACATGCGCCCCTTTACAGGCATACTATAGACACCCCCCAGCTATTAAATTTAAAGGGATATTACACTTTTATTGTTTCACTTTAAGCATTATTAAAATCACTGCTCCCGAAAAAACGGCCCTTTTTAAAACTTTTTGTGCATTGATACATGTCCCCTGGGGCAGGACCCAGGTCCCCAAACACTTTTTATGACAATGCCATGCATATAAGTCTTTAAAATTAACACTTTTGATTTCTCCCATAGACTTTTAAAAGGGGGTTCCGCGGCATTCGAATTTGCCGCAAACATCCCAAATTGTTCGCTGTTCAGCGAACTTACGAACAGCCGATGTTCGAGACGAACATGAGTTCGACTCGAACTCGAAGCTCATCCCTAGTACATTGCTGACACCTTTCCCCTTACTCATTTCTATTGGCTAAGCTAGGCTAAGCTTCCATACTCCCACCTTTATTACTAGAACGTCACTCGTTTTTTGCTAACTTTTTACACGTTCCACATACTGTCCATGAGTCATTTCACCCCTTATGTGGTTTTAGTATCTATTGCGCTATTGGTGGCTGCTATATTATTATATGCCTATTGGTCGATTATATTGAGGCTTGGTTAGCCAACAAACAGCTGACATCTCCCCACCAATGGCACAATTCCATTTTCATATGTCTAATTAAATGATGTTTATTGGATGTATGTTTTTTTAGTTATTTAAAAAAACATGTGCAATGTGGGGGAGCTGTTATATGCCCCTGTTGATGTCCTATTTGGACGAAACACATCGGATCATGCTATCTGCTCCCCACATTGCTTTTATTATTGTGATCACTTTTTATACATTATTGGTTTTAATAAACCTATATATTTTTGACCTGCACTATCGGAGCCCCCCCTTCTCTTCTTTTATACATATTCATTTTGAGGAGAGTCGCTGTGGTGTGTTTCCTTGGATACATTATACCTCCAGTCCTGCAGTTTTATGAGGTCGTTTGATGACATCCTTGGAGACCCTGGACTTCCATCTCCATTAAAGGGAGCCACAGATTCGATCATCTAAGCCTTCTTGACCCTATGTCGCTGACATTTGGGTCCACCTTATCCGGTAAGAGTACCTCATCTTTTTCATCCTTTAGATTTACCACTGTTCCAGTCCTATAAGGTCGTTTGCACGATAGAAGATTGACACTTCATTGCCCCGCTTTTCCTTTGGACTTTGTTGTTGGTTTTATTCACTTGATTTTGGACTTTTCACCTGGGGATTGACTGTCCCAATTTTAGGTTCATTTTTCATGTTTTTGAGGTTTATTTGTTCCTTGTTTATTATGTTAGCGCCACATTTTTTACACTTTTGGTCCCAAAATATTGTCAAAAGTGTCCGATCTGTCCGCCCCAATGTCACAGTGACGATAAAAACGAACCAATCAATATACGCTTATTATTATGATTTTTTTTTTACCAAAAATATGTAGAAGAATACATATCGGCCTAAACTGAGGAAAAAAATAGTTTTTTTTTTTAAAGTTGGGATATTTATTATAGCAAAAAGTAAAAAATATTGTGTTTTTTTCAAACTAGCTCTTTTTTTGTTTATAGCGCAAAAAATAAAAACCGCAGAGGTTTTTCAAATACCACCAAAAAAAAGCTCTATTTGTGGGGAGAACAATGATAAAATTTTAATTTGGGTACAGTGTTGCATGACCGCGAAATTGTCATTCAAAATGTTACAGTGCTGAAAGCTAAAAATTGGCCTGGAAGGGGTTGAATTTGCCCGGTATTGAAGAGGTTAAATTCCTATAGCGCCGTTATGACTCTGGCCATCTCTATGCCTGGCTTCAGGGCCGTCTCCACATTTGTGACCCAGACCTTTAGAGCCCTGTAAATAGAGGTAAGCGCTACGGCTTGCCCTTTAAGAAAACCCTACTTTACCTGAATACTGGGTAGTGAGTTACTCAGGGTGGCTGCAGACTTCAGGAGATATCTGACAAGCTGTAATACACAGGTACTATGATTTAGGATCACTGAGCGGTCACAGTTTACCATGCTTTGACAACAGCATAGCCACCCTTCCCCCCTCCACACCAGGAGGGAATTCACCAGTAACACGTCCCTCTCTAGCCGTGGCATACAGCACTGGAGTCCCTATAGCTCCTGGCTTTATCCAGGGGTGGTGCAAGGCAACGCCTGTCACCCCCACCCCCCACAGCTCCGCGCCCCCATGACATCAGCGCCAGCTGACAGAAAACACAGGGTAAGCAGTCAGCACAGCTCCTAGGGACAGGAGGATAGAAGAAAGGAGTGAATGGTCTTCAGGCAACACCACAACCCCGGCTTGGTATGCTCTTTAAGCACTTTCTGCCCATGGCCCCAGCACCTGGGGCGTCCAGATTTAAGCAGGGTTTACCTCTATCCTTCTGGACCTTCTATCCCAGAAGAGGCTTGAACCTGGGAAGGGAGGTTTGGTAGGGGGGTGAAGTTGATCCTGCCTCAAGCATGTTGGCCTGGAGTCCGACCAAAAAAGGAGAACGGGGGGAGAGACTCACTTTTATTAGCTAGGAGAATGTGGTCCTGAGAGACTGGAGGGAGGGGTTACCCAGGTGTGCTGACGTGATGCTGGCAAGGAAAAGTTCAGTGAGTAAAATAAGTATTTGATCCCCAAGCAAAACATGACTTGGTAGAGAAATTCTTGTTGGCAAGCACAGAGATAAGACATTTCTTGTAGATAGTGACCAGGTTTGCACATATCTCAGGAGGTATTTTGGTCCACTCTTTTTTACAGATCTTCTCTAAACCCTTAAGGTTTCTCGGCTGTCTCTTGGCAACTCAGATTTTCAGCTCCCTCCATAAATTTTTTATAGGATTAAGGTCTGGAGACGGCACTCCATGACCTTAATGTGCTTTCTTTTGAGCCACTCCTTTGTTGCCTTGGTGGTATGTTTTGGGTCATGCTGAAAGACCCATCTGGCTGAGGGAAGAAGGTTCTCATCCAAGATTTTACAATGTATTGTCCGCACAATGCAGAAAAGTTTAGCAGAGACCTTTAGCAGAGAAACAGCCCCAATGCATAATGTTTTCCCCTCCATGCTTGACTGTAGGAATGGTGTTCTTAGGTTCATAGTCAGCATTTTTCTTCCTCCAAACGCGATGAGTTCCCCACCTCAAGAAGGCACATGTAAAGTCATGGCAATGAACATTTCATCTCTATCATTTAGAATACACCTATTATAAAAATTATAGACCCTTCATTTCTTTGTAGGTGGGCAAACTTAAAAAAATCAGCAGGGAATCAAATAATTATTTCCTCCACTGTATGTGTAACAATATGTGATACTAGCACTGCAATTTTTGTTTGTAATGTTCACAATGGAAATATAGTGTTGATGTATCAGTGAAACTCTTAAATAAAGAATAAAAATGGACAAAGCAAATGATCATATAAAAGGTACATGGGTCTGCAGAGTTGCTTCCTTCAGATAAGACTTATGCCGTGTACACACGGGCTGACTTTTTGACTGGACTGGTCCGACGGGACAAATCCGTCGGACAATCCGACCGTGTGTGGGCTTCATCGGACCTGCAGCGGACTTTTTTGGTCCAAAATCAGAGGGACTTTAGATTTGGAACATGTTTCAAATCTTTCCGACAGACTCAAGTCCAGTCGAAAAATCCGCTCGTCTGTATGCTAGTCCGACGGACGAAAACTGATGCTAGGGCAGCTATTGGCTACTGGCTATCAACTTCCTTATTTTAGTCCGGTCATACGTCATCACGTACGAATCCGTCGGACTTTGGTGTGATCGTGTGTGTGCAAGTCCATTCATTCGAAAGTCCGTTGGAAATCTGTCAAAAGTCCGTCGGAAAGACTGTCGGACCTTTGATGCCGAAAAGTCCGCCCATGTGTACACGGCATAACACAGAATACGTGAAATGAAGTAGCATTTTAATACTAATAATGTTTGTTTTATTGGTATGCACAAAGTAGTATTGGGAATTCCATATAATTTATGAGTCACAGCATCTGGCTAAAACATTCATTGTTTAAAGGAAACCTGTGAGGACATTAAATTAGAAGCTGCCATTGCTGACTTGTTTTAAAAGGTGCAGAGTTGATTGAAGTCTAAATTCTCCTGCTTGCTTGTTGAAGGTCAGTGACTCACTAAATAGCAAATCCAGCATCAGGATAACAGACCTGGAGCCTGCATCTTAATGAGTCAACTGTAATTATCAGCTCTATTTACATCAGTGTTTACCTGCTTAGTATAATTACCATATGATGTACTGTATGTCCTAAGCACAAATTATTGTATGAAACCAAAGCCTGTCCTAAATTTGGCACCCCTGGGTACAGTTGAATGTTGTCTATAGACACATTACTGTGCAAATGTGTTATTGATTTATTTAAAAACAGTGTACATTGTAATATTTGTTACAGTTGGATTTGGGGAGTGCAGGTAGTGAATATTTGTGTATGTGAGTAGTATAAATGTTCTGTTTGATTTTGTATAAAATTTCTTGGGGATGTGCCCAACCTTTGTTCTAATGGTTTGTATGTAAAAACCTCAAATAAAAACCTTCAAAAAAAGGTAATAAATGGCAGTTCCAATGTCTCTGTTTACATGGGTTCACCTTAATCCAGTTAGCCATACATATGTCAACTAATAAGCAAATTAGCTGTGTATCCACAGGATTAGTTTTGAAGAATTGTTTCATTAACAGTTCAAACAGTAGTGAGTATAGAGAGATATAAAAAAACTGCTATTAGCGGAAATTATTTTAAGTATATTATTGCACAAGTGTAATCATAATCATAGCAGACCATGTACAATGCTGGGAGAGACTTCACTTGTATCTAGCCAGAAAACTGAGCAACATCATCTTGCAAAATGTAAATATATATTTAAAACATCTCGCATTGTGTAAATATTTTATTATATCTTTTCATGTGACAACACTGAAGAAATTACACTTTGCTACAATGTAAAGTAGTGAGTGTACAGCTTGTATAACAGTGTAAATTTGCTGTCCCCTCAAAATAACTCAACACAGAGACATTAATGTCTAAAACGCTGGCAACAAAAGTGAATACACCCCTAAATAAAAATTCCCAAATTGAGCAAATTAGCCATTTTCCCTCCCCAGTGTCATGTGACACATTAGTGTTACAAGGTCTCAGGTGTGAATGGGGAGCAGGTGTGTTAAATTTGGTGTTATCGCTCTCACTCTCTCATTCTGGTCACTGGAAGTTCAACATGGCACCTTATGGAAAAGAACTCTTTGAGGATCTGAAAAAAAGAATTGTTGCTCTAAATAAAGATGGCCTAGGCTAGCTATAAAAAGATTGCCAAGATCCTGAAACTGAGCTGCATCACTATGGCCAAGGCTATACAGCAGTTTAACAGGACAGGTTCCACAGGCCTCGTCATGGACGACCAAAGAAGTTGAGTGCACGTGCTCAGCGTCATATTCAGAGGTTGTCTTTGGGACATAGGCATATGTGTGCATGTCAGCATTGCTGCAGAGGTTGAATGGGTGGGGGGGGTCAGCCTGTCAGTGCTCAGACCATACGCCGCACACTGTATCAAATTGGTCTGCATGGCTGTCGTCCCAGAAAGAAGACTCTTCTAAGGATGATGCACAAAAAAGCCCACAAACAATTTGCTGAGGACAAGCAGACTAGGGACATGGATAACTTGAACCATATCCTGTGGTCTGATGAGAGTAAGATAAACTTATTTGGTTCAGATGGTGTCAAGCGTGTGTGGCAGCAACCAGGTGAGGAGTACAAAGACAAGTGTGTCTTGCCTACAGTCAAGCATGGTGGGGGGAGTATCATGGCCTGGGGTTGCATGAGTGCTGCCGGCACTGGGGAGCTGCAGTTCATTGAGAGAACCATGAATGCCAACATGTACTGTGACATACTGAAGCAGAGCATGATCCCCTCCCTTCGGAGACTGGGCCGCAGGGCAGTATTCCAACACCTCCAAGATGACCACTGCCTTGCTAAAGAAGCTGAGGTAAAGGTGATGGACTGGCCAAGCATGTCTTCAGACCTAAACACTATTAAGCATCTGTGGGGCATCCTTAAATGGAAGGTGGAGGAACGCAAGGTCTCTAACATCCACCAGCTCCGTGATGTCATCATGGAGGAGTGAAAGAGGGCTCCAATGGCAACCTGTGAACTCCATACCCAAGAGGGTTAAGGCAGTGCTGGAAAATAATGGTGACCACACAAAATATTGCCACTTTGGACCCGATTTGGACATTTTCACTCAGGGGTGTACTAATTTTTGTTGCCAGCGGTTTAGACATTAATGGCTGTGTGTTGAGTTATTTTGAGAGGACAGCAAATTTACACTGTTATACAAGCTGTACACTCACTGTATCACATTATAGCAGTGTAATTTCTTCAGTGTTGTCACATGAAAAGATATAATAAAATATTTACAAAAATGTGAGGGGTGTACTCACTTTTGTGGGATACTGTATATAGCATTCAATGTTCTATGTTTCTGTTGCTATATGGGTAATTTGTATTCCATATTGGTTTTATCTCACAATGACATGGGTTTCATAAGAGAATATAGAGATGCGTAGAGGTTGGAGAGCCCAATATACAGTCTATAAGGCCATAGTCATATATAGCAGTGGTTCTCCACCTTGTCCTCAAGTACCCCCAACAGGCCATAGTTGCAGGTTTTCCTTTATCTTGCACAGGTGCTTCAAATCAGAGTTAATGGCTTGGTATTTTGGACAGCTATTTTATCTAAGGGAAATTCCCAAAGCATAACCTGTTGAGGGTACTTGATGGCAGGGTTGAGAACCACTGACACAGTATACATCATCTACTTTGGATAAGGAAAAGGTAATATTAACAACCTCCGGAAGGTTTTACCCTCCTCATGACCAGGCCATTTTTTGTTATTTAGCACTGCGCTACTTTAACTGGTAATTATGCGGTCATGCATCGCTGTACCCAAACAATATTTATATCTTTTGTATCACACAAATAGAGCTTTATTTTGGTGGTGTTTGATCACCACTGGGTTTTTTATGTTCCATTAAATTAAAAATAACATTTTTGAAAAAAAAACAAACAATATTTTTTACTTTCCGCTATTAAACATATCTAATAAAAAAAATTAAAAAATATAATTTTTTTATACATTTTGGCCAAAATGTATTCTGCTGTCTTTGGTAAAAAAACCCCAATAAGTGTATATTGATTAATACGGACCAATGTGCCACGCTGTACACTTAAAAAAAATCCTGTAGTGCAACAAATATATATACTGTACATCCAATGCAAATTAAAATCAATATAGTGAATAGTACATTCCATTAATAAATTGCTGACATTTAAGGGTAGTAAACACAAATTTATAAAAAAAAAAAAGATTGTCCCCCTGAGGAAGACACGTCATCCCTGTGTGGACAGGTGTTGGGGGGGGGACAGCACAGTGTAGGAAGCAACTCCAACGCTAACATGAGCAGCTGCGGAGGAGCGGAGGGACAAACGATCTCTGTCAGATATAGAGTGGTGCGCTGAAGCACCCACAGTGTGTGAGTACCATGGATGATTATATTTTAATAGATTTGTTTAAAACGATAAAGTACTATCCAGCCTTATCTTTCATATATGTACCAAGGATCACATCACTGGATAGCCCCGAATCCTACAGAGCCTATATATCATAGAATCCAGAGGTGGTTCGACTGCGTTGTTAGACCAAACTTAAGTGTCCGGTCACACTTGGAAGGGGTTGACTTGGATGGGGTGATAAAGAAGTTAAAGGTGTGCCTAACAATGTGTGCTCCTTTTTACTAAAGATCTCTTTGCTTCTTATCCCGGATTTGCAGGGATAAGAAACAGAGAGATTGTTTCCTCTGTACAAAGCCCTGTATTGACAATCGCTGGGCTGTGTTTGGACACATGAATAATTGACTGAGACCTGCTGGCAGATTCCACTGTGTACAATCACAGCAGGTGCCAGTTTGGGGGGTGAAATGTATTAGTATGTCGCTTTGCCTGCACGGGCCGCTGGTCCATAGTACATTGCGGGTGGGCAATCCTTAAGCGGTTAAAGAAAACGATGAACCTAAGGAAAAGTAACAGTGGAACAGTGGATAGGTAAACACCTGAAACTAATGAAAGTCTCTGGCGAGTAATCACCGCTGTGCAAGAGAAACATGCATTCTGGTCCCAAGCACAGTAACCTGTGTGGAAGCAAACATTTATTTTCAGTCTTAAAATTATTCTCAGGCACATAACAAATTTTGGAGAAATATTGTAATGTGCTAACATTTGTAAAAGCTCCTTGTTGTTATTTTGCATGACACATTTTCTTAAAATCTTTATGGAATATCTGGTCCCTGAGTGCTGGGTGATCAGTCACCTTAACTCTTTCAGATTTCAGATTAGGGAACCACACATCATCAAGCAAGTGTTACCTGAAATAGGTGGAGTGCTGCATTCAGTGTCACCTTTCTTCCAATCAGATTTCCTGAAGGCTAATAGGCTGTTCATTTGCAAGGAAAGTTGCACTTTACAAGATAATTTGCCCCTGAGCTTAGTGAATAGGGTAAAGTTTCACTTTGCAAAGAATTTCCAATCACATGCAAGGAAACAAAAAAAAGTATTTTTCTTGCACATGATTGGATGAGGGAAGCCAGAAGAGCCTCAATTCATTCACTAAGCTCTAGGGAAAATGTCTTTGCAAAGTGCAACTTCCCTTGAAAAGTGAACAGTCTATTTGTCTTTAGTAAATCAACCCTTTGGTGTTGCAGGGATCTCCTACAAGTGACGTAATGATCTAAAGCTGTGGTTTTCAACCTCAGTCCTCAAGTACCCCCAACAGGCCATGTTTGCAGGTTTCCCTTTATCTTGCACAGGTGCTTTAAATCAAAGTAAATGTTTGGTATTTTGGACAGCTATTTTATTTAAGAGAAATTCCCAAAACATGGCCTGTTGTGGGTATTTGAGGACTGAGGTTGAGAACCACTGATGTAAAGCACCCCTCTTGCTGGCAACCAAAAATGAAAAACAATTGAGTCTTGTATTGATGTCACATTCAATAAAGCATCAATTTTCATGTTACAGGAGCAGTTTAAAGTGGTCTTAAGCCAAAATGTCTTTTTACCTTAATACATTATCTGCGTTAAGGTAAAAAAAGGTTTTATAGCTTTCTGTCTTCCCCCTTCGCTGTGCGAAGTGGAAGCAGGTGGAGAGGAGATCCAGTGCTGTGTACGGCTGCATCTTATCTCCCCTCTCTTCCTTTTCACTCAGTGATTCGGGCATCAGCAAGAGCGATTTTCTTCTGCTGTTGTCAATCAAATACTGTGAGGAGGAAGTGGGGGTGAGGCTAAGACCTGCTGTATGTGTCTATGAAGCGCAGCTCCATAGACAAACACACAGCTCGGGAGCAAACACGCAATGTGTTCCCCCATAGCAAGCAGCTTGTAAGGCACACAAAGAAGAGGAAGAGCCAAGATCGCTAGTGGGGGACCCCAGAGGTGGAGGTTTGGGGCCTCTATGTGCCATACCATGGCACAGATCAGGTGAGTACAACATGCTTATTATTTTAATTAAAAAAATACCTTTAGTAACACTTTAAGTTAAAACATTGGGCAACCTGTATAGGGAGCAAGAAACGTTTGGGGGTGCAATTTTGCTAAGGTTACAAACCAGCTTTAAAGTGCAGCAGTATTGTTTGAAAGACAATTCAAGTTATCTTATTAAAGTTTTCTTTCATATGTTCTTAGTTTTCTGTTTCAATGTATTTATTGGTTTTACCATTCAGTGCAAAAGATCCAATGCATGCATATAAGTCGCCCACGGGGTGGAAAAAAACTCAGACTCGCCAGTGTCAATCAGAAAAGTCCCAAACAAGCTGGTTGAAGAGAAAGAAATTCATATGAGATCCACGGTTCCCAGATCTTGAGAAATTTGGAATGGGAATTATTCACAATACTGGACATCTGCTTGAGGAGCATTAGAGGAGTCATGCATGACTTCACCTCTTGGAAGGCATAATGCGGGGTCTTCCAGGCCTGTGGTATGGTCTATAGGGCAGAGATAAAAAGGTAACTGGTCAGCTTCTGCTGGGGCCAGGTACCGGGCAATGCAAAAGGGCCAATTTAGCGTCTCTGCAGACCGTTAAATGGAACAGGGTCTGGAGCAGACCGAAGACGGGACAAAACTCCACCAGTCTGTAACAAGACCAACAGGTATGCATGACATCCCCCCCTTTGTCCACAGTTGCGAAACTTCCCGGGTAGGTATGAGCAATTCGGGCAGGAACCTAGTACTATCTGAAAAGGACCTTATATGCAGTTTCAAGCATATTTGTATTAAAGGAACATTTTGTACTGATTTCCAAGCCTTGTTCCTCATATTTTCTTAGTATTATCCTTTATTATAAACAATGTTTGCAGATATATTAATTCTTCTTCAATTTGTATTCTTTTTTATGTGTAAGTGGTAATTATTTCTTATCTGAAATGTGGTTGAGATTTGCGGTGACATGCCTGGTTTACCTGATATGTAACAAACAAAATTGTATTGCTGACACCAGTTCTGTTCAGAACGATATATTATATTCCTTTCCATGTTTCAAATTTCTTTAAAGCATAAGGTTTTCTTTGAGTTTTGGCTTTAAGGATTACAATGACTTTTCACATAAAACGAATACTGTACAGGCCATGGCAAACATTTAGTTCTAGGGATCAAATCTTCTGTTGTCAAGGTTAGACTTGTAAAAGAAATTTCTGCGTTGACAGATGCCTTCCTTGAAGATGTTTCTCATCTTTAACACAGGAGAGGTCTGTGTTTTTGTTAAAAAGGCAAGTCTTGTTGTTTTAATCAAATAACAGGAATACGTATCTCTCTGGGGGGGATGAAATGAAACCATGTTTTCATGTACAGTCATAAAGAACGGTAATTTAAATACAGTACTATCATCCAATACATGCTTTAGTCATAGCTGTTAGTAAAATTAAAGCAGGAGAAGGAGATTGTGATGACTGTTCTGTCTTAATTATTCAGGGGATACTTGTCAATAGCCATCAATTATGAACCTAAAAGAACAAAGAAAAGCAAGCTTCCTTTAGTGACATCTGGTATTATATGGACAGTTGCCAGAATCATGTGACAACAGAAATCACATTATTTTCAATTGTACTCATTCACATAAATGCGACTGTGTGGTGGAATTTTGGAAAAGGTTCCTATGCTACTAATTGTGTGAATTGCAGTGTGATTTGGCTCCATAGATTATGCTAACAAAATCCAAAGCCGCATCAAAGTCGCACTACATAGTCACACTGAAAAGCGCATCAAAATCAACCTACCAATAGTTTTCTTTCCTCTCTCCAGTGATGCCTAACACAAGATTAACAATCTATTCAAGACAAAAGATTAATAATTAAAATGGCAAAAATTTGTGCAGCTAATAAAATCTTTATTAAATAATATCATGAATCTGTTTGACAAATGTGGCATTCAGATGCACAAAAAAAACACTGTGGGGTTGATTTACTAAAATTGGGGAGTGCAAAATCTGATGCAGCTGTGCATGGTAGCCAATCAGCATTTATAAATAAGCCTTGACAAAATAAACTGGAAGCTGATTGGTTTCTAGGCAGAGCTGCACCAGAGTTTGCACTCTGCAGTTTTAGTAAATCAACCCCTGTGTACTAACAGCTCCCTCAATAATAATGGCTCATGAACTTCAGATGAGTTCACATCCATGTGGGTTTGGGACTGCTTTCCCGCAGCAAAAACAAGCTGCTGTTAGCAGATGTGCAGGGGTGCCATTAATTCTAAAGCCTAGTACACACAGGCTAATGTTTTAAGAGAGTAAAGTTCCACTTTAAAATAGAACCAGTAGGGAAATGGGCCCCAAAATGTTTAAATTGAATGTGTGGTGGTATTGTACATAACTTCTTTTTGTATTAAAATCAAGGCAACAAAAATAGTCATATATGTCAAATATGAAATATTGCATTTGAATATTTTACATTTTTATATGCAGTCAGTAGGTAGAGCACCTGGCACCCTTTTGCAATTCCCTGTTTGCCTTTACCTACCGTATAATGTTTTTTTTTTTAAGAGCTTAGTGTGGTTTGTCACTGTAGAAGGTGGTATGGTATCTGAGCCATATAGCCCACGGAGGTCAAAAGAGAGAGTACATCCACTCTGGGTTGTTTTCTATTTAGAGATGATGAGTGGAGCTGGGGAGTATGTGGGGTGGAGTGGAATGGTTGAACATTGGGGTGTGGAATGGAGGGAAGGTTTAGGGAATGCATATGCTGAAGAGGGAAAGGGGTGGGGGGTGTAGGGTATGCAGATTACTTGGGTGGGAGGGGAAGGAATGTGAGTTAATATAGAGGTATGATGTAGGGAGTTAAAAGAACAGTGGGGGGAAAAAGATAGAAGGAGGGAAAAGGGGGAAGAGGGTAAATCAGGGTAATGGAGGAAGGTTTGGAATCAAAGAGGTTCTCAGATGGACTCCGGGGAGTAAACACAGACACGAGGATCTCCATGCAAATACTTTGTCTTCTTCTGTGAATGTAAAAATTGAACTGATAAAACCAAGGATGTGCTGATGCACTGAGGTTGGGTAGAGGAAGTAGGTTAACATAGTGCTTCATCCCACCACCATTACCAAATATGCCCCTCTAATTTACAAATATTTAACATGCATTTTGAAATTACATAAACATACTAAGGCTTATATGAGATTTTAAATTGGATTTACATGTACTTTATCATCTAAGGTTCAGTCATTTTTTTAATTAACTTTTAAGATTTG
The DNA here is from genome assembly GCA_037952925.1 of Lithobates clamitans. Taxonomy (NCBI): domain Eukaryota; kingdom Metazoa; phylum Chordata; class Amphibia; order Anura; family Ranidae; genus Lithobates; species Lithobates clamitans. The sequence continues at coordinate 3,670,655 of JBBGZY010000240.1, read as the reverse complement.
TTCCAAATTTTATATTTATATTGTACAGAGTAACAACAGAAGTGTATTGCAATGTAAAGAAGCGGGGTGGGTCATAATTTTAAAAAAGTGGCCACTGTTAAGATGAATAAATCTGGAGAAAATGAGTTAGAAGTTGTTGGCTGAACAGGGAGTGGGGAGAGGGAGATAAGGAAATGGGGAGAGGGAGAAAAGGAGGTGAGGGAGAAAGTGGTGGATTGGGGGCTGAATGTAAGGTACAATAAAGTAAGACAATCTTTATGGGCGACCATGCTCCTAACCTTCTTTTATAGATGTAAGATTCAAAATAAACAAAGATGTGTAGGGCACTAATTTTCCTCAGCATATGATAGCTGTCAGTAATGGTGCGGTGGTGGTGGGGAGGGGGGTGTTTGACCAATACAGGTGCATCTCATAAAATTAGAATATCGTCAAAAAGTTTATTTATTTCAGTAATTTAAAAAGTGAAACTCATATATTTTATAGAATATTACATAACCACCAATACAAAAAAGGATTTTTGACACAGAAATGTTGGTTTACTGAAAGGTATTTCCATGTACAGTATAGTATGCATTCAATACTTGGTTGGGGCTCCATTTGGATAAATTACAGCAACAATGCGGCATGGCATGGAGGTCATCAGCCTGTGGCATTGATGAGGTGTTATGGAGGCCCAGGTTTCTTTGATAATGGCTTTTAGCTCATCTTCATTGTTGGGTCTGGTGCCTCTCATCTTCCTCTTGACAATATACTCCCATGGACTTTGGTTTAGGAAATCTGCTAGTTTGAATATTAGCATCTCACTGCTTAACAGAACTTTTTGATAGGTTAAATTTAGAGATCTAACCAGATAAACCAATAAAATCTACAATTTTTTTTTAAAGTGCAAGTATGCTGCAGAACACGCCAAACACAAAATGCCAACAGAGAGTTTGAAGAATCTTACACACCTATACTTCATGAACAGAAATTGGTACCACATATTCTTTTTTTAATCAAGAAAAAAGTGTAATGTATTTGTAATGTATTGTTTATTCTTCATTGGTTTTTCCGTGTACCCAAAGAACCTGTTTCCCAGACCTAGAAACTAAAATGAAATGTGTTTTATTTATTTTCACATTCACACGTAGCACAGAATGGTGTCTTTGAAAGTGTTGCTCTGAGTAGTAATTAACAGCTGTAATGGCAAATCTGTGAGCAGCTAATCATATAGGTCTTTACCTCATCTTGCTGTGTGGTGTTCCTTACTGTACAGTGTCAAAGTCTTGGCAGCTACACTGAATAGTATGCTAACTAAGTAGTTATAATCCTTAATATAATTCAAACATTACATGTTCTGGTATGAAAGCACACCATCCAAATACTTGCAGTGATCCATACCACCACAAAGAACAGAAAAATAACATTCTCCATGTGTATAATTCCTCAAACCACAGGGCTTGTGTCCTTTTATATGTCTGTATTATTCACACATTTTGAGCCTCGTAGCATAAATATCCAAGCACCCAAGTTGTAAATGTATCAATATGTTTGCTAAAAGTCTTTAATAGTTTGAATGGATATGGTGCATATATACTGTAAACTACAATACTCAAGTATTAATTTGAAAGAAAATAGGATTTATGTACTCACTGTAAAATTCAGTTTCTGTGTTCAATAGAGGACATAGCTCTGCTTTAGATAATCACCAATTGAGTATAGCGCCACCAGCAGGAGTAGTACACCAGATCCACTAAAAAACAAGACCCCTGATGGTGGACAAAGCTCCCTCTACAGCTGTGGGCAACTTGGTGTGGCAATGAAAATAACAAGAACAAAAGTATTTACACATTAAGAAGCAGCAAGGCAGATGGCCAAGTGCTGTGTCCGCCAATGAATGTAAAGAAAATGATTTTACGGTGTGTATAAAAAATACTATTTTCTCTTTCATTCACTGGAGGACATAGAACTGCTTTAGATAATCATCAGCTTGGAGATCCGAAAGCAGTGCCAAAATGGAGCAGGCAACTAAAAAGAATAAAAAAATAAAAATAATGATAGCTTCAAACAGAATTTCTATGAAAACACAGTTTGTTCATATGCCTTGAGGATACGAGATTTGCTGTCAATCTGATTTACATAATTACTTTATTATGAATTTACGTGAATATATTATTGTTCACAGGTTCGTAAAATTGAGTTTGCTTTGTGGCATCATTGGAGAAATAATTCTGTGCAGGGGTGGCCCTTTAAAGATTGGGGACAGGTCAGATATGGCAGGAGGATTGATGACTTCCTTTCCTTACTTCTGTTCCCATGTGGTAGTTGGCGCTTTTTATCTGCCTTTATGCCTCCTCTCCCCATGGTGGCACTGTAGTCCTGGGTGGGTAGTGGGATATGTACAGGTCAAGGACTTACTCTGCTTACTCCTGTTAGTTACCTGCTAGAGCAGCATATGCATGTGCGGACTGTGGGAGAGCATGATGTCATTGTGCTATGTCAGTGAGTGTTCCATCCGGAGTTGCACTGACATCTCCACAGGCAGCTGACGTAGAGACTTTTAGTGTCAACATAAGGGAGCCAGCATGCTCCTAATACTGCAGTCCTCGTGGGCAAGTGAGGATTGAGCAATTGATGCTAAATCAGTAAGTTCTCTATGGAATTGATAGCTTTGTATCTATCATATGTAGTGGGTCATATCTTTGCACTATACATGTCTTTTTAGCAGATTAATATGAAACATGGATTAGTTTGTTCTGAGACATCTGATCAAATATTTGTAGAACCCATAATCTCTCCTGAGGAAGCGGACTTGTTCTGCGAAACATGTGAACCCATCGTATTCCTTTAGCTAAGACATAATGACATCTATCAATGGATACAAGAACATTGCTTTGGGCATTGGTTCAAATCATTTGTATTATGGCGTGGGGTTGTTTTTCAGGGGTTGGGCTTGGCTCCTTAGTTCCAGTGAAGGGAATTTTTAAGGCGTCAGCATACCAAGACATTTTGGACAATTTCATGCTCCCAATCTTCCCATTCCAACATGACTGGGCACCGGTGCACAAACAAAGTCCATTTAGACATGGACAAGCCAGTTTGTTGTGGAGGAACTTGACTGGCCTGCACAGAGTCTTGACCTCAACCTGATAGAACACCTTTGGGATGAATTAGAGTGTAGACTGCAAGCCAGGCCTTCTTGTCCACATCAGTGCCTGACCTCACAAATATGCTTCTGGAAGAATGGTCAAACATTCCCATAGACACACCCCTAAACCTTGTGGACAGCCTTCTCAGAAGAGTCAAAGCGGTTATAACTGCAAAGGGTGGGCCAAGTCAATATTGAACCCTACGGACTAAGACTGGGATGCCATTAAAGTTAATTTACGTGAAAAGGCAGGCGTCCCAATACTTTTGGTAATATAGTGTATAGCATATGTGTGGATATTCAACTGTGCTCCTTAAACTGTACCCCTAATGCAAAGGCCAGTATCTAAACTGTACATGGAAACTAATCAATCCAGGCTTCATGTTTCAATTGCAATAGAAACATGACAGCCAAGTTTGATTGGTCATTGTGGTCACTATTTTAATTCTCTTTTAAAAAGGCACCATGTTGTAATATAAAGGCAAGATGGGTGAATACATAAGTAAATTGCTAAAATCCAGTAATCTGTAAAGTGAGACTTTTTTGCTTATGCAAACACATTTTTTCAATCTGCAAAGAATAATAAAATGAATGAATCAAAGCCTGAATTCCTGATTTGATGTTTCTCCATACATTGAACACATCTACATGTATTTAGGTAAATCACAACATTTTCAAATGGCAGGCTCTACTGATCTGATCATCACTAGTACTACTGGTTACACTATAATGCTTTTTGAAATTTTACAAGTAGAGGGTACTAAAACTATGTACATATATCTGATTTCTATTATAGTGCATGCCATAATAGTTTTCTTTTCTGAAAGGAGATAATGATCTGTAACTAAAGTTATATATTAGCAAACAGAAATAATTCATGCGCATCACTCACAGGCGAGATGGCGGAGCAAATATTCACTTCTTTGCTGACAATCCAATGTAAAGAAATAGATATCTTTCAACACTACATTCACAGCACAGGGGCAGGGGAAGGTGGGAGCCATAGGTAGGAAGGTGTCTGAAAGACTGTGAATAGTCACCTTACAAATAGAAAATACCTGTCATTATTGCATACCTAGGTGTTGGAAGTATTTTTTTCTTATTTCAAAAAGGATGTCAATATTGTGAATGGAAAACAAATACTGGGACCCTTATTCTAAGAAAGCCTAAACAAACACAAATTATTTGTGGATCTTGTTATCCACTTACTATTGCTTCATCAATCCTTAGGGATCTTTCAGTGAGTGTTTGGACTGAGTGTTTGTATTTATTCCACATTCATGCGAAGCATATGAAGCAACATGTCAGAAAAACAAACCAATCCCGCCACTTGGTTTAACAAGTTTTTTTCTTTTATACGTGCACATTTTAAGTACTATTGTGCTGTGTGAACATAACATATAGTACCAGGTAAATATGGAAGTAAAATTGGTCACAGATAGCAGGTCAGACACCCAAAGAATTATCCTCTGGGGCAAGGCTTTAATTAGGATCCTCATTTGAAAACAAAGTTTATTTTTATTCTTATTGTTCAGGTCTCTGATATGTTCTACCGTGCAATCTAAACTTGGGCTTCTACTATACAGGCAGTCCCCGAGTTACAAACATCCGACTTACAAATGACTCCTACTTACAAAAGGAGGGAGACAACAGAAAGTGAGAGGAATAAACTCTGAAGGTTTCTCCGACGGAATTCCATTCAAGCGGTCTTGCCTACACATGGTCAAACCAAAGTCCGACCGTCAAAAACGCGGTGATGTACAACACTTACGACGGGACTAGAAAAAGGAAGTTCAATAGCCAGTAGCCAATAGCTTTCGTCTCGTACTTGCTTCAGAGCATGCGTCATTTTTGGTCCGTCAGAACAGCATACAGACGAGCGGGTTTCCCGATAGGAATTGGTTACGTCGGAAATATTTAGAACATGTTCTATTTCTAGGTCCGTCAGAATGTTCTAAAAAAAAAAAGGTCCGATGAGGCATACACACGATCGGAATAGACGATGAAAAGCTTCCGTCTGACTTTTTCTGTCGGACATTCCGCTCGTGTGTATGCGGCATAAGAGTGAGTTATCATAGGAAAAAGGTATCTCAAATTTGAAGCTTTATCACCAATTCTTGTTTCCACAACAAACATTTTCAAAATCCAATTGTCACAGGGACAGAAAGTGAGGTGAAATTTTCTGAACAGGGGCACAGACAGCAAAACCAACATTACAGGGGTGTTGTTAACCCTTCCCTATGCTATCCAAAACTTAAAAATGATTACACGTAAACAATTTACCTGTTCCAACTTACATACAAATTCAACTTAAGAACAAACCTACAGAACCTATCTTGTTTGTAATCCGGGGATTGCCTGCACAAGTAAAGGCTGCTATAAAGAGGTTTGCATTACCCCTGCAGACAGAAATTCTGCAACATTCTTGAAAAATCTCTGAGGTCACTGAACGATTGTTCCATTTTCTTTATAAAGATGTAGAGCAGGGGTGTCCAACCTGTGGGCCAACACAAACTCGTAAATTTACTTTAAAATAAAGATTTTCTTTTTTTAAATTTCTAATGCATTTACACATAGCAAACGCATGTTTGGATGGTTTGCGCTTGTGAACAGCAATCTTTAAGTCTGACCACAGATTTCCTATTGGATTGAGGTCTGGGCTTTGACTAGGCCATTCCAACACATTTACATGTTTCACCTTAAACCACTCAAGTGTTGCTTTAGCAGTGTGTTTGGGGTCATTGTCCTGCTGGAAGGCGAACCTCCGTCCCAGCCTCAAATCACACATAGAGTGGTATGGGTTTTGCTCAAGAATATCCCTGTATTTAGAACCATCCATCTTTCCCTCAACCCTGACCAGTTTCCCAGTCCCGACTGCTGAAAAACATCCCCACAGCATGATGCTGCCACCACCATGTTTCACTGTGGGGATGGTGTTCTTTGGGTGATGTGATGTGTTGGGTTTGTGCCAGACATAGCGGTTTCTTTGATGGCCAAAATGTTCATATTAGTCTCATCAGATCAGAGCACCTTCCTCCATACATTTTGGGAGTCTCCCACATGCCTTTTCGCAAACTCAAAACGTGCCATTTTGTTTTTTGCTGAAAGTAATGGTTTTCTTCTGGCCACTCTGCCATAAAGCCCAACTCTATGGAGCGTATGGCTTATTGTCGTCCTATGTACAGATACTCCAGTCTCTGCTGTGGAACTCTTATTTCTGAAAAATAGTTTTATGTATATATTTTTCTAATTTTACTTCACCAACTTAGACTATTGTGTTCTGATCCATCACATATAATTCAGAATAAAAAAAACATTGAACTAAAGGCTGTAATGTAACAAAATAGGTAAGAAGCCAAGGGGGATGAATACTTTTTCAAGGCACTGTATATGTGTGAGCAAATATTTTGAAGGATGAAGCACACAAGCAAAATTAGAACCAAAATGTCTGACGAACACCTTGAGAATTGCTACTACATCCATCAAACCAGATACTGTTATGTTAGTTTATCAAAAACAGTGTAAAATATCACACTAGTTTTATGGTGCCCTCTTTTACTTATATAATAAAAAAAAATTAAGTTTTATTACTCAGATAGGCACATTATCTATATCAGTGATTGTTAACTTGTGGCAGCTTTTTTTCTGCTCATCAGCTTTCTTAATTGTTAGTGTATTTTATGTGTGGCCTAAGACAATTCCTCTAACTCCAATGTGGCCCAGGAAGGTCAAAAGGCTGGAGACCCATGTTAGTAATCGTCTAGGGAACACCAGGGCTGACAAGACTTTTAATGATTGAAAAATATTACTGGTTCAACATGGACCGCCATTCAAGATGGTGGACCATAGAGCATGCACCAGGCACCAGTTTGGAGCAGTTGTGTTAGTTACTAACTTCAGAATCGTTGGGTTTCACATCAGAAAGTTATAAATGGACACATGTGGAAAGGACATTCTCAAGCTGTCAATGTGGTAAATGTGGTCCAACAGTATCCTGAACAATAGGTTTTTCTTTTATGGTCACTAAGTGTGTGTGTGTGTATACTTTGCATTTGTACACTCCTGTGGGCTGCTTGTGATGTCTACTGGATCAACATCACTGTAAAATGAACCAAAGCCCTAATTGGCTCATACTGCATAAACACCCAATATCTGTTTTGCTGGGGATTTTGGAAAGATAATGTAAAAGTATATTTCAGAAAGTTTAAAAGATGAATTAAAGCTGACATTTAGTTAATCAGACCATAACTTACCTCAAAGAGGAGTACCCTATGTCCTGCTGGTTGCTGATTATTGTAAATATTACCCATTCAGTGATGCTGGTTTTCTCCCCAAGAGTGGTGAACTTGGGGCTACATGGGTTGCCTTTCCTCAGCTGTAACAATGAAGGATTGCCCTGCTTGCTATCCTTCTGCCCCTCTTCTCTATTCACAAAACCACTTGTATTATTTTCCCCAACTACAAAATGTTCTGTGATTGTAAAGGGGGGGGGGGATTTTGTCATTCATCCACCTCTCTTCCATTCACAGAAAACTTTTCATTTTGAGAAAAAAGGACAATGAATTCTGTGAATGGAAGAGAGCAGTTAACTCCTGCAGTGCCTAAAGTTCACCACTACGAGGAGATGCCTACATCAATGAAGGAAGGATTGCTACAGTAAATAGTCAGCAGGATGTAGGATACTCTTCATTATAGTCTCTTCTTCATGTTGCTGTTGTCATATCTCCAAAAACATATTTACCTAAAATCTAGCTTTAAGGTTACAATTTAATTCCCAGTACTGCTACTTTTTCTGAAAATGTATATCCACAGCACTGATCCATGGTAATGTTAACAGCTGTCTGGCTGCCTGTCCTTGATTTAGGCATACTTTATGGTAAGATTAGTCAAAGTATCCTTACAGTTGATGCTGCCAGGTGCTGCCTGCTGCTACTGAGAGGTCGCCAGGGGTTCAGCACTGTAAGGAATGTGCAGCTCACAGCACATTTTGCATCATGATTACTAAACCTGTTGTGTTTACTCTAAGGTTACCACTGCAGTTTAATCTGCTTATATTTTGCCTTTCCTGGTTCATTCTTCCCCCCTTATCAACATACTAATAAAAATTGAATTATTTAATTTCAAAATGTTATTTCAGACCCAGTGACAACTTCCTAAAAACATCACAGCACCATGCCTCAGTACACCTCTCAAGAGCCCTCAGCCCTGAAGCAAGCAGTGGGCTGGTTTATGGGAGGAGTTGTGCAAATAATAAAATGTCTGGATGGGTGGATGCCAGTCAGGAAGAGTGGGCATTGCTGGGCAGGCTGTATTTGCATGCAGACTGCTCTAGGTAATGCCCGCATATAATGCTCAGCCTCCATGATTAAAATAACTGAAATGCAATACATAAAAGTAGCTGGGGAGGAAAAGGCTAGTTGATTCTGAACACCCTCCCAGCCAGGAAATGAGATGAGCGCTAACCAATTTGCTGCAACCTTTATTGCACACCGTTAAAAGGTCACAGCATGCCATGAAATCAGATTAGGAATTTTCAGTACAGGAGAGGAGCCTGCACAGCTGCGTAAGAATGAGGGTAAGGCTAGAGTTTATATTTTGCACAAGCCCTTTCATTATTACAGATTAAAACATAAGGGAAGGACATGCAGGTGTAAATGTAAAGGTAGGTAAAAGGAGCGCCCGATAGCCAATGAAATGCAAGTTCTAAGGTGAATTTTTAATTGTTTATTGAAAGTGTTGGTAACGCTTATTCTCGGTTTAGTAATCAGCGCGTGGCTCTCTATAGACTCCTAGCCAGCGCTTCAAATGTACACATTGCCACCAAAACAAATAATCTCCACCGTGAACGTATCATTGTCATGGTGGAAGCATTAAGTGACATTCATACGGGTTGCTGGTGGAATATATTCCTGAACTGGCATCCATTACCTGCTGATCGATGCTAGTGAAATCTTGCTCTGGTGGAGGTGATATCTTTAAAGTGGTGGATTGCTAAGTTTGCCATTGGATGATACCTATTGCCTATATGTCTTTACCTGAGGGTAAGAGTCAGTGTGATCTGGTGTTGGTGACGGTTTCCATGCACTATTGATATACAGCATAGAACACCATTGTAAATCCTTATGAACTCTTTATTGAGTTCAGCGCTGCATCATTACCACATAACACTTTCTTATTGTCTGCAACAATACTGTGCTAGCTGCTGTATGTAGGATTCTTGTACTAACCCTGGCACAATAGATTTGTGTTTCTTAAAGTAGCAACAAGTGATTAAGCCAAGGTTCTGGTCTGAGGCATGGGGACCTGCAAACGTGTCTTCTATCTTGGTGTTACAGACTCACCTGTTTGGGATCCTTCCCCATTCACCATTAGCATACAGCAACAGCGCTGAGGAAGGGGGGGTCTTTGTTCTCCCCTTCCAACTTGCATTGCATTGGATAATAGGCACTCCTTTTGCCTACCTTTACAAGTACATGCAGAAACGATCTCGAGGCTGTACCCAGAGGTAGCAGCCCAAGCCCCCAAAATGGCTTACAGACACCTTCCTGTTAGGTTGGGAAGAAATCAAGAGAACTCTTTAAGCCTGCCCCCATCACCTACCCATTGACCTACAAGTGATTCAGTCAGTCCAACATGTTCTCTCCAAATCTAAAGATGCTAGGTGTTAAAGGAAGATGGTGCTTGAAAGACCTGCCTCACTCTACCCCAATACCTGCTATAATGCAGCATATGCAGAAGATTATGATCTGAGGACGCCCTGACACAGACTGTCTGCCTCCAAAGTCATCAGCACTTGTACTTTTGCCGTATGTACTTTTACGTCGGCAGAATGGCACGGCTGGGCAAATGGGCGTACCTGTATGTCCCTTTGAATTTGCCGCTGCGCCATCGCGTGCATGCCGCATCGTGCTCCGTGAGTAGGATCGCGGGTCCCGCGGACTCGATGTCTGCGGGGATACCCGCGATCGTCTCACGGAGATGAAGAAAGGGGAGATGTTAATGTAAACAAGCATCTCCCCGTTCTGCCTAGTGACACTGTCACTGATCATAGCTCCCTGTGATCGGGAGCTATGATCAGTGATGTGTCACACACAGCCCCTCCCCCCCACAGTTAGAACACATCCCTAGGACACACTTAACCCTTCCCTAGATCACTGCCATTACTAGTAAAAAAAAATTATTAATAAAAATGCCATAAAACTATCCCCTATTTTGTAGACGCTATAACTTTTTCGCAAACCAAACGCTTATTGCGATTTTTTTTACCAAAAATATGTAAAAGAATACGTACTGGCCTAAACTGAGGGAAAAAAAAACATTTTTATATATTTTTTGGGATATTTATTATAGCAAAAAGTAAAAAATAATGTGTTTTTTTTTTAAATTGTCACTTTATTTTTGTTTATAGCGCAAAAAATAAAAACCGCAGAGGTGATCAAATACTACCAAAGGAAAACTCTATTTGTGGGGAAAAAAAGGACGTCAATTTCGTTTTGGAGCCATGTTGCTCGACCGCGCAAATGTCAGTTAAAGCGACGCAGTGCCGAATCGCAAACATCGCTCTGGTCTTTCTCCAGAAAAATGGTCCGGGGGTAAAGTGGTTAAGGAAGTCTTCAGATACTGGATCACACCAGAGACTGTGCCATGGCTCTAGACTTGGCTAGTGCTCTACCTCCAGGATTCATAGACTCTCACTTGGACATTGGTAGATATTCTTATGCTCACATTCTACTTTGTTACCAATGTATTTCAATTGGAATTTTATAACCCTTTGACAACAAATTTACTCATATTTTTTGTAATTTTTAATATAAAAAGCGTTACTGTGCTTTATTCACACCAAATATCCAGTGAATCTTGCAATGGAGAAACGTTTTTCTTTTAAAACGGGACAAAAAAGAAGACCATTCATCTTTATCTGTGCTGTGGGATGTGAGTAGAGTGTCATGAATAAATAAATAAACACTGTCGGTAAACCAGTTCGTTTCAGAGACACCCACAAGAACTCCCAATCCAGGTGATCAAATGCCTTCTCAGCGTCTAAAGAAAGGAGGCAAAGCAGGATATTCTGTTTGTGATAGTGTGAAATTGTTTAGAGTGTTATCTCGAGTCTCACAGGTAGATATCAAGCCGACTTGATCCATGTTAATGACTGAGGGGAAAAGGGGTTGTAAGCAGTTGGCTAATCATTTAAAAACTATTTAAAGGGCAAGTTCACCTTTTAAAAAATATAATAAGTGCACATTTTTTGCAGGTAAAAAATGTGCATTTGTTATTTTTTTCTAAGGAGCCTGCAGAGCATTGTACCTGTGATCAGCAAATTGCGGGTACAGTCTCCTGCAGACTCTCAGCTTAGGTGTTTGATTGTACCTCATACAGGCAGGCAGTTACCTGAGAGCAGGAAGAGCAGTGGACTATGAGAGTGACCACTGGATCCCTCACAGTTCATTAAGAACTACAAGCCATCAGCCGCAATGGCTGACGGTACTTGTAGGCATTAATTCACAGGAAACTGTGAATGAGTGACGCAGACTTGAGGGGGGAGCCCCTCATAGCTGCAGTGTTTTCAAATTGTGACAGCCGATGCAGGGAGAGGATCTCTGCCCACTGTTACAGGGAAGGGGGATTGGGAAGAGGCTGCAGATGCTGAATATTACACAATCCACCCTAAAAAAAAACGTATGGAACACGCAACATGTTCCAAAGGTGAACTTATCCTTTAATTAAATTTTGAATGGAAAAAAATTAAAAATACCAGCAAGACCTAACTGACAAGACTTGTTAAATACTGTCTAGCTTTATTCTGCCTGCCTTTTAAAGACAACATATAGTAAGAATGTTGTGTTTAGATTACACAGACATAATAGTGGATATTATGTAAATCCAGAGACAGCTGATCACACAGTAATACATGATGCACCTGGTGCATCAACAATCTACACCTCTCAAGCCTAACTACTTTACTTTAACAACTCTTTATTTTTTCTTCTTTGCTAAAGACGCCACACATTAGCTGTACAAACTAAATTCTCCCTGGGAGTTACACAAAAAGCCACTTTTATTTGCATGGCTAATTCTTTAGGTGTCCTTTCACTGAGCATCGCACCATGGTAAAGCACTTGACAGCAAGTAGCAGAAAGTAAAAGCATGGCTCCTGGCAGAAAGGGAGTAGATAGCATCCCAGAGGCTGCTCTGAATATCACTAGATTGTGAACCTTTCGTAGAATTATATTGCAAACATTTAATTTACAACTTAAAACATCATATAGTGAATTGAAAAGAAATTACATGAAAGTTATGTGAAATAGACATTTTATGTTTGCCCGAGTATAAAACCTGTATCCAATGTTTTTACTTAAAAGCAGCAGTGGTTAGAATTGAGGAATTAGGCCAGGAAGGCAGATATACACAATATGGGTAATCAATAATAATCACAGAGAATGTATGGTGGGGTTTTTGTTTTGTTTTGTTTGTTTAATGCGTTGACTTGTGGCTGTAGGTGTTTGGAGTGTCACTGAGGAACTATATTAATCACAGGGTATATATATATATATATATATACACATGTGTGTACATATACAATTTTTTTTTCTGACACTTAGAATTGAGGAATTAGGCCAGGAAGGCTGATATACACAATATGGGTAATCAATCACAGAGAATGTATGGTGGGGGTTTTTTTTTTTTTTGGGTTTGTTTAATTATTATTATTTATTATTATACAGGATTTATATAGCGCCGACAGTTTACGCAGCACTTTACAACATTAGGGCAGACAATACAAGTACAATACAATTCAATACAGGAGGAATCAGAGGGCCCTGCTCGTTAGAGCTTACAATCTAGGAGAATGCGTTGACTTGTGGCTGTAGGTGTTTGGAGTGTCACTGAGGAACTATATCATATAGACCGATACACACAATCATTGGGAACTATATTAATCACAGGGTATACAAATATGTGTATGTATGTGTGTATATATATATATATATATATATATATATATATATATATATATATATATATATATATATATATATATACACACTTTTTTTTGTAGGTGAACACATGACTCAAATGGGAAGAATGGAGAGTGAAGATACGGGGTGGGTATGTAGTGTGGGATGAGGAGGGGGGCGGAGATAGACAGCGCTTAGGAAAGGAAGGGAATTTTATATATTATATATATATATATTTTTTGATAGTGGGGGGGGGGGGGTAGGGTTAGTACAACCAGTTAACTGCTGACAAGAGAACGGTGTAACTAGCTTGTTTCTCGTTTATTTGTCTATGTTTACTATGTTTAACTTTGTGCAGTTATTGTAAAGCATGGAATGAAGAGTGTATAATTGCGAATTGTGGAATTTATAATAGAAAATAAAGAAAACCTTTTGATTATAAAAAAAAAAAAAAAAAAAGCAGTAGTGGTGATGTTTGAAATTCTTAAAGCAGAGTTCCAGCCAAAAGTGGAACTTCCACTTTAAGCACTCCTCGCCCCCAGACATGCCACATTTGGCATGTCATTTTTTTGGGGGGGAGGGGAGTAGGTGACTAGTTTTGAGTGGGACTTCCTGTCCCACTTCCTACTACAGGCCACCTAGGCGGCCCCTCCCTTTCGGCAATGTTCTGGGACACGTCACAGGTCCCAGAAGATTGCCTGTCCACTAGGAGTGCGCAGTCAGCCGTGAAGCTGCAAGCTGTCACGGCTGCGTACCCACAGTTTCAATGGAGGCGCCGCAGAGAGGAGCGAGGCTCTGTGCGGCCGCATCACTGGACCGTAGGACAAGGGAGTGTGTTTATTAAAAGTCAGGAGCTACACTTTCTGTAGCTGCTGACTTTTAATAAATGAAAAAAAGCCTGAAACTCAGCTTTAAGAGCAAATTATGCAAATCTAAATGGGTCGGAAACCCCTGGATTGTACATTACTAAAACTGACCATACATTATACAATTTTCTTATTTCATTTCAATCCTTTAGATTTACCTTCAACTATGTAGTGCAAGGGCCTGCCTGATTGCATACAAATTGAAAGTTTAGGTTTGACTATATTATATCGTTTTGGTAAAACCAAAGGTATTGTATGCGAAAAATATATCAATCTGCTCAGTTTCATTTCTATCCCCCTGCTTCCACAAACCAGCCCCCCAATCTCACGCGCCCTTTGGAATGCCTGCTCCATCTGTAACAAGCTCACATCTGCGCATGACCTTTTCATCTCTCATAGCTTTAACATATTCACCATAACTGAAACCTGGCTTCAAAATTTTGACTCGGCTTCTCCTGTTGCCCTCTCCCATGGTGGCCTCCACTGGACTCACTCCCCCGGATCCAACAGAGAGAAAGGAGGTGGAGTTGGATTCATTCTATCCACACAAAGCACCTTCCAAGTCCTTCCTATCCCTCCCTCTCTTCTTTCGAGGTATACTGTATTTGTCTGTTTTTCCCATTTCTCTGAGGGTTGCAGCAATTTATCAGCCTCCTTGACTAGTATCACGCTTTTTTGATGACTTCGCTGCCTGGCTACCCTACTTTCTCTCCTGTGAAATACCCACTATCATTCTTGGTGACTTCAACATTCCTGTCAATGTTAACAACCCAGCTACAGCCCAACTTCACCTTATCTTTTGACCTAACCCAATGGACACATACTTCCACTCACTCCAATGGTGAATGAATGAGTGACTTGTATAGCACTACCTATGCGAACTGAATCACCTCAGGGCGCTTTTGCCGCCGGTGTCCATCTGCTGTATAGTGTGGTCCTTTGCCCCATGGGGTCCGACACATTTACAATCACATACATCATACACATATTTGACCAATTTTTTCGACAGGATCTAATTAACCTACCAGCATGTCTTTGGAGTGTGGGAGGAAACCGGAGTACCCGGAGGAAACCCACGCAGGCACAGGGAGAACATGCAAACTCCAGGCAGATGGTGTCATGGTCAGGATTTGAACCAACTACCCTATTGCTGCTAGGTGAAAGTGCTATCCACTAAACCACTGTGCTGCCCTGGCCACCTCTCAAGGGTAATACCCATGACCTTGTATTCTCCCATCTCTGCAATCCTGGCAACCTCATCAACAAACCCTTTCCTCTCTCTGATCACAACCTCATCAGTTTCACTGTATCCTTGCCTCCAACTACCCATCCCTCCTGTAACAAAGCCCCTTGCTCGCTCGGTTCCACTCTCCCGACACTCCTCTGCAGCTATAGAATCAGATTGCAGATCGCAACATCTGATGGTTCGGTCATCCGATGCTCCGGGACTAGAACTACAGCTATGTGCCGTTCTAATCCAGTTGTGTAGCTCAGAACAAACACCAGGCAGGCTGTATGTAAGTTCAACCAGGAATCCTCTTTATTGACAGGAATACAGGCTCTTTTATACAGTAAAAGAGGGGGTGCATACCTCCTGCTCATATTACTCTAACAATACACCTGTAACCTAATTAACATGAGCTAGTTTACTAACATGACCTTTTGCCCAGACTTGTGGTCACCGAGCTTCACACAGTACATTATACATTATCATAAGTACAACCACAGGACATTTTCACAATAGCAGGAGCTAATTACAATTAACAAAACAGTGTTCTCCCCCCTCCTCAGCCTAGTCATCAACACTTATAGTAGGAGTAGACTGTTTGTCTCCTAGCCAGTCCTGGAGGCTAATGTGATCAGCTCACTCAATTAACATGTTGAGTTCAGAATCAAACAAACCAATAATAGTCTTTACATATATATCCTGGGGATAAATATTACTGTCCCATTTTAAGCAATCCAAGACATACCCTCCAAGTCACCATTTCCTATATGGCATACACAGGGTTCCCAGAGTCTGTGTGTCCTGGGGGACCAGTAATACCACCTCAAGAGTCCCCAGGCATACAGCTCACAAAGAGCACCGTTCTCCCAAATGCCAGGGCCCATAATCGGTCGGCAAGAGGCTTGCATTCAGTCGCCTCCAACAGCCTCTATCCCGAGTCTGTCACACCTCCAAACAGCAAATGATTATTTGTAGGAACCTTCACCACTTTAACCTTTTTCTTCTCTATTCTGCTACTGACCACCTATATGACATAATCTCTCCCCTGTCCTGACCACCTCTGTCTACAACAGTTCACTCTCATCATTACTGGATGCACTTGCTCCTCTAACTACACGCAGAACCAGGCCCCCACCATTACAACGCTGTCCAACTGACAACACTAGAGATCTCAAGAGACATTGCCGCACTCTTGAACGACTGTGGCGTAAAACCAAAGGCCTGCAGGACTTCACCCTATATAAATCTACCCTTCTAAAATACAATGCCTGTCTCCATGCTGCCAAACAAGCCTACTTTGTCTCTCCTATTAATACCTTGTTATCAGTCCCCGTCGACTCTTCTCAACCTTTAACTATCTGCTTCGTCCCCCACCCCCTCTACCCACTAACTCACTCACTGCCCAAGAGATTGCCAATCACTTCAAAGACAAAATTGGTGAAATTTGTGAGGACACCTCTACTGTGAGTACATCTTCCCCACCCAACATACCTTGCCTAACAGCACAGTCAACACTCTAGTCTTTTGAACTGCCTACTTCTGAGGAGGTTACAAAACGTTTTACAGATGCCCATCTAACCAATTGTCCCCTGGATCCTGTTCCCTCACAACTACCATGGTCATCCTCTTCTTCTATCCTATGCTCCGTCACTCACATCTTCAATCTCTCCCTCTCTAGTGGCACCTTCCCCTCCCCTCTAAAACATCCGCAGATCACTCCCATACTTAAAAAGCCCTCACTGGATCCCACCAACCTGAACAACTTAAGACCCATCTCATTGCTCCCATTCACCTCTAAACTTCTAAAACACTTAGTCTACAACCGTCTTAGCTCCTACTTCAGTGAAAATAACCTTCTTGACCTCTTACAGCCTGGCTTACGCTTGCAGCACTCCACGGATACTGCCTTACTCACTAATGATTTACTAACTGATAAAACAAACAGCCACTACTCCATACTCCTACTATTTGACCTCTCTGCAGGCTTTGATACTGATGACCACCCACTCCTTGTCAATAAACTCTGTTCCCTTGCCTCCAAGATTCTACTCTATCCTGGTTCTCCTCCTACCTATCATAGCGCTCCTTCAATGTTACCTACAATTCTGTCTTCTCCTCCCCATTGCCCCTTTCTAGTAGGGGTCCCCCAAGGCTCTGTTTTTGGACCCGTTCTCTATGTACACCTCCTCCTTTGGTCACTTGATAACCACCCACAGCTTCAAATACCATTTATATGCAGATGGCACCCAAATCTTTATGTCTACTCCTCACCTCACTCCTTCAGTCTCCTCTCACATTACGCAACCCCGACCATGACACTCCTACCACCATGCTTGACTGTAGGAACATCACACTTGCCTTTGTACTCCTCATCTGGTTGCCGCCCACACACTTGACACCATCTGAATCAAATAAGTTTATCTTGGTCTCATCAGACCACAGGACATGGTACAAGTAATCAATGTCCTTAGTCTGCTTGTCTTTGGCAAACTGTTTAAGGGCTTTCTTGTGTACCATCTTTAGAAGAGGCTTCCTTCTGGGATGACAGCCATGCAGCCCAATTTGATGCAATGTGCGGCTTATGGTCTGTGCACTGACAGGCTGACCCCCCACACCTTCAACCTCTGCAGCAATGCTTGCAGCACTATTTCCCAAAGTCATCCTCTGGATCTGACGCTGAGCACGTGCACTCAACTTCTTTGGTCGACCATGGTGAGGCCTGTACTGAGTGGAACCTGTCCTGTTGCAGCTCAGTGTTTCAGGGTCTTGGCAATCTTCTTATAGCCTAGACCATCTTTATTTTTTTTTTCAGATCCTCAGAGAGTTCCTTGCCAAGAGGTGCCATGTTGATCTTCCAGTGACCAGTATGAGTGAGAGCAATAACACCAAATTTAACACACCTGCTCCCCATTCACACCTGAGACCTTGTAACACTAACAAGTCACATGACACCGGGGAGGGAAAATGACTAATTGGGGCCAATTTGGACATTTTCACTTAGGGGTGTACTCACTTTTGTTGCCAGTGGCTTAGACACAAATGGCTGAGTTATTTTGAGGGGACAGAAATTTTACACTGTTATACAATTATACAAGCTGTACACTCACTAGTTTACATTGTAACAAAGTTTTTATATATATATATATATATATATATATATATATATATATATATATATATATATATATATATATATATCATTTTTATTTCCAGACCACCATTTTATTGTACATGGACTCTGTGTAAATACCCTCCTTGACTGAAACTGTACCTGTTGTCACACTTAACAGACATGACATGGTCTTAAGTCACTAATCAAAAATATGTGAACCACATTCACTTAAAATGGGAATGCCAGGGCTACAGAAAGATCAGAAGTTCCATAACTTATTAGGGGCTGTCTCAATGGGCTTTTGTTTACATACGTTTTGCATTTCCATACAAGTCTATGGGAATGTAAGACCCACATGAAACAGGTCAAATGCAGGTCAGAAAGAAGGTTAACACCAACTATCAGGGAATTCTGAATGACCTCAGAAGCATCTCAAACAGATGTCATTGATAAAAGCCCAATTCCCATCAGCACAGGCCCTAAGGCACACTGCAGAGGCCCCCTAGGGGACCAATTGCATATAGCATTTGGTCTTGTTCAAATCCATCCCTCCATTTCAAAGCAATGTAGTTGGACAGGTTTCCCTCTCCTATACAATGCAACTAGGAAGGAGGTGGATTTATGATTGATAAAGCTGGTTTCTGGCAGTATAGGGCGGTCCAGAGATCATCGCTTCTATTCACCCAGTAGTGTACTAACTATGCTGACAGCTTTCCTGCAACCTGTCCTAACTTACACATATTTTACACATACTAAATCTTCCTTACACCAGAGTTTACTTGTTATCTAAATAAAATTATTTTGGTCAGTATGATTGCCCTTTAAAAGGGTCATATTGCTCATCTATACCCTTGGCAATAAATAGCCTAACTGTTTCTTCTTCACCTTCTCCCCCCCCCCCCTCAGGGTATCCCCCTGAGTGGGCAGTTCATAGTACTCTTGACTCTATTCATTATTGCTGAAACTTACAATTTGCCCTGTTTCTGTTCTTTTATCTATACATATGTTCTCATGTATTCACATTTTAAATGGAGCGGGCCATCCCCGCTTCAATGTAATTTGCACTGTTAACTCTTTCTATGTAAAAAAAGATTTCAATAAAGAATATTGAGAAAAAAATATTTCGGTCAGGCAGTTTTCCTCAACTTTTCCCAGTATTATGTGTGCTGCATTAGATCACCAATGGTATACCTCCCAAACTTTAGGACATGCAGTTTTAAAAAATACAGGCCTATATTACTCTGTCTATATAAAAAAAGAGTGATGTAATGTAATGCAACTGCTCTGTAAACTGCACAACTTATTGAGCATAAACCATACTACAAAAAAAAAACTACAAGGCTGTAACTTGAAAATGAACAGATAAAGAAACACAGAGTAAATAGACTGAGCATACTATTAGGTAACATAGGAGAGGGTGCAACTAGGCATTAGCAAACTGATACAGAAGAACCTTGTCTTTTTAAATAATTAAACTTTGCCTCTTAGAATATTTTACTGCAGCCATAATGTACTTAGTGTGACAAGCGTGCTTTTACATTTTAATCATAAGTATGTGAGCTTATGTTTTACACATTCACTTCAAACAGGAAACAAGGGAAAAGGCAGGGCATTTAGAGGAGCAGAAATTTCACAACTCATTAAAAGTAGTTGGTTTTTGCTACAAAGACTCAGCCCACTTGCCAACTTACATTTTCCAACTTTACATTTTTTCCCTCTTAACCACTTAAGGACCAGCCTCGTTTTGGATTTTAGGTGTTTACATGTTTAAAACAGGTTTTTCTGCTATAAAATTACTTAGAACCCCCAAACATTATATTTTGCACCGTGTTTGCGCAGCGGTCTTAAAAGCGCACTTTTTTTGGAAAAAATTCACTTTTTTGAATAAAAAAAAAAAGGCAACAGTAAAGTTAGCCCAATTTTTTTTATACTAAGAAATATCATGTTACGCCAAGTAAATTGATACCCAACATGTCACGCTTTAAAATTGCACCCGCTCGTGGAATGGCGTCAAACTTTTACCCTCAAAAATCTCCATAGGAGACGTTTAAAAGTCTACAGGTTGCATATTTTGCGGTACAGAGGAGGTCTAGGGCTAGAATTATTGCTCTCGCTCTACCGGTCACGGCAATACCTCACATGTGTGGTTTGACCACCGTTTTCATATGCGGACGCTACTTGCGTATGCGTTCGCTTCTGCGCGTGAGCTCGTCGGGACAGGGGGGTTTTAAATTTTTTTTTTTATTTGTATTATTTATTTTACAATATTTTATTTATTTTTACACTGTTTAAAAAAAAAAAAAAATGGCGTCACTTTTATTCCTATTACAAGGAATGTAAACATCCCTTGTAATAGAAAAAAGCATGGCAGGACCTCTTAAATATGAGATCTGGGGTCAAAAAGACCTCAGATCTCATATTTACACTAAAATGCAATAAAAAAAAAAAAAAAAAAGTCATTTAGAAAAATAACATTTGAAAAAATGTGCCTTTAAGAGGCGTGGACGGAAGTGACGTATTGACGTCGCTTCCGCCCAGCAGTGTATTGGAGACGAGTGAGCGCCATCTTAGCCTCACTCGTCTCCAGACACACCAAACAGAAGGACGCGATCGCCTCCGCTGCTACCGACGGCTCTGGTAAGCGGCAGAGGGCACCGGATCGTGGCGGGAGCCCCTCTCCCGCCACCGATAAAAGTGATCTTGCGGCGAATCCGCCGCAGGGACCACTTTTATCTGAAAGCCGACCGCCGCACGAAAACGGGGATACCGGGGTTATGGCAGCTAGCTGCTGCCTTAACAACGATATCCCCGTTCAAAGTTTGGACGTACATCGTCGTGCGGCGGTCTTGAAGTGGTTAATTATAAACAAAAGAATGTACAAGGATTTTCCATGCACAGGTTTTCAGTATTACACTGGACAACAATTCAGTCTTCTGGCTATTGTTTTACTCTGTTTCAGCACAAACCACATGGTTTCTCTCTGGTGATGGCCTGGTCAATGCAGGCCAGTAAAGACACTCTTTGTGTCTGCACATACAGTGGTTATAGAAAAGAATCACCCCACTTTAAAATAATCACATTTTGTTGCACTGCTGCCTGAAATGAAGACAAACACATTTTTTTTTCTATCCTGACAAGTGCTTCAGTCCCTGCTGCAGAGAAACACCCCAAAATAGGATATTACCTCCTCCATGCTTTACTGTAGGGATGGTGTTATTTGGATGGTGAGCTATATAGGATTTCTGCCAGACATATTGTTTTGTGTTGAGGCCAAATAATTCAATTTTAGTCTCACCTGACCATAACACCTGTTTCAATAGGGCCTCAGAATCTTTAAGCTGTGTTTTGGCAAAGTTCAGTCGTAACTGCAAGTGGCCTTTCTTGAAGAGTGGATTTTTTCTTGTAACCCTCCCATACAAGCCACATTTGTGGAGAATTTGTGATATTGTTATCACATGCACACAATGACCACTCTTTGTCATGATTCCTGCTACTGCTTCAAAGTTACTGTATGGTTCTTGGTAGCATCTCTGACCAGTTTCCTCCTGGCTCTTTCATCCAGTTTGAAGCGACGTCCTGATCCAGGGAGGGTCTGCGTTGTACCAAATACCTTCCACTTGTTAATAAGACTTTACTGTGCTTCTAGGCATTGATAAAGCCTTTGAATTTTTTTGAATCCATCTGCTGATTTGTGCCTGTCTACAACTTTAACATACAGATAAATAAACAGATCTTTTGATAGTGCCTTGCCACCCATAGTTGTTTGCTTTAGTTGCACTACCAGGCACTGAAATGCTCCAGTAAAGCTCTTTTCATGCTGAGCTAATCAAAATGACCAGAGTTGATCGTCAAAGGGCCTTATCTTCAAATGGCTTTATGTTTAAGGAATAAACCCAGTGAGATAGCAGCATATACATAGAGGTAAAGTGTAAATCTGCTGAAATCAATGTAAATAACTAATACTAATTAAAAAATACAAAGCAAAAAGAAAAAAAAAACGTGTAGAAACATTCATTTATTGATATAAACAATTAGATCTACACAAATATGGGTACAACATGGCACATCAATTGCCATCCTATTTGGGAGCTCCCAACACTACACTTATGGATGTGCCTGAGACTTTCTATGTACATCTGCAAATGTTTTTATTAAAGTGATTATAAAGGAAAACAACAACAAACAAGTCTATACTTACCGGCTCTGTGCAATTCCAATTCTGTTTTTTTTTTCAAAATAAAGTCCCATTTTAGTGGCTCCTGTGAGCCTCCACTAGTGCAAGCACTGGATCCATCGGATGTCTGTAATAGCCATCATCCAGTGCTAAGCCCAGGATCTGAAAAAAATCATCTCCTAGGCTTCCAATATTTGTACAGGCTACTCTGTAGAAGCATGCTGTAACAGCAAATGTAAACAGAACATTTCCATGTTGTGTTTACACTGGGAGTGTAGGAATATCACAGGGGACATCACGACACTTCCTCTGAGTATGGAGACCAGTACAGAGCTGTTACAGAACTACAGAAGTGCTCTGCTATGGTGATCTATTACTGGGTAATTACATGCAGCAACTGATCCTACAGTATATTTTGCACAAAAAAGTGAAAAAAAAAAAACGGAAAAAGAAATAAGTATACAGTATATCATGTACAAACATTTTCTCCATAGAGTAGTCATCAAGTCACAACAATGGTCAGATTATCTGGATAATATCTATGTCACCTCAATGAAAGCAATGTAATTTGAATTTTTACAGAGAAGGCTTAGCTTAGCTAAGCTGGGAAGGCTTAGAGAATTACTTCAGTGCTTCTGTTGTAAATCTTGAGGATGAATTGTTCAACGTAGCATGCAGCTACACAGGTCAGGGAAGGCTTGTTTTAAAACTTGCACACTGTATAAGATTATGCAAATATTCACTGTAAAGGCAACCCTACTGCGGTCCATATTCACATTACAAATGCCCCCCCACCTGCTCTGTTTGTATGCTGAGAGCAAAGAAAATACTTGATACTTCTATAGGTATGGGGAGAATGAAACTCAATCCCCTTGGCTGATCAGGAACCCTGTTCAGTCACACTGGAGTGGGGAAAGAGTCCTCATCCCTGTATAAGCTTCAGCTTACAACTTAGAGCTTACAGAGGGCTTTCTCTGTTTGTTTCCAGCAACAAATGGAGTGGAGGGGGAGCAAAGGGAAAGTGAGCATGTGTTACTGATAGTGTCACCATTGAAATGAATCTAAGACTACTGGGAATGCAGTAGTAAAAGGGAGACTCGGCATCTGAGTTGGCTCCTAGGAACCTCAGTAGGAAGATCCTTCCAATGTAGTCCCCAAGTATTAAAGGAAGCCAGGGGGTGATTAGAACCATTAAAATCTGCTTATAACTGAAATATTATATTTTATTGGACTGAACCCATCATGAGAGAAATACTTCCGCTGGCACTGCTGACCTCCTGAAAATACCAGTAGTCTGCCTATGGCCCGCTAACTTTTTGTACTGCAGCTTCTGACAGTTCCATAGCAACAATTGACTCAATAGGCATAGCCAAGGAGTAAGTTTACAATACGGAGAAAAACATCCAGACAGGAACCTATTGCAATTCTATCACAATTTGATATTTACGTACCTTGACTGGATGTCGATTGTGAATTAACACTTGGGCTGGGAAAAAGCCCTTGCTTCCATGCTCAAAAATATGCTAGCGCTTTTTTATAGTTACTAAGAATTCGACAGGCCTAGAATTAATAATTCCCCAATTCCATGGCAAAATAAAAAATAAAAGGGAAGTCTGATAATATGTTACTGTTTTAATGAAAGAGTATTTCTAGCTTCATAAAATTGATTATTTTATGAATATAATATACAAAAATTTACAAATACAAAAATACAGTGACCATGTAGTTTCAAGACAGAACATTTATATATATTATACCATTCTTAACTGATATTATAAACAAGCTATCTGCACATTATTTTTAACTTTACAGCTGTGTGTACAAAACAATAACTACCCATTTTCTATACCAGAAAGCAGTTTTGAATGGCCAGCATGATTGATGGCTGACTGATCTAAGGAACACTAATAAACTGGCCAGACATAGGAAGGCTTACAGTGCACAAGGGTGGCTACTACAGCACAAAATTAACTAGCAAAATATTGAAGTTGAATTTATCCAACATAGAATGTAATAGTTCTTCCCAAAACATAAGAAAAAGCTTAGAAATCATCATGCAACTTAATCACATTGAAAATACTATATATAACTGAATTTAGGGAGGCAGACAGTGCAATTTTTTAATGTTAAATATTCTTTAAATGGTGTAAAATTTAAAATGTATTTTTTATTCCATGGCTTCTATTTTAGTAATGAACAAAAAATAAGCCCCAACAATTCCTGCCAATAACCCAGGAATGCCTAAATGACACGTTTAGATTTTGAGTTTTTGAATTTCAAACTTCAGATATTTTCTGCCTTAGAACCACAAAAATGAAAGTTGTGAAGAGAGACCAACATGGCATATATACCAAGTAATTCAACAAAGTTAGACTGTAAATGATTACCTAAAATATACAGAACATAAGTACTTGAAGGAAATATTTTTAAAGTGAAAATGCCAGTAACCAATAGAAAATATTTACACAATATCTCATCGCTAATGTGATTACAATAATTTTAAATATGACTGGGTACCATACTTTGCACTGAAAAAAAGCAATATAGATTGGAAATGTCATGTATCAATGATGCGTTTTAGACTAACTGATTTATAGGGCTCATCATTGATTATTGTAATGTTTGTGTAAAAACTATATATATTAACACATACATTCCTAATTTTCCCAACACTTTTATTACTGCAAGAGCCACTCGCACTGGGATTACCCAAAAAGTCAGTGGATCATTCAAACCCGTGGCATTCACCAAAAAAAAAAATTAACAAAAACAAGTGCTTGTCCTTGAATCTGACAGTCGAGTTTATTGAAGGTGCAGTCATTCAAAATTAAATGAAGACAAACCTCTGTTCTTAGATCTGGAGAGTCTATTTCTTTTTTTATCACTTCTCTGTATTTGATCTGTCTCTGCATTGCTTATAAAATGTGAGGAACTGACTTGTGCAACACTAGATATGCACTCGCTGTTCAAAATATCCTCATTTTTTCTATTTTTGTAGATATTGCATGAATTAAAATCATTTTCTAGCCCTTCTTCACTTACTGCTAACTTGACATTATCGATGCCTCCACTTGCAATACTTCCCATGCAACCAGTATTCATTTGATATTGAGTGCAATTCTTTTGCTCCTCAGGATCAGGACTGTTGTTATTCTCATTATCAAAAAGTTCAGGTGTAAAATGTATGGTGTCGTCAGCTTCATCTTCTTCCACAGGTATCTCAGTAAGAGAAGGTTCGTCTTCTTCCACTACAATAACATCATTTTTGTTTTCATAGAAAAGTGGAACAACATTACACATACTTTCATTTGAATCTCCTTTAATGGTTTCTACCAGCATCCTGTTATCTGCAGAAGGTGGATAGTTTTCAATGGTTGCTTCACTGACATTAACAGCTCCTTGTTTCAAACTGCTGTCTCTTATAGCACTTCTCCTGACAGAGTTTGGCAGAGGAGTTGATGTGAGTGGACTGTTGATAAAGTAATTGTAGAATGAACACTGTTGTTTTGTTAAGTTCGGTTTCTTATTATCAAATTTATTGTTTTTTTGTAAAGAAACCATTTTTCCTCTTGCAGAATTTGTAGCTTGAGGCTGCTCAAATGCACCTGTATATTAAACAAACAAAAAAAACATGGAGCTTTAAAAACTTTGAAATTTACTTGAATATGTGTAACATATACAAATAAAGCAGAGATGGAGAAGTGCAAAATAGAACAAATTAAAAATAAGATTACAGGCACAATAAAAAAAAAATGATATATGTGATGTACAGTATCTCACAAAAGTGAGCACACCCCTCACATTTTCATAAATATTTTATTATATCTTGTCATGTGACAACCCTGAAGAAATGACACTTTGCTATAATGTAAAGTAGTAAGTGTAAATTTGCTGTCCCCTCAAAATAACTCAACACACAGCCATTAATGTCTAAATCGCCGGCAAAAAAAGTGAGTACACCTCTAAATGAAAATGTCCAAATTGGGCCCAAAGTGTCAATATTTTGTGTGGCCACCATTATTTCTCAGCACTGCCTTAACCCTCTTGGGCATGGAATTCACCAGAGCTTCACAGGTTGACACTGGAGTCCTCTTCCACTTCTCCATGACAACATCAGGGAGGTGGTGGATGTTAGAGACCTTGGGCTCCTTCAACTTCAGTTGGAGGATGCCCCACAGATGCTCAATAGGAATTAGGTCTGGAGACATACTTGGTCAGTCCATCACCTTTACCCTCAGCTTCTTTAGCAAGGCAATGGTCGCCTTGAAGGTGTGTTTGGGGTCGTTATGTTGGAATACTGCCCTGCGGCCCAGTCTCTGAAGGGAGGGGGATCATGCTCTGCTACAGTATGTCACAGTACAAGTTGGCATTCATGGTTCTCTCAATGAACTGTAGCTCCCCAGTTCTGGCAGCACTCATGCAGCCCCAGACCATGACACTCCCAACACCATGCTTGACTGTAGGCAAGACACACTTGTCTCTGTACTCCTCACCTGGTTGCTGCCACACACGCTTGACACTATCTGAACCAAATACTTTTATCTTGGTCTCATCAGACCACAGGACATGGTTCCAGTAATCCATGTACTTAATCAGCTTGTTTTCAGCAAACTGTTTGCGGTGTTTCTTGTGCATCATCTTTAGAAGAGGCTTCCTTCTGGGACGACAGCCATGCAGACCAATTTGATGCAGTGTGCGGCGTATGGTCTGAACACTGACAGACTGACCCCCCCACCCCCTGCAGAAATGCTGGCAGCACTCATACGTCTATTTCCCAAAGACAACCTCTGGATATGACGCTGAGCATGTGCACGCAACTCCTTTGGTTGACCATGGCGAGGCCTGTTCTGAGTGGAACCTGTCCTGCTAAACCGCTGTATGGTCTTGGCCACCGTGCTGCAGCTCAGTTTCAGGGTCTTGGCAAACTTCTTATAGCCTAGTGATGGCAAAGCTTGGCACCCCAGATGTTTTAGAACTGCATTTCACATGATGCTCTTGCACTCTGCAGTGTAGTTGAGCATCATGGGAAATGTAGATCCAAAATATCTGGGGTGCCAAGGTTTGCTGTCACTGGCCTAGGCCATCTTTATGTAGAGCAACAATTCTTTTTTTCAGCTCCTCAGAGAGTTCTTTGCCATGAGGTGCCATGTTGAACTTCTAGTGACCAGTATGAGAGAGTGAGAGCGATAACACCAAATTTAACACACCTGCTCCCTATTCACACCTGAGACCTTGTAACACCGGGGAGGAAAATGGCTAATTGGGCCCAATTTGGACATTTTCACTTAGGGGTGTACTCACCTTTGTTGCCAGCAGTTTACACATTAATGGTTGTGTTGAGTTATTTTGAGGGGACAGCAAATTCACACTGTTATACAAGCTGTACACTCACTACTTTACATTGTAGCAAAGTGTAATTTCTTCAGTGTTGTCACATGAAAAGATATAACAAAATATTTACAAAAAATGTGAGGGGTGTACTCACTTTTGTGAGATACTGTGTATACTAGCAAACATGTTGAAATGCAATGCTTGAAACAAACAATTTTGAATAAATATCAGACATATCACAATACAGAGTCTTTTGTTTTAAAGAATCAATAATACGAAATAATAATGAAATGCTTTTGGGGGTAAAGCCTAGTAATTTGTATTTCATTCATATTGTTTACAAGCAGAGGAGGAGACTGTAAATCTGCACTAGCAGAATAAAAGTGGTAGAAATGATAGACGAGGATGGCTATAGCATTATGACAGATTGTAGAAATCAGTCTTGTAAAGGAAATACTGGTCAGGTGGTTTGTGCATTTGTCACTTTAAGATATAACTGGTGAAATATTGGTGGTTTTTTGAGTTAAGAAAAGACCCTGAGGCAGTAAACTTGTCAGGTAGGTATGACGTAGTAATTTACAGAAAGAGAAAAGTAAAGTAGTAACAGAAAAGTTGAAGATGGAAAGATGATTAGCTTGCTTTTTTTCCAGGTTCCTCTAACATATACACAATGGTTTGGCTAACAGGCAAATTAAAATGATTAGTACAAGGTAAGACAGGTCAGGATAGTAGACAATTAGTACAGATAAAAAAAAATATGTTGGGACAAGGATTAAGCTGAGAAAACACCAATAAAGAGGACTGTGGGAGAGAAAAAAAGAATCACTCAAGATGACTATAAAAGAGCAGTCCAATACATTTGAAGAAAAACAAGAGAGGGCAATATCCAAAATATCAACTGAAAGTCCATCAGCGAAGGATGATCTACTAGGCCAAAAAAAAGGGGATGCAAAAAGCCAATTGACTTGCCAATTGACTTGCTATAATGTAAGTTTCTGCCACTTTTATGAGAACAAATTTTATGTGTGGATGCATGATAACATGAAGCCAGATTGAAGACAGTTGAGTAGTGACATACATAACAGCTAGAGGATTAGACTGTGTAAAGTTCGGGGAACCAGCTAGATCACAGGACACAGGCTTTTCAATCAAAAGGAGGTTTATTAAACTTAAACAGCTTCACAGCAGCAAAAACAACAGAAAGAAATATCAGTCTCACCGACTTGCAGAGCACAGAACTGCTGTCGCAGTTAAACAGTCCTTAATTTGTATCACAGGTAACTTTCCCTGCTAGTAGGTTTCCAGGCAGGACACTGCCATGCGCTTTTACAGCCATTCACCGTTCACCATTCGCCATCCACATGGTACTCCTCTACACCCACCTACAACTTCCTGTCTTGTTTTAAACCCACTTCCTCTGACAGGTGAGTTAACCCTTTTGTTCCCTTAAAGGGACCACAGTCCAAACAGAGGGGAAATATAGACCCAGACACGGCGTCCTGTACATATCCCCCCTGTGCCGCAACACCAAGGAGGTGGAGGCAACAGTGGAGCTAAAACAATGGACTCGGGAGAGGGCATCTGCATTTTGATGCAGTCTCCCGGCATATGCTCCACTACAAATTTAAATTCCTAGAGTGCCAGGAACCAACAAGTAATCCTGGCATTAGTCCCTTTACCTTGTCTCATCCATGTTAAAGTGGCATGGTCAGAAACCAGCCTAAACTTCCTCCCCAAGAGGTAATATCTGAAGGATTACAGAGCCCACTTAATGGCCAGACACTCTCGTTTAACTATAGCGTAGTTTTTCACTGGTGTTAACTTCCTACTGAGGAAGACTACCACGTGCTCCTCGCCATGAACAACCTGTGACAACATCGCTCCCAATCCTACATTGGAAGTATGAGTCTGAACAAAAAACTCTTTTGAAAAATTGGGTGCTATCAGGACAGGGTGTTGGCACAGTGCTGACTTGAGCTTCAAAAAAAAGCCTTCTCAGCGTCTGCATTCCACTTCACCATGACCGATTTCCGACCCTTAGTCAGATCGTTCTATGGAGCAATGTGGCAAAGTTGGGTATAAACCTCCTGTAATATCCCACCATGCCCAGGAATGAACGTACCTGCTTTTTTGTGAGAGGGCAGGGCCAGTTCTCTACCTTGCTGCCCTGAGCTTTCACCACCCCTCTACCCACAATATATCCCAGGTATTTCACCTCCTGCAATCCTAAAGCACATTTTTCAGGGTTTATTATAAACCCCTCCTTCCAGAGGGAGTCCAGCACTGCCTGGACTTCGGGCAAGTCTTTGCTAAAAATGATGTCATCCAAGTACACTGAGGCATATTCCCGGTGAGGTCGTAAAATCCTATCCATTGCTCGCTGGAACATGGCTGGAGCAGTTTGTAGTTTAAAAGGCATTCTTTTGTATTGAAAAATGTATACAAAATGACCTCCAGCAGGCCACTGGTGTGAATGTCTCTGACCAAACAATCAGAAGCAGACTTCATGAGGGTGGCCTGAGGGCCTGACATCCTCTAGAGGGCTGACGTCTTTTAGTGGGCCCTGTGCTCCCTGTCCGACACCATGCTTGATTGGCATTTGCCATTGAACACCAGAATTAGCAGGTCCGCCACTGGCACCCTGTGCTTTTCATAGATGAGAGCAGGTTCACCATGAGCACATGTGACAGATGTGAAAGGATCTGGAGAAGCCGTGGAGAATGTTATGTTGCCTGTAACATTGTTCAGAATGACCGGTTTGGTGGTGGTCAGTGATGGACTGGGGAGGCATATCCATGGAGGGACGCACAGACGCACAGACCTCTACAGGCTAGAAAATGGCACCATGACTGCTATTAGATATCGGGATGAAATCCTTGGACCCCTTGTCAGACTCTATGCTTGTGCAGTGGCTCCTGGGTTCCTCCTGGTGCACAACAATGCCTGGCCTAATGTGGCGAGAGTATGCAGCCAGTTCCTGGTGGATGAAGGAATTGATACCATTAAATGGCCCCCACACTCACCTGACCTAAATCCAATAGAACACCTCTGGGGCATTATTTTTTGGGTCACCTGACACCGCCAGGTTGTACCCCAGTCTGTTCAGGAGCTCAGTGAAGCCCTAGTCCAGATCTGGGAGGAATTACCCCAGGACACTATCCGTCATTTCATTAGGAGCATGCTCCGACATTGTCAGGCAAGCATACAAGCACATGGGGCCATACAAACTTCTGAGTACCATTTTGAGTTGCTGCAATGAAATTTCAGCAAAATGGACTAGCCTGCTGCATCACTTTTTCACTTTGATTTTTGGGGTGTCTTTGATTTCAGCCCTTTGCAGGTTGATCATTTTCATTTCCATCAAACAATGTGGTATCCTTTTGTTGCTAACACATTACCCAGTCCATATCAGTATAGATTTTTTTCCCCATTTAGATATGATGTGTTTTCAAAGTGTTTCTTACATTTTTTTGAGCAATGTATATACTGTTATGTATTCTTTTTTTCCAAATCCTTTATTTATACAAAAGAACCAAGTATCTATCAAATACAATATACTGCAAAAAAAGTGTCTCATCCGCCTAATGCAAAAAACGTTTCAAAACAACACGCTATTTTAGAGCAAGTAACCAAAATACTAAATATCACTAAGGCCTACACAATTTTCTCTTCTGCATACTAAGTAGATGAAAAAATAGTGTGCCAAGGTTTACTCAGACTGACACCTCAGTTCCCTCTTTTCTTTTTAAAGTAAGAAAAAAACCTAAAACGAAACGCCCCCCAGGGCGATGGACCGCGTGTATGTATTAACAGGAAAAAGAGGGAAACCTCAATCTCCTGAACAGCTTTCCAGAAGTAACTTCCCCTCATCTGAATATACAAACTTATCCCAGTTTGACCATGTTTCGGTGTATTGTTCCCTTCTGTCTTGAGCAGTAAGTACTAGGTCTTCCATTGCATTAATACTCCTGACCTTATTAAGCCACATAGCAATGGAAGGAGGATTGGGGTCCTTCCAGCACAGAGTAATACATGCTTTGGCGGCGTTGACCAAGTGGCAAAGTACTGATTTCCTATATGTCTGAGGTGGCATTTGTGAACAGTGGAGCAACAAGACAGCAGGGTCCTCCGGTATTAAAAAATCTGTAAATTTTTGTGAGATCTTCTGTACCTCCGACCATTACTGTTTGATCATCGGGCAAAGCAAGAAGATATGAAATAAGGTACCCTGTTCCTCATGGCATTGCCAGCAACAGTCTGGAGGCCTCTGGAAAAAACCTAAGAGCTGATGGAGTATGATACCATCGCATTAGTAATTTATAATTCGTATCCTGAATACGTGTACAAATAGATGATTTCCGGGAAAGATAAATAATGTTCTGACGCTGGGCAGATGTAAATGTTCTGTTCAAATCTCTTTTAGGCCCAAAATCAAAAAATAATCTGGAGGGGCCATTAGCAAGGTATACATCTTAGAAAGAGTATTATGGAGAAGATACCTATCCTCACAATACAATTCAAACGGTGTCTGCTGTCATCTGAAATTCGCCAAGGGTCTTAATGATCGAAAATAATGGCATAGCTGCAGTGCCTGCTAGAACAATAATCTGTATCGGCCCCCTAGTTTCATCAGTGTAGAGACTACGGGCCAGTTATCGGAGATCAAAAAATGAGAGGCTTGAAAGCATCCCCTTTCTGATAGATTACGAAACGGGCCAGGCACTATACCTGGGGGAAAGCCAGGATTTCCCAGTATAAGGAACAACAATAATTGTATGGTAGAAAGTCTAGAAGTCCGAAAAACCATGGATCCTACTTGGACTGTAGGACCTTTAATGGGGTACGTCTTAAGTGAAGCTAGTAAATCTGCAGAACACCACAGGTGCCCTGTGTAGAGGAACAGAACTAAACTGTTGCTCAATGGCCGTCCATACTTTAAGATCTCTATGTCTGCACCAGTCAACCACTCTACCAAGATGGGCAGCTTGATAATATTTCAATGCATCCGAAACAGCTATTCCACCATGACATTAGGGCAGCGTCAAAAGACGTCTGCAGAGCCTGGGTTGTTTATGAGCCCATATGAACTTCGTAAAAAGGGCACTGATTTGGCGAAAAAAAAAAAAAAAGAAATGGGTAATGTCTAAAAAAGATACAAATATTTCGGTAAAATACTTATTTTGATAATGTTACATCGGCCAAACCAAGAATGCAGGCCTCTGTGTCATTTATCTAAAAGAGAGCAAACTGAACTAAACAAAAGGTAAAAAGTTCAGAGCAAAAATGTTAGCTAAGTTTGAAGGAATGTATGTACCCAGACTTCAATGTAGAGGACACCCATTTAAAGTTTAAATTAAGTTGTAGGGTATGACACAGAGAGGGAGGTAGAGCAATTTCCATACCCTCAGATTTAGTATAATTTATCTTCAGATTTGATAGGGCTACATAACAATCTATTTCCTTCATGAAATTGGGCAATGAAATATGTGGGTTAGACATGGAAAAGAGTAAGTCATCTGCATAAGCTGAAACCTTGTAGTTAAAATCTCCTATGGTAACCCCGAAATACCGGGGTTCAACTAAATTTTATTAAAAAAAGTCTCTAACGAAAGAGCAAACAGGGGTGAAAGAGGGCTACCCTGTCAGGTACCATTTGATATAAAAAAAAAAGGATCTGTGAACACCCCATTGATCTTAACCAAGGCCTGTGGAGCTAGGTACACACTAGTAATCCATTGAAGCATCTGATCTCCAAAACCCATATGCTTCAAGACTGCAAACATATATGTCCAATTCACCCTATCAAAGGCTTTCTCTGCATCAGTACTCCGAAAAACACAAGGGATGCAGTATGGTTGGCCTAATGTACTAGATTAGGCAATTTAATAGTATTGTCTCTCGCTTCGCGAGAAGGAATAAAACCCACTTGGTCCAGATGTACCAACTGGGGAAGCTGAGATTGAAGACGAGAGGCAAGTAATTTGGTGAAAAGATTCAGATCCACATTGAGTAAGGAGATTGGCCGATAGCTACCGCAATCAAACGGATCTTTACCCTCTTTTGGATGACTGATATATGTGCCAAAAGTGCAGCTGGGGGATACTTAGTAGACTGTCCCAATGCATTAAACAGTTTGATCGTATGTGGGCCTAACAGAGGCAGGGGAGTCTTATGATACTGTATGGTAAATCCATCAGGCTTGGGTGCCTTCCCAGATTTAACGGTCTTCACTGCTTTATGAAATTCTTCAATTGTAATTGGAACTTCTAACTCGCGACTGACCTGAGAAGGTAAACAAGAAAAACGGAGTTACTTACCGGTAACATCCTTTTCCAGGAGTCTTTCAGGACAGCACCATAGAGAGACCTTGGCTCCTCCCATCTCAGGAAACACCGCCTTACATTTCAAGATTTAAGCCTCACCATCCCGCTGGCCCCTCAGTTCTTCAAGAATACCTCCGGCCAGCTGGGGAGACACAATAACACGTCATACTAACCTTTATCTTACCTGACGGTCTCATGCGATGAGTACATCAGGAGTATCCAATAATTTGGGTGGGTCTCAGTGCTGTCCTGAAAGACTCCTGGAAAAGGATGTTATTGGTAAGTAACCCCTTTTTTCCTCATTTTGTCTTTCAGGACAGCACCATAGAGGATAAGCAAGCACCTTACCTTAGGATGGGACTGCTGCCTGCAGTACTTCACACCCAAAAGCCTGGTCTTTTGCTGACAGCAGGTCCAATCTGTAATGCTTCACGAACGTGTCAAAACTGGAGCATGTTGCAGCCTTACAGATCTGCTCTGGAGAAACCCCAGCCCACTCTGCTTGAAAAGTAGCCATTGCCCTGGCGGAATGTGCCTTAATGCCTTCCGGGGGCTCCAACCCCCTGATTACATAAGCCTGAATAATGGCTAACCTTAACCATCTGGCTATTGTACGCAAGATAGGCCACCCCCTTAAGGAGCATGGGGAAAGAAGACAGGATTGTTTCTTTAGACGTTCCTGCTTCGATGTGTGCTTTAATTTGTGTCAGCCAATATTCCATGTTCCGTGCCACCACTGTGGACGCCATGGTGGGCTTGAGGTTACCCAAGGATGAATCCCATGATTTTTTAAGAGCGAGTCCATCCTCTTGTCCATAGGATCCGGGAGCGCCCCCATGTCCTCAAAGGCCAGGTCAGTATGCCTGGAAACCTGTGAAAAGGCTGCATCTAGTTTAGGGGATTTATTCCATACTAGCGCTTCCTCTTCTGCAAAGGGAAACCTTCGTTTCAGGGTTCTTGAAAAGAAGGGTTTCCTTTCAGGGTCTTACCACTCCTTTTTAATGACATTGACCAAGACATCATGGACCGGAAACACCCTCTTTTTATGTTTCCCTAGGCCCTTATACATCTGGTCATGGAGTGACAATTTCTTCCTTTCTTCCTGGATTCCTAGTGGTATGGATAGCTCCTAAGAGCTCCTCCACTTCTTCCAGGGAAAGTTTGAAGCGAGAGGCTCTTGTGGATTCCCCATCCACTTCCTCCGATTCCCCTTGGGAATCTGAAAAAACGCTATCTGGCTCCTCCTCAATTTCCTCTCTGAAGCCTCCTGGATTTTCTCTGCTCCCAGAGGGAACATCCATTAAGCTTGGTGCAATGCTCTGCTGTGCCAGTGGAGGGTTAACCTGGGGCTGTGGCAACTGGAAATTTGAGAAAAGTGTCTTAAAAGACTGC
Source organism: Lithobates clamitans (assembly GCA_037952925.1). Lineage (NCBI taxonomy): Eukaryota > Metazoa > Chordata > Amphibia > Anura > Ranidae > Lithobates > Lithobates clamitans. The sequence goes on along the minus strand of JBBGZY010000240.1, from coordinate 3,635,143 downwards.
ACAGTGCTAGAAAGCTCCTTGACGGACGCTGCTAGATCCGTACATTGTTCCACTGACTGTTCCCTCACTAACCCCTCTATGCACTCCGTACAGAGTGGTTTGGACCAAGACTCCCCCATCGTGGCTCTGCACGAAGGGCATTTTTTCTTGGAATTATGGGGCGACTTGTTTTTTTCCGTGGACTTGCTCTGAAATACAGATTAAAGACTAGAGCAGTCAGAAAACCCATCCACCAGCACTTCAAACAAAGGGCCACCAGGGGTGCTCTTCCAAGGATCAACCACCCCCAGGGTCCTAGTTACATCCCTTCCCCCACCACCATGGGAGACAAACACCCGTGGAGCTTTACAGGAAAGTGGTAAGGGAACACCACCCCAGGGTTCCTCTTACCTTTGAGTGGCTGGTGCAGGATTCTCCAGGAGCAGTTCGTGAAGCCTCTGCTTCTGACATTTCCCGCTGAGGATCAGTGGTCTCCTTAGCCTCCGTGTGCTGTCCTCACAGCAGAAAATAGGGAAGCACCAGCCAAACGCACGGTCCGCTTTCAAACCCCGCGGCCGGAACAGGAATTCGCGGGTCAGACGGAAGTACTGACCCCCGCCCGAACAGACGTCACCCGCCATCTGACCCAGCGCTCAGAGCTCCCACGCTAGCTGCATAGTGCAGGGTGGCCTCCATGTACTTCCGCCTTATGCCACCCCCGGGCAGAAGAAAGCGGACCCCTCCAGCTTTACTGCTTCGCCAAGAGAAGCTGGAGGCGCGCAATGTGCAGTCCATCCAGGTACCCGGGCTCACTAGCCTCTCAGACTGCAGAGTAGGAGAGAGAGGTAGAGAGAGAGACCTTGGTCCCCCCCGCTCAGGAAACGATCAGCCTCAGCCTCCCTGGCTGTTTAGCCCTTGACCCCTTAGCGGTGTCTCCCCACTGGAGGAAACACCAGAACTGAGGGGCCGACGGGATGGTGAGGCTTAAATCTTGAAATGTAAGGCGGTGTTTCCTGAGATGCTAGAAGCCAAGGTCTCTCTATGGTGCTGTCCTGAAAGATGAAATGGGGAAAGCTGTGTGGAGGAAAGATACTCCTCAAGAGAAAAAGATGTAAAAGATGGTGAAAGGTTGTATAAAGAGGAATAAAATTCCCCAAATGCCTGAGCAATATCTTTTGGCCGAGAAAGTATCTGTCCATTGCTCCCCTTTTTAGGAGGTATATAAGAGGCCATACGTTGATCCCTGAGAGTCCGGGCCAATAATTTACCACATTTATCTCCTGATTCATATGATCTCTTCCAACAGGATTGCAAAGCTGCTTTAGCTTTGAAACGGAGAGGATCTGAAACCTGCCTGTGAAGATGAGCCAGATCAAAGAGGGGACAGGTGTCCTTTTGTGTTGTGATTCAAGGGCCTGAATGTCAGTAAGCAGATTTGTTAATTGTGCCTCGCGGGCCTTCTTAACACGGGATCCATGTTTAATCAAGACCCCCCATATAACCACTTTATGGGCCTCCCACACTATACCCGGGTCCCTGGAATGTCGTTCATCCTAAAGTACGCTGTAAGTTCTTCAACCACATTGGCTAAGACCGCAAGAGTCTGTAATAGGCTTTCTTTCAGGTGCCAATGCCAATCCGGGGAGTAAGACGAGCCAGACAGTGAAAGACGCAGCATGACAGGAGCATGGTCAGACCAGGTTATATATCCTATAGAGATATCTAGAACCGAGGGGAGTAAATGATGGGGGGCCACAAAAAGATCAATATGCGAGTATGGTTGGTGAGGGATAGAAAAAAAAAAGAATAATCTCTTTCTCCCGCAAGCAACATACGCCAGGCATCAACCAGCTGCAGATCATGTAGCGTTTGCAGGACACGTTTCCTAGGGCCAAGAGAAACAGAGGAAGTATCTGAGGAAGTGTCTACCCTGGGATCTAGAGGAAGATTTAAATCCCCCCAAAGATGAATTTACTTTCCATGAACTTCATCAGCTTCAAGAGAACTTTAGAAAAAAAAAAAGTCTTGATGAATATTTGGCGCATATATAATGGTTAGCGTCACCTTAATGCCACCATAATGACCTTTAAGAAAAGGTCATCTATCAATGAGAGACCAGGGTACATGACTAGAGATTAGAATAGAAACACCTTTAGATTTTGCCTCCTGATAGGAGGAATGGCATACACAAGGAAAAAAAATCTGTTTTGAAGAAAAGGAAGTACACCCGCCTTAAAATGAGTTTCTTGCACAAACGCCACATCGGTACGAGTTAGTTTCAAATTATTTAGAAGAATCCTCCGCTTCTCAGGGACATTAAGTACCTTGGCATTTAGAGAAGTCACACAAACAGTATTCATCTCCTCTGGTGAAGGAGGAGGAGAGAAGGAAATAAATAAAAAAGTGTTTCTCTCTTTCCCTTTAGCTCTCCTTAAGAAAACAGAGAAAAAAAGAAAAGGGATACAAAAAAAACAAAAACAGAAAGGAGAGAATATCCAAATGCCTAAAAAAATAAATAAATAAAACAAACAATTTAAATAATTACCCTAAGGAAAGCACTCACTACTGAACCCTAGGGCTCAAGTAAGCACAGGCCTATATGGGGAAGTGGTTGGAAACAGTCAGCTAACGAGGCTCCAAACCCTATCCCTCCAGCAAATTTAAACATTTTTATAATGCAGCAATAACGACCTTATATGGAGGGGGAAAAAAAAAGATAATAAAAAAAAAAAAAAAAGAACCCCCTCTTCGCTGCTGTTATGTATTCAGTAACTACTATAAATCTCTGATTATACTTGATTTTAGCCCTTTCTAATCCCCTGTGCAACACCCAATCTGTGAGCTGAAAGGACTGTGCTTGGGACAAATCAGTACAAATCTTTTGGCAAGTGGAACAGCTTCCATTTATAGTATCTCACAAAAGTGAGTACACCCTTCACATTTTTGTAAATATTTCATTATACCTTTTCATGTGACAACACTGAAGAAATTACACCGTGCTACAATATAAAGTAGTGAATGTACAACTTGTATAACAGCGTAAATTTGCTGTCACCTCATAATAACTCAACACACAGACATTAATGTCTAAACCGCTGGCAATAAAAGTGAGTACATCCCTAAGTGAAAATGACCAAATTGGGCCCAATTAGCCATTTTTCATCCCCGTTGTCATGTGACTCATTAGTGCATCAAGGTCTCAGGTGTAAATGGGGAGCAGGTGTGTTAAATGTGGTGTTATCGCTCTCACTTTCTCATACTGGTCACTGGAAGTTCAACATGGCACCTCATGGCAAAGAACTCTCTGAGGATCTGAAAAAAAAAATTATTGCGCTACATTAAGATGGCCTAGGCTATAAGAAGATTGCCAACACCCTGAAACTGAGCTGCAGCACAGTGGCCAAGACCATACAGTGGTTTAACAAGACAGGTTCCACTCAGAATAGGTCTCCCTATGGTCAACCAAAGACGTTGAGTGCACGTGCTCAGCGTCATATCCAGAGGTTTTCTTTGGAAAATAGACGTATGACTGCATGGGTGGGGGGGTCAGTCTGTCAGTGCTCAGACCATACGCCGCACACTGCATCAAATTGGTCTGCATGGCTGTCGTCCCAAAAAGAAGCCTCTTCTAAAGATGATGCAGAAGAAAGCCCGCAAACAGTTTGCTGAGGACAAGCAGACTAAGGACAGGGATAACTTGAACCATATCCTGTGGTCTGATGAGACCAAGATAAACTTATTTGGTTCAGATGGTGTCAAGCATGTGTGGCAGCAACCAGGTGAGGAGCACAAAGACAAGTGTGTCTTGCCTACAGTCAAGCATGGTGGTGGGAGTGTCATGGTCTGGGGCTGCATGAGTGCTGCCGGCACTGGGGAGCTACAGTTCATTGAGGAACCATGGATGCCAACATGTACTGTGACATACTGAAGCAGAGCATGATCCCCTCCTTTCGGAGACTGGGCCACAGTGCAGTATTCCAACATGATAGCGACCCCAAATATACCTCCAAGATGAACAGGGTAAAGGTGACGGACTGGCAAAGCATGTCTCCAGACCTAAACCCTATTGAGCATGTGTGGGGCATCCTTAAACGGAACGTGGAGGAGCGCAAGGTCTCCAACATCCACCAGCTCCGTGATGTCGTCATGGAGGAGTGGAAGAGGACTCCAGTGGCAACCTGTAATGCTCTGTTGAAGTCCATGCCCAAGAGGGTTAAGGCAGTGCTGGAAAATAATGGTGGCCACACAAAATATTGACACATGGGCCCATATTGGACATTTTCACTTAGGGGTGTACTCACTTTTGTTGCCATTGGTTTAAACATTAATGGCTGTGTGTTGCGTTATTTTGAGGGGGCAGCAAATTTACACTGTTATACAAGCTGTACACTCACTACTTTACATTGTAGCAAAGTGCCATTTCTTCAGTGTTGTCACATGAAAAGAATAATTTACAAAAATGTGAAGGGTGTACTCACTTTTGTGAGATACTGTATGTATTTCATCTGTGCACCTGTTTACCAGGAGTTCAACTTAAAGCATGCTGTTTATCAAACACGCATATACAAGTACTGTATATACTTACAATTATTTTTGTGCATAGTGTCTTCACCCGAATCTGAGTCATCTGAACAAGATAAAACTGTAATCACAGATGGTGAAGGATCAGGTGCTGTAACAGTCACTTGTGTATGTTCTAAAACACTCTCAGAGGGGTGGATAGTGAGTTCCAACAATGAGGCACTAGGGTAATCATCTCTGGAGGAGAAGGAAGATGTTTGAGGTACTTCTTCACTGATGGTCAAACTTTGTTGTTGAACTCTCTGCTGCTGATTCTTAGAAAACTCAGCCAGAGAATCTATAGCGCTTTTAAAGTTTGAGTGGTGCTGTACCAACTGCCGTACCCATTTTGACAAACCTAAGGAAAAACAAATACTTTTAAAGCACACCAAACACATATACAACACTATGTTCATCAGTGAACAACAAAAAACCGTGTAAAAGTTTATTTTTTATAAAAAGCAATGACAATGGCACATTTGTGTTATTAAGCTTACATAAACACTTCTCACACTTCAAATCTTTAATTTGTATACATCAAACATTCTAGCCAATTTTGGTACACCGTCCACTGAAGATAGGTTAGTGAGAATCTATATCCATAATTTGTTACTGATGTAGTTTTACTGATGATTATGCACTAAACAGTGAATATTGTATGAATCTACTGAATGTGACAGGCCTAGGTTAACCACAATTATTGTGACTATAAGATTGAAATAAACCTGTTTTTTTCCCCCAAAACATATGCATACACTGCTTTATATAACCAATTCACTTTCATGTTACCAGAAAATAAAGGAGGCTTTCAATTTTTTTAACGTGGAAACCCTCCTTCTACAGTGTTTAAAACGTAAGCAGTGTTGGTCTTTTTCAGTGCATAACTACCAAGGCTTCCAAAAACGTATTGAAAGCTGTCGTTTCTTTCACCAACCACAACTCTAGTAGCAGCCAGTGAATAACAATATGAAATCACTGAGAAGTCAGCCTTCTCTAACAGATCCAGGACTCAATACTAAACACAAAAGCAAGGCACTTTTTAGCCATTCATCTGTACTGTAATGTGCAGTGGTTTTGGTAGAAAACCATTAAAACCATTTATTGGCGTTTATTTAGTAACACAGGATTTCAGAGTCTGTTGGGTTATATTGCAGAATTACAGAACGAAAAAAAAAAAAGGGGGGAAGGGGGGGCAGCCCAGAATAACCCTCCTACTCCCAGCATACCTCAGTTATGTGAAGAAGCAGTACCAAGTATCATTAAGGAACACAAATCCAGAGACTGTTGGAAGGTGCAAAAACAGTCCAACTGAGGGGTGGACAGCAGCAAAAAAACACTAACAGGCCAACAAAAATTCAAAGAACCGCATGAAGGACCATACGTCTGAAACTGGCTCCAGATGAGGTCTGAACATCCACCTGGAAGAATTTGGAGAACTTGTGAACAGAAGACCAGATGGCAGCCTGGCAAACCTGGGAAACAGACCTAAGAAGAGTGTGCCTTGACAGAAAACAGTGAAACCCCATCCTTAAGACCATAAACTTGGATGATGATCTGAGCCGCCTAAAAATGGAGGAACACAAAGCAGTTTCCCCTTACTAGGATCATCAAGAATGCTAAAAAGAGAGACAATCTTTCTAATGAAAGCAGTGGCTGCAAGGTTGACATGCACAACACAAAACTGCATTCAGGTGATGAAGGGAGATCATCTGATGAAATGAAACTGGAAAGAGGGAAGAAAGAACAATGTCCTGGTTTAGGTGAAAGGCCTAAAGCACCTTAGGAAAGAAGGAAGCTCTAAGGCTAGACCAGAAAGACGCTCACCTCACCGATGGCAACAAAGAAAGCAACCTTGTGAGTGATAGTATAAAGGGAAATATACCAAAAGGTTCAAAAGGCTGTTTTTGCAGTAAAGAGAGAACCAAATTCAGATCCCATGAAGTCACTGAGGAGTGCACATGAGGAAGCTATGTGAGGGACAATCTGTACAAAAGTCTTAATAAAAGAATAGGACGCAATTGGTCTATGGAACAGGGGGTTTGCTTTACTAAAACTGGAGAGTACAAAATCTGGTACACCTCTGCATAGAAACCAATCAGCTTTTAGTTTTTTTTTTTTGTCAAAGCTTCATTGAACATACTGAAGTTAGAAGCCGATTGGCCACCATGCACAGCTGCACCAGATTTTGCACTCTCCAGCTTTAGTAAATCAACCCCAAGCCAACAAGTGCTGATATCTGACCCTTGATGACATGCAAAGTCACATGTTGATCAAGGCCTATCTTGGCACCAAGAGAATCAACGATTCAGGCTGGGTTCACACCATTGCTAATTAGATGCGGGTTTCTACGCCTGGGTGAACCTTCCCAAGAGTGGCCGGCCTACAAAAATTACTCCAAGAGCATGACGACGACTCATCCAGGAGGTCATAAAAGAACCCAGAACAACATCTAAAGAACTGTCTCAGGTAAGATCAGTGTTCATGATTCAACAATAAGATTCAATAAGATTCAACAATAAGAAAGTTTCAAGGCCAAAGCCACTGCTGACCAAAAAAGAACACAAAGGCTCATCTCACATTTACCAAAAAACATTATGATTATTCCCAAGACTTTTAGCAAATATTCTGTGGTCTGATGAGACAAAAATTTAACCCATTTGGAAGATGTGTGGCATGTTACTTCTGGCATGAAACAAATACAGCATTTCATAACAAGAACATCATACCAACTGATATGGTGGTGGTAGTGTGATGGTCTGGGGCTGCTTTGCAGCTTCAGGACCTGGACCACTTACTATAATTCAGGGATCCTCAAACTACGGCCCTCCAGCTGTTACGGAACTACACATCCCATGAGGCATTGTAACACACTGACATTCACAGACATGACTAGGCATGATGGGAATTGTAGTTCCTGAACAACTGGAGGGCCGTAGTTTGAAGACCGCTGCCATAATTGATGGAACCATGAATTTTGAGCTCTACCAGAAAATTCTAATGCCCCGTACACACGATCGGACATTGATCGAACATTCCGACAACAAAATCCATGGATTTTTTTGGATGTTGGCTCAAACTTGTTTTGCGTACACACGGTCGCACAAAGTTGTCGGAATTTCCTATCGCCAAGAACGCGGTGACATACACCACGTACGACGAGACTAGAAAAGGTCAATTCAGAACCAAGCGCGGCACCCTTTGGGCTCCTTTTGCTAATCTCGTGTTGGTAAAAGTTTGGTGAGAGAAGATTTGCGCTTTTTCAGACTCGTGGTTTTCAGATCGTTTTCTGCTGTTCAGTTTGTGCTTGTGGGTTTTTATCTGCTCTTCAGTGCATGCAGCAAGTGACGCGTGACTCTTGTCATTCTGTTCTTGTTCATTCGTTACTGTTTTTCAGGTCACTCTTCACAGGCCTTGCTGTTCTTCAGTGCGTTCTGTTACTTCGTTCTGAGCAGCCGACCGTTTTCTAGCCATGTTGCGTATATGTACTCCTCGTAGAGTTCATGCTGTGCGGGGGCTTGGTGGTGGGGTCCTTACCTTGACACAAGTCCAGTCCATGAACAGGGTGGGGAGGAGTTCATGGACCAAGAATTGGTTGCTCCATAGTAGTGCTTTACCCCAAACACCCCCTAAAATGTTTTTAAATGTGATTTGTGCTTTAAATTCAGACAGAGTGCCAGAGGCTTTTTTGGGGGGTCCCCAAATCATTTTTAACCCTCCCTTCCCCCAACTGCTAAGTCAGCTGATCCCAATTCTCTATCTATCCTCAATCATCTATCTGGTGACTTTGTCAAACCCATACACACTATACCCATCTCTTTTGTGCTCAGACTTGTGGATGAATTCCCCAAAGCATGTAGTGCAAGGGCTTGCCTGTATACTTTCAAATGGTACCGTTTCAAGTTTCTGTATACTATTATTATCTTGATAGGTAATAGCAGAATGTCCAAATGTGCATTTATATCTTTGTATTATGACACTTCTTACCTATCCAGTGGGCTGTCAATAGTGTAACTAAGGAGGGGCTGTTCAAAGTAATACACATTATTTAGGCATTCATCTCTCAATGAAGTGGAGAGGGTTACCTGTCCAAGAGTTCCCCCCCCTATAATGTTAGAAATGGCCCATGAGGGGGGGGGAATCTGATAGGTGTACCTTATACTTTGGTCTTTAAAAACTCCCTCAAATAAATGTTATCTTGATGTTGGCCAAGAATGTTTGTGTCTAATCAGCTTTCCCTGTTTATGTGCAAAATGACTACATTTTTTTTGTTTGACTCCACAGTTTCCTTCCACGCCACAGGAATGGCAGACTGTGGCCTCCCACTTTGCCCAGCAGAGGGACTTTCCTAACTGCGGAGAGGCAATTGATGGGAAACACGTCCACATCATCCCACCCCCCAAATCGTGGTTGTACTATTATAATTATAAGGGGTTCAATAGTATTGTGATGTTGGCGGTGGTGTCGGCTACTTATGAGTTCCTGTATGTGGACGTGGGGAAGAATGGCCGGATGTCCGATGGTGGAGTCATCGCCCAGACGGAGTTCTACAGGCGTCTCCAGAATGGCAGCTTGGACTTGCCACCTCCAGAAGACAATGTGGAAGGACTCCCATTTGTCTTTGTTGCGGATGAAGCGTTTGCACTGGGGACCATCGTATGCGGCCATTCCCGATGAGGACCCTCACCCCGGACCAGAGGGTTTTTAATTACCGGCTGGCCAGAGCCAGAAGAGTGGTGGAGAACACGTTTGGAATCATGGCCAGCCGGTTCTGCCTATTTCTTACACCCATACACATGGCGGAGTACAAACTGAATCATATTATCCTGGCGTGCTGTGTTCTACACAACTTTTTACGGCAACATTCTGCCAACTATGCTGGCTCAGTTGGGCCTGAGGCCGGACTTCAAAATGAAACAACCCTGACGGCGCTTGAAAGTGGCCGTCCTGGCTTGCCCGCTCTGAGTGCCCGTGATATCCGTCTAAGATAACTTGAATTCTTTGTGGGTAGGGGGGCTATCAATATGCCAGACAATGTCTGAAACCTTTTTCAAATAAAAAATAAAAAAAAACTACTCAAATCTTTGGTGACATTTACTGCTTGTGTTTGTTTCAGCTGACCCTGACAGAAATGTGATGAGTCCTGAAAATGGCGTGATTGTGTAACATTACAAAGCACTGTTGGGTGTTATTTACTAAAGGCAAAGACACTTTGCACTACAAGTGCACTTGAAACTGCACTTGTAGTGCAAAGTGGATTTGCCCTCAGGAAATAACACCCATTGTCACAGAAAACACCAATTAGAGCACCACAAAAGTGTTGGAGCGTTGAGACAATAATCCACACATTCTTGATTATCAATCTTTTTAATACCAGCACAATCACATGTGCATTTAGAAAAGGTTTTTAAAACAAACCAACATGTTTGTTGTATAACAATTTTGGGGTCACATTATAAAAAGTAGAAATGTCCATTTTAGATAAAACAGGCATGTTTAAAACCAACAAGAAAGACACAAATCTTGAACTTACAAAGTTCACATTTGGTAGAACTTGAAGGCAATATGAGACATGAGTATTTACAAACTGTGTTTGATATTGCGTTCAGATGGGGTGAAGTCACCCCAGGAAAAGCCAAATTTTGAAGATGCACACCAATTGCCGAATGTCAACATGTGCTAGCTGCCATCATGGGGGATCAAGGGATGTGGTTTGGGGGTGCAACCCCTTCCTCACAGCTACTTTATTATTGAGGAAGGGGTTGCACCCCCAAAACGCGTCCATTGATCCCCCGTGATGGCAGATTGCACATGTTGACACACTGTGTGCATCTTCAAAATTTGGCTTTTCTCAAATTTGTCAAAAAATGTCAAAAATTTGTAGCACACAAAAAAAAGGTATTTTGAGGGGTTTTAAACTCTCTCTAAAACATCAATGTTTTGTGTTCTTCATTTTTTGAAGAACATCATTGATGTTTTTCTTGATGTTTTCCAAGTCCCTATTACACCCTATGATCTCCCCGATCAGGATCTGTGCACTTTCCGAAGTGAAAGGATCGGGATCCACAACATCACGATCACCTAAAATGATAGAAACCAAAAAACACCATGTATTATAAATATGCGGGCATCCATCTCTTACCTGAGCCTGTGGTCGCAGACACTCACCTGTTGTGGTGCCAATTTCCACCACGTCTTCCTCCTCCTGCTCTGCTTTTCTGGGTGGATTTACCCTTCTTCCAGAGGTGGGGGGTCTCTGGTCTCCTCGGATGAGGGGTGTCCTCTGAGTCTTTTCTTCCCTATGTAAAAAAAAATAGGTCTACTTAGCACACAGATATTTGATGGCAGAACTATAAACATGAAATATTGCTTGGAAGTGGGGACAATTGTCTGTTTTGGCAGAGTTCCAAGATGCTGCATTTTTCTTGTCCTTTGTAAAGCTTCAATACTTACCTGTTTTGTACAAGCTTCATTGATGGAGACATCCCTATAGTATACACTGGAGCACCTGTGTGGGCCCCCTAATAAAAAGGGTGTTCTTGTGTCCCACACTAGTGCTCCAGCGTTAAGATGTGTAAACAGCTGCTGAGTGTCCTCTCCTTACACAGAATCTAGTTTGCATTTCATTCTAGTAACAAACCCATCTACACAATCAAATTAGTTTCACACAAGTAGGCCCTAAAAAATGTGGGCAAATGCATATGGCCAAAACAATGGTGTTTTATAGGCCGAAAAAAAAATGTTTGATACGAACGAATAATGTGCCCATGAACATGAAAGTTGACATTTGAAACTGGATAACAGTTAAGAAAAGCACATGGAGCAGCACGAACGTAATAAACATAAAAAAAATAGGAACACAGCACAACTACCGTATTTATCGGCGTATAACACGCACTTTTTTCCCCTTAAAATCAGGGGAAAGTCGTGGGTGCATGTTATACGCCGATCTCCGCTGTCGCTTTGTGAATGTCGGCGATCGGCGCCGACATTCACATCGCGAGTAGCTTTAAATATGGCGCCGCGGAGTTCGGAGGGACTCGGCGGTGCTGAAGGAGCGCCGCCGAAATCACAGAGCCGAGATACACATACCCGAGTGTATTTGGCTCTTTCCGGCGCCGCTTACAGTCCCGCCATTGGACCTGTGTTATGTCCATCATAGGGCGGGACTGTGAGCGGCGCCGGAAAGAGCCGAATACACTCAGGTATGTGTATCTCGGCGGCGTTTGTTCAGTTCCGCCGGCGCCGAGTCCCTCCGAACTCCGCGGCGCCATATTTAAAACTACTAGCATGTGTATGGCGGCGTCGGCAGGCATGGACACTGGGGACAAGGCTGTAATGGGGACAAGGCTGCGCTGACAAGGCTGCACTGGGGACAAGGCTGCACTGGGGACAAGGCTGCACTGGGGACAAGGCTGCACTGGGGACAAAGCTGCACTGACAAGACTGCACTGGGGACAAGGCTGCACTGACAAGGCTGCACTGGGGACAAGGCTGCACTGACACTGAAAAGGCTGCAATGACACTAACAAGGCTGCAGATGAACACTGATGAGGCTGCTTTGATGGGCATTTTAATGTAAGTTTCTTTTCCTTAAACTTCCCTCCTAAAAGTTTTTTTCCTTAAAATTCTCTCCTAAACTTGGGGTGCGTGTTATACACCGGCGCGTGTTATACGCCGATAAATACGGTACTTACTTTTTTGCAGCACTCTCCGGATATTTCTATACTGCTCGTGCTCTCTTAATTTTAGGTCCGATCACCGCTTCCTGAGCTGATCTTTCGATCGACGTACCCTGAAATTCCGGTGCAGACTTTTGACCACTTTCGCCATGATCTTGGCCTTTCGGACATTGGGGTTGGGGTAAGGTCCATACTTCCTGTCATAGTCAGCCCTCTTCAGGATGTCCACCATCTCCAACATCTCCCCAAAGTACATATTCGATGCCTTAAATCTTCTCCTTCTGGATCCAGAATTTTCTGGCTCCGGGCTTTCCTCCTCCTCCTCGTTGCTGTAATTAGCACACACCTGCTGTGTCTCCGCCATGTGCTCTTCCCTCACTGCGCCGAACGAAAAGGGGCAGGGAATAGACTAGAAAGAACGTCAGGGGCGGGCGGAGTTACACGCATGCGCAGTGTGTATAAAGCATAACACGCGTGCGTAGTACGTACGATCTGTGAGCGGAGGAAGGAGTATCGGAGGCGCTGATCGTGATAACGAAGGTAAGAGCAAAACTTGGGCCTATACTGCTTCTAGATTGAGGCCTATATTGTAACAAGATTAGGAGAGTTTTGCCTGACATTAGGGTTTGTCTTGTGTTGTGTCTTGCAGATAAAATGGATGGCTTCAATGACCACGACTTCCTCCCCCTGTTCATAGACAAGTACAGGGAGCTGCCCTGTCTGTGGCAGGTGAAACACCCGCATTATAATCATAAACAAAAGAGGCAGACAGCGCTGGAGAAACTGCTGGAGTTGGTAAAGCCGGTGGTCCCCACAGCAAACATCCCCTATTTAAAAGCCAAAATTGGTGGCCTGAGGAGCACTTATCTAAGGGAGCGCAAGAAGGTCACGGATTCCCAGAGATCAGGAGCTGCAGCAGATGACATTTATGTCCCCAGGCTGTGGTACTATGAGAGACTGCGATTTCTGTCAGACCAGACTGGAGTCAGGGAATCCCTCTCAACCCTTCCTTCCACCCCAGCTGAGGCTTACAATGTCCAACCTGGGACTTCCAGCCAGGAAGAAGTGGAGGAGCCCAGCTGGAGCCAGGCATAGCATTCCCCTACAGATTTCTGGTCAATAAATAAATGATGTTTACTAGATGTTATTATTGATCACTAATTGCTGATTTAATACAGTTTTTTACATATCAATAGACAGTAGTGGGCAAAAATAATTGGGACAAGAATGAAAAATGTTGGGCTCAGGATAGTCGGTTATATTTGTTAACATTCAATTTGCAACAGTCATGAGGTGAAAATTGTGTGTGATTGATGAATAAAAAAACTAAAACTATGTCCCTTTTTCATACACAGGAAGACCTCAGCCAGGACGAGGCTATGGAATGTGGCACACAGGAGGAGGCTGTGGAATGTGGCAGCCAGGAGGAGGCGGGGGTTAGTGGCAGCCAGGAGGAGGCGGGGCTAAGTGGCAGCCAGGAGAAGCCTGGGACCAGTAGGAGCCTGACCGAATCGTAGGTCCCTCCCCTCCGCCTTCCAAACAAAAGACTCAGGAAGGGGAGTCACGTGCAGGATTCAGCTCCTAGACTCATTCAGGAGGCTTCTGCATCACTCAGAGCCTTACACACTCCTGAAGAGGCCTTTGCCTGCATGGCTGCCACCAAACTGAAGTGCATGCAGGAGGGTCAACGTCTCATGTGTGAGAAACTTCTTTATAAAGTCCTCACTAAGGGGGTGAGTGGCGAAATCACACCCAACACCGACGTGATTGAGTTGGACCATCCTCCTCCTCCTCCTGCCACAACTACACCACCACAGCCACAGCGTGCAAGGAAGCGTGGAAGGAAGACCAGAGAGTGATGGCCCTGGGTTCAGTCTGGTCTGACAAAAGATGCAGGTTCTTGTATGACCACAGCCTGGGGACATAGATGTCATCTGCTGCTTTCAGGATCTCTGGGACTTCTGGACCAGACTGCACTCACTTATATATGGACTCCTCAGGCCACCAATTTTGCTGGAAAATAATGGATGTGTGCCCTGGGGGCCAAAGGCTTCGCCAATTTCTGCTGTTTCTCCAGCATTGCCTCCCTCTTTGTTTGGTTCTGAGCCCTTAATAAAGGAATTTTTGGTTCAGTTATACTCGCCTATGTGTGTTTTCCTTCAAAAATGACAGTTTGTTTGTGAGGAGGCAGGTACATCAGTAAACTACAATGTGAAATTAACAAGAGACACCAACACCAAGCAACCTCCTTGAGATTAAATAATACAAGATAATAATGGTGTTGTGGTAACTTGACACACAAAACACACAAAAATATTATGGAGTAAAACCCAAAAAAACAAAAAAAATACATCAGCCTTGAAAAAAATCCAAAACAAAAAAAAACAACAAAAAATAAATTTGGTCAGATGTGACAAATAAAAATATATTGAGGAAATCACGATAAATAATAAAGAAAGAAGTTTGTGAGAAGTCTGTGTGAATATGAGCAGCAAAACTACTTCATTCTTCTCACATTATAAAGAAGAAGAGAGTGCGCTGTATTAAACAATTTAAAACATTGCAGCGTGACAAAAGTGCTGTATCCATTCCGAACGCTAATTTTACCAGACCGAGCTGTTCCGTCTCGGAATTTCTTCTGAGCATGCGTGGCACTTTGTGCATCGGAATTGTCCACACACGGTCGGAATTGACGTGATCGGATTTTGTTGTCGGAAAATTTAATAGACTGCTCTCAAACTTTGTGTGTCGGAAAATCCGATGGAAAATGTCCGATGGAGCCCACACACGGTCGGAATTTCCGACAACACACTCCGATCGCACATTTCCCGTCTGAAAATCCAACCGTGTGTACGGGGCATAAAGGAGAATGTCCGACTATAAGTTTGTGACCTCAAGCTCAAGTGCACTTGGGTTATGCAGCAGAACAAAGATCCAAAATACATCATCAAGTCCACCTCCAAATGGTTCAAACAAAGCAAAATTTAGATTTTTAGGTTTCAATCCAATTGAGATGTTGTATCATGACCTTACACAGGCAGTTCATGCTAGAAAACCCTCCAATGTGGCTGAATTTAAACAATTCTGCAAAGAAAAGTGGGCCAAAATTGCTCCACAGCAATGTGAAAGACTCATTGCCAGGTATCGCAAATGCTTGACTGCAGTTGTTGCCGCCAAGGATGGCACAACCAGTTGTTAGGTTTAGGGGGCAATTACTTTTTCACATAAAGCCAGGCAGGTTTGGACAGCTTTTTTGCCTTAAAAAATGAAACCATTATTTAAAAAAGGCATTTTGTATTTACTTGGGTTATCTTTGTGTAATAATAAAATTTATTTGATGATCTGAGTCATTTAAGTGTGACAAATATGCAAAAAAAGAAAAAATCAGAAAGGGGGCAAATTCTTTTTCACGGCATTGTATATACAATATATAAATATAAATATATATATATATATATATATATATACACACTGTAAATATATATATATATATATATATATATATATATATATATTCTCATTGGTTTTTGTGTCATGATTTTTTTTTAAACCTAAAGGATAAGCTCTTTAAACCATTTTTTGTGCTATCTTTCACTAGCATTTTTTTAACTTGGCCAAATTATGCAATTACCTAAAGAGCTGATTCATAAGTCTGGAAGCATTACTTGGAAGGCCAGTTTACACCAGAATGCAGTGCAGGAAAGGTGCTTTCCATGTGTATTTCTGGAATCACAGATGAACGTGCTGCCCTTGCAGTCTGCATGAGTGCGCCAATGTATTGTTAATGGCTCCCCAAACGCAGATCACAAACACAGTGCATTTATGGGCATGAAAACACATGGAACTGCAGTACCATGTGGTTTGTTTTGCTTGCACTACTTCCTTTACGGTCAAGTGTGTTTTGCAGCCCATTCAAATGAATTTGGCTGTCAAAATGCACTGCACGGGAATCCCATGGGCCCAGCCCCCAGTAAATATTTTAAAAATCTTGGTCAAAGTTGAAGGATTAGCATTTCTTCATCTAATGATCTTACCATCAAAGTAACATAATACTTTGAAACAATATTCACAAAGATATAAACAATACCAATGCATTGATTCACAATAAAATAATGTAGTAAATCAGTTTAGATGGGTACTTATTAGTATACAGATACGAATGACCTATTTCAAGTTTAATTATCAATTTTATCATATGTAAATCCCCATGTCAGGTGTGATAACTAATAATTTAAATTCTATTCGGAGACATTTGGTGTCTATAGTTTTTTCTTTTATGGAATCTGAGCTCCCCCTGCTGGTTGTCTATTACCATGTTCAATTTTGGAAGTTCTTTCCTATTGTTTGCTTCTCATTACTTGCTTGTTTGTAAGAAATGCTTGGATAAAACATTGAATATTTTACAGATTTCCCAAAATGGTGATGTTTTATTAAATACAGGTGTTTTAAATAGGTCATCATTAACTGTAGAAGGAAGTCAAAGTGCACATGAAGATTAACGTACAGTAGCGAATCAAAGCCTATAGACATTAAATGTGAACAGCTGGACCTCAATAATTATTACAATTGAGAAAGAACAGCACTGTCCATAGCAACCAGCAGGTTGAATATATTCCTTTTAAACACGGTTATCACAGGAAAAACATGCAGTCTGCTGTTTGTAAGTGTGTAAAGTACTAAACCCATTTTAAAGCATTGTAAGAAAATGTTTTACAAATGTCCAAAACACTTAAAGTGAACTTGCACTAGTAACACATTTGTAAAGCTGACCTTAAAGCATATACCATTTCTCCACAGGCACACAATATGCAAGTTTTAGCTCCAAGCACAGAAGCTAAATCTCTTACATGCCCCTGCGATGCACACCCCCGTATTGGGTACAGATGCATAGATCCACTGTGCTGAGGATGCAGAAAGTGTAAATCAAGAAGATAAAATAGGTGTGTAAAAGCTCTTTCTGGTGCCTGCTTTAACTGTTTTGGCTAGCTTTGCAACCATTAATTCTATTGCAACTGTATTTTAGTTGCCAGGTCTGCAATGGCTGCTACAACCAGTATCAGAAAAAGCCAGTCTATTTGTAGGTTTACATTACAGAGAATAAAATATTGTAAGTGGACAGGAGCAGATCCAGAGATCATATAAAGCGAGGTCTCACGCTTATGTTCCCAAATGAAAAGAAACCAGCTGATGACTATTGAAATCCACCTATAACCAAAGTCTTATTTTGAATAGACTGAGTCATTGGGCCATCAATAAGACACATTCTGCCGGTGCAACCTGCGGGCCCACAAAGAAACAGAGGGTCTCTCAGGACAGTAGAGAGAAACAGGGCCCAGGTGTTTAGAATAGACTGCTGATCATCTGAAATTTTCTGAAGAAGGACTAAATATCAGCAAAGCATAAGGCCCCTTTCACACATGACCGTTGTTCTGTTTTTCATCTATCTGTTGATGGATAAAAAACGGATATCAATGCCTCTCAATGGAAAAACGGATGTAAATGGACGATCATCCATTTACATCCGCTTCTGTCAACATCCATTTTTTGGAACAGATCAAAGCCCTATTTTTCTTCTGCTAAAAAAACTGATCGGATGAAAAATGGACAAATGTTCAGTTTTTGCATAAAAGAATGGATCCGGGACTCAAGTGGTTAAGGACTCTAGCTGGCAGATGTAAAAAACTGATATAAAGACAGATGAAAAAAATGATGCAAACTTCATACATTTTTTTCTTTGAAAAAGTGACTGAACGAATGAAATGAACGGTCCGCACGTGTGAAAGGGGCCTAAGGGCTTGTTTACGCATGTGGCAGCCCTCTGAATACCAATCTGAAGTACATTGTTTTTAGAAGGCATTTGACTGGCGGTGAGGAGTCATGGTCACCTCCTCACCACCTGTTTTAACCCCTAAAGCACAGGACCACAACCACATGCAGCAGTAGGGCCCTATTCACTTGAATGGTTTGTATTCGGTGGGTGGTACTGCTCGGTGGATGGTACATGATAGGGACCTAAGTAAGTGTAAACTAGGGCTTGCTGCTCTTGCAGGTACAAAACAGGATGAATGAGCTGTGATATTCTGATGGAGAAGACTAGCAGGTCAAAACACGGGAAGAGTGAATGCATATATGTGGTAGAAACATGGCAAGCATAGAGCTAGAATCCACATTGTTCCCAGCTCCAACTGAGTTTACGTGACAACATAAAGTAAACAAATCTGCAGCTATTTGCTTTTTCAATGGTTTAACACAGTTAAAAATGATGTTAAAATAGCCATGGATGATCCTAAAACTGCAACAAACACATAAGTGGCTATGCAGATGATTTATCCTCACCAGTTATATATTTTGGGTTATTTCTGAAACGGTCATCCACTAATATGAGGGCACCCCAATCATTCTTATGGCGGATACATCTGTTAAAAATAAGAAAGACAAGATTACGCCCTGAAAAATAACTATATTATTTTAGATGTTAAACAAACACAACAATTACAATATGTAGAAGAACTAGAAAATTTTTAGCTAAAACATGAAAATTCATCCATGTTCCAACCAATAAAATATTGCATCATTGCTTAAACTCAATCCAACAATCTTCTACTTGGCTTTTTATGCTATGGCACAGTTTTAGCCTCAGGAAGTAACAGGTTACTGATGTTGTAGCTGTTCTAAAAAAGACCAAACAGCTATATTTTCTTGGGCAGTTAAGGAGCTTCTTTTAGCAGTTAAATGCCATGAATTTAAGTGATGAGAACACCATGGCTTCTCACTGCCTGCAAGTAATTGGTTTGCATTAAACAAGCAAGGACGGCTTTGTCAAATTCCATGCAAAGCACTACATGATGATTATAATTGATAGCATGTAGCAATATATTTATGAGGAGCAGTTTGCTATAAATGTTATTTTATTTATCATCAAACTGTTTCAATCCCCAGTTACAAATCAGCAGACAGTTTACTGAAGAAATATATTCAATATAATATTTACAAATGCCTCTGCAGTATCCAATCATAACATACGGGGTGGCAACTATTTTTTGATCCCTATATTTGTTTACAAAGACCATAATATAGCAAATTAGAAAGGACAGTATAAGCAAACACCCAAAACAAGCACACAGGACATTATCTCTGCAACATCAACACTTATTATGTCATATTATGTATATTGCTCAAAGAGTGAAAATGCAACTTTTTCGGAGAAGAGTATCCAGCTAAAAAGTTTTGATTCGTCACACGGTTTCTGCATGGCAGAGCATTCTGGGATTGTTAGGAAAGTGCCAGATTCAAGCCTTTTCTGCTTCTTTTGCCATAAATCTCTGTAGACATTTTCCTCCCAAAATGTGACCACTTTCAGTCACTGTCATCATATATCATATTTTGGTGAAAGATTTCTTCGACTGAAAGGTCACTTGTCTTTAGTGACTTTCTTTTCCTGTTCATGGCCTTTACGTGATGTTTTACAGAGTGGAGGACAAATAAATATGTACTACTTCCATTTTTAATTTCACTAGCATCAAAACTCATTGCTGCAAGTAACTTGTCTGGGAAGGCCCAAAATGAGAACATGCTACTATAAATAAAAACAAGATATACAGAAATGCAATGAGTTGTACTGAATTAAAAAATTGAATGACTTAATTGGGTATCAATCCACAGAAATAACACACTTTATTCTTTGTTTGCTATCCAAGCATGGATAAGGAATTTTAAAAGTATATCTGTCTGGTGAACATTTTCATTCACTTTTGTATAATTATGTCATGAAAATTTCAAAAAAGGTTGTATGTATTATTTTTGCGATTAGGTACACTAAATGTACGTGATGTGTATGTATGTAATGTGTATTATCTGTCCTGTGAATATATATTTCCACAGTGGATTTATAGATAAAATGGGATATATGGTTCTTTATAATTACCATGCCAAAGCTGTATATTGCACCTATTCTGATTGGACTCACTATAGAACACATTTTATAAAACATCCTATGAATTCGCTGTATAATTATTAATTCAACATGATCTCAAAAAAACAAAAAACAAAAAGAAAAATGAAATCAATTATGCCAAACTGCTGAGCAAACTATAGCAGCACATTTTAAAAAAATGACAGAGCCACCCTATGTATTTAAGTATACAAGAACTGGGGTGCTTACAGGCAAAAGAGAACATTCATCTGATCCGGTAATTTATAGTTGGATTTGGGAATGATCATACATTGGTAAGTGCTTTCTAGTGCCCAGTGTGCTCCAATGATGATGTGACTGCCTGAGATAGATTTCGGATTACTATTGATTTCCACCTAGACAAGCTGACACCTGAGCACCCTACCCCCTTCCTTGCTCCATTAACACAAACATGAACATTCATCCGATGAAATCTTTTTTGTACAATGATTTTTCAGTAGACAGATTGTGCAATCCTGGTCGGCTGCCATCTAGTGTCTGTTGTCACTGCAGATTTCATGGGTCTCTCTTCCAAAGAAGATTGGTAGCTCGCAACCAAATCTTATTCACACTATTAGCCTTCTGTGATAAAAAAATGTATGACAAAATTGTTGCATGTTTAGGGTTGAAAAGTAAGCTGTAAGGTCATGACTTGTTAATGTTTCAAATATACTACTATCTTTTTAGTACTTCCTTAAATATGTATTAGTCTTCTTGCAACTAGTTTCAAAAAGGCTTATACAAATAACAGAAATAACTGCAGGTCTCTGCTGTGAACACAAGACAACTGAGAAGGGATCTATAAAGTTGATTGGGATAAAAACTAAATATAAGTATTGCTCAAACATTAACAGTAGGAGAAAACATGATAAAGGTTGCCTTGTGTAAAGCTAAAATATATAAATACATTTACTTTTTCAGTGGATTGAAAACAAGTATCTAAATAAAAAATAGAATCATGGTACTCTTTACTAATGTTTTCAGGGTGCTATATAGATATAGACCTGTTTTAAAGACTAATTATTAGTTTAAACCACATTTTTTTTTAGAGAGTACAAAGGAAAAGCTGTTTAGATGTCTAAGTAAAACCTCTCAACAACTATGCCACAGTATTTGACGGTATGCCAGCTAATATGCACACTGGCTTATCTACTAAACCAGTCCCTTAATAATTTGGCTCACGCTGATATATGCCGGCAAAGTGGAACGGGTGCGCAAAATGACACGCGTATGTCACTCCATCATCGGCGGCTAGCGGGTGCGTGCCCGCGGACTCGATGTCTGCTGGTGGCCTGCGATCGTGGCACTGAGAGGCAGAACGGGGAGATGCCTATGTAAACAAGGCATTTCCCTGTTCTGCCTAGCAACATGACAGGGATCTACTGCTCCCAGTGATCGGGAGCAGTGATCTGTGTCATGTTCTAGTGAGCCCATCCCCCCTACAGTTAGAACACACTGAGAGAACACACTTAACCCCTTGATCGCTCCCTAGTGTTTAACCCCTTCCCTGCCAGTGGCATTTACACAGTAATCAGTGCATTTTTATACCACTGATCGCTGTATAAATGCCAATGGTCCCAAAATATTGTCAAAAGTGTCCGATCTGCCCGCCGCAATGTCGCAGTCACAATAAAAATCTCAGATCGCCGCCAATTACTAATAAACAAAAAATAATAATAAAAATGCCATAAACCTTTCCCCTATTTTGTAGACACAATAACTTCTGCGCAAACCAATCAATATACGCTTATTGCGATTTGTTTTGCCAAAAATATGTAGAATACACATTGGCCTAAACTGAGGAAGAAATTTGTTTTTTTTATATTTTTTGGGGGATATTATAGCAAAAAGTAAAAAATATTGCTTTTTTTTCAAAATTGTCTCTCTTTTTTTGTTTATAGCGCAAAAAATAAAAACCGCAGAGGTGATCAAATTCCACCAAAATAAAGCTCTATTTGTGGGAAAACAAGGACGTCAATGTTGCTTGGGTACAACATCACATGACCGCGCAATTGTCAGTTAAAGCAACGCAGTGCAGCATCGCAAAAAAGGGCTTGCTCAGGAAGTGGTAAATCCTTCCGGGGTTGAAGTGGTTAACATCCTTCGGGGTTGCTGAGAGGCATACTGTGTGCCTGCTGTAGCTACATTGTCTTGAAAAAGTTGATAAAGATAAAGGGATAAAGTTGTGGAGAAGTTTAAAGAAGGGTTAGGTTATGAAAAAATATCCCAAGCTTTGAACATCTCACAAAGCACTGTTCAATTCATCATCCGAAAATTACAGCTGCAAGTCTGTATGTTTAGAGTCATTGTCCTGCTAGAAGGTGAACCCCCACCCCGGTCTCAACCCGCTCTGAAGTCTTTTGCAGACTCTAACAGGCTTTCTTCTAAGGTTGCCCTGTCTTTGGCTCCATCCATCTTCCCAACAACTCTGACCAGCTTCCCTATCCCTGTTGAAGAAAAGCATCCCCACAACATGATGCTGCCACCACCATGTTTCACGGCGGGCATGGTGTGTTCAAGGTGATGTGCAGTGTAAGTTTTCCACCACACATATCGTTTTGCTTTTAGGCCAAAAAGTAAAATTTTGGTTTCATTTGACCAGAGCGCTTTCTTCCACATGTTTGCTGTGTCCCCCACATGGCTTCTTGCAAACTGCAAATGGGACTTCTTATGGCTTTCTTCTTGCCACTCTTCCATAAAGGCCAGATTTGTGGAGTGCACGACCAATAGTTGTCCTGTAGACAGATTCTCCCACCTGAGCTGTGGATCTCTGCAGCTCCTCCAAAATTACCATGGGCCTCTTGGCTGCTTCTCTGATTAATGATTAATGTCAGTTTAGGTGGACGGCATTGTCTTGGTAGGTTTGCAGCTGTGCCATGCTCTTTCCATTTTTAGATGGTGAATTGAACAGTGCTTTGTGAGATGTTCATAACTTGGGATATTTTTTCATAACCTAACCCTGCTTTAAACTTCTCCACAACTTTATCCATGACCTGTCTGGTGGGTTCCTTGGCGTTCATGATGCTGCTTGTTCACTAAGGTTCCCTAACAAACCTCTGAGGGCTTCACAGAACAGCTGTATTTATACTGACATTAAATTACACACAGGTGGACTCTATTTACTAAATAGGTGACTTCTGAAGGCAATTGGCTCCACTAGATTTTAGCGTGGGGTATCAGAGTAAAGGGGGCTGGATACAAATGCACGCCACACTTTTCAGATTTTTTGGTTAAAAAATTTTGAAAACCATTTATCATTTTTCTTCCACTTTACAATTATGTGCCACTTTGTGTTGGTGTATCACATAAAATCCCAATAAAATACATTAACGTTTTTGGTTGTAACATGACAAAATGTGGAAAATGTCAAGGGGTATGAATACTTTTTCAAGGCACTATACCATGTTTTTACAGAAATCTGATAAAAGAGGCTAATCATTGGGAACATCAATAATTTGTGCTCCCATCATTCAAAGCCACAACACAGGTAGGAGGAGGGACTAAAGTCTTCCACATAAATATCACTTGTGTTAGGTTAGAACAATGTGTAGGGAAATACTTTAAAATGGGAAAAAATAATTCTACAAAAGTTTTGCTCCTTTGTAGTTATAGCAAGGGAATGATATGCACAGGTAAATATTTTAATGTCTATCTATATAGATCTTTACATATCGTTAAAGAGAATATTTGCAAGTGCTACATGTTTAGCTTTGAATGAAGCTTCTAACATAGTACTTTTTATAAAGCAGAATATAGAGCTATTTTGATCAGAATCAGCAAACCATTTTTTTTAACAATTCTTACAAAAAAGCTCAAATGTTAAGCTTTGTGAGTTATTAATAGGCATTTACTTCAGATAACTGGTCCCAAACTCAAATTCTTGAAAATAACTAACATATTTTCATGGTTAATAGATATGAGCACAACGGTCATTATTCCGTACTCTTAGGGCCCTTTCACACTGGAGCGGTTTGCAGGTGCTACTGCGCTAATAATAGCGCCTGCAAACCGACCCGAAAGTGCCGCTGCTTTGTCTCCAGTGTGAAAGCCCCGAGGGCTTTCACACTGGAGCGGTGCACTAGCAGGACGGGAGTAAAAGTCCTGCTAGCAGCATCTTCGGATCGGTGAAGGAGAGGAGTGTATACCGCTCCTTCACCTCTCCTGCCCATTGAAATCCTTTCTCGGACACCAGCGGGGGGTTAAACCGCCCCACTAGCGGCCGAATCCCAACGGTAAAGGTTCTGTCGTTGGACCTCTACTGTTCTCAATCTACACGTCCTCCCTGGGTCAGCTGATAGCCTCCCATGGCTTCCACTACCCTGTTTATATGCCGATGACACCCAAATCTATCTCTCTGAACCTCAACTCACCCCATTCGTCTCCTCACGCATCACTGATATACTAACAGACATATCAGCCTGAATGTCAAACCACTTCTTCAAACTAAAGCTATCTAAAACCAAGCTCTTAACATTTTCTACCCCACGTGCCCCTTCCCCCGATTACCCCGTCAAGATCAATGGCATATCTATCAGTCCGTCCCCACATGCCAGGGTGCTCGGAGTAACCTTAGACTGTCTGAACTGTCCTTTCAGGCCCACATCCAATCCCTGTCCAAATCATGCTGCCTTAGCCTTCGCAACATTTCCAGAATACGCCCCTTTTTAACTAATGACACCACCAAGCTTCTAATTCACTCCCTGGTTATCTCTCGCCTCGACTACTGCAACTCCCTCCTCATTGGATTACCTTTACATAGACATTATTGACCTTCAGTCAATAATGAATGCCGCTGCAAGACTCTTCCACCTTACCAACCATTCAGTGTCCTCCACCCCTCTCTGCCAATCCCTCCACTGGCTTCCACTCACCCAACGAATAAAATTCAAAGTACTAACAATAACTTACAAAGCCATCCATAACTCTGCCCCCAGCTACATCACTAACCTAGTCCCAAAATACCAACCAAGCCGCTCTCTTCGTTCCCCCTAGACCTCCTGCTCTCTAGGTCCCTTGTCGCTTCCTCCCATGCTCGCCTCCAAGATTTCTCCAGAACTTCTCCCATCCTTTGGAACTCCCTACCCCAATCTGTCTGATTGTCCCCTAATCTATCCATCTTTAGACAATCCCTGAAAACCCTTCTCTTTGAAGAAGCCTATCCTGCTTCTAATACACTGTTTTACTTCCTCCATCAGCTCACCAGTATCAATTGACCCTTCCACTTAGATTGTTAGCTCTATCGAGCAGGGCCCTCGGATTACTCTTGTACCAAATTGTAATGTAACTGTAATGTCTGCCTTTATTTTGTTAAGGGCTGCGCAAACTGTTAGCGCTATATAAATCCTGTATAATAATAATAATAAACTGCAAAGTGAGATTCTAATAAGAACTAGATAACATGCACTACTGGAAGCCTTGATGAATATAATTAAACAATATCTATTTTTGGATAAATGAGAGAACAGTCTGAACCTCTTTCAGTTTTTTATGCTGTCTGAGTCTCCACTGGGGAAATTCAACCTCTCGGTCTGTCCTAGTGATCATGGTCACTGGAACAAAAAGTGATTGGTAATCTAAACCTCTACAGTTGTCACTGAACAGAAATTGTGTTATTAAAGTTTTATTTTTTTTGTTTACAAATAACAAACATGTTATACTTACCTGCTCTGTGCAGTAGTTTTGCACAAAGCAGCTCAGATCCTTTTCTTCTTGGGTCCCTCCTCGGTGTTCCGTCAATATAGCCAATTCATCAAGATAGCCAATTACCTCACTTCCAGTTACTGTAAACCGTCACTAATTGGAGATTTCGACGACTTGCTGTTTTGACACAACACCGGCAACCGTGTGCACTCCGATACATGGTATTATGAGCGGATATTGCTAGTTCGTTTAGATACTAACCAACAAAATGGCTGCCTCCGCGGCGGTGATAACTTTTTCCTCATTACCCGCTGTTGTGTCAAAACAGCAAAGTCTTTGTGTACCGGAATGTACATGCTTGCTGGTGTAGTGTCAAAACAACAAGTCATCGAAATCTCCAAATAATGATGGTTTACAGTAACCGGAAGTGACGTAATTGAAGATCTTGATGAATTGGCTATTTTGACAAAACACCGGTGCTCCTGCCCCTCCCTCCTGCTGAGTACCCCCACAGCAAGCAGCTTGCTAAAGGGGCACCCGAGCCGCTGCTCTGTGTGTCCATTCAGACACGGAGCTGCAGCTCGCCCCCCACCCCCTCTCTTTCCTCACTGGCTCACTGACTTTGATTGACAGCAACAAGAGCCAATGGCGCCTGCTGCTGTGTCTCACTCAATCAAGAGGGAGAGTCCAAGACAGCCGAGTCCTATTGCTGGATCGAAATGGGGCTCAGATAAGTATTAGTGGGGCTGCTGCACACTGAAGGCTTTTTATCTTAATGCAAAAAGATAAAAAACCTTCTGCCTTTGGAACCACTTTAATCTATGATGACACTTGATAAAATGAAGACAACTGTCGAAGATATTTTTTACCTTAATTTTGGAGAGATTTCCTCTTGCTTCCTGTTCTGTATCCTGAACAGGTTGCAAAGGCAATGGTAGCAAAAAAAAAAAAAAAAAAAGAAGACAGGGAGTTTCCCACTCTATTCAAAGCGAACAGTTACTATATGACCCTTATATACAGCTAAAGTGACAAAAGATCCAAGCAATTACACAAAATAAAATCTCATTTCCACCACCTATTTCAGCCAATACATATTATGCTAGACATAGAAACATTCATATGGTAGTTCATTAACTGCTCTGCAGACTTATTAGAATATTTAGGAAGCAATTACAAAAGCTTTGTTCAGGGCAAACTGCAGATCTGAATAATATATAAACTTGCTTCATTGGTCAGCAACATTACAAAAGGATTGCACATTTGGCTTACAGGAACACATTTGGTTCCTTGTGTAAATTTTCATCAGGAACACTGTCTGCATTAAGCTGGCTTCTTACAAGGACAGACATGAGCTGTGAAAGATGTTAGCATGATGTATAGTAAAAAATAATAGATATTTTCCTTTAATTACAGGTAAACATTTGTTCTGAGAATGTACAATTTCTGTTTTTATATATCAGCTTTTTAAAAATCTTGCGGTGAGCACTGATATTAATCCTAATATATATGTGAATCAATTTGCATTAGAAAACTATATATATCTTTAGTATGAAGAGGCACTTTCATTACACTTTTTACCTTCCCAAGGCTTGATTCAAGGCTCGGTATGCTTGAATTTCATACCACATGCTTCCAGGCAAAAGTCCTCTACTCTTTGAATGGTGATCATTATACTTTCGTTTTAGCTCAACCTAAAATAAAAAAAAAATGTAAAACCAAACACATCGATGAGACCAGCTACAACAAAACAATAGCAATATACTGCAACACATCAGTGTTTGCTGCTGCATGCTTTGTAAATAAATAGAAATGTACTTATTGTAATTGTTTGCAGTTGGTAAATTCAAGAATGTAATTGGTACACTGCAATACCTTCCTGACACCTTACATAAAGGGTTAAACGACCAGCAGAAACTTCAGTTACAATCCGGAACAGGGTGCTTGTTTATACTGGCATATTTCCTAGCTGCAAGGAACGTAATATTAATAAAATTCTAAGGCTGCTACACATACTATTTGGAATAGCTAAGCAGACTTAACATCACAGTAATGTACTTTCTATTAGCACTCAAAAGATCTGAGAACTTTTTTTAAACTATTCTTTGTTGCATGTTGACACTCTAATCTACTTTCATAGCATGTCAAATATTTAAATGAACATGTCACACATACATCGATATTTCTTTTATCTATTTTGCGGCATTTGAGAAAATGGAGCTGAAAATGACATCTATGAACATAACATCTCACTGAAGTTTAAGCAGCACATTACAAATGAACAAAACTTGTATGTTAAAAGTATTCCTTGAGGAATGCAAATGGCACATAAATAATGAACCAGGCTCCATTCTTTCATTTTAAAGAGCTGAGTGAAACATAATCAATGGATTAAAGTTGTAGGACACAGATATACCAAATGGTCCAATTCTTATTTGATAGAAGGCATGCCAAAATTCTGTACATATAAAGAATACATTCTATAATCAAATCTAACAATGAATATCAGAAATGATCATTTAAATCAAAAATAATATAAATAGATTCTGATGAAGGTGCCCATAAAAAACAATCAGATTTCAGCTGTCATTTTTCATGAGTTGGTTCAAAATAAAGGTCATCAATGTCACTACCCTACAAGTAACTGACACATGTTTATAAAGGCTGTTCTTTTAAATTTGAGAAAGTGTGGACTATCTGGCTGGAGTATATACCATAATTAGTCATCTTTGAAATTCACCAGGGCCATTTTGGTCACTAGTTGTATGAAACCCTATCTTCTTTGTCAAGTGATTGCTATTTTACATCCCTTAGGTACTCTATCACCTCCACAATAGGTGGTTTACTGTGCCACCTGATTTTTTTTTTATAGTTGTTCATTATTTGGAAACATTTTAGCAGCTGTCACTTTCTGCGCTTGGTTTTATAACTGCTGTTTGTACACTAAACAACATATACTACTGCACACCTTGATGTTCTATAATTTGTTGCATTACTGATGTACATTTGCATTGTCTATGCTGATGTCCACTTTTTTTTCTTTTTTACTAAATAAGTAAATAAATTACACCTGAATGGTATGAAACAGCAACACTTCATTGTTATTGTTCCACCAGCTTTAAACAAAAGCATCCAACGCATCCAGAATAAAATCATTAAACTGAATTTATAGTGCTAATGTTATTATCCTGCATGTGAACATGGAAAATAAACACAAAGCTGATTTATTATGGCTAAATAGGATAGTTTTTAAACGGGGTTCTAACTTACAAAAAGTTACATATTGAATATGCAAAGTACATAGGATACCTGGGTAAATGTAAAATAAATTGTAAATGCAGATGAAGGTTATTGCTGCTCAAGTGGCACAACCTAGAAGAAAAATGAGGCCATATGGCCTGTGTAATCTAATATCATAGTTAGACACAGAAATGGTGTAATGCCTTAAGACTCCACATATTACTGGTGACTGGCACTTTTCAAAATAGATGATTCACCACTAAATAAAGGAAAAGGTCTCATGAAAACGATTGACAAGTAAATGAAGTGGTATCTATTGACCGGTCTTGATATTTGTGCATGAGAAAACAGAAAATAATATTACATACGCTGTGTCTGTAACTCATATATGTGTGTGTGTATATATTTACATTCACACACTATTTACTTGCATATTATTTTCTACTTTTCTTGCATTTCAAACAATATGTAACAGCAACATATACGGTACTCTTTCAATCAAATAGGCAGAAGAAAAAATATGCCCATCCGAGGGCTGAGGAAGCTGGAAATAAGAAATGCAAAAAGTAAAAACTACAGACTCAATTTTGATAGACCGAGAATATAAGAGAACAACTGACTGTGTACCTACCTATACATACAGTATATACACACAAATACATGTGTGTGTGTGGATAGATAGATAGATAGATAGATAGATAGATAGATAGATAGATAGATAGATAGATAGATAGATAGATAGATAGATAGATAGATAGATGTTACTTTCTTACCAAAAGATATTTCTTTCAGCTAGGAATGAGTGATAAGCCCATTTTAGCATGACTGCGGAAGTGAACAAGTACAATCCGGCACTAAATTACCAGAATAACCCACTTTCACTGGCAACAAAGTTAAAAATGCAGTTTGGCACACTAATAAGTTTTGACAAACATTACAAATCCGAGACTGGAAAAGTTTGAAATCTGTAGAGTTTTATGGTCTTTTGAAGAATTGGCTGTGCCAGAAACCTGTTTTTTTTTTTTTTGTGGATTGCTCTTTTGTACTGTGCTAACCTTTTTAAACTGACAGATGAAGGGACACGCTTCAAGAGAAATACAGAAGACTTCTAACTATTTCTGACAGGTAATTTTCAACATGGGTTGGGGTACAACATTTTATTTTGCGTACCTATGCCCTTTAAAACGACCTGTCAAATTTACAAATTCAAACTTTCAAAGCCAGACAGTAAATTGAATTTGATTCTGCAGATGTAATACTCGTCTCAATAAGACAGAAAGGATGTGGCAGAATTGTACATTTTACTCTTAAAGTGAAAGGTGGAAAAATATCACCCAGAGGAATGCCAGTACTGTCCTTACAAAATATTACACTGAGTTTGACAGCTGTATGCTAAGCTATGTTTAGAAATATATTTTTATAGGACATGCAAGAATCAACCAATGAGTTTAATCAAGCTGAAATTAAAACAATAAACACAAAAAAAACCAATATATGATGTAGGACGTGCTAGGTGATAAACCCAAGACCCTTCTCACACTGGGGCCACGGCCGCTTTAGTGCTGAAGTGCCGCTCGTTTTAGCTGCGCTTTAGGTGGCGCTTTTCGACCACTTTTAACCCAAAAGAAGGGGTTAAAAACTCCCATGTTGCAGTGCTTCGGAAGCACTGCCCATTCATTCCAATAGGCAGAGCATTCTGGGATATTTCAGAACGTCCCGCAAGCACACCTCCCCAGTGTGAAAAGTCACATTTGAATGAATGGGAGGTGGTTTTCAGGCGACTAAAGGTGTACTAGAACAATAATCACTATTTAAAGTAAAAAATAGGTAAAAAACAAACAAAACATGTTTGAAAGATTTTAGAACTTCAAACAAGTTTGCTAATATCACTAATATATATTTATGCATTGCCAGCAATGTATTAACATAGGACATAGAACACACATAAGGAAAATAGTGGATAAAATTCACTAACATTTTTACCTCAATTTTATGTGAAAAAATGTGTAAATCTTGGATGAGAGTAGTGTAAATCTTGGGTAAAAGTCTTTCTAAAATAGGCCCCTAAAAATATGTCCAATCCATCATAGTAGTGAAACATGTAAGCGCTACAGATGGTGATTCACTATTAAACATAAAAAAATCAAGTAAAAAAACACAAAACCAGACAAAATCGATTTTAGAATTCTTGTTTTGATGGGAGTTAAGGTTCCAGTAAAATTCAAAGCGGACCAGAGGGCCACACAACCTCATCTTATCTGGTATGTGAAGCTAAGCTCTTCATGTGGTAAAACTTATGCCCCGTACACACGGTCGGATTTTCC
The DNA here is from genome assembly GCA_037952925.1 of Lithobates clamitans. Lineage (NCBI taxonomy): Eukaryota > Metazoa > Chordata > Amphibia > Anura > Ranidae > Lithobates > Lithobates clamitans. The sequence continues at coordinate 3,603,773 of JBBGZY010000240.1, read as the reverse complement.
GATGGACAATGTCCGATCGGAGCGTGTTGTCGGAAATTCCGACCGTGTGTGGGCGCCATCGGACATTTTCCATCGGATTTTCCGACACACAAAGTTGGACAGCAGGAGATAAAATTTTCCGACAACAAAATCCGTTGTCGGAAATTCCAATTGTGTGTGGCCTGTTCCGACGCACAAAGTGCCACGCATGCTCAGAAGAAATTCCGACACGGGACAGCTCGTTCTGGTAAACTTAGCGTTCGCAATGGATGCAACACTTTCGTCACGCTGCAATGTTAAAAATGGTTTAATACAGCGCACTCTCTTCTTCTTTATAATGTGACTAGAATGAAGTAGTTTTGCTGCTCATATTCACACACACTTCTCACAAACTTTTCTTTGTGTTTTTTTTATTGGGATTCCCTGAATATATTGTTATTAGTTGTCACATCTGACAGTTTTTTTTTTTTTTTTTTTGGATTTTCACCCTTTTTTTTTCTTTAATGTTTGGATTTTTTCCAAGGCTGATCTTTGTTCAATGTTATTTTTATTTTTACTACAGAATATTTTTGTCTGTGTTTTGTGTGTCAAGTTACCCCAACACCATTGATATATTTTATTATTTAATCTCCAGGAGATTGTTTGGTGTTGGTGTCCCTTGTTCATTTCACATTGTATATTTGAAATGTACCTGAACCCTCACAAATAAAATGTCATTTTTGAAGTAAAACACATAGGAGACTATAATTCAAAACAAAAATTTCTTTATTAAGGGATCAGAACCAAACAAAGAGGAAGGCAACACTGGAGAAACAGGAGAAATTAGCGAAGCCTGGGACCCCCACGGCAGACAACAATTCTTCAACATCAAAATTGGTGGCCTGAGGAGTCCATATCTAAGGGAGGGCTGTCTGGTCCGGGATTCGCAGAGATCTGGAAAGCAGCAGATGACATTGGTGTCCCCAGGCTGTGGTACCACAAGAGGCTGCATTTTTTGGCCGACCAGACTGAACCCAGGGCAATCACTGTCTGGTCTTCCTTACACGCTTCCTTCCCGGCTGTGGCTGTGTAGTTGGAGATGTGGCAGGAGGAGGAGTAGGACCTGGAGGAGGAGGAGGACTGGGAGGACCTGGAGGAGAAGGAGGAGGAGGAGGACCATCCCAAAGGTGTGTCTGAGGTGTAATTTGGCCCCTCATACCTTTCTCCAGAGCCTCCGATATGAGGGCCTCACACATTACTTTTTGGCCCTCCTCCATCCTCTGCATTTTATATGCTATGAAGGCAGCAATGTTCTCCTGCATGGTGTGGGGTGCTCCCAGGACCTCTGTAGCCCTCCAAAAGAATCCTATAGCCGCCTCCTCTAGGGTACTCCTCCTACTGCCACTTTCTGTTTTCAGTGGGGGTGGAGGGACCTTGATATCAGCCAGCCGGCTCGGCCCAGCCACCTCCTGGCTGAGACTTCCCTGTGTATGAAAAAGGGACATAGTTGTAATGTTTTGCATCATCAATCACAATCCTAAATTAGTACTCCCAACTAACATCTAGTTAACATCATTGATTGTACAAGCAGAAATATTTAAAAAGAATGCTATACCTGGCTCAATCTGGGCTCCTCCACATATCGCCTGGAAGGCCCAGGTTGGGCATCAGAAGCCTCAGCCGGGGGGGAAGGAAGCGTGGAAGGAAGACTTGAGAGGGATGGCCTGGGTTCAGTCTGGCCTGCCAGAAAGTGCAGCCTGTCGTAGTACAACATCCTGGGGACATAGATGTCATCTTCTGTCCGGATCTCTGTGAATCCAGGATCTTCTTGCGCTCCCTCAGATATGTGCTCCTCAGGCCACCAATTAATTTGATTAAATAAGTGATGTCTGCCGTGGGGATCACCTGCTTCACAATTTCCAACAATTGCTCCAGTGCTGCCTTCCTCTTTGCTTGGTTCTTGAAATGGGGGTGGGTAATCTCCCACAGACAGGGCAGCTCCCTTAGCATCTCGAGGAATAATGACATGAAGTCAGTATCTTTTAATAAGATATCCATGTTCACTGCAAGACACAACACAAGACAGAGTCTAATGTCAGACAAAACTCTCCTAATCTTGTTACAATATAGGCCTCAATCTAGAAGCAGTATAGGCACAAGTCTTTCTCTTACGTTCGTTCTTACGATCGGCGCGTCCAATGCTCCTTCCTCCGCTCACAGATCGTACGTAATACGCACGCGTGTTACGCTTTATAGACACTGCGCATGCGTGTAACTCCGCCCGCCCCTGACGTTCTTTCTAGTCTATTCCCTGCCCCTTTTCGCTCGGCGCAGTGGGTGAAGAGCATGATGGCGGAGTTACAGCAGGTGCATGCTAATTCTAGCAACGAGGAGGAGGAGGAGGAAAGCCCGGATCCAGGCACGTCCCGATCCAGAAGGAGACGTTTTAAGGCCACAAATATGTCATTTGGGGAGATGTTGGAGATGGTCGACATCATGAGGAAGTCCGACTATGACGAAAAATATGGGCCTTACCTCCACCCCAACATCCGAAAGGCCAAGATCATGGCGAAAGTGGTCAGGAGTTTTGAGAGGAATTTCGGGGTACGAAGATCTAAAGATCAGCTCAGGAAGCGGTGGTCGGACCTGAAGTTGAGAGAGCCAGAGCAGTACCGAAAGATCCGGAGAGTGCTGCAAAAAAGTAAGTAGTTGAGCTGTGTTCCTATTCTTTCTGTCTTTATTCCGTTCGTTCTGCTCCATATGCTTTTATTAATTGTAACGTTTAAAAGAGCAACTTTAATGTTCATGGCCCATTATTCGTTCGTATCAAACACTTTTCTTTCAGCCTCTAGAACAGTGTTTCTCAACTCCAGTCCTCAAGGCGCCCCAACAGGTCATGTTTTCAGGATTTCCCTCAGATGAAACAGCTGTGGTAATTACTAAGGCAGTGAAACTGATCAAATCACATGTGCAAAATAGTGGAAATCCTGAAAACATGACCTGTTGGTGCGCCTTGAGGACTGGAGTTGAGAAACACTGCTCTAGAACACCATTGTTTAGGCCATATGCATTTTCACACATTTTTTGGGGCCTACTTGGATGCCAAATATTTGTTTGTGTAGATGGGTTTGTTACTAGAATGAAATGCCAACTAGATTGTGTGTAAGGAGAGGACACTGAGCAGCTGTTTTCACATCTGGACACTGGAGCACTAGTGTGGGACACAAGAACACCATTTTTATTAGGGGAGGCACACAGGTGCTCCAGTGTATACTATAGGGGGGGGCTACATCTGTGAAGCTGGTACCAAACAGGTAAAGTATTGCAGCTTGACAAAGGGCAATAAAAAATATACATCTTGGAACTCGGCTAAAAAAGACAATTGTACCCCACTTCCAAGCAATGTTTCCTATTTCTAGTTCTGCCATCAAATTTCTGTGTGCTAAGTATACCATTTTTGTTTTACATAGGGGAGAAAAGACTCGGAGGACACCCCTCATCCCAGGAGAACACAGACCCCCACCTATGGAAGAAGGTGAAATACCCCCAACTCAAGAAGAAGAGCAGGAGGAAGAAGAAGATGTGGTGGAGATTGGCACCACAACAGGTGAGTGTCTGCGACCACAGACTCAGGTAAAAGAGATGGATGGTGGCAGATTTTTGGGACCTTTTTTTTGTTCTTTATCTCTTTTTAGGTGATCGTGATGTGAGGGAGAGAGAACGTTTCACATCTGAAAGTGCCCAGATACTGATCGGGGAGATCATGGGGTGTAATCTCGAATTGCACAACATACAGCAACAAATCAGTGATGTTATTAAAAAAAATAATAACATCATTGATGTTATGGGGCGAATTTAAACCCCACAAATTCTGTTTTATTGTGGTCCAATCTTCCAAAAAATTTTTCAATGTTTAGAAAAGCCAAATTTGGAGGATGCACACAGTGTGCCAACATGTGCTATCTGCCATCACGGGAGATCAATGGACGCGTTTTGGGGGTGCAACCCCTTCCTCAATTATAAAGTCGCGTCGAGGAAGGGCTTGCTCCCCCAAAACACGTCCCTTGATCCCCCCTGATGGCAGATAGCACATGTTGACATTCGTAAATTGGTGTGCATCTTCCAAATTTGGCTTTTCCAGGGGTGAGTTCCCCCCATCTGAACGCTATATCAAACCCAGTTCCTAAATACTGATGTCTGATATAGCCTTCAGGTTTTACCATATGTGAACTTTGTAAGTTCAAGTTTTTTGGCTTTCTTGTTGGTTTTACACAGGCCTGTTTTATCTGAAATGAATATTTCGATTTTTGATAATGCTACTGCAAAAATTGTTATACAACAAACATGTTGGTTTGTTTTAAAAACCTTTCGTAAATGCACATGTGATTGTGCAGGTATAAAAAAGTGGCTTACTCAAGAATGTGTGGATTATTGTCTCAACACTACAACACTTTTGGGGTGATGTAATTGCTGTTTTATGCAAAAATGGGGGTTATTTCCTAAGGGCAAATACACTTTGCACTACAAGTGCAGGTTCAGTGCAGTTGCAAGTGCACTTGTAGTGAATTGTGTTTTTACATTTAGGAAGTACCAGCCAACACTGTTTTTTATAAGGTTACCCAATCATGACATTTTCTGCACTCAATACATTTCTGTCAGGTCAGCTAAAACAAACACAAGCAGTAAATGTCCACAAAGAATTTCTTTTGGTTGTTTTTTATTTGAAAAAGGTTTCACAGATTGTCTGGCATATTGATAGCCCCCCTACCCGCAAAGAACTCCAGGTAGCGTAACCGGACATCACGGGCACTCAGGGAGGGCAAGCCAGGACGGCCACTTTCAAGCGCCGTCAGTGTTGATGGATTTGGGATTCTGGCCTCAGGCCCAACTGAGCCAGCATAGTTGGCTGAATGTTTTCTTAAAAAATTATGGAGAAAACAGCAGGCAAGTATTATATGGTTCAGTTTATACTCCGCCATATGGATGGGTGTCAGAAATAATCGGAACCGGCTGGCCAGGATTCCAAATGTGTTCTCCACCACTCTTCGGGCTCTGGCCAGCCGGTAATTAAAAACCCTCTGTTCCGGGGTGATGGGAGACCTTCAACATTGTCCTCTGGAGGTGGCAAGTCCAAGCTGCCATTCTGGAGACGCCTGTAGAACTCCGTCTGGGCGATCACTCCACCATCGGACATCCGGCTATTCTTCCCCACGTCCACATACAGGAACTCGTAATTAGCTGACACCACCGCCAACATCACTATACTATTAAACCCCTTGTAATTATAATAGTACGACCCCGAGTTGGGTGGTGGGACGATGTGGACGTGTTTCCCATCAATTGCCCCTCCGCAGTTAGGAAAATCCCACCGCTGGGCAAAGTGGGAGGCCACAGTCTGCCATTACTGTGGCGTTGAAGGAAACTGTTGAGGAAAAAACAATAAACATTACTATTTTTTCACAGAAACATGGCAAGCAGATTATACACAAACATTATGGGGCAACCTCCAGATAGCATTTATTAAGGGGAATTTAACAACAACAAAGTATAAGGTACACCTATCATATTCCCCCTCCCCCCCTCATGGGCCATTTCTAACATTATAGGGGGGGAACTCTTGGACAGGTAACCCTTTTCACTTCATTTAGAGATGAATGCCTAAATACAGGGTATTACTTGGAACAGCCCCTCCTTAGTTACACTATTGGCAGACCACTGGACAGGTAAGAAGTGTCATAATACAAAGATATAAATACACACTGTACACATTTGAACATTCTGCTATTACCTATCAAGATAATAATAGGATACAAGAACTTTAAACAGTACCATTGGAAAGTATACAGGCAGGCCCTTGCACTACATGCTTTGGGGAACTCATCCATAAATCTGACCAGTAAAGAGGTGGGTATAGTGTGTATGGGTTTGGCAAAGTCAGCAGATAGATGATTGAGGATAGAGAATTGGGATCAGCTGACTTAGCAGTTGGGGGAGGGAGGGTTACAAAAAATTTGGGGACACCACAAAAAAAAGACTCTGCCACTCTGCCTGAATTTAAATAAAAAATAACATTTCCAAACATTTTAGGGGGTGTTTGGGGTAAAGCACTACTATAGAGCTGATAAAATACATTGTTAAGTGACTACATGAGGTGAATATAGGGCAGGAGACACCATGCTGGAGAGGTTATTGAAGGGCAAATATGTATGAAGGACTTAAAATAATAATTACATAAAAATCCAGCATGCATGAGGACAAAAGGGACATTCACAGCATATTACAATCATGGTAATAAGGGAATGAGGAAAGAAATACAATATATTACCAAACATTCAATACAATAAAATGTGATATAAAAGGATAAAAATCTTACCTTCATATACTCCTTCTGCAGGACCTGAATGATGGCAGAACAGGTCTCTGGGATAATGATACCCAGAGCCTGGGGGGAGATGCCTGTGGAGAACTTCAAGTCCTGCAGACTTCTTCCTGTGTCCAAATACCGCAAGGTAGCGACCAACCTCTGCTCCGCAGTGATGGCTTGCCTCATGCAGGTATCCTGCCTGCTAATATAGGGGGTCAGCGAAGCCAACAGACGGTGAAACACGGGGTCCGTCATCCTGAGAAAGTTCCTGAAATCATCAGGATTATTCTCACGGATCTCACGGAGCAAAGGCATATGACAGAACTGGTCACGCTGAAGCAACCAATTCTTGGTCCATGAACTCCTCCTCACCCTGTTCATAGACTGGACTTGTGTCAAGGTCAGGACCCCAACACCAAGCCCCCGCACAGCACGAACTCTATGAGGAGTACGCATACGAAACATGGCTAGAAAACGGTCGGTTGCTCAGAACGAAGTAACAGAATGCACTGAAGAACAGCAAGGCCTGTGAAGAGCGACCTGAAAACCAGTAACGAACGAACAAGAATACAATGACTACTTAAAGTCACGCGGAACTTGCTTGCACGCACTGAAGAGCAGATACAAACCCACAAGCACAAACTGAACGGCAGAAAACGATCTGAAAGCCACGAGTCTGAAAAAGCGCGAATCGTCTCTCACCAAACTTTTACTAACACGAGATTAGCAAAAGGAGCCCAAAGGGTGGCGCGCTCTGAACCGGCCTTTTCTAGTCTCGTCGTACGTGGTGTACGTGACCGCGTGGTTGTCGATCGGAAATTCCGACAACTTTGTGCGACCGTGTGTAGGCAAAACAAGTTTGAGCCAACATCCGTCGGAAAAAATCCTAGGATTTTGTTGTCGGAATGTCCGAACAAAGTCCGACCGTGTGTACGGGGCATTAGACTTTCCATTACAGCTCACTACATGGACAGACAACAAAAATGCAAGAAATCAAATATGTGCCAAAAATGATGATAGGGAGATATTTTTTTGCTTTCTTTATACATATATTCACTCATTATCTAATTTTCAATTATGCCATATATACTTTTCTGTAGTCCTCCCAAGGCAACAAGCATAAACATTCAGTGAGATATTAAAGTGATACTAAACCCAAAAAGCCCCCCCCCCCATGTATGGATGGGGCATACCATCAGCCACAGATCTATATATAAGTTCTTTTAAAAAAATTGTGTTGTCACATGATTGTTGTTCTTACTATCATCGCCCAGGCTGGGGGGGGATCTAAAACAGTGTGTCACATGCCAGACATGGGAAATGAGAAGCATGCACACTGTGATGCCTATGTTGCAGAGTCTCTAGGAGCCTGCAGATTAGCAGCCATCAAGAAGGATAGCACAGCAGCTGTGCTAAAATCATAATGTGTATTTTCACTTTTGCAACCAGATAGAGCCAGCATCAACTTTGTATTTGTTACATGTTCTCATTCACAAAGCATAACTTGCAATTTCACTGGGCAAAAAATAGCTAGGCAAATTCATCAACCCCTAACTTTCTAATCCACTGAAGCCAAGTCTAATTCAGCTCATCAACGGGTCCTTGGGAGTGTACTTCCTAAGTATTTGCTGTGTAACTTCTTATCTGTCTCCTGTATCACCAATTACACTGGATTTTCAAGATAAGTTTAAAATTGACTGGTGGTTATGAGATACTTCTTAGTACTGATTTTCTCTCTACATCAGGCGTACCATAGGTGAGAGACAAGAAGAAACATACAGTGGTATTTTTAGAAACTCCTCTCCAATACCGCAATCACGCGTTCACCGAACTACAAAAAAAAGGCAAGTGTGGTGACTGGTTTACTACAGCAAGAGAGAAAAAAAGTCCAGCACAAAGTCATAGTATAATAAATATATTAAACCAATTAATTGATTACATTACAAAATGTGTAAAATGCATTCACAAATGAGGTATAAGGGAAAGCTTGTAGTGCTGCATATGGGCAGCTGATTCCCTTAGTATATGTGGCTAGGGGAGACACAAAAATGACAACTAACCACATTAGATATATACTAAGGGGAAAACGGGCCTGGGTTCCAGTAACCAAGATGGCGGCTATACTACTTCCGGTATCGCGGCAGGTAACCAAGATGGTGGCTAAACCACTTCCGGTTTCGTGTCACGGCCGTTTCTGACCGTTTGAAACACTGATAGGGATTACAAAATTAAAGGGGGTATAAATGAGAGGACAGGCACAGACACAGCAGCTTCCTGATGACGCAAACCATATTGCGAAACGCGTAGAGGCTGCTGGGAACTTTCCTATCACTTCCGGTCATACGGGTGTGAGGCTTGGAACGCATGCCGCTGTGAGGAAACATTGGAACAGAGTGGGAGATAGATTGAGACTCCGCTCTCCACACACACTGCTGGATTAGCTTGGTGCCGGCTTAGAGGCACCTTAACATGTAAGTTTGACTATGTTTTTAATTTTTTTTAAAAAATGAGAGTTACATACTACACCATGATGGCTATCTATATGTCTTTATGAGCACTAAACAGAGCAAGAGGCATTATTATACTGCTTGGACAGGCTGCTATTGGATCCATTATAAACGGATTGGTTATCCTAAATGAACCAAAGGCGCATATTCTTATTGTATCTGGTGAGTGGCCATTGCACTAGGTGGTGGTGAACTCACGATAAATGGTGAATTAGGAGCACTTTATATTGAAGAGGAACATTATTACTGCACAGAAGTGATCACTCACTGAGGACATCCAGTGTACTGTGGTTTATACGTATATGTCGGGGACATTATTTTGCACTGTGCAGCACACATATATTTGATATGTGAATTTTATGACCACTAAGTAATATTGGCACATTGTATAATTTCAGTTTTCATTTTTATTTTACATTTTCCATTTCTATAATTTTATATATATATATTTTTTTACTTCTATTTCTTAATATTTTGTTAGTACTAGCACTGTGATTGGTAACACCATAAGATATTTCACTAAGATACTTTTAAATCAGGGTTATTATGTGGGAAAGATTATTTTTTTGATATTAATATAGCTGGCATAGAAAAGCACTTTATTACAGGATTAATATATTTTTTTCCATTTTTGCACAATTTTGCACATTTTATGTTTTAGGAGTGGTTATTATACACAGAAGTTAGCGCAATCCACTTTTTACTACATTTGTATTCCACCATTTTTTGGGTGGGTTTATATGATTGCAGCAAACTAGATTGATGGGTTATTTAATCTGAGTTTTGCGCCGGTAACACATTAGACAGTGGCCTAGTCTAATGAATCATGCTTTCTTTTACATCATGTGGATGACCAGGATGCAGTACGGGAAGAAGGCAAGCCAGCAGAAGCAGCATGACAATGTTCTGCTGGGAAACCTTGGGTCCTGCCATTCATGTGGATGTTACTTGACACAGACCACTTACCTAAACATTGTTGCTGACCAAGTACACCCCATCATGGTAAAAGTATACACTGATGGCAGTGGCCTCTTTCAGCAGGATAATACGCTCTGCCACACTGCAAAAATAGTGGTTTGTGGAACACAACAATGAGTTCAAGACATTGACTTGGCCTCCAAATTCTCCATATCGCAAGTCAATCGAGCATGTGTGGGATGTGCTGGAAAAACAAGTCTGATCCATGGAGGCCCCACCTTGCAACTTACAAAATTTTAAAGGATTTGCTACTGATGGCTTGGTACCCAATACCACAGCATAATCATAGAGGTCTAGTGGAGTCCATGTCTCAACAGATAAGGGCTGTTTTGGTGTCAAAAGAGGGACCTAGGTGGGTGGTGGATAAAGTTATGACCGATAGATGTATGTAGTACTCAGAACCGGTATGTACACAAGGACTAATGACTTTTAAATATATTCCTGATCTGCTGGCTGGTTCCAGGTCAGTGATAAGGAATGGGCCATTTGGGACTGTATGACAGCATTTTCAAGAAATATTTAACACTTTTTCCTGCACCCCACATTTTTTTAAGCAAGCATTTACAAAAATGTACCATAGGTTCAGTTTTGAGTTTATTGTTGCAAAGCTATTTTAAACTATGCGATTGTAATTTTTACATCTCATTGGACGTTTTAAAAATGACAGGTACATTATCATGGTGATATATTTGAGCTTAATCTCATTATAAATCAGTTTGTAAGCAATTATAATAAAATGTTCCAAGCCTAATTATCAGCGTGATAATTTACCCCCCGAAAAATGTATATATATCTATATATAAATATATAGAAAAACATATTTGCTTTATTAATCTTACCACCTGTGTTGTTAATGCCCTTTCCAAAGCACTTCTGTATCAAAATGTAAATATGGGAAAAGACTGCTAATTATTGCTGAGTGACAAGATGAATAAAGGTCAGTAAATTTCAGCTTTCACACTTAAATGAGCACAGAGGATGCTACATCCTGCAAAGATCATGCTTTGGCATGATAAGCCCAATAATATGTGAATGGCTGTGGGTTAAATATTCATTAGAGCTCTGGCAAAGGTATATTAGGAAGAAATAGCTCACGTCACTTTAGTGCAATCAGAATCTATTTCATTGTAGAACTTCACATTAAGAGGCATCAAATAAACGCCCAATTCAAAACGACAGGTTGCATATGTGAAAAAGCCACTTGGCCCTGCTAGCAAATATCTTCAGTGTGCACCAAACCACAGGCTAGAAGGGATTAGTTAAAATGTCAGAAGACAGCCTTTTACCTGATCATCCTTAAAAACATACTCTTAGCTATCAGGCATGCTTTAAAGACAAAGAGCTTCTGCAAGGAAGCAGCAGACAGCCTGTGGCAAGCTCTGCCATCTTGTAGCTGTCAGAGAGATTTAGGCTTTGATCTGTCTAGGAGGTCAAGAACACACTGTATTCATATTAGGGTATGTCTAACAGCATCATACCTGTTAGCTATGATTTGCCTTACGCATAATTAGGCAAATGCTGAATGCCTGTGTAGTTTTCTACACCAAAATCTGCAATGCGTAAATATCAACATCTGTATGCACTTTAAAAGGTATAACAATGAACATTTTTACATAAAGCACATATGCAGTACATGACATGTCCATCAATGCAAATTAACAGAAATATATTTGAGCCCTTGACAGTATATTGTATAAAAAGTATATTGCAATTCTATTGCTGTCATTCACAATCTGATTAAGCATGCATTCTTTTAGTTTAGGAGATATGCTGTATATATTACCAACTTCAAAAATGGGGACATGATTGTTACCTGACTATATTTAGAGATCTAGGCAAATTCATCACAAGAAACCTTTTTTTTTAACTTACCGTATATACTCGAGTATAAGTCGTTCCGAGTATAAGTCGAGGCCCTAATTTACCACAAAAAAAATGGGAAAAACTTATTGACCCGAGTATAAGACGAGGGTGAGAAATGCACAGCTACTGTAAGTGGAAAAGAGGGTCAACAATGCCCATTTGCAGCATCACTGTGCCCATTTGCATGCCTCACTGTGCCCATTTGCAGCCATAGGTCCCCTGAACTTCAAACTCAGTAGTTAAGGGTTCCTAGATGCCCCCTAGCTGCAGCCAAAATTTGGGGTCTCTGAACCCAAAGGGTCCCGAAATGACATTGCTGCAGATGGACACAGTTGACCGAATTTGGGGCCCCATATCTCGTGGCCACTTAGTGCTAAGAACCCCAAATTTAGTGTGCAAACCCAGTGGAACTAGCACCATAACATTTCCAAAGTTGGTGTTTCTAGCACCAAGTGGCCCTGAGATACAGGGCCCCAAAATTCAGTTCAGAAAATGTCAAGCACTTTATGCAGCAGAGAATGACATTTTCCGAACCGATTTTGGGGCCCCGTATCTCTTGGCCACTTAGTGCTAAGAACTTCAGCTTTGGATATGTTATGGGACCAGTTCCACTGGGTTTGCACACCAAATTTAGGGTTGCTAGCATCAAGTGGCCCTGAGATATGGGGCCGCAAAGTTGGTTCAGAAAATGTCAAGCACTTCTGCAGCAGAGAATGACATTTTCCGAACCGATTTTGGGGCCCCGTATCTCGGGGCCACTTGGTGCTAGGAACTTCAGCTTTGGATATGTTATGGTACAGGTTCCACTGGGTTTGCACACCAAATTTGGGGTTCCTAGCACCAAGTGGCCCTGAGATACGGGGCCCCAAAGTCGGTTCGGAAAATGAAATTATTTGCTGCAGAAAAGTGCTTGACTCGAGTATAAGTCGAGGGGGGCACTTTCAGCACAAAAAAATGTGCTGAAAAATTCGACTTATACTCGAGTATATGCGGTAGTTAAGTATAATAGGCAAATATAGTCTCTCAAGGTGTTGTGGATTAATTATAAATTACCATGTGAGACCCATGAACCTTTTGACACCTTTTTAAGCATTTACCAGAAGCATAGAGAAAACTCATACACATGTCTAAACTATTAAATGTAGGAAAACTGAATATAAAAAGTGAGCAACTAAATACAAAACACCTAAAAATACCTTCTGACTGCCAATGTATGGTGAACAATTTAAATTGGGTTACCCCTTTTTCTTCTATTTCTCTATTCCTTCTTTAACCACCTCAATACAGTGCACTTACACCCCCTTCCTGCCCACACCAATTTTCAGCTTTCAGCGCTCTCACATTTTGAATGGCAATTACTCAGTCATGCAACACTGTACCCATATGAAATTTAGATCCTTTTTTCACACAAATAGAGCTTTCTTTTGGTGGTATTTAATCACTAGTGGGTTTTTTATTTTTTGTGCTATAAATAAAAAAAGACCGTAAATTTTGTGAAAAAAAATGCCTTTTTCTTTGTTTCTGTCATAAAATGTTTTCTAAATAGTAATTATTCTTCATAAATTTTGCCCAAAATTTATACTGCTACATATCTTTGGTAAAAATAACCCAAATTAGTGTATATTTGGTCTTTGTGAAAGTTATAGAGTCTACAAACTATGGTGCCAATCACTGAAAATTGATCACATCTGATCAGGCCTTCAGTACATCAGGTGAATCACATTTCTTGAAACACTAACAAGTCAGGAAAGTACAAATTCCCCCCTTAATGTATTAAGTAAGTAGCATGGTGAGTTTTAAGTTGTAATTGTTTCCCACAATTCTTTGCAAAATTATTTTTTTTTTTAACAAAATTGTCATATTATCAGGTTATTTCTTACACACAGCATATGCATACAACAAATTACACCTCAAAATAAATTCTGCTACTCTTCCCGAGTATGGCGATACCACATGTGTAAGATTTTTACACAGCCTGATCACATACAAAGGCCCAACATTGAAGTAGCGTTCTACGAGCAGAAATTACACATCTCATTTCTCAACCACCTATTACACTTTGGAAGGGCCTGGAGCACCAGGACAATTGCCCACAAAATGACCCCATTTAGAAAGAAAACACCCCAACGTATAATCTATGAGGCATAGTGAGTCTTTTGAACGGTTGATTTTTTTCCAGAAGTTTTTGGAAAATGTGGAAAAATAATGAAAACACATTTTTTACACAAAGTTGTCAATTTATAAGATATTTCTAACACATAGCATGTATATAGCAAAAATTACACCCCAAAATACATTCTGCTACTTTTACCGAGTATGGCGATACCACATGTGTGAGACTTTTACACAGCCTGGCCACATACAGAGGCCCAACATTGAAGTAGTACCTTCAGGCGTTCTAGGAGCATAAATTATACATCTCATTTCATTCCTACCTATCACACTTTTGAATGTCCTTGAGCACCAGGACAGTGGAATTACCCACAAAATGACCCCATTTTGGAAAGCAAACCCCAACGTATATTCTATGAATCATGGGCTGCAGATAGGTACTCGGGTACTCCAATGGGCTGCAGATAGGTACTTAGGTACTCTGATGGGCTGGAGACAGGTACTCGGGTAACTTGATGAGCTACAGACAGGTACGCGGGTACTCTGATGGGCTGGTGACAGATACTCAGTTACTCTGATGGGCTGGTGACAGGTACTCGGGTACTCTGATGGACTGGTGACAGGTACTCGGGTACTGTGATGGGCTAGTGACAGGTACTCGGGTACTCTGATGGGCTGGTGACTGATATTCGGGTACTCTGAAGGGCAGTGACAGGTACTCATATGAACTGTGACAGGTACTCATATGGACTGTGACAGGTACTAAGGTACTCATATGGACTGTGACAGGTACTCAGATGAACTGTGACAGGTACTCAGATGGACTGTGACAGGTACTCGGGTACTCAGATGGACTGTGACAGGTACTCGGGTGCTCAGATGGACTGCGTCAGGTACTTAGATGGACTGTGACAGGTACTTGGGTACTCAGATGGACTGACAGGTACTCTGGTACTCAGATGGACTGTGACAGGTACTTGGGTACTCAGATGGACTGTGACAGGTACTTAGGTACACAGATGAACTGTGACAGGTACTTTGATGGGTGGTGACAGGTCCTCTTTATTGGGGGGGGGGCAATCAGTGTGATTGGTGTACACTGTAAGCGGTACCGAGATGTTACCGCAATTTCCTTCTCACACACGATTGGTGTGAGGAGGAGAACCTGGTAACATCTCGTTACCGCTCTGTATTTACATTCAGTGATCGGCTCTGAAAGTATCACAGCCGATCACGTGGTAAACAGCCACCGGCCAATGGCTGTTTACCAGCGTCGGTGATGAGCAGTGTTCCCGGGAACACACTGCAACACCGACGTGCACGCGCAGAGTGCTCTCGAGCATGCGCTGCCGTGCAAATTGGGGCGGTACCATTTGTGATCAGCCATGACTTCATCACGGCCGATCATGTGGTAAACAGCCATGCCCAATGGCTGTTCACCCCCCTCGGTGGCGAGCGTTATCTCCGTGACACACCGCCACCAAAGGTACAGAAATGCGCGCACACGATCGCGCGCATTCCCTGTTTAAATGGACGGACGTCATATGACGCCCGCCCAGAACGAGAGCCACGCTGACTGGCTGTCACATGACGGGCGGCAAGTGGTTAAAAAAAAAGAAAGAAAGAAAAAATGAAAAAGGTTCCACAGCAGTACTCGCCCTCTCCACAATTCAGAATTGCAGTGCATATTTCACTCTGTCACTGACCCTCTTCCAGGTTGAATAACGTCCAATGTCATTCACCCTTCTTCCTGTGGGCCTAAGCAGACAAACATAAACCCTTGGTATATGTCATTACACTGGTCACAGTACTGTCACACAGGATGGGGAGGATTTACTAAAACTGGAGCACACGAAATCTGGTGCAGCTGTCCAAAGTAACCAATCAGCTTCTAATTTCAGCTTGTTAAATTAAGCTCTGACAATAAAACCTAGAAGATGATTGGTTGCTATGCACAGCTGCACCAGATTTTGTGTGCTCCACATTTATTAAGCCCCCCTACTGTCTTTCACATGTCAGTACGTCACCTTTTACTGAAAGGGGGGGGGGGGGGGGGTGGATGTAGCCGTCAACCTAGATCTGATATTCAACAGCATCACCTAATAGGTTACATGAAAAAAAAAATATATATAGATAAATGAAACCCCTTAATATTGTTTTATAACCTAATCCATCCAAAATAATGCCCCAAAGCATGCAATCAAGTCCAAACATTACCTTCATTACCATGCTAGTGGATGACCTAATTCCTGTATACAAAAGTTCACTTTATAATCGCAGGGTATTTCTAATATATGTGACACCGCTATTAACCTAAAATGCTTTACTTCCCTACTTACTTCTTTTATTATTCTTTTCGTACTTTAATAAGGACAAAAATATCTTCTCCTGACCCCAACACTTGGGGATCAAAGACGTATACCTAAAAAAAAAAAAAAAAAAAAGAAAAAAAAGAAAAAAGAGATAAAAGCAAAAACAAAAAGACAAAACCAAAAAAATTGGCAATTAATGGGAAATTACCGTATATACTCGAGTATAAGTCGTCCCGAGTATAAGTCGAGACCCCTAATTTACCACAAAAAACTGGGAAAAACTTATTGACCCGAGTATAAGTCGAGGGTGAGAAATGCAGAGGGTCAATAATGTCCATCTGCAGCTGCATGCCTCCCTGTGTCCTGTGCAGCCTACCTGTACCCTGTACATGTGTGTCCTGTACATGTGTGTCCTGTGTGCATGTGTGTCCTGTGTGTATGTGTGTCATGTGTGTCCTGTGTGCATGTGCAGCCTACCTGTGTCCTGTGTAGCCTCCCTGTGGCGATCTCCATCCTCAGACAGCGGCCGTGTGATGATACTGTTCGGCGGCCATTCCACAGTTCAAAAGCCGCGCCTCCTCCTCGTCTGTGATAGGCTGACCGCTGACTGCCTATCACGGACATTCTCTCATTCTCATACCACGGACGAGGATGAGAGAATGTCCGTGATAGGCTGTACACTGACAGCTGTTCAGCCTATCACAGAAGAGCAGGAGGCGCGGCTTTTGAAAGCTGGAATAGCCTCCGTGCATTATCATCACACGCCGGCCGCCGTCTGCCTGCATGACACGCTGATCATGCAGACAGACGGCGCGGACTCGAGTATAAGTCGAAGGGAAACTTTTTTAAAAAAAAAAGGGCTGAAAAATTTGACTTATACTCGAGTATATACGGTATAAAGGACTAGGAACTTCACAATATCTGTCTCCCCCCTCCCTCCCTCCCAAGGGATCCTCAGACATAGCTGACCTACCCACATGGGTCAAGAATGAGTAATTGCTATGCTAAACAGAGAGACAATTGGTAAAAAGGGGTGTGCAAGTAAAGGTCGTCCAGGGCCGCCAGGTGTCTCCAATTTCCTCCTCTCTTCCGTAGATGGACGCTGTCATATTTTCCATTTTCCTAATTTTGTCTATTCTAGAGAACCACTGTTTCAGAGATGGCGTGGCAGTACTCTTCCACAGGTTGGGGATACAATCCCGGGCAGCATTCAACGTGCACTATCAATAATTTTTTATGTTGGCGAGGGGGAGTGCGTTTAGGTGCAAAAGAAATACCAAGGGGGCCGAGATCAACTGATGTCAGTTGTCTAATCACATTTCCCACCTCCTTCCAAAACGGTGTAAGGGGCACCCCCAAAAAATATGCAGTAATGCCCCTTGCTCTTTATTACAGGGTCAGCAGAGCCCAGACGTTTGCGGGTATAACTTATTAAGTAGGGCTGGAATACTAAAACCCCTAGCCAGCAACTTATATCCCTGTTCTTGAAAACGGCTTGCTATGGAGAATTTGTGGGCCAGTGAGAGGATCCTATTGATTTGCTGTCTAGTAAGTGAAATATGTAAGTCCTCCATCAGCGTATGTATAAGGGAATGTAATCTTCTGGGGGTTCAATGATCCGTTTATACAAGAGTGACAACAGGTGTCAACAAAATATGACGTTGGCTTTATGGACCTACCTTACCACCCCTAACAAGCAACAAAGGTATCTGTTCCTAAATGGCCATGATCTGTGGCCTACTTTTCCATCTTAAAGCAACCATACCACCAGGCCTTAATGAAGCATTTAACTTCAAACCTTATCTATCAGGCTTCCAATCGGGTGTATGTGAACTGGATCTGTAGTCATATACAATTTTTCCTACTTGTTTTTTCATTTTGTTTAAATGTTTTTCCAATCTCTGTATGTTTTTGCCCCTTCCTTGAGCAATTTGATACTTTGATCTATATATGATGTATGTAGCTTATGCCATTCGACAATCCTAGCTAGTGTTTTGTATTGTCATTTGGTCGTTGTACTGCACATGCATTCTACACTGTCTTTGTTCAGTGTTGTCCACGGGCGGAGCTCTGTTAGCTGCACCGCCCGGCGCGTGTGGGTCCTTCTCGTGACCCTTCGGAGACAGGGCTGGATAGTTTCAGGGCTGTGGGATCCACAGGCTTTCTTTGAACACCCATGCTTCCTTTCCTGTTTGCGTTCCACCCTGGACACAGAGGGATGGCTGGACGCAGGTCCGCCCCTTTCTGGGGCGCGGCGGCTCCGTGGCGCCGAGGGACCCATGATGGGCGCTGGATGCCCTAACTCAGGGCGCCAGCATTACATCTCCAGTCAACAAGCTAATTTGGACTGCCCGCTGAACGATCTGACCAGCAATTAGATCAATCAGCTATATAAACCCACCCCCTGCTGCCATTCTATGCAGCACATGGTTGGGAAATGGATGGACATAAGGCACCAGCAAACAGTGAAGGTATGACATGCACAAAGACATACTTCTACTACCTTTGGTGAATAACATGACATTGCAATTGCTCTGTGGGTTAGCTATTACCATTTCATTCCTTTTATGACTATACTTAAGTCATGTTAGATATATACACGTCTCTTGACTGTTATACCTGTTTATTCAAACAGACCGGTACCCCTGGAGTTCCACCTATGAATGACTATACTTTATCCTGTCCGGTAGATACCTATTTGACAGGGACTCCTGTCCCTTTGCCGTGGGGTCCTTGTGTGTGCAGCCTTTGGTGTCCTTCCGCCTTGTGATTCCATCGGACTCCAACTGGGGTAGTTTCCAGTGCACAAGCTCCTCATTGAAAAGTGACCATCCTTTTACCAACTATGAGCAATATACAACAGCATACAACCTTCAGTATATGTCAAATGCAGATGTATTACTACTTTACTACTTTTTTTTTTTGTATATACCAACTGCTGATCTTTATATATATTATTATATTACTAATCCTGTAACTATAACCAGTCCGAAACATGTAAGGTGTAAACGGCAGCTGGCCCGCCAGCATTCCACGGGCAGCATCTGTTTGTTATGCATCATGCGTTAACTTGGGTATTATATGTTATGTAATTGTTAAACTTGCCTGTTTCACATGTTTACCTATGTATATGGATACATTTTTTAATACTATGTTTCAATAAAACGATGCGTTTACGTACCCATTGCTTCAGTAGCAAAGTTTATTGAGGTTTGCAGATACTATTACATAATAAGACCTAGTTGATTTAATAGTACCAGTCCCAGGAGCCAAAGCATTATGATTTCTACAGAGCGCATGCCTGGGTGTATAGGCATGTACAGGGATGTACAGGGAGCTAATCCAGATTGTAATTCTGTGGAAGTGCACTTATACTTTAAAGCTAGAATTTTGTTTAAACCAGAATATAGTATCACTTTAATAACCAAATGCAATGATTTTCTGTTTCATGTATGTAAATGCTTAATTTTATTATCCAG
The DNA here is from genome assembly GCA_037952925.1 of Lithobates clamitans. NCBI lineage: Eukaryota > Metazoa > Chordata > Amphibia > Anura > Ranidae > Lithobates > Lithobates clamitans. Next base: position 3,584,200 of record JBBGZY010000240.1, on the reverse strand, counting down.
TAAAGGAAACTAAATGGATAAACCATGTAATGTTTTGGAAAACTGTATATGTAGATTAATTCAATAACAAATAGATACAGTGCAATTTGCTTTACTTAAATCCAACAATACAACAATGCTGATCTATAAAAACAATTCACTGTCACAAAAATGACCACAGTAACGACTTGGAAGACCCCTACAATGAGCTTTGAGGAAGTGAAAAAGTGGATTCATGGTACAATGATTAATGAGAAATTGAAGTCAATTTTGAAAGTTACTTATTTCTTTAATAAAGATTTGGCAACCCTGGATAACTTTCTCTATGCCTGTTCACTGCCAAACCTCCCACATAATAAGATGGCATCTCCATGGACTTCTTTATATCCAACACTTATTTAATTTTTTTCTCCTTTCCTCCCTGCCCTCCTCTATTTTTTTTGTACTACTCTTTCTGCTTTTCCCTGCTTTTTCTATCCCCTTTGCCTCTGCTCCTGCATGTTTGTCTTTATACTTCTGTACTGCCCCTATAGAACGTACCTTTTTCCTGGTACGTTTATTGCAGTATTTTTAGAACTGAATTACAGGTTGGGACATGAGGCACCTCATTTTATTGAACCTCCTATTTTTTGCATTTGTATTGCACACCAGGCTTATACATACATACAATAAGGCCTCATGCACACCGGATGTTTTATAAACTCTCCTAAAATCCTTCCTCCTGGCAGCAGTGTTTTGGCAAAAAAAAAATGCCTTACTTGCATCAAGCATTCGGGCGTTAATTTCATTGGTTAACGCTCAAGCACTAGATGCATTTTTACTGCCCAAACTCTTCTGCTCCTGGACGCATTGGCAGTGAGTTTTTTTCCTGCCTCTAAACACTGCTAAAAGCCTATGTGTGCATTGACACATTGACTAACATGCAGGGGAGTTTAGAGGCGCAAAAAAAAAAAAAAACACCAGACACCCCTAGGAGCAGCTGTAAAAATGTCCAGTGTGCATGAGGCCTAAAGCTCTTTTGACCAAAAATTAGATGAAACATAGAAAAAGATAGATCAGCCTTTCTAATTTGTTGATGTAAACACTAGTCCCCCAAACAAGTTTTCTGTCATCAACCTTGGAACATATACAAAGTAACATGTAAAAGTGAAAGCAATAATACGTTTTGGGGCACTATGTAATTAAGAACCACACCATGACCCAGTGAATGAGTCTGGAAGAAAAGTTGTTTGAAAGCAAGAGTGTTAATATACTAGTTCTGGTATGTACTGTACCACATTTCATTAGGTTTCAGTAGTGGTAGCCATTACATTGCAGTTTGATGAACTGGTACCCGCTGTGGTAGTCTTCAGAAAGGAAAAATAACAGTTCATATTAGAGCTATGCAAAATACTAATAAGCTGTGCTTGACAAATTTAATTCATAGGCATTTTGGTAGCACAAAAGAAAAATAACAGAGGAAAAGTTACAATGGGGACCACCAAAATGTTTCTTTTATAATGAGGTGCCTAGAAAAAAGTACATTTCAATAGAGACATTTGTTGACAGATGTGCTGCTTTGCTGAGCAAAGTGCTTTCACACATCATTAGTTACTATCTACATCCAAATATTGATAATGAAACACTAAAATATATTATAAGATGTTCAAAGAACTTGCCAGTTCAAAGCAAATTTTAGGAATAGTCTTGTATAGAGATTAACTCTTCCAGTCTGTGCTGGATGGGTTTTGTTCTACAGAGATGAGGTGTTTTATTTCACTGTTTATGTTAAGCTTGGTATTTTCCATAGGTCACTGTTTTTTTCAAGCCATGGGAAAATCTTCCATATTTTTTTTGAAATTATATTCATCCTCATGGCTACATATTTCAATAGAAGAAAAGCAGAATGGTAATTAAAAACAATTTTAATTACATCTAAATGTTCTTCTGCTATGCTTCTCATTACAAAGGGTGCTAAATATCCTTCCCCAATCAGTACATTGAAATTGTGAACATTATGGAAACTCAATGAGTAGATCCATGTATACTTCTGAACTACAAGCATTCTTTGGAAAACAAACCCCAAAGGCAAGAATAAAAATGCTACTTGCAAGTTAAAGGAATTGTAAAGGCAGAAGGTTTTTTTATCTTAACACATTCTATGCTTTAAAATAAAAAGCCTTCTATGTGTAGCAGCCTCCCCAGCAACCCCTAATACTTAACCTAAGCCCCATCTCTATCCAGCGATGTCCATGAGTCCCTCGGCTGCCTGGGACTCTCCTCCTGATTGGCTGAGACACAGCAGTGGCGCCATTGGCTCCCGTGGCTGTCAAAGTCAGTCAGGAGAGAGAGGGAACAGGTCAGAATCAACAGGATTGAGGGGCCAGGAGCACCGAAGAGGCACAAATGAAAAGGAGGACCTGGGCTGCTCTGTGCAAAACCAATGCACAGAGGAGGTAAGTATAACATGTTTGTTATTATTTATTTTTTAAACAAGACTTTACAATCATTTTAACATCAATGTTTGGCAGTTGTAATTTATGTAAAAAAGGGTGTTCATAAAAGGCCCATTTATAATGCAAATTTTACTCCACACCACAGCATGCATTTTACAGCCTATTCATTAAATGCAGGCTACGGAATGCAGCGTGGTGTGTCAGAGTTCTCCTCAAGTAACATTGCAGAAAAAACTGATTGAAGGAGAGCCTGGTAACATGACAAAAAAAGCAAAGCAGCAGTATGGCCAAGATAAATGATAAGCCTGCATTCAGAACAGAGCAGAGCATATTCCTGATGATTTTGAAGCTTTTTTTTTTACCTACTTCCAGTCCAGGCCAAATCAGCATTTTGTGCAAAAAAATTACATAGAACCCCCAAACATTATATATTTTTTAAGCAGAGACCCTGGAGAATAAAATGGTTGTTGATTAATTTTTATGGTTTTGTTTTTTTCCAAATGCTAATTTTCTGGAAAAAATAAACTTTAATGAAATTTAGTGAACACAAACACAAAATAATACCCAATCTTTGGTAAAACATAAAAGATGATAAATAGATACCTAACACGTCATGAGTACTCCCGTGGTATGGTGCCAAATCACTGTACCTAAAAATCTCCATAGGCGACAATTTAAAAGCCTTTACAGATTACAGTTTAGAGATTAACAGGAGGTCTGTCACTAGAATTGTTGCTCTTGCTCTGATGTTAGTGGCGATACCGCACAGGTTTGGTGCCATCATTATTTACATATGCCTGTGGGACCTATGTGCGTGCGAGCACGAGGAATGGGGCACTTTGGTGTTGCAAACAATTTGTCAGGTGACTCTCGTGCTCCCCCTTTTGGTTGCCTACTCACCAGCTCCCAGAACCCCACCAGGGGTATAACGCCTGTGGTGTAGTATGCTGGGTCACTTCACTTGCTGCTTCATCTGGTAGATACTTGTGCTGTAATCAGCTCCCCAGACCCCACGCCGGGGTAGTGCGCCTGTGTTGGGAAATGGATCGTCTTGCTGCTATGTATTGTGCTGGATGTCTCCTGTGCTTTTCAATCCATAGAGGTGTTGCTTCCCCTGTCATTGGCTGTTCCTCAGAATGAGATGCTGTCTCTCTGGATGCATCCAGAGGCATCCAGAGAGACAGCATCCAATTCTGAGGAACAGCCAATGACAGGGGAAGCAACACCTCTATGGATTGAAAAGCACAGGAGACATCCAGCACAATACATAGCAGCAAGACGATCCATTTCCCAACACAGGCGCACTACCCCGGCGTGGGGTCTGGGTAGCTGATTACAGCACAAGTATCTACCAGATGAAGCAGCAAGTGAAGTGACCCAGCATACTACACCACAGGCGTTATACCCCTGGTGGGGTCCTGGGAGCTGGTGAGTAGGCAACCAAAAGGGGGAGCACGAGAGTCACCTGACAAATTGTTTGCAACACCAAAGTCACCATTGGGAATCTGAATAAGTTATATAACACCAATATATGGACTTTCACAATACATGTTGGAGATCTAACTGCTGGATTTTCTGTGCTACTATTATCTGTTCTGTGTGCATGCAATTTTAACTTATGTCTAATACGCATATGGTATCAGTTTAGGATAGCACAATCTATATGCACATCACCGCATTGGTATATGGTTTCTAGCAAATGCACACTATGGAATATAGCCTCTGGCTTCTTCTCCAGACGCTGTAGGACCAATTATGCTGTGCGACACCTGATGTTTGTCATATACTTTCCACAGCATATGATTATTGGACACATACTTAGGAGCTGTGGTACCATTCATACTATAAGGGGGATTTATATATGTTGCATACCTTATAGATTTATAACTACAAGCAGGGGGTGCTATAATTTAGGCTATCCCAGTATATATTTTTTTAGGTAGCGCCAATATACCCTAACTCTTTATTCTCATACGCTCTGCAAAGTACCTTATCAGGGACTTTGTGTAAGGGAGGCAGCAACCTGTGGTTTCTGACCCTATAGACGTGTCCTAAAGCGCAGTTTTGTTCTGTATATTCACATAGGATAACATGATGGAGAGTTTAATGACTGTAGAAAAAAACATCTACAGCCAAAAACAGCTGCTGTAAAACATCAAAAAACATCCAGTATGCAAGAGGCCTTATAAAGAGATCAGTGGTCTATTAGACCCCATATCTCTCCAAAGCATCTGGTCAAACCAAGAGGCAGTAATGGCTAGTTTACATGAGACCAAAACCGAAAATGACTAAATCCTTGTCGCTTCCGATTTATGACATCACACAGTAGGAGGGATAACATCAGCTTCTCTTGCTCAGTGTCCCAGAAAGTGGAAGCCACTGGTCACATCCTTACCAGGCTCCACGTTCGGGCAAGAGAGCCTAGTAAAGGCATCGGTGGGGAGAGGAACCTGTTCAGCCACCTGTAAAAATGATTTAGCGGCTCTAAAGCCAATCGGATCACTTTTACATAAAAGAGAATCGCAGGCTGAAAAAGCAATATTGGGATCATGGTTGTAGCCTCAACCATGATCCCAGTATAACCACTAAGCCCCGGAAGGATTTACCCCCTTCCTGACCAGAGCATTTTTTGCGATTCAGCACTGCGTTGCTTTAGCTGACAATTGCGCAACGTTGTACCCAAACAAAATCTGCACTTTTTATTTTTTGTGCTATAAACAAAAAAAAAGCGTCAATTTTTAAAAAAAAGCAATATATTTACTTTTTGCTATAATAAGTACCCCCAAAAAATATATATAAAAAAACTAATTTCTTCCACAGTTTAGACCGATATGTATTCTTCTACATATTTTTAGCAAAAAAACCCCAAAAACGCAATAAGTGTATATTGATTGGTTTGCGCAAAAGTTATAGCGTCTACAAAATAGGGGATAGATTTATGGCATTTTTATTATTATTAATTTTGTTACTAGTAATGGTGGCGATCTGCGATTTTTATTGTGACTGTGACATTGAGGCGGACAGATCGGACACTTTTGACACTATTTTGGGACCATTGACATTTATACAGCGATCAGAGCTAAAAATAGCCACTGATTACTGTATAAATGTCACTGGCAGGGAAGGGGTTAAACACTAGGGGGCAATCAAGGGGTTAAATGTGTTCCCTCAGTGTGTTCTAACTGTAGGGGGGATGGGCTCACTAGAACATGATAGAGATAACTGCTCCCAATCACTGGGAGCAGTAGATCCCTGTCATGTTGCTAGGCAGAACAGTGAAATGCCTTGTTTACTAGGTAGTTCCCTGTTCTGCCTCTCCTCGCCACGATCGCAGGCCTGCCTCTCCTCCTTGCAATTGAAGGCCAGCAGCTAACGTCGAGTCCGCGTGACCCGCAGGCGCGCTTCCGCAGTGTGTGCCAGGCACACGCCTGCTAGGCGGGAAATACGAAAGGACATATGGGTACGCCCTTTTGCACACCCATGCCATTCTGCCGATGTAAATCGGCGTGCGACGGTCAGCAAGTTGTTAACCTTAGGTTGTTTATAAACGGCCTAAGGATGGAAAGTGGTTAAAGGATTATTGCAGCATTTTTACACATGTATCAAACATCGGGGGTTTGTTCCTGGACTGGGCAGTTCTATAGGAGGAGAGGAGAGGTTTCAACGCGAAAATGTGTCTAAACACACACACACAAAAAAAAGCTCATGTATTTTAAGTGTAGAGTGTAAGGTGACTGAGCATACAAGTGTGAAAAGGCACGATTAGAAAGGATGGAAGTCAGTCAAAGGCAAACAAGCAGAAAAACACTGAGAATGGGGTACAAGTATTGATTGAAAGGTAGCTAAACAGTTAAAAACTACACATTATTGATTTTTCCATCTATCAAACTTGGCAAATTAATACAAGCTGTGCACTAAAAATTTAAAAAATGTGTATATGTGCCAATAGCTTTTTTTTATGTTAGATAAGCGGTGAAGTGTAAAAATCCCTGTCAAGTTTTGTATATTTTTTTTAAAGGTGTAATTTTATTATACACAAACAAGACATACACATATACACTGATATTGGAGCCAACAGAGCTCAATCATCAATAAGTTGCATCTATAAAAAGTCCAGACAACATATACAATTCAATGCTGAAATTATAATTTTACATCCATATTTCAAATGAGGAAGTATGTAATAAACATGTGAAAACGTAATATTTGGTATAAAGGGAGCAATCAGAGGAAAGGATATGATCCAAATTTACATCCCTATCCTATGAGTTAAGAAATAGGCGGTATAGTACGCTCCAAACTGACCCATCAACCCCAGATTTTAGTAAATTTGAGTGGGCATTCTCTGGCCTCATATGTCAATTTGTATAGTGGGAGTGCTTGGTTGATAATAGAAAGTCAGAAAGTTATAGTGGGTGTAGATTGGGACTTCCAGTGCATAGTAAAACACTATACGTAAAAAGATTTGTACATTTTTAGATAGACATTCATCATCTATATATCCCAGTAGACATGGGGTTACAAATGTCAGTATTTGGGTTAGCGAACTAACGAAGGCAGTGACTTCTGACCAAAATTTCCTGATCGGTGGACATTCCCACATCATATGTATAAATTCCATCAGCCGTATTACATCTAGTACAAATTGCGAAGGGTGTTCTATGCAAGCGATAAACAGGGAGTGTAGTAGGACCTATAAAAAAAAAAATTGGTTTGTATGACTTTATCTTGAGAAGATATAACAGAAGAGACCTGGAGAGTAAGAACCTCCTGCCAGATATCCTCCATCAACTCTGATATATCAGAGCGCCAACTACTCTCGGTATTTCTAGTTCTATTAGTTCAGGAATTAAGCAGAGATTTGTAGTATGTGGAAATCAGTTTTGTGTGGGATGGGTCAGTCAATAGAAGCTCAAGCGGGGAAGGTTGGACATCTATATTACGGAGGCCAAACTGTGCAGCAGCGGTGTGGCATATCTACATACCGTATATACTCGAGTATAAGTCGAATTTTTCAGCACATTATTTAGTGCTGAAAGTGCCCCCCTCGACTTATACTCGAGTCAAGCACTTTTCTGCAGCAAAAAATTTCATTTTCTGAACCGATTTTGAGGCCCCGTATCTCAGGGCCACTTAGTGCTAGGAACTCCAAATTTGGTGTGCAAACCCAGTGGACCTGGTACCACAACATATCCAAAGCTGAAGTTCCTAGCACTAAGTGGCCCCGAGATATGGGGCCCCAAAATCGGTTCGGAAAATGTCATTCTCTGCTGCAGAAAAGTGCTTGATATTTTCTGAACCGAGTTTGAGGCCCCATATCTCAGGGCCACCTGGTGCTAGGAACCCCAAATTTGGTGTGCAAACCCAGTGGACCTGGTACCACAACATATTCAAAGCTGAAGTTCCTAGCACTAAGTGGCCCTGAGATACAGGGCCCCCAAACCGGTTCGGAAAATGTCATTCTCTGCTGTAGAAAAGTGCTTGACATTTTCTGAACTGATTTTTGGGGCCCTGTATCTCGGGGCCACTTGGTGCTAGAAACCCCAGCTTTGGAAATTTTATGGTGCTAGTTCCACTGGGTTTGCACACCAAATTTGGGGTTCTTAGCACTAAGTGGCCCTGAGATACAGGGCCCCAAATTCAGTCAACTGTGTCCATCTGCTGCAATGTCATTTCGGGACCCTTTGGGTTCAGAGACCCCAAATTTTGGCTGCAGCTAGGGGGCATCTAGGAACCCTTAACTACCGAGTTTGAAGTTCAGGGGACCTATGGCTGCAAATGGGCACAGTGAGGCTGCAAATGGGCACAGTGAGGCTGCAAATGGGCATTGTTGACCCTCTTTTCCACTTACAGTAGCTGTGCATTTCTCACCCTCGTCTTATACTCGGGTCAATAAGTTTTTCCCATTTTTTTGTGGTAAATTAGGGCCTCGACTTATACTCGGAACGACTTATACTCGAGTATATACGGTATATTGAAAGTAAGCTGTGGAAGGGAGACCAAAGTCTCTGCGAAAGTCCTCAAAGGATCGGAAAGTGTTCCCTAAAAATATGTGAGATCAGTTTCACCCCACGCCTGAACCAAAACCCGCTGTCCGTTCTACGGAAAAACTCCCTTAGACATGGATTGCCCCATAATGGGGTATTAGGTGAGTATATAGTATGAGAACCGGGGGGCACTAATTTCGAAAGCTTAAATATCCGCAGTGTAATAGATGAGATGCTAGTGCCTTCCCTACCCCTGGTAGATTGACGATGAATTTGATTCTGTAGAGATTCATATGAGGTAAGGATGGCTGCCTCCAAGGCTGTGGCTGCATTAATATACTCCGGATAGAACCACCAATGAGTGTGCGCTAACTGAGAGGCCACATAATAGATCTGGAGATTAGAAAGCACCAGGCCCCCTTCCATAACTGGTAATTGTAGTGTATCTTTTACAATCCGGACTGCCCATCCTCCCCAGATAAAATTGGTAATTGGTAAAAATGGTCCATCTCTTTGAATTTACTTTTAGGAACATATATCGGGGAATTACTGAGAATGTAAAGGTAATGCGGCAAAAAGATCATTTTAAAAATATTTATTCTACCCAATAGTGTCAGAGGGAGATTGGCCCAGGTCTTTAGTGTACAGTATTCCTCAATTTACCGATTAGAGGATCTAAAAGTTTTGTATATTTGAATCAACAGAAGGAGCACCTAACACACATGATAAGAGACCAAATACGTATTTTAATGATCCACAAAAGTGGATCATATGTGCTCATATTTAGGCAGGTTCAACCTCTTAAGTTGTCCTGATTACCAATGTCATAGGGAAATGAAAATCCAAAATTTTGAGTTAATACCAGAACTGAAATAGAGGGGAATTCTTCAAATAGGGACACTTATTCCCAGGACAACTGTTTAAGAGGGGATTTCCCACAGTTTGGAAGGATATCCTCTCCCTCAACAAAGCTAAACAAAAGTTTTGGTTTAGATACATTAACTTATAGACTACGGGTGTTAAAACTATTGCTTATGATCGTGTATGATAACTATCAGGTTCTAAGTTTACTATACAGTATATAGAAGCCTTAATATTCAGGCAAGTCTAATACCTACTTACTTTATAAGATGTTCCAATGCCCTTTATTGCCAAGCATGCACAAACCTCACTGTGACCACTTAGTGTATGTGTGCCCCTTAGGCTCGGTAGATGGGGTATAAGCAAGCGGGTACATGCGTCGCTGCTGCCGAGAGTGCTGGCAGGGGATGGAGCTCATTGGGCTCTTATAAAAGCTGAAGAGAAGAGGGGTAGCCCCTGGATGCTGCACATCTCAGATGTCTTATAAAAGTGAGTGGAGTGGCAACCTCAGCCTGGATTCTGAGCAGGCCACGCCCTCAACGCACTTTTCGCTCTGTCCCTAGGAGCTCCTAGGGGCAGAGCGAAACACACATTGGGGGCCATCGCCGCCGGCCACGTGCGATTGCCTGCACTAGATCCAGCACAGGGATTTGTGTGTGTTAACATACAAATCCCTGTTCTGTCAGGGAAGAGGAGACATATCGTTTGTTTCTCCCCCAGTCAGCCCTATCACCATACAGTTAGAACACACAGACGGAACACACATTTAACCCCTTGATCGCCCCCTAGTGTTAACCCCTTCCCTACCAGTGACATTTACACAGTAATCAGTGCATATCTATAGCACTGATCGCTGTATAAATGTCAATGGTCCCAAAAATGTCCGATCTGTCCATCGCAATACCACTAAAAAACGCAGATCACCGCCATTGCTAGTAAAAAAAAAAAAATAATAATAAAGATGCCATAAATCTTTCCCATAGTGTGTATACACTATAACTTTTGCGCAAACCAATCAATATACGCTTATTGCAATTTTTTTTACCAAAAATATGTAGAAGAATATATATTGGCCTACATTGATGATTTTTTTTTCTGGGGGGATATTTATTATAGCAAAAAGTAAAAGATATTGTTTTTTTTTCAAAATTGTCTCTGTTTTGTTATTTATAGCACAAAAAATAAAAACCACAGAGGTGATCAAATACCACCAAAAGAAACTCTATTTGTGAGAAAAAAAGGACACAAATTTTGTTTGGGTACAGCATTGCATGACCGCACAATTGTCAGTTAAAGCGATGTAGTGCTAAATTGTAAAAAGTGCTCTGGTCAGGAAGGGGGTAAAATCTTCTAGGGCTGAAGTGGTTAAATGGTGCAGCACTATGTATTGGTTTGATAGGTATCAAATGAAAGAGTATTATCTGAATGCAAAGGGAAGGTATATATTATTGGCCATTATAACAAGGTGTTCTGTATGAATACGTTTCATGGTTTTAAATTGCTTAGCATGGAGTAACTGTCATCATCAGAAATACATTACATGTCATTACTTTAATTTGATGCAGCATAAATGTTGTTAAATGGTATATGAAAAAATAAGCAGTGAAAACGTCCAATAAGAATGGTTGATTGTAATAAAATTTTCAAGGTTTGAAATGTAAAAATAATAGTACTTTTAAGCTTTACCTTATGTTGCCTCTTCATATTGTGAGACAATGCATTTAATACAAACAATAGTTTCAGAGGATTTATGTAGCTTGTTGCTACATAAAAAATATATGCTATTTTCCAGAGGTATTGTTGATTACTAAAGTATGTTATCAGTGAGACCACTTAGTCCATTCATTATCTAGCACTCTCACAAGTAATCCCTTTGACAAGAAGGGCATGAAAGGCTTATATAATGTTAGATCCACTGTGCAATTTAAGTGATGTCAACTACAGTATGCAAAATCTTAGAAAGCTTTACAGTTCGACAAATCATGTAGCACATTCACCTCAGGCCCATCTACTCATCTCAGACTTAAAGGCTTTGAGGGACTGTGACTGTGAACAAGTGACTTGATTAAAAACTAATGCAACCAAAATTCTACTCTGAAGAGGTATTTCAATCTATGTCCAGTAAAGCAGAAGTGAATTGGAAAAAAAAAAAAAAAAAGTTTCCCTTGAGGTACAACGCTCTTCCATACGTTCACTGCCACTGCAGTTTAGGTGAACTAGCAAGTGTCACTCAAACTGACAAATCCCCAAGGTGATAGCTTCACTTTTAAAGCCTTCAACATACTTTGACAGTGAAGTGAAAACGTAAAGGTCAACCCTGCTTGCTAAGGACAAGAAAGAAACACACAAGCAAATCACTCTGGAATGCTCTATGGACTAGAAAAGTAAACTAATGAAGGTGTATTAAAAAATACATATTAGTCTTACTTGAGAAATTGCAAAGCTAAATTATTCATAAGACATGAAATACATGTTTGGCTTATTTTTTTTAATCTGCAATCATATTACAAAGGGGCAAATAAAAGAAAAATACAGCATTTAACATATATATACATATGGTAAGATCTTTCCTAAAGCATAACTAAAGGCTCATGTATGGCAGTGTAAACAAGTACCAAATTTAGTTAGGTGAGTACAACTCAACTTTTTCTGTTTCATGTATCACTAATGCAAAATGCCCAGTGAATGTAAGAATTTGACTGGATGCTGTCAGCAGCATCTTTGTACGAACACTTTGATATGTATAATCACCTTGAAATGTGGCAGAATGCAAGGAGCTTACAGTGGAGAATATTGGAAATGCTGCTCCAGCAATACAAAATTAAGTAACCAGTTCATTAACAAAATGGAGTAGAATGTACGCAAACAATATAGCATTGCCTGGATAAAAAAAAAACATAAAACCAAGCAAGTAAGCTGTTAAACTTTAAAGGCCAGCTGCATGCTCATTAGTGAAGAATGGTAGAAAAGGCTGTCAACATACAGTATTTTATGCTGAAATCATGCTTTAATCAGTAACATACACCAAAAAAATTAATCTTTTGGTGAACAAAACCATCCTTATAATCATCATTAACTCTTAGTTTGATTGGGGTTAAAACTTCAGCAGTTGGCCTACTAAGCTCGTACACTAATATCAGCTGCTTGTATCTGCTGTGCATGCACATGAACCATTGTACGACACTTGCATGCAAGTCTATGTGAATGTTACAGAAATAAAAGAACTTTATCACATTTTTAGGACTGTCATCCTATGTCTATAGCCACTTTAAATAACCCTTATCAAGTATAGATGATTAAATTTAAAGACTTTTTAAAATAAAAATTAAAATACTGCTACAGTACAAAGTGCCTGAATGAGCTGTCAAAAAGCCTGCAGGTAATGCTTTGGGTTGGTGTTGGAGCTTGCCACTAAGCTCTAGTTCCTTACAACTACATGGGCCCATCGCTATGATGGACTGCCTCACTGGTGAATAGGAATGTGCAGCAGGCCAGAAGGCAAAGTCAAGTTACAAGCAACCTTTGGCACTAACAAGAAGTGCTAAAGTCCTTGGTTGTTTAAATAGCATGCCATTCAGACTACCTTCAGGGTTTCTAAAGCTGCAGCTAGTATGTGAAGCAGTTTTTATTCAAGAAGCAGAGTCTTGTTCAGACACAGTCCAGAGAAAAGCTGTGCCACATAAAATACAATGCACATGTAACCGCTGGGCAGAGAAAGATTTATTAGCTAGATTACTAAAATATGACCTACATCTAGCAAGCATTACAGTAGATATACAGAATCTGCAATCAATAGCTATGTATTCCCTGTTAAAATTGCAATGTAGAAAATACTTTATTTATTTTATCTCTCTATTAAGTGATCACGTGTCTACTACGCAGCTATTGTAACCTGTAGGGTCGGGCGAGTGGGCGGTACTTTGCTGCAGTGCGTCATGTGTACTAGTGTCACAACTGTTGGCTTACTGTGTGAATTAATGACAGCGAGACCCCTTTCACACTGAGGTGGTTTTGAGGCATTTTAGCGCTATAAATAGTGACTGTAAAGTGCCTCCCATTGATTTCAGTGTGACTTTTCACACTGGGGAGGTGCGCTTGCGGGAAGTTAGGAAAAGTCCTGCAAGCAGCATCTTTGGGGCGATTTAGGGGCACTGTAATTAGCGCTCCCAAAAAGCCCTGCCCATTGAAATGAATGGGCAGTGCTTCAGAAACGTCGCAACACGGGCGCTTTTAACACGGCCGCAGCCCCAGTGTAAAAAAGGGTCTGAGGCTTCCTGCAGATCTTGCAATCATCTAATAGCTGAGGACCACCTCCACATGTGAGCCTGCCTGTGGTGTGCGCAGCTTGGTACAGGACGGGGAAAATGCACAATGCATAAGGAAAGGTGAAGCGCAAGAACAGGTAAATTAAAAATACAATGATAAATGCAGTATTAAAAGAGAAATCACAAAAAAGTCTAACAAGAGAGGGGGAAGAAGGCTAAAAGTCCCAGCAAGCACCAAGAGGATTCCACATAACAATTGCACAATTCAAGGAAGATAATGGTGACAGACCCTCCACCTTCAGAGTAATCGCTTCGCTCACCTTAAGGACTGGACCACTGAATTAACAGATGGTTATATAGGCAGGTCCCTTCATAGGGTAGATGATCCAGCCAAAGACAGGAACTCCAGTAGATTCCCCGGAATATACAAAAGGTGAAGCAAAAATAACTCTAAGTGCTCACTGTGGATCAGTTACAAAGCAGCTTTATTTTAAAAATGGTTACTCACAAACGGCTGTTTAAAAAAACGGCATTTCTATCACAGATGGCTGAGTGTTGTGTAAGATGCAGATTGGCAGTGGGTGACATCAGCACGTAGCTCCTCTCCCGTATGCGTTACGTTCATAGAACTTCATCAGCGGGGCGGAAATTCTATGAACGTAACGCTTACGGGAGAGGAGCTACGTGCTGATGTCACCCACTGCCGATCTGCATCTTACACACCACTCAGCAATCTGTGATGGAAATGCTGTTTTTTAAACAGCTGTTTGTGAGTAACCATTTTTTTTAAATAAAGCTGCTTTGTAACTGATCCACAGTGAGCATTTATGCTGCGTACACACGATCGCACATTCCGACAACAAAATGTTTTTTTCCCGACGGATGTTGGCTCAAACTTGTCTTGCATACACATGGTCACACAAAGTTGGTCAGAATTTGCGAACATCAAGAATGCGTTGACGTACAACACGTACGACGGGACTAGAAAGAGGAAGTTCAATACCAAGTGCGCCACCCTTTGGGCTCCTTCTGCTAATCTCGTGTTATTAGAAGTTTGGTGACAGACGATTTGCGCTTTTCAGCCTTGTGCTTTTCCAATTGTTACTGCTCTTCAGTTTGTGCTTGTGGGTTCGTATTTCTATCACGTATTTGATCTTCAATATGTTCTTGTCCACTCCTTTCTGATTTTCAGCTCTGGCCTTTCTATTTTTTAGTGCTTTCTGTTAGTTCGTTCTGACCAGCCGACCGTTTTGAAGCCATGAAGACCCTCACCCCGAACCAGAGGGTTTAACTAGGGGCAATAGTCGGTTATAATGTCCAGCCAGTTCCGCCTATTCCTTACGCCAATCAACATGGTGGAATGTAAACTTAACCAGATAATCCTTGCATGCTGCATTCTACACAACTCTTTAGGGAGAAATTCAATGAACTATGTTGCCTCAGTTGGGCCTGAGGACGGACTTCAACAAGAAACACTGACGGCGCTTGAAGCTGGCCGTCCTGGCTTGCCCCCCCAAAGCGCCTGCGAAGTAAGACAGAAGAATGTCGAGTACTTTGTGGGTAGGGGGGCCATTGATATGCCAGAATCTGTTTAAAAAAACAGTTTATCAAAAATTTTTGAACTCAAATTGAAAGAAGATTTCCTTTGATTTACTGCCTGGGTTTCTTTTAGCTGTCTCCTAGGTTCTCCAATGGGCTTTTCTTTTTGGACATTTTCTTTAATAGTGCAAATGTAATTTATTTGATACATGAGGTGACAATCTCTTCTTCAGTGAACTATTTTAATGTTGTGGGTCTGCTACACACACACCTTGTTTTTGTTGTTAATGTATGTAATGCATTACTGAGAAAAATATTCATCATTTTCAGCACCATGAATGAATTTTGTGGAGTCACGAAAATGGCATGATTGTGGCAAATTATAAAGCACTATGGGTGTTATTTACTAAAGGAAAATCCACTTTGCACTCCGAGTGCACTGCAAAAGTGCACTTGAAACTGCACTTGTAGTGCAAAGTGGATTTGCCTTTAGTAAATAACCCCCATTGTCACTGTAAAAACCAACTTACTACAAAAATTGCTATTGAGCATTGAAAGAAGAAGCCACACATTGTTGAGTAGAAACCATTTTACTCAAAGCACATTGGTTTGAACAAACCAACATCTTTGGTGTATAACTTTTTTTTTCACATTGTAAATATCCTTTTTTTGGTTAAACAGGCATGTTTCAAAGCATAACATACACAACTCAGGAACTTCCAAAGTTCAACTTTGATAAAGCAATAATTTTGAAGATGCACACAAATTGGGATTCAAACTAGGGATTTCCCTCCTGATCCCATGCCTAATGTCAACATGCGCTAGCTCCCATCATGGGGGATCAATGGACGTGTTTTGGGGGTGCAGCCCCTTCCTCTCACCTAATTGAGTTGCGAGGAAGGGGTTGCACCCACAAAACGCGTACATTGACATCCCGTGTTGACACACTGTGTGCATCTTCAATTTGGCTTTTCAAATACTTTTAAAATTTTTATTCAAAGCAAAGATACATGAGAAAACGGTACAATTTTTGTGTGTTTTATATTCTGCCTAAAACATCAGTGATGTTCTTAATTTTTTGTTGAACATCACTAATGTTTTCCTTTATATTTTCTAAATCACGATTACACCCCATTCTCTCCCCGATGAGGATCTGGGCACTTTCACTTGTGAAATGAGATTCTTATTCTACAACATCCACATCACCTAAAAGAAAAAAACACACCATGTATTATAAATATGCAGGCATCCATCTATTACCTGAAGTTGTGGTCTCCAACACTCACCTGTTGTGGTGACAATTTCGCCCACTTCATAAACGTCTTCCTCCACATCCTCTGCTTGTGGTTTTGGGATTTCCCCTTCTTTAGGAGGTGGGGGGTCCCTGGTGTCCTCAAATGTCCCAAGTCTTTTCTCCCCTATTAGAATAAAAAATTGGTAGCACACAGATATTTGAGGGCAGAAATAGGAATATGAAACATTGCTTGGAAGTGTCATACAATTGTCTGTTTTGGCAGAGTTCCAAGCTGAGGAACATTTTATTTCCTTTCTAAAGCTGGAATACTTCCCTTTTTGTTAAAGTATCACACATGTAGAGACCCCTAGTATCCACTGGAGCACCTGTTTGGGACACCCTAAAAAGTTTGATTCTGGTGTCCCACACTAGTGCTCCTGTGTCGAGATGTGTAAATAACTACTGAGTGTCCTCTCCTTACTCTGAATAAAGTTTGCATTTCATTCTAATTATAAATCCATCTAGACAACAAACTTATTTTAATACAAATAGGCCTGAACAAATGTAGTTAACCTGTATCTGCCAAAAACATCTTATAAGTGGGCGAACGAACAATGTTTTCTACGACCGATTACTGTGCCCATGAACATGAACGTTGCCATTTTAAACTGTACAACAGTAAAGAAAAGCACATGGAGCAGCATGCAAGTAAAAATAATAGGAACACACGACAAGTACTTACTTTTTAGGAGCAGTTTCCTGATCTTTCTGTACTGATCGTGCTCCCTCTATTTGAGGTCTGACCATCGTTTCTGTGCAGACTCTTCACAACTTTAGTCATGATCTTGGCCTTTCTCACATTTGGGTTTGGGTAGGGTCCACGCTTCCTGTCATAGTTGGCCCTCGTCAAGATGTCCAGCATCTCTATAAAGGACATATTTGAGGCCTTAAATCTCCTCCGGGATCGGGACGTTCATGGCTCTGGCCTTTCGTCATTGCTGCTCTCCTCTGCATGCACCTGTTGTCTCTCCGCCATGTGCTCTCCCACTGCACTGAAAGAGAAGGTGTGGGGAATATAGAAAGAATGTCGGGGCGGGTGGAGTTTCACGCACGCGCAGTGTATATAAAGCGGAACACGCATGCGTCGTACCTACGATCTGTGAGCGGAGGACGGAGTAACAGATAACGATCGTTATAACGAAGGTACAATTTTAACTTGGTGCATCAGTGGCCTATACTGCTTATAGATTGAGGCCTATATTGGGTCAAGATTAGGAGAGTTTCGTCTGACATTAAGGTTTGTCTTGTGTTGTGTCTTGCAGAGAAAATGGATCCCTTCAATGATGGGGAATTTCTAGGAATATTCATTGATATGTTCAGGGAGCTACCCTGTCTGTGGCAGCTGAACCCCCCGTTTTATAATAATTCTGTCAGACCAGAGGGAAGCCAGGCCAGCACTCTCCAGTCTTCCTTCAAGGCTTCCTTCCCCCCCAGCTAAGGCTTCTGACGACCAACCTGGGCCTTCCAGGCAGCAACATGTGGAGGAGCCCAGCTTGAGTCAGGTATAGCATTCTTAAAATTATTTCTGGTTGTCAAATTAATGATGTTAAATATATGTTAGTTTTGATAACTAATTTCTGATTTCACAAAGTGTTTTACATATCAATAGACAGTAGTGGCCACAAATGATTGTGACAAGAATGAAAGATGCTGGGGTCAGAATGATAGTCTTTTCTATTTATTAACATTCAATTTGCAACAGCCATGAGCTTAAAATTGTGTGTGATTGGTGAACCAAAAACTAAAACTATGTCCCTTTTTCATACACAGGAAAGCCTCAGCCAGGCCGTGGAAAGTGGCAACCAGAAGGTGGCGGGGGTAAGTGGCAGCCAAGAGGTGGCCGGGCCCAGTAGCCTGCCCGAATCCCTCCCCTCAGCCTTCCACAAAAAAGTGCCAGGAAGAGGAGTAACCTGGAGAAGGCAGCACTTGGCCTATTTATGAAGGCTACTGCGGCCCTCAGAAACTCTCCCAGTCTTCAAGAGGGCTATGCCTGCATGACAGCCTGCAAAATGCTGAAAATGGAGGAGGGCCAACGCCTCTTATGTGAGGAAGTGATCTTACAAGCCCTAAATAGGGGGTTGAGGGGCGAACTTACAAGCCAAAGCCACGTTTGTGAGTTGAACCATGGTCCTCCTCCTCCACCTCCTGCCACAACTCCAACACCAGAGCCACAGCCTGGAAGGAAGTGTGTAAGGAAGACCAGAGAGCGATGGCCTGGGTTCAGTCTGGTCTGACAAAAGACACAGGCTGTTGTATGACCACAGCTCAGGTACAGATATGTCATCTACTGCTGTTCCTGATCTCTTGTAGTCCTGGACCGGATTGTGCTCACTATTATAAGGACTCCTCAGGCCACCAATTTTGACTGTAAAATAATTGATGTGTGCCCTGGGGTACAACAGCTTCGCAAATTTCAACAGTTTCTCCAGCGTTGCCTTCCTCTTAATTTTGTTATGACCCAGAATAAAAGGTTATTTATTTTTCACAAATACTTGCCTATGTGTTTTACCTCAGAAAGGACAGTTTGTGAGTAGGCAGGTACATTTCCTAAATACAATGTCAAATTACCAAAGGGACACCAACACAAACCAACCTCCTTGAGGTTAAAAAATACTAGATAATAATGGTGTTATAGTAACTTGACATACAAAATGAGAAATAATATTATGGAGAGCACTAGAAAAAAAAAATGTAGATCTTGGTAAAAAAAAAAGAAACAAAAATTAGAAACATTATTATGGAGATCTGACGAAAAACAAAATTAATATTATTAATGAGATCACGAGAAATAATAAAGAAATCAGTTTGTGAGAACTCTGTCTGAATATCAGCAGCAAAACAACTTAATTCTTCTAGCATTATAAAGAAGAATAGACTGTGCTGCATTAAACTATTTAAAAAATTGCAGCGTGACAAATGTGCTATCTCCATTATGAACGCTAGTTTTACCAGACCGAGCGCTTCCGCCTCGTAATTTATCTTGAGCATGCGTGGCACTTTGTGCGTCGGAATGGTGTACACACGATCGGAATTTACACAAACGGATTTTGTTTTTTGAAAATTTGCGAACCAGATCTCGAATTTTGTGCGATGGAAATTCGATGGAAAATGTCCCATGGAGCCTACACATGGTGGGAATTTCAAACAAAAAGCTCCCATCGAATATTTTCCGTCGGAAAATCAGACCGTGTGTAAAGGACATTAGAGTTGTTTTTGCTTCACCTTTTGTATATTCCGGGGAATCTACTTCCTGTCTTTGCCTGGATCATCTACCCTATGAAGGGACCTGCCTATTTGACGTCTGTTAATTCAGTGGTCCAGTCCTTAAGGTGAGCGAAGCGATTGCTCTGAAGGTGGAGGGTCTGTCACCATTATCTTCCTTGAATTGTGCGATTGCCACGTGGAATCCTCTTGGCGCTTGCTGGGACTTTTATTCCTCTTCCCTCCTCTCTTGTTGGACTTTTTTGTGATTGCTTTTTTAATACTGCATTTATCATTGTATTTTTAATTTACCTGTTCACACGCTGCACCTTACCTTATGCATTTTACTTGGATTATGTTATGATCTTTTTGTGCTAGCTGCATTAGTTTTTAGGTTATTTAGAAATTATTTTTTTGCGCTGATTGCTTTATTTGTATATACACAATGTGTATTAGAATGGCCATGGAAAGAAGTACACATAGGCAACAGTGCTGACAGAGAGACCTGTCTTCGATTAACGTTGTCACCTCAATCCAGGAAACTTGCAGGATCACCAGGTGTTTTTTATCAGCAATGACAAACAGTTACGGAAAAAAAGGGTCAGGACATAAATGCACTTTTCATAAATTGAACCATATTTAATTATTTATTATTTGGGTTTGCAAACAACTTAACCACTTCATCCCCAGAAGATTTGGCTGCTCAATAACCAGGCCATTTTTTGTGATATGGCACTGTGTCGCTTTAACTGAGGATTCCGCAGTCGTGCGACGCTGTACTCAAACAAAATTGACGTCCTTTTTTTCCCCACAAATAGAGCTTTCTTTTGGTGGTATTTAATCATCTCTGTGGTTTTTATGTTTGCGCTATAAACAAGGAAAGAGCGACAATTTTGGAAAAAAAAACACACAATATTTTGTACTTTTTGCTATAATAAATATCCCCAATTTTTTTTTAAAAAAAGCAAATTTTTTTTCCCTCAGTTTAGGCCGATATGTATTCTTCTACATATGTTTTGGTAATAAAAATCGCAATAAGTGTATATTGATTGGTTTGCGCAAAAGTTATAGCGTCTACAAAAAACAGGGGAAAGATTTATGGCATTTTTATTATTATTATTTTTTTTTACTAGTAATGGCGGTGATCAGCGATTTTTATCGGGACTGCCACATTATGGCGGACAGATCGGACACTTTTAACACAATGGGACCATTGACAATTATATAGCGATCAGTGCTATAAAAATGCACTGATTACTGTGTAAATGTCACTGGCAGGGAAGGGGTTAACACTAGGGGGTGATCAAGAGGTTAACTGTATTCCCTTGTGTGTATTCTAACTCTAGGGGGAGGGGACTGACTAGAGGAGATGACAGATCGTTGTTCCTAGCTAGCAGGAACACACGATATGTCTCTCCTCTCCTCACAAAAGAGGGCACACACACACACATCCCTGTCCTGGTTCTCATGCCCGCGACCGTGCGCATCGCCCACCCCATTGCAGCGCCCGCTCCTGCTATCCCCGCTTAAAGGGCCGACATACAGCTATGATGGTTCGAGGGAACGTGCCGACGTGCCACAGTATAATGACGGCGGCTGGTCGGCAAGTGGTTAAAAAAGGGTGCCTGCCAACTCATTCACTGGTCTAGTGCTAGTTACTGGTCCAGTAAAAAGCTGAAAATAAGTACTGAGCTAAAAGAATAAACACTTATGTTAAAGCAGTTGTAGAGGCAGAAGGTTTTATATCTTAATGCATTAAGATAAAAAACCTTACACATACACATTTCATACACACATTCTTACACATACACATTTCAGTCAGTGTAAAAAGGAAACTGATTCTGCTTTATGACACTAGTATCATGTATTTAATGCTGATAACTAAACAAAAAATTAAAAATATCAGTTTATAAACAAAAAAGGAAGTATGACTCCAAACCATTGCTGTTTCCCTTTAATTCTACTTCAAATTCTATTTATACATCTAAACCCCAGCAGCTAAAGGAAGGCTATCACAACCATGGAAAACTGCATAAATTAAACACTTTTTAAAACAAGTAAAAATCTATGATTTTTCACTTTGTAAAAGGTAAATCACGAACATTAAATTACTTTAACAAAAAATATATATTTCATTACACCTATCGGTTACAGAAATAGAATAAGTAACCTAGCAGAACATTGCAGTTTGAGATGTGAAACCTGTAGAAAGCCACCAATCAGAAATCATTCAGCTATAAAGCAAAAATTAAGAAAAAAAAACCTATGTGATGGGTTCTGTCATTGCTCACAAATTATACCATAGAAACAATCCACAGACTGTGTTCCATATACAATTTCCACACCTGCTCCATGGCTATTGCTATTGAGGAAATAATACAACAGCGGCTTGCAGAACAGGTGTGGAAAGCTTTGATGAATGGAGTTCATAGTGTTTCCCTTCAATACTTCAGATTTAAACAACACTGGTTAGCTAGCAAAATAAGATAGTCTAACAGTTGAGAACACAAAGGTGTCCACTATAAATCTAAACCTTAAATTAGTAAAAATAAATAAATAAAATGTAGCCACACAGCCCAGCTTCATAAAAAAACTTATTTGAATTTTTTTTCCCCTAAGAATGGATTTAAAGAAACTGTAGCAGGTGGAAATGCAAAAAGACAACCCTTTTTAGGCAAAAAAGCCTAATTTTATGCCTCTCAGATAAGCCTGATTAATTTCATCCAGAACTAAATAAGTCACACTTGGCTTCAACATTTTCCTACCTCTAATTTGAGGTCCCTGAGGTGGGCATAGGAAATCCTAGTCACAGCCAAACTGGTCACATATTTGGCTCAGCAGTATATTTTCCTTCTATTATGGCAGAATATAAAACACCCAAAATTAACTGACATTTAATTTATTACCCACATACACATGTTGCTTAAAATATATATATTTTTTTAAACAGAACTCTGTGATGTTCATGTTTGCACAAGATATACATTGTACGCTAAACCAAATAAGATTTGCACTTCCTTGTCAAAAATGCAAAAGTCCTTACAAAATTATAAAAAAAAAACACAATGTAGCCAGATGGACCAAGCTGGAAGCCGAGCATAACAAAGTATGCCTACCAAAATGCCCAGCTTTGTCCAGCTGACATGGCCATGACAGCATCAAGAAAGCAAATAATTGTAATATCCAAATGGATAAAGACAACTTACCAGTAACTATATACTTATACATAAATGACAGCATGGTGTTAGGTTGTGTTGATTCACATAAGCAGTGAAAGCAGAAATTGCTAGAAAGTTGCAGTGTGTATGGCCAGAATTAGAAATATAAGGGGAGTCCACCAAAAATAGCCTTTTTGAACTAAAGCAACTTAAGGTATGAATGAGTAACAAGACCACAGTAGGAAGTATTCCAATCTCAAAATCACTCACACAGGTAAGTCATTTCTGTCTCTGATAATTATTATTAAAGCCAAATTCCAAAACATGTTTTGTACCTTCTGTCAGTTTTTAATTGCTTCCCCACTGGGGAAAAGTCCATGCATTTCAATAGAAGAAATGAGAGTGAACAACCAGGCAACTAGCATTTATAAAATGTCAGTTCCTGTATTTCTTCCATGAGAGGTTTATCTTAATAAGGAAACACATGACGGACCAAAAAAATCATGATTTTTTTTAGTTTTAAACTAGCATACATTGAAAAACAGAGCCATTTTAGAACTAGGCAAAGATATTAAATGAGATAGGTAATATGATAGCCTTTGTCTTTACTGTGTGTGCTTTCCACATATCAAGCAGCAGACAGTAGAGCAGGATGGCAGCTACACAGAGCAGAATGAATCTGAGCTGTTGTCAGGATTACCAATTTGCTCTTCAGCACACACCAACAGATAATTCTAGGTTTTCTTGTAAAGGTTTCCACAGGTTTGTAATAAATAAAATTCAATTTTTTAATTTGCTGTAGGACAATTGAACTTCTCTTTCAGAATTGTTTAATTATAGTTGATGATCCATCTAAATACTGCCATAAAAAAGCACATTACGCCAATGTATCAAAGTAAGCATAAAAAATGCATTGCAACTAATTAGGCGAGCCATACATTATACAATTTTCCTATTCAACTTTCTTTAGATTTACTTTCAACTATGTAGTGCAAGGGGCTGACTGATTGCATACAAATTGACAGTGTTTGGGTTTAACCTCATATTATCTGGTTTTGGTAAATCTAAAGAAAAATTGTTTAATTTGTATAATGTAAGGCCAGCCTTGAATATTTTATCTAGGTGTATTGAGTAAACATTTTATCTTCAATCAGCTAAATTCTGAAAATTATTAATTCATTGCACTAGGAAAGGGAGATTATCGTATAGTACTTACTGCTAATCATCTGCTGGGTATAGAACAAATCTGTTAGAAACAGCAGTCCCTTGTAATTTTTTGTCTCTCCTTATTCCCACTGAGCCTGCATTATGATCTAATATCAAAACTAGTTATTTTCTAGATTAAATAAAAACATCTAGAAACAGCAGCCTTTTGGAACATTTGTTTGTTTTGACTTAAAAATAGCAATGCTATAAAGAAAGCATAGTAAAAATACATTTTCATGCCTTCATTCACCGTGTGGTTTGGAACTATGCAATTATTTTGTGAGCTGAATCCGAAGGTCTCTTGGATACCCCTTTATACTTTGTTATCATGGATACCTCCCTGTTCTATGACAAACCTTTGTTATGTTGTTATATCTGGTCTTAAAGCTTGTAAGAATTTTTTTTACTATTCTTGAAAACTAATAAAAACTATTGAAACAGAAAAACACCATTTCATAGTATTAAAAAAACAACAACTGTAAAACAGAAAGTAAGTCACATGTAAGATTGTGCTTTTGTTCCCCTGAAAGTGGCTCCCACACATCTCACCAATGCCCAGTCACAGAACATACAAACAGGTACCAGAACTCCCAGGAGAGGTCTGGACTAAAGCCGGCCATACATGGATCGAACTTTGGCAGGTTCAGCAGGGACTGGACGAATTTCAATCCTTGTATGGGCAGGCTAAATATGGGCAGGCAGATTGTACCCAAATTAATTGATCGATCAGCTTGGGTACAACTAGCATGTTGGATTTCTCTACATACGGTTACTGCCAGCAGTCTATAGCTGCTGGCAGCAACCACTGTATTCTGCCTGCCAGGAATGCTCCCCCAGCTGGCAGAATACAACAGCGCAGAGGAACCCCCCCCATTAACACGGAATGTCTTGATGAGGGAATCAAGCTATTTTCTTTCTTTCCTTCCACCCGTGTTGGAAGGAAAGAAAATCGTATCATCTATGGCAAGCCTAAGCACTAGAAAGACAAAAGGAGGTAAGGCTGAAAAGGTCAAAGGGGTAACTACATTAAGTTCCTTGGCATACATACATGTCAGTAAGTGCCTGAGAACTTGTGAATGTGAATGTGTGAGGAGCAATGTTTCACAGTATAAATGAACCCTTTTATAGTAGTGATTATCTGCTCTTTTTGTACTTTTTTGTACTATAAAGGGCTAATTTTAGTTTGTTTAACCCCATTATGACAGGTGATACAAAAAAAGCATGCTGCTGCTACTACTAAACGTCTTAGGCCTGGTTCACACCTATGCGTTTTCTGGTGATCTTGCAGAAACGCACTACAGTTCATTTAACATGGATTCCTATGGGACACGTTCACATCTATGCTTTTTTCAGGCTCTGCGGAAAGGGTCAAGGACTTTTTCAACGCAAAATGGTGCTTTTTTTTGCTTTTTTGGTTCAATAAACTTCAATGGAGAAGCTGCAGAAAAGCATGTAAGCAAAAAGCAATCTGCATGATATTATTTTAATGCTGCAGATTTACAAATATTGAAAACTGCTTTTGAAATTACAACAACATGTTAAAGCGTATATGATGTTTTCATTAATGGTTTTAAAGGCAACTGGCAATTTCAGAAGTCAGTCGGGAATGGCAACCTATGTATTTCAGTACAGGTTTCCATTTAGTAAATTCAGTAAGTATCAAAAAACTGTCTATGCAGATAAGGGGCATCTGTAGATAAAAACAATTGACTACTGTCTGTGATACTTTTTTATCTGCATTAACATCCACATTTTCAGCACAAGCTTTTGGGGTGTACCCCCTGCTTCAAGGTCCAAGCAATATGGCTACAATCACCTCAAGCATGTACATAAAACAAACTGTGCAGCCTTGACTAGAGTTGAATAATGCTCTTGCTATAGGTGTAGGCCATTTACATACCTCATGAAGCTTCACTGGAAAATTCCTAGGACGTGGTAAAGAGGGTCCCAGCTATTACTGCTTACTTTTGCCATCACAGGAGTGAGCTCTTAAAGTCTAAGCTCATAGCTACTGCATCAGGGGAGAGACAGTTCTGGGAGTATTCCACCCTACTTTTATAGCAGGTGTATTATTCAATTTTGGTCAAAGCTGCACAGCTTGTTTTTATTTACATACAGCCCTTACCTGCATAGGCCTTTTTTTGGTAAAGGTGAACTATGCCTTTAACTAGTTGCCGCCTAGTGTAGCTCTCATTCTGGGACAACGTCATATGTTGCTAGGACACGGCGCGACCATGATCTCTGTAAAGAGCCGCATATGCGGCTCTTTAACCATGTGATCGGCTGTGTCCGATCACAGCTGGTCACATGTAAACACGGAGATGCTGGTAATCGGCACTCCTCACCTCGCACTGACAGAGTGTATGGCAAGGAGAGCCGATCAGCGGCATCTCCACGCAGGGGGACATCTACACGTGTAATCAGGGCACTGATTATCATTACAAAATAGCGCCAACTGTGTCACTAATCAGTGCCCACTATTGCCCACCAGTGGCAGCAATCAGTGCCCACCACTGCCCACAAGTGCCACCAATCAGTGCCACCTATCAGTGCTGCCCATCAATGCTGTCGATCAATGCCTATCAGTTTCGCCCATCAGTACAGCCTATCCTTGCCACCTATCAGTGCCCAACCAGTGCTGCCTATCAGTGCCCACCAGTGCCGCCTATTAGTGCCACCTAACAGTGCCGCCTATCAGTGCCACATATCAGTGCCCATAAGTGCGGCATATTAGTGCCTCCTCATCAGTGCCACCTAATCATTGCCCATAAGTGCCGCCTCATCAGTGCCCACCAGTTCAGCCTATCAGTACCTATCAGTGCCGCCTCATCAGCGCACATCAGTGAAGGAGAAAAATTACTAAGTTACAAAATTTACTGACAGAAAGTAAAAAAAAAAAAAACTTTTTTTCAAAATTGATGGTCTTTTTTTTTTTAAAGTAAAAAATAAAAAACCCAGCAGTGATTAAATACCACCAAAAGAAAGCTCTATTTGAAGAAAATGATAAAATATTTGTTTGGGTATAGTGTAGCATGACCGTGCAATTTTTATTCAAAGTGCGACAGTGTTGAAAGCTGAAAAATGGCTTGGGCAGGAAGGGGGTGAAAGTGCCTTGTAGGCAAGTGGTTAAAGTGGTTAGTCCCAAAACATAATTTATTGCAGCTTTCCAATCCGTAGATGTGGTGGCTGCATTCGATTTATTTTTTAGGCTTTTTCACTCTGTTTTCATCTGGTGATCTGGCCAGTAACACACCTCCTGTATTAGAGTGCCCCCATTCTAGATGAAGAGGCCCATGGACATATTTGAAGAGTAACATAGTCAGTCTGGGGGAGGAGAGTGTTTGATGCAGTAGCAGAGTAGGATACACTAACATATTGAAGCCAAACACCAGCTTGCACTGCCCTCATGTCCATCTCTAGTCATTCCTGCAGGTTGCTGATACGTGCACAAGCAGTTACAGCAAACATTGTTTTGTTTTTTTTGCTTTTGAGATAAAGGTTTTACATAAATAACTAAAAGCCAATCATTGTAATCACCCCTGTTAGTGGTAAATGGTTTGTCTCAACACTCTTACTGCTATATTTTCAAGAGAGCTTGTTCTAGTAAAAACTGCATATCATATGGTAGGTACCATGCTGCCAGCCAGCAGCAATTCCTGTACTGATCGTGCCTCCCGAAAGTCCAAGTTCAGAAGGCAGACTTTGTGAATTCTATGACACAGCAGTGCCTACCCACAGGGCATAGTGAATACTTGTCACAGAACCTAACTAAATGTATATGATTCTCAAAGTAAATTTACAAACTTTAATATTGTTCTGATTAATAGGAGTAGGCTAGAAAAAAAACACATAAAATGATAAGATTACTTTTCAGTTGAGCAAGACACTTATGTTTTTCATACTCCTTTGCATTTTGGGAAATGTCAGTGGGGGCACCACACTAAAATTTTGCACCAGATGCCATCTAATGTAAAGCAACCCTTTTCTTTCACAAAGTTGGTTGGTGAATGTAAAGGTTTACTTTAAGGTCAAATGAAAAAGTCTTCAAATAGTTCCATTAAAAAAAAAAATCAAATCTGATATGATATAGCAAAATTAACTGCAGCGATGCCATACATACTTGAAGATCCTTTACATTAGGAAAAGGAATCCCTACAGTTACAACAGCCCGGGCATTGTCATCTGAGAAGTCCAGTCCTTCACTCACTTTACCTCTGCAAACAGCAATCAGCAGTGCTCCATCTGAAACCACATACACAATTTTGCAGTTATTTAAAATACATCTAAATGAAGCTATCCAAAGAACTGGAATAGTTTCACAGCTACCCTGACAGAAGTAGTTTCACATATCATAATGCATTATGAACAACGTGGCAATACACTGTGACAAGTAAAACATATACAGGTCTATATAACTAATTAAAAATTACTGTGCTGTCCTATATATGATGTGATATAATTAGTGAAAATACAAATTGAAATAAATATAGAAAAACAGCTACGACTTCCAGCGAGATTCACACATCAATCAACAATTTCCAATATCAAATCGTGATAATTTCCATAAAGTGAATCCATGCAGTGAATTAAAGTATTTCAACCTTTCTAGAATAAAAATCTATTTAATCAAACTGCATACTATAAACAGTCCATTCTATTGATAGTAGATCTCCATTGGGAAATCAGCACACAATACACCCGAGAATAGTGATGAGAGAAAGATCTGCCTTCCACCTTCACACACACTGCCGCTTACCGACGCAAATTGATCTCTTAGTACAGGAGATCAAATGCGCTTCTCGCTTAATACCCAGCCCGGGCCTTTTAAGTATACAGCCAAGATCTCAGCGTCTTCTCAGATGTTAAACACTTTACAGGTGCGCTTTACCAAATGTTCCCCATGAAAAAATAAAAGCTTCCATAGCATAAAATCTTTGGGAAACTTTAGAGAATAAAAAGAACATTGCACTTACATTTGCACAAACAAATCCATGCAGCATAAAATACCGAGCTGGAAAGCTTTCAATTGCAGCTCGTGGTTCCGGGACTTACGGGCATCGCGGAGATGTCAGAACGTTGCTCCTCCCTACGCGTTTCATCACACCTGACATCGTCCTGGGGCACTAGGATGACGTCAAATGTACCAAATGTAAGTGCAATATTCTTTTTATTCATTAAAGTTACCCAAAGATTTTATGCTATGGAAGCTTTTATTTTTTTCATGGGGAACATTCGGTAAAGTGCACCTGTAGAGACGCTGAGATCTTGGCTGTATACTTAAAAGGCCCAGGACTGGTATTAAGCCAAAAGCGCATTTGATCTCCTGTAATAAAAGATCAATTGGAGTCGGTAAGCGGCAGTGTGTGTGTGAAGGTGGAAGGCAGATCTTTCTCTCATCACTATTCCCGGGTGTATTGTGTGCTGATTTCACAATGGAGATCTACTATTAATAGAATGGATTGATTATAGTGTGCAGTTTGATTAAATATATTTATGATTTTATTCTAGAAAGGGTGAAATATTTAAATTCACTGCACAGATTCACTTTATGGAAATTAGCGCAATTTGATATCGGAAAAGGTCTATATATAAAGCAGCGAATGTTACTTTACTCAAGCGTTCTCTGGTGGAGGATGTCCCAGGTCCATGATTATTACATGGCAATGACTGATTCTCCAACAGACAATGATCAGTGAGAGTCACATTCACAGCTTTATAAACAGACCCTATAGTGTCCCAAGCAGACAAAATTTTAAACCTTAATAGATATATCTACCTCCCGCTTTTGGAATAAATGGAGCTGTGGGACCAGTTGTTTGTATTAAAAGAAAGTGATTATATGGCAAATAAAAATAGAAATTTTGACGAATCTGTAAATTCTATCTTTGAGTATAGTAGGGGACATAGAAATCTATTCATAGACTATGGGTTATGGGTTCTACGCCACTACCTTTAGATGATTGGACACTGGAAAATGCTTCACTAGGTCCACCTCCCAGTGTATTCTTATAATATCACCCGCTCCGTTAGACTTCAGTTTTTTATTTTTAGTAAGCAATAAGGAGATCACAGAAAAAAAAGAGGTGGGGGTCTTGTACTGTACAAGATAAAGAATTTACAAGTACGTCTAAATTCCTATTATCCATATCATACAGCACGACACAGTAATTGATTAATAGATCAAGGGATGTGCCATAGCAATAAATCGAGGGGTGGGCAACAAATCAGCTAAAACAGCATCAACAGGCCCACAAAACACAAGAAAGGGCAACTGACCCGGACGGTTACCGGAAAAAGCACCTTCCAGTCGACACAAGTGAAAGAAGGGGCTTAAACAGCCACCTGTCAGACAAATGGAATGGGAAGAAAATGTGAACAAAGATCAGCCCTATATCGAAAAAGACAACCAAAGAATAGTGCAATTCCAAGGAATTCACTTTCAAAGTGAACAGAAGAAGTGTCCCAAAGGAAGGCACAGCAAATAGCCATAGCTGCAATGCCTAAGCCCATCCCCAACTAGCAGGAGGTGGGAGGGAAGAATTGAAATCCCTGAAAAGGGAAAGCAAGCAGAATTGTCTTCCAGGATAGCCAGTACCCAATATCAAAAGACAGAAGGGGGAGCCAAGAACTATTGCTGCCAGGGGTAACAGAGAGAAAGAAGTTCCATTTCTATAAGGAACAAATTAAAAGAGCAACCTTTTGATATTTGGGAAAGAAAGGGAGGACTTTCACACACAGCCTGACTACTGTATCAAATTTGACAGTGCATCAGGGGGATATGCATTTCCTAAAAGGACAAAAATTCCTAAAGTAGGATTGGAAGGTCCTTGTGTTCTTTCCAAGAAGGAAAGGAGATGAACACCCATTGTCAGTAGACTACTCCTTTGCCTCGAACCTTCAGTGTGAAAAGGCTTTTTAGCAGATCCAGTGGGCTTGGACATGGAAGTTCTCTCATGACCAGAAAGACCCACAGTAGATGGAGAGGACAAACAGATCTTATAGGAAAGGCATGTCCATTCCTTAGGGAATTGTGAAGAGCAGATAATCGCTACTATAAAAGGGTTCGTTTACACACACAGATCCACGGTCCTGCTCGGTTACCAGGCAATCGCGGGTGCCCGGCGGACATCGCGGCCGCCGGGCACGCGCACCAGGATCCAAGTGACGCGTGCGCCCCCTGGGGGACCTGGAAGGGCCGCCGTCATATGACGGCGGCCCAGGATAACAACTGCACCGTCCCGCCGTTATATGATGGTGGGCGGGCAGCAAGTGGTTAAAGGATAACGCCACAATGTTCTGTAAAATGTAATGCAATATGGCAACCTGGAGGCATTCTGTACATGTAGATGGTGTACAGAACTCCATCAGAAATATAAATTCCTGCTTGTGTAATACCTTACTTATTTTTCCAGAAGTCTGCATTTACAAGTCAGATTTTGGTATCCCCTCCCACAAAAATGCCATTTTTTGTGAGATACTGCCAAAGGGAAATCACTTCGAAACGCATGCAGACCCTACCACTTTCCTTATTAGTGATGAGCAGGTGCAGCAGCTGATAATTAAAAAAATCACCCCTCTAAAGATTTACTGCAAAGTATATTAATCACCCAGAGGGGAATGCTTTTATTTTTTCCCAACAAAAGTGGAGGTACTTTTTAAGTTCTGCATTATGAGCTTAGGATGGATTAGTGACTCCTATAGATCTTGGCTGATATTCCTTGTTTTGATGGGAAAAGAAGAGCTTCAGACTGCTGATTCAGCGCCTCTTGAAGGTCCATGAGGGGATGTTGACAGAAATGATCTGACCAATGAAGAGGTCATAAGAGTGGCTGATGTGAGGTCACAGGTTTATGACCTTACAGCTGCCCTCCCACAGATACAGTTTTCTAGAGGTATTAATATCTCTAAATGCCTACAAGTTAGTTACACGAAAAGACACAGTCACTTCCAGCGCTATGGGGTCTTCTAAAGTGAAGGGGAACAGGGACATCAGTATCCCAAGACTGGGTGGATGCTGCCTTACTCAGATGGGGTGATCTGATGGAAACTACAAAAAAAAAGACAAACTGGAAGGCGAGTACACCTAGTGCTTTACCAATGACATTTAATGAATGATAAAATCCATAAAAAGAGGGTACTCACAAAAAGCAACTCTTAATGAGCCATAAAATCACACAGAGACGTGCTGAATCATATCACAGGGTAAACTGATGCATTTCGCACCCCCTTCCTCAGAGCTAGGCTACCTAGGTGTTCGCGCCTTCCATTTTGTCTTTTTTGTACCTACAAGTTAGTGTCTGGTAACTTATAATTCTATGCTGACAATAATATACCTTTTGAATAAATACAAATGTAGTGCCTACCCCGATTTTCCGGGAGCCTGATGGTGACTACCAAAAGTAGGGAGGGCTGACATAATTCCTCAAGGTGCAGGGTACTGGGCATGGTGGGTGATAAACAAGAAAGAAAGTTGGGCACCAGTCACTTTTATGCTTAAACAAAAGAGACTTTTTTTTCTCAAACAGGTAAAATGTGGGAGAGGGGATAGGACACAGGACACCCTAAGTAACGATTAGCAAATAGGCAGACTTCTTAGACAAAAATAGGTGAGATAAGGTAGAAAGCAGTACAGGAAAAAGAGCCTTTAGGCTGAACCAGCACATCTTTTTTTGTAGGATAGGCCTCAGGATTCAGGCCCAGCAGCCAGGAGCTGTTCCACACACACATTCACCCAGGCAGCAGCCCTGGGCTGGAAGACCCAGATCACCTAACTCCTTCCGAATAGATACATTTTCTCAGAATGCATAGCAGCAAATATGATTGGCTGAGAAAGATATGTTTATCCATAACCTGAACTCACTGTAGCTCATCACTCTAATGTCAAAGGCAACAGCACCACCTACTGACAAAAGGGAGAAACCACAGCCAACAGGATTAGGACAGAAGTCATTTGACCACTAAACACTACAAATTAGCCAGGCTGGCTATCACCCAGCACAAATAAATTTACCTATAGCCCTATTTCTAGGACAAGGGTGCTACACAAATATGGGTATCGGATGGATATTTCACCTAGGAGAGAAAATGGGCCTTATCCACTTTCAGTACCAACTAGGATAGCGGTGTTTGGGCTTAAAATGTTACAGGTAACCATGTCCTTATTCTGGTAGTACTATTATTAGCTCAGAAGTTATGAAATACACTCTGGATTCTTTGGCTAACAGCCACTCAGGAATGCGTATTCGGACATTCCACCATCTGTGCTATTTATGACAAGTGATTAGTCTGAGACCAGGACAGATATATGTTAATATTCTAGTTACTGAAGCATGAACGCTTGATGGTTTCATGATGGCCATTTGAGTGAGACTAGGTTGTGGATTGTCCTAATAATTGGGTGTAGATAGGCTTACTCAAAAGATTATCTAGTTGCATGGTAGCCAGGTCCTAAAGGGTCACTGCTGCTAAAAAAGAAATGCGATGTCTGACTGTGTTTTTGAAACATGGCTGCCCTGGGCCCTCTCACATAGATTTTAGGGGTTCCCAGCCTGCATTATCATTACAGATCAGTCATCCAAGATTTAAGTTTAGGATTAGAATTCTGCACATATGCACAGATAAGCAAGTACATTCTGGGGATCTGACTCACATTACTCACAAAATCACATTTTCCATGGCGTCTACACATAATAAAACAGGGGTAACCAACCTGTGGACCAAGATGGCTATGAATGTGGCTCAACACAAAATCATAAACTGACTTAAAAATGTTGATTTATTTGGGGGGGGGGAATTTTTTGTAAAAATGTGTTTGCACAAATTTGACAGTGCCTCTTTACTGGAATTTTATAAATTTTAATCTTCCAAAAGAAAAATATCCTAACTTTTTACAATCACGCCTGCCAATCAGTTTTTGGCAGCACCTATATGCGTAAGCAACTATTTTCAAGGATGAAGCACAGGAAGGGCAAAGTCACTTCAATACCGGCCACTTTCACCCCCTTCCTGCCAAGGCCAATTTTCAGCTTTTAGCGCTGTCGCACTGTAAATGACAACTGCGCGGTCATGCAATACTGTACCCAAATTACATTTTTATAATATTTTTCACACAGATAGAGCTTTCTTTTGGTGGTATTTAATCACCACTGTGTTTATTACTTTTTGCTAAATAAATGAAAAAAGCAACCGAAAATCTAGAAAAAAATGTGTTTCTCTTTGTTTCTGTTATAAAATTTTGAAAATAATCTTTATTCACAAATTTAGGCCAAAATGTATACTGCTACATTTCTTTGGTGAAAATAACCACGCAAATCAGTGTACAATATTTAGTCTGTAGGAAAATCAGATCTCAAAATCAATCAATCCTGATGTACTGACGGTCTATCTCATTTCTTGAGGCCCAAAAATGCCAGGACAGTACAAATATCCCCCAAATGACCCCTTTTTGGAAAGGAGACAGTCCAAGGTATTTACTAAGAGGCATGGCGAGTTTTTTGAAGTTGTCATTTTTTGTCACACTTTTTTGGAAAATTAAGTAAAAAAAAAAAATTGTTTTACATACTGTCACCTGTGCAGTGCAGCGTCATCATTTAACTGGTGTGGCGGTGATCTGGGACAGTGACTGGTGACAGTATGTTTAAATACTATTAATATTTAAATATTTTTTTATTAGATTTTTTTTCTTTCTTTACATACTGTGAGAGCAATAGAGTGTTACCATAGTAACCCAGTACTACTCTGGGGAGGTGATTTTTCTTTTTGGCCCTAACTGTACCATGTGATCACTGTGACCAATCACAGAGATTGACACAATAGTACACAATGAATGGCATGAGTGGAAGCCATCCATTGCGTACAATTGTCATGTGATCTGCTTTGATTGGTCACAGCAACCACATGGTACCGGCAGTGGCCCGGTACACTGATCTGTCATCTGCTGTGTCAGAAAAACCAAAACGTTTTATTACTCAGATAGGTGCATTATCTATATGAGTGATCATTAACTTGTGATCTGCCTGAATTTTTCTGATCATCAGCTATCCTTATTGTTAATGTCTTTGTGTGGCCCAAGACAATTCCTGTTCTTCCAATCTGGCCCAGGAAGGTCAAAAGGTTGGACACCCCTGTAATAGAATGACCAAGGGCAAAAGCTGCAATCTTGAAAAAATTCTCCAGCCCAGTTTGCCATAGTTTGGGCAAAGGACAAAGTGGCTAGAGCCAGCTGTAGGACAGGGCATGCCAAAGCAAGGGAGGACTTCAATCTTTAAAGGGGGGGGGAGGGTAGACAGACCACCTCTGGTGAAAGTCTACTTCTATAGGATACAAGGCATCAAAGTTGTCAGAAAGGGTGAATAACCTCTCCAAGCTTGGCCAATCATTGTATAAGGTGCAAGCAGAGTTTCAATGTCTATCTTTGAGGCATTTGGAAAGAGGTGGGACAGCAAACTATCAGCTTGAGTTACCAGCAAAAATTGGCATCTGTAATGCCCCGTACACACGGTCGGACTTTGTTCGGACATTCCGACAACAAAATCCTAGGATTTTTTCCGACAGATGTTGGCTCAAACTTGTCTTGCATACACACGGTCACACAAAGTTGTCGGAAAATCCGATCGTTCTGAACGCGGTGACGTAAAACACGTACGTCGGGACTATAAACGGGGCAGTGGCCAATAACTTTCATCTCTTTATTTATTCTGAGCATGCGTGGCACTTTGTCCGTCGGATTTGTGTACACACGATCGGAATTTCCGACAACGATTTTGTTGTCGGAAAATTTTATCTCCTGCTCTCCAACTTTGTGTGTCGGAAAATCCGATAGAAAATGTCCGATGGAGCCCACACACGGTCGGAATTTACGACAACGCGCTCCGATCGGACATTTTCCATCGGAAAATCCGACCGTGTGTACGGGGCATTAGTGTGCAGCGTATTACAAGCACTACGACACTAGCCAGGGGAGAACTTATGGCAGTGAGATGAAGACTGACAAATTGAAATAAGTGAACCCTATAATAATGTTACCTATAAGGCTGAATAATGACACAATAAAAGATAGCGAACGACACTAAGATTGAAGATTCCCCTTCCCCTCAATAACCTGTGTCTTGTCCTGTGTTTAAAAATTATGGACGAACACTGCAACCCATCCTCTCTTAACAAACTTTGCAATAAAAGATGGAGATTTTTAGTTCAAATACATTGCAATACATGTTTAAGCTGGCCAACTGCACCAAAGTAATCCCTCAGTCCTATTCTGCTTTGCAAAATGCAAATGCTACATTGGATACAGTGTCAATATGGGGCAGATAGACACAAGTTGTAGGAGAGCTACAAGTCCCAGGTCTGGTCACTGATCTGCAACATACAAAAGAGGATACCATCCAAGTAGGTCATATAGTTTGCCACCATCCCTGGTATCAGGAAAAAAGGAAAACCCCTCAAAAGATTGGTGGGACTTTAAAGGCAACAGAGTCATAAAAAACAATTTTATTGGTACAAATATACAAAAAAATGCAAAAGTATAGTAATGTTCACATTTTACAAAAGAAAATAAAAAATTATGAATATACTGGTGTGAGTTTTGAATGATTATTCGAGCAGTCTTCCACCTGGGCCTACTCGTTTCGGGACTGAATAGAAAGTCCCTTCATCAAGGGCAATTTGTAGGAAGAATCACACTGCATAACAGAGTATAAATTGAAATAAATAGGAATCATATGCATTCCACAAATTGCTTGTATCCTAGACCATTCAGCCCAGTTAAACATCAAAAATTACAACATACCCAAGCATGTTCAATGAAAGAAACTCACTGCCAATTCCCGGAGGCGAATCTGTCGTATACGCCCCGAAAAGCCAGGGAGACTAGGGCGTATGGCTAGCCCCTCCTTATCCACACTGGTCCCCCCCGTAAGACGCCAAAGAAAGGCGAAGCTCAAAAGGGGAGGGTTCATACTATCTTGGATGAAACACAAACTAGATGGAACCCAATGGGGTATCTAAAAGAGGGGGAAAGAAACAGGGTGGACTAGTATCTATAAGCATGCAAAGTAAAAGATAAAAGTGTAATAAAAGCTGACATATCAGAATAATAGCATGGGCACAGAGCCATCTATCCGCCATGTGGATCTGTGTACAAACAGGGAATGAAAATAAATAAGTATATATGGCTTACCCCAATAATAGCACAGAGTGCTATTCTCAAAATTGACAAGGAGGGATGAAGCAAGAGCCAGAGCGTCCAAGGGGGAAAGGAGGAATACCCCTATGCAAATGAGTAGCTCCAATAGTTCATAGTAAGTAAATGAAGACAGGGTCTGCAAGTTGTAACAGGGAGAGATAGTCATAACAGGCAATAGAAATTGCCCTCAACATATAGCAAATCATGCCTTCAGCAAATTGCAGTTCCATAAAAAGAGGGGGAGTAAAGAGAGAAATGACCATACGAGAACCGGAGACGTATCTCAATGCGCTTTTAGGAACTCATGCTCATCAGACCGAATGATGCCGCTGCTGAGCAGGACAGTGTCACTGTCTCTCAGTCCAAAGCGGCTTGATATAGGATACAGGGAGAAGTAATCAGGTGTGGCGTTGATCGGCGTGCCGGTCCCGCACGTCATTATGTCGGAGGAGGAAGGGAAGGGGAGCCATGACGACAGCGGGGAAATGTGTTGATCACAGCGTCTTCATGGTGTAGTAAAATCAAAATAAACATCCAAGACTCCTCCCCGGCATGCGTGGGAGGAGGCGTGTACACGACCTAAGTATCCCAGCAACAACAGAAGGGGAAACAAAAAGCAAAAAAAGCGGAGGAATGTGAAGAAATAACTCCATACATGGGATGGAGAAAGAAAAAAAAACAAAAAACAGGAAAATGCATAGGGATATCTGGCTATAACAAAGAACGGGGGAAGATGTGAATACAAACCCACGGTCGGTGAAAGCGTCTGGGGCGGAGGGTAAACTAAAAGGGGTCACCCTATGCTGTACCAATCCAAATTGCCCACAGGTGGCAACGCCAAGGCATCAAAGGCAAAAGGGGGACCCTGAGCTGTCGCTGCACGGCACCCCTCGCAGCCGGAGCTGCGAGAGGGGTCATGCAACCACCGCCCACGACACATAAAGACGACCAGGTCAATAGGGGGGTCGCGCCGCTGAATGAGCTGCCCAGCACCCACCGTACGATCCGGATGCCGACCGGAGGCCCCCCAACAGGATCATAGATCCCGGTAGGCCCCATGTGCCGGGCGGGACAAAGAGGGGTCAGTAGGTACAAAACCCACCATATGCGGGAATGGCAGAGAGCTTCAGTGCATGATAGAATGGTTGCATGTATAGGGCTACAAAAAGCGGATGTATATACATGGTTGGGTGACCTAATATAAACACAACAAACACATCCTGAGAGGACAATACAAAAATCAACTATACACTGAGCATCAAAAACAAATAATGATAAAAACCATCAAAAAGAAGGAAAAGTGTTGGATTAATAAAGATCCAAAATCACGGAGCCTATAAATCCCTTTCACATACCCCGGAGGAGAATCCCTCCAAAAAGGGTCTGTAACTCAACTGTTCATTTAGTCCGGGGGGTGAGGTGGCAGCAAGGTCCATAATCCAGCGAGCCTCCTGCTGTAAAAGGGTCTTGTTCCAGTCCCCACCCCTCGGGCTAGGATGGACTCTATCCAAGATCAAAAAATAGATGTTGGGAAAAATTCTGTGGTGCTCATTGGCCACATGCCTTCCCAACGGGAGGTCAGGATTAGCTTTCCTCATGGCAGTAATGTGCCGCAAGGCTCGCAGAGAAAATTTTAAAATTGTCGGCATTGGCACATTAAAAGGTATACGACACCTTCAGTCTTACAGTTTGAGAAATGACATGGTCTATAGGGTCGACCATTTGGGAGAATCACATTCTGTCTGGTATTCATGAATCTACATATTGGACATCCACCACAAGTGAAGGTCCCGAACCTCTTACATGGGTCACTGCGAAACTCCCCGACAAATTTGCTGTGGACTAAATGGTCCCGCAGCAAATTAGTGCGTCGATAGGTGATCGCAGGGCGTTCGGATAGGTGTGGACGTAGGGTGGAGTCGGAATAAAGCAGGTGCCAATGTCTATTAAAGATTGATTTAACGGATTCATGTTGGTTACTAAACCTCATGATCATCCTGGTCGTAGAGCCCTCATCTGTTTTCCTTCGATGACTAAATAACAGTTCACGTCTAATTCGTCTGTTCGCTCGTCTGTATGCTTTTTTTAGAAGGGATGGGAATAACCCCTCAAGAGAAGCCTATCTCTTAGGGCGGCTGCTTCAGTCAAGTATGATTCCTGATCCGAACAGTTCCGCCTCAGCCTCAAATATTGGCTGTAGGGAAATGCGCGGAGCAGTGGTTGAGGGTGAGAGCTAGAGGCATGTAATATGGTATTGCCCGCGGTAGGCTTCTGAAAGAGGCCACTTGAGAGGGTACCATCTGAGTTCTTGCTAATAATAGTATCCAGGAAGGTGACACTATTTTGGCTGTGAGTGACAGTAAAATTTAAATTAAAAGTATTACATTGCATAAAATTGATGCATTCATCCAGTTCCTTTTCTGATCCCTCCCACAGCACCAAAATGTCGTCTATATAACGGTACCAAGCCGCTACATGTCGGGTGTGGGATTTAAAGGACTCATCAGAGAGGAACGACTGCTCCCATTCCCCCAGGTACAGGTTGGCGTAGGACGGGGCACAAGAGGTCCTCATCGCGACACCCTGTACCTAGAGGAAATGGGAGCCATCGAAAGAAAAAATGTTGTGGTGGAGAATGAATTCCAGGGCCATAATGATGAATTTGCATAATTTCTTATCATCTCTGTGTGTTTGAGTGATAATATGCCTGATCACGGCCAGCCCAAGATGGTGGGGGATGGAGCTGTATAGCGCCTCGATGTCAATAGCCACCAGCAAGGACTGCCGTGAAACATGCAAGCCTTCTAGAGATTGTAAGAGATGGATAGTGTCACGAATGTATGAAGGCAAGTTCTCAACAAAAGGTTCTGATCTATAATTCCTTGTGAGAATGCGCCATCCACCAAGGCATAGAATTAGATCTCGAATTTTGCAATGCTAGCCTTGGGGATGGGTATGTACCAATCACGATTTGCCAAAACTTTGTGGCACATGGTTCTATATTGCTCATTTGAGATGATGACAATATTGCCCCCCTTGTCGGAGGGCTTGATGGTAAGGGAATGACATTTTTTTAAGTTAAGAGCAAGTAATTCAGAAGGGGACAAATTGCCAACCTTTTTATGTATTTTTAGTTTCTTGATTTCCGATGTCACAGCAGCGGCGAAGGATGTCAAGTTGGAATTGGAACTGGGGGGGGGGGGAAATTTGTCAGATTTATTCTTCAACTTTTTAGTGCAGGAAAGGGTGGTTGTCACTATAGATTTATCATGAAGGAAGGAGTCTAAATCGATAGAGTCGATAAGGTCAGGTGAATCCTGTTCCTCTAATAGAGACAACAGGACATCCAGATCCTTATAATATTGGGCATCAGACGTTTCAGGTTTCTCTTTGTTTTTGGAGTACATGCTTTTCAGCAATAACTTCCGGGCGAAAAGGTTCAGGTCTTTAATGGCCTCGAAGACGTCAAGGTTCGAGTTAGGGCAAAAACTTAACCCCTTGGACAAAAAGGTCCTCTCTTCATCTGACAACCTATAGCTGGATAGGAAGGTCAAAAGGTTGGACACCCCTGTAATAGAATAACCAAGGGCAAAAGCTGCAATCTTGAAAAAATTCTCCAGCCCAGTTTGCCATAGTCTTGGCAAAGGACAAAGTGGCTAGAGCCAGCTGTAGGACAGGGCATGCCAAAGCAAGGGACGACTTCAATCTTTAAAGGGGGGGGGAGGGTAGACAGACCACCTCTGGTGAAAGTCTACTTCCATAGGATACAAGGCATCAAAGTTGTCAGAAAGGGTGAATAACCTCTCCAAGCTTGGCCAATCATTGTATAAGGTGCAAGCAGAGTTTCAATGTCTATCTTTGAGGCATTTGGAAAGAGGTTGGACAGCAAACTATCAGCTTGAGTTGCCAGCAAAAATTGGCATCTGTAAGTGTGCAGCGTATTACAAGCACTACGACACTAGCCAGAGGAGAACTTATGGCAGTGAGATGAAGACTGACAAATTGAAAAAAGTGAACCCTATAATAATGTTACCTATAAGGCTGAATAATGACACAATAAAAGTTAGCGAACGACACTAAGATTGAAGATTCCCCTTCCCCTCAATAACCTGTGTCTTGTCCTGTGTTTAAAAATTATGGACGAACACTGCAACCCATCCTCTCTAACAAACTTTGCAATAAAAGATGGAGATTTTTAGTTCAAATACATTGCAATACATGTTTAAGCTGGCCAACTGCACAAAAGTAATCCCTCAGTCCTATTCTGCTTTGCAAAATGCAAATGCTACATTGGATACAGTGTCAATATGGGGCAGATAGACACAAGTTGTAGGAGAGCTACAAGTCCCAGGTCTGGTCACCGATCTGCAATACAATAAAAGAAATATATATTGTTGCTCAAATTCCAATAGCTTCTACATGTACAGTGGATATAAACAGTTTACACCCCTATTAAAATGTCGGGTTTCTGTGATGTAAAAAAATGAGACAAAGTTAAATAATTTCAGAACTTATTCCACCTTTAATGTGACCTATAAACTGTACAACTGAATTGAAAAACAAACTGAAATCTTTTAGGGGCGAAGTAAAACTAAAAATCTAAAATAATGTGGTTGCATAAGTGTGCACACCCTCTTATAACTGGGAATGTAGCTTCAGAATTAGGCAATCACATTTAAACGCATGTTAAATAGGAGTCAGTGCACACCTGCCATAATTTAAAGTGCCTCTAATTAACCCCAAATAAAGTTCAGCTGTTCTAGTAGGTCTTTCCTGTAATTTTCTTAGTCGCAAATTACAGCAAAAGCCATGGTCCCCAGAGAGCTTCTAAAGCATCAGGGGGATCTCATTGTTAAAAGGTATCAGTCAGGAGAAGGGTACAAAAGGGTTTCCAGGGCATTAGATATACCATGGAACACAGTGAAGACAGTCATCATCAAGTGGAGAAAATATAGCACAAAAGTGACATTACCAAGAACTGGACGTCCCTCCAAAATTGATGAAAAGAGAGAAGAAAACTGGTCAGGGAGGCTGCCAAGAGGCCAACAGCAACATTATAGGAAGTCCCAGGAATATCTGGCAAGTACTGGCTGTGTGGTACATGTGACAACAATCTCCCATATTCTTCATATGTCTGGGCTATTGGGTATAGAGTGGCAAAACCGAAGCGTTTTCTTGCGAAGAAAAACATCCAAGCTCGGCTAAATTTTGCAGAAACACATCTGACGTGTCCCAAAAGCATGTGGGAAAATGCGTTCTGGTCTGGTGAAACCAAGGTAGAACTTTTTGGCCATAACTCCAAATGATATGTTTGGTGCAAAAACAACACTGCACATCACCAAAAGAACACCATACCCACAGTGAAGCATGGTGGTGGCAGCATCATGCTTTGGGGTTGTTTTTCTTCATCTGGAACAGGGTCCTTCGTCAAAGTAGAGACACTTATGAACAGTTCCAAATACCAGTCAATACTGGCAGAAAAACCTTCAGGCTTCTGCTAGAAAGCTGAACATGAAGAGGAACTTCATCTTTCAGCTTGACAACGACCCAAAACATACATCCAAATCCACAAAGGAATGGCTTCACCAGAAGAAGATTAAAGTTTTGGAATGGCCCAGCCAGAGCCCAGACCTGACTGGGCCATTCCCTCGACCAAAAAGAGTTCAGTCTGTTGTTCAACTGAGTTGTACTGTTTATAGGTCACATTAAAAGGTGGAAAAAAGTTCTGAAATAATTTATCTTTGTCTCATTTTTTTACATCACAGAAACTTGACATTTTAACAGGGGTGTGTAGACTATTTATATCATTGTATATAATCTAGCAGGTGCTAAAGGGGTATGACCACACGTTAACACAAAAAATTTGGATTGAACCCTCTGCACACTGCAATGCTCACCTCTAGCAAACTTTGCAATAAAAACATAAAAGCTTAACCTGTATGAAGTTAATAAATAATAAATATTTGTGAATTTTAAATTGTGCCTTTTTGCAAAATAGTGAAAATCGAATGTACCCAAAATTTTCTCTAAAAATCTGGAGGTTTTCATTTTTCATTTACAGCTTCAGAATTTAAAAAGACCCCTCAAACTAGACATTTTCTAAAAGCACATGGTCAGTAGAATAAAAAAAAAGTGCTACTGACTTTTTGGGCCCCACAATAATTCCGCAAATGTTCATCATATCGCTTTTTTCACAAAAAATACACTAAAATCAATAATATTGCACATAAACACAACGTAACTTACAAAATTCCTGCTAAATTAGTACTAAAGCCTCGTTCACACGTGGCATACTAAAGTGTACGCCCATGGGGGGCCATGTTTACCCACACAGGGATGCACAGGTGTTCTGTGTATCCCCGTACAGGCAGTCCCATTTATGTCAATTGGGATGCAATGGCTGCACAGGCATAGCTGCCTCTTCCAAATCTTACATCCGTGTGGGTACATGACCCTGAACGCAGACAGTGTGAGCTCAGGGACATCCATGCGGACCTACATGGATGTAGGTCTACTCTGTTCGTGCAGAACACCCGTGCATCCCTGTAAAGGTACGCTGTTTATGCCCTGTGTGAACAAGGCATTAGACCCCTTTTACACAAGCACACCGATCGGGTCTGTATCCGTTTTTCAGGCG
Source organism: Lithobates clamitans (assembly GCA_037952925.1). Classification (NCBI taxonomy): domain Eukaryota; kingdom Metazoa; phylum Chordata; class Amphibia; order Anura; family Ranidae; genus Lithobates; species Lithobates clamitans. Next base: position 3,540,455 of record JBBGZY010000240.1, on the reverse strand, counting down.
GGCCCAATCGGACAACCCATTGTTCTCTATGGAGAGACTGATATAAATGGACATGTGTCCGTTTACACACGCCTGCGTCTGATCCAGTCTGCTAAAAACAGACAGATGGGGATTCCATTCCCCATCCATCTATCAGATCGGATCATTACGTTGCAAACAGATGCATCTGGCTGGCCGTCATGCTGACGTGACGCGTCAGAGGGAGGGGAGGGGCCTGATGGCAGTGCTGGTGTGAGGGGACGGGGGCGGACTGGAAGGACCAGGCTGTTCGAATGTAGTGCGGGGTGAGAGCCCGCTGTGATTCTGACAAAGGAAACCCTGGGAAGCCCCACCACGGCACCGACACGTCTGAGGGAGGGAAGCTGGGGTTTTCCGGCGATAGGCGGGAGCAATCAGGAGCAGATTAGCAGAGCTTAAAAGCTCACGTGTGTGGAGCGAGGACGCCAGCGCTCCATGCCCTATCCTGCGTGCAGCAACCCCCCCAACAGTGTGATGTGGAGGAAGAGGCTCGTTGTTCCCTAGCCCAACATTTGTTGCTCTCCCCCGAGTGAACCCCCCACCCCCCGCAGCACTTCGCATATCCCGGCAAACTCTGAGCGCATACAGGCTTGAGAGTGGACACGAGCACGGAAGCTAAACACTATAACAGCAAAGCATAACAGGGGATAGGAACGTTCCTGGCGCTCGGAAAAACAACAGCTTGGCTTGGTCCACCTCAGAGGACTAGCACCTGACACAGTCCAGCACGGGACGGTACGGTGGTAGAAGGAACCGCTTCCAGGTATGAAAACTAATTCTTACTACTGAAGAACTGCAGTGTTTTGCATCTTTAAAAGGATTTAAAGAGACTTGTTTAAGTAAATCAGCCTTTTGATTACATGGTATCATATGCGCTTTTACCAGCACTTATCCACCTATATGGTTCTATCTTTTTGGTGCTGAGCGATTCGTGCGAAAGTATGCCTATTCACATAGGGATGGACTTATAGGTGGATATATCAATAAACACGCTATATGTGAATATAGCGCTAATCCAGCTTTGAGTCAGCAGGCCTGTCATGGTTATGCAATAGAGTTTGTCGATCAGCATACCTGTCTCCATGTGCTCATCTCTAGAGACCAGCTGACCCTCACCTGATTGCCTTTGTAACCTCTCCTCTAAGCATGGCCCCACCCCAGGCCCTATCAGGGAACCCTATATTAACCTGTGCACTGCAAGCCAGCAGTGCTGATCAACCATTGTGTGTTAGCCTCTGTGTGTACTTGCTGTGTTTCCTACATCCGATTCCTGTTACCGACTTTGGCCTGTTCTTCACTATTCCTGTCTGCTCGCGACCCTGACCTTTGGCGTGTTCCCGACCATCCCTGTTTGCCTGTGACCCTGAAACTTGACGTGTACTCTGTTGTCCTTGTCTGCTTGTGGCCCTGACCTTGGTTTGTCCCTTACTTTCCTTGTTGTTCCAGCCTGCTGCCTCCTTCCTCTTCTCCTGTAGTCTACCGTGAGTGTGAGCTGTGAGACCCTAGGGGGCCGCGACCTGGAGCCAAACTGCAGCGCAGTCCATCCTTACCATTAAAAGGCTCTGGTGAACACCTGCTGGCTCTTAGACTCTGCGCCCTGGGGAATCTATGCTCTAGCTCCCAGTGGGATCTGTGTCTGTGATCCAGTAGACCTGCTTCCTGAAACCTCCCAGGGTTCAATCCGCAGCAGTCAGCCGTAGAGTCCACTACCTTGCGGTGCACTCCTGATCCCAACGGTGTGCATCTGTCACCCAGCCTCTAGGTGACCTGATAAGGCCCCTGAGGCAACGAACACAGCAATAAGTGGTGGATGGTACACTGAAGGTCTCGGAGGCCAGTTCGTATCTATGCAATTGACTAAATATTTCACACTTTAAATAAAGCAGAAAGGGAGTAATTAAGGTGGTAATATGAGAGGTCGATCGCAGAAAATAGCAGAACCTAAGACCCCAAGAGAGAGCTTAAACACCAGTACAATCCAGAAATACCTCAAAGACGTGATTTTAAAAAGCCCCGGACCAGATAAGAAACAAACAGGAACAAAAGATAAAAAGAAAGACCCGCCAAAACAAAAGGGGGGACAGAGGGAGAGGCCCAGGGAGGATCCGTAGCAGGAAAGAGAGCCTGATTTCAGAGACATGGAGGAGCAAAGAAACATTGCATTAATTCCAACGAAGACAGAAATGTTGGAAATGTTCTCCAAACTAGAAAACTCAGAGATAAAATCAGAGATACTGAATGTGCGGATAGACATGGGTCACTTGCTACGCAGAGTAGAGGAGGCAGAGGAAGTATCAGGAACCCAGGCCAAAGAAATCATAGAATTAAAAACGCAAATGAGGAAAATGCAGAGCGACTTCCAAATTCTGACATATAAACTGGAAGAGCAAGAAAATCAAAGTCGCCGCCAAACCTGCGGATTAGATCTCTACCTGAACAACAAAGTGAGAACTTGGTGATTAAAATGCAAAAAATCTTTAACCCCATCCTGGGCAGATGGGAAGATGAGGCCCTAAAGATAGATAGGGTACACAGGATTAGAAAACCCCCAAACCTGAGACAGGATATTCCCAGAGATGTAATAATTAAATTTCATTCATATGAAGTCAAAGAAAAGATCTGGAATTGTCTGCGGGGAGCCCCCCCAGTCCGATTCGAGAGCAAGGAATTACAGATTTTCCCCGATCTATCAGCAGGAACCCTAGCTCGGAGAAGGCAGCTTAGACCTCTGCTGGACCAATTGAGAAAGTCCAATATAAAGTACAGCTGGGGGTTTCCAACATCCCTAGTAGTAATGAAAGAGGGAAGATCGTATAGGATGAGGTTCCTGGAAGATCTCCAAGATCTCTGCGAAAATTTGGGCATTCTCGTCCCGGATATTCCGCGTTAAGTTACAAGTTTTCTGGGGACTCTCGAGAGGACAATGAGGACATTGAGAGGAGGGGGGGTGTGGGTGTTTTTTTTTTTCCTCTCAGTGTGGACTTTTATAAGGTGTACGATGTCTCAATTTGAGAATGTCTGGATTAGAGGTGGTGGTGGGGGGGTTAAAGTAACATGGATAAAATGTGGCTCTGTGAAGGGGGCTAGCGGGGGTGGGTATAGCCTAGGTTGGTCCCCCTGTCTCCATTCCCACCCCGCCCACTTTTCTGTGGGGGAGCGGGGGCACTGGTGGCCGCTGCCGGAGTTTCACCCTTGTTGAAGAAGCAAGCAGTATGGGACCAGTTTTGTCTCCTGCCTGCAGGCTTAGGGCCAGATTGTGGCCGGGGAGGGCGAGAGGGGAGTGGGGGGGGGTGGAGGGCTATATCCTGCAGGGGTGGTTACAAATTTTCAATTGAAAGCAGATGAGGTTGGGTGGATGAAAACTCTCTAACAATATTAAAATATATGACAGACCTAAATTTCCTATCGTACAATGTTAAGGGGCTGAACTCGCCGGTTAAAAGACATAAAATATTAAAGGAACTCCAACAGTACCGAGCTGATGTGGTATTCCTTCAGGAGACCCATCTGGCTCTGGATACCAATATTAAATTATATTCTTCAGCATTGCCCATCTGGTTTTACAGTGATACACCCATAAGGAGATCTAAGGGGGTAGCAATTGGGTTCTCAAGAACATCTAAGTTCTCTCTGTTTGACAGAATGACGGATCCTGAGGGTCGCTATCTATTCCTGAAGGGCAATCTGGGGAACAAAACCTTTACCCTAGCAAACGTCTATTGCCCGAATAAAAACCCGACTGTTTTTTTAAAACAGGTATTAGATAAATTAATGGAGTTCAAGACGGGGGAGGTGGTCCTGGCGGGGGCCTTTAATTTCTGCCTCCATCCCATCTTAGTACATCCCGGGTACAGGGGACAAGTAAGGTACAGTTAAAAACAATCAGGCGCCGGCTGCACCAATGTCATATCATGGACGTTTGGAGAGTGCAGCATGCAAAAGTAAATGATTACACCTTCTTCTCCCCTGTACACAGGACGTACTCAAGAGTGGACTATATTTTGACGGATCATAGTTTGCTGGACTTTGTCAAGGAAACCAGAATAGAAATAACTACGATATCCAACCATTCTCCGATTTCCATGACGATCAGGCTACCTGAGTTCCAAAGGCAGCCATTCTCTTGGAAGTTGAATGAAAATCTACTTAAAGACAAAAAAGTGTCAGATCAGGTACAGAAAGAAATAGAATTCTTTTTTAAGGTAAATGACACAGGGGAAATTGCCTCCCCTACCATTTGGAAGGCACACAAAGCGTATATTAGGGGGGTCCTTATCTCCATAGGGGCTGGGGTAAAAAAAAAGAGAAAAGAGAAAAGGGAAAAGCTTATTGATGAAATTCATTCATTAGAACAAAAAAAAAAAAAAACATAAGGGAAAACATCAGGAAAACTTCCATCAGCTTGTCATCAAAAGGGAGGAGCTAAGGGACAGTATGGAACAGGACACGAGAAGGGCCCTAAATAAAAATAGATATTTATGGGGAAACAAGTCAAGTAAACACCTCGCGAGGTTATTGAAAAAAAAAAGAGACTTGAATTTCATTGAGAAAATACAAAATAAAAAAGGCGAGGTAGTCTCTACTACTAAAGGGATAGCGGAAGAATTCAGGAAGTACTATGAAGCCCTGTACACTGTTGACAAAAGGGAGTGCCAGCCCAAATAGTAAATAGGAAGGTGGAAGAATTTTTGAATGGGGCAGGGACGGTAGGGCTGACGAGGAGGATAGGGCTGTCTTGGACAGACCTATAACTGAAGAAGAAATTTATGCCGCTTTGAAGGATTCGCCAAAAGGAAAAAGCCCGGGCCCAGATGGGTTCACTACTTTTTACCTTAAACAATATAAACATACATTGGTGCCGAAGCTCTGCCATTATTGGAATGACCTGGGAACCAATTGTATAATGGGGGGGACGCCCTGTCTGCAACTATTACCTTGATTCTAAAAGAAGGAAAAAGCAACATGCTGTGCTCTAGTTACAGACCCATTGCCCTGTTAAATGCGGACACCAAGCTATACGCCAAGGTACTGGCGGGTAGATTGAAGGAAAAAATGACTACCCTGGTTCACCCAGACCAGGTGGGTTTTGTATCACGAAGAGAAGGTAGGGACAATGGAGTGCGTTCATTGCTTTTTCTAGAGTATATTAAATCCAGGGGGCCCCCAGCTCTATTCCTGTCAATGGACGCCGAAAAAGCGTTCCACAGGGTAGACTGGGGGCTCATGATAAAAACGTTGGAAATAATGGGTGTTGGCCCTAGAATTATTGCGTGGGTAAAAATACTATACAATCACCCCCCGGGAACTGTGAAAGTAAATGGGATCCTTTCTAGACCCTTTAAAATGGAGAATGGGACCAGGCAGGGGTGTCCTCTGTCTCCCCTCCTGTTTATACTGACTTTGGAACCGCTGCTGGCCTTTATTCGTAAAAGTCCAGATTATAGTGGGGTAAAAATAGGAGCGGAGGAACATAAACTCACGGCGTTTGCTGATGATGTCCTTTTTTACATAACCAACCCTAAGATTACAATCCCGAATTTGCTGCAGATGTTAAAAGAAACAGAACAAAAAGAAAAAAACAAGGAGGACTAGCTCTTCCGGATTTCAACAAATATTATGTATCAGTAGTTCTTTCACGGGTTATGGAATGGTCAAAGGAAGTATCAGATAAGAGATGGGTAAATATCGAACACAGTATGAGCAGCACACACTTAGGTCACATTATATGGAATCCTCCAAAATATAGATTACTTAGCACTAGAACAGCGGTTCTAACACTAAAAACACTTTTAAATTTTGGGATCAGACTCACACACTAAATAAATGGTGTTATAACTCTCCCCTGATTTATTTGAAGGATAATACATTTTTTGAACCAGGGAGGAGGGAGGTGGGAGGGAATTGGATAAAGAATGGGAACACTCAAGTAAAAGACATAATTAGAGAAAGGAAAATCTGCACATATCTTGATTTGAAATCTGAAACAGATCTCATGGTGACTGATTCATGGAGGTACATCCAGTTGTCGCTTTTTGTTGAAAAACTTCCGAAACCAATTAGAGGTGAAGAAGAGTACAGGCCGCTTGAGCTGCTCTGCAAGAGAGAAAAATCAAGAAACACTATTTCTCAACTCTATAGAATTTTAATGACCGGGGAGGAACTGGATGTACCTCCTTATATCAAGAAATGGGAAAGGGAGTTAGGGTCACAGTGCAGCGAATTCACGTTAGGTAAAATTTTGAAAATGATTTACGGTTCTGCAGTTGATAGTAAGATGATAGAAACACATTTTAAATGTTTAGCAAGGTGGTACGTCACACCAGACAAAACTGGCAAAATCCAACCGGATAAATCTGAGAAATGCTGGAGAGGGTGTGCAAATATTGGAACAATGGCTCATATATGGTGGGAGTGCTCAATCATTAAAGCATACTGGAAGAAAATTATACAACTAATAAAGAAAATTACCAATAAAACTATATCGGACGACCCTTGGACATGTCTGTTCCATGGGACAGAAGAGCCATTTAAGCAGTACCAAACATCTATTGTTCCTATACTACTGGATGCTGCTAAGAGTCAGATTCCAAAGAAGTGGTTGGAACCTGAGAGCCCTAAAACTCGGGAGTGGCTCATTTGTGTAAATGAAATTTATAATATCGAGTGTCAGGATGGACTTGCATTGGAACCAGATGAGGGGGCTGTACAACAAGACAAATGGGCAGGATGGCGAAGGTTTAAGAGTTCATGGAGTTATGTAGAGGAGATTACTGGTTAAATCTTAATGAGTTTTAATTTAGGATATTAAGGAAGGAGATTTGTTTTCTTGTATGTACATAAGAAACACCTGCGAGAAGGGGAGGGGAGTGCTGATGGGGGGGGGTTTATTAATTAAAGTGGGATTTTGTAGAAGTACTTAGATAACTGTATTCTCTATGCATGGTTTAAGTCTTTGTATTTGTAAAACATAAAGAATTTAAAAAAAAAAAGATCGGATCGAATGGCATCCAATGGAAATGCACAGGCAGTCTATTTCCATCCGACTGTCCCATAGAGAGTAAGTAGCAAGCTGTGTCCGTGTCCGCTCTGCATCAGTGGAGAGGATGCGGACCTGTCATCTGCCTGCTCAGCAGGGATCAACAAACAGATCCCCCACTGAGCAGGCGAGTCTGCTTTTTCAGAGTCCGCTCCATGTGAAAGGGGTCTTACCAGGAGTGGCCGGTTCATTAGGGGTGCAGGGGAGCCGGACTCATATGTTTGTATGAGTTTTTTTTTTTTTTTCAAGGAACATGATAAGAGCCTGAGGCTCTTATTGGCTTGAAAAAGGTTGGGTTCGGGCACATAGCATTGCACCCCGAACCCACCCACTTGTGAGTTGTGACAATAGCGAATTAATTTTCACTGTCGTCTTCCAGCTTCTCCTTCCTGGCCAATCAGGATGGATCGGGTTGGCTGGGAGTAAAAGCTGAGGTATCCGTGGAGGGAAGAATGCGGGGGGGGGATGGGGGAACCGTCACCGTGGAGGGGTGAGTGCGGGCAGACCTGGGGGGGGGTCTTACTATGTTTGTGTTTTTTTATAGTCATTAATTATTTTTTTTTGGCGGGGGGGGGGGTCTTTGGTAAAATATTAGAGGTCTAAGCAGACTCCCATATCTCTTTTTTTGAGACAGAGAAAGGAACTGAAGATAGTCCTTTTCACTGTATCACTTTACTTAAATGAGTGAGAATTTGTATAGAGATTCCATTCATTCAGAAAATGAAGTCTAATACAGTTTAACACTCGCGGTTACAATATATCAGCTGTCACTGGGCACATAGCAGTGATCAGAAGTGATCGCTGCATGTGCCCTCTCTTCTACTGGGGGATCTTAGTAAACACGTTTACTAAAGCCCCCCGAGCCCCAACTTCACCCCCAGCTGCACCGCTCCCCCCCCCCTGCGATCCCCAGCCTGACAGATCATGGAGATCTGCGCAGGGAGAAGATGCAGGCAGAGGGAAGTGAAGGAGGGATGCCACTCTGAACGGCCATGGATTGGGAGCATTTGGGGGGTGATCTAACTGGCGGGGGACACATCTGGACCCCCCAAGGAGCACCTGAACCTGGCAGGGGTGGAAGAGGAGGGATGCTGGCTAATGATGGTGGCTGCAGGGAGCGGGTTTGCATGGGGGGGTCAGGTCGGGTGGAGGGGGGGTAATTTGTGCTGGGGGTGAAGGGGATAGGAGAGGAGGGTGGAGAGGCAGTTTCAAATTAAAGGGTACGGTGGGGGTGGAGAGGCAGGGGACAGGGAGGCGGCGGCGTCTGGGAGGGGGCGCGGTCACAATAGGGGTTAATAACTCAGATTAGCGGGTTGTAATTTGCTGATCAGAGTTATAGAATTGTTCAGCAGAGTCTGCTTAACAATTCTGATATAAGTTTATGGTAATTGAAGTGACCATAAGCTTATAGGAGAGGGAGAAATGTAGTCCGTATACCGTACTGACCTGGCCACCTTCAGGCACTTCTGTACGTCTGGCAGTGAAAAGGTTAAGGGTCTGAGTGTTGTTGCAATGGACAAGGACTCTGGACCTGTATAGCACCTTGCAGCAACACTTGTTGCACCACGTTCCAAGGTGGATGCCAAACACAGGATCTAGAGCTGAAAGAAAACATTATAGGCAATCCCACCAAGGTATAATTAATGGTAACAGATCCAGGAACTGGTAGTGAATCATGAAAGCAATAAGCAGTCAGATCTTGTTTGAAGTGCCAGTCAAAAGTAAAATAAATCTGATGAAAAATAGTAGGAAATTCTTCTACAAGAAGAGAAGGCATCCGTCACATAAGGACACTAGTAAAAAACTGGAGTCTCATAAAGTGGGAGGGGTTATATGGATACACTGGGGGGGGCTATTTACTAGCCACCTGCAAGAAGTGGCATGCAAACCATGATATATGAATCAATTCCTGTGTCCTCTACTGTACGATAAAGATAGATAAATTTGCACATACATATTATAAAACTGCCAAATCTATATGAAGAGACAAAAATATATTTTGTCTACAACACTACTGGCTGAAACAAATATCTGCATTTGCACCTATTTATATTACTTATAATCTATTAACATTGGCACTTACTGCACACAGATTTGTCAAACGTACCTTTTTCACCTCTAAAACGTATAGCATCATAATAGATCTGCAGCAATTTATCAAAGTCCGCCTTATCTCCTCCTTGTGGTTCTTTAATGACTGTCTTGATTTTTTCCAAGTTCTCCCATAAGCCTGTATGCATCCATCTGTCTTTCAATTTTTCCAGCATCTAAAAAGATTCAGTTTAAGAAATTGTCAGTGGTGTTTATAAATATATACTAGTCTACTGGGCAGTCTCATTAACAGTAAAGCTAGCTTTATTGTGTTTATGCTATACAGAAAGCTTTAGTTGAGAATTTGTCCTTTTTGCCCAACACAGATAACAGGAAAAATAAGGTCAAGAGCAAAAATGGTTTACCATTTTTGATGATGGGAGTTTCTGAGCTATGGTAATTCTTTGTATCAGCCAGCAGATGGTGTTTCCTGAATGGCACAGCAATTCTTTAAACCATCTACATTACGTTTTTCCAAAATAACCTATTAAATTACTGAGAAATAACACTTTCTACAATTTCATTTATTTAACAAGTTGGTACAGGGCTTGGGATATAAGGAAAGGTGAGCATGAGCTGCTGGGAAAGGGGGTGTTAAAGTAAACCTGCTGCAGTTCCCTGCATGGGAAAAGGACAGGTTTGCTCTAAGTTCACTTAAGTTACCAACTTTAAATCCAGTCGTGCTTGCAGAATTAAGATTTGCCATCTAATATATCTTGGTATAGAAACTTTCAAAAACTCTCTCAAAAAGTGTATATATGCATAAAGTATAAGCCTCCTTAAATTGCTTTAAAATAGAATATGTTAAAAAAAAAAAAAAAAAAAAAAAAAGTTTATTTGGTACAAAACAAAACAAAACAAAAAACAAATCTATAGTGCAGTAACACAAAGCAACTATTTTAATTTACTGGTGTCATGCAACAAATTGAAAATTTGGCTTCTATAGGTTACTGCACTTAGGTTTAAATAAGGTAGATATTTTATCAAATATATCTTCATAATAGAAGTCAAATTAATTATCTAAAACACCTGAGCTCACTGTTTAGTATAAAAGGTCTACACAGTGATGTTTATTAGGTATGTTACACAATGCAGAGAGTCATGAAAGGTATCTGGAAATGACATTTACTGCACGCTCACTTAGCTGCCAGCAGAGCTGTTACAACTATAATCATTTCAGAACTGTTATGCTTGCAAAGAGACTACAAAATTAGCACTCCAATTGGGCAGTAAACATATTGATATGTAATATCACGATGTAAGTGAGCTGTGAAAAAAAAGCCATTCAGCTTTGTAAGGAAAGGATGGCTAAATGATTTACAGATAAAATTATTTAACCAGAACCTTCCATTTAGCTTTTATACCATGCAGAATCTACTGGGCATTTCACCAAACTGAACACTAAATAATATTTCAACCTGCCTCAGTTGATACTTGGGGAGAATAAAAGCTAAAAAATCTATTACATTCCTAATAAAATCACAGTATCAACGCTGCTGTTAGTGCAAAAAGTCAGTGAGTCTCAGAGGAAATTCATTGATCTAAAAGCCTTTTGCCATGCACGTTTTCTCATGTGCTTGATGCTTATATTTTCTTCTTGGTTAAGCATTGCTTTAAAATCTAAGTGCTTCAGTGCTGCTAAGAGAGAGGGTTGAAGGTTCATGAAGAAGTTTCTATGATGTAAATAAAGTTAAAAAAACAACACACAAATACAATCTGCATTTAGTTGTAAATAGATGACTGCTGTTACAACAAAGTCTGATCAGTTATGATGAGTGCCATAATTTGTTCTGGGCTTAGAGGTAAAAAAAAACAAAAACAAATCAATACTTTTTAAAAAAAAACAACATTCTTTATTTCAAGCTTTTGTATAAGTTTTCTTTCTTTGTTATATAAAAATTAATATTATATATATAGCTGCTAACTTTTAATATTCGGACACTTACCTGCCCAGGGATCCCACAATGTCGGCACCCCAGATGATTTTCAAATCATCTCTCGGGTGCTGCCGCCACCATTCGTTGTAAGGGAAACGGCAGTGAAGTCTTGTGTCTTCACAGCCGGTCCCCTACTACGCATGCGCGAATTGCGCTGTGTTTTGTGAATGACCTGGCAGGGGAGGGGGGAGGGTCCGAACTTCCGAGGGACCTCGCCACGGTTGGGTCTCCCGGAAGTGGGGACAGGTACCTGTTAAAAACAGGTACCCGCTCCCCCCTCCAAAAGGTACCAAATGTAGCAGCAGAATGAGAGCCGCACTGTCCCGCCATCATTTGACAGTGGGCGGGCGGCAACTGGTTAACCCCTTTCGGACCACCGCACGCCGATATACGTCCTCTCTTTAAAGAGGCATATCTTTGTTATGGCAGCAGCGAACAACTAGAGGAATCCTCTTCTTCAGTGGGCGGTCCGGTTTTCCGATAATAGTGGTCTCTGCAGCGGATTCGCCGCAAGATCACTTATATCGGCGGCGGGAGAGGCCCCCCCCACCCACCGCTCTCCAGTGCCCTTCGGCACTTACCGGAGCCATCGGTAGCGGCGGAGGCGATCGGATCCCTCTCCTTCCTGGGTATGGAGACAAGTGAGGGAAAGATGGCCCCCACCTGTCTCCATGCCAGTGCAGGGCAGAAGCGACGTCAAAACTACACTTCTGCCCATAGCTCTTAAAGGGCCTTTTTTTTTTTTCAAATGACAAAATTGTTGATTTTTTTTATTGCATTTTAGTGTAAATATGAGATCTGAGGTCTTTTTGACCCCAGATCTCATATTTAAGAGGTCCTGTCATGCTTTTTTTTTTCTATTACAAGGGATGTTTACATTGGTGTTCAAACCACACACGTGAGGTATTGTCGCAATCGGTAGAGCGAATTCTAGCTCTAGACCTCCTCTGTAACTCAAAACTTAACTAATAACTTTAAAAAAAACTGGGCTAACTTTACTGTTGTCCTTTTTTTCAATTCAAAAACGTGTATTTTTTCCCCAAAAAATTGTGCTTGTAAGAGCGCTGCGCAAATACGGTGTGACAGAAAGTATTGCAACAACCGCCATTTTATTCTCTAGGGTGTTAGAAAAAAAAAGGATAATGTTTGGGGGTTATAAGTAATTTTCTAGCAAAAAAACCTGTTTTTAACTTGTAAACAACAAATCTCAGAAAGAGGCTCGGTCCTTAAGTGGTTAATGTTGCTTTAGGCCTCTTGGCAGCCTCCCTGACTAGTTTTCTTCTCATCAATTTTGGAGGGACATCCAGTTATTGGTAATGTCACTGTTGTGCCATATTTTCTCCACTTGATGATGACTGTCTTCACTGTGTTCCATTGTATATCTATATATGCCTTGAAAATATTTTTGTATCCTTCTCCTGACTGATACCTTTTACCAATGAGATCCCTCTGATGCTTTGGAAGATATCTGTGGACCATGGCTTTTGCTGTAGGATGCGACTAAGAAAATGTCAGGAAAGACCTACTAGAACAGCTGAACTTTGTATAATTTTGGGTTAATCTGAGGCACTTTAAATGATGGCAGGTGTGTAGTGACTCCTATTTAACATGAGTTTGAATGTGATTGCTTAATTCTGAACACAGCTACATCCACAGTTATAAGAGGGTGTGCACACTTATGCAACCACATCATTTTTTTTTTTTTAGTTTTACTTCCCCCCTTAAAGATTTAATTTTTTTCAATTGAGTTGTACAGTTTTTAGATCACATTAAAGGTGGAAAAAGTTCTGAAATAATTTATCTTTGTCTCATTTTTTTACATCACTAAAACCTGACATTTTAACAGGGCTGAGTAGACTTTATATATCCACTGTGTATATATATATATATTATATATATACACACACACATACAAACACACATATCTCTTTGCACATGCGTATTGTATATTAGGGTGAGCGCAACATCAACAATTTTCTTTCACAAAGTTTTTTTTTAGCATAAAAGACAAGAGATACAGTTATTCCAAATCATTAAATATAACGTACAAAAGAGTCACAAAAATTATCCTAATTGACAAAAACAGTGAACTCATGATCAAAACTCTTCATAAAGAGAAAAGCAGTTTAACAATACAGAAATACAAAAGGAGAGATCAGTGTAATAAAATAAACAGGTTTTAAGAGTCAACCCAAGGGAAGTTGCACATTATTCCAATCCCAAAACAAGGGGGACTTAATAAAGCATAAAAGAAAGTGGCAGTCACTTCAAGTCTATTCAAGCATGCTAAAATCAAAACTGGATACAGGTAAAAGAATAGAGGAAAAAAATGAAAATAAAGAAGAGAGAAAAGCTAAAACAAGAGAAGGAAGAAAGCATCATAAAATTAGTCAATGAGATATTCATGTACTGTGCCCAAGGTTCCCAAGTGGCTTAATTTGAGATTGTGTCACGTAAGGTGCTGGCCATGCACTCTTGGGTCATATACCACAATGTCTTTTGCTTTACCTGCGCAAATAGATTGTTTTCAAGAACAGGCAATTGTTAATTTAGCCGCCAGTACAATAAAATGCACCAGTCGAGAACCCTTAGAAATCTTGCTTATAGGCCAGTTTAGTAATGCAATATGAGGGGATTGATGAACCACTACACCGGTGACCTTGTGCAGCAAAGCAAAAATTCCACTCCAATAGCTGCAAATTTTGAGACATTCCCACCAAATATGGTATAAAAAGGAGATAAAGAAGAATACATTTTAGCTAGTCATGTAGGAACTAGGTACCAATGTGTAAACACTTTTCCATTTGCTTCCATCAGTACAACAATCATAATAGCCCTGAAAGAGCGGAAAAAAATATTTATGCCAAACATCCAAATCCCATTCACGATTAATATCCTTTTCCCTGGATAACATATAGGTATGCTTGACCGAGGAGTGTAAGAACAGCTTGTAAATAAGTGAGATCTGTCTGTCCTGGGTGCGCAAAGGTTCATAAGCTGTAATTTGGGGGGGGGGGGGGGGGAAATCACAACTAGCCTTCCAGATCCTATGAAGGGAGTGTGAAAGTTGGGTAAAACTAAACTGCTCTGTCAAGGGTATTTCCAAGGATTCTTTGCAAAACTGTAGAGTGAGAGGGTCTCTCACATGGGAGTGACGTTATCATGGCCCTTGGCCCAGCCAATCAAGCAGGCAAAGAATCCAAACCCAAAAAGGAAGACTGAGAGAAGATAGAAGTGGTTGTTGAACTAGATGGACTTGTGTCTTTTTCAACCAGACTAACTATGTAACCATGAGCACTGACGGGGATCACTTGGCAGGTAAGTCTGCCAAAATGTACTAAATTGCTGTGCATACTAATACAGTATGGCATAAATCTCTCAGTGAACATTTTGTATTTGTTTTACCAGGTATAACATCACTGCCATGGCCTGTCTAAATTCCCCAGACATTTGGATGGACAGCTGCTAGAGGAAAACAAAGTGCCCTCAATACAGGAGCAGCTGTGACCATTTTCTTAAAAACTAAGAGAGGATGTTAATTGGCCACATTCTGCAGCCAGACTTTAGCCCAGACACACAGGGCAGAGAGACCGCACTGAGGGGGGGGATGTGCCAGGGGCCCAGAAAGAGGGGGACTGAATGGGGACAGCAGTGTGCTGTGAACAGAGCTGTGGAGGGCAGAGAGTACCACAAAGTCTGCTGGTGAGTTGTGCTGCAAAGCCCAAAATCACAGAGGCTATAGGGCCAGAGAGCACTGACTCCAACAGGTGGGGATTAAGATGCTTTACTGTACTGAGCTACTGTGGGTCAGATATCAGACCAAAGAAGCTTCAATTTGCAGTGCTCTGTTGAGGAGAGAACTCAGGAGGCCCACCCAGGCTAAGAACTGAGAGCTCTGGACAGACAGAAGCCTACAGATTGAGCTTTTGTTGGCTTGAGGGGTAGCCTGTGTGTAGTGTGACTCCTTGCCTGACCTCCGTGGGGCAGACTTTGAGCTACACAAGTGTGAGAGGCCTCTTGGGCTACCTGTATTGATAATGGGAAAAGAAAGTTATGTGACTTACCCTGGTGTAGGGGAATCGCAGAAGGACTTATACTACATCTGTCATTCCACAAATAGATGTGTGGTCAACAAACCGAAAAATGTAAGATATGTGTAAGGGGGTGGGAAGAGGTTCCCAAAAAGTTGGTATTAAGTGACCCCAGGCAGTATGCTTACAAAAAAAGTTTTATATTTATAGGACTCAAAGTTTTGAACAATAAGAAAAACAAATAGATAATTGCAAATTATCTATTTGTTTTTCTTATTGTTCAAAACTTTAAGAATACTGCCTGGGGTCACTTAATGCCGACTTGTTGGGAACCTCTTCCCACACCCTTACACATATCCTGTATAGATAATGACCTTTCTGCTGGTTTTCTAAAGTGGTATTAAAGTCAAATTTTTTGGGGGGTAAAATAAAAAGGTTTATACTTACCTGCTCTGTGCAATGCTATTGCACAGCGCGGTCCCATACCGCCGCTGTACATTCTTTCTCTTCTCCAAGTGCCCCAATTGCAAGCTGTGTGCTATTGAGGCACTTGTGTGGGTGCGCTCCCAAGCTGGGCTGTATGCGTCCATAGACACACACAATGCAGCTCAATCCTGCCCTGACTCCCTCCTCCCACCATCTGACTGACAGCAGCAGGAGCCAATGACCAGTGTCCAGTGAATGCAGGATGAGAGGAGACCAGGGGTGCTGGCGAAGACAGTGCTAGATAGAGAGTGGATTCAGGTAAGCATTTAGGGGCACCGGGGGAAGAAATGCCATAGGGACATTGTTTACCTTAATTTAGGGAGTGCTTTAAAGTAAAACATTTTTGCCTTTATAACCACTATAAGATTTTTATTGCCATATGGAGAGTTACCCCAGAATTGTGAGGCATTCCCTTTGGATTACACTGTAAATACTCTTACCAACAAGAGTGACCACACGTTCACAGTCTCCAACTCTGGCAGATTGTGTGTTAGACTCCCCACTGGCCGGTGTTATATTTAGGACTTCAGTATTACAGATAAGCCATAGCGTTGTCCCTTATATCTGGCTATAACGGTTTGTTGTAATTGTTATTGCCACTCTGTCTTCAGAATTATTTCTCTGCAAGAATTTCATTGTTTCTCAAATAAAGCCCACTTTACACTATTGGTGTGTCAGTGAGTTGTTTGTTCCAATTACAACCACCACTGGGGAAGGATCCAACATCTATCCAGCAGCTCCCTAGGGAATCTGTGCTATGAATAAACCTTTTTTAAATTAAATCTACCTTAAGTTCAGCAGAAAGCAAGCACTATACACAGACAATGCCTGCTTTTAGAGTCTAGAGTTTACATTTAATTTATTAAGAAAGCAGGAAGGGGAAAGGGAAGGAAAGCAGGAAGGGGAAAAGGAAAGAAATACGGAAGGGGTAAAGAAAGGGTCCATCAAAACTTGCTATTTACAATTATTTTATACATTTAGCTAAAGTAATACATTGCAAATGTGACTTTTTTTTAAATACAACATTCATAGGAATCGAGCTTACAACATTAGTACCTTATTCTGAAAACGTTAAAAAGTACTGTTGCTGTGACCAAAATTGTTGGTTGCTAGTTTTACTATGCATGTTTAAACTAGGAAAAAAAGACATTAAAAGCAAACCCCAAGTGTGGAGAAAGCCAAAGTATTATGATCAGCATTAAGCTTGCTGCATGCACAAGAACACGGTAAAAAGTAAATAATTTATTGTCATATTTTGAAGTCAGAGTTTGCATCACTCAGCTCACAAACCAGAGTACTTCACTGCTATGATTTCTCTACTGGGACAGTGACAAAGTGCCTCCCACCATAGAAGAAAGCAGCACTGAACTGTCTTCCCAGTGCCATAAATCAACACTGTAGCCTACAGGATGTCTCCCCGGTACAAACATACCATCAATTTTTCAATAACCATGTTAAATAATGGAGCATTTGACTGTGACAAAAGTAATGAAAAATGAAACATTTTGCACGCCAAAGGATGCTGAAAAAAAGAAAAACGTTTATATATTTTTTCAAGTATAGAAAAAGGAATAAAAATATTTTCTCTTATAAGTTAAAAAAAAAAAGCACAATGTTTACCGAAGAACTGTGATAGAAATTAACTCTACTGTTTACTACCAAATTACACTGAATGTAAATCACCTACCAAGGCTTCATTTTTACAGCCACTGGTAAAGTATGTCAAGAATAGGCTATGATTTAATTCCAAAGTAAAGAACATTGTAGCTGTAGGATGGTATGGGGAATGATGATCCTAATGCCGCGTACACACGATCGGAATTTTGGTCGGAAAAAGGTATGATGGCTTTTCATTTATGCCAAAGGATCCTGCAAATCTGGAAGGGATTATGCTCCATGAGGCTTGAGGGCCTTAATAATAGAAGAAATGTCTGGATCTACCACAGGAACTGCCCACTTACATAGTTAACTTTCCTCAAGAGGATATTGCTGAGCAAAATGTTTCAGAGGAGTAAAAATTCTCTGATTCTGGGCGACTCTAGTCCCTATACAAGACAGGCTCTACCAGTTGAATTATATAATATATGTGTGCTCCACACTGTACGGCTAAAGAGTACTTTTTTATCAATTTTTTTGTTCCCATTTATGTAATTCAGTGCTAATCAATTCCTACAGCCTCTCTGCAGCCACTTCCTGTCTACATGCATGTGCCCGAGTGGCAGGTGGATGTCACGGATCCGGGTAGACAATGAGGGAAAATGCAGGCATGATGAACACTGACAGGGATATTAGAGCTTGTTTACACTGGTGTTAGCCCTCTGCAGAGCCCTTTTCAGAAGGCATTTGATGGCTGGTGAAGAGGCTGTAAGTAGCCTTTTCCCCCTGTTTTAACCCCTAAAAGCCCACACCACTGTGACAGAACTGTGTGCATCCACTTGAATGGGTCATGTTCAGTGGATGGTAGTGCTGCATTAGCCCAACTGCCTTTGCATTTTTTTTAAAAAAAACACATCTCTCTCGCCCACATATAAATATACACACGCATTCGATTTTATGCAGTTGTTTTGCAGGGGCTTTAGAATGTTTTCATTTTTTTATTACACGGTTGTAAACTAAAGTAGACAGATATATTGTAATTAGAATAATTGATAAAACAGCTTGTGTAAACGTTTTTCTTTTAAATGTGTAGTAAAGCATAGAAACCAATTAGAAATCACCTGTCATTAATCTGTAGCCTGTAAGTTGCTCAAAGCAAGCTTCTGATTGTTTGCCATGGATTTCAGTCCACTATTGCTCTTTGCACTGTATTATAAAAGAAGCCCAGTTGTATTTGTTAATGTTTAGAGCAGATGATTTAATATTATACGAAGCTGCTTACTGGTTTGTTACAGGTTTCTGCAGGAACATTGGTTGACAGCATGAGCTGCCACGGTTTATTGCTTGCATACTCCCACAGTCCAAAGAACAAAATACTTCATTTCGACTGTGTGATAAATCTCTTCTCATGCAACTGCTGCCTAAGTGGTGGGAAAAAATGTTGAAGCAAAACTCATTAAAAGTAATCAAAGTACAATTCAGAACATGTGTTAAAATAAATGCAGGAGTTATATTTTGTGCTTTCTTAACAACAAACAGCTCCACATGGAAGTGAACAACATTAATGGATTTTTTTCCATTTCCCCCACATGCTGCAAAAAATGTTCTTGAAGGTATCAAAATGTAATAATCAACATTTTATAGTGCCAGATATGAGATCTCCTCCCTTTCATAACCCATCTCCTTAGGTCACAGCTTATGGAAATAGGAGTTTGGCAATCACATCAAAATTTGATGTTCTATAAGAGAAGAAAGAGACTCAATTTGAAGCACATTTTGAATAGACATTCCCTAGAAGAATATCGAGGGACTAAGAACACTAAGTAATTGCAACTTTTCATGTTTTCATGTTCATTAAATCAATTATCTTTCATGGACCCAGAAGGATTGTAACCTAAGCTCTATAGTTGCCATGTAACGAAAAATCCCAGAAATGTCATGCCATTGCTTGTGGATGTCTTTTCTATTAAGGTTTACAAAGAGAAGACTGTGCATGTGCAGTACCAAACAACTCTGCTGGCTGAGAGGACAACTAGATAGCTGTCCAGTTGGTTTACGCAGAAGCTCCTGGACCAGCTCTCCTGCTGCTCTAAGGTAAGTACAAGAGGCTATAGTTAAGCTATAGTAGGGCAATTCAGTTGTAGGAGGAGTCCTTTAGGATTACCAGACATAAGGGTCCTGAAAAATGTCAAGCATTATTTGATTTAAAGTTTCACCAGAAGCACTTCTGCTCTCCACACTAGAATTTTAATTATAACCAATGGTGCCCATTCATACTGCATACTGTCGTTTGAGCCTTGTCACTTGAAAAAGTGAACTTCTTTTGGAGCAGTGCTACATTTTGACCCGAACATACTTCAATAGGAGCACCTAGGAGGCAAAATGTGTGCTTGCTTGTCTATTATCTAGCTTTCCATTGGCTAAAAGTAAAAAAAAAAAAAAAATGCTCAAGCCTAAAAAGAGGACAAAAATGCCTGTTAAATGACTGCTCTGAATTCATTAATAAATCATAAGATTTTGTTTTAAAGTTCAACTAGAGTAAGTACACAAATGTGCCTTGGTATCAGCCTCTTCCAATCCCCTATACAGTAGCACCCAGACAGGGATAGGGATGAGCAGGATTCAAAAGGAACATGCTGATAGGAGGAGGCAGCAAACTGTGCAGAGGCATGGCTTCATATGCCTGCTGCTGTTCTTTTTGACTGCTTAGTTTGAAAGACATGAATACAGTGCCTTGAAAAGTATTCATACCCCTTGATATTTTCCACATTTTGTAATGTTACAACCAAAAACATAAATGGATTTTATTGGGATTTTATGTGAAAGACCAATGATAAATGGTTTTCAAAACTGTTTACAAAAAATATCTGAAAAGTGTGGCGTTCATTTGCATTCAGCCTCCTTTAGACCAATTTCACTCAGGCGGATACAATTCAGCTTTTAGCTGCAGATGGATCAATTTATCTAGCGCAGCTAAAGTCACACAATGCTTTCCTAAGGCCCCATTCACACACTGCATTTAGCAACGGTTTCATTACATGGGGTTTGGTGCGGTTCGAAAAAAAAATTGGACTGCGTCCAGGGACGATTTATTGAAGCTATCTGCACATAACCGCAGGTAATCGCAGTGTACTATTTCACCTGCAGATAGCAGCGGCAACAAGGAAAGAAAAACAGTAAGGACATCAGAAATGGCAACAACATTTTTTTATCCTGACCTTGCAACCTTTCCTTCAATAAGTCAGACATAATCCTTCCCT